>CM032159.1:13948306-15272104 GCA_018901935.1 Pugionium cornutum | reverse complement strand
AGAAATATATTAAAAGAAGAATTGTTTGATATTTATTACCAACAATATACAAAGTCATGAATAATATTTATTTTTCTAACGATAAAAAGATCTAAATTATAACGCAATATTTTCAAACAATTTTTGTTTTCTCTATAATGAATATTGAGACTCCGTAATGTTATATATGTGTTTCATATTATAGGTAAAAAGAAATGATAGTAGTGGGGCATTGTTTATAATATTTATAACGAACATGTAAAATCATGCTTCAGGATTGAAATGACGATCGCTATCCTTAAAAAAGCGATGGCAACTAATAGACACAAGTAGTGTTCAATTAATTAAAACAATATTTCTATTTACTAAGTCTTTGGTGTGTCAAGATTTTCTTCTTTTATCAAAATTTGTAACCTGTTATAACACGAAACATTTCAAAATAAATCGATTCTAGTACCACCATCGGTTAAAGATAAAAAGATCCAATATTCGTATATATTGGATTTATTTTTCCTATAAGTCTAATGAGATTGTAAGTTTTTTTTTTTGAGTTGTACTCTAATTTTTTAGGTCTATTTCAAAATCAAAACTAAAACTTTTTTCAATAGAAAGTTCCGACCTACCGGGTTCGAACCAGTAAAATAAGGATTTTGTGCGTTAACTACAGTCCTCCGTCTTAAAAACTCAGCTAAGGTCGGTGGTAACTATTATTTGTTTATGTGTATATGTATAATATACAACCCAAAAATAAAATTATATACAATGTTTTTGAGAGTGAAATTTTCCGAATAAAAAGTTAACAAAACAAAAAACAAAATTAAGTAAAAGCGTTGTTGTCAAGTCGAATCATACAGTCAAGCCAAAAACATTGAAATATATGGCAAAACCATGAATGGTAATGATAGAAATCGGCGCATGACACTCAAGTATGTCTTTCGTCCTTGATATTTGGTTCTAGATGTAAGGTTGATTTTAGATAATATTTACATGCTAACAAATCGTATTTATTCAACGCTCTATATATATTCTTAACCTTGGCAGCTAAAAACTCAAGCAAGTATGTTTAGATTACCGTAACAAAATAAAAAAGATTAAAACAAAAAGATATTTGTATCTTTTTTTAGAATAGTTTCATACTTAAATAACACAAATTATAGACTAATAACCTAAAATACTTAATTTGAGATTAATGAAAAAACACTTTTAGAAAAATCATTCCGACCTACCGGATTCGAACTAGTGACCTAAGGATTTTCTGCTCTAACTACAATCCTTCGCTCTACCAACTGAGCTAAGGTCAGTTTTCCTGTATAAGGTTTTATGTATGTAGATGACTAATATTAGATGATTTTGATTGAACCGAAAGGTTTGTTAATTACTCATACACTATTTCATTTTGTTCTAAATATTTAATAACTCATATATAGAGTACCATCGATACACAACAATTTCAAAGATTGATAACATTTTTACAAAAATGTTTTTTAAGCGTGAACGGCAGGATTCGAACCTCGCGCGGCAAAGCCCACATGATTTCTAGTCATGCCCGATAACCACTCCGCACGTCCACTATTTGTTGAATGACATATGATCTTAATAAAATTACGCTATATATAAAATTACTATAGAAATATATTAAAAGAAGAATGGATTGATACTTATTACCAACATTATACAAAGCCATGAATAATATTTAGTTTTTTTTTAACTATAAAAAGATCCAAATTATAACGCAATATTTTCAAACAATTTTTGTTTTCTCTATAATGAATATTGAGACTCCCAGGATACAAGCTACACGAAATGTTATATATTTGTTTCATATTATAGGTAGAAAGAAATGATAGTAGTGGGGCATTGTTTATAATATTTCTAACGAACATGTAAAATCATGCTTTAGGGTTGAAATGACCATCGCTATCCTTAAGAAAGCATTGGCAACTAATAGACACAAGTAGTGTTCAGTTAATTAAAATGATTTTTCTATTTACAAAGTCTTTGGTGTGTCAAAATTTTCTACTTCTATCAAAATTTGTAACCTGTTATAACATGAAACGTTTCAAAAAAATCGATTCTAGTACCACTATCGGTTAAAAATAAAAAGATCCAATATTCGTATATATTGGGTTTATTTTTCTTATAAGTCTAATGACATTGTAAGTTTTTTTTGAGTTGACTCTAATTTTTGAGGTCTATTTCAAAATCAAAACTAAAACTTTTTTCAATAGAAAGTTCCGACCTACCGGATTCGAACCAGTGACCTAAGGATTTTCTGCGTTAACTACAGTCCTCCGCTCTACCAACTGAGCTAAGGTCGGTGTTAACTATTATTTTTTTTATGTGTATATATATAATATACAACCCAAAAAAAAAATTATATACAATGTTTTTTAGAGTGAAATTTTCCGAATAAAAAGTTAACAAATTAAAAAACAAAATTAAGTAAAAGCCCTGTTGTCAAGTCGATTCATACAGTCACGGAAAAAACATTGAAATAAATTGCAAAACCATGAATGGTAATGATAGAAATCGGCGCATGACACTCAAGTATGTCTTTCGTCCTTGATATTTGGTTCTAGATGTAAGGTTGATTTTAGATTATTTACATGCTAACAAATCGTATTTATTCAACGCTCTATATATATTCTTAACCTTGGCAGCTAAAAACTCAAGCAAGTATGTTTAGATTACCGTAACAAAATAAAAAAGATTAAAAAAAAAAGATATTTGTATCTTTTTTTAGAATAGGTTCATACTTAAATAACACAAATTATAGACTAATAACCTAAAATACTTAATTTGAGATTAATGAAAAAACGCTTTTAGAAAAATCATTCCGACCTACCGGATTCGAACCAGTGACCTAAAGATTTTCTGCTCTAACTACAGTCCTCCGCTTTACCAACTGAGCTAAGGTCGGTTTTCCTGTATAAGGTTTTATGTTTGTAGATGACTAATATTAGATGATTTTGATTGAACCGAAAGGTTTGTTAATTACTCATACACTATTTCAATTCGTTCTAAATATTTAATAACTCATATATATAGAGAAAGGTTTGTAATCACTCATACACTATTTCATTTTGTTCTAAATAGTTAATAACTCATATATATAGAGTACCATCGTACTACAACTATTTCAAAGATTGATTATATATTTTTACAAAAATATTTTTTAAGCGTGAACAGCAGGATTCGAACCTGCGCGGGCAAAGCCTATATGATTTCTAGTCATGCCCGATAACCACTCCGGCACGTTCACTATTTGTTGAATGACATATAATCTTAATAAACATTACACTATATATATATATATATATATATATATATATTTAGGCACATCCTTATTTTTGAAGGTGATGGAGAAATATATTAAAAGAAGAATTGTTTGATATTTATTACCAACAATATACAAAGTCATGAATAATATTTATTTTTCTAACGATAAAAAGATCTAAATTATAACGCAATATTTTCAAACAATTTTTGTTTTCTCTATAATGAATATTGAGACTCCGTAATGTTATATATGTGTTTCATATTATAGGTAAAAAGAAATGATAGTAGTGGGGCATTGTTTATAATATTTATAACGAACATGTAAAATCATGCTTCAGGATTGAAATGACGATCGCTATCCTTAAAAAAGCGATGGCAACTAATAGACACAAGTAGTGTTCAATTAATTAAAACAATATTTCTATTTACTAAGTCTTTGGTGTGTCAAGATTTTCTTCTTTTATCAAAATTTGTAACCTGTTATAACACGAAACATTTCAAAATAAATCGATTCTAGTACCACCATCGGTTAAAGATAAAAAAATCAGTATTCCTATATATTGGATTTATTTTTCCTGTAAGTCTAATGACATTGTAAGTTTTTTTTGAGTTTGACTCTAATTTTTGTGGTCTATTACAAAATCAAAACTCAAACTTTTTCCAATAGATAGTTCCGACCTACCGGATTCGAACCAGTGACCTAAGGATTTTCTGCGTTAACTACAGTCCTCCGCTCTACCAACTGAGCTAAGGTCGGTATTAACTATTATTTGTTTATGTGTATATATATGATATACAACCCAAAAATAAAATTGTATACAATGTTTTTGAGAGTGAAATTTTCCGAATAAAAACTTAACAAAACAAAACAAAATTAAGTAAAAGCCTTGTTGTCAAGTCGATTCATACAATTACGGGAAAAACATTGAAATAAATTGCAAAACCAGGAATGGTAATGATAGAAATCGGCGCATGACACTCAAGTATGTCTTTCGTCCTTGATATTTGGTTCTAGATGTAAGGTTGATTTTAGAGAATGTTTACATGCTAACAAATAGTATTTATTCAACGCTCTATATATATTCTTAACCTCGGCAGTTAAAACCTCAAGCAAGTATGTTTAGATTACCGTAACAAAATAAAAAGATTCAAACAAAAAGATATTTGTATCTTTTTTTAGAATAGGTTCATACTTAAATAACACAAATTATAGACTAATAACCTAAAATACTTAATTTGAGACTAATGAAAAAACGCTTTTAAAAAAATCATTCCAACCTACCGGATTCGAACTAGTGACCTAAGGATTTTCTGCTCTAACTACAGTCCTCCCCTCTACCAACTGAGCTAAGGTCGGTTTTTCTGTATAAGGTTTTATGTATGTAGATGACTAATATTAGATGATTTTGATTGAACCCAAAGGTTTGTTAATCACTCATACAATATTTCATTTTGTTCTAAATAGTTAATAACTCTTATATATAGAGTACCATCGTACTACAACAATTTCAAAGATTGATAACATTTTTTACAAAAACGTTTTTTTTAAGCGTGAACGGCAGGATTCGAACCTGCGCGGGCAATGCCCACATGATTTCTAGTCATGCCCGATAACCACTCCGGCACGTCCACTATTTGTTGAATGACATATGATCTTAATAAAAATTTCGCTATACTAAAAGAAAAATGGTTTGATACTTATTACCAACTATATACAAAGCCATGAATAATATTTATTTTTTCTAACAATAAAAAGATCCAAATTATAACGCAATATTTTCATAAAATTTTTGTTTTCTCTATAATGAATATTGAGACTCCCAGAATACAAGCTACAGGTAATGTAATATATTTGTTTCATATTATAGGTAGAAAGAAATGATAGTATTGGGGACATTTTTTATAATATTTCTGACGAACATGTAAAATCATGCTTTAGGGTCAAAATGACCATCGCTATCCTTAAAGAAAGCGTTGGCAACTAATAGACACAAGTAGTGTTCAATTAATTAAAATGATTTTTCTATTTACAAAGTCTTTGGTGTGTCAAAATTTTCTACTTTTATCAAAATTTGTAACCTGTTATAGCACAAAACGTTTCAAAATAAATTGATTCTAGTACCACCATTGGTTAAAGATAAAAAAATCAATATTCGTATATATTGGGTTTATTTTTCTTGTAAGTCTAATGACATTGTAAGTTTTTTTGAGTTTGACTCTAATTTTTAGGTCTATTTCAAAATCAAAACTTAAAATTTTTCAATAGATAGTTCCGACCTACCGGATTCGAACCAGTGACCTAAGGATTTTCTGCGTTAACTACAGTCCTCCGTTCTACCAACTGAGCTAAGGTCGGTATTAACTATTATTTGTTTATGTGTATATATATAATATACAACCCAAAAATAAAATTATGTACAATGTTTTTGAGAGTGAAATTTTCCGAATAAGAATTTAACAAAACAAAACAAAATTAAGTAAAAGTCTTGTTGTCAAGTCGATTCATACAGTTACGGGAAAAACATTGAAATAAATTGCAAAACCAGGAATGGTAATGATAGAAATCGACGCATGACACTCAAGTATGTCTTTCGTCCTTGATATTTGGTTCTAGATGTAAGGTTGATTTTAGAGAATGTTTACATGCTAAGAAATTGTATTTATTCACCGCTCTATATATATTCTTAACTTCGGCAGCTAAAACCTCAAGCAAGTACGTTTAGATTACCGTAACAAAATAAAAAGATTCAAACAAAAAGATATTTGTATCTTTTTTTAGAATAGGTTCATACTTAAATAACATAAATTATAGACTAATAACCTAAAATACTTAATTTGAGACTAATGAAAAAACGCTTTTAAAAAAATAATTCCGACCTACCGGATTCGAACCAGTGACCTAAGGATTTTCTTCTCTAACTACAGTCCGACCTACCGGATTCGAACCAGTGACCTAAGGATTTTCTTCTCTAACTACAGTCCTCCGCTCTACCAACTGAGCTAAGGTCGGTTTTCCTCTATAAGGTTTTATGTATGTAGATGACTAATATTAGATGATTTTGATTGAACCCAAAGGTTTGTTAATCACTCATACACTATTTCATTTTGTTCTAAATAGTTAATAACTCATATATATAGAGTACCATCGTACTACAACAATTTTAAACATTGATAACATTTTTTACAAAAACGTTTTTTTTTAAGCGTGAACGGCAGGATTCGAACCTGCGCGGGCAAAGCCCACATGATTTCTAGTCATGCCCGATAACCACTCCGGCACGTCCACTATTTGTTGAATGACATATGATCTTAATAAAAATTACGCTAAACTAAAAGAAAAATGGTTTGATACTTATTACCAACTATATACAAAGCCATGAATAATATTTATTTTTTCTCACAATACAAAGATCCAAATTATAATGCAATATTTTCATAAAATTTTTGTTTTCTCTATAATGAATATTGAGACTCCCTGAATACAAGCTACAGGTAATGTAATATATTTGTTTCATATTATAGGTAGAAAGAAATGATAGTATTGGGGGCATTGTTTATAATATTTCTGACGAACATGTAAAATCATGCTTTAGGGTTGAAATGACCATCGCTATCCTTAAGAAAGCGTTGGCAACTGATAGACACAAGTAGTGTTCAATTAATTAAAATGATTTTTCTATTTATAAAATCTTTGGTGTGTCAAAATTTTCTACTTTTATCAAAATGTGTAACCTGTTATAACACGAAACGTTTCAAAATAAATCGATTCTAGTACCACCATCGGTTAAAGATAAAAAAATCAATATTCGTATATATTGGGTTTATTTTTCCTGTAAGTCTAATGACATTGTAAGTTTTTTTTGAGTTTGACTCTAATTTTTGAGGTCTATTACAAAATCAAAACTCAAACTTTTTCCAATAGATAGTTCCGACCTACCGGATTCGAACCAGTGACCTAAGGATTTTCTGCATTAACTACAGTCCTCCGCTCTACCAACTGAGCTAAGGTCGGTATTTACTATTATTTGTTTATGTGTATATATATAATATACAACCCAAAAATAAAATTGTATACAATGTTTTTGAGAGTGAAATTTTCCGAATAAAAAGTTAACAAAACAAAACAAAATTAAGTAAAAGCCTTGTTGTCAAGTCGATTCATAGTGAAAAACATTGAAATAAACTGCAAAACCAAGAATGGTAATGATAGAAATCGGTGCATGACACTCAAGTATGTCTTTCGTCCTTGATATTTGGTTCTAGATGTAAGGTTGATTTTAGAGAATGTTTACATGCTAAGAAATCGTATTTATTCACGGCTCTATATATATTCTTAACTTCGGCAGCTAAAACCTCAAGCAAGTATGTTTAGATTACCGTAACAAAATAAGAAAGCATTGGCAACTAATAGACACAAGTAGTGTTCAATTAATTAAAATGATTTTTCTATTTACAAAGTGTTTGGTGTGTCAGAATTTTCTTCTTTTATCAAAATTTGTAACCTATTATAACACGAAACTTTTCAAAATAAATCAATTCTAGTACCATCATCGGTTAAAGATAAAAAGATCCAATATTAGTATATATTGGGTTTATTTTTCCTGTAAGTCTAATGACATTGTAAGTAGTTTTTGAGTTTGACTCTAGTTTTTTAGGTCTATTTCAAAATCAAAAGTAAAACTTTTTTCAATAGAAAGTTCCGACCTACCGGATTCGAACCAGTAAACTAAGGATTTTTTGCGTTAACTACAATCCTCCGTTTTACAAACTGAGCTAAGGTCGGTGGTAACTATTATTTGTTTATGAGTATATGTATAATATACAACCTGATACAAGCCTTGATTCAAGGATGTATGCGCGTGGGTTGTTTGGAGAAGTTTTGGTGAGAAACTCGACCTTAGACTTCTTGGATAGGGGTTTTTGGGTTGGTATTCAATGGAAAGGTGAAGTGAACGACACGAGGGGTGATGAACCTCGTGATAAATCACAAACTTAGAGTTAGGAGGGCTGGTCTCAACTAGATTCTAAGCGCACAAGATTCTTGAGAGAAAACTGGTTGGGGAAAAAGTTCTATCTTTATTAATATCAAAAAGGTTGTCGAACTATAATGCTGGAAGGAGCCTTACTAATATGCTCGACAGCTTCACCTTCTAGGGTCGACTCAAATAAAGAAAAGGAAAGTTTACAAAAGTGCACAAATGGAAAAGATACAAAAGTGTATAACCGAAAAAGGATCTATTCCTAAAATGTTTTTGACTCAAAAATGTAAAGCATCTAGATCCTACCCTGCAAAACAGAAAGAGGCATATATTTGAATTGAAACTTACTTTAACTTACCTCATGGCCGAGAAATGGAAGGTGGCCGTCCTTGTGGCATGCACGCGCCTTGCTCCTAGTCTTCGACTTGGAGTAGGGTTAAGAATCTTTAGGCCCTGGCCTCTCTTGACACTAAAGCCCAAGTCTCTGATGTCCCATGTGTTGTTGAGAAGCCATTGGACTCTTCCTTGCACTTTTGGCCCATTGTCCTTAGTCGATCTTCCTCTAGGAGCTTGTCGACCCATAAGCTGAATTTGTGGAAGAATGCCCTTGATCTGCTTCTTGTCATTGCTCCTTGAGGTACCACTGGTGTAGAGACTTCCTCTAGGTGCATGTTCTGAAGCTGGTAGCTCATTTGGTCCGAGTCTTCTTGTGTAGAAGTGGAAATGCGCGTGTACTCTGCTGGATCGGCTGTACCGGCTGAATTGATCGAGATGCTGGCCGGAATGCCTTCGGGACCGGCCAAAATTAAGTAAAAGTCTTGTTGTCAAGTCGATTCATACAGTTACCGGAAAAACATTGAAATAAATTGCAAAACCAGGAATGGTAATGATAGAAATCGGCGCATGACACTCAAGTATGTCTTTCGTCCTTGATATTTGGTTCTAGATGTAAGGTTGATTTTAGAGAATGTTTACATGCTAAGAAATCGTATTTATTCACCGCTCTATATATATTCTTAACTTCGGCAGCTAAAACCTCAAGCAAGTATGTTTAGATTACCGTAAAAAAATAAAAAGATTCAAACAAAAAGATATTTGTATCTTTTTTTAGAATAGGTTCATACTTAAATAACACAAATTATAAACTAATAACCTAAAATACTTAATTTGAGACTAATGAAAAAACGCTTTTAAAAAAATCATTCCGACCTACCGGATTCGAACTAGTGACCTAAGGATTTTCTTCTCTAACTACAGTCCTCCGCTCTACCAACTGAGCTAAGGTCGGTTTCCCTCTATAAGGTTTTATGTATGTAGATGACTAATATTAGATGATTTTGATTGAACCCAAAGGTTTGTTAATCACTCATACACTATTTCATTTTGTTCTAAATAGTTAATAACTCATATATATAGAGTACCATCGTACTACAACAATTTCAAAGATTGATAACATTTTTTACAACGTTTTTTTTTAAGCGTGAACGGCAGGATTCGAACCTGCGCGGGCAAAGCCCACATGATTTCTAGTCATGCCCGATAACCACTCCGTCACGTCCACTATTTATTGAATGACATATGATCTTAATAAAAATTATGCTATACTAAAAGAAAAATGGTTTGATACTTATTACCAACTATATACAAAGCCATGAATAATATTTATTTTTTCTAACAATAAAAAGATCCAAATTATAATGCAATATTCTCGTAAAATTTTTGTTTTCTCTATAATGAATATTGAGACTTCCAGAATACAAGCTACAGGTAATGTAATATATTTGTTTTATATTATAGGTAGAAAGAAATGATAGTATTGGGGGCATTGTTTATAATATTTCTGACGAACATGTAAAATCATGCTTTAGGGTTGAAATGACCATCGCTATCCTTAAGAAAGCGTTGGCAACTAATAGCCACAAGTAGTGTTCAATTAATTAAAATGATTTTTCTATTTACAAAGTCTTTGGTGTGTCAAAATTTTCTACTTTTATCAAAATTTGTTACCTGTTATAACACGAAACATTTCAAAATAAATCGATTCTAGTATCACCATCTGTTAAAGATAAAAAAATTCAATATTCGTATATATTGAGTTTATTTTTCCTGTAAGTCTAATGACATTGTAAGTTTTTTTTTGAGTTTGACTCTAATTTTTGAGGTCTATTTCAAAATCAAAACTAAAACTTTTTTCAATAGAAAGTTCCGACCTACCGGATTCGAACCAGTGACCTAAGGATTTTCTACGTTAACTACACTCATGCGCTCTACCAACTGAGCTAAGGTCGGTATTAACTATTATTTGTTTATGTGTATATATATAATATACAACCCAAAATATAATTGTATACAATGTTTTTGAGAGTAAAATTTTCCGAATAAAAAGTTCACAAAACAAAAAACAAAATTAAGTAAAAGCCTTGTTGTCAAGTCGATTCATACAGTCACGGGAAAAACATTGAAATAAATTGCAAAACACGGAATGGTAATGATAGAAATCGGCGCATGACACTCAAGTATGTCTTTCGTCCTTGATATTTGGTTCTAGATGTAAGGTTGATTTTAGAGAATGTTTACATGCTAACAAATCGTATTTATTCAACGCTCTATATAAATTCTTAACCTCGGCAGCTAAAAACTCAAGCAAGTATGTTTAGATTACTGTAACAAAATAAAAAAGATTAAAAAATAAAGATATTTGTATCTTTTTTTAGAATAGGTTCATATTTAAATAACACAAATTATGGGAAAATGGCCAAAATCAACGTGAACAATTCTCATCGTGCTCATTTCAACCTGAATTTAGTACCAGTGCGTTAAACCACATGAACAATGATATAATTTAAACTTTCTACACGAACTATATCGAGAGTGCCTTTTTCAACAAAATTTTTAACGTCGTCAATGAAACGTGAAAAACTGTTGACTCATGTAACACATGGCAGCTGACTCAGCATATCAATTAATGGACGAAAATGGAGTTTAAAACTACGTCATTTTGCATTTTAATCAAAACGAAGTCGTTTTGACTTATGATAAAAAAAAATTGTACAAATTATAAACTAATAACCTTAAATACTTAATTTGAGATTAATGAAAAAACGCTTTTAGAAAAATCATTCCTACCTACCGGATTCGAACCAGTGACCTAAGGATTTTCTGCTCTAACTACAGTCCTCCGCTCTACCAACTGAGCTAAGGTCGGTTTTCATGTATAAGGTTTTATGTATGTAGATGACTAATATTAGATGATTTTGATTGAATCGAAAGCTTTGTTAATCACTCATACATTATTTCATTTTGTTCTAAATAGTTAATAACTCATATATATAGAGTACCATCGTACTACAACAATTTTAAAGATTGATAACATTTTTTACAATAATCTTTTTTTTAAGCGTCAACGGCAGGATTCGAACCTGCGCGGGCAAAGCCAACATGATTTCCAGTCATGCCGGATAACCACTCCGGCACGTCCACTATTTGTTGAATGACATATGATCTTAATAAAATTTACGCCATACTAAAAGAAAAATGGTTTGATACTTATTATTAACTATATACAAAGCCATGAATAATATTTATTGTTTCTAACAATAAAATGATACAAATTATAACGCAATATTTTCATACAATTTCTGTTTTCTCTATAATGAATATTGAGACTCCCACGATACAAGCTACAGGTAATGTTATATATTTGTTTCATATTATAGGTAGAAAGAAATGATAGTAGTGGGGCATTGTTTATAATATTTCGAATGAACATGTAAAATCATGCTTTAGGGTTGAAATGACAATCGCTATCTCTAAGAAAGCATTGGCAACTAATAGACACAAGTAGTGTTCAATTAATTAAAATGATTTTGCTATTTACAAAGTCTTTTGTGTGTCAAAATTTTCTACTTTTATCAAAATTTGTAACTTGTTATAACACGAAACGTTTCAAAATAAATCGATACTAGTACCACCATCGGTTAAAGATAAAAAGATTTAACATTCGTATATATTGGGTTTATTTTTCTTGTAAGTCTAATGACATTGTAAGTTTTTTTTTGAGTTTGAGTCTAATTTTTGAGGTCTATTTCAAAAGCAAAACTAAAACTTTTTTCAATAGAAACTTCGGACCTACCGGATTGGAACCAGTGACCTAAAGATTTTTTGCGTTAACTACAGTCCTCCGCTCTACCAACTGAGCTAAGGTCGGTGTTAACTATTATTTGTTTATGTGTATATATATAATATACAACCCAAAAATAAAATTATATACAGTGTTTTTGAGAGTGAAATTTTCCGAATAAAAAGTTAACAAAACAAAACAAAATTAAGTAAAAGCCTTGTTGTCAAGTCGATTCATACAGTTACGGGAAAAACATTGAAATTAATTGCAAAACCAGGAATGGTAATGATAGAAATCGGCGCATGACACTCAAGTATGTCTTTCGTCCTTGATATTTGGTTCTAGATGTAAGGTTGATTTTAGAGAATGTTTACATGCTTACAAATCGTATTTATTCAACGCTCTATATATATTCTTAACCTCGGCAGCTAAACCCTCAAGCAAGTATGTTTAGATTACCGTAACAAAATAAAAAAATTCAAACAAAAAGATATTTGTATCTTTTTTTAGAATAGGTTCACACTTAAATAACACAAATTATAGACTAATAACCTAAAATACTTAATTTGAGACTAATGAAAAAACGCTTTTAAAAAAATCATTCCGACCTACCGGATTCGAACCAGTGACCTAAGGATTTTCTTCTCTAACTACAGTCCGACCTACCGGATTCGAACCAGTGACCTAAGGATTTTACCGGATTCGAACCAGTGACCTAAGGATTTTCTTCTCTAACTACAGTCCTCCGCTCTACCAACTGAGCTAAGGTCGGTTTTCATGTATAAGGTTTTATGTATGTAGATGACTAATATTAGATGATTTTGATTGAATCGAAAGCTTTGTTAATCACTCATACATTATTTCATTTTGTTCTAAATAGTTAATAACTCATATATATAGAGTACCATCGTACTACAACAATTTTAAAGATTGATAACATTTTTTACAATAATCTTTTTTTTAAGCGTCAACGGCAGGATTCGAACCTGCGCGGGCAAAGCCAACATGATTTCCAGTCATGCCGGATAACCACTCCGGCACGTCCACTATTTGTTGAATGACATATGATCTTAATAAAATTTACGCCATACTAAAAGAAAAATGGTTTGATACTTATTATTAACTATATACAAAGCCATGAATAATATTTATTGTTTCTAACAATAAAATGATACAAATTATAACGCAATATTTTCATACAATTTCTGTTTTCTCTATAATGAATATTGAGACTCCCACGATACAAGCTACAGGTAATGTTATATATTTGTTTCATATTATAGGTAGAAAGAAATGATAGTAGTGGGGCATTGTTTATAATATTTCGAATGAACATGTAAAATCATGCTTTAGGGTTGAAATGACAATCGCTATCTCTAAGAAAGCATTGGCAACTAATAGACACAAGTAGTGTTCAATTAATTAAAATGATTTTTCTATTTACAAAGTCTTTGGTGTGTCAAAATTTTCTACTTTTATCAAAATTTGTTACCTGTTATAACACGAAACATTTCAAAATAAATCGATTCTAGTATCACCATCTGTTAAAGATAAAAAAATTCAATATTCGTATATATTGAGTTTATTTTTCCTGTAAGTCTAATGACATTGTAAGTTTTTTTTTGAGTTTGACTCTAATTTTTGAGGTCTATTTCAAAATCAAAACTAAAACTTTTTTCAATAGAAAGTTCCGACCTACCGGGTTCGAACCTGTAAAATAAGGATTTTGTGCGTTAACTACAGTCCTCCGTCTTAAAAACTCAGCTAAGGTCGGTGGTAACTATTATTTGTTTATGTGTATATGTATAATATACAACCCAAAAATAAAATTATATACAATGTTTTTGAGAGTGAAATTTTCCGAATAAAAAGTTAACAAAACAAAACAAAATTAAGTAAAAGCCTTGTTGTCAAGTCGATTCATACAGTTACGGGAAAACATTGAAATAAATTGCAAAACCAGGAATGGTAATGATAGAAATCGGCGCATGACACTCAAGTATGTCTTTCGTCCTTGATATTTGGTTCTAGATGTAAGGTTGATTTTAGAGAATGTTTACATGCTAAGAAATCGTATTTATTCAACGCTCTATATATATTCTTAACCTCGGCAGCTAAAACCTCAAGCAAGTATGTTTAGATTACCGTAACAAAATAAAAAGATTCAAACAAAAAGATATTTGTATCTTTTTTTAGAATAGGTTCATACTTAAATAACACAAATTATAGACTAATAACCTAAAATACTTAATTTGAGACTAATGAAAAAACGCTTTTAAAAAAATCATTCCGACCTACCGGATTCGAACCAGTGACCTAAGGATTTTCTGCTCTAACTACAGTCCTCCGCTCTACCAACTGAGCTAAGGTCGGTTTTCCTGTATAAGGTTTTATGTATGTAGATGACTAGTATTAGATGATTTTGATTGAACCCAAAGGTTTGTTAATCACTCATACACTATTTCATTTTGTTCTAAATAGTTAATAACTCATATATATATATATATATAGAGTACCATCGTATTACAAGTATTTCAAAGATTGATTACATTTTTTACAAAAATGTTTTTTTAACAGGAACGTCAGGATTCGAACCTGCGCGGGCAATGCCCACATGATTTCTAGTCATGCCCAATAACCACTCCGGCACGTCCACTATTTTTTGAAGGACATATGATCTTAATAAAAATTACGCTATATATATTAAGGCACGTCCTTATTTTAGAACGTGATGGAGAAATATACTAAAAGAAGAATCGTTTGATACTTATTACCAACTATATACAAAGCCATGAATAATATTTATTTTTTCTCACAATAAAAAGATCCAAATTATAACGCAATATTTTCATAAAATTTTTGTTTTCTCTATAATGAATATTGAGACTCCTAGAATACAAGCTACAGGTAATGTAATATATTTGTTTCATATTATAGGTAGAAAGAAATGATAGTATTGGGGGCATTGTTTATAATATTTCTGACGAACATGTAAAATCATGCTTTAGGGTTGAAATGACCATCGCTATCCTTAAGAAAGCGTTGGCAACTAATAGACACAAGTAGTGTTCAATTAATTAAAATGATTTTTCTATTTACAAAGTCTTTGGTGTGTCAAAATTTTCTACTTTTATCAAAATTTGTAACCTGTTATAACACGAAACGTTTCAAAATAAATCGATTCTAGTACCACCATCGGTTAAAGATAAAAAAAATCAATATTCGTATATATTGGGTTTATTTTTCCTGTAAGTCTAATGACATTGTAAGTTTTTTTGAGTTTGACTCTAAGTTTTTAGGTCTATTTCAAAATCAAAACTAAAACTTTTTTCAATAGATAGTTCCGACCTACCGGATTCGAACCAGTGACCTAAGGATTTTCTGCGTTAACTACAGTCCTCCGCTCTACCAACTGAGCTAAGGTCGGTATTAACTATTATTTGTTTATGTGTATATATATAATATACAACCCAAAAATAAAATTGTATACAATGTTTTTGAGAGTGAAATTTTCCGAATAAAAATTTAACAAAACAAAACAAAATTAAGTAAAAGCCTTGTTGTCAAGTCGATTCATACAGTTACGGGAAAAACATTGAAATAAATTGCAAAACCAGGAATGGTAATGATAGAAATCGGCGCATGACACTCAAGTATGTCTTTCGTCCTTGATATTTGGTTCTAGATGTAAGGTTGATTTTAGAGAATGTTTACATGCTAACAAATCGTATTTATTTACCGCTCTATATATATTCTTAACTTCGGCAGCTAAAACCTCAAGCAAGTATGTTTAGATTACCGTAACAAAATAAAAAGATTCAAACAAAAAGATATTTGTATCTTTTTTTAGAATAGGTTCATACTTAAATAACACAAATTATAGACTAATAACCTAAAATACTTAATTTGAGACTAATGAAAAAATGCTTTTAAAAAAATCATTCCGACCTACCGGATTCGAACGAGTGACCTAAGGATTTTCTGCTCTAACTACAGTCCTCCGCTCTACCAACTGAGCTAAGGTCGGTTTTCTTGTATTAGGTTTTATGTATGTAGATGACTAATATTAGATGATTTTGATTGAACCCAAAGGTTTGTTAATCACTCATTAACTATTTCATTTTGTTCTAAATAGTTAATAACTCATATATATAGAGTACCATCGTACCATAACAATTTCAAACATTGATAACATTTTTTACAAAAACGTTTTTTTAATCGTGAACGGCAGGATTCGAACCTGCGCGGGCAAAGCCCACATGATTTCTAGTCATGCCCGATAACCACTCCGGCACGTCCACTATTTGTTGAATGACATATGATCTTAATAAACATTACGCTATACTAAAAGAAAAATGGTTTGATACTTATTACCAACTATATACGAAGCCAAGAATAATATTTATTTTTTCTCACAATAAAAAGATCCAAATTATAACGCAATATTTTCATAAAATTTTTGTTTTCTCTATAAAGAATATTGAGACTCCCAGAATACAAGCTACAGGTAATGTAATATATTTGTTTCATATTATAGGTAGAAAGAAATGATAGTATTGGGAGCATTGTTTATAATATTTCTGACGAACATGTAAAATCATGTTTTAGGGTTGAAATGACCATCGCTATCCTTAAGAAAGCGTTGGCAACTAATAGACACAAGTACTGTTCAATTAATTAAAATGATTTTTCTATTTACAAAGTCTTTGGTGTGTCAAATTTTTCTATTTTTATCAAAATTTGTAACCTGTTATAACACGAAACGTTTCAAAATAAATCGATTCTAGTACCACCATCGGTTAAAGATAAAAAAATCAATATTCGTATATGTTGGGTTTATTTTTCCTGTAAGTCTAATGACATTGTAAGTTTTTTTTGAGTTTGACTTTAAATTTTTAGGTCTATATCAAAATCAAAACTAAAACTTTTTTCAATAGATAGTTCCGACCTACCAGATTCGAACCAGTGACCTAAGGATTTTCTGCGTTAACTACAGTCCTCCGCTCTGCCAACTGAGCTAAGGTCAGTATTAACTATTATTTGTTTATGTGTATATATATAATATACAACCCAAAAATAAAATTGTATACAATGTTTTTGAGAGTGAAATTTTCCGAATAAAAATTTAACAAAACAAAACAAAATTAAGTAAAAGTCTTGTTGTCAAGTCGATTCATACAGTTACGGGAAAAACATTGAAATAAATTGCAAAACCAGGAATGGTTATGATAGAAATCGGCGCATGACACTCAAGGTTGTCCTTGATATTTGGTTCTAGATGTAAGGTTGATTTTAGAGAATGTTTACATGCTAAGAAATCGTATTTATTCAACGCTCTATATATATTCTTAACCTCGGCAGCTAAAACCTCAAGCAAGTATGTTTAGATTACCGTAACAAAATAAAAAGATTCAAACAAAAAGATATTTGTATCTTTTTTTAGAATAGGTTCATACTTAAATAACACAAATTATAGACTAATAACCTAAAATACTTAATTTGAGACTAATGAAAAAACGCTTTTAAAAAAATCATTCCGACCTACCGGATTCGAACCAGTGACCTAAGGATTTTCTGCTCTAACTACAGTCCTCCGCTCTACCAACTGAGCTAAGGTCGGTTTTCCTGTATAAGGTTTTATGTATGTAGATGACTAATATTAGATGATTTTGATTGAACCCAAAGGTTTGTTAATCACTCATACAATATTTCATTTTGTTCTAAATAGTTAATAACTCATATATATAGAGTACCATCGTACTACAACAATTTCAAAGATTGATAACATTTTTTACAAAAACATTTTTTTTAAGCGTGAACGGCAGGATTCGAACCTGCGCGGGCAAAGCCCACATGATTTCTAGTCATGCCCGATAACCACTCCGGCACGTCCACTATTTGTTGAATGACATATGATCTTAATAAAAATTTCGCTATACTAAAAGAAAGATGGTTTGATACTTATTACCAACTATATACAAAGCCATGAATAATATTTATTTTTTCTCAACAATAAAAAGATCCAAATTATAACGCAATATTTTCATAAAATTTTTGTTTTCTCTATAATGAATATTGAGACTCCCAGAATACAAGCTACAGGTAATGTAATATATTTGTTTCATATTATAGGTAGAAAGAAATGATAGTATTGGGGGCATTGTTTATAATATTTCTGACGAACATGTAAAATCATGCTTTAGGGTTGAAATGACCATCGCTATCCTTAAGAAAGCGTTGGAAACTAATAGACACAAGTAGTGTTCAATTAAATAAAATGATTTTTCTATTTACAAAGTCTTTGGTGTGTCAAAATTTTCTACTTTTATCAAAATTTGTTACCTGTTATAACACGAAACATTTCAAAATAAATCGATTCTAGTATCACCATCTGTTAAAGATAAAAAAATTCAATATTCGTATATATTGAGTTTATTTTTCCTGTAAGTCTAATGACATTGTAAGTTTTTTTTTGAGTTTGACTCTAATTTTTGAGGTCTATTTCAAAATCAAAACTAAAACTTTTTTCAATAGAAAGTTCCGACCTACCGGGTTCGAACCTGTAAAATAAGGATTTTGTGCGTTAACTACAGTCCTCCGTCTTAAAAACTCAGCTAAGGTCGGTGGTAACTATTATTTGTTTATGTGTATATGTATAATATACAACCCAAAAATAAAATTATATACAATGTTTTTGAGAGTGAAATTTTCCGAATAAAAAGTTAACAAAACAAAACAAAATTAAGTAAAAGCCTTGTTGTCAAGTCGATTCATACAGTTACGGGAAAAACATTGAAATAAATTGCAAAACCAGGAATGGTAATGATAGAAATCGGCGCATGACACTCAAGTATGTCTTTCGTCCTTGATATTTGGTTCTAGATGTAAGGTTGATTTTAGAGAATGTTTACATGCTAACAAATCGTATTTATTCAACGCTCTATATATATTCTTAACCTCGGCAGCTAAAACCTCAAGCAAGTATGTTTAGATTACCGTAACAAAATAAAAAGATTCAAACAAAAAGATATTTGTATCTTTTTTTAGAATAGGTTCATACTTAAATAACACAAATTATAGACTAATAACCTAAAATACTTAATTTGAGACTAATGAAAAAACGCTTTTAAAAAAATCATTCCGACCTACCGGATTCGAACCAGTGACCTAAGGATTTTCTGCTCTAACTACAGTCCTCCGCTCTACCAACTGAGCTAAGGTCGGTTTTCCTGTATAAGGTTTTATGTATGTAGATGACTAATATAAGATGATTTTGATTGAACCCAAAGGTTTGTTAATCACTCATACACTATGTCATTTTGTTCTAAATAGTTAATAACTCATAGATATAGAGTACCATCGTACTACAACAATTTCAAAGATTGATAACATTTTTTACAAAAACGTTTTTTTTTTAAGCGTGAACGGCAGGATTCGAACCTGCGCGGGCAAAGCCCACATGATTTCTAGTCATGCCCGATAACCACTCTGGCACGTCCACTATTTGTTGAATGACATATGATCTTAATAAAAATTACGCTATACTAAAAGAAAAATGGTTTGATACTTATTACCAACTATATACAAAGCCATGAATAATATTTATTTTTTCTCACAATAAAAAGATCCAAATTATAACGCAATATTTTCATAAAAATTTTGTTTTCTCTATAATGAATATTGAGACTCCCAGAATACAAGCTACAGGTAATGTAATATATTTGTTTCATATTATAGGTAGAAAGAAATGATAGTATTGGGGGCATTGTTTATAATATTTCTGACGAACATGTAAAATCATGCTTTAGGGTTGAAATGACCATCGCTATCCTTAAGAAAGCGTTGGCAACTAATAGACACAAGTAGTGTTCAATTAATTAAAATGATTTTTTATTTACAAAGTCTTTGGTGTGTCAAAATTTTCTACTTTTATCAAAATTTGTAACCTGTTATAACACGAAACGTTTCAAAATAAATCGATTCTAGTACCACCATCGGTTAAAGATAAAAAAATCAATATTCGTATATATTGGATTTATTTTTCCTGTAAGTCTAATGACATTGTAAGTTTTTTTTGAGTTTGACTCTAATTTTTGAGGTCTATTACAAAATCAAAACTAAACTTTTTTCAATAGATAGTTCCGACCTACCGGATTCGAACCAGTGACCTAAGGATTTTCTGCGTTAACTACAGTCCTCCGCTCTACCAACTGAGCTAAGGTCGGTATTAACTATTATTTGTTTATGTGTATATATATAATATACAACCCAAAAATAAAATTGTATACAATGTTTTTGAGAGTGAAATTTTCCGAATAAAAATTAACAAAACAAAACAAAATTAAGTAAAAGCCTTGTTGTCAAGTCGATTCATACAGTTACGGGAAAAACATTGAAATAAATTGCAAAACCAGGAATGGTAATGATAGAAATCGGCGCATGACACTCAAGTATGTCTTTCGTCCTTGATATTTGGTTCTAGATGTAAGTTGATTTTAGAGAATGTTTACATGCTAACAAATCGTATTTATTCAACGCTCTATATATATTCTTAACCTCGGCAGCTAAAACCTCAAGCAAGTATGTTTAGATTACCGTAACAAAATAAAAAGATTCAAACAAAAAGATATTTGTATCTTTTTTTAGAATAGGTTCATACTTAAATAACACAAATTATAGACTAATAACCTAAAATACTTAATTTGAGACTAATGAAAAAACGCTTTTAAAAAAATCATTCCGACCTACCGGATTCGAACCAGTGACCTAAGGATTTTCTGCTCTAACTACAGTCCTCCGCTCTACCAACTGAGCTAAGGTCGGTTTTCCTGTATAAGGTTTTATGTATGTAGATGACTAATATAAGATGATTTTGATTGAACCCAAAGGTTTGTTAATCACTCATACACTATTTCATTTTGTTCTAAATAGTTAATAACTCATAGATATAGAGTACCATCGTACTACAACAATTTCAAAGATTGATAACATTTTTTACAAAAACGTTTTTTTTAAGCGTGAACGGCAGGATTCGAACCTGCGCGGGCAAAGCCCACATGATTTCTAGTCATGCCCGATAACCACTCTGGCACGTCCACTATTTGTTGAATGACATATGATCTTAATAAAAATTACGCTATACTAAAAGAAAAATGGTTTGATACTTATTACCAACTATATACAAAGCCATGAATAATATTTATTTTTTCTAACAATAAAAAGATCCAAATTATAACGCAATATTTTCATAAAATTTTTGTTTTTTCTATAATGAATATTGAGACTCCCAGAATACAAGCTACAGGTAACGTAATATATTTGTTTCATATTATAGGTAGAAAGAAATGATAGTATTGGGGGCATTGTTTATAATATTTCTGACGAACATGTAAAATCATGCTTTAGGGTTGAAATGACCATCGCTATCCTTAAGAAAGCGTTGGCAACTAATAGACACAAGTAGTGTTCAATTAATTAAAATGATTTTTCTATTTAAAGTCTTTGGTGTGTCAAAATTTTCTACTTTTATCAAAATTTGTAACCTGTTATAACACGAAACGTTTCAAAATAAATCGATTCTAGTACCACCATCGGTTAAAGATAAAAAAATCAATATTCGTATATATTGGGTTTATTTTTCCTGTAAGTCTAATGACATTGTAAGTTTTTTTTGAGTTTGACTCTAATTTTTGAGGTCTATTACAAAATCAAAACTCAAACTTTTTCCAATAGATAGTTCCGACCTACCGGATTCGAACCAGTGACCTAAGGATTTTCTGCGTTAACTACAGTCCTCCGCTCTACCAACTGAGCTAAGGTCGGTATTAACTATTATTTGTTTATGTGTATATATATAATATACAACCCAAAAATAAAATTGTATACAATGTTTTTGAGAGTGAAATTTTCCGAATAAAAAGTTAACAAAACAAAACAAAATTAAGTAAAAGCCTTGTTGTCAAGTCGATTCATACAGTTACGGGAAAAACATTGAAATAAATTGCAAAACCAGGAATGGTAATGATAGAAATCGGCGCATGACACTCAAGTATGTCTTTCGTCCTTGATATTTGGTTCTAGATGTAAGGTTGATTTTAGAGAATGTTTACATGCTAACAAATCGTATTTATTCAACGCTCTATATATATTCTTAACCTCGGCAGCTAAAACCTCAAGCAAGTATGTTTAGATTACCGTAACAAAATAAAAAGATTCAAACAAAAAGATATTTGTATCTTTTTTTAGAATAGGTTCATACTTAAATAACACAAATTATAGACTAATAACCTAAAATACTTAATTTGAGACTAATGAAAAAACGCTTTTAAAAAAATCATTCCGACCTACCGGATTCGAACCAGTGACCTAAGGATTTTCTGCTCTAACTACAGTCCTCCGCTCTACCAACTGAGCTAAGGTCGGTTTTCCTGTATAAGGTTTTATGTATGTAGATGACTAATATTAGATGATTTTGATTGAACCCAAAGGTTTGTTAATCACTCATACAATATTTCATTTTGTTCTAAATAGTTAATAACTCTTATATATAGAGTACCATCGTACTACAACAATTTCAAAGATTGATAACATTTTTTACAAAAACATTTTTTTTAAGCGTGAACGGCAGGATTCGAACCTGCGCGGGCAAAGCCCACATGATTTCTAGTCATGCCCGATAACCACTCCGGCACGTCCACTATTTGTTGAATGACATATGATCTTAATAAAAATTTCGCTATACTAAAAGAAAAATGGTTTGATACTTATTACCAACTATATACAAAGCCATGAATAATATTTATTTTTTCTCACAATAAAAAGATCCAAATTATAACGCAATATTTTCATAAAATTTTTGTTTTCTCTATAATGAATATTGAGACTCCCAGAATACAAGCTACAGGTAATGTAATATATTTGTTTCATATTATAGGTAGAAAGAAATGATAGTATTGGGGGCATTGTTTATAATATTTCTGACGAACATGTAAAATCATGCTTTAGGGTTGAAATGACCATCGCTATCCTTAAGAAAGCGTTGGCAACTAATAGACACAAGTAGTGTTCAATTAATTAAAATGATTTTTCTATTTACAAAGTCTTTGGTGTGTCAAAATTTTCTACTTTTATCAAAATTTGTAACCTGTTATAACACGAAACGTTTCAAAATAAATCGATTCTAGTACCACCATCGGTTAAAGATAAAAAAATCAATATTCGTATATATTGGGTTTATTTTTCCTGTAAGTCTAATGACATTGTAAGTTTTTTTTGAGTTTGACTCTAATTTTTGAGGTCTATTACAAAATCAAAACTCAAACTTTTTCCAATAGATAGTTCCGACCTACCGGATTCGAACCAGTGACCTAAGGATTTTCTGCGTTAACTACAGTCCTCCGCTCTACCAACTGAGCTAAGGTCGGTATTAACTATTATTTGTTTATGTGTATATATATAATATACAACCCAAAAATAAAATTGTATACAATGTTTTTGAGAGTGAAATTTTCCGAATAAAAACTTAACAAAACAAAACAAAATTAAGTAAAAGCCTTGTTGTCAAGTCGATTCATACAGTTACGGGAAAAACATTGAAATAAATTGCAAAACCAGGAATGGTAATGATAGAAATCGGCGCATGACACTCAAGTATGTCTTTCGTCCTTGATATTTGGTTCTAGATGTAAGGTTGATTTTAGAGAATGTTTACATGCTAACAAATCGTATTTATTCAACGCTCTATATATATTCTTAACCTCGGCAGCTAAAACCTCAAGCAAGTATGTTTAGATTACCGTAACAAAATAAAAAGATTCAAACAAAAAGATATTTGTATCTTTTTTTAGAATAGGTTCATACTTAAATAACACAAATTATAGACTAATAACCTAAAATACTTAATTTGAGACTAATGAAAAAACGCTTTTAAAAAAATCATTCCGACCTACCGGATTCGAACCAGTGACCTAAGGATTTTCTGCTCTAACTACAGTCCTCCGCTCTACCAACTGAGCTAAGGTCGGTTTTCTGTATAAGGTTTTATGTATGTAGATGACTAATATTAGATGATTTTGATTGAACCCAAAGGTTTGTTAATCACTCATACAATATTTCATTTTGTTCTAAATAGTTAATAACTCTTATATATAGAGTACCATCGTACTACAACAATTTCAAAGATTGATAACATTTTTTACAAAAACGTTTTTTTTAAGCGTGAACGGCAGGATTCGAACCTGCGCGGGCAAAGCCCACATGATTTCTAGTCATGCCCGATAACCACTCCGGCACGTCCACTATTTGTTGAATGACATATGATCTTAATAAAAATTTCGCTATACTAAAAGAAAAATGGTTTGATACTTATTACCAACTATATACAAAGCCATGAATAATATTTATTTTTTCTCACAATAAAAAGATCCAAATTATAACGCAATATTTTCATAAAATTTTTGTTTTCTCTATAATGAATATTGAGACTCCCAGAATACAAGCTACAGGTAATGTAATATATTTGTTTCATATTATAGGTAGAAAGAAATGATAGTATTGGGGGCATTGTTTATAATATTTCTGACGAACATGTAAAATCATGCTTTAGGGTTGAAATGACCATCGCTATCCTTAAGAAAGCGTTGGCAACTAATAGACACAAGTAGTGTTCAATTAATTAAAATGATTTTTCTATTTACAAAGTCTTTGGTGTGTCAAAATTTTTTACTTTTATCAAAATGTGTAAGCTGTTATAACACGAAACGTTTCAAAATAAATCGATTCTAGTACCACCATCGGTTAAAGATAAAAATATCAATATTCGTATATAATGGGTTTATTTTTCCTGTAAGTCTAATGACATTGTAAGTTTTTTTTGTGTTTGACTCTAATTTTTGAGGTCTATTACAAAATCAAAACTCAAACTTTTTCAAATAGATAGTTCCGACCTACCGGATTCGAACCAGTGACCTAAGGATTTTATGCGTTAACTACAGTCCTCCGCTCTACCAACTGAGCTAAGGTCGGTATTAACTATTATTTGTTTATGTGTATATATATAATATACAACCCAAAAATAAAATTGTATACAATGTTTTTGAGAGTGAAATTTTCCGAATAAAAAGTTAACAAAACAAAACAAAATTAAGTAAAAGCCTTGTTGTCAAGTCGATTCATACAGTTACGGGAAAAACATTGAAATAAATTGCAAAACCAGGAATGGTAATGATAGAAATCGGCGCATGACACTCAAGTATGTCTTTCGTCCTTGATATTTGGTTCTAGATGTAAGGTTGATTTTAGAGAATGTTTACATGCTAACAAATCGTATTTATTCAACGCTCTATATATATTCTTAACCTCGGCAGCTAAAACCTCAAGCAAGTATGTTTAGATTACCGTAACAAAATAAAAAGATTCAAACAAAAAGATATTTGTATCTTTTTTTAGAATAGGTTCATACTTAAATAACACAAATTATAGACTAATAACCTAAAATACTTAATTTGAGACTAATGAAAAAACGCTTTTAAAAAAATCATTCCGACCTACCGGATTCGAACCAGTGACCTAAGGATTTTCTGCTCTAACTACAGTCCTCCGCTCTACCAACTGAGCTAAGGTCGGTTTTCCTGTATAAGGTTTTATGTATGTAGATGACTAATATTAGATGATTTTGATTGAACCCAAAGGTTTGTTAATCACTCATACAATATTTCATTTTGTTCTAAATAGTTAATAACTCTTATATATAGAGTACCATCGTACTACAACAATTTCAAAGATTGATAACATTTTTTACAAAAACATTTTTTTTAAGCGTGAACGGCAGGATTCGAACCTGCGCGGGCAAAGCCCACATGATTTCTAGTCATGCCCGATAACCACTCCGGCACGTCCACTATTTGTTGAATGACATATGATCTTAATAAAAATTACGCTATACTAAAAGAAAAATGGTTTGATACATATTACCAACTATATATAAAGCCATGAATAATATTTATTTTTTCTCACAATAAAAAGATCCAAATTATAACGCAATATTTTCATAAAATTTTTGTTTTCTCTATAATGAATATTGAGACTCCCATAATACAAGCTACAGGTAATGTAATATATTTGTTTCATATTATAGGTAGAAAGAAATGATAGTATTGGGGGCATTGTTTATAATATTTCTGACGAACATGTAAAATCATGCTTTAGGGTTGAAATGACCATCGCTATCCTTAAGAAAGCGTTGGCAACTAATAGACACAAGTAGTGTTCAATTAATTAAAATGATTTTTCTATTTATAAAATCTTTGGTGTGTCAAAATTTTCTACTTTTATCAAAATGTGTAACCTGTTATAACACGAAACGTTTCAAAATAAATCGATTCTAGTACCACCATCGGTTAAAGATAAAAAAAAATCAATATTCGTATATATTGGGTTTATTTTTCCTGTAAGTCTAATGATATTTTAAGTTTTTTTTGAGTTCGACTCTAATTTTTGAGGTCTATTACAAAATCAAAACTCAAACTTTTTCCAATAGATAGTTCCGACCTACCGGATTCGAACCAGTGACCTAAGGATTTTCTGCGTTAACTACAGTCCTCCGCTCTACCAACTGAGCTAAGGTCGGTATTAACTATTATTTGTTTATGTGTATATATATAATATACAACCCAAAAATAAAATTGTATACAATGTTTTTGAGAGTGAAATTTTCCGAATAAAAAGTTAACAAAACAAAACAAAATTAAGTAAAAGCCTTGTTGTCAAGTCGATTCATACAGTTACGGGAAAAACATTGAAATAAATTGCAAAACCAGGAATGGTAATGATAGAAATCGGCGCATGACACTCAAGTATGTCTTTCGTCCTTGATATTTGGTTCTAGATGTAAGGTTGATTTTAGAGAATGTTTACATGCTAACAAATCGTATTTATTCACCGCTCTATATATATTCTTAACTTCGGCAGCTAAAACCTCAAGCAAGTATGTTTAGATTACCGTAACAAAATAAAAAGATTCAAACAAAAAGATATTTGTATCTTTTTTTAGAATAGGTTCATACTTAAATAACACAAATTATAGACTAATAACCTAAAATACTTAATTTGAGACTAATGAAAAAACGCTTTTAAAAAAATCATTCCGACCTACCGGATTCGAACCAGTGACCTAAGGATTTTCTGCTCTAACTACAGTCCTCCGCTCTACCAACTGAGCTAAGGTCGGTTTTCCTGTATAAGGTTTTATGTATGTAGATGACTAATATTAGATGATTTTGATTGAACCCAAAGGTTTGTTAATCACTCATACACTATTTCATTTTGTTCTAAATAGTTAATAACTCATATATATAGAGTACCATCGTACTACAACAATTTCAAACATTGATAACATTTTTTACAAAAACGTTTTTTTTTAAGCGTGAACGGCAGGATTCGAACCTGCGCGGGCAAAGCCCACATGATTTCTAGTCATGCCCGATAACCACTCCGGCACGTCCACTATTTGTTGAATGACATATGATCTTAATAAAAATTATCGCTATACTAAAAGAAAAATGGTTTGATACTTATTACCAACTATATACAAAGCCATGAATAATATTTATTTTTTCTCACAATAAAAAGATCCAAATTATAACGCAATATTTTCATAAAATTTTTGTTTTCTCTATAATGAATATTGAGACTCCCAGAATACAAGCTACAGGTAATGTAATATATTTGTTTCATATTATAGGTAGAAAGAAATGATAGTATTGGGGGCATTGTTTATAATATTTCTGACGAACATGTAAAATCATGCTTTAGGGTTGAAATGACCATCGCTATCCTTAAGAAAGCGTTGGCAACTAATAGACACAAGTAGTGTTCAATTAATTAAAATGATTTTTCTATTTACAAAGTCTTTGGTGTGTCAAAATTTTCTACTTTTATCAAAATTTGTAACCTGTTATAACACGAAACGTTTCAAAATAAATCGATTCTAGTACCACCATCGGTTAAAGATAAAAAAATCAATATTCGTATATATTGGGTTTATTTTTCCTGTAAGTCTAATGACATTGTAAGTTTTTTTTGAGTTTGACTCTAATTTTTGAGGTCTATTACAAAATCAAAACTCAAACTTTTTTCAATAGATAGTTCCGACCTACCGGATTCGAACCAGTGACCTAAGGATTTTCTGCGTTAACTACAGTCCTCCGCTCTACCAACTGAGCTAAGGTCGGTATTAACTATTATTTGTTTATGTGTATATATATAATATACAACCCAAAAATAAAATTGTATACAATGTTTTTGAGAGTGAAATTTTCCGAATAAAAAGTTAACAAAACAAAACAAAATTAAGTAAAAGTCTTGTTGTCAAGTCGATTCATACAGTTACGGGAAAAACATTGAAATAAATTGCAAAACCAGGAATGGTAATGATAGAAATCGGCGCATGACACTCAAGTATGTCTTTCGTCCTTGATATTTGGTTCTAGATGTAAGGTTGATTTTAGAGAATGTTTACATGCTAAGAAATCGTATTTATTCACCGCTCTATATATATTCTTAACTTCGGCAGCTAAAACCTCAAGCAAGTATGTTTAGATTACCGTAACAAAATAAAAAGATTCAAACAAAAAGATATTTGTATCTTTTTTTAGAATAGGTTCATACTTAAATAACACAAATTATAGACTAATAACCTAAAATACTTAATTTGAGACTAATGAAAAAACGCTTTTAAAAATATCATTCCGACCTACCGGATTCGAACCAGTGACCTAAGGATTTTCTGCTCTAACTACAGTCCTCCGCTCTACCAACTGAGCTAAGGTCGGTTTTCCTGTATAAGGTTTTATGTATGTAGATGACTAGTATTAGATGATTTTGATTGAACCCAAAGGTTTGTTAATCACTCATACACTATTTCATTTTGTTCTAAATAGTTAATAACTCATATATATAGAGTACCATCGTACTAAAACAATTTCAAACATTGATAACATTTTTTACAAAAACTTTTTTTTTAAGCGTGAACGGCAGGATTCGAACCTGCGCGGGCAAAGCCCACATGATTTCTAGTCATGCCCGATAACCACTCCGGCACGTCCACTATTTGTTGAATGACATATGATCTTAATAAAAATTACGCTATACTAAAAGAAAAATGGTTTGATACTTATTACCAACTATATACAAAGCCATGAATAATATTTATTTTTTCTCACAATAAAAAGATCCAAATTATAACGCAATATTTTCATAAAATTTTTGTTTTCTCTATAATGAATATTGAGACTCCCGTAATACAAGCTACAGGTAATGTAATATATTTGTTTCATATTATAGGTAGAAAGAAATGATAGTATTGGGGGCATTGTTTATAATATTTCTGACGAACATGTAAAATCATGCTTTAGGGTTGAAATGACCATCGCTATCCTTAAGAAAGCGTTGGCAACTAATAGCCACAAGTAGTGTTCAATTAATTAAAATGATTTTTCTATTTACAAAGTCTTTGGTGTGTCAAAATTTTCTATTTTTATCAAAATTTGTAACCTGTTATAACACGAAACGTTTCAAAATAAATCGATTCTAGTACCACCATCGATTAAAGATAAAAAAATCAATATTCGTATATATTGGGTTTATTTTTCCTGTAAGTCTAATGATATTGTAAGTTTTTTTTGAGTTTGACTCTAATTTTTGAGGTCTATTACAAAATCAAAACTCAAACTTTTTTCAATAGATAGTTCCGACCTACTGGATTCGAACCAATGACCTTAGGATTTTCGGCGTTAACTACAGTCCTCTGCTCTACCAACTGAGCTAAGGTCGGTATTAACTATTATTTGTTTATGTGTATATATTTAATATACAACCCAAAAATAAAATTGTATACAATGTTTTTGAGAGTGAAATTTTCCGAATAAAAACTTCACAAAACAAAACAAAATTAAGTAAAAGCCTTGTTGTCAAGTCGATTCATACAGTTACGGGAAAAACATTGAAATAAATTGCAAAACAAGGAATTGTAATGATAGAAATCGGCGCATGACACTCAAGTATGTCTTTCGTCCTTGATATTTGGTTCTAGATGTAAGGTTGATTTTAGAGAATGTTTACATGCTAAGAAATCGTATTTATTCAACGCTCTATATATATTCTTAACCTCGGCAGCTAAAACCTCAAGCAAGTATGTTTAGATTACCGTAACAAAATAAAAATATTCAAACAAAAAGATATTTGTATCTTTTTTTAGAATAGGTTCATACTTAAATAACACAAATTATAGACTAATAACCAAAAATACTTAATTTGAGACTAATGAAAAAACGCTTTTAAAAAAATCATTCCGACCTACCGGATTCGAACCAGTGACCTAAGGATTTTCTGCTCTAACTACAGTCCTCCGCTCTACCAACTGAGCTAAGGTCGGTTTTCCTGTATAAGGTTTTATGTATGTAGATGACAAATATTAGATGATTTTGATTGAACCCAAAGGTTTGTTAATCACTCATACAATATTTTATTTTGTTCTAAATAGTTAATAACTCTTATATATAGAGTACCATCGTACTACAACAATTTCAAAGATTGATAACATTTTTTACAAAAACAGTTTTTTTAAGCGTGAACGGAAGGATTCGAACCTGCGCGGGCAAAGCCCACATGATTTCTAGTCATGCCCGATAACCACTCCGGCACGTCCACTATTTGTTAAATGACATATGATCTTAATAAAAATTACGCTATACTAAAAGAAAAATGGTTTGATACTTATTACCAACTATATACAAAGCCATGAATAATATTTATTTTTTCTCACAATAAAAAGATCCAAATTATAACGCAATATTTTCATAAAATTTTTGTTTTCTCTATAATGAATATTGAGACTCCCATAATACAAGCTACAGGTAATGTAATATATTTGTTTCATATTATAGGTAGAAAGAAATGATAGTATTGGGGGCATTGTTTATAATATTTCTGACGAACATGTAAAATCATGCTTTAGGGTTGAAATGACCATCGCTATCCTTAAGAAAGCGTTGGAAACTAATAGACACAAGTAGTGTTCAATTAAATAAAATGATTTTTCTATTTACAAAGTCTTTGGTGTGTCAAAATTTTCTATTTTTATCAAAATTTGTAACCTGTTATAACACGAAACGTTTCAAAATAAATCGATTCTAGTACCACCATCGGTTAAAGATAAAAAAAAATCAATATTCGTATATATTGGGTTTATTTTTCCTGTAAGTCTAATGATATTTTAAGTTTTTTTTGAGTTCGACTCTAATTTTTGAGGTCTATTACAAAATCAAAACTCAAACTTTTTTCAATAGATAGTTCCGACCTACCGGATTCGAACCAGTGACCTAAGGATTTTCTGCGTTAACTACAGTCCTCCGCTCTACCAACTGAGCTAAGGTCGGTATTAACTATAATTTGTTTATGTGTATATATGTAATATACAACCCAAAAATAAAATTGTATACAATGTTTTTGAGAGTGAAATTTTCCGAATAAAAAGTGAACAAAACAAAACAAAATTAAGTAAAAGCCTTGTTGTCAAGTCAATTCATACAGTTACGGGAAAAACATTGAAATAAATTGCAAAACCAGGAATTGTAATGATAGAAATCGGCGCATGACACTCAAGTATGTCTTTCGTCCTTGATATTTGGTTCTAGATGTAAGGTTGATTTTAGAGAATGTTTACATGCTAAGAAATCGTATTTATTCAACGCTCTATATATATTCTTAACCTCGGCAGCTAAAACCTCAAGCAAGTATGTTTAGATTACCGTAACAAAATAAAAATATTCAAACAAAAAGATATTTGTATCTTTTTTTAGAATAGGTTCATACTTAAATAACACAAATTATAGACTAATAACCTAAAATACTTAATTCGAGACTAATGAAAAAACGCTTTTAAAAAAATCATTCCGACCTACCGGATTCGAACCAGTGACCTAAGGATTTTCTGCTCTAACTACAGTCCTCCGCTCTACCAACTGAGCTAAGGTCGGTTTTCCTGTATAAGGTTTTATGTATGTAGATGACTAATATTAGATGATTTTGATTGAACCCAAAGGTTTGTTAATCACTCATACAATATTTCATTTTGTTCTAAATAGTTAATAACTCTTATATATAGAGTACCATCGTACTACAACAATTTCAAAGATTGATAACATTTTTTACAAAAACGGTTTTTTTAAGCGTGAACGGCAGGATTCGAACCTGCGCGGGCAATGCCCACATGATTTCTAGTCATGCCCGATAACCACTCCGGCACGTCCACTATTTGTTGAATGACATATGATCTTAATAAAAATTTCGCTATACTAAAAGAAAAATGGTTTGATACTTATTACCAACTATATACAAAGCCATGAATAATATTTATTTTTTCTCACAATAAAAAGATCCAAATTATAACGCAATATTTTCATAAAATTTTTGTTTTCTCTATAATGAATATTGAGACTCCCAGAATACAAGCTACAGGTAATGTAATATATTTGTTTCATATTATAGGTAGAAAGAAATGATAGTATTGGGGGCATTGTTTATAATATTTCTGACGAACATGTAAAATCATGCTTTAGGGTTGAAATGACCATCGCTATCCTTAAGAAAGCGTTGGAAACTAATAGACACAAGTAGTGTTCAATTAATTAAAATGATTTTTCTATTTACAAAGTCTTTGGTGTGTCAAAATTTTCTACTTTTATCAAAATGTGTAACCTGTTATAACACGAAACGTTTCAAAATAAATCGATTCTAGTACCACCATCGGTTAAAGATAAAAAAATCAATATTCGTATATATTGGGTTTATTTTTCCTGTAAGTCTAATGACATTGTAAGTTTTTTTTGAGTTTGACTCTAATTTTTGAGGTCTATTACAAAATCAAAACTCAAACTTTTTTCAATAGATAGTTCCGACCTACCGGATTCGAACCAGTGATCTAAGGATTTTCTGCGTTAACTACAGTCCTCCGCTCTACCAACTGAGCTAAGGTCGGTATTAACTATAATTTGTTTATGTGTATATATGTAATATACAACCCAAAAATAAAATTGTATACAATGTTTTTGAGAGTGAAATATTCCAAATAAAAAGTTAACAAAATAAAACAAAATTAAGTAAAAACCTTGTTGTCAAGTCGATTCATACAGTTACGGGAAAAAAATTGAAATAAATTGCAAAACCAGGAATGGTAATGATAGAAATCGGCGCATGACACTCAAGTATGTCTTTCGTCCTTGATATTTGGTTCTAGATGTAAGGTTGATTTTAGAGAATGTTTACATGCTAAGAAATCGTATTTATTCAACGCTCTATATATATTCTTAACCTCGGCAGCTAAAACCTCAAGCAAGTATGTTTAGATTACCGTAACAAAATAAAAATATTCAAACATAAAGATATTTGTATCTTTTTTTAGAATAGGTTCATACTTAAATAACACAAATTATAGACTAATAACCTAAAATACTTAATTCGAGACTAATGAAAAAACGCTTTTAAAAAAATCATTCCGACCTACCGGATTCGAACCAGTGACCTAAGGATTTTCTGCTCTAACTACAGTCCTCCGCTCTACCAACTGAGCTAAGGTCGGTTTTCCTGTATAAGGTTTTATGTATGTAGATGACTAATATTAGATGATTTTGATTGAACCCAAAGGTTTGTTAATCACTCATACAATATTTCATTTTGTTCTAAATAGTTAATAACTCTTATATATAGAGTACCATCGTACTACAACAATTTCAAAGATTGATAACATTTTTTACAAAAACGGTTTTTTTAAGCGTGAACGGCAGGATTCGAACCTGCGCGGGCAATGCCCACATGATTTCTAGTCATGCCCGATAACCACTCCGGCACGTCCACTATTTGTTGAATGACATATGATCTTAATAAAAATTTCGCTATACTAAAAGAAAAATGGTTTGATACTTATTACCAACTATATACAAAGCCATGAATAATATTTATTTTTTCTCACAATAAAAAGATCCAAATTATAACGCAATATTTTCATAAAATTTTTGTTTTCTCTATAATGAATATTGAGACTCCCAGAATACAAGCTACAGGTAATGTAATATATTTGTTTCATATTATAGGTAGAAAGAAATGAAAGTATTGGGGGCATTGTTTATAATATTTCTGACGAACATGTAAAATCATGCTTTTGGTTAGAAATGACCATCGCTATCCTTAAGAAAGCGTTGGCAACTAATAGACACAAGTAGTGTTCAATTAATTAAAACTATTTTTCTATTTACAAAGTCTTTGGTGTGTCAAAATTTTCTACTTTTATCAAAATTTGTAACCTGTCATAACACGAAACATTTCAAAATAAATTGATTCTAGTACCACCATCGGTTAGAGATAAAAACATCAATATTCGTATATATTGGGTTTATTTTTCCTGTAAGTCTAATGACATTGTAAGTTTTTTTTTGAATTTGACTCTAATTTTTGAGGTCTATTTCAAAATCAAAACTAAAACTTTTTTCAATAGATAGTTCCGACCTACCGGATTCGAACCAGTGACCTAAGGATTTTCTGCGTTAACTACAGTCCTCCGCTCTACCAACTGAGCTAAGGTCGGTATTAACTATTATTTGTTTATGTGTATATATATATATTATACAACCCAAAAATAAAATTGTATACAATGTTTTTGAGAGTGAAATTTTCCAAATAAAAAGTTAACAAAACAAAAAAAATTAAGTAAAAGCCTTGTTGTCAAGTCGATTCATACAGTTACGGGAAAAACATTGAAATAAATTGCAAAACCAGGAATGGTAATGATAGAAATCGGCGCATGACACTCAAGTATGTCTTTCGTCCTTGATATTTGGTTCTAGATGTAAGGTTGATTTTAGAGAATGTTTACATGCTAACAAATCGTATTTATTCAACGCTCTATATATATTCTTAACCTCGGCAGCTAAAACCTCAAGCAAGTATGTTTAGATTTCCGTAACAAAATAAAAAGATTCAAACAAAAAGATATTTGTATCTTTTTTTAGAATAGGTTCATACTTAAATAACACAAATTATAGACTAATAACCTAAAATACTTAATTTGAGACTAATGAAAAAACGCTTTTAAAAAAATCATTCCGACCTACCGGATTCGAACCAGTGACCTAAGGATTTTCTGCTCTAACTACAGTCCTCCGCTCTACCAACTGAGCTAAGGTCGGTTATTCTGTATAAGGTTTTATGTATGTAGATGACTAATATTAGATGATTTTGATTGAACCCAAAGGTTTGTTAATCACTCATACAATATTTCATTTTGTTCTAAATAGTTAATAACTCTTATATATAGAGTACCATCGTACTACAACAATTTCAAAGATTGATAACATTTTTTACAAAAACATTTTTTTTCAGCGTGAACGGCAGGATTCGAACCTGCGCGGGCAAAGCCCACATGATTTCTAGTCATGCCCGATAACCACTCCGGCACGTCCACTATTTGTTAAATGACATATGATCTTAATAAAAATTACGCTATACTAAAAGAAAAATGGTTTGATACTTATTACCAACTATATACAAAGCCATGAATAATATTTATTTTTTCTCACAATAAAAAGATCCAAATTATAACGCAATATTTTCATAAAATTTTTGTTTTCTCTATAATGAATATTGAGACTCCCATAATACAAGCTACAGGTAATGTAATATATTTGTTTCATATTATAGGTAGAAAGAAATGATAGTATTGGGGGCATTGTTTATAATATTTCTGACGAACATGTAAAATCATGCTTTAGGGTTGAAATGACCATCGCTATCCTTAAGAAAGCGTTGGAAACTAATAGACACAAGTAGTGTTCAATTAAATAAAATGATTTTTCTATTTACAAAGTCTTTGGTGTGTCAAAATTTTCTATTTTTATCAAAATTTGTAACCTGTTATAACACGAAACGTTTCAAAATAAATCGATTCTAATACCACCATCGGTTAAAGATAATTAAAATCAATATTCGTATATATTGGGTTTATTTTCTCTGTAAGTCTAATGACATTGTAAGTTTTTTTTGAGTTTGACTGTAATTTTTTATCTATTTCAAAATCAAAAGTAAAAATTTTTTCAATAGATAGTTCCGACCTACCGGATTCGAACCAGTGACCTAAGGATTTTCTGCGTTAACTACAGTCCTCCGCTCTACCAACTGAGCTAAGGTCAGTATTAACTATTATTTGTTTATGTGTATATATATATAATATACAACCCAAAAATAAAATTGTATACAATGTTTTTGAGAGTGAAATTTTCCAAATAAAAAGTTAACAAAACAAAACAAAATTAAGTAAAAGCCTTGTTGTCAAGTCGATTCATACAGTTACGGGAAAAACATTGAAATAAATTGCAAAACCAGGAATGGTAATGATAGAAATCGGCGCATGACACTCAAGTATGTCTTTCGTCCTTGATATTTGGTTCTAGATGTAAGGTTGATTTTAGAGAATGTTTACATGCTAAGAAATCGTATTTATTCACCGCTCTATATATATTCTTAACCTCGGCAGCTAAAACCTCAAGCAAGTATGTTTAGATTACCGTAACAAAATAAAAAGATTCAAACAAAAAGATATTTGTATCTTTTTTTAGAATAGGTTCATACTTAAATAACACAAATTATAGACTAATAACCTAAAATACTTAATTTGAGACTAATGAAAAAAAACGCTTTTAAAAAAATCATTCCGACCTACCGGATTCGAACCAGTGACATAAGGATTTTCTGCTCTAACTATAGTCCTCCGCTCTACCGACTGAGCTAAGGTCGGTTTTCCTGTATAAGGTTTTATGTATGTAGATGACTAATATAAGATGATTTTGATTGAACCCAAAGGTTTGTTAATCACTCATACACTATTTCATTTTGTTCTACTAACTGAGCTAAGATCAGTGTTAACTATTATTTGTTTATGTGTATATATATAATATACAATCCACAAATAAAAATGTATACAGTGTTTTGCAGAATAAAATTTTCCGAATAAAAAGTTAACAAAAACAAAATTGAGTAAAAGCCTTGTTGTCAAGTCGATTCATACAGTCACGGAAAAAACATTGAAATTAATGGCAAAACCATGAATGATAATGATAGAAATCGGCGCATGACACTCAAGTATGTCTTTCGTCCTTGTTATTTGGTTCTAGATGTAAGATTGATTTTAGAGAATGTTTACATGCTAACAAATCGTATTTATTCAATGCTATATATATATATATATATATATATATATTCTTAACCTCAACATCAAAAAACTCAAGCAAGTATGTTTAGATTACCGTAACAAAATAGAAAAGATTAAAACGAGAAGATATTTGTATCTTTTTTTAGAATAGGTTCATACTTAAATAACACAAATTATAGACTAATAAACTAAAATAATTAATTTGAGATATAATGAAAAACCACTTTTAGAAAAATCATTCCGACTTACCGGATTCGAACCAGTGACCTATGGATTTTCTGCTCTAATACTGTCCTCCGCTATACCAACTGAGCTAAGGTCGGTTTTCCAATATAACATTTTATGTATATAGATGACTAAAATTAGATGATTTTGATTGAACCAAAACGTTTGTTAATCACTCATACACTATTTCATTTTGTTCTAAATAGTTAATAACTCATATATATATATATATATAGAGTACCATCGTATTACAAGTATTTCAAAGATTGATTACATTTTTTACAAAAATGTTTTTTTAACAGGAACGTCAGGATTCGAACCTGCGCGGGCAATGCCCACATGATTTCTAGTCATGCCCAATAACCACTCCGGCACGTCCACTATTTTTTGAAGGACATATGATCTTAATAAAAATTACGCTATATATATTAAGGCACGTCCTTATTTTAGAACGTGATGGAGAAATATACTAAAAGAAGAATGGTTTGATACTTATTACCAACTATATACAAAGCCATGAATAATATTTATTTTTTTTAACGATAAAAAAATCCAAATTATAACGCAATATTTTCAAACAATTTTTGTTTTCTCTATAATGAATATTGAGACTCTCAGGACACAAGCTACACGTAATGTTATATATTTGTTTCATATTATAGGTAGAAATAAATAATGTTAGTGGGTTATTTTTTATAATATTTCTAACGAACATGTAAAATCATGCTTCAGGGTTGAAATGACCATCGCTATCCTTAAGAAAGCCTTGGCAACTAATAGACACAAGAAGTATTCAATTAATTAAAAAGATATTTCTATTTTCTAAGTCTTTGGTGTGTCAAAATTTTCTTCTTTTATCAAAATTTGTAACCTGTTATAACACAAAACATTTCAAAATAAATCTCTTTTAGTATCACCATCAGTTAAAGTTAAAAGATCCAATTTTCGTATATATTGGATTTATTTTTTTGTAAGTCTAATGATATTATAAGTTTTTTTTTTAGTTTGACTTTAATTTTTGAGGTCTAATTCAAAATCTAAACTAAAACCTTTTTCAGTAGAAATTCTAACCTACTGGATTCGAACCGCTGATCTAAGGATTTTCTGCGTTAACAATAGTCCTCCGCTCTACCAATTGAGCTAAGGTCGGTGTTAACTATTATTTGTTTATGTGTATATATATAATATACAACCCAAACATAAAAATGTATACAATGTTTTTGAGAGTGAAGTTTTCCGAATAAAAAGTTAACAAAACAAAAAACAAAATTGAGTAAAAGCCTTGTTGTCAAGTCGATTCATACAATCACGTGAAAAACCTTACATTTTTACATTTTTGAGTCAAGAACAATTTAGGTATGAAGTCTTTTTTTTGTTATATTGCCTTTTGTAATTTTTCCTTGTGCACTTTTGTAAGTTTTTCATTTTTCTTTCTTTGAGTTAGAAGGTCAAGCTGCCGAGCATATTAATAAGGCTCCTTCAGCATTGTAGTTCAACAACTTTTTGATATTAATAAAGATAAAACTTTTTCCTACGAGTTTTTCTCCTAAAACTCTTTCGCTTAGAACCCTAGTTGAGACCATCCCTCCTAGCTTCTAAGTTGTGATTTATCACGAGGTTCATCACCACTCGTGTAGTTCACTTCCCCCCTCCATCCAATACGCACCAGAAAACCTCTATCCAGAAGCTTAAGGTCGAGTTTCTCACCTATTCTTCTCCAAGCAGCCCACGCATGTTATGGCCTTGATCCAAGCCTTGTATCATTTTGGTATCAGAGCTTAAAGCTCCTAAAACCAGGTTGTTTCTATCCTTTACTTAGTCTTATTTTCAATTCTTGCATTAGTTTAAGTTTCATTCAAAGAAAAAAAATAACATTTAAGTTCAAACCGAGTGCATATAGCTCCTACCTGCATCACTAGGGTTTAGATACATTCTTTGCATTGCAATTTCGTTTTTCGTTTTTGTTAAAAGCATATTTCCATTCAGTTAAATTAAAAAGCAAAAAAACTAGAAAACTACCAAGAAAATCGACCAAAAGAATCTAGGATCTTTAGCATTAATTGTTAGAAAAGTTTCCATTTTTTCTACTTTTTCCTTTTTCTCAGATTTTTCCTTTTGTCCTATTTGCCTCTTTTACTATAAAAGAAAACTCTCCTAATAAATTTAGGAGCAAATTAACTTGTGTTTTTCTTCTTGTAGCACACGATGGCTGAAGGAAACCAAGATGCAACCGAGGCCATGATGGCCATGTTCACCACCCTCCAAACACAACTCGCATCAATTGGCGAGAGGTTGGAGCGCGTGGAGAGGCCGGTGAGATTCCAGGCCATAAAGTACGTGAGGGCTGAGAAAAACCCTGCTGAGGGTCATGAGAACCCTAGGACACGGCACGAACAGGAGGAGCCCCAGCCGGATGGAGATGAGGACGCACAGCCTCACGGCTATCACCCTAGGCCGAGAGGACCTACACGGCAACCAGAAGCAGAGGGCAATGGCTACGAGCCCTATGGTCATCACCTGAGACCAAGGATGCCCCCTAGACATCATGAGGATGGAGATGACTATGCCTACAATTGGGTAAAAAGTCATGATGTTAAGCAAACACCTCCTAGTTTTGCAGGAAAAGTAGACCCCGAGGCCTATCTAGATTGGGAGAAGAGGATGGATCACATCTTCGATCATTACAACCAACAAGGCTCTAGGAGAGTCTCCATGGCAGTAGCACAACTCACGGATAATGTTCTCATCTAGTGGGATCGTGAGGCTTATGACCGAAGGAGGAGAAGATTGAGACTCGTAGACTCTTGGGTCGACCGGAAAGACCTCATGAGGCAAAGGTTTGTTCCACCTTATTTCCACAGAGATTTGCAACGACATTTTCGCACTCTTAAGCAGGGCACCAGATCAGTAGAGGAGTACTACGAGGATTTTGAAAGGCTAAGGAACAGGCTGGAGCTCAATGACGACGAGGAGGCATTGATGGCTCAATTCTTGGATGGATTGCAAGAGAGGATCAGCCGGAAAGTGGAGAGGCAAATCTACAACGACTTCAAAGACTTGTTCCACCTTTCTGTGCAGGCGGAGCAGCACATCGGGCGTAAGGGCCAAGACCTACGCAGCAAGCCTAAGACACCTTAGGCACCAAGCATTGGCACCAAGCATTGGCACCAAGCCCGTAGACAAAGGCAAGAGCATAGAGATCGAATCACGGTTCAAGAGCAAGCCTCCTGAGCAAACCCATGGCCAGAGAGAGCCTAGTAAGTCTTCTATCCCTCAGAGATCACGTGACATCACTTGTTTTAAGTGTAGGGGTCGCGGTCACATCTCAAGGGAGTGCCCAAACAACCGAGTCATGCTGATCACGGAAGCTGGAGAATATGAGTCTCAAGATGAAGAGGACTATGAACAAGAAGGAGAATACGGTGACATTGAGTACCCTGATGTGGGGGAAGTGCTGGTCACTAGACGCATTCTCAGTGCGATGGTAGACCCCTCAGAGACAATTCAAAGGGAGAACATCTTCCACAGCCGGTGCCCCATCAACGGCAAGGTATGTAACCTCATCATATATGGTGGTTCTTGCACTAATGTGGCTAGTGTGTATATGGTTGATAAGCTAGGTCTAGAGAAGACAAGGCAACCCTGACCATATAGACTGAGATGGCTCAATGACAAGGTGGAGCTCAAAATCCATGAGCAAGTAATTGTGCCATTCAATGTGGGCAGATACTAGGACTAAGTAGTTTGTGATGTAGTACCTATGCAAGCTCGCCATCTTCTGCTAGGAAGGCCATGGCAGTTTGACAAGGAGACCAGACATGATGTCTGAACCAATCTTTACACATTTGTGAATGACAAAAGAAAAGTCAGCCTAGCTCCTCTCACACCTGCCCAGGTACATGAGCTTCAACAGCAAATGAGTAAGAAAAAAACTCATTAAATCTAACTTTCTCATTCAACCTAGTCATGTGTGGAGAGTTTTAGCCTCAAATGATTTAATGATACTAATGGTTTTCAAAGCGGTCTTGAATGTAGACAAAGAACAGGTAGAGCTACCTATTGAAGTAGCAGCCCTCCTCAACAAATTCCAAGATGTATTCCCTGAGGAGATGCCAGCAGGCTTGCCTCCCCTATGCGGCATAGAGCACCAGATCGACGTCGTGCCCGGAGCAGCCTTACCTAATCAACCAGCCTACCGGATGAGTCCAGAGGAGTCCAAGGAGCTTGAGAAGCAAGTCAATGAGCTCCTGGAGAAAGGCTATGTTCGAGAGAGCCTCAGTCCATGTGTCGTACCAGTGCTTCTAGTACCCAAGAAGGAGAATGTGCGTAGACTGCCGAACAATCAACAACATCACAGTCAAGTCCCGGCATCATATACCACGGCTGGATGACATGCTAGATGAGCTGAGTGGAGCCACGGTCTTCTCCAAGATAGACCTCAAAAGTGGATACCACCAGGTCAAAATGAAGAAAGGTGATGAGTGGAAGACTGCTTTCAAGACAAAGCAAGGGCTCTATGAGTGGACAGTCATGCCATTCGGCTTGACTAATGCCCCAAGCACCTTCATGCGCCTTATGAACCAAGTTCTTAGGGCGTACATCAGTAAGTTTATCGTAGTTTATTTTGATGATATACTGGTTTATAGTAAGTGCCTACGGGAACACCTTACACATCTTGAGATGGTACTAAAAACACTTCGACAAGAAGAGCTTTATGCCAATCTCAAGAAGTGTACCATTTGTACTGACAAGCTTGTTTTCTTAGGCTTTGTTGTAAGTTCGCAGGACTTACAGGTTGATGAAGAAAAGATTTGAGCCATACAAGAGGTGGCTAACACCGAGCAACATCAGGCAAGTGAGGAGCTTCCACGGTCTGGCCAGCTTCTACAGAAGATTCGGGCCCAACTTCAGCAACATTGCCTCACCATTGATGGTAGTAGTGAAGAAGATGTAGGATTCAGCTGGGGAGAAGCTCAAGCAGGCCTTGAAGGACAGCCTCACGCATGCACCAGTGCTAGTCTTGCCCGACTTCAACAAGACGTTTGAAGTGGAGTGTGATGCCTCTGGAATAGGCATAGGAGCAGTGCTAACCCAAGGAGGAAGACCAGTGGCATACTTCAGTGAGAAGTTAGGTGGGGCCTCAGTGAATTATCCCACCTATGACAAGGAGCTCTATGCCCTAGTCCGAGCCTTGGAGACTTGGCAACATTACTTGTTGTCCAAGGAGTTTGTGATCCACACTGATCACGAGACTCTCAAACACCTCAAAGGGCAAACCAATCTCAAGAAGAGACATGTCAGGTGGATGGAGTTTATAGAAACCTTCTCTTACGTCATCAAGTACAAGAAGGGCAAGGATAATGTGGTAGTCGATGCACTATCAAGGAGGTTTGCCTTGATATCTACAATGGAAGCAAAGGTTTTAGGATTTGAGCACATCAAGGACCTATATAAGGATGATCCTGACTTTGCTGAGAGCTATACGGAGTGTGGCACAGGGAGTCATGGCAAGTTCTACATCTATGATGGGTTCTTGTTCCGAGAAAGAAGGCTGTGCATACCACAAGGATCTCTACGAGAGCTTATCACCCGAGAAACTCATGGAGGAGGTCTTATGGGCCACTTTGGTGTTGACAAAACACTAGCAGTGGTCAAGGAGCACTTCTACTGGCCACACATCAAGAGGTCAGTAGAAGCCCATTGTGCAAGGTGCATCACTTGCAAGAAGGCGAAGTCCCGAGTGTACCCTCACTGGTTGTATCTCCCTCTCTCCATACCTACATACCCATGGGTGGACATTTCCATGGACTTTGTTCTAGGTTTGCCCAAGATCAATCACAAAGATGCTATCTTTTTAGTGGTGGACCGATTCTCCAAGATGGCACATTTCATTCCATGTGCTAACGTTAATGATGCCACGCAAACAGTCGAGTTGTTCTTCAGGGAGATAGTACGGCTTCATGGAGTGCCAAGTACCATCGTGTCAGACAAAGAAACCAATTTTCTCAGCCACTTCTGGAGGACCCTCTGGAGGAAGCTACGCACGAAGCTGCTCTTCTCTACCACCTGCCATCCTCAAACCGATGGCCAAACTGAAGTAGTCAACCGGACATTGTCGACCCTTCTCAGGAGTACACTAGGGAAGACCTTCAAGACATGGGTGGAGTGCCTGCCATTCATAGAGTTCGCGTGCAACCGAGCAGTGCATTCAGCCACAAAGAAGACCCCTTTTGAAGTGGTATACGGCTTCAACCCTCAAACACCTTTGGAGTAAACACCACTGCCACTAGCTGAGATGACCAACCTCAACGGAGCAACTAAGGCAGAGTTCATAAAGGAGATACACCAGAAGGTAGCAGAGAACTTAGAGAAGAGGACCGGGCAGTATGTGACTCACGCCAACAAGGGGAGAAAAGAGATGATTTTTCAACCAGGCGATTGGGTGTGGCTACACCTACGGCAGGAGAAGTTCCCCAACCTAAGGAGTTCCAAGTTGGCCCCAAGAAGAGATGGACCATTAAGAGTACTGGAGAGGATCAACAACAACGCATACCGTATCAAGCTTTCAGGTGAGTTCAATGTGTCTAACACATTCAACGTGACTGATTTAACTCCTTTCCTTGCAGATGAACCAGTTTTGAGGTCAAAATCTACTGAAGGGGGAGGGGATGATGAGGGCATCAGATCGTCTAGCCGGCCAGGAGACCAGAATGCTTGCCCGAGACAGCCGGGCCATTTGGCGTGTCTGCAGGCCCAAGCGGTACCGCCGACCCTACGACCAGCCGGGCTGGACCGACCAACATTTCCGGCGGAGAGGCCCAAACTTCCGGCCCAACCGATGGTGATGTGGAAGACACCGCCAGTCCAATTGGTGACGCCGCCGTCTCCAGAATCAACCTGGCTGGCTCCGATGACAACTCAGCCAGCTCCTCACATAGTCCAGCCGATCCAGCCGATTGCACCACCATTTCCACATCAACACAAGGGGACTCGGATCAGCTAAGCTACCAGCTTCAAGGCATGAACCTGGATGAAGTCTCTACACCAGTGGTGCCACCAGGAGCAATGACAAGGAGCAGAACAAGGGCACTCTTCCAAAAGTTCAGTTTGTGGGTAGACAAGCTCCTAGAAGATGATCGACAAGGAGCATTGGGCCAAGAGTACAAAGAAGAGTCCAAAGGCTTCTCGACATTACAAAGGACTCTAGAGACTTGGGCTTTAGTGGCAAAAGAGGTCAGGACCCAACGATTCATAACCCTACTCCAAGTCGAAGACTAGGAGCTAGACGCGTGCATGCCACAAGGTCGGCTGATACAAGCCTCGATTCAAGGCTTATATGCGCGCGGGCTGTTTGGAGAAGGTTAGGTGACAAACTCGATCTTAGACTTCTTGGATAGGGGTTTTTGAGTTGGTATTCGATGGAGGGGTGAAGTGAACCACACGAGGGGTGATGAACCTCGTGATAAATCACACAATTAGAGCTAGGAGGGCTGGTCTCCACTAGGTTCTAAGCGCACAAGATTCTTAGAGAGAAAACTTGTTGGAAAAAGTTCTACTTTATTAATATCAAAAAGGTTGTCGAACTACAATGCTGGAAGGAGCCTAATTAATATGTTCGACAGCTTGACCTTCTAGGGTCGACCCAAATAAGAAAAGGAAAACTTACAAAAGTGCACAAAGGAAAAGATACAAAAGTGTATAATCGAAAAAGGACCTATTCCTAAAATGTCTTTGACTCAATAAAAGTAAATATTCTATATCCTACCCTGCAAAACAGAAAGAGGCATATATTCGAATTGAAACTTACCTTATCTTACCTCATGGCCAAGAAATGGAAGGCGGTCGTCTTTGTGGCATGCACGCGCCTTGCTCCTAGTCTTCGACTTGGAGTAGGGTTAAAAATCTTTGGGCCCTGACCTCTCTTTCCACTAAAGCCCAAGTCTCTGATGTCCCTTGTGTTGTTGAGAAGCCATTGGATTCTTCCTTGCACTTTTGGCCCATTGTCCTTAGTCGATCTTCCTCTAGGAGCTTGTCGACCCATAAGCTGAATTCGTGGAAGAGTGCCCTTGATCTGCTTCTTGTCATTGCTCCTTGAGGTACTACTGGTGTGGATACTTCCTCTAGATGCATGTCCTGAAGCTGGTAGCTTATCTGGTCCAATTTTCCTTGTGTGGAAGTTGAATTGCTTGTGCACTCGGCTGGATCGGCTGTACCGGCTGGACTGTGCGAGGTACTGGCCGGGATGCCCTCAAGATCGGCCAAGTTGATCCCGGAGTTGGCGGCATCACCAGAGGGACCGGCGGTATCATCCACGTCCCCACCAAGTGTGCCAGAAGCTTGGGCCTCTCCGCCGGCAATGCTGACCGGTCTGGTCCTATAGGTCGAGGGTCCGACGGTACTGCCTGGTCCGGCAGACGTGCCATATGGTCCTACTGTCTCGGGCAAGCTTCCTGGTCGGCCAGTCTGGTCTCCTGGCTGGATGTACGACCTGATTTCCTCATCATTCCCTCCCTCTTCAGTAGGTTTTGTCCTCAAAACCGGTTCATCTGCATGGAAAGGGGCTAAGTCAGTAACATTGAACGTATTGGACACATTAAACTCACCTGGCAGCTCAATCCGGTAGGCGTTGTTGTTGATCTTCTCGAGCACTCTGAATGGTCCATCTCCTCTTGGTACTAGCTTGGAACTCCTTAGGTTTGGGAACCTCTCCTGCCGTAGGTGTAGCCACACCCAATCGCCTGGTTGAAAGATCACCTCCTTTCTTCCCTTGTTGGCATGAGTCACGTACTGTCCGGTCCTCTTCTCCAAGTTTTCTGCTACCTTTTGGTGTAACCTCCTTATGAACTCTGCCTTGGATGCTCCGTTGAGGTTGGTCATCTCAGCTGGTTGTAGTGGTGTTTGCTCCAATGGGGTGAGAGAGTTGAAGCCGTATACCACTTCAAATGGTGTCTTCTTGGTTGCTGAGTGCACGGCTCGGTTGTAAGCGAACTCTATGAATGGCAGGCACTCTATCCAAGTCTTTAGGTTCTTCCCTAGTGTAGTCCTAAGAAGGGTTGATAGTGTCCTGTTGACAACTTCAGTTTGGCCATCGGTTTGAGGATGGCAGGTGGTAGAGAAGAGTAACTTCGTGCCTAGCTTTCTCCAAAGGGTCCTCCAGAAATGGCTGAGGAACTTGGTGTCCCTGTCTGATACGATCGTCCTTGGCACTCCATGAAGCCGTACTATCTCCCTGAAGAACAGCTCGGCTGTTTGTGTGGCATCATTGACATTAGCACATGGGATGAAGTGTGCCATCTTGGAGAATCTGTCCACCACTACAAAGATTGCATCTTTGTGGTTGATCTTGGGCAGACCTAGAATAAAGTCCATTGAGATGTCCACCCATGGATGTGTGGGTATGGGCAGTGGGAGATACAACCCGTGAGGTTGCACTCGGGACTTTGCCTTCTTGCAAGTGATGCATCTTGCACAATGAGCTTCTACTGTCCTCTTGATGTATGGCCAGTAGAAGTGCTCCTTGACCACTGCTAGAGTCTTGTCAACACCAAAGTGGCCCATGAGTCATCCTCCATGAGCTTCTCGAATGATAAGCTCCCTTAATGATCCTTGTGGTATGCACAGCCTTCTTTCTCGGAACAAGAATCCCTCATGGATGTAAAACTTGCCATGACTCCCTGTGCCACACTCCTTGTAGCTCTCAGCAAAGTCAGGATCATCCTTGTATAGGTCCTTGATGTGCTCGAATCCTAGGACCTTTGCCTCCATGGTGGATATCAAGGCAAACCTCCTTGCTAGTGCATCGGCTACCACATTGTCTTTGCCCTTCTTGTACTTGATGATGTACGGGAAGGTCTCTATGAACTCCATCCACCTGGCATGTCTCCTCTTGAGATTGGTTTGCCCTCGGAGGTGTTTGAGAGTCTCATGATTAGTGTGGATCACAAACTCCTTGGACAGCAAGTAATGCTGCCAAGTCTCCAATGCTCGGACAAGGGCATAAAGCTCCTTGTCATAAGTGGGGTAGTTCAGTGAGGCACCACCGAGCTTCTCACTGAAGTATGCCACTGGTCTCCCTCCTTGGGTCAGCACTGCTCCTATGCCTATTCCAGAGGCATCGCACTCCACTTCAAATGTTTTGTTGAAGTCGGGAAGGACTAGCACTGGTGCATATGTAAGGCTGTCCTTCAAGGCCTGGAATGCCTTTTCCTGAGCTTTTCTCCAGCTGAATCCCATGTTCTTCTTCACTACTACCGTCAGTGGTGAGGCAATACTGCTGAAGTTGGGCACGAATCTCCTATAGAAGCTGGCCAGTCCGTGGAAGCTCCTCACTTGGCTGATGTTGCCTGGTGTTGGCCATTCTTGTATGGCTCGAATCTTTTCCTCATCAACCTGTAGGCCCTGTGAACTTACATAAAAAACCTAAAAAGATAAGCTTATCAGTACAAAAGGTGCACTTCTTGAGATTGGCATAAAGCTCTTCTTGTCGAAGGGTTTTAAGTACCATCTCAAGATGTGTGAGGTGTTCCCGTAGGCACTTACTATAAACTAGTATATCATCAAAGTAAACTACCACAAACTTACTGATTTACGCCCTAAGAACTGGGTTCATAAGGCACATGAAGGTGCTTGGGGCATTAGTCAAGCCGAATGGCATGACTGTCCACTCGTAGAGTCCTTGCTTTGTCTTGAAAGCAGTCTTCCACTCATCACCTTCCTTCATTCTTACCTGGTGGTATCCACTTTTGAGGTCTGTCTTGGAGAAGACCGTGGCTCCACTCAGCTCATCTAGCATGTCATCCAGTCGTGGTATTGGATGCCTGTACTTGACTGTGATGTTGTTGATTGCTCGGCAGTCCACGCACATGCGCCAAGTCCCATCCTTCTTGGGCACTAGTAGCACTGGTACGGCACATGGAGTGAGGCTCTCTCGAACATATCCTTTCTCCAGGAGCTTTTTGACTTGTTTCTCAAGCTCCTTGGACTCCTCTGGACTCATCCGGTAGGCTGGCCGGTTGGGCAGGGCTGCTCCGGGAACTAGATCAATCTGGTTTTCTATGCCACGTAAAGGAGGCAAGCCTGCTGGTATCTCCTCTGGAAATACATCCTGGAACTTGTTGAGGAGAGTTGCTACTTCAGGAGATAGCTCTACCTGTCCCTGTTCTACACTCAAAACTTCTTTGAAGACCATTAGTAACATTAAATCCTTCGAGGCTAAAGCTCTCCGGACATGGCTTGGTTGAATAAGAAAATTAGACTTGATAAGTTTCTTTTCCTTACTCATTTGGAGTTGTAGCTCGTGTACCTGGGCAAGTGTAAGAGGAGCTAGGCTGACCTTTCTCTTGTCATGCACGAAGGTGTAGAGATTGGTTCGGCCATCATGCCTGGTCTCTTTGTCAAACTGCCATGGTCTCCCTAGTAAAAGATGGCCAGCTTGCATGGGCACCACGTCGCACACGACTTGGTCCTTGTACTTGCCCACACTGAATGGCACAATGACTTGTTCATGGATCTTTAGCTCCACTTTGTCATCGAGCCATCTCAGTCTATATGGTCGAGGATGTCTTGTCTTCTCTAGACCTAGCTTATCAACCATATATGCACTAGCAACGTTAGTGCAAGAACCACCATCTATGATGAGGTTACATACCTTGCCCTTGATGGTGCAACGGCTGTGGAAGATGTTCTCCCTTTGGATGGTCTCTGAAGGATCCACCATTGCACTGAGGATACGTCTAGTGACCAGCACTTCCCCCACATCAGGGTACTCAATGTCACCATACTCTTCCTCTGGTTCATAGTCCTCTTCATCTTGGGACTCATACTCTCCTGCCTCCGTAATCAGCATGACTCGGTTGTTTGGGCACTCCCTTGAGATGTTTCCACGTCCCCTGCACTTGAAACAAGTTATGTCACGTGATCTTTGAGGGTTAGAAGACTTACCAGGCTCTCTCTGGTCACGGGTGGGTTCAGGAGGCTTGCTCTTGAACCTTGACTCGATCTCTATGCTCTTGCCTTTGTCTACGGGCTTGGGCATTTTGCTTGGTGCCCAAGGTGTCTTAGGCTTGCTGCGGATGTCTTGGCTCTTACGTTTGATGTGCTGCTCAGCCTGGACAGATAGGTGGAACAAGTCTTTGAAGTCATTGTAGATTTGCCTTTCCACCTTGCGGCTGATTCTTTCTTGGAGTCCATCCAAGAATTGTGCCATCAATGCTTCTTCGTCATCATTGAGCTCCAATATGTTCCTTAGCTTCTCGAACCCTTCATAGTACTCCTCTACTGATCTGGTACCCTGCTTAAGAGTACGAAAACGACGTTGCAAATCTCTATGAAAGTAAGGTGGAACAAACCTTTGTCGCATGAGGTCTTTCATGTCGACCCATGAGTCTACGGGCCTCATTCTCTTCCTCCTGCTGTCAGATACCTCACGATCCCACCAGATGAGGGCATTGTCCGTGAGTTGTGCTACTGCCATTGAGACTCTCCTAGGTCCTGGTTGGTTGTAATGATCAAAGATATGATCCATTCTTCTCTCCCAATCTAGGTAAGCCTCGGGGTCTAGTTTTCCTGCAAAACTAGGAGGAGTTAGCTTAACATCAGGATTATTTACCCGGTTGTAGGTGTGTTCATCTCCATCCTCATAATGTCTAGGAGGCATTCTTGGTCTCTGGTGAAGACCATATAGCTCAAAGCCATCATCTTCTCCCTCTGGTTGCCGTGGAGGTCCTCTCGGCCTATGGTGATAGTTATGAGGTTGTGTGTCCTCATCTCCATCTGGCTGGGGTTCCTCCTGTTCGTGCCGTGTCCTAAGGTGCTCAGGATCCTCAGGACAGTTTTGCTCAGCTCTCACGTGCCTTATGGCCTGGAATCTCACCGGTCTTTCCACGCGCTCCAACCTCTCGCCTATGGATGCGAGTTGTGTTTGGAGTGTGGTGAACATGGCCATCATGGCTTCGGTTGCTTCTCTATTTTCTTCTCCCATGGTGTGCTACAAAGAAAGAAGACAAGTTAGGATGCTCCTAAATTATTAGGAGGGTTTTCTTTTTATAAGGGGTTGGAAAAAATGCAAAAAGGAAAATCCTAAGGAATGGAAAATTCGAATAAAAGGAAAAAGGAAACTTTCTTGACAACTTGTGCTAGCTGTCCAATTCAAAATCTTTTGGGTATTTTCCTATTTTCTTTTCTTTTCTTTTTCTTTTCTTTTTAATTTAACTTAAAATTAATGGAAATATGAATTAAACAAAAAGGAAAATGTGAATGGCAATGAAAAAGTGAATCTAAACCCTAGTGATACACGTAGAAGGCTAGATGCACTCGGTTTGGAGTTTGATGTTATTTTTTTTTTTCTTGAATGCGACTTAAACTAATGCAAGAACTAAAAACAAAACAAGCAAAACGATAGAAACAACCTGGTTTAGGAGCTTTAAGCTCTGATACCAAAATGATACAAGCCTCGATTCAAGGATGTATGCGGTGGGCTGTTTGGAGAAGGTTAGGTGAGAAACTCGACCTTAGACTTCTTGGATAGGGGTTTTTGAGTTGGTATTCGATGGAGGGGTGAAGTGAACCACACGAGGGGTGATGAACCTCGTGATAAATCACAAACTTAGAGCTAGGAGGGCTGGTCTCAACTAGGTTCTAAGCGCACAAGATTCTTAGAGAGAAAACTTGTTGGAAAAAGTTCTACTTTATTAATATCAAAAAGATTGTCGAACTACAATGCTGGAAGGAGCCTTATTAATATGCTCGACAGCTTGACCTTCTAGGGTCGACCCAAATAAGAAAAGGAAAACTTACAAAAGTGCACAAAGGAAAAGATACAAAAGTGTATAATCGAAAAAGGACCTATTCCTAAAATGTCTTTGACTCAATAAAAGTAAATATTCTATATCCTACCCTGCAAAACAGAAAGAGACATATATTCGAATTGAAACTTACCTTATCTTACCTCATGGCCAAGAAATGGAAGGTGGCCGTCCTTGTGGCATGCACGCGCCTTGCTCCTAGTCTTCGACTTGGAGTAGGGTTAAAAATCTTTGGGCCCTGGCCTCTCTTTCCACTAAAGCCCAAGTCTCTGATGTCCCTTGTGTTGTTGAGAAGCCATTGGACTCTTCCTTGTACTTTTGGCCCATTGTCCTTAGTCGATCTTCCTCTAGGAGCTTGTCGACCCATAAGCTGAATTTGTGGAAGAGTGCCCTTGATCTGCTTCTTGTCATTGCTCCTTGAGGTACTACTAGTGTGGATACTTCCTCTAGATGCATGTCCTGAAGCTAGTAGCTTATCTGGTCCGAGTTTCTTTGTGTGGAAGTTGAATTGCTTGTGCACTTGGCTGGATCGGCTGTACCGGCTGGACTGTGCGAGGTACTGGCCGGGATGCCATTAGGACCGGCCAAGTTGATCCCGGAGTTGGCGGCATCACCAGAGGGACCGGCGGTGTCATCCACGTCCCCACCAAGTGTGCCGGAAGCTTGGGCCTCTCCGCCGGCAATGCTGACCGGTCTGGTCCTATAGGTCGAGGGTCCGGTGGTACTGCCTGGTCCGGCAGACGTGCCAGATGGTCCTGCTGTCTCGGGCAAGCTTCCTGGTCGGCTGGATGTACGACCTGATGTCCACATCATCGGCCACCTTCCATTTCTTGGCCGATAGGTAAGAATGATAAGTTTTCAATTATACACTTGTCTTTTCTGTTTTGCAGGGTAGGAATTAGAAGTTTTACATTTTTGAGTCAAGAACAATTTATGTAGAAGTCCTTTTTCGGTTATTGCCTTTTTGTAATTTTTCTGTGTGCACTTTTGTAAGTTTTCCATTTTTCTTTCTTTGAGTCGACCCTAGAAGGTCAAGCTGTCAAGCATATTAATAAGGCTCTTTAAGCATTGTAGTTCAACAACTTTTTGATATTAATTAAGATAGAACTTTTCCTACGAGTTTTTCTCCTAAAACTCTTTCGCTTAGAACCCTAGTTGAGACCAGCCCTCCTAGCTTCTAAGTTGTGATTTATCACGAGGTTCATCACCCCTCGTGTGGTTCACTTCACCCCTCCATCCAATATCCACCAGAAAACCCCTATCCAGAAGCCTAAGGTCGAGTTTCTCATCTAATCTTCTCCAAACAGTCCACGCATGTTATGGCCTTGATTCAAGGCTTGTATCACCATCTAATCAAACAAAACTATCATCAAGTAAACAACATAATAACATACCGTATCAGCCAACCAGCCATAATCAAGTTTAGATCATTTATCCCTAGGAGTAATTATTATATTGTAGAATTCAACTCATGAATCTCATGATCCAATTGGTTCGTTCCTATATAAGCTAACAAGTTATATATATGTGAAGTTAATAATAAGAGATTATGATGAGGACGCCAGATCGTCTAGCCAGCCAGAAGATCAAAATGGCTGACCAGAAGGCCTGCCCGAGATAGTCGGGCCATTTGGCAAGTCTACCAGGCCAAGCAGTACCACCGACCCTATGATCAGCCGGGCCGGACCGACCAACTTCGCCAGCGAAGAGGCCCAAACCTCCGGCCCAACTGGCAGCGACATAACTAACACCGCCGGCTCAGCTGGTGACGCCGCCGGCCCACCAATCGTTCTAGCCGACTCCGATTACAACTCGGCGAGCTCTACACATGGCCCAGCCGACTTAAGCGATCACACAGCCATTTCAAGCTCTACTCAAGGAAACTCGGACGAGATCAACTACCAGCATCAAGGCATGAACCTAGAGGAAATTTCTACACCATCGGCACCACCAGAAGCCATGAGAAGTAGCAGAACAAGAGCACTCTTCCACAAGTTCAGCTTGTGGATAGACAAGCTCCTAGAAGACCAACGACAAGTAGCATTGGGCCAAGAATGCAAAGAAAAAATCAAAGGCTTCTCAACATATCAAAGTACTCAACAGACTTGGGTTCTCGTGGGAAAGGAGGTCAAAGAACCCTAGTTGAGACCAGCCATCCTAGATTCTAAGTTTGTGATTTATCATGAGGCTTTCCATCCCTTGTGTGGTTCACCTCACCCCACCACCCAATACCCACTAGAAAACCCCACTCCAGAAGTCTAAGGCCGAGTTTCTCATCTAATCTTCTCCAACCGGTCCAAGAATGCTATAGCCTTGATTCAAGGCTTGTATCAATTTGGTATTAGAGCTTAAACTCCTACAAACCAAGTTGTTTCTATCATTAATTTAGTCTTATTTCCAGTTCGTGCATTAGTTTAAGTTCCATTCAAAAAAAATAAAATAAAAATCAACTAAAATCAAAAACCGAGTGCATCTTACTCCTACGTGCATCAGTAGGGTTAAGATCATTCTTTCATTGCGTCTTCTGTTTTTCCTTTTTGCTAGAGCATATTTTCCATTAATTTTTAAGTTAAATCTAAAATAAAGAAAAAGAAACAAGAAAATTACCAAGAAAATCAAAAAGAAAAATCGGCCAAAAAAATCTAGGAGATTTTCGCATTAATCGCTTTCTTTTGCTAGATTTTTTCCTTTTCTCTATTTTTATCTTTTCTTTAAATTTTCTCCTATTATAAAAACCCTCTCCTAAAGAATTCTTAGGAGCAACTAATCCTATTTTCTCTTATAGCAAACGATGGTTGAAGGAGGAAACAAGGATACCACCGAGGCTATGATGGTCATGTTCACCACACTCCAAACCCAACTCGCATCGATAGGCGAGAGCTGGAGCGTGTGGAAAGGCCGGTGAGATTCCAGACCATAAGGCACGTGAGGGCTGGCCAAGACCCTGCTGAAGGTCCTGACCACCCAAGGCCACGACCAGAACAGGATGAGCCCCACTCGGATGAAGATGAGGGCCACCAGCATCATGGGTATCACTCTAGGTCGAGAGGACCTCCACAGAAACCAGAAGAAGAGGGCAATGGTTAAAAGCCCTATGGTCACCACCAGAGACCAAGAATGGCCCCTAGACATCATGAGGATTGAGATGACTATGCCTATAACCGGGTAAACAATCATGACGTCAAACTAACACCTCCAATTTTTGCAAGAAAAGTAGACCCCGAGGCCTATCTAGATTGGGAAAGGAGGATGGATCACATCTTCAACCACTAAAACCAACCAGGCCCTAGGAGAGTCTCCATGGTAGTAGCACAACTCACGAATAATGCCCTCATCTGGTGGGATCGTGAGGCTTCTGACCGTATGAGAAGGAGGTTGAGACTCGTAGACTCTTGGGTCGACATAAAGGACCTCATGAGACAAAGGTTTATTTCACCTTATTTTCATAGGGATTTGCAACGCCATTTTGTGCTCTTAAACAGGGCACAAGATCAGTGGAGGAGTACTATGATCAGTTTGAGAGACTCAGGAATAGGCTGGAGCTCAATGATGATGAAAAAGCATTGATGGCTCAATTCTTGGATGGATTGCAAGAAAGAATCAGCTTGAAAGTGGAGAGACAAATCTATAGTGATTTCAAGGATTTGTTCCACCTTTCTGTCCAGGCTGAACAACACATCAAGTGTAAGAGCCAAAACATACGTAACATACCTAAGACGCCTTGGGCACCAAGCAATGGCACCAAGCCCGTAGAGAAAGGCAAGAGCATTGAGATTGAGTCACGGTTCAAGAGCAAGCCTTATGAACAAACCTATGACCGGAGAGAGTCTAGTAAGTCTTATAACCCTCAGAGATCACGTGATACCAGTTGTTTCAAGTGTAGGGGTCACAGTCACATCTCAAAGGAGTGTCCAAACAACCGGGTCATGCTAATCACGGAGGCTGGAGAGTACGAGTCTAAAGATGAAGAGGATTTCAAGCCAAAAGCAAATTATGGAGACATAGAGTACCTTGATGTGGGAGAGGTACTGGTGGCAAGACGCATCCTCAGTGCAATGGTCAACCCCTCCTAGACCATTCAAAGGGAGAATATCTTCCACAGCCGGTACACAATCAAGGACAAGGTATGTAACCTCATCATAGATGGTGGTTCTTCCACTAACATGGCTAGTGCATATATGGTTGATAAGCTAGGTGTAGAGAAGACTAAGCACCCTCGGCCATATCGACTAAGATGGCTAGATGACAAGGTGGAGCTCAAGATTCATGAGCAATTGATTGTGCCATTCAGTGTGGACAGATACCAAGACTAGGTAGTTTGTGACGTAGTACCCATGCAAGATGGCCATTTTCTTCTAGGAAGACCATGGCAATTTGACAAGGAGACAAGGCATGATGGCCGGACTAACCTATATACTTTTGTGCACGACAAGAGAAAGGTCAGCCTAGCCCCTCTCACTCTTTCCTAGGTACACGAGTTACAAATACAAATGAGTAAGGAAAAGAAGCTCATTAAGTCTAATTTTCTTATTCAACCAAGTCATGTCCGGAGAGCTTTGGCTTTAAGGACTTAATGATACTAATGGTTTTTAAACAAGTTTTGAGTGGAAAAAAAGAAGAGGTAGAGCTCCCTCCTGAAATAGCAGCCCTCCTAAATAAGTTCCAAGATGTATTTCTTGAGGAGATACCAGCAGGCTTGCCTCCTCTACACGGAATTGAGCACCATACCAACCTCATGCCCGGAGCAGCCTTGCCCAATCGACCAGCCTACTGGATGAGTCCAGAGGAGTCCTAAAAACTTGAGAAGCAAGTTAAGGAGCTCCTGGAGAAAGGATATGTTCAAGAGAGCCTCAGCCCATGTGCCACACCAGTATTGCTAGTCCCCAAGAAGGATGGGACTTGGCGAATGTGCATAGACTTCTGGGTCATAAACAACATCACAGTCAAGTACCGGCACCCTATACCATGGCTTGATGACATACTGTACGAGCTGAGTGGAACCATTCTCTTCTCCAAGATAGACCTCAAGAGTGGATACCACCAGCTCAGAATGAAAGAAGGTGATAAGTGGAAAACCGCTTTCAAGACAAAGCAAGGGCTTTACGAGTGGACAATCATGCCATTTGGTTTGACTAATGCCCCAAGCACCTTTATGCGCCTTATGAACCAAGTTCTTAGGCATACATCAGTAAGTTTGTAGTAGTGTATTTCGATGATATTCTTGTTTATAGTAAATGCCTAGGCAACACATCACACATCTTGAGATGGTACTTAAAACCCTTCAACAAGAAGAGCTTTATGCCAATCTCAATAAATGCACCTTTTGTACTGACAAGCTTGTTTTCTTAGGCTTTGTTGTGAGTTCACAGGACTTACATGTTGATGAGTTGAAGATTCAAGCCATACAAGAATGGCCAACACCGAGCAACATCAGCCAAATAAGGAGCTTTCACGGCCAGGCCAGCTTCTACCGGAGATTTGTGTCCAACTTCAGCAGCATTGCTTCACCATTGATGGCAGTTGTGAAGAAGAATATGGGGTTCAACTGGGGAGAAGCTAAAGAGAAGGCATTCTAGGCCTTGAAAGACAGCCTCACTCACACACTAGTACTAGACCTGCCCGACTTCAATAAAACGTTTGAAGTTGAGTGTGATGCCTCTGGAATAGGTATAGGCGCGGTGCTAACCCAAGGAGGAAGACAAGTGGCATACTTCAGTGATAAGTTAGGTGGGGCCTCACTAAATTACCCCACCTATGACAAGAAGCTCTATGCCCTAGTCTGAGCCTTGGAGACTTGGCAACACTACTTGTTATCCAAGGAGTTTGTGATCCACACTTATCACGAGACTCTCAAGTACCTTAGAAGACAAACCAACCTCAAGAGAAGACATGCTAGGTGGATGGAGTTCATAGTAACCTTTCCTTACGCCATCAAATACAAGAAGGCAAGGATAATGTGGTAGCCGATGCATTATCAAGGAGGTTTGCCTTGATCTCAACAATAGAAGCAAAAATCTTGGGATTTGAGCACATCAAGGCCTCATACAAGGATGACCCTGTATTTGCTGAGAGCTACAAGCAGTGTGGCAGAAGGAGTCACGACAAGTTCTATCTCCATGATGGATTCTTGTTCCGGGAAGGCTATCATCCGAGAAGCTCATGGAGGAGGTCTTATGGGCTACTTTGGTGTTGACAAGACACTGGCCGTGGTCAAGGAGCACTTCTACTGGCCACACATCAAGAGGTCAGTAGAAGCCCATTGTGCAAGGTGTATTACTTGCAAAAAGGTGAAGTCCTGAGTACACCCTCATGGGTTGTATCTCCCTCTGCCCATACCTACACATCCATGGGTAGACATCTCCATGAACTTCATTCTAGTTCTATCCAAGATCAACCACAAAGATTCCATATTTGTAGTGGTAGACCGACTCTCTAAGATGGCACATTTCATACTATGTGCCAATGTTAATGATGCCACGCAAATGATAGAGCTGTTCTTCAAGGAAGTAGTGCGTCTTCATTGAGTTCCAAGGACCATCGTGTCATACAGAGACACCAAATCTCTCAACCAGTTCTGGAGGACCCTTTGCAGAAAGCTAGGCATGAAGCTACTCTTCTCTACCACATGCCACCCTCAAACCGATGGTCAAACTGAAGTGGTCAACCGAACATTGTCAACTCTTCTCAGGACCACACTTGGGAAGAACCTCAAGAAATGGGTGGAGTGCATGCCATTCATTGAATTTGCTTACAATCAAGTAGTGCATTCAGCCACTAAGAATACCCCTTTTGAAGTGGTCTATGACTTCAACGCTCAAACGCTTTTGGAGTAAACACCACTGCCGCTAGCAGAAATGACCAACCTCAATGGAGCATCTAAGGCATAGTTCATCAAGATATTGCATTAGAAAGTAGCAGATAACCTGGAGAAGAGGACTAGGAAGTATGTGACTCATGCTAACAAGGGGAAAAGGGAAATGAGCTTCCAACCAAGAGATTGGGTGTGACTACACCTATGGCAAGGAAAATTCCCTAACCTAAGGAGTTCCAAGCTGGCCCCCAGAGGAGATGGAGCATTCATAGTCCTGGAGAGGATCAACAACAACGCCTACCGACTTGAATTTCCAGGTAAGTATTTAACGTGTCTAACACATTCAATGTGACTGATTTAGCTCCTTTCCTTACAGATGAACGAGTTTTGAGGTCAAAACCTACAGAAGAGGAAGGAGATGATGAGTACACCATATCGTATGGCCGGCCTGAAGATCAAAATGGCTGACCAAAAGGCCTGTCCGAGACAGTCGGGCCATTTGGCGAGTCTGCCGGGCCATTTGGCGAGTGTGCCGGGCCATTTGGCGAGTCTGCCGGGCCAAGCGGTACCGCCGACCCTATGATCAGCCAGGCCGGGCCGACCAACTTTGCTGGCAAAGAGGCCCAGACCTCCGGCCCAACTGACGGCAACGTGACTAACACCACCGGCCTAGCTGGTGATGCCGCTGGCCGACCAATCGTTATGGCTGGCTCCGATTACAACTCGGCCAGCTCTACACATGCACGGCCCAGCTGGCTCAAGCGATGACACGGCCATTTCAAGATCTACTCAAGGAAACTCGGACCAGATCATCTACCAGCTTCAAGGCATGAACCTAGAAGAAGTTTCTACACCAGTGGTACCACCAGAAGTCTTGACAAAAAGCAGAACAAGGGCACTCTTCCACAAGTTCAGCTTCTGGGTAGGCAAGCTCTTAGAAGTACAACGAAAAGGAGCATTGGGCCAAGAGTGCAAGGAACAAATCAAGGGCTTCTCAACATCTCAAAGTACTCCAGAGACTTGGGCTCTCGTGGCAAAAGAGGTCAAGGCCCAACATTTCATAAACCTACATCAAATCAAATACTAAGCTCGTGTAACAAGGTCGGCCACCTTCTATTTCTTGTTCGAATGGTAAGTAGGTAAGTTTTCAATTATAAGATTTTTTTTCTATTTTTCAGGGTAGGAATTAGTAGTTTTCCATTTTATTGAGTCAAGAACATTTAAATAGATGTCATTTTCGATTATTCCTTTTTGTATCTTTTCCTTTTCTTTTTGGCTCGACTCTAGAAGGTCAAAGCTACTGAGCATACTAATAAGGCTCCTTTCAGCATTGTAGTTCGACAAGTTTTTTATATTAATAAAGAGAGCATTTTTTCTTAGAGTTTTCCTCACAAACTCTATCGCTTAGAACCCTAGTTGAGACCAGCCCTCCTAGCTTCTAAGTTTGTGATTTATCACGAGGCTTTCCATCCCTCATGTGGTTCACCTCACCCCACCATCCCATACCCACTAGAAAACCCCACTCCAAAAGCCTATTGCGAGTTTCTCTCCTAATCTTCTTCAACCGGTCCAAGAGTGTTATGGCCTTGATTCAAGGCTTGTATCAGATTAATAATATCATAATAATGTACTCATCACGTTCTATGCATTTTATTAATTTACGCATCTTATGCTATTGAACTGGGGCAAATGGATTGTATGTTGTTAGTGAATGGGTTACACCTTGCAAAAATTTATGCATCGGGGCAAAGAAATTATTTGAAGGTGGTGGTGGTGGTGGTGGTGGTGGTGATGACAAATTGCACCTTGCAAAACCCACGTTTGCACCTTTCACAACTTTCTTAATAGTAGAATTCTCTAAAAAGGGCTTCTTTGGATCTTCGCCAATTGCGGTTGACGTTTTCCTATATCCGCTTTGTCATCCAAAGCTTTTATTTGACTCATCATAGCATCTAGAGTTGTTCCAAATAATTTATTCGACTCCCAAACATTGGGGTGGGAAAAACTTTCACCAGACACATCGTTAACTTCAACAAGTTCTTTCTCTTTCGAGAAATCCAATTTCTTTTCAACTGCTATTGACCCTCTCTTTTTACCTAGGATTCTCACATCCTCCTCAGGCATTTTTTCCTCGCATCATTCAACTTCTCTCCTTTTTCGTAGTTCACATATATTTTTTCTTTATAACACATTGAATAGGAATGTCGTCGTGTGATTTAGCTTGCATTGTTGCTATCCAAGACTGCACATTGTAATAAAACTAGTAAGAACACTAAGTCTGCCACCAAGTACAAGAAAAAAACTATGGTATAAGAAATATAAGTCTCACTTAATAAAACAATGCCACCACATTTATACAAAAAAATCGCCGCAAAAAATAACAAATTTGTCATCAAATAAAACAAACCAAGTCTACCACGTAAAAACTACCACCAAATATATAAAAACAGTCATTAAATATAAAAAACATGCCATTAAATATAAAAAACTGTCACAAAATAAAACAATTTGCCATCAAGTAAAAAACAAAGAAAATAAGTACCATTTCTTTGTTGCTTCCTCCATCCCCTTCATGTTCATGACCATTTGAGTTTGCAGCATCGCTTGGTTCCATAGCTTCATTGACATGTTCCATAGATTTCTCCAGATTTTTGACATTTTCTCACGAAACACTAGTTGTAAAGAAGTCACTTTATCATCCATATATAGTATTTACTTTTGCTTCTAAGCCTTCTATGTTGGAAGTCAGAAGCCTTACAATTTCCGTAACTCATGTAAGAAGCATTCCATCATTCCAAAATCTTTTCCCACAGCTTCCTTCATCACAAATTTTTGTTCTTTCACTTTTCTTTTTCTTCGCATATTCACGAGGTTCACTTTTTTCAGAATTTGTTTGTTCAACAACAACTTTTCTTTTCTTCTTCTTGGTCATTGGTGGTGATACATCTACTTGATCCCATGCGGTTTCATCCAATCGATCATGCAGTATATCCATGATCAAATTGTTCAGCTTTGGGTCTTCTTCTTCATGGTCACATTTGGGATTAATCTCTTCTTCTTGTTTTGGGATTAAATTTCTCACGCGTACCTCATTGGGAGCTTTCTTTTCGTCAGCTATAAACTCATCAAAATCAAATCTTTTATGGGATCCACCCCAACAATAGTAATATTAAAATAAATCTGACACCAAAGACAGATAAGTTTGCCATCAATGGAAAATAAATCAGCCATCTAGACAACATAACCTGCCATAAAATTTCATACGACCAAATAAGTCTGTCACTATCTCAATATAAATTTGTCAATCCATTTACGCGGTAAATTCGAAAACTGTACTTGAATCTAAATGAATGAAAATTTATCGGATTTCATATCGTAGTTTCACAAAATCTACAAAAAATGATTTATATGTCAATAACAAAAGATAATATGGTCTCAATTTTGACTGTTTCGTCGGTTTATGTCAATAAACGATTTTCTAAAATGCATGACAAAAAATATGAAAAATATACCAAAGATAGTAGACAATGAGTGGTGAGGTGAAAGAGACGACATAGCCGCGACAGAAAAACTTTGAAATGGAACTTCAAAACGAACACTAAGACAGCGAAACGCAACGGAAGAGACAACGGAATACGAAGAGACACTAGAAGTCACCGAGAATGAACACAACACAGAGAAACACGAAGAAAACACAAAAATGTCACCGAGAATAGTGAAAGAGTTTTTGGTTTTGAAAATTGGAAGTCGCAAATGGTGAAAGGTTTAGGTTTCAAAAATATTTATTAACACTAAAAAGACACTAATGAGTGAAAAGACATGACCGTAGGTGAAATAACTAAATTAATTTTATTTAGTTTTTAGTTTTTTTCAAATATAATAGCATAATTATAAATAAGTTGTGATATCATGGTTTACATGACTTTTAACCAAAGTTTCAAGTCATTCTAGTCATCTTGCATGACACGAGGTTATCTTAATGATTACATGATGAATGTAGGTCATTGTCGGTAATTTTCCTTATTTTTATTAGTTATATTGAATAAAAGAAAGATGCACTAGTTTTTTATGGTTGTTCATTAGATATTGAGTTGAACTGAGTTACGAATATTGCACAAAACTTTATCCGATCAAACAATATATATAAGCCCCCATGTCTCATTTTCTCATTTGTAAAATAAAAAGAAAAAACTTCAAAAATACGGGGAAATTATAATAATTCGAGAGATTGGATGTACGATGTGTCCATTGTACAAAAATGATAAATTTTTGGATGTACAAAAGGATTCATAATCAAACAAGAAATATATTGGGGGAATTCGCACAAAGCATGGAGCAATTCATGAATTTTGCAAGTAGTCAATCAATAGCTCAAAGTATCGGAGGTAAGTTTTTATGTCTTTGTATTAATTGCAAAAATGATAAATTTCTTCCGGGATGCAAAATTTAGAATCATCTGTATAGTATAGGATTTATTCTAAACTATTATATTTGGTATAAACATGGAGAAGAACTGAATGTTGAGTTAGGCACGAGTAGTCGGGTGATGATGTCCATAGAAATCTGGGAGATGCATGTAGTACTAGTGAAGAAACAGTAGGTACATCCGGTAATAGATATGTTGAAATGTTGACAGAAGCCTTTCGTGAGAATATGACTAATGAGTACTTTAATCAGCACGAGAAAGAATTTAATAATGTAGCCGATCCAAATTCAAAAGCACAAAAATTTTACGACATTTTAGAATCTGCAAAAAATCCATTGTATGATGTTTGTCATGAAGGGCACTCATAGTTATCTTTAGCTACTCGGTTCATAAACATTAAATCTGATTTTAATCTACCTGAAAAAATGCATGAAATATTAGGCCTAACTGTTTACTGAATATTTTCCTGAGGAGAATCAGGCAATGAGTTCATATTATGAAACCAAAAAACTGATGCGAAATTTAGGGCTCCCATTTTATACAATTGATGTATGTGTTCACAATTGTATGATCTTTTGGAAAGAAGATGAAAAATGGGAAAAAATATAAATTTTGCGATTTTCCCCGATATAAGCCAAGCGAAGGCGGGACAAGAATACCTTTCAGTCGTATGTGGTATTTACCTATAGGCGACATACTTAAGAAAATGTATCAAAGCGAGAAAACTGCAGAGGCAATGAGGTGGCACGCAAAGCATGATGTAGAAGATGGAGAAATGAGTCATCTATCTGATGTTGCGGAGTGGAAAATTTTCAATATCTACATCCAAAATTTGCTGCTAGATCTCGAAATTTTTATCTTGCCTTATGTATTGATGTGTTCAATCTATTTGGGATGTCTCATAATCATTCATTATGGCCGGTGATTATCAATCCATATAACTTGTCACCTGATATGTTTATGAAGAAAAAGTACTTGTTTCTAACAGTTCTGAATTCGGGGCCAAATCATATGTGCACTAGTCTGGATATATTCCTCCAACCTTTGATTGATGAGCTGAAAGAATTGTGGTATACGAGAGTTGAGGCATACGATGTGTCATTGAATCAAAATTTCAAACTAAAAGTTGTGTTATTGTGGACGATAAGTGATTTTCCAGCGTATGGAATGTTGTAAGGATGGACAACCCATGGTATACTGTCTTGTCCAATTTGTATGAATGATACGAAGGCATTTCAATTACCAAATGGTAGAAAGACGTGTTGGTTTGATTGTCACAAAAGGTTTCTTCCTAAGGGTCATACGTTACAGAAAACTAAAAACAAATTTTTAAAAGGAAAGCACGCTTTGAATGACTATCCTGCACAATCATTGACAGACAAACAAGTTTAATACGAGTGAATAAAAATTGTCAGTCCTTTAAGAACATCTGTCTGCAGTGGAAACGGTTATGGAACTAAAGAAGAATGTTATGGAAGCTGGCATAATTGGCACAAAGAAAGAATATTTTGGGAGTTGCCGTACTAGACGGATCTTAATCTATGACATTATCTTGACGTGATGCATATAGAAAAGAATTTCTTCGATAACATCATTAATATTGTTATGAATGTCGAGGATAAATCAAAAGATACAATTAAGTCAAGGTTGGATATTACAAAGTTTTGCTCGTGAAAAGAGTTGCACGTGGATGGTCGAGGTAATACTCCATTTCCTACATTTAGATTGACACAAAAAGCCAAAGAACGTTTATTGAAATGTATCAAATATGAGGTCAAATTTCCAGACGGCTACGGGGTAGATTTAGCAAATTATGTGGATATGGATGGACTGAAGTTCTTAGGAATGAAAAAGCATGACTGCTATATTTTTATAGAGAGGCTTCTCCCTTTTATATTTGTAGAACTTTTACCACGAAACATTCATCTAACATTATCATGTATATACTATTAAACATATTTTATTTTTAGGTACGTATAATAATAATAATAATAATTGCATGTAATAATTACTAGATTCTAATATAAGGATTGGAAGATTTTTCCGAGATCTATGCTCCCAATAATTGTAACAAAGTCGTGTCCGAATTCTGAAGGAAAACATAGTCATAATTTTGTGCAATTTGGAGAAGATCTTTCCACCTGCAATTTTCGACATCATGGAGCACCTACCTATACATCTATCATACGAAGTTGAATTGGGTGGACCTGTACAATATAGGTGGATGTATCCATTTGAAAAGTTTTTAAAAAAACTTAAAAGCAAGGCAAAAAACTTATGTTGTTGGATCGATTGTTGAATCATATGTCAATGATGAGATATCTTACTTCTCGGAGCATTACTTTGCTCCCCATATACGTACCAAAAACATAAATTATTATGTTTATTAATTATTTTATTTGTAAGGTTAAGTAATTAACTTTTCGTGTTGATGAATCGTGTATAATATATATAGGTCTACAAGATTCAATGAAGGTGACGTCCCAGAGTGCTGGATATATTTACTAACATGGATCGGGTAAAAGTAAAGAAATATGGCTTTCCAAAAAATAATACAAATATGCACATGCATATGTTTTGCGAAATTGTGAATATTTTTGTCCACTAAAGAGGTAAATAAGTTACTATTAAAACAATTTCATTTATTACATTGCAATTTCATTGTAATTAACCAATATATATTACTTTTTTATATTTAATTTTGTAGAATGTTTGAATATCAGATTCGTTGTATGTATCCATATCTCCCGAAAGATGACATTTCTTCGAAAGAGAGGAAAAGTTCTATATATATAAAAATCGGTGAAACATACGAACGAAACATCCAAGAAAAGATGGTGATCGTTGAGGTCGATCCGTGTGAAACGTCCGATGGTACTTTCCTTCAAACTGAGCTGGCCCAAGACGAGAAGAATGAGATCTTCATTCAAACATAAATATTTTTCTAAAAATATTTTTTTTATTTACACTAAATTTATTTTTTCTAATTTTTTAATTTATTTAATTTGTAGTCCTCCTTTGCGGATGACCAAAGACTTCTTTACAGATTTGGTAGTCTAAACCACTTTCACGGATCGGGTAGGCTTAGTGGCTTCTCATCCACTTCCTCTGACTTTGTTGCGTTTCAAGATCAACTACTCGTTGCGCAGCGACAGATTGAAGAACAAGTTGCAAGAAATGCGTGGATTGAATAACAGAATACGCAAATTCTTGAAGCAAATCGACGAATGGAGGAACGGGTGTCTGAATTCGATGAATAACGTAGAGAGCAGGCATTACAGGAAAAAGAAAACCAAAACCGCATAAACAGCTTGGAGATGATCATCGGTTATTTCTAACGGACGGATCCCACTTTTACATCGTTTATGTGGGCTAACAATGCGTCATACGGACCGTCGACCGCTTCACCAACATTTTCGCCAACTGATTTCCAAATTCCGCCTTCAGAAAATTAGTTATTTTTTCTTTTTTTGTAATTTGAATGTTTTTATTAATAAAATGTATTATTTTTCTTTAATTATTTCTTTATATTTTAATTTAATTTTATTTACTAATTTAATTTAAACTTATAATTATTAATTATTACAAATTTATATAATTTAAAATTTAATATTTTTTTAAATATTACAAATAATTCATATATTAATAATTATTTAAACTATAATATAATTTTTAATAATAACAAATAATTAATAGTGGCTTCTCATCCACTTCCTCTGACTTTGTTGCGTTTCAAGATCAACTACTCGTTGCGCAGCGACAGATTGAAGAACAAGTCGCAAGAAATGCGTGGATTGAATAACAGAATGCGCAAATTCTTGAAGCAAATCGGCGAATGAGGAACGGGTGTCTGAATTCGATGAATAACGTAGAGAGCAGGCATTATAGGAAAAAGAAAACCAAAACCGCATAAACATCTTGGAGATGATCATCGGTTATTTCTAACAGACGGATCCCACTTTTGCATCGTTTATGTGGGCTAACAATGCGTCATACAGACCGTCCACCGCTTCACCAACATTTTCGCCAACAGATTTCCAAATTCCGCCTTCAGAAAATTAGTTATTTTTTCTTTTTTTGTAATTTGAATGTTTTTATTAATAAAATGTATTATTTTTCTTTCATTATTTCTTTATATTTTAATTTAATTTATTTACTAATTTAATTTAAACTTATAATTATTAATTATTACAAATTTATATAATTTAAAAATTAATATTTTTTTAAATAATACAAATAATTCATATATTAATAATTATTTAAACTATAATATAAGTTTTAATAATAACAAATAATTAATAGTGGCTTCTCATCCACTTCCTCTGACTTTGTTGCATTTCAAGATCAACTACTCGTTGCGCAGCGACAGATTGAAGAACAAGTCGCAAGAAATGCGTGGATTGAATAACAGAATGCGCAAATTCTTGAAGCAAATCGGCGAATGGAGGAACGGGTGTCTGAATTCGATGAATAACGTAGAGAGCAGGCATTACAGGAAAAAGAAAACCAAAACCGCATAAACAGCTTGGAGATGATCATCGGTTATTTTTAACAGACGGATCCCACTTTTGCATCGTTTATGTGGGCTAACAATGCGTCATACGGACCGTCGACCGCTTCACCAACATTTTCGCCAACTGATTTCCAAATTCTGCCTTCAAAAAATTAGTTATTTTTTCTTTTTTTGTAATTTGAATGTTTTTATTAATAAAATGTATTATTTTTCTTTCATTATTTCTTTATATTTTAATTTAATTTTATTTACTAATTTAATTTAAACTTATAATTATTAATTATTACAAATTTATATAATTTAAAAATTAATATTTTTTTAAATATTACAAATAATTCATATATTAATAATTATTTAAACTATAATATAATTTTTAATAATAACAAATAATTAATAGTGGCTTCTCATCCACCTCCTCTCACTTTGTTGCATATCAAGATCAACTACTCGTTGCGCAGCGACAGATTGAAGAACAAGTCGCAAGAAATGCGTGGATTGAATAACAGAATGCGCAAATTCTTGAAGCAAATCGGCGAATGGAGGAACGGGTGTCTGAATTCGATGAATAACGTAGAGAGCAGGCATTACAGAAAAAAGAAAACCAAAACCGCATAAACAGCTTGGAGATGATCATCGGTTATTTCTAACGGACGGATCCCACTTTTGCATCGTTTATGTGGGCTAACAATGCGTCATACGGACCGTCGATCGCTTCACCAACATTTTCGCCAACTGATTTCCAAATTCCGCCTTCGGAAAATTAGTTATTTTTTCTTTTTTTGTAATTTGAATGTTTTTATTAATAGAATGTATTATTTTTTTTCATTATTTCTTTATATTTTAATTTAATTTTATTTACTAATTTAATTTAAACTTATAATTATTAATTATTACAAATTTATATAATTTAAAATTTAATATTTTTTTAAATATTACAAATAATTCATATATTAATAATTATTTAAATTTTTAATAATAACAAATAATTAATAGTGGCTTCTCATCCACTTCCTCTGACTTTGTTGCGTTTCAAGATCAACTACTTGTTGCGCAGCGACAGATTGAAGAACAAGTCGCAAGAAATGTGTGGATTGAATAACAGAATGCGCAAATTCTTAAAGCAAATCGGCGAATGGAGGAACGGGTGTCTGAATTCGATGAATAACGTAGAGAGCAGGCATTACAGGAAAAAGAAAACCAAAACCGCATAAACAGCTTGGAGATGATCATCGGTTATTTATAACGGACGGATCCCACTTTTGCATCGTTTATGTGGGCTAACAATGCGTCATACGGACCGTCGACCGCTTCACCAACATTTTTGCCAACTGATTTCCAAATTCCGCCTTCAGAAAATTAGTTATTTTTTCTTTTTTTGTAATTTGAATGTTTTTATTAATAAAATGTATTATTGTTCTTTCATTATTTCTTTATATTTTAATTTAATTTTATTTACTAATTTAATTTAAACTTATAATTATTAATTATTACAAATTTATATAATTTAAAAATTAATATTTTTTTAAATATTACAAATAATTCATATATTAATAATTCTTTAAACTATAATATAATTTTTAATAATAACAAATAATTAATAGAAATATTTATTATTTTATTATAATTCTATTAAAATATTTGGTAATTTTATAATAATTTTAAACTTTAATTTTAAAATATTTTAATAAATTAATTATTCTTTAAAAAAATAATCATTTGCGATCACATTGATTTTTTTAATAAAAAGAACTGTGTTCGTAAATTGCTCGCAAATATTTGTTACGAGTTTACGATCACACTTCATATCAAAAACACCGTGGTCGCAAATCAGTCATAAAATCTTGTGACCAATTTGTGACCACGATTAAGTGTAGTCGCAAATCGATTTCATAATTTTGTAACTAATTGGTGACCACACTTAGTACGCAGTCGCAAATCAGTCACAAAATTTTGTGACTGATTTACGACTACGATGTACTTGTAGTCGCAAATTGGTCACAAAAATTTGTGACCGATTTGCGACTACGGTAGAAAACGTTATGGTAAATTGGTCACAAACTTTTGTGACCATTTTGCGACTACGGTGGAAAACGTGGTGGCAAAGTGGTAGCAAATTTTGTTACTACATTAGAGTCACAAAGTAGTCGCAAATTTCTTAACAAAAATTTGGTCGCTAATTCATTTCAAAATGTATGACTATTACCATGGTCGCAAATTAACCGAAAATTAGCGACTGATTTGCGACCATAAAAATTTGCGCCAAAAGATTTGTGACCACGGGCTCTGATGAGGGCATCAGATCGTCTGGCCGGCCAGGAGACCAAAATGGCCGACCAGAATGCTGGCCCGAGACAACCGGGCCATTTGGCACGTCTGCTGGCCTAAGCGGTACCGCAGGCCCTACGACCAGCCGGGCCGGACCGATCAACATTTCCGGCGGAGAGGCCCAAACCTCCAGCCTAACTGGCGGAGACGTGGATGAAACCGCCGGCCCAATTGGTGATGCCACCGGCTCCGGAATCAACCTGGCCGGCTCCGATGACAACTCGGCCAGCTCCTCGCACAATCAAGCCGATCCAGCCGATTGCACCACCATTTCCACAGCAACACAAGGGGATTCGGATCAGCTAAGCTACCAGCTACAAGGCATGAACCTGGATGAAGTCTCTACACCAGTGGTACCACCAGGAGCAATGACAAGGGCAGAACAAGGGCACTCTTCCACAAGTTCAGTTTGTGGGTAGACAAGCTCCTAGAAGATGATCGACAAGTAGCATTGGGCCAAAAGTACAAGGAAGAGTCCAAAGGCTTCTCAACATTACAAAGGACTCCAGAGAGTTGGGCTTTAGTAGAAAAAGAGGTCAGGGCCTAACGATTCATAACCCTAATCCAAGTTGAAGACTATGAGATAGGCGCGTGCATGCCACAAGGTCGGCCACCTTCCATTTCTTGGCCGATAGGTAAGAATGGTAAGTTTTCAGTTATCCACTTGCCTTTTTCTGTTTTGCAGGTTAGGAATTAGAAGTTTTACATTTTTGAGTCAAGAACAATTTAGGTAGAAGTCCTTTTTCGGTTATTACCTTTTTGTAATTTTTCCTTGTGCACTTTTGTAAGTTTTCCATTTTTCTTTATTGAGTCGACCCTAGAAGGTCGAGCTGCCGAGCATATTAATATGGCTCCTTCAGCATTGTAGTTTGAAAACTTTTTGATATTAATAAAGATAGAACTTTTCCTACGAGTTTTTCTTCTAAAACTCTTTCGCTTAGAACCCTAGTTGAGACCAGCCCTCCTAGCTTCTAAGTTGTGATTTATCACGAGGTTCATCACCCCCCCGTGTGGTTCACTTCACCCCTACATCCAATACCCACCAGAAAACCCCTATCCAGAAGCCTAAGGTCGAGTTTCTCACCTAATCTTCTCCAAATAGCCCACACGTGTTACGGCCTTGATTCAAGGCTTGTATCAGGATGTGGTCGCAAAGTTGTCATAAATTTACGATTTGCAATCATTTTGTGACCATAGTTTGTGGTCGCAAAACGCGTATTTTCTTGTAGTGATTGTTCAACTTGAAGAATCTAAATGAGATACTCAAGTGTCTAAGGAAAAGGAGGTAAGCATAGAAGAGACGGAAAGTGTTGATATTCTCAACGCCGAGAAAGTTAAGAACATGATGCTCATGAAAAAATTTGATAGGCATATGGAGGTTCATGCAAAATAATGGGAAAAGACACGGATTCTTGAGTCTCAGTTGAATGATAACTGCCGAAGAATTCGCATGCTCAACTCAGGTGCAAAGGATCTAGATCAGATCTTGTCTACCTGAAAACCTCCCAAAGTCAATTGGGGCTTAGGTTATCAAGGTACCATGAGTCATTCTGTTTACTGTACTTACAATTATATTAAGTTTGTGTTTGCAGGTGTGTCACATGATCAAAACAGCACAAAAGTTAATTGGGACTTAGGTTCTCAAGGTACCACGAGTCAATATGTTCTATGTACTGACAACTCTATTAAGTTTGTGTTTGCAGGTGTGTCACACGATCAAAACAGCACAACCAATCAGAACATGTTGGGTCAGAATCCTATCGAAAGCACACCAATGTCTAAGGCTAAAAGTGAGTACTACTATTGTGGAAAACCAAGCCATATAAGGCAAAAATGTATCAGGTTCAGAAATCAGGCTCGAAAGGCATAGAGTATAGGAAAATGCTATATAGAACCTCGAATGTATGGAAAAGTCTGGATTGTGAAAGGATATGCAAAAGATCATCCTGTTAAAACTTATGCACCAACTCCTGAAACAGTTAGTCATGTTGCATACACATCGACAGAAAGGACTGATCATGATCCATGGTTCTTTGATAGTGGGTGTTCGCACCACATGACTGGAATTTCTCAAGCTCTAACTGCTTATGTCTCCGTAAACGGTGGAAAAGTAATGTTTGGTGATAGAGGACAAGGAAAAATACAAGGGGTAGGTAACACAAAAGATGTTGGTCAACCTCAGCTCACTACCGTCTATTATGTAGAAGGTCTGAAAGCCAACTTGATCAGCATTAGCCAACTATGTGATGACGGTATAAAAGTCACGTTTACGAGTACGGAGTGCCAAGTTCATAATGATGCAGAACACGTTGTGTTAATTGGAACACGTACAGGAAACAACTGTTATATGTGGAATCCATCAGTCCACTATATGATAGCTCATGCATCAGATTTGGATTTTTGGCATCGAAAACTAGGTCACATGAATGTGCATGGACTGAGCAAGATTGTACGCTCTAAGATTGTAAGGGGATTTCCTGCCTTAGAAAGTGCATCGGACACAATATGTGGAGCATGCAGCCAGGGGAAACAGATCAAGGTACAACACAAACCAGTTCAGGAAATCCGCACTAAGAAAGTTCTAGAACTTGTTCATATGGAATTGATGGGATCTATCCAAACTGAAAGTATTGCATGGCGTAAGTACATCTTTGTGTTGGTTGATGACTTCTCCAGGTATGCATGGGTTAGATTTCTACGAGAGAAATCAGAGACAACGGAGAGCTTTAAGATTTGGGTGATGCAAATGAAAACAGAAAAAGGTGTTTCACACAGATTAGGAGTGATCATGGTGGAGAGTTTCAGAATTATGTCTTTGATCGATTCTGCCAAAGCCAAGGAATTAGACATCAGTACTCAGCTCCGCATACTCCTCAACAGAACGGTGTTGTGTAATGAAAGAATCGAACCCTACAAGAAATGGCTAGAGCGATGCTATACGGGAGTAATGTATCTCCAAGATTCTGGGCAAAAGAAATAAGTATAGTATGCTAGATTATTAATTGGGTGTATGTAAAACCTGGCACTCGGTCGATACTCTGGAAAGAGAAAATCCCAAATCTTAGCTACTTCCATGTATTTGGTTGTGTTTGCTACATTCTTAAGGATAAGGATCATCTTGGTAAATTTGATTTTAGGAGTGATGTTGGAATGTTTTTGGGATATGCTACTCATAGTGTGGCATATAGGTGCTATAACAGCAGAACAAAGATGGTTGTGGACTGCATCAATGGGGTGTTTGACGATAAGACCAGTTTCAATGCTGAAGAAATAGTTCGAAAAGATGTCTCTGCAGACATTCAGCCCAGGTGTGTCACACAAAAAATGACTCCAAATTAAGATCATACTTTGGCTGATGAGTGTAATACAAAGCCTGTTAAAGAGGAAATCCAAGTTCACCGCAATCATTCTCGAAAAGATGTACATAATAGGCAATATCCTTGACGAGAGACTCATACGCCATAAAGAAATTAACTTTAAGGAGATGGTAAATTTCGCATGTTTTATCTCATACCTTGAACCCAAGAACGTCACAAAAGCTCTCAAAGATGAATTTTGGGTAAGTGTCATGCATGAGAAAATAGAACAGTTCGCTAGGCTTTATGTGTGGGATCTAGTGCCCAAATACAAGGATGTTAATGTTTTGGAAATAAATGGATCTTTAAGAACAAGACTGATGAAGATGGCAATGTTACTCGAAACAAGGCAAAACTAGTCGTGCAAGGACAGTCTTAGATCAAGGGAATCGATTTTGATGAAACATTTGCCCTAGTAGCTCACCTTGAGTCCATTCACTTGTTGTTTGGTATTGCCTGTCAGCTCGACATTAAAATTTTCCAAATGGAAATGAAGAGTGTGTTTCTACATGGAGTACTTCAAAAAGAGGTTTATATAACTCAACCAAGAGGATTTGAGGATCCCCATTATCCAGATCATGTCTACAAACTCAAGTGTGCCTTGTATGGGTTTAAACAGACACCAAGAGCATGGTATTAGCGACTTACTCATTTTTTCTGACTGTAGGCTTGAAATTTTGACAAGACCCTCTTCATACAACGTAAAGGGAAGGACATGCTCATTGCTCAGATCTATGTTGATGATATCATTTTTGGAGGCACAACTAACTCTCTGGTGAATAGTTTTGTGGACACAATGACCAAGGAATTTGAAATGAGTCTGGTTGGAGAATTAAACTACTTTCCTGGTCTTCAAGTTAAGCAATCTCAAGCAAGGATTATGGTATCTCAAAGTACGTATGCTCGAAGTCTGATCAAATGATTTGAGCTACCACAAGTAAAGTGTCAAAAACCCCAATGAGCACTACTAGCAAACTGCCTAGAGATGAGTGTGGTGAAAAGGTCGATGAGAAGATATAAAGAACCATGATCGGAAGTCTACTATATCTTACGCCAGCAGGTCAGATATGTGCTACAATGTTAGTGTGTGTGCACGATATCAAGCATGTCCTAGGCTGTCTCATCCTCCGGTGGATGCTTCTTCCTTGTGATGCTGATTGGACAGGGTGTGTTGATGATCGCAAAAGTACCTCTGCTGGATGCTTCTTCCTTGAGAAAAACTTGATTTTGTGGCATAGCAAGAAATAGAACTGTGTTTCCTTGTCTAGTGTTAAAGTCGAATATGTCACGTTGAGCAGCTGTTGTACACAGCATCCTATGGATGCGTCACATGCTTGCTGACTATGGTATGATCACTGATCCTCTGTATGTGTATTATGATAACAAAAGTGCAATAGATATTTCTAAGAATCCTATCCACAACTCTCGAACCAAATACGTTGATATTCGTCATCATTTTTTTAGTAAATTGGTAGAGGATAAACTTGTGCTTATCCATCATGTTGTATCTAAGAGTCAGCTTGCACATATCTTCACTAAATCTCTGGATCTCACATGTTTCCTCATGCTTTGCAAAGCCCTTGGGATTAGTGAACATTAACCACTAGACTTGGACTGAGAGGTGTGTCACATAGGTGCCCATGTGGTTTTTTTATTTTTTTAAAAAAACCTCTCACTATCGAGTTTCCATGAGAAAGAGCTACTTTTCATACATTGATGGTTAGATAAAGGTATTGTCTACCTGATGAGAAAGACACTCGTATTGGCCTAGGATGCAGCACATTCTAGTCTAAGTCTGATCAATGTCTGGATAGGGTAATTTGAGATCATGATAATACTATCTCATCTCACAAGGTTCTTTATCTCAGCATGTATACACAGCGTGGGACGCAGTTGCTACCACAATCCGTACTACGCTGTCCATATATGTGCCTTGGAGATTGGGTAAAACAATGTGTTACAAAAAAAACAAAAAAAGGAAAAAGGGAGGACCATATCCTAATACGAAGGGTGATACAAGCCTCGAATCAAGGATGTATGCGTGTGGGCTGTTTGGAGAAGACTAGGTGAGAAACTCAACCTTAGGCTCCTGGATGGGGGTTTCTGTTTAGTAATGGATGGAAGGGTGAAGTGAACCACACGAGGGATGATGAACCTCGTGATAAATCACAAATTTAGAGCTAGGAGGGCTGGTCTCGACTAGGTTCTAAGCGCACAAGTCTCTTGAGAGAAAAACTTGTAGAAAGAAAATTTGATCTTTATTAATATCAGAAAAAGGTTGTCGAACTACAATGCTGGAAGGAGCCTTATTAATATGTTCGACATCTTGACCTTCTAGGGTCGACTCAAAGAAAAATGGAAAACTTACAAAAGTGCACAAATGGAAAAATTACAAAAGTGAATAACCGAAAAAGGACTTCTACCTAAATTGTTTTTGACTCAAAAATGTAAACATTCTAAATCCTACCCTGCAAAACAGAAAGAGGTAAGTATATAGTTTGAAAACTTACCTTTCTTACCTTTTGGCCAAAAAATGGAAGGTGGCCGACCTTGTGGCATGCACGCACCTTGCTTCTAGTTTTTGACTTGGAGTAGGGTTAGGAATCTTTGGACCCTGACCTCTCTTGCCACTAAAGCCTAAGTCTCTAAGTTCATTGCATTGTTGAGAAGCCTTTGGACTCTTCTTTGCACTCTTGGCCCAATGTTCTTTGTCGATCATCTTCTAGGAGCTTGTTGACCCACAAGTTGAACTTGTGGAAGAGTGCCCTTGATTTGTTCCTTGTCATTGCTCCTGGTGGCACCACTGGTGTAGAGACTTCCTCTAGATGCATGTCTTGAAGCTGGTAGCTTATCTGGTCCGAGTCTCTTTGTGTAGATGTTGAAATGGTGGTGCAATCGGCTAGATCGGCTGTACCGGCTAAACTGTGCGAGGTACTGGCCAAAATGTCATCGGAGCCGGCCAAGTCGATCCCGGAGCCGGCGGCGTCACCAATTGGGCCGGCTGTGTCATCCACGTCACCGCCAGTTGGGTCGGATGTATGAGCCTCCCCGCCGGAAATGTTGGCCGGTTTGGCTGGTCGAAGGCCCGGCGGTACCGCTTGGGCCGACAGACGCGCCAAATGGCCTGGCTGTCTCAGGCTAGCTCCCTGGTCGGCCAATCTGATCTCCTGTCCGGCCATACAACCTGATGTCCCCCATCATCCCCTCCCCCTTCAGTAGGTTTTGATCTCAAAATTGGTTCATCTGCATGGAAAGGGGCTAAATCAGTTACGTTGAATGTGTTAGACACATTAAACTCACCTGGAAGCTCGATCCGGTAGGCATTGTTGTTGATCCTCTCCAGCACTCTGAATGGTCCATCTCCTCTTGGTGCCAACTTGGAAATCCTTAGGTTGGGGAACCTCTCCTGCCGTAGGTGTAGCCACACCCAATCGCGTAGTTGAAATATCACCTCCTTTCTTTCCTTGTTGGCATGAGTCACGTACTGCCCAGTTCTCTTCTCCAAATTCTCTGCTACCTTTTGGTGTATCTTCTTTATGAACTCCACCTTGGATGCTCCGTTGAGGTTGGTAATCTCTGCTGGTGGTAGTGGCGTTTGCTCCAATGGTGTGAGAGGGTTGAAGCCGTATACTACTTCAAAAGGGGTCTTCTTGGTTGCTGAGTGCACAGCTCGGTTGTATGCGAACTCTATGAATGGCAGACACTTCATCCAAGTCTTGAGGTTCTTCCCTAGTGTAGTCCTGATAAGGGTCGACAATGTCCGGTTGACTACTTTAGTTTGGCCATCGGTTTGAGGATGGTAGGTGGTAGAAAAGAGCAGCTTCGTGTCTAGCTTCCTCTAGAGGGTCCTCCAAAAGTGGCTGAGGAATTTGGTGTCCCTGTCTAACACGATGGTCCTTGGCACTCCGTGAAGTCGTACTATCTCCCTAAAGAATAGCTCGGCTGTTTTCGTAGCATCATTTACATTGGCACATGAGATGAAATATGCCATCTTGGAGAATCTGTCCACCGCTACAAAGATAGCATCTTTGTGGTTGATCTTGGGCAGACCTAGAACGAAGTCCATTGATATTTTCACCCATGGATGTGTAGGTATGGGCAAAGGTAGATACAACCCGTGAGGGTGCACTGGGGACTTTGCATTTTTGCAAGTGATGCACCTTGCACAATGGGCTTCTACTGACCTCTTGATGTGTGGCCAGTAGAAGTGCTCCTTGACCACTGCTAGTGTCTTGTCGACACCAAAGTGGCCCATGAGTCCTCCTCCATGAGCTTCTCGGATGATAAGCTCCCGTAACGATCCTTGTGGTATGCACAGCCTTCTCTCTCAGAACAAGAACCCTTCATGGATGTAGAACTTACCATGACTTCCTGTGCCACACTCGTTGTAGCTCTCAGCAAAGTCAGGATCATCCTAAGACCTTTGCCTCCATGGTGGATACCAAGGCAAACCTCATTGATAGTGCATCAGCTATCACATTGTCCTTGCTCTTCTTGTACTTGATGACGTACGGGAAGGTCTCTATGAACTCCATCCACCTGGCATGTCTCCTCTTGAGATTGGTTTGCCCTCTGAGGTGTTTGAGAGTCTCGTGATCAGTGTGGATCACAAACTCCTTGGACAGCAAGTAATGCTGCCAAGTCTCCAAGGCTCGGACTAGGGCATAAAGCTCCTTGTCGTAAGTGGGGTAGTTCAATGAGGCACCACCTAGTTTCTCACTGAAGTATGCCACTAGCCTTCCTCCTTGAGTCAGCACCGCTCCTATGCCTATTCCAGAGGCATTGCACTCCACTTCAAATGTCTTGTTGAAGTCGGGCAAGATTAGCACTGGTGCATGTGTGAGGCTGTCATTCAACGCCTAGAACGCATTCTCCTGATCCCACGTTCTTCTTCACTACTGCCGTCAATGGTGAGGCAGTACTGCTGAAGTTGGGCATGAATCTTCTGTAGAAGCTGGCCAGACTGTGGAAATTCCTCACTTGGCTGATGTTGCTCGGTGTTGGCCATTCTTGTATGGCTGGAATCTTCTCTTCATCAACCTATAAGTCTTGTGAACTTACAACAAAACCTAAGAAGACAATTTTATCAGTACAAAAGATGCATTTCTTGAGATTGGCATAAAGCTCTTCTTGTCGAAGGGTTTTAAGTACCAACTCAAGATGTGTGAGGTGATCCCTTAAGCAATTACTTTAAACTAAAATGTCATCAAAATAAACTACAACAAACTTACTGATGTACGCCATAAGAACTTGGTTCATAAGGCGCATGAAGGTGCTTGGTGCATTAGTCAAGCCGAATGGAATGACTGTCCACTCGTAGAGCTTGCTTTATCTTGAAAGCAGTCTTCCACTCATCATCTTCCTTCATCCTGACCTGGTGGTATCCACTCTTGAGGTCTATCTTAGAGAATACCGTGGCTCCACTCAGCTCATCTAGCATGTCATCCAGCCGTGGTATCGGATGTCGGTACTTGATTGTGATGTTGTTGATTGCTCGGCAGTCCACGCACATTCGCCAAGTCTCATCCTTCTTGGGTACTAGCAGCACTGGTATGGCACATGGACTGAGGCTCTCTCGAATATAGCCTTTCTCCAAGAGCTCTTTGACTTGCTTCTCAAGCTCCTTAGACTCCTTTGGACTCATCCGGCAGGCTGGCCGGTTAGGCAGGACTGCTCTAGGCACGAGGTCGATCTGGTGCTCTATGCCGCGTAGGGGAAGCAAGCCTGCTGGTATCTCCTCCGGGAACACATCCTGGAACTTGTTGAGGAGAGCTGCTACTTCAGGAGGTAGCTCTACCGATTCCTTTTCTACACTTAAAATTTCTTTGAAGACCATTAGTAACATTAAATCCTTCGAGGCTAAAGCTCTCCGGACATGGCTTGGTTGAATAAGAAAATTAGACTTAATAAGTTTCTTTTTCTTACTCATTTGTAGTTGTAGCTCATGTACCCGGGCAAGTGTGAGAGGAGCTAGGCTGGCCTTTCTCTTGTCGTGCACAAAGGTGTAAAGATTGGTTCGGCCATCATACCTGGTCTCCTTGTCAAACTGCCATGGCCTTCCTAGCAGAAGGTGGCCAGCTTGCATTGGCACCACGTCGCACACTACCTGGTCTTGGTATCTGCCCACACTGAATGGCACAGTGACTTGCTCATGGTTCTTGAGCTCCACTTTGTCATCAGGCCATCTCAGTCTATATGGTCGAGGGTGCCTTGTCATCTCTACACCTAGCTTATCAAACATGTACGCACTAGCAACGTTAGTACAAGAACCACCATTTATGATGAGGTTACATACCTTGCCTTTGATGGTGCAACAGCTGTGGAAGATGTTCTTCCTTTGAATGGTCTTTGACGGGTCTACCATTGCGCTGAGAATGCGCCTAGTGACCAGTACTTCCCCCACATCAGGGTACTCTATGTCACCGTATTCCTCTTCTGGTTCATAGTCTTCCTTATCTTGAGACTCATACTCTGCAGCTTCTATGATCAGCATGACACAGTTGTTTGGGCACTCCCTTGAGATATGACCGCAACCCCTACACTTAAAGCAAGTGATGTCACGTGATCTCTGAGGGTTAGAAGACTTACTAGGCTCTCTCTGGTCACGAGTTTGCTCAGAAGGCTTGCTCTTGAACCGTGACTCGATCTCTATGCTCTTGCCTTTGTCTACGGGTTTGGGGTTGTTGCTTGGTGCCCAAGGCATCTTAGGCTTGCTACGGATGTCTTGGCTCTTACGCTTGATGTGCTGCTCAGCCTGGATAGATAGGTGGAACAAGTACTTGAAGTCATTGTAGATTTTTCTCTCCACCTCACGGCTGATTCTCTCTTGCAACCCATCCAAGAATTGTGTCATCAATGCCTCTTCATCGTCATTGAGCTCCAGTCTGTTCTTTAGCCTTTCAAACTCTTCGTAGTACTCTTCTAGTGATCTGGTGTCCTGCTTAAGAGTACGAAAACGTCGTTGCAAATCCCTATGGAAATAGGATGGAACAATCCTTTGTCTCATGAGATCTTTCATGTCGACCCATGAATCTACGGGCCTCAATCTCCTCCTCCTTCGGTCAGAAGCCTCACAATCCCACCAGATGAGGGCATTGTCTGTGAGTTGTGCTACTGCCATGGAGACTCTCCTAGGTCCTGGTTGGTTGTAGTGATCGAAGAGGTGGTCTATCCTCCTCTTCCAGTCTAGATAGGCTTCGGGGTCTACTTTCCCTACAAAACTAGGAGGTGTTAATTCAACATCAGGGTGAGTTACCCGGTTGTAGGCGTACTCATCTCCATCCTCATGGTGTCTAGGAGGCATTCTTGGTCTCTGGTGATGACCATATGGCTCGAAGCCATCGCCTTCTACCTCTAGTTGCCGTGGAGGTCCTCTCGGTCTAGGGTGATAGCCGTGAGGCTGTGTGTCCTCATCTTCAACCGGTTGGGGCTCCTCCTATTTGTATTGTGTACTAGGGTGTTCAGGACCCTCAGCATGGTCTTGCTCAGCCCTCACGTGCCTTATGGCCTGGAATCTCACCGGCCTCTGCACGCGCTCCAACCTCTCGCCGATGGATGCGATTTGTGTTTGGAGGGTGGTGAACATGGCCATCATGGCCTCGGCTGCATCCTGATTTCCTTCTGCCATTATGCTAGAAGAAAGAAACACAAGTTATTTTGCTCCTAAGTCGATCAGGAGGATTTTCTCTTTATAGAAGAATTCGAAAAATGCAAAAAGGAAAAACTGGAAAAAAAAGAAAATTTGAAAAAATGGAAAAGTTAGAAAAATGGAAACTTGCTAACAACTAGTGCTAGCTGTTTTTTGGTCGATTTCTTTTGGTGTTTTTTTCTATTTTTTTGTTTTTCTTTTTAATTTAACTTAATGATAATGGAAATATGCTTTAAACAAAAAGGAAAGACGAAAATTGCGATGCAAGAATGAATCTAAGCCCTAGTGATGCACGTAGAAGCTAAATGCACTCGGTTTGGAGTTTTGATGTTATTTTTTTTATTTTTCTTGAATGCGACTTAAACTAATGCAAGAACTGGAAACAAGACTAAGTAAAGGATAGAAACAACTTGGTTTTAGGAGCTTTAAGCTATGATACCAAAATGATACAAGCCTCGAATCAAGGCTGTACGCGCATAGGCTGTTTGGAGAAGACTATGTGAGAAACTCAACCTTAGGCTCCTGGATGGGGGTTTTCTGTTTGGTAATGGATGGAAGGGTGAAGTGAAACACACAAGGGGTGATGAACCTCGTGATAAATCACAAACTTCGAGCTAGGAGGGCTGGTCTCGACTAGGTTCTAAGCGCACAAGTCTCTTGAGAGAAAAACTTGTAGAAAGAAAATTCGATCTTTATTAATATCAGAAAAAGGTTGTCAAACTACAATGCTAGAAGGAGCCTTATTAATATGCTCGACAGCTTGACCTTCTAGGGTCTACTCAAAGAAAATGGAAAACTTATAAAAGTGCACAAATGAAAAAATTACAAAAGTGAATAACCAAAAAAGGAATTCTACCTAAATTGTCTTTGACTCAAAAATGTAAACATTCTAAATCCTACCCTGCAAAACAGAAAGAGGCAAGTATATAATTTGAAAACTTACCTTTCTTACCTTTCGGCCAAGAAATGGAAGGTGGTCGACCTTGTGGCATGCACGCGCCTTGCTCCTAGTTTTCGACTTGGAGTAAGGTTAGGAATCTTTGGGCCCTGGCCTCTCTTGCCAATAAAGCCCAAGTCTCTGAAGTCCCTTGCATTGTTGAGAAGCTTTTGCACTCTTCTTTGCACTCTTGGCCCAATGTTCTTTGTAGATCATCTTCTAAGAGCTTGTCGACCCACAAGTTGAACTTGTGGAAGACCGCCCTTGATCTGCTCCTTGTCATTGCTTCTGGTGGCACCACTGGTGTAGAGACTTCCTCTAGATGCATGTTTTGAAACTAGTAGCTTATCTGGTCCAAGTCTCTTTGTGTAGATGTTGAAATGGTGGTGTAATCGGCTGGATCGGGTGTACCGGCTGGACTGTGCGAGGTACTGGCCGAAATGTCATTGGAGCCGGCCAAGTCGATCCCAGAGCTGGCGGCATCACCAATTGGGCGGGGGGTGTCATCCACGTCGCCGCCAGTTGGGCCGGAGGTATGGACCTCCCCACCAGAAATGTTGGTTGGTCCGGCCCGGCTGGTCGAAGGTCCGACGGTACCGCTTGGGCCGGCAGACACACCAAATAGAGCCCGACTGTCTCGGACAAACTCTTTGGTCGGCCAGTCTGGTTTCTTGTCCGGCCATACGACCTGATATCCCCATCATCGGGGGAGGTTTGCCTGAATCGGGTGATAATGTTGCTATTCGATGGTGTATGGTTTCTATGATCTCCTCAGTGTATGAAAATGTGTAGACTACTCATTCGGAGATTATAAAGTGTGGAAGCTACTCAAAAGAGAAATAGCTACTTTTATGAGCAGGTGGGTTGCAGTTTATCCCTTCAAACAAACCAAATTTTGGGGCATCTATGTTATGCACGTCTTGATCCGTCACATGGATCTAACATTGGTGAATTTTCTTTAATGGTAGTATTGGACTGCAATTATGTATGTGTAACACATGGGGTCCTCATTTATATCACGACATCTGTGCAATATTCTTGAAAAAAAACAATTAAAAAAATCCGTTTATTGTTTTGATTTCCTTGGTTCTTGGGCCTGGCCCATTTATCTTTTGTTTAACAAGTTTGTACAATTCATGTCAGCATAGGGTTCCCGCGACTTTACTTATATATTGGTGTTGTTCGTTTGGTCGTCGAAGGCGGCTGCAGCTGCGATTGCGGTCAATCCTGTGGCTGTGGCTACGGCAGAGGTTGTTCGTTTGTGTGCCGTCGGCGGTTGCGGTTGCGGTTGATCGCAGATTTTTAGTCGCACCGCTGTTTTAATCAACGGTCAAAAAATTGCGATGCAGGATGCAGCGTCTGAACGCTGCGTCTACCGCATGTACCTGTGACAACTAAACGAACAAAAATCTCTCATAGCAATAGCCGCAGGTTCCTGCGGCTGCGAAACGAATAGGACCATTTTGTTTAAGGGTTGTGTGCTAGAAACCCCAACGCCATGTGTTACATCGCCACTATTCATCATGCGCTCCACACGGTCTCAAACGCGCAAAGCTTCTTCACCGCCTTATCGTCGGCCTGGAAAGGAGCCTATCTCGTCTCTAAAATATGATGACCCAATGGATATTTCACCATGTCACTCTGATTCAGATGATGGATATGAGGTATTCGACAACCCTAGGATGGGTACAATTACCGATTCCTAGAGCAGGAGCGTCGTTATTTCGCGAGTCGCCGGAAGCTGTCTGCCCTAGACACTTCACATCCCTCCTTGATGTATCCGGTTCAGCGACCCTTTAACGAGAAGTTCCTCACCAACGAAGTGCGAGAGAGGTATGAGTTCTCAAACTTCAGGGCTTTCACGATCAAAAATATCTTCCACTGGATCATCCAAAACTTCATGGCATCCGTGATAGCCTTGATAAAGTGGGACTAACATATTCGGTCTTGGATGTTGATCCATACTTCGCCCTGATTGTTTGGGAATTTTATGCGAACTTGTGTGCTCTGGAAGATCCAAATGGAGTGAATTTTGTTTACATCCGAGGAGTTAGGTTTGAATTTTCTCGAAATGGAGTGAATTTTGTTTACATCCGAGGAGTTATGTTTGAATTTTCTACTAAAATTATCAATCGCTTGTTCCTCATTCCAGCAAAGATTGCTCTTGGGAACATTGATGTTGAGGATATCGATGCAGCCACTATAGCCTTGACTAGAGGTCGTAAACACCATTGGGAAGGTCTGTGTGCTCGTCATCTTACTCTTGAGAATGGGGTTTTGTACAAGTTATGTTGTTGTAATTCGATGCCAAGCACCAACAATACAACCCTAGTGAAGAACTAAATCAAACTAGTGTACAAGATTTGGCAGTACAAAAAGTTCAATCTTGGGAGGCTCATTTATGACCAGATTGTCCAGCTAGCTCATACTCTGTCTCACATCAACACTACCTTAAGTTCCCAAATCTGATTCAGCAGATGTTGGAATTTCAACGAAAGGTCCATGCACACCGTGATGATGGCTCTCTTATAGGCTTCCCTGTGGCTATCACCCTTGATACTAAGTGATGAGGACATTAGATCATCTGGCCGACCAGAAGGATTGCCCGATACAGCCAGGCCATTTGGCGTATATGCCAGGCCAAGCGGTACCATCGGTCCTATGATCAGCCAGGCCGGGCCGACCAACTTCTCCGGCGGAGAGGCCCAAACCTCCGGCCCAACTGGCGGCGACAGGAACAACACCGCCGGCCCAACTGGCGATGCCGCCGGCTCAGAAATCAATCTAGCCGGCTCCGATCTCAACTGGGCCAGCTTCACGCACAATCCAGCTAGTTCACGCGATTGCACCACCATTTCTATATCTACACAAGGAGAGTCGGATCAACTAAGCTACCAGCTTCAAGTCATGAACCTGGATGAAGTCTATACATCAATGGTGCCACCAGGAGCCTTGACAAGGAGCATAACAAGGGCACTCTTCCACAAGTTCAGTTTGTGGGTAGACAAGCTCCTAGAAGATCATCGACAAGGAGCATTGGGCGAAGAGTACAAGAAAGAGTCCAAAGGCTTCTCAACATTGCAAAGGACACCAGATACTTGGGCTCTCGTGGCAAAGAAGGTCAAGGCCCAAAAATTCGTAACCCTACTCCAAGTTGAAGACTAGGAGCTAGGCGCGTGCATGCCAAAAGGTCGGCCACCTTCTATTTCTTGGCCGAAAGGTAAGAATGGTAAGTTTTCAATTATATACTTGCTTTTTCTGTTTTGTAGGATAGGAATTAGTAGTTTTATATTTTTGAGTCAAGAACAATTTAGGTAGTTGTCCTTTTTCGGTTATTTTTTTTTGTAATTTTCCTTGTGCACTTTTGTAACTTTTCCATTTTTATTTTGAGTCGATCCTAGAAGGTCAAGGTTGCCGAGTATATTAATAAGGCTCCTTCGGCATTGTAGTTCGACAACTTTTTGATATTAATAAAGATAGAACTTTTTTCCTACGAGTTTTCTCCTAAAATTCTTTCGCTTAGAACCCTAGTTGAGACCACCCCTCCTAGCTTCTAAGTTGTGATTTATCACGAGGTTCATCACCCTTCGTGTGGTTCACTTCACCTCTCCATCCAATACCCACCAGAAAACCCCCATCCAGAAGCCTAAAACCGAGTTTCTCGCCTAATCTTCTCCAACTAGTGCGCGAATGTTACGGCCTTGATTCAAGGCTTGTATCACTAAGGCTGGAAAGGGCTCAGATGATGAAGGTCCTCCATACGCCCTTCCTTTCAGGCCGATCTTGATCAAGTGGCCAAATTGCTTAGGACTATTCAACTCAGAGTGGAAGGTTTCTCTGCTACTATAATCTTTGTTTTTCTGTCATCCATTAAATCATGTTTCGTATGTTTATCTGACTTTGCTCCCAAGAAGGAGGAGATTATGGCACTTCCGGTACTAGACAAGGTGTACACTCCGAGAGTGATAAAGATGTGGAAACTCCAAGAGAGAGTGGCTGAGTTAACTAGTGTCTGTGTTGTTACGTGTGTTTTCCTTTGTTGGTGTAGTTTAGATTTTCCTTCTTTCGAGGTGTCTAAGACTAGTTCTTGTCTCTGCTTGTGTCATATGTATTAAGACTTGCTACACTACTTATGTCAGCTATTTTGATCTATTTTGTCTATGTGCTACACTACTTATCTCAGTTGTGTTAATCTATCTCTCTTACATGTTAAACATACTGAGTTATGTGTACGCACTTGCGTTGCATACTGTGCCTTATTGTTCTGCTAGTTTGGATTTTCTAAAACATGTTGTAGCAGGATCTTATGATATCACATTCAGATAAATACGAGAAGATTGTAAGATCATGAAGCTGAGCACAATATGGAAATTGCATAAAAGAAGGAAGACCAACAAGGAAGTTGTCTTATTTGGAGAATATGTGATTTATGGAAAAAGGAAAGCTGCCAAATCGTTGGAAGCGTGAGGAGGATAAATAGGAACAGAGCCGATAAACACAACTGGGTTTTTGGAGAGATTTTATACAGTTTCCAAGAAGGAGCTTTGTGAGTTCGGTGAGTTATTTGAGAGTAAGACAGTTGTTGTTGTGATTGTGAGAACTGGGTAGATTTAAGAATTACTCAATATCAAGTTTGTAGTGAAAACTTGTATTAATCCGATTAAACATATCCATAAGTGATTGTTTAAGAGATTTCTAAATAAATTCTTTGGTATTTGAAAAGTTATGTGTTATTTTATTGTATCCTACCTTTCATTCGGAAGCTTAACCGTGCTCCGATCATGTTTGAAATTTTTTTGAGAGAGATTCGTTATTCATTGATCTAAAGATTCAACACTTGGATTTGCGTTTCAATGGTGATTTGGGAGATAATTGACTTTTAACATAACTGTTCGTTGCAATAGCGATTTCAAATTTCAACAAATATTGTCTTGAGTATTTGAGAAATTCAACGGTGAAATCTTTACAGTATTAGCTGAAATTTTACAGATGTATTATTAACCTTTTTATTTAGGGTTTATACAGTGGAGATCTAATTTTGTGAACCAGGTTCTAGTGAACTTAGGTTGTTTGGAATTATATTTTTGTATTGTTTTTTCTTATGATATTTTATGTTGTGTTGATATTGTTGTTTAGATTCTCACTGTTTAAATATATATTAGTCTTGTTCGTTTGGTCGCCGTAGGCGGTTGCGGCTGCGATCAATCATGCGGCTGTGATCAATCCTGCGGCTGTGGCTGCGACAGATGTTGTTCGTTTGTCTGTCGCCGGCGATTGCGATTGTGATTGATCGCAGATTTTTAATCGCACCGCTATTTTAATCAGCGGTCGAAAAAATTGTGACATAGGACGAAGCATTTGACCGTGCGTCTACCGCAGGTACCTGCAGCAGCTAAACGAACAACAATCTACCGCTGCTAAACCCTAAATTATTATTACCATTATTTATATATTTTTTTCAAAAATTGACACGAATATAAGAAACATCCAATGTTGCTGGCTCCATTCTCTTTATTTTTTTTGTTCGTCCTTCATACAATCCATTAGTCTTGGATATCCTCACACAAACAAAGCAAAATGGATCCATGTTTTATATTGGCCCATAAATACTAACAACTGGCCCATAAATACTAACAATTGGCCCAATGTAATGAAACGTTGATGAGCATTGGGCCTAATATGACCTAAATCAAGTCTCTACCACTTTCCTCCCTTTATTGTTTTATACATACACATAAGCTCTCCGTTTTCCGCCGCAGTCTCTCTAAGCAACGTTTTCCAAAAGCTTCCTATTTCCTCAGATCTCGTCTTTCTCAGCTGGTTTAGATGGCGCCGAAGCTGATCGAGAATCCTCCTTTGGTATCTTCCAGTGAAGAGGAAGAAGAAGAAGAATCTGGCTCATCTGGAGAAGAATCCGAGTCTTCCGGTGAAGATTCGAAGAAAAACGAGTCTTCCGATGATGAAGGCGACGAACAGTCGAAACCCATACAGGCATCTGTTGCTCCTAAGAAGCCTGAGTCTGAGTCCGATGGTGAATCTGATTCGGATTCCGATCCGGATCCCGAGCCTGTGAAGAAGCAGCCGCCTGTTGTAACCAAGAAAAAAGCAGAGAGCTCTAAATCTTCCGTGAATCTGCCGGAGAGCTCTACAGCAAAGCGTCCTTTGAACAAAGCTGAGGATGAGGCTAAGAAGAAGATGAAGATATCGATATCTGAGCATGCAAAGAAGCCAGCAAAAGAAGAAGAAGTTAAGAAAATATCTGGAGAAGAAGCCAAGAAAATGTTTCAGAGGCTGTTTAGTGAGACCGATGAAATTGCATTGCTTCAAGGTATTCTTGACTTCGCAGGAGATATTTCTGAGGATATGGATGGGTTTTGCAATTATGTGAAAAAATTGATTACTTTTAACGCTACAAAAAGCCAAATAGCTACCAAAATTCAGAGGTTGAAGAAGAAGTTTGTTAATACAGTGAAGAAATCTCTTAAAAAGGGAAAAGATGAAGACGAGATTAAATTTTCAAAAGATCTTGACCAAAAAGCCTTTGATTTGTCGAGAAGTATCTGGGGAACTAAAGGTGTTTTAGCTTCCAAATCAAGGAAGAAAACTCCAAAAGAGATCAAGATAGCTCCGAAAGAGATGAAGTTAGCTCCCAAAGCGCACTCGCCGAAGAAGCAAGTAGAAATGGGAAATAACACTTTAAGTAGAGAGATAGCACGATTCTTCAAAGCAGATAATGTGAGTGTTCTCGGTTTGGATGAAACTACTGTAACTGCAGGTTGGGATATGATTGCTGATGGACCAAAGAAGAGAGAAATGGAGGAAAAATTCAAGAAGCTTAAGGCAAAGCAAGCAGAGCTATGTTTGCAGAGGACTACACTTGTGGACAATGCTGCAAAAATGATATTCAAAAGCATTGCTTAGGTGGTTTATCTTTTACTCTTTCAATGGAACTAAGTATGTCATAAGTCTTAGTTAATATTTTCTTGGATGCTTAATTTGGGTATAAGACATCTCTTTTATGTGTATTGATCAATTATTCCTTTTTTATTGCCGTCTCATCAACCATCTTCTGCAATCAGTGTCTCGCTTAAAATTCATGTGGTGGAAAGAATGTATTACAGAAGATGAAGTACATAATCATATAGTAACATATGTATTGGAGCTAATTGTTTCAAGGGAGTGAAGGTTGAGGGCTTTTCTGCTGATCATATGCAGCAATGTTTTGTGGTTCACATTCAGGGCTTAATAGACGGACAAGAGTTGCAGTTGATGTACTAACAGACACTGCACCACATCCAGCCCACCGCAGACTCCTTGGCACTGTGATTCTCGGACCTGCAAGAGCGATTAATGAAACAGAAAAACATTTTCTTTTACAACCATTGTTATCTTGGGCTTTTTTTTCCTCAGCTAATCTATGTTCCATACCAATTGCCTATGCTAAATTACAATGATATATACACAAAGAGCTTTCTGTTCCGCTTAGGGGTCATACCATTAGCATCCAATCTAATCATTTGATATGGAACTAACAGTAGCATTCAAACAATGCTCCTTCTGGATTCATTTACAGGGCAGGAAATTGAATCCTCCAAGGAATAACAACTATGTGGTAAACAATCTTTGCTACACGCATAATAAGGCCACAGATTCAAGAACGATATACGTATGAATGATTAATCAAGAAACTTAAGCAGCTCTCCTATTGAGCAACATCTGTACCTATTTCATATACCATTTTTTTGTGGAACTGAAAAGATGACATATTTTTCTTATTGCCAATTTAAATCATCAGAAATGCAATTTGTACCGTAGTGAAGTCTACAGAGCACCCAGAAACCAAGAGCTCCACCAACAGTGAAAATGGCAGCAGTCTGTCTCATCAGCCTTGAACATGGCTTTGCATCTGATCGCATCAGATCTCCCTCGGACCATCCTAACTTCTGCCTCAACGCCATATCTCTCTGTAATAACTAAAAACCCACCAGAATTCAATGCATGGAAAAAGAACAAATTCGATTTTCTGAAAAAGATGTTCACTGCGACATTTCATCGAGCATTTTAAGGACGCCTTGTAAACTAGACTCGGTTTAGACCCAAACATGCGAAAACTGACAAAAATTGGAAGCGATTTCGAAAAATAAATACCAGAAGAAGAAGATTTTCTGACGTTTCTCGGTACCGCGTAGTGTCGCCTGAAGAAAGAAGATGGAGAGTCAGAGACACTTAACCGAAGTGACCGAAGTGACAAAAGTGACCAAAAGTGTTTAATCAAGCTGTTATTGGAAGCCCGTGTAAAGTACTTAAATGGGGAGGGCTCAATTAATGTCGAATCCACGTTGTTCGGAAGAGGCCAAATGGCTTTTCACTGGATTTGGTTTTTGAATTATATTAAAGATAACGATTTAGATCCATCGTTTGAAAATAAATATTTATATCTTATAACTAATTTTTGAAGGCAATTGAAAACAATAACAGTTTTTGAAATTTTGTTCCAAACACAACATATATATATTAATTGAGAATTATTTTAATAAATTAACTTTATGTTGACGTGTGATTTACAAGTGTGTCACGCTAATGTGTCACACTATTAGAACATTTAAGAAAAATATTATTTAGGACATAATTTACTAGAATATTTACGAAAATTGCCATTATACAGTATATTATATGTAAATCTCTAATATTTTGACATACAATGTATTTTGTCATAAAATGTAAATATAATACAAAACAAAATATAAATTTTGAAAAATTAGTCAAACAAAATATAAAACAAAAGTTTAGTTTAATTGAATATTTATCATATGTATACTTTTATCCAAAATAGATATAATTTAAATCTATTTGTATAATCCGATTTTATTATCTATTTCATTTTCGTAATCAATATTAAAAAATTAAAAAAATTATTTTAAATATGAGATAAATTATATATATCTAATTTAAATTAACAAAATAAATAATTAATTATTATTTATAAATATTTTTCCCACGCAGGGCGTGGGTCAAAATCTAGTAATTATTTAAAGGGCAAATGTCTAAAATAGCACATTTCTAAGTTTTTATTCCAAAAATAGCATCATTAGTTTAAATTTCCAATAATAGCAAAAATTTAAGATTAAAATGCATTAAAACTATATTTTAAAAGAAAAAAACTAAACCCTAAATTGGAAAAAATGAACCCAAATACAATAATTTAAGTTTATATGTAATTTGTTTAAAATAAATAAGTATTTTTACATAAGTATTTGTGCTATTTTTGGGAGTTTAATTTTGAGATGCTAAATTTGGAAGAAAAACTTGAAAATGTGCTATTTTAGGGTATTACTCTTATTTAAATTTCTAAAATTAGTACAAATTTAATATTAAAATATTTTAACTTCTTTTTAATAATAAAAAATTAAATCTTAAATTGAAAAACAACTCAAATATAATATTTTTTATATATTTATAATTTTATTTATGATAAATATGTATTTTTAAAAATTATTTGTGTTATTTTTGAAATTTTAAGTTTACAATACTAAATTTGGAATAAAAACTTAAAATGCTGTTATTTTATGGTATTACTCAATTTTTTATTGGACAATTGACAAAATATCATTATTTTAAGTTTTTGTTTCAAAATAGCATCATTTATTTAAGTTTCTAAAAAATTTAATATTAAAATACATTAAAAATTCATTTTAATATAAAATTAAACTTTAAATTAGAAAAAAATGAATCCAAATATAATATTTTAAGTTTATGTATAATTTATTTAGAGTAAATAGTATTTATATAATTATTTGTGCTATTTTTAGAATTTTAATTTTACGATGCTAAATTTGGAATAAAATTAAAAAAATGCTATTTTAGGGTGTTACTCTTTTTATTTAGTAAATATAAATTAAATAGAGTAATACCCTAAAATAGCACAATTTTAAGTTTATCTTTCAAATTTAGCACAATAAAACTAAAATTCCTAAAATGGCATAAATTATTATGTAAAAATAATTATTTATCTTAAATAAAATATATAAAAAATTAAAACATAATGTTTGGGTTCATTTTTTCTAATTTAGGGCTTAAATTTTTTTTATTAAGAATAAGTTTTCAATTATTTTAGTATTAAATTTATGCTATTTTTGAAAATTTAAATGACTAGTGCTATATTTGGAACAAAAACTTGAAATGATGTTATTTTAGTCAATTGCCCAATTAAATACGTAGATAATTTATTTTTTATTTAAAATAATTTATTTTTAAAATTTAGTATTTATTATATAAATAAACAAAACAATAAAATCATATTATAAAAATAAATTGGGCAATTGATTAAAATAATACTATTTCAAATTTTGGTTCCAAATATAGCACTAATCATTTAAATTTCAAAAAATAGCATAAATTTAATATTAAAATAATTAAAAACTTCTTCGTAATGAAAAAAATTTAAATAATAAATTGGAAAAAGTGAATCCAAACATTATGTTTTAATTTTATATATAGTTTATTTAAAATAAATAATTATTTTCTCATAATAGTTTGGGCAAATGACTAATTTAGTACTAAATCAAGTTTTAGTTACTAAACTAGATTCATACCCAAGCCATGCGTGGGGAAAAATATTCGAAAATTATATTTTATTAGTAAATATAAATTAAATATTTATATAATTTTAACTTTTATTTAAAATTATTTTTAATATTAATTTTTGTATATACAAATTAAGAAAAGAAAAATAATTATTTTTTACGAATTTAATAGTATTTTTTTGTTAGTTTAATAAAATATATTAATTATATAACTAAATTAATAAAAATGATATACTTGTAATTATTCTAATAAGTTAAACTCATTTATATATTTATTTGAAATTTATTTTAGTAATAACACGACAGCATGATATTTCTGTTAATAAGACGTCACAGTAAAGTTATTTTATTAAAATGTTTCTCAAATAATGTATTAGGGATTGTGGTAGTAACTTAAATCTATTTATATTTATTTGAAATTATTTATAAATTAACGTATAAAAAATTAAAGAAATAAAAAGTATTGTTTTTGCAAATGTAATAGTATTTTTTGGTTAGTTGAATAAATTATATTTATTCTCTAACCAAATTAATATCAGTGGCATGTATTGTAATTATTCTAGTAAGTTAAACCCTTTTATATATTTAATCTGAAACTTCATATGGTGTTGACACGTCAGCATGGTATTTTTGTTATTAACACGTAAGAATAAGGTTACTTTGTTAAAAAGTTTCTCAAATAATATATTAGGGATTAGCATCAATATGCTAAACTCTCAAATATAGCATTTTATTGTTAAAAAAGACTAAATTATCCTTATTAACATTTAACATAATCCATCTTTTCATCTTTCCATTCCCACAGCCGCACGCGATAAGTTTTCTGTCAGAATTCCTTTCCGTCACCCCACCTCAGTCGCTGCGCAATAAATCACCGTCGTCGCCTCCACCAGAATTTTTTGCTACAGAGACTTCTTCGTCACCGTTGTCGTCATCTTCCTCGTCGCTTCCACTAGAATTTGAAGCAAAGTTATGATTTCAAAATCTCGTTTTATCGTTTCTCAACATAGATTTTGTGATATTTTTGGTCTAATTTATTTCTTTTTCTTTGTCTTGCTCTGAGTTAAGTAAATAATTTTCCTCTCGTTTTCCTTTTTTATTGATGGTCGTATATGTGAAATTTGTGAAATTTTTTGTTTGTTCCTCTTTCTGGTTTTACGACTCTGTGATTATTTTGGTTTGTTCTTCTCAATTATAATTTTGTTCACTCTTCACTTGTTTGGATAACCGAGGAAGTTATGAAAAAAAATTTTTCCCAGATTCATCTATCTAAATGAGATTTTGAAATTAAATACAATCTCTTTTCCACATAAATTGTCATCTTTTTTTTAGGAGATTCATCTACCTGTTCTATGGAATCTCCATTTAACGTCCAATTCATGAGTTACAACCATAATTTAAGTTTTGGTTATGCTTCAAGGCTGGTCACAACATTTAAAATAATTATGTATCATGTTTGTATATAAAGCTCATTTGCGATAAGAAGCGTAAATAGAATACTGAACTGGCTCATTAAGTTACGCTAGGAAGTTTTTAATGGTTGGTCTGGTGCAACAAAAACACGGAGAAGAAGCAACTAAGCTCTTTGTGGATATGAATAGCATGATCGATGTTAGTCCTGAGTCATACGTAAATCTCCTAAGTTTATTTCTTGAGTATTCTCTAGCTGAGGAAGTTGGTTTGAGAAAAGGCAGAGAGGTTCAAGGTCATGTAATAAAAACTGGCTTAGTTGACTTCATGGTTGACATTGGAAATGGCCTTGTTAATATGTATGCTCAATGCGTCTCAATAAATGATGTTAGACGTGTTTTCTGTTTCATGATGGAAAAAAATTCTGTCTCCTGGAACTCCATGATCACTGGTCTGGACAAAAACGGTTGTTTTCTAGAAGCTTTGGAACACTACCAGAGTATGAGACAACATGAAATCTTGCCTAGAAGTTTCACACTGATTAGTTCACTAAGCTCATGCGCGAGCTTGAAATCGATAAAAATAGGATAACAGATTCATGGAGAAAACCTCAAATTGGGGTTTGATTTTAGAGTTTCAGTTTCAAATGCGCTTATCACAATGTATGCAGAGATCGGCTATCTCAACGAATGCTGTAAAATATTTTCTTTCGTGCCATGGCATGATCAGGTGTCTTGGAATTCTATGATAGGAGCTTTAGCTAGTTCTGAAGGGTATGTACCTGAAGCAATGACATATTTCTTGAATATGCTACGAGCGGGACAAAAACTTAACAAAATTACGTTTTCAAACATTCTTTCAGTTGCGTCATCTCTTTCATTTACGTTACAAAACTATGTAATAGAATACACGATCATATCCTATAGATAAAAAACGTAAATAACATACGTCCACGAAAAATCAAACATAAGTGTTTTTGATTTGTGTTATCATTTTAAAAGTTAAAATTCTATAAACCCTCTACAATTTTATATTTTAGGAACGAATTTCTAAAACATAAAAGATACTACCTAAATTTTCATAAAGTCATCTTAAAATTTAATAAACCCTCTGCAATTTTACATTTTAGGAAGAAATTCTTAAAATATAAGAGATACTTCCAAAAATTTAGGAAAACTTTTATATTTTTATTAAAGTATTAATCCAGCAAAATTTCTAAGAAGAAAACAATGTAGTTTTCCGTGTCTTATTCCTCGAGACTTCAAACAAAACAAAAATCACAAATTCAATTACTAGTACCAAACAGTTTCATTCTAGATAATGGAGTTCTCAGGTACCCTTCTACTTTAACTTTATTGGGAGAAAGCTCTATGTATTTAGCAAACTGTTCTTTCTGCGTTCTTGTCAAACAAACTATAAATCACACCTCGACGAAAATACGGTTTGAAATATGTTGGATCCTCTTTCGTTAGCTCTTCATAGCTCTTCAATGTTCCATCTACATTCTTTTGCAAGAACTGTATTTGTGCAATGATCAATCTCATGTCCCTTGCTTCCTTCATGAATATAAACTCATTACATTTTACCATCTTCTCAGCTTCGGTTACAGCTAATGCATCTTCTAGCCTCTTCAGCACTGCGTCTCCCTCCCGGGACCGGTCCATGAAAAATGTATTCTTGAATAAAGCCTCGAACAAGAGTGGGTTTCGTTGAAGTATTTCCTCGACACTAGGCGTGCGTTTTTTGGCCATTAATAACTTTCACTCCGTTTCCTCTGGTTGTGCGGTTACTAGTCTCTCTAAAAACTTGTGAGCTTCTTCATCTTCTCTGTTCTCTAGCTTCTGTTGCAGGAGTGATCTCAGCTTTGATAGGTTAATGTTTGTATTGGTATTGAAATAGAAACTTAGAATATGGTTAGTTCCTCAATGCAAAAAGTTTTTATTTTCTCTATCGCTCTTGCTCGCAAAAGATATAAACGTGTATGTCACCAACCTTAGACCAATGTGAATTTATTGGTCTTGAACTCAGAGGCAGCTGCAACACAGTACACTTGGGCCTTTTGTTCAACAGTCCGTTTCAAACCAAAGATTTTGCAGCAAATAAAGAGGAAACTATAAGAACCAAAGTAAAAAAATTCATCTAAAATATAAACTAAAGTTTCCACATACATAGAAATCTGATTGCAAAATATAGATTGTTATCCTTCATTCAATAAAATCTCCCTGTCCTTCCCCTCAAGTGTTTTGAACCGCATATCATTCCCCCATTTCTTTTTAAAAGCACGATGATCAGTGTTGATCAATTTTCTGAAAAATATCACGAGGATAATAAATTTCCACAAGAGATATACAAGTTGAGAAAATCCAATACCAAATAATAGAATTCTCTACTTAAGCTAGCTTAAAGTAAAAAAAACTCACTTCATTAAAAAGATATACCTCAAACGTTTCATCTAGCAATTGCTTGAAACTTTCAACAGTTGTCTTATGAACAGATCGACGAAGAGGATGGAGAGGAGAGAGACAAAAAGAGAAGAAACATGCACATTTCGCTGAAAAAGTCACCGAAATAAATTTCGGCGGAGATGAAGGAGACGAAATCAGAACGAAGATGGCATCGGCAATCGATCTCAGCGGAAATGACGAACGTTGCCGGAGATGACAAAACATTATCAGAGATGACGAATATCACCGGAGATATCGCCGTCCGTTGGTGCGAGAGATGACGGTCGTCACGAACGTCACATTTTCTATTCATCTCACATCTCATGTCGCATTTTTTGTTTTTTATAACATTATAAAAATCAAATACACGTAATAAAAAAGGGTAAAAAAGTCTTATGATTGGGTTTATAATGCTATATGTTGGACTTTCTAAACCTAGTGCTATATTTGTCTAAGAAATTTAATTTAGTGCTAATATAGGTATTTCTCTATTAGTTTATCCTATTTTTGGAATTTTATTTTTAATTTGTTAAATTTGGTAGATAAATTTAAAATGATGTTATTTTATGGTGTTACTCAAAATAAATTTAAATTATTTTTATCTTAGATAGATAATATTATTAAATAGATAAAAAATTATAGATGTGATAAATATTTAATTAAACCAAAATTTTATTTTATATTTTATTTGAATAATTTTTTTTAAACTCTAATATTTTATTTTTATTATATTTTTATGTCAAAATATTTTTTATGTGAAAATATTAGAGATTTACATATAATAAATTATAAAATATTTGTCTAATATCATTTTTATAATTATTTTAATACTTATATCTTATGTTATATTTGCTTTATATTCTAATGATCTCATAGATTATCATCACATATTTATAAAATCACGAGGGTGATGTTTTTGATTAAATAAATACTTTTTAATTAATATATCAATATCCAAACTGTGCATCCGACTCACTAGTAGATTCCATCAGCATGTTCTATCTCATGTGACAAAAAAAACTGAAATCCAAACTATATTTTGTTTTCTATTTGCAAAAGTGGCTACGGCTTTTTTAAGTATGATAGTTCGTTTATCACGGTGATAAATTTCACATTATACATTATTTATTTATGACTGATGAAAATATTATATAATTTCTTTTAGCATTTTGATTCTACAGTTGGATCTATCAAATAATCTATTTATTTTTTTAACTACAAAATTATTCACCACCCAAGTGAACTAAAATAAGCTAATCTTTTTCTTTCGTTTAACTACACGAAAGAGAGAATGGAAAAGTTCTTGGAACTTTTTTTGGTATAAATATATGATTTTAATTATATGATAAAACAAAATTTATTTGAATGAATAGATGTTTAAAACAGATTATTTAATAAATATAAATATGAATAAATATAATTTATCTTACGTTAGAAGTTGAAATTGAAACATTCATGTATATAAAGTTGAGAAGTCTCAATAAGATTTAAAACTCTGGAACAACTTTATGGTCAAGAAAGAAAAGTCATGTCAAAAATAAACATGTGTCCGTCGAGCTGAGTTGATTGGAATGAATCAGACTCAGGCTTGGGTTTCGGTTTGAATTCGGGTAGATAGACCCACGGTCCAACAATCTTCATTTTACATTACGTTGTGGTTTCATAATTAATCATTCGATATATTGGATACGATGCGTGTGTCCCTCCAGCGTAGCCTGAAGATCAACGATTTTCGTGTTCGCCGTCTGAAGTTGGTTCCGCAACTGAACCGGATCGTCTTGTGGTGACGACGGAGGAGTAGTCATACAGCTGACTCATCCCGAATTGATCTAATACCTAAATATCGTCTCTTTTCTTCGGAACGGCCTACAAGATAAATACTAAAAAATAAGATTTTACTAATATTTTAAATTAGTATATAATATATTAAATTAAAAAAAAATTAAAATATACCTCTTCAAAAATCTGATCAATTTCTACAATCGTCACCCTCTAGATTGGATCAAACTTCCATCCAGTGATTGTGAACACCATTAAGATTGGCGTACCACAATCTTTGTGATCACTTCATTGTAGATTCTCTCGAAAAGAGTAATTGTCTTTGTGTCTCGTGACTGAAACTTATAAAGTTTGGAAAATAATTTGTCTCATGTTATAGCACTCTCTCTGCTAAGGAATTAATTCCTTTGGGTGAAACATATGGCATATGATTACAATATTATTTCTAATTCTTTATTGGTTCAATGGTATAATGAGAGAGTGGTAATCAATATTGCTAAAAAATAGTACAACATTTTTGAACAAAACACATATACATCATACACCATTTCATAAGGGATATAGTAGAGGAAAAAGTTATCGAAATCAATTATATGAGATATAACTATCAACTAGCCGACTTGTTTACAAAACATTTGGATTTCAACCAATTTTTTATTTCCTAGAAGTCCATTGGTGTGTGTGTGCGTATGTTGATCTCTAATTTGTTTGTGTGTGTGTGAATTCCTCTAAGACAATAACAGGTATAGGAATAAGACAACTTAAGTTTTTTCAACGATCTTTTCTCAAAAAAAATGATTCATATGTATGTAGAATTTAATTGAAAACAACTGCTTGTCAAGGGTGGAAGAGGAAGTTAAAGAGTTGAAGATGAGGATGAAGTTTGTTTAAACAACATCACTGAGTAGTTCAGAAGTCAGATGATGCTACTCAATTAGAAGACACGAATGGCTTAAAAAGGGAGGAGCAATGCGAAAATGTGAATATCATCGTGTTGATAAAGCCTTCTAGAAATCTAACCACCATGTAGTCCCTCTCCAAAGGAAATTTCAGCTCCATCTTCCTTCTAATTCAAGTTGACAATTGGAACATATTCAAGATAAAAAGATGTGAGTGTTAAAGACAATCCATGAAACCTAGGAATAAACTATTTTCCTTATAAGAGAGATTTGTTGATTAGTTCTATTTTTCTTGCGGTCTGTGTTGTTTGATACTCTTCATAGGTTTTTAATGGAGTAAATTGTTGATTATCAAACTAAGGTAGAATATTCTCTTTTTGGAAGACTTTGACTAGGTGATTAAGTGTAGTATCAACATAATATCAAGAGGAAAAAAGTATCTACTATATATTAAAGGAGAAGCATTGAGAGTGAAAATTGCTTAGATGTCATCACCATATTCATTCTCAATAATTTTACTAATTAATTTAATTTCAAATATAAATTATTTATTTTATTATCTAAACATCTTAATTAGATAACTTAATTATAGAATTTAATGAGTTTCTAAAAACTATTTAATTTTCAATATACGAAGTTTCAAAAATTAAAAAATTTTGAGTTAGTAAATTACACATTTAATTACTCGCCAATTTTTTTTTAAAAAAATATTGTTTTTACATAAATAATTAATTATTGTACACATATATAAGAAAAGTAAATATGTCGAATTTTTATAGATATAGAAACTTCATTAACACTATTTAATTCCATTTTTATATCAACTTTACTTTTTAACTCAATAATTAAAATTAATATATTGTAGTAATAATTGTTTTATAGAAATATATATATATATATATATATATATATATATATATATATATTCTTTTGTGGTTTCATATATTGTGTAATAATATAGTCGGCATATCTAAATCACAAATCATATCACTCATTTTTTTTTTGTTTCCAAACACAATCAATATATTTGTAAATAAAATTTTATATTATATCAGTTGTTTGTAATATTAAATTTGAATAACTAATAATTATTTTTTAGTATGACTACTCTATATATAAGTAGATTCTATAACATAACAAAATTAATTAAAACTACTAATTTTATTAATTTAATTTAAAACATGTTTCAAATATTTTACTAAAAAATTTATAAATGTATTTTTGATTAACGTATCGCAAAAACAACGATAAAATAATGCAATATTTTTTGAATAATATATAATAATAGTAATATCATTCTTTTATAATATAAATAATCTTTTAAATTAAAATATATTTATAATTTTTTCATTCAAATAATAAAAAATGGGCAAATGACTGATTTAGCACTAAAACAAGTTTTAGTGACTAAAACAACATCATAACCATAAACTCCCAAATATAGCATTTTCTTAATTGTAAAAATACTAAATTATCCTAATTTTAACCTAATCTCTTATATTCCTATTATTACTTTTGCATGATACCTCTTTCCACCGTCGTAAAAAAATTTTCTCTGAAAATATTTTCTCCACCGTTGCCTCTATTACTCTGATTCTCTTACTCCGCCGATTCTCTTACTCCGCCGATTCTCTTACTCCGTCGATTCTCTTACTCCGTCGACTTTCTTACTCCGTCACCTCCTCACTACGTGACTTCTCTTACTCTTCGCTCTGCATCACATTCTCTCTTTGTGAGTCCCAGGTAAGTTTGTTTTTGTTTTAATGTCATTTCGACTTTGATGGACTTCATACTACTCGTTTTGGTGTTGAATATGGTAAATCTAGGATTTCGTTTAGATTTTGTTTTCATATGCTTCTAAAATCGAATATTATCAGTTAATCTTCACCTTTGTTCATCTTTGCCCACTAGATGTTTGATGAAATTTCTCAGAGAAATTAAGTACTATAGACATGTTTTAGTTTTGTTCTGATTTATGTTGTAATTGATTTGTTCTTTAGTTTTTGTGTTGTAATTGATGATTTACTTAGTAATATTTTATCTTGGTGTTCTTAAACGGTTGTTGTAGAATATTTTTAGTACCTTGTGATTTTGCTATTAAGAAGCTTCTTCTTGTTCTGAAACTGTCTGGATTTTGGTAGATGTAGTTTTGGTGCTATTACACTATTAGACCATCAATTCAACTGGAACTAAGAAAGATGTAGTTTTTCAATTCAAGCAAAAGAATATCACTACTATTGATTTAAAAGTTTTCACTTATTTTTTAAAGATTAATGTTATTGAACAACAAAACATTAGTTTTACATGATGTTAGAATGGAATTTGGGCATTATAAACTTTGTATTATCTACATTATCATATACTATATATTAGAAGCATAAATAACATAAGTACAAGAACAATCAAACATATGTGTTCTTGATTAACTAAACACAAGAAAAAGATACCATCAAACATAAATAACGTTTTAGAAAGAAATTCCTAAAACATAAAAGATAATACCTAAAATTGATCAAAGTCTTCCTAAAATCAATATTTTAGAAAAAGATTCCTAAAATATAAGAGATAATAACTAAAATTGCATAAAATCTTCCTAAAATTTAATAAACCCTATGTAGTTTTACGTTTTAGGAAAGTATTTCATATTTTTAGTAAGATATTCCTTAATCTTAAATAAATAAGGTAATGTGCTATTAATTGTTTTACGATTTGTTGTTAACATTAACGAATGCATCTTTTTTATAGGTATAAACATGAGAGCCTTATTCCCCCTAAGGATACATTTACCTCAATTGTAATATAGTTTCGGAGAAGAACCGCAACAAGTATTACAATCTTTGTGAACATTGTACCAACAAACTCGCTTTTGTTGTTGTTATTTTGCTAGAGCTCTCATATTACAATCTTTGTGAACATTGTACCAAAATTATATAATGATCTTTTGGGATGGTTTAATGAGTATTGAATAAAATTCTCATTTCTTTGTAAGTTTGTACTCTCTTTGTTCTTTGCTAGATGTAGATTTTCAGTTCAAGAAAAAGAATATCATACTGATTTGAAAGTTTGCACTGATTTTTTAAATGTTAAAGTTATTGAGCAGCAAAACACTAGTCTTTACATGATGTTAGAATGACATTTGGGCATTATAAAATATATAGTAGAATACACAATTATATCCTATAGATTAGAAGTGTAAATAACATAAGTATAAAAAATCAAACATATGTGTTCTTGATTACCTAAACATAAGAAAAATGTTACGATTTTTAAGAAGGAATTCCTAAAACATAAGAGATACTACATAAATTTGCATAAATTCTTCCTAAAATTTAATGAAGTTTCGGTGTAAAAGAACGTGGTAGAAGATTCCAATGTATATCAGCATAAAATATAGTCATAACTGCAATGTCAAGGTTTTTCATAGTAATGATTAGATAAGAGTAATAGTGAATAATTGATTAGGAGTTTGTAAACAATGTTGTCCATTACTTTGTAAATCAAACTCTTAGTTCGATATTCCACAGTTTCGTTGATTTCTCGATTTATCAGCTTGACAAATGTTTTGCCTCCCAACCGAGTGATAAACTGAATGATTAGAATATATATAGCTGTTAATAAAAACCTGAAACCATCATAGAAAAATTGTCATGATTTTAACAAAATTGCTAGCACATGAGACTCGTAAAGTTTGTAAAGAAAAATGAGAAAGCTCTCACTTAACTATATTAGATGTGATAATCTCGTAAAGATGAACATACACTTCAAATACAAGTTGGAGACAGATATAATGCTCATGATAACAAAAAAATCATTCTTAAACTATATACTAAAGAAACAGGAATAAATGAGATAGCTTCCTCACGCTGGAGCAGGAATAAATTATTCTGAGTTTTCAAAAATCCAAGACAAAAGAAACTATTAAGAAGGACAAAAATCTTGTGTTTAATAAACCTCACGAGCATCACGGTAGATATCGGATTTATTTAGGATGAACACAAATTTCTTTTTCCACTGCTGGGTATACCGGAGAAAACCAACCTGACAAAAACAATAAGATGCATATCAACCTATAGTACAATAATGACAACAGGAAACTGCAGAGGTAGAGATAGTTTAAATATATTCTAAAATGCTAGCAATTTAAGAATTAAGTAATACAATCACGACAGAGCAGGACTAGAAATCAAAGGAGCACAATATTGGGACGCTTGTTCCCAATCAGTGAACTTCTACAGATTTTCAAGAATAAAGTAATTATCTATCGAAGTTAGTACTTTCGCAAGACTTTTTCATACAATTTGCCACATACACTAGACCTTTTTTGCTGTATCAATAAACGAACCACCTTTCATGTGTCTTGGATCAAAAGGACATGTTGTTGCCAGCATAGCTACGACAACCTTTACTTGATAAGATAATCAGTTCAACTCAAATCAAGAAAAAAAGATATATGCATTAACGTAATGACAACTTTCCCTTCACTACACAAAATCTTGGTGTTCTATACGTGACTATACCGCTTACTTTCATTAAAAGTAGATTTAACCAGATTACTAGGCAGATACATATTGAAGGAAATCAACAATAACTAACACGCTAATAAAAAATAACCTCTACCTCACTTTCGGTTAAAGGACGGTCAGCAGAAAGAATAAAAACAAGCAGATCTGCACGTGGAACAAATTCTTCTGTAAGACGTTGTTGTCTTTGAAGGATCACATTGGTCCCAGGTGTGTCAACAATATTAATCTGCTCCAAAAGAGAACCCCAAATCAATTCCTCCAAATAATTAGAAAATTCAGGACTGCAATGGCTAAAATTTGAATGACTCACATCCTTTAGTATCGATGCAGGAAGATAGCAGATGTATTGGCCGTCTGGATGCCTTTGGCAACGTTGTTGCTCTTCAGATTCCAAATCAGAGTAACACAAAAAAGTGATTTCATTGGTAGTGGGGACTACCCCCTCTTTGAGGTATCTCTTCCCAAGAAGTGCATTGATAAATGTTGATTTTCCGGAGTTAAATTCCCCTTAGTACCACAAAATTGTGGATTCCAATAAAATGGTTATCCATACAAGAACTATTTTAAATCATAAAAAAACTACTCGTCCTGCTTGAAACATTTTCCAAATTTTAAAACCCCAAGCAGAAATAGATAAAAAGAAATACTAGTTGAACCTTGGACTCCATAAATCCCAGCAATGCTATTAACAGAAGGTGGTCCTCTTCGACGGAGTAGAGTTGGAAAAAATACCTGGAAAATGTTGCAGACATGCCGGATCTTTTCTTTTGCCAAATCGCGTGCAAAATATCTACCTCTACTGAATACCGTGCCGGAGATAGAGATGAAATGCGGAATCGTGTGCCGGAGATGGTGACAGAGTTGGAGACGAATGCGAGCGCACTTCTTGTCGATTTCGTCGTTGGAAATGTTAAAGATGTGCTGAAGCGCGTGCGAGAGATAGAGACTACGATGATATCGTCGCCGGAGTTGGCGACGACGACCAGTGAATTTCCAGTCTGCAATTTCAGCGCCGGAGAGGTTGAAGAGGAGAAACACTTTACGTCTGCATTTGGTTCTAATTTTAATCAGGGAGAAAATAGACTTTTCTCATTTGTAAAAATGCTAAATGAGAGAATTTTTGTTTGGGATGCTATAATTGACATAAAAAGTTGGTTTAGTGCTAATCTAGGGTATTTCTCATAAAAAATTTTAAAATATTAATTTTAATCTGTGCATAGCACAAGTAGTATTCTTGTTATAAATGATGCGAGAAGTTAACATAGCAAAAATAATTTATGGAAGAATCTAAAATAGCAAGGAACATCTTATGCATATATACAAATATATGATGCATAAAGATATGGAAAGTGATGATGTGTGTGCCATATGTTTGAGAGATACTGGGATATCTTGGATTTAATGTTAAGGGTCGGATATAAAAAGGAAGTTGGAGGTGAAACGTTAGGTAACACTTTGAGCCGTTTTACATGAATAAAACCATGGAGCTTCTATTCATAAAATTAAGAATTGGTTGGGAGTGATATGTGTCCAAGGTCATGACTATGTTTTCTCTCTACAGTGCATCAATGGATTTTCTAGACTTATGTCATCGTTGCCAAGGCAAAAAATTGTCAGTATTGATCGACTAATGATGAACTCATTGCATGCATGACAGTCAAGAAAATCAAGAAGTTAAATTCTCTCTTGAAATCTTACTACATCGTAAACAGTACAAAGCTGTTTTTAAAGATTTGTTGTTTAAATTGGATTCCATTCAAGAACTCAGGTTACCCTTATCTTATGTGGTGCATGGAATGTGTACAAGGTCTTGAATCGAGTACTTTTTTATTTTGTTCAAATGGTGTTTGAGTATGTTCTCCGTCTTTGTCGAAATCCAGCATTGAAGTTCTACGTGCCATTTCCAAGTCTCCAAACTTACAAAAAGGTCCTTTCAAGTACTCAATAATGGAATGACAAACAAAAATAGTGCATCGGCCTTCATGTTCTTCTTTTAGAATGAAGTTGATTTCTAGTGAATGTGGTATACTAAGACTTCTGTCACAATCCTCTAAAACACTCTACTTTAGCTAGGTTGTTTGAATCTCTAGTTCTCATTTTGATGTGTGTATATTTTAACTTAATTTGTGCACTTAAATAGTGGGAGATGAGTATACTGATGAAGAGACATATATGCATGAGAACAGAAATGATGAAGGGTTTAGTATAGGAAGATGTGGATGTGAAACTTTTATTTACCACATTTTGTTTTTTTTTATATCTTTTTAACTTATTTATGTCCATATGAGTAATTAATTGTGTGTGTTTTTGTGTAAACTTGAATATGGCTTTTCTTTTGCTAGAAGCATTCTATTGCAATACTATCGTATTCGTTCTGTTTTACTTGCGGTTTATATTGTTTGATGCTCTTCACAGATTTTTAATGCAGTAAATGATTGAGTATCACACTCAAATATTTAATATGCAAGCGCTATTCGTTTGTCTGCCGCAGCGTCTACGGTATCGACCTGCGGTCAGACGCTGCAATATTATTGTTCGTTTGATCGTCGTAGGTTGTCGTAGGTTGTCGTCGCAGGTTGTATCGCAATTGTTTGATTGCAAACACTACAATTTCACAACGATTAAAATTTTTTACCGCAGTTTTCTGCGGTCGACCGCAGCGTTTGACCGCAGGAAACTGCGGCGGTCAAACGAACAATGTTTGGCCGCAGGATGCAGCCGCAACTTCTTACGGCTACGAAACGAACAGTCATCGACTCTTTGGAATACATTGACCAGGTGATCAAGTGTAGCATCAAAATAAAATCAAGAGGAAAAAAGTACTATAAATGATGCACGAAGTTGGAGGCAAAAAAGAATTAATTGGAGAAACTAATGTAGCAAAGAAGATCTTATAGATATATACGAATATATGATGCATAAAGATATAGAAATTGGTGATGCATGTGCGATATGTTTGAGAGGTAGTTAGAGATCTTGGAATATAACTAATGATGCATGTGTGATGCATGTGCGATATGTTTGAGAGGTAGTTTGAGAGGTAGTTAGAGATAATCCTAATGAGTGTTGGATATAACTAAAAATTGATTTGGAATAATCTGAAGTGACTAAAAGTGTGTAATCCATTCCATAAATATTTATTTTTCAGATTCTAGTCAATAAAAAACATTCGTCTTGGTGCATTCCCAAGACATCAAAAGTCTTTGTAGTGTAGTTTTTCACACTTAGAGGAATGTCTTTTGTGGGAGCTTACCATAAGGTTTCAATGCGAGCAATCTTCAAATCAGCATTGCAGAAGCAGCATAACTTTAACTCATCGATGGAATGTCTGTAATGGAACTTGAAAGGTAGAATAGTGCCTAATGTATACAGTGCTATAAGAAAAGTTTAGATCATCATCATCTTAAATCTTCTAAAGATGTTTGTGATCCCTAAAATCATTTGTTTACTTTTTGTCAAACCACATTTCACAAACGAAATGGAAAACTAAAGTCATAACATTTTTGAAAATTGTTGGAATTTACACATCTAATATAACAAGTGTGTTACAAAGAGATCAAAGATTACAATACAACAGAAGAACATCTGAGAAACATTGTCCGAAAAAAACACAAAAAATACAGATTTTTGTTCCTATTTGGTTAGAACCCAAATAGCATATATCATTCCGGGAATATAACCAAATAACGATAAGAGCAAAGAGAGCCAAAATTCCAACTGCAAAAACACAAAACAAAGAGATTAAAAAAAGAAGAAGAGAGATTTGAATCTTATTTGTTAAATATTAAGTCATAAATATAATGAAAACAACATACTCCGAGGCCAAATCTGAGGAATACGCCAACTGGAGGTATGAGAACTGCACAAAGAATTTCAACGAAGCTGCCCATTTTTCTTCTTTTTTTTTGTTTTTTTGTAAATTTGTTTACCTTGTTCTTTGTTAATAAACAACAAAATAGGAGTATTTAAATAAAGGGAAAAAAAAACTTAGTCTGATGGTGTAATGTCCTCTCTTTATTCCTAAAAATAAGCATCTCCAGTAAAAAATAATCTTTTGCAGTTTTGAGAGACCAACCATTGCCTCACGGGTCCAAAATATGGGAGATTGCACAAATTAAAGAACTTGAGGGGGCCAATTAGGAAACCCACAGTTAACTATAAAACTGTAAAAAAAATCACATTTTTGGCTTTACAAAAATTATTGTCATCAAAATATATGTGATTTAAGTTTAACATATTTTAATATTTAAAGTAAAAGAAAATCATATTTTTATTACACTCATTAACATTTTAAACAATCATATTTTTATTACACTCCTTAACATTTTAAACATTAAAACTATTGGGCTGACACTACAATTCATGAACTTACTAGTACTAACAATTTTAACCTTGAAAATACCGTATTTTAACGCGTCGTCAAAATAGTAATCGGTGTCACTAACATCGTTAATGAACACATTTAAGTTTTAATTAATTAAATAAAAATTAATTAAATAATAATATAAATTAATTAAAATAATATTATAAATGATTTAATATTAATAAAAAATTATTTAATATTAGAAAAATAAAGAATAAAATTTATATCATTTTATGTTAAAAAATTATTTAATATTAAATAAATAATTTATATTAAAACAAATTTATTTAATATTAAAAAATGTGATATAAATAGCTCTAAATTCTAATTTGTCCTAGATCATAGGGTTGAACACAGTTCTCTTTCGCCAAAGAAAATCTCACCGAACTCACCTTATTTCAACTCCAAAATTGTCTATTTATTCCTATTTTGCCACCACAAACAAGATTTCTGTAACGAAATCTTCTGTCGATTTTAGTAAAGTTTTCGGCAACTCTACGATTTAAGGCAAAATCGCTATTTAAAGCTATATATCACATAATCTTTTTATTTTTTATATTTAATAAATTTTATTTTAATATAAATTATTTATTTAATACTAAATAATTTCTTAAGTTAATATAGATTTTATCTATTTTATTTTTTGATATTAAATATTTTTTGTTAATACTAACTTATTTATATTATTATTTTAATTCATTTATATTATTATTTAATTAATTTTGATTTAATTAATTATGGGTTAACTGTGTTCATTAATGTTGTTAGTAACACCAATTACTGTTTTGGCGACGTGTCAAAATAATGCACAAACTCTTAGTAATAGTAATTACATGGATTATAATATCACCAAGAACACCAATGATTAAAATATCAGTGAATGTAATTTTAAAAATTAAAAATGCGATTTTTCTTTTAAAGTAATGTCATACACTAGACTATGACCATAGACTATGACCATATTAAGATTATTTATATGCAAAATCTTCGTCTCGTTTTGTTTAATTTTATGTTTTCAAAATTTTTTATTTTTTATTTTATTTAATAAATGGAAGTTTACCATTTCAATTACCAACAAAATTTATTAATTATTAAAATTATACCTACATTTTATAGTCAAAATCTCTACATCTAAAAATGTACAAGAACTATTAAAATTTACTTTCAAATGCAAGTTTAACCCCTATGAAAATATTCTTGCAAAATTAACCCATGAAGATAAGGCAATAACAAAACATTCATTTTGACTAGAAATAATGTAGAAATATCAATTACGTTTAAGTTCATTCGTGCTTTTTGGGATCAAAACAGACTTTTTAAAAATTTTGCTTCGCTAAACAAAACCAAACAAACTTCTCAAAAAAATTGTTTTGTAAACAAAAAACCGTGTAGACTTCTTGAAAAGTCTCTTTTGTCAGCACAAATACAAAACAGACTTCTCAGAAAATCTGTTTTGTTTTTGCTTACTGAAACAGATTTTTTGATAAGTATGCTTTGTTTTTGCTTACTAAAGCACACTTATTTAGAAGTCTCCTTTGTAAATAAATTTATTAAATCAAATAAAAATCGTTAAATATGTAAAAAAATTAAAATTGTTATTAACACAATTTATATATATATCAAAAGCATATAAAAGTTATAATGAATTCAAAAATAAAGAGATTAGATTCGATCTAATGTTATCAAATATTTGATAGTTTTTGTTGTTATGTGTTATAGGTTAATAGTTGATGTTTGTGTAGGGAATTCATGTTAGAATTTGAAATATCATGTGCTAAGTTTGAAAATTTAAATTTACAAATTTTTAAGGGAAAATTATTTGAATTTTGCATTTACTTACATATTTATCCATTTTTTAACAATATTTTCTCATATTTAGTGAAAATTATTATTTAGGATTTAGAGTTACGCAGACTTCTCGAAATGTCTATCATAGATTTAACAAAGCAGACTTCCCAAGAAGTTTGTACAAACCGGAAATTAAATTCAACTAAACCGGTTTCCTTCAATTTAAAGTTTAGGGTTGTGTAAATGAAATACAAAGGAAACTTCTCGAGAAGTCTGCTTTGTAAATAAAATACAAAGTAGTTTTTCCGAGAAATCTACACAAACCGGAAATTAAATTCAATTAAACTTGTTTCCTTCAATTTAGAGTTTATGGTTATGTAAATGAAGCAGACTGCTTTGTAAATAAAATATAAAACAGACGTTCTGAGAAGTCTGCACAAACCGAGAAATTTAGCAAACCGTGATTCAAAAATGATTTGACAGTTCACCAAATCGTAAATAAAACACAAAGCAAAGTTCTCGAAAAATCTGCATTATAAATGAAATACAAAGCAGACTTCTCGAAAAGTTTGCTTTGTAAATAAAATACAAAACAGACTTCTCGATAAGTTTGCTTTGTTCGAGAAGTTTGCTTTGTAAATAAAATACAAAACAGATTTTTCGAAAAGTTTGCTTTGTAAATAAAATACAAATCATACTTCTCGAGAAGTTTGCTTTGTAAATAAAATACAAAACATACTTCTGGAAAAGTCTGATTTGGAAACTCGCTTCAGTTAAACTAAAAATTTCACCAACGCAATTTCAATTTAACCCTATCGACATGTACAAAGCAGAGTTCTCGAAAAGTCTACTTTGTATTTTTGTTATAAAACACACACTACAAGAAAACTGCCAAAATACCACTCTATTTTGCGAACAAATATGTGGTCGCAAAATTTGCGACTATGTTTGCCACGGATTTGCGACCAATTTGTGAATATGGAGCAATATTCGCAAATTAGTCGTAAAATTAGGACTAAAAACAGTAGTCGCATATTGGCCGCAATACGCAACTATTTTTACGACTAATTTGTAACTCGTGTTTGCAGTCCTTAATCCGTCACAAATTAGCGACTGATTAGCGATTGAGTGTGGTAGAAGCACTTGGTGATCGCATATTGGTCGCAAAATATATCGGCGAAATATATTGGTAGAAGCACTTGGTTGGAGTGGCTCTTCAGTCACAAAGTGGTGGCAAAGTCACAACATAAAAAACGTGTGCATGGTAGGTATACCGACTTTTAAACGACTACACTGTTGTGGTCACAAACTAGTGGCATAATAGTGACAAAGTAGTGGCAAAATCTTATATATATCTCATCCCATTCTCTCATTTATAAAATCAAAAGAAAAAAAAACTTTAAACATGTGAGAAAATTATAATAATTCGAGAGATTAGATATACAAAAGGATTGATAATCAAACAAGAAATATATCGGCGAAATTTGCACAAGACATGGAGCAGTTCATGAATTTTGCAAGTAGTCAACCAATAGCTCAAAGTAGTAGAGGTAAGTTTTTCTGTCCTTGTATTAATTGCAATAACGATAAATTTATTCTGGGACAGAAAATATGGAATCATCTATATAGTCGAGGATTTATGTCAAATTATTATATTTGGTATAAACGTGGAGAATAGCTGAATGTTCAGTTAGGGACAAGTAGTCGGGGTGATGTCCAAAGAAATCAGGGAGGTACATGTGGTACTAATGAAGAACAATTGGGACATCCGGTAATAAATATGTTGAAATGGTGATGGATGCATTTCGTGAGATTACGACTGATGAGTACTATAATAAAAAAGAGTAAGAATATAATAATGTAGAAGAACCAAATTTAGAAGCACAAAATTTTTATAACATGTTAGAAGCTCCGAAAAATCCATTGTATGATGGTTGTCATGAATGGCATTCACAGTTATCTTTAGCTGCTCAGTTCATGAACATTAAGTCTGATTTTAATCTATCTGAAAAATGCATGGATTTTTGGGCGGAGCTGTTTACAGAATATTTGTCCGAGAAGAATCATGCAACAGGTTCATATTATAAAACCGAAAAACTGATGCAAAATTTGTTAAAATTTTTTTTTTAATATACACTAAATTTAATATAATTATTCTAATCTTTTTATTAATTTGTTATACTCTTCTGTTGCGGATGACCGAGGCTGTCTTTACGGACTTGGTAGCCTGAACCGCATGCACATGTTGGGTAGGCGTAATGGCTTCCAATCCACTACCTCCGACTTTGTTGCGCTTCAAGATCAACTCTTAACCGCGCAGCGCTAAATCGAAGAAAAAAACGCACGCAATATGCGTATTGAAGAACAAAACGCATGCAATATGCGTATTGAAGAACAAAATGCGCAGATGTTGGAAGCGAATAGGAAGATGCAGGAAATACAAAAAGAAAACCAAAAAACAATTAACAACTTGGAGATGCTCGTCGGGTATTTCCAACGGATGGATCCCGCTTTCGCCTCTTTAATGCATAACAATGACGCAGGTGAACTGTCGAACGTTGCACCAGTCTATGAACTAGAACAAGACAATTGTAGCCAAAATACGAAAACTAACCTTCGATCTTGATTTTTAAGCTAAGCGACTTCAAGGATGACCGATTTAGACTTCCAGAAACTTGTTTTAACGGATAATGATGATCTTTTGCAAAGTTAGAAGCTTTTGAAGATAGTGTGAACAAAGAAATTGGAAGAAAATGTGAGAGAAAATGAAAGAGGTTGAGATGAATAAGATTTGATGAACAAATAAAGGTAAATGGTGGGTGTGTCGATGGCATTAAGAGCTCATAACAACCACGATAATGGTGGTTGTGTGCAATGTATAAGATGACATTTTCGTAATATTTTTGAAAAGTTTATTCAAAATAGTCTTTTTGTATTATTTTAAAAGAAAATAATTATAAAATAATGGCAAAGTTATAAATAAAATTATTATTGAAGGATAAAAAGAGATAAAAGATTAGTTTTGCAAAAATAAGTTTAATGCGGTTAAACTTGCAATTGGACAAATGTTTTAGTTCAATTTTGCAAATGCCCCTATGAATATTTTATTTTATCTTTTTACTATTAAGTAGGAGGCGCAATTAGTTTTTTATTGTTATTTTTATGTTATTCAATAATTTTGCGACTAATATACGACTAATTTTACGACTATTATGTTATTATTATTGTTATTTGCGACTAATAGTCACAAAATAGTGGCAAAATAGTGACAAAATCTTTTATATATATATATGCTCCCATGTCTCTTCTCTCATTTGTAGAATCAAAAGTAAAAAAATTTCAAACATGTGGGGGAATTACAATAACTCGAGAGATTGGATGTACAAAAGGATTGATAATCAAAAAAGAAATATATTAGCGGAATTTGCACAAGGCATGAAGTTGTTCATGAATTTTGCAAGTAGTCCGCCAATAGCTCAAAATAGTGAAGGTAAGTTTTTATGTCTTTCTATAAACTGCAAAAATAATAAAAAATTTCTAGGATGAAAAATTTGTAATCATCTGTATAGTCAAGAATTTATACCAAATTATTATGTTTGGTATAAATATGGAGAAGAACTGAATGTTGAGTTAGGTACGAGTAGTCGTTTTGATGATGTCCATAGAAATCAGAGAGGTACATGTGGTACTAGTGAAGAACTAGTAGGTACATCCGGTAATAGATATGTTGAAATAGTGACAGATGAATTTTGTGAGACTACGACTGATGAGTACTATAATTTACACTAGAAAGGCTTTAATAATATAGAAAAACACAATTCAAAAGCACAAAAAATTTACAACATGTTAGAAATTGCCAAAAATCCATTTTATGATGGTTGTCATGAAGAGAATTCACAGTTATCTTTAGCTCTCGGTTCATGAACATTAACTCTGATTTTAATCTTGCTGAAAAAATGCATATACTCTTGGGCGTAGCTATTTACTGAATATTTGTCCGAAGAGAATCAGACAATGGGTTTATATTACGAAACCAAAAAAATTGATGCGGAATTTTTTATACAATTTTGCCTATAAGGCTCCTATTTTATACAATTGACGTGTGTTCACAATGGTATGATCTTTTGGAAAGAAGATGAAAAATGGGAAAATATAAATTTTTTGATTCCCCTCCAATATAAGACAAGCAAAAGTAGGACGAGAATACCTTTTAGTCGTATATGATATTTACCTATAGGCGACAGATTTAAGAGAATGTATCAAAGCGAGAAAACTACAGCGGCAATGAGGTGGCATGTAGAGCATGAAGCAAAAAATGGAGAAATGAGTCATCCATCGGATGTTGCGAAGTGGAAAATATCAAAATCTACATCCAAGATTTGTTGCTAAATCTCGAAATGTTTATCTTGGTTTATGTACTTATGGGTTTAATCCATTTGGGATGTTTCGTAATCATTCATTATGATCAGTGATTATCATTCCATATAACTTGCCAGCTGATATATGTTACTTGTTTTTTACAAGTCTGAATTCGGGGCCAAATCATGCACGCTAATCTTGATATATTTCTCCGATATTTGATGAGCTGAAAGAATTGTGGTCTACAGGAGGTGAGACATATGATGTGTCTTTGAATCAAAATTTCAATTTAAAAATTGTGTTACTGTTGACGATAAGCAATTTTCCAGTGTATACAATGTTGTGAGGATGTACAACGCATGGTAGACTATCTTGTCCAATTTGTATGGATGATACCAAGACATTTCAATTACTAAAATGGTAAAAACACGTGTTGGTTTGATTTTCATAGAAGGTTTCTTTCTAATGATCATCCGCTACGGAAAAATAAAACAAATTTTTTAAAGGGCAAACACGCTTTGAATGACTATCCTCCATAATCATTGACTGGCGAACAAATTTTATACGAGCAAATAAAATCTATCAATCCTTTAAGAACATCCGACTATGGTGGAAATGGTCATGAAACAAAACAGGAAGGGTATGGAAGCTAGCATAATTGGCATAAAGAAAGCATATTTTGGAAATTACCGTACTGGACGGATCTTAACCTACGACATAATATTGATGTGATGTATATAGAGAAAAATGTTTTCGATAACATCATAAATACTGTTATGAATGTCAAGGATAAATCAAAAGATACAGTTAAGTAAAAGTTGGACATTGCAAAGTTTTGCTCTCGAAAGAACTGCACGTGGATGGTCGGGGTAATGATTCATTCTGTATATTTAGATTGACAAAAAGCCAAAGAACATTTATTGGAATGTATAAAAAATGAGGTTAAATTTCTGAACAGCTATACGACAAATTTAGCAAATTGTGTGGATATTGATGAAAAAGTTGTCGGGCATGAAAAGTCATGACTAACATATTTTTATGGAGAAGCTTCTGCAATTTATATTTGCAAAAATTTTACCATAAAACGTTCATGTGATATTATCAAATATATACAATTAAACATGTTTTATTTTTTATATATAATAATAATAATTGTATGTATTAATTATTTGATTCAAATTTGAATAGTGTAGGGATTGGAAGACTCTTTTATCTTTAATGAATTAATAAAATCTTGAAAATTTACAATGATAGTAATATAACATATGAAAATATGTTGGTTTATTAAAATGGATTTGTTTAATTAACTCATTTTAAGAATTTTGACACAGTTTAAAACATTAAGTATTTATATTCATTTTCAGTAAATACTCAAATGTTAATTTAATTAGGAAACCAAATTTAGAGTTATATTCTTTCTGACACATGTAAATAACTACCAGGATGAGTGTCTTCCCTCTATAATCATTATATAATCATTGTCGTCGACACTAATGATCTGTGAATACAAACTGGACCCCAAAGTATATTCTATAAAGCTTATGTAAATTTAGTTACATAAGGAAACCGGTTTATATATTATAAGTTTTACATTACATATTTTATCAATCAAAAAAATTTAGAGCTATCTGTCACATGAGTAAAAGACACCAAATAAGAGAAATACTCTAAAATATAATTAAAATTTTAAAAAATTTCAAAAATACTAACAGTAACTTTTTCTATCCAAAACGAATATGGTATATTAAAATTAAAAGTTTATCTTTGTGGTATTTTTGAAAATAATCGCTAAGTAAATTGTTTTGAAATGTTATATTTACTTTAAAGAGTTGGAATTATGTAAGTTCCTTAAAAAAGAAAAGAAGATATAGCACTTTTGGATAACGAACATAGAACATCCCTAATATATTATTTGAGAAATTTTTTAACAGAGTAATCTTACACTGACGTGTTAATAACAAAAATGTCATGCTGACGTATCGACACCACAGCGAGTTTCAGATTAAATATATAAAAGGGTTTAAGTTACTAGAATAATTACAATACATTCCACTAATATTAATTTGGTTAAAGAATAAATATAGTTTATTCAACTAACCAAAAAATACTATTACATTTGCAAAAACAATAATTTTTATTTCTTTAAATTTTTTATACGTTAATTTATAGATAATTTTAAATAAATAATAGATTTAAGTTACTATTGTAATTCCTAATATATTATTTGAGAAACATTTTAAGAAAATAACATTATTCTAACGTGTTATTAACAGAAATATCATGCTGGCGTGTTATCACTATAGTAAATTTCAAATAAATATCTAAATAAATTTAACTTATTAAAATAATTACAATTATACCATTTTTACCTTGGTTAGAGAATTAATGTATTTTTATTAAACTAACAAAAAATAGTATTAAATTTATAAAAAATAATTATTTTTCTTTTCTTAATTCATATATACAAAAATTAATGTTAAAAATAATTTTAAATAAAAGTTAAAATTATATAAATATTTAATTTATATTTACTAATAAAATATAATTTGTGAATATTTTCGCCCACGCATGGCGTCGGTATAAATCTAGTATATAGTTTAAAACACATAAAGATTAATTCTCATGCATGGGAAGACTTAGAAGAAGTGAAGAGAACGAGAGAGTTTACATGTGTATTTCGTTTTGATGAGTGCATTCATTTTTTTTTCTTATGTGTTGTACGTTAGTTCTCGGAACAGAATTATTGGACAAACTAAATATTAAACTTAAATAATGATAAAGATAGTTTGAATGATTTTATTAATAATTTTTTTGATGAAATTATCTCCAATCTAATTAATTGTGTGTATTCCGATTTATAGCGCCATCATTATCTTTTTTTTATTTTTAATTTGTGTAATAGAAGATTCACTGTCATTCTCGATATTCATTGAGATCGAACGTTTTACTGAATTTTTCAGTGACTTCTCGAGAACGATACAATCATTATCTGATACTGGACCTTCGGAATACGGGACAATCTTTGCTGAACCAAGCTACGAGGGCGAAAACCACCTTCAACATTATGTCCCAAGAATTTATTAAGCTCTCTTTAGAGTTCAATCTAACCAATTTGTTATTTTGGATTTTTTTCCCCTTTTAGGTGTTATGATCAGAGTTAAATGTCACTTTTGTATGCCAAAGATTATGACGATCTAAAAATTTTTAAGTGTGTATTCTTTTATTTTAAGAGACTCAATTATATCTCTTGCCTTTTCTTAAATGTTGTATGTCATGATTCACCTATACACGTGACATACACGTGACATGTGTTTATTTACCATAACTAATGATTTGTAAAGCTGTTAATGCATAAAAATAAAGTGATTAATAGTTCAAAATTCGTTTTAAAAAGGCATGTTAAGATCGTTATTTGCGGTTCAAGGGGGTGAAAAGTTTAAGAAATATGAGAATAACAAAATAAATGGCAAGAAAATTTGGGTAAAAAATCTAATCAAGTCTAGCTCATCTGTTAAGTCCAAGTCTGGTTCTTCTGATGACATCACTGCAATTATTGTAATTGTTTAGGGGCAATAGTAGAGAAACTGCTACCAATATTTGAACGATCTAAAAAAAATCTCTAAAAACTTTTTTCTAGATAGAAGTAAATGTTACTACTTTTAGGTATTGGATACCCGTTATAATAGTGCTCATATTTGTATTAAAGAGTAGAATTTTGAAGAAAAGACAAGTGGACCTACAAGTGGCAGATGAAACAAGAATCGCTGCTTCGGATGTAGGAACATTTTCATTTGTATTTGCCTTCATACATTGTAAGAACTTAAAACTTGTTACCATACTGATTCATAGTTCAGATCAATGGCTTCTTTGGTAAATGGTTGACTACATTTGTGCTACTCGAGTCGATTGCGCTGGCCTGTGGGGGATTAATTGGGCAGATGAGCTGTTAACAGGAAAAATGGATAAAACCAATGTGAACAATTACTGTCATATTCTTTTCAGTCCAAATTTAGTATCAGTGCACTATATCACATTAACGGAGTCACTATTTGAATATTTTATATGAATTATGTTCTGAGTGTTTTTTTCACCGAATTATTTAACGTCGTCAATAAACGGTTAAAAAATACTGACTCATGTGACAGCGTGGCAACGAGTTATTAGAGAAAGTTAGTAACTCACTTATGCATTTAATCGAACAACTTATGTACATATATTTCCCTACAATAATAACTAAAAAATGCAGCTGAAGCATCTCAATTCTAAAACACATTTAGAAGCATTTCAATTCTAAAACACAGCTGAAGAATCTCAATTCTAAAACACAGCTGAAACATCTCAATTATAAAACGCAGTTGATGCATCTCAATTCTAATGTAAGTAACCAGATTAAGGATTCAATAGAAAAAAATCCCAAACAAACTATGAAGACAAAAAAGAGCTCCTGAAAAGTCCTTCTCTTTTAGTTGGTGGATATTCAAGACAAGTTTTTTAATATACTAAAACATCTTTTGACATTGAGAGATTAAGGAAAGAAATGAAAGAGAAAAAAAACAGGACAAAGAAAATCCGTAGTGTTAAGAAGGTGAGTGACAAATAATACCAATAATCATTATTTACAATTATTTGTTATAACTGAGTTTTATGATTCAATGTGTGTAGACTGAAAGGAACCGAAAATAGGAAAACAGCGAGAAGACGATTACCTCACACGAAAACAATCAAACACGAAATTAAACACAATCGAACATAATACCACCATCGAAGAATATAATCAGAAGTCAAATTTTAAATCATGTTGACGGAACACCACCGATAAAACGGAAAAAAACCCTAATCGTATGAGAAAATGTACTTTGTCCAAATCGATTTCCAAACCCTAATTACATAAATTTCCCCCAAGTCAAAACGATATCGTTTTGCTTATTGTTCGTGTAACACATTCGTTGACTTGTTGCCACACTGTCACATGTATCAGTATTTTTAACGGTTTAATGACGACGCTAAACGATTTAATGAAAGAGACACTCGAGACATAATTCATGTAGGTCATTCAAATATTAGCTCTGTTAATGCACTGTTATTAAATCCGGGTTGAAAAGAGAATGACAGTAATTGTTCACATTGATTTTATTTCTTTTCCCGTTGTTAACATACCTGCTATAAAGTAGAATTTTACTTTTGTTTTATGCTTGGATTTGAAAATTTTCATTTTTAGATCAAAAACTTCATTTGATCGTACACTACAAGAAAACTACCAATTTGCGACTACATACGTGGTCGCAAAAATTGCGACCACATTTGTCATGGTTTAGCGACTAATTTGCGACTACGGAATAGTAGTCGCAAATTGGTCGCAAATATGTGACCAATAAGTGTGGTCGCAAATCAGTCGCAATATGCAACCAATTAGCGACTGAGATGCGACTGCCTTGAGACTGACCCTGGTAGTCGCTAATCAGTCGCAAAATAGCGACTGATTAGCGACTACATATGGAAAATCAGGTGGTAGTCTCTTATTGGTCGCTAAAAATGCGACCAATTTGCGACTACGGTATGTAGTGGCTCTGCAGTCACAAAGTGGTGGCAAAGTGCCACCATAAAATACATGTGCGTGTTAGGTATAACGACATTTAAGCGACTACATAGCTGTAGTCGCAAAGTAGTGGCAAGTTAGTGGCAAAGTAGTCGCAAAGTAGTCGCAAAATGTTGTATATATATGCACCATCCCATTCTCTCATTTGCGAAATCAAAAGTAAAAAGTTTTGTAAAACATGTGGGGAAATTATAACAATTCGAGAGATTGGATGTACAGAAGAATTGATAATGAAACAAGAAATATCTCGGCGGAATTTGCACAAGACATGGAGCAGTTCATGAATTTTGCAAGTAGTCAACCTATAGCTCAAAGTAGTGGAGGTAATTTTTCTGTCCTTGTATTAATTGCAAAAATGATAAATTTATTCCGGGACGAAAATATAGTCATAATTTTGTGCAATTTGGAAAAGATCTTTCCGCCTTCATTTTTCGACATCATGGAGCATCTTCTTGTACATCTACCATATGAAGCTGAACTTGGTAGACTTGTGCAATATAGGTGGATGTATCCATTTGAAAGGTTTTTAAAAAACTTAAAAGCAAGGCGAAGAACAAACGATATACTGCGATATCTTACTTTGTTGAATCATATGTGAATGATGAGATATCTTACTTCTCAGAACATTACTTTGCTGAACACATACGCACGAAAAACAGGTAACCATGTTATGACGTTTATGAATTAATTATTTTATTATATAATATATAAATAATATATATAATATATATAAACCGTATATGTACAAGTCTACAAGATTCGATGAAGGTGACGTGCCTGTATATCCAGATCTCGGAGTACCGGATATATTTACGCACATGGGTCGTCCAAGTGGTAAATGTAAAGAAATATGGCTCTCCGAAAAAGAATATAAATATGCACATGCATATGTATTACGGAATTGTGAATATTTTCGGCCACTAGAGAGGTATATGAAAACAATTAATTACATTGATTACATTTCATTTCATTGTATTACGAAATATATAATAATTTGCAATATTTACTGTTATAGCATGTTTGAAGATCATATTCGATGTACGTATCCATATCTTTCGGAAGATGACATTTCATCTAAAAGAGAGGAAGAGTTCCACATATGGGTTAGGGATTATGTATGTTTAATTAATTATTTGACATATATATTATATTTTATTTATTACTTTGGAAATACTAATTAAGTTTAATTTTTGATATATGATCAAATTAAGGTCAATTCATGTAGTTCCACAGATTCACGTGTCTTTCCTATATGGGCTCAAGAATTAGTTCAAGGTCCAATGAATAAAGCATCCACTTGGCCGATGTATTTTACAAGAAGTTATATGTTCCACACGAAGAAACATGGACATAGAAGAAAGACATGTAACTACGGTATTTGTGTGAAGGGGGACAATTACTCAGATGCATCCGATGAAGCTGATTTCTACGGTATTTTAACAGATATCATTCAACTTGAGTATGTCGGACTCCTAAATTTGAAGATCACGCTTTTTAAATGTGAATGGTACAATCCTACACCCTCGAGAGGTACTCGGAAGTCGGAAAATGGTGTCGTTGATGTCTTATCATCGGGGAAATACTACAAATACGAACCATTTATTCTCGGTACGTACGTATTTGATAATAATTTACTATATATTTTTCTTACAAATTTATAACTAATTTATATTTTAATACGTACGATGTATCAGCATCTCAAGCAGATCAAGTTTGTTATATTCCCTATCCACACACAAAATCATCATCAAAACAAACATGGCTCAATGTTTTGAAAGTTAATCCAAGATCTAACATTTTGGGGAAATACAAAAACAAAGACGAGATTGGCCTTTTGCAACAAGAAAATGATGAAGACGTAATGCATGTTCAAGAGATAGAGGTAGATCGGTTGGTCGATACAGTTAACCATACTGAAGAAATTGATTTCGATGTCGGAGATGCGGAACTAGAAGATGAATTTCAATGTAATATTTCATCTTCAGATGATGACGAGAACGAAGAAATGTAATAAATATAGTTATGCTATGTATTTTGTACATATGATTTTCATATAATTTAATGTATTACCAATATCCATATAAATATAGATTTTTTAAGTAATTGAGACTGATTTGCCACCACTTTGCAACTGCATTGGCAATGTGGTCGCATTTCAGTCACAAAAATTTGATGTAGTCGCATATCAGTCGCAAATTAGCGACTGATTTGCGACTACATTCTAAAAATTTGATGTGCAGTCGCAAATCAGTCGCAAATTTGCGACTGATTTGCGACCACATATGGTAAATTCACATTTCCCCTAAGTATTTTCCACATTTAAAACTTGTATTTCTATTCTATAAGACTACTAACCATTAGAAGTGATAACATATATTGAAAACCATATTTGTAATGATTTCATATTTAGATAACATTTGGAATGTATATAAGAAGTATAAGGTTAAGTAAATTTGTTAAGGATTTTAGGTAAGTTATTTGAAAATTTGGGAAATGTTATTGTTTTCATAGTAATTGAAATTTTTATAACTTATAATCAATTAATCAATCTTATATAATTATATGCATTCCTCAAAATCTCAAAATTTAGGGTTTAGGGTATTATTTGTGACTGATTTGCCACCACTTTGCAACTGCTTTGGCAATGTGGTTGCATTTCAGTCACAAAAATTTGATGTAGTCGCATATCAGTCGCTAATTTGCGACTGATTTGCGACTACATTCTAAAAATTTTATGTGCAGTCGGAAATCAGTCGCAAATTTGCGACTGATTTACGACCATATATGGTAAATTCACATTCCCCCTAAGTATTTTCCACATTTAAAACTTGTACTTCTATTCTATAAGACTACTAACCATTAGAAGTGATAACATATATTGAAAACCATATTTGTAATGATTTCATATTTAGATAACATTTGGAATGTATATAAGAAGTATAAGGTTAAGTAAATTTGTTAAGGATTTTAGGTAAGTTATTTGAAAATTTGGGAAATGTTATTGTTTTCATAGTAATTGAAATTTTTATAACTTATAATCAATTAATCAATCTTATATAATTATATGCATTCCTCAAAATCTCAAAATTTAGGGTTTAGGGTATTATTTGTGACTGATTTGCCACCACTTTGCAACTGCATTGGCAATGTGGTCGCATTTCAGTCACAAAAATTTGATGTAGTCGCATATCAGTCGCAAATTTGCGACTGATTTGCGACTACAAGCAATAAATTACATGTGGTCGCAAATCAGTCGCAAATTTGCGACTGATTTGCGACCACCAATTAATTTGGTGGGACTTTGAAAAAACCGAAAACGTTCAAACTCCCACCAAATTAATTGGTAGTCGCAAATCAGTCGCAAATTGACTTTTGCGACCACAATTACAGTTTCGATAAATGTACTTGTGGTCGCAAATCAGTCGCAAATTTGCGACTGATTTGCGACTACCAATTAATTTGGAGGGAGTTTGAACGTTTTCGTTTCCCACCAAATTAATTGGTAGTCGCAAATCAGTCGCAAATTTGCGACTGATTTGCGACCAGTATTTTGCCACTGATTTGCGACCACATCCGTGGTCGCAAAAAAATCTATAAATACCCGATGGTTTTCCCTCATTTTTCACAAATCTCTCAAAACTTCTTTACCAAAATCTCTCAAAAACACTTCCTAAACACTTTCAAAAAACACAATTTCTAAAAATGGCAAGTAGTGGTAGGTCGTTGAGAGGTCGTGGAAGACAATCTTTCGGATCGTCTTCCGGCCTAGGAACCTCTTCGGCCTCCTCGAACCCTTCACCATCCGCTAATAGAGCGGCATCGCGGCTCCCTCCGCAATACAATTTTGTTCCTCACTCCATTCCTGAAACCCAAACACCTCCACGGTTTCAGGAATCGGATCAACATGAGGAGGAACAAATTCCCGATTGCGAAACGGGAACGGATGAACAAACTATCACTCTTGATAGTTTGTTACAAACTCCGGGCCGCGAACAGTATTTGACTGTGCTTTCTCCAGAAGCGGCTCCTAATACAATGTGGTAAGCATTTTTTATAAATAGCTATCATTTTTACAAACTCCCACCAAATTAATTGGTAGTCGCATGTTTGATAAATGTACTTGTGGTCGCAAATCAGTCGCAAATGTGCGACTGATTTGGGACCAATATTTTTGCGACTATTATTTTGCGACCACATCACGTGGTCGCAAAGTAGTCGCAAAATACAGTTTTGCGACCACTTCCGTGATTGCAAAACGGCTGTTTTCTTGTAATGGTAGTAATATTTTTATCGTTTGGAACACATAAATGAAAAACGACTTCAAATGTTTATAGTGACATTTTTTTGAATTTATTTGATTATGAATTAGTGAAAAAATGTTAAGCTCTTTTATTGGAAAAAAATATTAAAACTCTTTTTAGTACTGGACACATTGAAAAGGCTAATGACTTGTTGGATTTTATAAATACTGAAGAATGTGGTGCACTGAGTGAAAATGTTAGATGAAACTAGTACTACTTTATCACATTTACTAACTATTTCAATAGATTATATTTATCTAATGAAATGGGTGTTTTGAAAAGTTCAAAGAATACCATAATGAAATACAAAACCACATTGACAAAAGAATCAAAGTCCTTCAATCACATCCATTTATCACTGTTATGTCTAAACCTAACAAAAATTACGAGAAAACGTTTAGGTGCTAATGAACATGAAATAAGAACCAGAAATTTTACTCATCTTACAAATCACCTCATACACTAGTAAATGATTGCAACGAATAATTAAACGAATGGATAAAATATAAGAGAAAACATCGGATCCACGACAATTGGCCAACATGTGTCATGTGCGAATTATATTTTAGTTTAGCTTTTTGATGTTTTAGTGACTTATATACATCAAATTTTATGATTTAATTTGGCCCAAATGATCGAAGACTTAAGCCGTTGACAATGTAATAACAATGGTTTTAGCCAACAAAATATATAATAAAGTTTATTTTCAAATAAAGTTCAGATTTTGATCAAATAAAGTTCAGATTTTGATCAGATTTTGATCCACGGCATGCGTGGGAAAAATATTTACGAATAATAATTAATTAATTATTTTGTTAATATAAATCATATATATATATATAATTTATCTTATATTTAAAATAAATTTTCTAAATCTTTTAATATTGATTACGAAAATAAAATAAATAATAAAATCGGATTATACAAATAGATTTAAATTGTATATATTTTGGATAAAATTGTAGATGTGATAAATATTCAATTAAACTAAATTTTTATTTTATATCTTGTTTGACTAATTTTTTTAAAATTTATATTTTGTTTTATATTATATTTGCATTTATGTCGAAATATTATGAATTTATATATAATATACCGTGTAATGATTGTTTTCGTAAATATTCTATTAAATTAGCATGGTACACTTTATAAATCATTCGTCAATGTAAGATTATTTTATTAAAATGATTTTGAATTAATATATTAGAGATGTAATGGATATGAGATTGTTTTAGTTCACAGCAATGTAGGCAAAAGACATCAAATAAATTTATTTTCTTTCATTGTTTGTTTGAATAAATGTATGCTTCTTTAAGAAAGAAAGAAAAAACACACTAAGTTATTATCCTCTAAAGACCAAATTATGGCAAGTCTTGTCACAAGGATAAGCACAATCTATGAGCTTTGCTCCTCCTCTTTCGAAATACCAATCTCCCACAGCTACTGCGATTCCCTGTTTTTTGTATATAAACAACAATGGAGACATGTTATGAGCAATTTTGTAATGTGGTGAATGAATGAATGAATAATGATCAAATGATATTGCTTACTTTGTTTCTAATTGCAGGAGAGTTGTTGGAAAACCATGTGTCATACCTCTCTGTTTGGCAATGAGCAAAACAAGAGTTAAGAAACAATCCATTCTTACTCGGCACTGAGAAACCTTTGATCAAATTCAGCATATGAATCCTGAAACCTGTAAAAACATTCCCAAAAAGTAAAAACACAAGAAAAACATTAGCTCATTTGACTATTGATTAGCTAATGTTGTCACCTTGCAAGAACTGAATCTGAGTGGCATTGCATTTGGCATAGTTAAGTCTACAATCATGCCAACTTCCACTTGGATCTGCAGTTTTAGGAGCTAAACTCTCTTGGATCTGAAGACAAAAAAGCTACAATATGATATCATATTTGTAGATAAATATCTAAAGAAGTGAATGAAATAAACTAACCTGCCATGAATCGTATGCAGTATTTAGAATAAACAATGGAGTTTTGATTTGGTTGATTAAGTTTTCTGGGAAGAAACACTGCAGAAAGAAACATTGATTTGGTTTTGTTGTGTCATTACAAAGAAAAGTAAGAGATGAGAAGACAAATACCGAAGTTGGATTAAGACGGTTTAGACAGTCTCTTGGGAGTACTGTTCCAAGATTGTGTAAAGTAACAACACCAGAATACAAACGCCTAAGAGAACGACCTCCAGAGACATCGATGCTTTTCATTACACAAACAACAAGTCAAAGACATATAGTTTAAAAGTAATGAATATTGTAAGGAAACTTTAGGAAATTACTTACGAGTCAAGGAAAAAACCAGCATCACTAAGACATTTAACTCTAGTTGAAGGAGAAAACATATTCCCGAAGTCATCACAACGTAAAATCACTGCAAGACCTCCAGCAGAACATCCAGAAAGAAGAGCCTATGCAAATATATATATAATTGATTTATACATTGACTCATCTAATTCAGATTACTGCAAGATGAACACTTACTTGTTTGGCTTGTCTCATTCCTTTTGCCATCAAATCTTCCATAGCAGCTAACCATATACGTTTTCCTCTAAACTGAAGTTGTGCAGCCTAAATCAACACAATTGATCATCAAATGTTACACAAACTCTTGTCAAAAGTTTAGTTATAAAACTATATAATAACCTTATTTTCACTGTCTCCACTGAAGGAACCACCATCACAGTATCTAACTTTTACTCTATTCCAGTTATAAAAGTCTGCAAGCAAAACAATATTTGTATTAGCAACAAAGAATTCAAGAATCATATAGAAATGAAGCTTTAGAGATTAAACCTGGATTTTCTGCAGCTTTATTACTTAGAATTCCTGTAAAAGGTATTGCTTTCTCCATGTATGTGGAAGATCCTCGACGAGTCTTTTTACGGTATACACAATTTCTAATGGTATCACACCATCCACCTCCCTATGGAAACACAAAGACTTAACATCATTGTGGAAAATATGAATAGAATAGTTCATTGATATGATCTAGTTGAACCTCTAATTGAACGAGCCAATTGTTTGCTCCTGAACCAAAGCCACGATGCAGATGATATCCGGGAAGACTTCCATCTAGACAAACTGTGATGTAATCGAATAATGTCAAGAATGGAAAGAATGAATGTTTGTGTTCTCAAGGAGAAAAAGTTGTTACCAGCTCCTTTAGTAGCAGCTGATTGAATGAGAGTGAGTCCAACCATTGGAAACTTAGCTTCAGCATAAACATCAGTTTCTGTCTGAAACATTTTTGTTCCATTGATATCTGTGAACCATTCCGTTTCACTAAACTCCATTAAACCATTCACAGAAATGCTTAGGAAAATGAGAGCAAACATAGTGATGAAACTCCATAGAAGTGAAAGCTTCTTCATTTCCATGGAGACACAAAGGTGGTGGTGTGTTTAGGATTTGATCACAAACGTTGCCTTTATATATGGAGAGTGACTTGAATCAAGAGAGAGAGGGAGAGAGAGAGAGAGAGAGATTAGAGAGCATTAATTAACCAGACGTTTTGTGATAATTTAAAACTGTCCATTAAATAACCAGACTAGGGAGATTTAAGAAGATAATTAGTTGCCTTTGACAAAAGATTCCAAGATCAAGATCTCTTGCCAAAACTAAAATATATGAGTTGGATATTCATAGATCACAGATCAAGTTCAAGATCGCAGACAGATTGTATTTAGCTGACCAAAAGTCTATTCCTTTCACACACTTAAGATCTATAGCCTGTTAACCAATGAATTATTTCGGTATATGACAAAATTCTAGTTAAATTTCAGAAAAATACAGACTAGTAAAATCGTAATTAAATGTGTTTTTTTTTGCGGACAGTTTTAACGTATCATTTTTACGTGTATTTTGCAAAGAGAAATACCCTATATTAGCACTAAATTAGGTTTTAGTGACAAATATAACACTCAATATCAAAATTCACTAATATAACATTTTAACCAATTAGAAAATATTTTACTATCCTCCAATTAAAACAAAGCTGAAAACCTAATTTAGGTAGAATAAAATGATTATATGTCGATTAGCTACCACGGCATATTGGTAACACACTCCTTGTTTTACACATATGTCCAAGGTTGGTTCGATCCCCTTAAGCTGATATAATTTTTTATATTTTAATTGAACAACATCATATATATTAAACAAGGGAATTTATGCTGATTGACTACTGTAGCGTATTGGTTACACAGTTTTTTATTAGAATTAATAGTGCATGGTTCGATCTCCTTCATTACATTTTCCAATTTTTTCTTTTAATTTAATTATTTTATTTAGATAAGATTTTCTTAATATTAAGAACTCTTTACTGAATTTAGGTTAATATTCATATTTTATGCATAATTTAGAAATACCTTATGCAAATTTAGTAATTATCTCTTATGTTTTAGGAATGTCTTTCTAAAACGTGAAATTGCATAGGATTAATTAACAACAGCAAGAAGTGTTTATCCAAAAAAACATCAAGAACAGTGTTTATCAACATTCAACAATCACAAATACAAATCATAAACGAAAACATGAAAATGTCCAACACAATTAGATATAAGATTGGAAAATGTAATGGAACTTGAATCCAACACAATTAAATATAAGATTGAGTCTTTAGGTTTTTCTTGCAATAGCATCCCGTTCCTAAATTTTGCTATTTAAACTAAAAACATATATATATATATATAATAAACAAAATGATTATATGTTGATTAATTGCAGTAGTGTATTAGTTACACTCTCCTTCTCTTATCAATTGGTTCAAGGTTCAACCCCCCTCCTCCCCTGAGATCCTATAAAATTTTTGCTATTTAAACTAAATATAGATATATATACTAAATAAAATGATTATATGTTAATTAGTTACTGTAGTGTATTGGTTACACACTCCTTGTTTTATATAGTGGACAAAGGTTCGATTCCCCATTTTGCAAAATATTAGGTTTAAAGATAAATAAGGTTATTTTAGTCTTCTTCATTTGAAAAAAATGTTATTTGTGGAAGTTTATATTTGGGATGCTAATTTAGTCACTAAAACATTATTTAGTATTAAATTAGTCAATTGCCCTTTTGCAAAAACATGACACATTAATTATAGTTACTACAATAACCCTTAAGCTAAACCGTTGTCAAGATATTTTTAGAAAGATAGTAAAATCGTAATTAAATGTGTGTTTTTTTTTCTTGCGCATAGTTTTTAGAGTAATTAGGCGGTATGACACAAAACTTTGGCAAAATTAGCGATATATACATAGATTCAAATAACTAATTTCAGTGTAACGCAGGAGATCCAAATTTCCGAAAAACTCCTCAACGAAATCGACACGACCTGACATCACATACTCTGAACACATGTTATTTTTCAAGATTACGTGTATCTTCTCATATACATCCGCCATATAATGCTCAGGTTTTTTACAAGATTTCGTCTTCCCATATAATATATACACATATATGTATATATATGTTATTGGTGAAATTAACCACGTATATATACATTTAACATCAAAAAAAAAACACAATAGATAAATCACCTAGAGGTACTGTAACTTTTACAGGATTTGAAAGCAAGAAGAAATATAAAGCATTCACCTAAATTGAAAGCAATAAAATCTGACATGTAAGTTGAATAACGGAAAGGTAAGAAACATTAAATATCTATTTTTCCATGTTTATAGTCAACCATTAGTGTGGTCCACCATTAAAATGCTTTCATTTGGGTTTGAAATACTGGTACTGGCAACCTTAAAACTACAAACAGTGTATAGATTGTGATTAAAGATAATAATTTGGTTCATCAGAACTTCTATTTTGCATGTTCATTTCTTGTGTTACTGATTTTGCAAAAAATTATCCATGTACTAACTATTTTAACATGCATGTGAGTATTTTCCATGTTCAACAAGTTATAGAAAATGGTTCGATTAACACATCTCATGAGAGCTGTTTGGGAGAGGGGTGATGGAGAAGTTTGGATATTCAAAAGTGAAGCAGAAGCAATGACATACGGTATAAAGCTCCAAAAAAATCAGACATACACATCACTCGTTGAGATGGTGAGTAGTCGTTACAACCTGGATAACCACAAGCCACTAGCGTTAACATACCAATATCCAGAATGGTTGACTACTAGGAATCTTTCACGGAACCCACCCATAGACATCACATGTGATGAGGATGTGACAAATTTCATGGTTGTTAAGGTTCAATTGAAGATCTAACATTGTGCGTGATAGTGGGTTTGTATCACGTAAAGAGGTACAAATTTTTTAAACGGGGTAATTTCGCAGTTGGTGGAAGTTCAACTGCCGTGGAAGACCTACACAGAGCTTTGGAGAACCAAACCATAGGTTACCCTCTATTTTTATTGTTACCGCCTAACATTTTTTGTTAACTGTAAAAATATAAAATAGTGAATACTTAACACTCCTTGTGCATATTGATATAATACGGTTAGATGGTGATGATAGCAACGACTCCACAGCAGAAGAATTTGCAATCGCAAATACTGTTTCCAATACTGGTATTCTTATAATTATGCATATTGATATTGCAATGGACCGAAATTTCCTAATATACTCTCACTAACATTTACAGTTGCTTATAAAATAGATGAAGGAGATAATAAAAAAGACTCAACAGCAAAAGATCCACCAATTATTCTATCTACCATACTTGACAAAGAAAAAGGAAAGATGTTTGAGGATTACTTTAACTTGGAAATACGAAAACCAAGTCTAAATACCACTACACCTGTTGAAGATGTTGATCCATTTGGTGATTCATCCTCAGAAGGTGAGTATTGAGCTTTTTAACAAAAATTCCAATGTTAACCGTTACATTTTAAAATGATGCATTACTTTATAATGATAGAATGTTAACCGAACGCATACTCCGTTAAAAACGTAGTTAGCGATGTAATAATTAGCTCAACTGTTAACTAGTGTGTTAATTGTTAATTTGTGTAGGAGAATTTTTTAATAATGCCGACACCAAGCTTTATATCGGGATGGTGTTCAATTACATTGATGCCTTTAAACTCCATATGGCATTGTATGTATTGAACCGCAAGTTTCATTACCGTACCACAAGATCTAGCCCATAAATGGTAACGTTGAAATGTAACGGTGAGGGGGTGTCCTTGGCGTGTGTATGCCGTAAAGATTTTGGGATGTGGCTGGTTCCAGGTTAGGAAGACCACATTAGACCATTACTGTACCGTGAATGACAAAGAAGGGTACCAACGAGTAGCGACTACAATTGTGATTGGTGGTATGATGAAATCAAAGTTTACGAGGTGTGGGGCCGGTCCACGTTCATCTGAGCTCCGAAAAATCATGCAAAATGAGCATTACATGCCAATATCCTACTGGAAAGCATGGCGCTCAAGGGAACACACATCGGAAATTGCAAAAGGGGCAGAAGGCGAGTCTTATCGTTTATTGCCATCATACCTTCAAGAATTGGTAAATGCGAATCCAAGGACCATAGTCAACTTGGAAACATCATACGATGAAAGTGTTGGACAAAGATTTAATTAAGTGCATTTTCTTTGCATTGGGGACAAGTGTACTCGGCTACACATACATGCGAAATGTTGTAATAATCGATGGAACACATTTGAAGGGGGAAGTACACAGGATATTTACTGACGGTCAGTGCCCAAAACAAAAATTATCAAATATACCCCCTCGCTTTCCCGATTGTAGATGGGGAAAACGATAAGTCATAGACTTGGTTCTTTGAAAAAATGTTGGTAGTGGTGCCTACTGAAGAGGATACAATATTCATATCAGATCGGCACAATTCCATTTATGCGGGATTGCATAAGGTGAAAGATTCATACATAATAATTGTTAGACATTTATCTTAGTGGTTAGCGTTACATAAATGTCAGTTACGGAATTTCACAATATAAAATTACTTTGTTTTTGTTGATAATAATTGGATATATATAAAATTATAGGTTAACGATAGTGTTAAATCTAATGTACGACAATGGACTGATGTGCAGATGTACCAAAAAAGCAAGCATTGCGCTTGCATTCTGCACCTTCAAAGGAACATACAAACAGTATTCAAGAAGAATCATTTGGGATACCTCGTGTCTAGAGCGGCCCGAGCGTTTAGTTTACTTGAGTTTTATTCACACTTCAATGAGATTAAACAAATTAATATTGCATGTGCAGACTATTTGATGGATGTCGGGCTGGAAGATTGGACTCGTTCATATTTCATTGAATTGAGATATAATATAATGATAAACAACATCGTGGAATCACTGAATGCAGTTTTAAGTGAGGCCTGAGAATTTCCAATTATTCCTCTCATTGAATACATAAGATCAATTCTGATTGGATGGTTTTCTAAAAGACGGGAACTTTTATCGGCAACAAGCAATCCACTAACCACGAAGGTTGAAAAAATAATCACAAAATTTTTTCAAAGATCAAGAGGTTATGAAGTGTAGCCTATTAATAAAAATGAGTTTGAGATTCATACAAATCTTGGTGGATCATACCATGTGGATCTGATGCGGAAAACTTGTACATGGTGCGAGTTTCAGATACTGAAGATCTCATGATCTCATGCAGTAGTTGTAGCTATAAGCAAAAAGATAAAGGTTGATACACTCGCAAGCACCGTATTCACAACTGGTTTTTGGAGAATGGCGTACATACACAGCCTTTATCCAGTGATGGGTGTGATTAATACACCTTCTGTGAATGAACATCTTCTGGAAATAAATTTGCTTCCAGCAGCAACGAGACGACCACCTGGCCGTCCTACAAAACAACGGATCTTTTCACGGGGGGAGTTTAGAGTGAGTTTTACCTTGAACTATTATTTTCACGGATATAATATAATATAACTACTACTAACCATGTTAGTTGTTACAAAATTATTTATCTGATTAATAAAGGACTCCGTTTTTAGGGTGGAGTGAGAAGGTGCCTAACAGTTTGCCGCAGATGTAGGGGTTTGGGTCACAACCGTGCAATATGTAAAATGCCTATATGAAATAGCTAAGGAGTTGGAAGGGCAATGGTGAAGCATGGATGGTTCCTAGTGTTTTGTGATATAATAAGTAATTTGTAAAGTGGGTTTTTTTATGTGTTATATTAATGTAAACCCTGAAATGTTAGACCACAAATTTTTTATTTTCTTAACGGCATTAGCAGATGAAGCCCTTCCACTTCAAAAATGTACATATTGATCAATATTATCAACTAGTGTGATAACTGTCTCAGTTTGTGTTTTCTTGGTATTGATTGTCATAACGTCTAATAAAAATATTAACAACCGTACAAAAACATATATCCTTAAACACAAATGGTTTACACATAACTTAGATCCAACAGAGTACTGCACAAAATGTAGTTCAAGCAACATACGAGTTCATAAAAGTCGCTACATAAAACTAAACCAAGAGTAGGAGTCAATGAGCATCGATGGTATCCACAAAGTGCTCAAAAAACATAACTGCAAGCCTTTGAGATTCCCAAGAAATGATATCAGGTTTGACGCTTTTGCATCCTTCAAGACCACTAACGGAATGTGCCGGGATCAGAAGCAATGTGGTAACTGCAGAGTCAACATAAATTGCATTATGAGGTATACCTCTAAACCTCACAACCGAATAGACTTTCGTTTGGGACACCATGTTTTTGAAAGGAGTTTTACTGAGAATATACAGAATCATAAAAGATATCGGGCTAACGTCTTTCTTAACGGAACTATCAGAGCGAAATCCAATATTGCAATCAAGGACATACACTATCATAGTTGAACTGTCCACGCACACACCAACCCAATGTTGCTTATCCAGATTGAAAGGGAAGTAAATACGTGGAGCAACTGTAGGATTGCTATCCAACCTGAAATAAACAAAGATGTCGTCTTCAAACTTAAACGAGACCTATCTTTAGTTGCAACCCTCGTGAATTTGGTGTGATGTTTCATGAGCATGGACACAAAAGTCGTGTCAAAGAAGAGAACATTTTGGCTATGATCTTGCTCTCTATTGTACATCAACTGAGTCAAATGTATTAGCGCATCAAACATCTTGCAAAAAAGAAATGCAATTACATTAGTAGTTTCTAATAACACAGTAATACTAATAACAATTACTACTTACTTTCGGAGACATCAATTTCATCCTCTTGGCTATGTCGGTTACATCTCTATTGGTGACGGTAATTACCTTTGACAAGTATATTGTACTGTCATAGAAAATGTGAATGTTGGAATTAAATTGTTAAAGAAATTATTAACTGCTAAGAAAATACATTCTGAACAATTCATCTAACAGACTTACACAAGTGTCAAAAACACTACCAGAATATATAACTTGTTACAGTTACATTTTCTTTTTGAGCAACGTATATAGCTTGGCAAACTTTATAGCGTAGTCAACTTCTGGGTCAAACCCGTATAGAATAGAGTGGGGCTCTTGTGAGACTACCATCAGTCTTCTGTCACATTCAAAGTTTTTAAGCATATTCGATGATGTCCTCTATCGTTTGCTCTTACGAGGTTCTTCCTCCTCGTGTTCTTCCAATTCATCTTCTTGATCGCCTATGTCTTTAGCAGAAGATTTCTCATTCTGCTCTTCTGTGTCACGTACCACATCACATGTATTGATGTTGTCCTGCGAAAGTCCAAGCGAGAAGAAAAGAATGCATGACAGAAAAGCCGAGTTATGATGAGATATGGGGTGTTCCACTGGTTAACATGGTAGTCAAACAATTCCATTTAACGGTTAACAATAGAATTAACAAAAACAATCTTTAACATAAAAATCTGAATTGTTATACTGTTTCCAACGTGTATACTTCACACTCCATCTCCATATCATCAATTGGTACTTTATTTGAAGTTGATCCTTCATTTGTGAACGGGTCTTTGCTGGTTCCAACATCAGCAGCTTGACAACCCGCCGCATCAGCATCCTCATGAGGTAAATTTATCGATGAAATGTTGTCCAAACATTCATGTATGTACTTCATAACTACATCCTGCATTTTTGAAAGGTTCTCCTCAATCATATTTTCCAAAGATGCCTCTAGAACAGTGAAGGAATTCTCAATCTTCTTCAATTGATCCGCCGATTTGTTGATTTTCGATTCAATTGATGAAATTTCCCCCTGAGTTTAACTGCAACCAAATTAGCAACAAGATGCTGATTAGTCATCGTACTCCCAGTAGCACGTGGAGTAGATGGTGGATGTCCAGATTCAGACGCAACCCTTTTATCCCTCTTCTCTTTTTTCTCCAGCTCTTCAGCTTTCATTCTACTCAACTCAGACTTAGAAACACCTCTAGTGAACAATTTTTTTTAAAACTCAAAATTCTCTGAAATCATCTTCACCATGTTGTTGACCTTCTCATCCTTTTCGTCATCGGACAACACATACACATCTTCAGTACATGAAGGCCCCCCATCCTCTCAAATGATAGACTCCACGTCAACCTGGAAAAAAAGAATATTAAACAACATTTATCTAACACTATTACAAAAGCCCTAACATAATAACTTTGATTATAGTAGAAAAGAACATAAACGAGTTGTGAGTGTATCAGAAGTTATAACAGCTAATATGAGAATTTTAGGTGAAATTATTAGCTAGCGACAGCAATGAACCTTTGCTAACATTATAATTACCATGCTAAGTGAAACAAATATCAACGACACCTGATATGTAATATTGGGTTATACTAGTTAACATATAACATATCGGTTAATGAATCGGTTGCATAACAAAACGTGTACACCGATATCAAATTAAAAGTGGTTCTTTTCGGGTTTTTCTAGCAAGTATACTATCTATGTGAATGGTTACCAGTTAAATTATCAGATAAATAAAATCAATACATGCATTCTATTCTAACCCTTGATATTTGCTATCGGCTTAACACGAAAAGAAATGATAAATATGCTATTTAAGCTAACTAGAAATTTAAAAACAAGATTAGTTTATTTTCGTGTTACCTTCCCTTCTTCATCCAACACTCAAGCATAGGCGTGATTAAGCCCATTTTTCTTTTTGTCGGTGCCACTTTTATTATCCCATTTTTTTTGGTCTAGACATCGTTTTCACTGTCGGATTTTGTGGAAGATGACGAGTCATTCAACTGCTCAAATTCTAGTAGAGAAGGTAATCCTTGAATTGCAATGGAGCTTTGGGATAGCGCAAGCACATCTCTTCTTTTCACACTTGACACAACCATGTCGAAAGCAATCCTGCCCCATGGATATGCGAAGAAGAAATCAAGATCCTGGATAAGTTGAACATGAGCCTTGTCGATTTTGGGTAGATGCGACGATGGTAACAACACCGATGAGGTGATAGCAAGACACGCGTACTTGATCCTCTACTCCTTGTCTGCTACTGTATGCTTTTCAGCATTTTAATTGCTAAATCAACGGGACACGATTCAAGGTTTCCAAAGAGTGTGGACCAATACGGCTTCTCTTTTATGGGATTCTTCTTCTTACCCTTGGTATGAGGATGTAGTTTACCGTACGGAAGACCAGTAACGATACCAAACTCTCTTAACGAGAATCTGATCGGCTTACCCGCAAACAAAAATCATAACTCGTGCTTCTTGAAAATCTTCAGTTGACGGATTAGCAAAAAATGCCCAAATCTACTAGAGTACGCAGGCATATCCGTCGTGCTTAATACTTTCTGAAAAGTAGAATTGTAGATAAACTCCGACTCTGGTTCATCCAAAGCATTCATTATAACGTGAAGTTGTTTTGTTTTGTAGTATGTATTGGCTCTCTCTCCGGTGGGTTCTTCACCGGTGTAAAACATTCTTTCCGGTAGATCAATGTCGGAATCTTTCAAAATCCAAAAAAATTGTAAATGCATGCATAAATTCCGGTTGCAAATTTGTCAAAAACAAGGAAAATTTTGAAAAAAAACATATCATTTTACGACAAGCTTTTTCTTTCCTGCGAAAAATTTCGGTGTTACTGCTAAAATGGTGATCGATTACCTTCACTAGAAATTTATATTGTAAATCGGCAGTTATAATGTTGAATCGGTGCGAAAAAATCGAAAAGGAGGCGACAAGTACAAAAATTAAAGTACTGTTTACCTTCTTCACTCGCATGAATCCTAACTGTTCACGTGAACAGTTCTTCTTCAACTTGTACTGTAAGTTTTAGCCGAGAAAACCTGGATTATCAAAATCTCCAAGATTTTGAGATTCTAATAAAGCTGAGACAGAAATATGGAAGTGGAGATTTGGGGGATTTTCGGGAGATGTTGGCAAAAATAACCGATGGAGAGAATGAATGGGGAGCCATTTTCTCTTTCTTCAAATCTTTTCTCTCCAGTTAAATCAGAGTAGGTTCTGACACAATTTATACGTTTTTGTACAGTGTCGAAAACAGTAATGTGTTAGATCGCTAATTTTACAAAAGTTCTTGTATATTTAGCTAATTAACTCTAGTTTTAACATTTCATTTAACTTTTAAAAATAACATGTAATACGGGAAAATAATCATAGAAACCAACTCGGGCCAAAAAAGAATAATTTATTTTAAATAACCATGACAAATTTTAGTTGACTTGACAAAATTAAAACTAGTTAGGTTTATATCAGTTAAGTGTAGAATAAAATAATTATTGAATTAATATAATATAATTTTAGTTATAAAATTTATTATAGATATTTGAAAAATATTATTATTTGGGATTTAAAATCTTATTATACCTATTAAAAATATTGATTATTATTTTCAGTGTAATGATAGTCTTTATTTTTTGAATAATTGATGATTTCTATGCAAAATATATTTTATTCGTAAAATATTAGAAACAATAATTTTTTTCTTAATTATATAAAAAATACTCATGTTTTAAAATATTAAATTTATAATATATGCTAACATAATGCAAATTACTATTAATTATTTATAAATTTTGTATGTGTAATTTAAGGAAATAAAAAGGTTATATTTTGAAATAAATAATTTTTTTGGTTAGTTTAATAAAATATATTGATGTCGTCATCAAATCATAGGAATGATACATATTAATTATTTTAAAATTTTAAATATATTTATATGTTTATTTGAAACTCACTCGGATGATGATCAAATTTCCAATAATTTCCCAAATGGATTTTGCTATTCCCAATTTTTCAGAAATACCCAAAAACAAAATTTCTAAATCAGGATACTTATTCTTCGATGATCCCTAACATTGGTGTTGAGTTTTCCGGCACCGGCCATGCCTAGAAGAAGAACAAAAATTCCTACTTGTCGTCGTGTTTCTCCCCAACCCAAGGAGATTTCGGCACCGAGGCCATGTGCAAAAGATGAGACAAGATCCAACGAAGAGAACATGACGATTGACGATGATGTGGTGTCTTCCTGTTTGGTTTTAATTGGTGATGACTGTGACACCGTCTCTGATGATGCAGTTGATAAACAAAATGAGCGAACCAAGATTCCGACGAAGAAGAAGCTTGTCATATTTTAGTAGAACGGTTTGGAGATGTTGCGAGAGATGATGCAAAGGAGAGTGATGTAGACAATAACGTTGATATATAGAACAATGACATGATACTAGATCTTCTTTCATCTAATGATAATGACGCTCAAGAGCATAGAGATGAAGAGGAAGACTCAGATGTAATCATAGCATTAAGTTGTGCATTCGATTTCAAGCATGTTTTATATTGAGGTATTCTCTAAAACTTGGATATCATACATGCCAAGTTTTACATGTCGACACAAAACAAAATTGGTGCAATTTTTTCTAACACAACATATTCTTTACCGTAGAGAATGTATTGTTCATATGAGAAGCGTATACACAAAATGCAAATAAAAGTTTTCGGGAATGAGCATATTAGATTATAGGAATGGGATACTGATGAACAGAAAGAAGAATAGAGCTGATCACACCAAGATCGAAGCTCTATTGAAGGTGAAAAACGAAGGAGACGAGGTTGAAGAAAAAACTTTCTGTTATTATTAAATGAACGAATTACAACATAATATATACAATTGACTTAACCGGGATAAACCGATATTCCATAATAATCAAACCAAGATTAAACAAAAAAACCTATGTACACTTATCTAATATTCCCCTCAAGATGAAGAGAAAATGTTGATAAGCTTCATCTTGCGCAGAAGTTTGTGAAATTGTCCTGGAAACAGAGCCTTGGTAAGAACATCAGCCAACTGATTTTCAGAACGAACATGAAGAGTTTTGATCAAACCAAGTTGAATCTTTTCCCGAACATTATGACAATCAAGCTCAATATGCTTGGTGCGTTCGTGAAATACTGGGTTGTTTGCAATGTGCAGAGCAGCCATATTATCACAGTATAAGACAGCTGCGTCAGACACATCAATCCAGAGATCTTGCAACAATCGCTTAAGCCAAATGAGCTCTTTGACAGCTAAGGACATAGAGCGGTATTCAGCTTCTACAGACGTCATAGCTGTGATGTTCTGTTTATTAGATTTCCAAGAAATTAAAGCAGAACCCACAAATATGCAGTAACCAGAGGTAGACTTGCGAGTATCAGAACAGGAAGCCCAATCTGAATCAGCAAAGCCACTCAATTTTAAATCAGATGAGGATGAATAAAACAGACCTTGACCAGCAGTCCCTTTGAGGTAATGAATTATCGTGTAGACTGCCTAAAGGTGAGGAGTGCATGGGGAAGAAGTGTACTGACATAATCGATGAACAAGATATGTGATATCCGGCCTTGTAAATGTCAGATACATGAGCTTCCCTACCAAACGTCTGTACTGTTTGGCATCAGTTAACAGATCTCCATCCTCTTTTGAAAGTTTAAGATTCGGTTCCATTGGAACAAAAGAAGGTTTGCAGCCGAGCAACCCAGTGTCTGATAATAACTCCAATGTATATTTGCGTTGACATATAGAAATGCCTGCTGCAGTTCGAGCTACTTCAAGACCCAAAAAGTATTTCAAGTCACCCAAATCACGAAGTTTAAACGAACGTTGCAGGCTAAAACTGCCATATAAACTCCTCCATCATGTTTAAGAAACAGAGTATGATCACCTGATGATTTATTGAAACCGAGTTGCAAAAGAGTATCAGAAAGCTTGATAAACCATTGGCGAGAAGCCTATTTCAAGCCATATAAAGATTTATGCAATCTACAAACAGCATGAGGTGGGAAACATTCCCCCTTTCTTGGTGAATATCCAGGTGGAAGAGACATATAAATTTCTTCTATCAAATCACCATTCAAGAAGGCATTAGATATGTCTAACTGATTAAGAAACCAACCCTTGGCTGCAGCTACAACAATCAACAATTTGACAGTAGACAACTTAGCAACCGGAGAGAAAGTTTCCAGATAATCCAAACCTTCTTTTTGTGTATAACCCTTAGCTACTAATCTGGCCTTATATCTCTCTAGACTACCATCAGCATGCAGTTTTACTTTGTAAACCCACTTACATCCTACATGATGTTTTCCAGGAGGTAAGGTGCAGACTGTCCAGGTGTTATTTCGTTCAAGTGCAGCAATTTCTTCATTCATTGCTTCACACCACTCTGGTACATCCTTTGCTTGATTATATGTAGTAGGCTCAGGAACCTTGTCTAATGCATTAACAAAATTCAAGTATGAATTTGATAAAGCAGAGTAAGACAGAACCTGTGAAATAGGATGTTGAGTGGAAGATTCTACTGAATAACAATGATAGTCCTGTAGGTGTGAAGGCCTTTTAGAAACTCTGCGTGTTGAAGGATTGAAATCTATTGGAGTAGAAACAACAGAATGATCAGTAACTTCTGGAGTGACTGTATGTTCAGGAAAGAATGATTGAACCACATCAGATAAAGCACTGTCTTTCATGAAGGGAAATAAATCCTCATAGAAAACAACATTCCGAGAAATAAAGATGGTGTTGCTTTGGAGATCAAGCAGCTTGTATCCCTTATAACCTGAAGGATATCCGAGGAATACACAAGCTCTAGATCTCCCTTGAAACTTATCCCGATGTTTGGGAGAAGTACTCACATAACATAAGCAACCAAATGTTCTCAAATGAATGAATTCATGCACTTTGCCATATAACAACTCAAAGGGAGTTTTGTTTGAGATAACTGGAGAAGGTGTCCTATTTATAAGAAAAGCTACCGTTAGAACACAATCTCCCCAATAACAAAGAGGAACTTGTGACTGAAACATCAAAGCTCTAGCCACATTCAACAGATGCTGGTGTTTTCTCTCAACTACCGAATTATGTTCTGGTGTCTCAGGACATGAGTGATGAGATATAATCCCTTTCCTTCTAAACAGCTTTGCAAATCTCAATTCAGGAGCATTATCTGACCTCACTGATTTCACTTTAGTATTAAATTGATTCTCAACCATAGTGATAAAATCCGGAAAAACAGTGAGAACATCACTTTTGAGTTTAAGCAAATAAACCCAAGTTGCACGTGTGTGGTCATCCACTATTGTCAGAAAGTATTTGTATCCCTCTTGAGTGATTTTAGAAAATGGCCCCCATATGTCTATATGAAGCATCTCAAAAGGAATAGAACATAAATTTTGTCGAATAGGAAAGGGTAATCTCTTCTGTTTAGCTCTTTGGCAAATGTCACATGGAATAGAAATTGCATTCTTATGTTTAGAAATTCCTAAAACATTTGTGAGAAGATCTAAACGAGAATGAGAAGCATGACCAAGTCTTTTGTGCCAAAGTGTAGAATCTATTACAGAATTCTGAGCAAAAGAAACAACAGCCTCTGCATCCTCATCTTTTCCATTCAGAATATAGAGCTTAGCAACTCTTCTACCTCTTCCAATCATCAATCCCTTGGTATCCTGTATCAGACAAGATTCAACATCAAAGATAACATGAAGTCCCAATTCAGTAGTCAAAGAGCTAACACTGATCAGATTTAGTCTGAAATCAGGAATGTACAAAACATTCTTCAAAACAATCTCATTGGTTACAGCTACAGTTCCAATTCCACTAACTGCAACTGTCATGCCATTAGGAAGATTAACATGTTGCCTAACTGATGTATTAAGATCCATGAACTTCCTTTTATCGAAACTGACATGATGAGTTGCTCTAGAATCCAAAATCCAAGATTTTTCAGTCACAACATTCAGAAACAGAGAGAATTCCTATCATACTGAATGTAGAGGATGAAAAATCAATACCAGAGGATGGAAAGCTAGGGCTGTTGGAAGAAGTAGACTCCTGAGTCTAAAGTTGTGAACTAAAGAAAGCTATAAACTTCTGGATCTGATCTTTGGAGAGGTTACCAATGACAGATTCTAAACTCCCAGATGTTTCAGTAGTTGTAATTGAAGCTGTAACAGGAGCAGCAACAACAGCAACAGATTCGTGACTCTTATCATAAGAAGTCTTAGTTTTCTTCCAACCAACTAGATAACCATGTAACTTGTAACATCGATCTACCACATGGCCTGTGAAACCACAGTGAGAGCAAGTTGGTTTATTATCCTTTTTCTGAAATGCATTCAACACTCCAGGTTGAGTTGCATTTTGAATGGGTTGATGAACAGAAGATGCAACTAAGGTTTGACTAACTTGATAAGTAGCAGGAGCCACCATCAAACCAAATTGCCTCTGACTGTCATCTTGATCTAGGAGATTGCATATTTTAGCAAGATCAGGTAAAGGTTTCTTCATGATGATCTGGCTACGGATGTTTGAATACTTCTCATTTAAACCAGCTAAAAATTTTATAGTACGAGCTCTATCAACTTTAACTTATGTTTGTCGTTGACTTGCACAATTAAAATTGTTACAGCAAGCACAAGGTTCCACAGTATCAGCACCATCAAGATTATCCCAAAGTGTTTTAAGAGTTGTATAATACACATTGAGATCCATAGAACCTTGACGAAGATCCTGAATCTGCTGAACCAGCTGAAATGTTCTGGGCAGATTTGTTTTATGAAATCTACTATGTAAATCCTTCCATATTTGTGCAGCATCATCAAAAGATAATATACTACCATAAATCTGCTTTGTTACTGAGTTCAATATCCAAGACTTAACCATGCTATTGCACCTAGACCAGATTCGGAAAATTGGATTACCTTCTTCTGGTCGAGGCAGAGAATCATCAATAAACGCGATCTTATTCTTCGCATCCAAGGCTATCTTCATCGCAGAGCTCCATTGATTATAGTTCGATCCATCTAGCTGAACGGAGATGATCAACATCCCCGGATGATCGGCACTGTGCAAAAACAAAGGAGAATGAACGCTGTCTGGGTTCATAACAGAAGCAGTACTTACTGGGATCATCGGAGCTTCAGGAACTAAAGTCGGAGCTTCAGAACTGAAGTCGAGCTCCCAGCACGCATGGATCTCCCAGATCGGCGATTATTGCGACGAAGACTGACCACCATAATGCAGTAAAATCGCAAATGAAGAGTTTAAAAGAAATCCCAAACCAAAAATCAAAAATCGAGCTAAGCGATCTGCTCTGATATCATATTAGATTATAGGAATGGGATAGTGAGGAACAGAAAGAAGAATAGAGCTGATCACACCAGGATCGAAGCTCTGTTGAAGGTGAAAAACGAAGGAGACGAGGTTGAAGAATTACAACATAATATATACAATTGACTTAACCGGGATAAACCGATATTCCATAATAATCAAACCAAGATTAAACCAAAAAACCTATGTACACTTATCTAATAGAGCATGTGTGTATTAGATCAAGCTATTCAAAATTATTAAAGATGTCAATAATTGCACAGTTGTTTGAGGAGAAATTGAGAGTGAATTTTGGAATGACAGCTAATGAGATACCGAGGTCAAGAGGACATACAATCTCATTGTTACAAAAGATTAATGCCGGAAAACTAAATAAAAAATATACACAAGCTAACCATGAAGTTGAATTCTCTTATATTTTGGATTATCAAGTTGAAATAAAAAGGTATAATCAGGGCCGGGCCTGGGCCCAAGTAAAGCAAGCCCGTGCTTGCGGCCCTCAATGTTAATATAAAAAAATTAGCCCTTATTTCAAAAGTATTCTTAACACAAATGGTAAATAAAAGTAAATTGATTTCTTAAGTTTTTCAATTCGAGTCCTTCTAACAACAAAAAATTTTAAAAATTAGAACAGCTCAATTTTTTTTGTAGTATAAAATGATCCATTTTTTTTTTACTTGCAGCCCTATTAAATTCAGGGCCGGCTCTGGGTATAATATAGGGTCTATTGTCGATATTCAGACTATTCCAGACCCAACTCCATAAAGCAAACAGAAGTTTGACCGATTATTCGCTTGTTTTACTTCGCAACGTGAGTCTTGATATGTTGCGTATTTGACGCATTTTAATCTTTGTTTTATAGGCATTTAAGAATTTTTTCGATTTCTTTTGTATTATGTTTCAGGTGTAAGACGTCTAAGTTTGAGCTTAGCATGTTTGGTAAAAATTCGTTTTGTGTCATGTTGAGTATTTGTTGTATGCATCATGACTTCAATTTCACACGCACATCATTTCTGTAGACCACATTTTTTATATTTTTTAATCATTGATTTGTCAATCTTCTTGAACTCATTTTCAACATTTGAATAATTATCGCACTATAAGAAATTATTCAACCAATTAATCTGTAAATCCATCTACCTATATGATACAATTATCAATTTCAGAATTATATCAACAAAATACTTGCAAAAATTCGGGCCCATCACTAACATGCTTCCGCTTACCAAAATTGATGTTTGTGCATGTTGCGGCCGAAATTGCCACTGCCCGCATGTCAACTTCGGCTGAAACTACTATTGTCAGCGTGTCAACTTCGATTAAAATCTTAGAAAAAAGAGATTGAAAAGGGGAAAATCTCATAGAAACCTCCAAATCGGCATCCATTACCACTTTAAACCTTGAGAATTTATCACTTACACAATAAACATGTAAAGTTAACATTTTATCATTTTTAACAGTAAAATTTATACCCGATTACTCTCCGTTAAATATAAGTAACAGAACTTAAGCCGCCGTTAGAGATTTAACCTCCGTTAAGAAGGAGTTAACCCCGTTTATTTTAAATGAACATGTGGAATTTATTTATTTTAAACAAAGTTGTGGGGTTGGATATTCGATTTTGTATTAGTGTTTGTGAAAGGGGAAAAAATTTGGTCGATCGGTTCAATCGAAGGAAGGAAGGAAGAGTTGAATCGAGATTTGAGATACCACATAGAAGTCGATCGAGGTAAGAATGGTGAAAACGATTTTATTTGGTCCAAATTTGCTTGCGATTTTATGGGGTTGGGGTGGTTTTCGATTGGGGTTTTTGAGTTTAAGAGTTTCGGGTTTGCTTGTCTAGGGTGTATATTGAATTCGGGATGATGTTGTTTATCAAAATTGTGTATATTTAGAGTTAGGGTATGATGTTGTTTGTTGAATTTGAGATTTGGGATGATGTTGAATTCGGGCTGATGGAGATTGTCAAAATGGTGGATAAACCTTCGGAGCTGATTTTGAATTCAAGCTGATGTTGTTTAGTGGATATTTATGGTGTTTATTTGACAATGATATAGTGATTTTTTTGTGAAGATGTCTCATACTGGAAGTTCTTCAACCAAAAAAATACAAAAGTGGGAATGTTGTGTTGTGTAATTGCAATCGACCAGCAAAAATCTTGAAAGCTTAGACTAATGACAATCCCAGGAGAAAGTTTTACATTTGTAGAAGGCGTAAAATTGGTCAAGGTTACGAGTTTTGTAATTTTTTCTGTTGGTATAATTGAGAGAAACCGCATGGGTGGTAGCACATTGCATTTTTGGAGGCAAGAGATGTCATGACTAAACAAAGAGAGGAGATCAAAAATTTAATAGACACGGTAAGAACACTAAGTAGTGATCTTAAAAATAAGATGATTACACCGAGTTCAATAATGGATGAATTGAACCACACAAGTTTAGAATGTGAAGCACTCAAACGAGAATTATTGATAATAAACAAGAGGAGTCGGATGTTGCGAAATGTTTTAATTTATTCTACTGTTGTATTTACCACCGTCCTTGGAGTTGTGTTAAGAATGTACTATCGTCCTTGAGTACTATTCATATTCGATTGGAGATAACATTCATGTTCGATTGGGGATGACATTCATGTTCGATTGGGGATGACATTCAGTAGTATTTAATTTTATGTTCAAATCACAATAGAAGTGGTTGACATTCTTGTTTAGTTGTAATGAGAATGATGAAAGTTGTAACATTGTGGATTGTGTTTAATGGGAATGATTAAAGTTGTAACATTTCCTAATGTAGCAAAACCATATCATTACACAAAAGTATTACTACATTGTCTGAATGACCTAAAACAGTTCATGCAATGATATGAATAAAAGTAGTACAAACGATGCAATAAACATAAATCACTGTGGAGGTGGAGGTTGTGATGGTTTTGCAGTCCTATCATAAACTCGGCTAGGAAACACATCAAACATTCGATCTGTAAAAGGATAACATCTGTAGGTAGATTTCTACTCACCAGCTAGTTCAGCAAGCAAACACAGTTCTGGTAACTCGTCTTGCACTGGTTCTAATGCGTGTTGAAGGTTTGCCATACTTTCATTTTGTTGTTTATACCAAATGAAGTATATTGGAGCACTTTCTCCGTCACAAGAAATTCTTCCAATTTCTACGAACGTATATCCAATATCTTCTATGCCGCTCTTATTTGTCCTAATTCATCCAAATACTTGTAATCTTCTGCCACTTTTCTCATAAAACCACCGAAATGTATTATGAATTTCACCGTTCCATCATTACTATAGAGAAACACAATGACATCAATATTTAGAATAATCCAATAAAATGCATAAAACATAAACATAAAATGAAACCAAATTTGCACACCCAATAATTAGAAAATCCAACTTAATCGAACCCCATAACCCTAAAATCAAACTTAATCGAACCCCATAACCCTAAAATCCAACTAAATTGAATCCCATCCAAGAAAACCACATTCAAACCACCATAATCGAATCAACCATTCAATCGAATCCCCATCTCCCATTCACTCCAAATCCTAAAATCGAAACCCATCCAATCGACTTTTTTAATCGAAACCCCATCACCGAGACAAATGAAACCCTAAAATCGACTCCCCTAATCGAAATCCATTCAATCGACTCCACTAAACCCATCCAATCAAAACCCTATTTCAATTGATTCCCCTAATTGAAATTCCATCACCGACACAAATCAAAACCCTAAACTCGACTCCCCTAATCGAACCCATTCAATCGACTCCACTACAACTATTCAATCCAAACCATAAAATCAATTCCCCTAACCGAAATCCATTCAATCCATTTTGGTCCAATCAATTTCCCAACAATCGATTTCACAAATCCCATAAAATCAAGTCAAAGTCCATTAACATACAAACTTCAAACTCATTCTTACCTCATTCTAAAACGTCCATAGTCTTTATTTCTCTCGACAATCGATTGCACAAGTTTTCCCCAAATCGATTTTATTTTCAAAAAACCTTAACTGTTGGAGCGATTTCGTGACATTTTCGGGACTTAATACCGATTTATGTGCTAATAACTACATTTGATTTAATTTAACAGTGACTCAACGTATGTTAAATACATTTAACGGGTTACTTTAACTTAACGACGTTTTAACATCCGTTAATTGTATTTAACGTTGCGTAACCAGTACTGAGTTTTAGTGTTAAAATTGTTCAATTTATAAGTTTTGATGTTTATTGTGTAAGTGATAAATTCTCAAAGTTTAAAATTTAAGTGGCGATGAACATCGAGATTTTTTTATGCGATTTTCTCGATTGAAAAGTTAGAGATTGCAAAATCAATTTAGAAATTTTTTTGAAGTTGGTCAATTTTGGTTTTGATGCGTTTCAAAACGGTCGTTTAATTAAAAAGTTTAAGGCATCGTTAATGCTGTTAAACCAGCACTAAAAAAATTAATTCCTTCGGCTTGAAAGAGTTGTAATTTAAAAGTAACGTTTTGAAGAAGTAAAAATAGTATGGGAAAAACAATTTTTTGGCTACTTGAATAACCCTTATAAACTAAACAATCGTTAAGATATTTTTAGAAAGAGTTGTGCCCTTTTTTTGGTCCTTACGGCTTACTGGTAATTAATAATTATATTTGGACAAATGTGTAAATTATTTCCATCGTCACTTGAGATAATTCATCGATCTAAGTGGCAACGGTCTTATTCAGTCCAGTCAAGTACCTCTCACCTAAAATCATCTGTTATCTTCTTGTCGCATCACAATCAGTTTCTCTCTTTTACATTAAAGGGCCCCTTGAAACCGAATTTTGTCGGTTTACATCTGTCCTAAATGGCCTTATCTTCTGCGCCGTTCACCAAAATTCTTCATAGAGACTTAAATCGGTGTCTTTGTTGGTTAGATGCTCGTCGCATTCTGTTATGTCTTGTCACTTGGAGACAAGGCAAACATTGATGATACATCGATGGAATGTGCAACTGAATACACCACCACACTTCTGGGTTGTTCCAGTCATCAGAAGATCCTACCCTGCGTAGGGAAAATTCTGCTAGCTTTTTGCAAATGGCAGTCAATACGTTGATTATAAATATATAACAAGTGATTCCAAATGAGGAAGCTGCAAAGAACCTACGAAGTTCACACATTACACCAGGATTGAACAAGCAATCAGCGAATATGCAGCCAGAACCATCAATAAGCTTTGCAAAAAAAAAGAAATTGATTTCATGTTGCATCTTTCAGCAAGGACAAACACACTTAGTCTGGCCAAAATTCTATATAAAATTTGACTAATAATAATGAGATTACTTGGGTATAAATGAGGAGAGACTAAAACTCTTTGCCTCGGCTAATTGGGACTATGAACCCTTTCCCACACTTCTCAAGTCCTGGATGTGGAACATCAGCTTCAAAATTAAGAAAGAAAAGTTAGGAGCATTTCAAATAACATTTCACGTAAAAGAAAATCAAACGCACTAGTTACCTTTGTACCGACATAAAAGCTAAAGAACACGCCACCCACAACAGGTACTCCTATGATATCAAATGAATGAACATCATTGAATCAGAGCTTATCACAAACACACAAAAAAACATAGAGGATCGAAAACGTTAAGGTTTCTAGATACCTTCTCTCTTCAGAAAGCTAGAGACCAGCCAATTTAGACCTGACGGACCAATAACATAGCCAGCAAGATTTGCAATCTGCAATTGAGAAACTCAAATCTTATTTGTCACATATAATCAATGAATGCCCTTTGCAATGGAGGTAACTACAAAACGAGATGAGACTAAGAATATTCAGCAAAAGCGATTTACCATGAGGCATGTAATTGTGACAGCACCAGACAACGCCTTGAGTTCACGAAAGAGAAATTTTCCAAAAGGATTCTGAACCTGCAACAATACTTACCACGCTGACTACAGTTTCCATTGACAAGAAACCAAATCAAAAAGGAAGTTACAAAAATTTTATTATGTCTTTGTATATATGATAATCCGCCCATGAGAGCTAACGCCTTAACGGGCCCAAAACATATCACGTGCCAGTCAAACATATTGCCCAGTCTCTAGCATCATAATAATAATGTGCAACAATATATCCCAAATTCATTTTTGGATTGCTAGCATGGTAAAGGCTCCATTTATTTGGAGTGAATAGAACAATCATTGCTTAACTGACCTGAAATGAATTGGATGCTGATTTCAGTAGCATTTCTGGCATGAAGAATAAACATGTTAACCATGCCCACGAAAGAAGCTTCCTGATTGCAAACAAAACAATCAACCACATGAGAAGTTCAACAAAGTAGTTCAAGCAACCCAAAGGAAACATAGGAAGGAGGGGGATTACCATTCTAAATCGTGCCACACAGCAACAAATGTAAATACAACCCACACATTCAAAAGCTTTCTTCGTGATCCACCCAGAGGAATATACATATACCTAAAGAAGTTGTTAACTTATTATCTACGTGCAGATATTAAGTTTAAACCAGGAGTGTAGGGTTAAAACTTTTAAACCAGGAGTGTAGGGTTAAAACTTTTCACCTGATAAGCCACCTATTAAACGAGGCATGCCAGGTTTTCCAGAATATTTCCAGGCTGTAGCAATTATTAATGCAATTTGGCATGTTCTCAACAGTTTCAATGCCATTCACCTATGAAAAAAATTGGTTTGCATTGTTATATATCAGAACCGCACACTGATCCAAAAATTACAAAAATCTCCGTCCCCATTATTGCATGTGGCCAAGAAACTAGCAATTATTTTAATATTGCTTGCTATTGAAATTTGAAAGCTCATAGAGCAAAACGTCATCAGTTTAATAAAAAATGTTAAACGACCGAGACAATAGAACTTTTAAGGATCTTAAAATAATAAAACGATCTCTAGAAATGATACGGAGCATACCAGAGACCAAAAACGGAAATATCTCCATAAAAGAAGAAACTTAAGCCACATGAAGTTTAGCACCTGTAGCAAAACAAATAGCACTACGGATCAGTAGTAGTGGGTATTCTGGTTCTTTACAATATAAAGTTGCAGCAGATAGCTAAAATTTTCAAAAGTTTTTTGAGTAGATATTAGAGTGTCTAGTAACAAGTAGTTTCTTCGGCTGAACAAAAACATAACAATAAAAGTATCAGTAAGACAATAAACCAAAATGTAGCAATAATGATGTATCTTACTCCGTATCCAACGATAAAGATTTCCACAGGAGATAATTCTCTCCACAGACCACTGTCACAAATGGAAAGTAGTTAGCAGCTTGCTAAACTAGAAGATAAGAAAATGAAAAAGGTCAAGTTATCATTTTAGTTCTCAAAATTTTCACCTAATAACAAAGGCATTGTAATAGAAGAAATGTGTCATAAGTTCCATCAGCAACAAGCTGAATAACCAACGCAAGCCGTACCGAGCAACATCTTTGACTAAATGAGTATTCTGTGGCATATCTAGCTGTAAAAATACTGCTTGTAGTGAGAGCTCATGAGATAAGACCAGAATAAATGGACTTTTATTCAAGAGAACCAGAACTGGGATGTTAAAACAAACAAAGACACTAAAGGCATGCAGACATGAAGGTAACAAGAACCACATACCTGAGAAGCAAATGCATTGAAACTTATAATTGGCCCTGCAAGGTACAAGGGCGCATACACCAAATAACAAAGGTATACAGAAAAACTGTAGCTGTCACTTGCCAGACCTCTCTCCTAACAAATTGTACCACGTTAGAGATTAGTAATGCAATATCAAAAGAACACTAATGATAAAGGTAGAAGGGTGGTGCCTTTTTGTCAACCTGTCGAAGTACGTAGCAAGTCTTCCCCAACTTACATAAGGGACAACGTGTTACGTGTTTCTGCAGTAACAAAATAGCAAAACAAGAATTGTCTACACCATAAAATTTTAATCGTCGATCAAAGAAACATAACAGTCACAAAAGAAAGAATTTAAAGACAGAAATTTAGAGAAGTTAACTAGCAAATATGAATATCAGCAGGCCCTGTATAACTAGAAGACAGACAGATAGACACGAGTGTGTAGATGCCATTTTACCCTCGAACTCAATAATAATATTTGATGAGCACATATTCAAAAATTATTGATAGACTATGTTCTCCTATCTAACATTCCCCTTTTCTCTCTATTATTACTATTAAAATCAAATAAAAAGATGTATCATGAAAGGCAACCCACCTCCTGATCAAAATGAGAATCCAATTGACCCCAGTTATAATCATATCCAAAACTTATCATGCGAAGGACAACTGCAAAACAAATATGGAACATGCGAAATTGAGTTTTCCAAAATACCATTGTAAGACCTGATATAGAGAAATTGTAAGGGTGACAGACAGTATAAATAAATACCAAAGTTAAAGCATATATGCCATCTGAAAGTGCCGCGAAAATTGTCCAGGAATTCAAACTGTCGCCTTGGAGAAAGAGATGAATAATTAAACTGTTAGGCTTTATCGCAACCATCATGCTAAACTAACTCCAACTATATGTCACATGAATTAAAAAAACCAGCGATTGCACATGACTCACCCAAAAATGGAGAACGAATATCCTTCATAAATGCGATTGCACAAGAGAAAAAATATGTTGAAACTCCAAAGCATATAAGTAAAGTAATTCTTCCGCACAAAAACCTGTTATATAATGTAAATCTAGTGAGCTATGATCAGCTCAGAAAATATTTAACTGAAAAATAGGCATAACGATTGTATGCCACCCACAAGAAGCTGAGATAAGCTACCTTACATTATATATACTCTGACAATCCAAACTACCAATATACCAAGCTTACTATGCAGAAGGAAAATCCAAGGAAAAGTTTAAAACTTGAAAGGGAACATACCTTTACAAGAACGAAATTAGCAGTTGCAATAGAGATAATGTAAATGATGCTGCAAAAGAGTAGTGAAATAAATCAACTTAGATACACAATGTAACGCTTGAGAAGGACAGAGGGATGGAATCAGCATACCATGCTCCATGTAAATAAGTCAAGTATAAAAGTGACAAGGAAAGCCACAGGATCGACATTCCTTTGGCTTTTAACTGGAAAAAAGACCTAAACCCATTTGCAATCAAAGTGAAAATCGCAAAAACAAAGGTGAGAATAGGCAAATTTCCACGAAAATTCCTCCATTGAGCATCAGAGACATCCTACAGCCAAACAGAAAACTAAGCTTCAAAGTAATAAAACCATAGAATAGTTTGAAAAAAAAAATCGGTAAATAAGGAATCAGAGCATTACATTACGGCGATAAGGAATGAGCCAGCCAGGAGCTAAACCGAAAAGCTTGAAGTAATGATCTAAAGTAAAAAATTTCATCAACAAATCAGATCAGATGACTGAAAGATTTTAAACCCAAAATCATTGTGCGAAATTGGAGTTTTACCGTGAGAGAGACGAAGCGATATACGTATGGCACAGGCGTAAAAGGCGACGGCGTAAAACAGTATCAGAACGAACTCTCTCTGTTTCCATTTTGAGTATCGATTGTTGTGAAGATGTTGAGTTTGTTGGCTCATGACTTGTCTTTGTTTGTCGTCAAACGCAGCTCACACCCTCCCCAATTTTAGTCGAATTCTCCTTCCGTTTATATCTGAGAGTTTTAATTTGAGATGAAGGTCCATTTTTTTTTAATAAATTTTAATAGAAAAATGAGTTTGGAGATCGAGGAAAAAAATTACATATATATAGAAAATTAGGTTGGACCATTGCATATTCTTAATTTTATCCAAAGATGCACAGCATTTTCTTGAGTAATTTGTTTGTTAACTTCTTGCATTGGTAGTGTTAAAAGAGTTGCTTTAGGTCTGACCCATTGGTAGGTCGGGTTTTTCGGTTCAATTTCTAGGTTTAATTCGATTTAATTCGATTTAATTCAGTTTAATTTGGTTTAATTCGATTTAATTTGGTTTAATTCAGTCTAATTTGATTTAACTCGGTTTAATTCGATTTAATTTGATTTAATTTGATTTAATTCGGTTTAATTCGATTAAATTTTGTTTAATTCGGTTTATGGTCTAAATCGGTTCAAATCGGTGCGAGTAACAACAAATATTGCCAAATCGAATAAGAGTGAGAGGAACAACAAAAGTTCACCGTAAACTTAAGAACCCCAAGACGATGTGTGGCTTCAAATTCACACAACCACAATCTTCTTAAATTTGAAATAAAAATCCTATTTTCGAAAGGAATTAAAGGTTTGGCAATGGGAAAAAAGGGGAAAATCATTAAAAAAAGCTAGTAATTAAAGGTTAAAAACGAGAATCTTACATTCAAACTCTTTTCGAAATTCGGTCGGAGAAGACGAAGACAAGACAATAGAAAAAAGAGATTTTTTAGGTCGCAAGGTAAAGTAAGTAGAAGAAGAAGACGAAGAAGAAGACGAAGAAGAAGAACAAGAAAAAGAAGAAAAAGAATGACAAGATCGGCGAGCCACAAACATAGAAGAGAAACTCAAAATGTTTTTGAAAAAATTAGGATTGCGATTTATATAGGGAACCAAAATATAAACCGAATAAAATTAATTATTAAGCCAATTGGTTAAGTGGTTATAATTAAATTAAAACCAAAACCAAAAATTTTGGTTCGGTCGGTTTGGTTTTTTCGATTTTTACTGAAGACCCAGTCCTACTAGTAACCCTGAATAAGGAGGATGAATGATGCGGTGGCGAAAAACACTATAACAGAGTAGACATGGGTTTCGGTTTATTCGGGTCAAACGGGTCGATTTATTCGGCTTTTGGTTATTTCGGTTTGTGAAAAAGTTATCCAAACACTACAAGAAACACATCGACTACATATTCATAGTCGCAAATCTATGTAGTCGCAAATCAGTCGTAATTTTACGACTGATTTGCGACCAATCGTTGGTGACTACGTTTACGACTGGTTTTCAGTAACAAATTTTGCCACTACTTTGCGACTAAGTATGTGCTTGCAAAGCCCATAGTCACAAATCAGTTACAAAAGTTTGTGACTGATTTGCGACTACAATGGTTCATGTGGTCGCAAATCAGTCACAAACTTTAGTGACTCATTTGCGACTACATATTATACTTAGTCGCAAATTAGTCACAGATAATTGCGATTTATTTGCTACTGTTTATAAAATATGCGAAAAAAATTATGTACTCACAAATCGGTACCAAAAAATTGACACTGATTTGGGACTGATTTGCGAATACGACGAAATTAGATTTAAAAAAATAATTAACTAAAATATTTTCAAATTAAAATTAAAATTATTATTTTTTAATACTAATTTTTAATTTTAATTTCAAAATATTTTAATTAATTATTATTTTTAAAAACATTAATTATTATTAATATTATTCATTAATAAATAAAAAATATAATATTTAATATTAAATATAAAATATTTTGTTTAAATTAATTATTTTGTAATTTTAAAATATTATTATAAGTAAATAATAATTAAATTATTAATTAATTATTCTATATAATAAAAAGAAATTAAAAATTAAAAAAAAAAATTTTATTAATTAAAATTTACAAAAAAACAATAAAACTAATTCTTCGGCGGTGGGAATTGAAAATCCAAAAGCGAGAATGGGATCGGAATCATCGACGGTTCACCGGGGCAATCGTTATCCCAAATGAAAGAGGCGAATGCGGAATCCATTCGTTGAAAATACCCGACGAACATCTCTAAGTTACAGATTTTCTTTTGATTTTTTTATCCTCTTCTTGCATCTTCCGATTTGCTTCCAGAATTTGCGCGTTTTGTTCTTCAATTAACATATTTCGTTTCATTACGCATGTTGATTGCGTTTTGTTTTTCGATTTTGCGTTGCACGGCTAGAAGTTGCTCCTAAAACGCAACGTAGTCGACGATAATCGATTGCAATCCACTATGCCTACCCGACCCGTACATGCAGTTCAGGCTACCAAGTCCGTAAAGACAGACTCGGTCATCCACAACGGAAGACTACAAAAAAATAAAATAAAATAAAATATTAAATTAAACAATTAGAATAAATATAAATAATTTAATGTAAATAAAAAAATTAAAAAAAAATAAAAAAAATAAAAAAATTGTTACCTGAATGAAGATCTCATTTTTCTCTTATGTAGTCAGCTCAATTGGACGGGAAGTATCGTCAGACGTTTTTGTTGGATCGACTTCCACGATCGTCATTTTCTCTTGGATGTTATGTTCGTATGCTTCACAGATTTGTTTTGCTTTCAAATCTACATACGAACCATCCGGTTTACTGTGAATTTTTTTAAAGACCTCACCTATTTAGACAGTTCATCCCAAATTATTTCCCTAAACATATACTGAAATAAATTTTAATTAAATAATAATAAAAAATTTTAATTAAATTTAAATATTTGAAATTACTTACTTGGATCTGGATATTTGAAATTACAGTTAATTATTCGAAAAAAAATATGTGGTCTCAAATCAATGACAAATTTATCAATAATTTGTGACCATAAATAATAATTATGACTGATTTGTCATCACATTATCAATGCAGTGACAAAGTGGTGGCAAATTAGTCACAAATAATAACTTAAACCCTAAATTTTTTTATTTTGATGAATAAGTTGAATTATATAAAACTGATAATTTATGATAAGTTGTACAAACTTCAATAACTAAAAAAATAATAATATTTACCAAATTTACCAAATTTACAAATTATTTACCTAAAAACTTAACACATTTTCTTAACTTTATACATCTTATATACATTTCAAATGTTCTCTAAAATTTAAATGAATACAAATATGATTTTGTATATATGTGGTCATTTATAATGGTTAGTATTTATCTAAAAATACAAATAGATGTTGCAAATGTAGAAAATACTTACGGAAAATATGAATTTATCCTATGTGATCGCAAATCAGTCGCTATTTTACCACTATTTTGCGACCACAACAGTGTAGTCGCTTAAATGTCGGTATACCTAACATACACATGTTTTTTATGTTATCAATTTGCCACCACTTTGTGACTAAAGAGCCACTCCAAATGTAGTCGCAAATTGATCACATATTTAGCGACCAATATGCGACTAACATGCGGCTCTTCCACAAGTAATCGCTAATTAGTCGCTATTTTACGACTGATTAGCGACTGCAAACACTAGTTGCAAAACAATCACAGTTTAGCCTCTTAATGGTTGCGTATTGCGACCAATATGCGACTACAGGTTTTAGTCACACTTTTGCGACTACTTTACGATTACATCTCCGTAGTCGCAAATTGGTCGCAAAATCGTGGCAAATGTGGTCGCAAATTTTGCGACTACGCATGTAATCGCAAAATATAATGGCATTTTGGCTTTTCGGTTTGTTTCGGATTTTTTTCGATTTAATCGGTTTGATTTTTAGTATATAAAAAACCGTTTCAAATTAAACCGAAATATAATTTTATTTTCGATTTAATAGTTTTAAATTTAAGTTTAATCAGTGTTTTGTTTGGTATTTAAAATTTTTTGTTAATTTCGGTTCAATTTTTTCGGTTCAATTTTTTTGGTTTAATTTGGTTTTCCAAGTTTTGGTTCAATTGATAGTCATTTTCTTGGTTTAATTCTAAAAAAGTTATCGAACAAAATTACATAGCTTCTTCGTTACAAAAATAAAGATATTGGTCTAATAAAATAATGACTGAACTAAAACTATGTAAAGTTGTAAACTATCAATTGACTTTATAATTCTATGTACATTACCATATTTTAATATATTGTGAGATATATGGTTATATCATAAACTAATTCTCCGGTCACTAAATCCAGCCATTAACAAAGTAAACGAAAATACTTAAGCTAAATTGATTACAAAACAAAACCAAACTTGAGGAATTTTCGTTTCTGTAAAAGCTACAACAATGAAGTCTACACTTACACAGACGATGGTTGATCCTTAAAACTTCATAAATCTTGGTTTATAAATAAATTTGCGACAACAATTCAAAGCTTAGTCCCATGAAATACCTATAATTAATCAATCCCTAACTCAAAGTAATTTAGTGTTCTCCCAGTCGTTGCAGTCAACCATAACAAAATCAGAAAAGAAAACTAAACTAGATCGAGTGGAAATTAAAAATCAAAACTTGAAAAATGTTCTTCTTTGGGAATGCTATGCTTAACAAGTTTACAACTTTACACAGACTGTTCTTATTCCTTTTAACCTCATGAACCTAGAGTTTTAAAGAAACCTCAACACTAAATCTTTACGAACACTCAATTATCGCTAAACCTCTATTCCAGGTAGTATGGTTGAAATCAAATAAATCTAACTGAGAAAGCACATAAAAAACACGAAACAACTTTCCTACTCAAACACAGAGAAACAATGGTTATTTGAGGTCTCCGATTCGGCTCTCTTTTTCCTAGTCTCTCTTTCCTACTCAAACACAACAAGTATTTCTAGTCTACTCAAATCCTAGGTTGGAAACGATGTACCATTTGCACACGTTTTCTTGCCATCTCAAATCCAACCCGCTCAATAGCCTTCTGTGATGCCTAAACAAACTCAATCGAAAAATCTCACCAACAGCCCACCAGATAGCGCAAACAGAATAAATGTGATTCGGATAATCCAGGGACCGCTGAAGAAACCAAGTTGAATATACCCTTGCTTACAAACGTGGGACTGGAAATAGAAGGAGTAAGCGATGCAAAGGAAACCCAGAAGTATTAGCAGAACAACTAAACATATTGTCACCACGCCGAATGCATCGGGAACTAATTTTGTCAGGGGCATCACCCAAAACACAGTATCCACGCATGCTCTCTACCAGCATGGATGCAGAAAGATCTCTAGCCCTAGCAGCAGTTGATGTGCCTTTTATCCAAAACAATTTTCATCGATGAAAAAAGAGACAAACTGACCTTCTAACTGAGCACCATTGGAAACTATGGAAAACCACGATCAGCTAAAAGTCAACGGACACAACCAATAAATGCAAAAGAGCAGCCCAGATCACCCGATAGAACTTTTGTGATCTCGACTCCAGCACTTGATATGCGTGTTACCTACATAAACTGCACCAAATAGAAGAAATAATGCATCAGAACCTTTCCAAATAAGCCAAGAAATGGAGGAGAGACCGTAAAAGATATACTAAGATCTGAAAACAAGACAATATATCACATGAGTCCATTTCATACGAGGGAAAATCGCATAAAAAACCTTGAAGTTGGCAGCCATTAACACTTTAAACCTTGAAAATTTATCACTTACAATATAAACATTTACAATTAACGTTTTATCATTTTTAACACTGAACTTAACACCCGATTACTCTCCGTCAAATAGAAGTAACAGAATTTAAGTCGGCGTTAATAGAAGTTTTACCTCCGTTAAGAAGGAGTTAACCCCGTTTATTTTAAATAAACACGTGGGATTTGATTATTTTAAACCAAAAAAAGTTAAAAAGTTAACAAACATCGTTTGTATTAGGGTTTGTGAGAAAGGGGGAAAATTTTGGGAAAATTGATCGAGTTGAAATGAAGGAAGGAAGGAAGAGTTAAATGGAGATTTGAGATACCATATAGAAGTTGGTCGAGGTAAGAAAGATGAAAATGATTTGATTTTGTCCGAATTTGATTGCGATTTTATGGGGCTGGGGTGGTTTTGGATTGGGTTTTTTGAGTTTACGGGTTTCAATTTTGCTTGTCTAGTGTGTATATTGAATTTGGAATGATGTTGTTTGTCAAAATTTTGTATATTTCGAGTTAGGGTTTGTTGTTATTTGTTGAATTCGGGATTTGGGATGAATTTGGGGTGATGGAGTTTGCCGAAATGCTCTATAGACCTTTAGAGCTGATGTTGAATTCGGGTTGTTGTTGTTTGTATTGGATATTTATGGTGTTTATTTGATAATGATATACTGATTTTTTGTGTGAAGATGTCTCATAGTGGAAGTTCTTCAACAATAGATTACAAAAGTGGGAGTACTGTGTTGTGTAATTGCAATCGACCAGCAAAAATCTTGAAATCATGGACTAATGACAATCCCGGAAGAAGGTTTTACAGTTGTAGAAGGCGTAAAATTGGTCTTGGTTTCGAGTCTTACAATTTTTTTTGTTGGTATGATTTAGAGAAACCGCATGGATGGCAACACATTGCGTTGTTGGAGGCAAGAGATGTCATGACTCAACAAAGAGAGGAGATCAAACATTTAAGAGACACAGTAAGAATGCTAAGTAGTGATCTTGAAAATAAGATGGTTTCGCCGAGTTCAAGAATGGATGAATTGAAGCACACAAGTTTAGAATGTGAAGCACTCAAACGAGAAGTGTTGATAATAACCGAGAGGAGTCGGGTGTTGCGGAATGTTTTGATTTATTTGACTATTGTATTTACCACCGTGGATGGAGTTGTGTTGGCAATTGTAACAATGTATTATCGTGCTTGAGTAATATTCTTGTGTAGTTGTAATGAGAATAATGAAAGTTGACAATCTTGTTTGTAATGGGAATGAAGGTTGACATTCACGGGAACACTTGTGTAGTGAAAGTTGACAGCAGTTTAGTTGTAGCATTGCTTGTGTTTTTAATGAATGGGAAGTAAAGTAGTAAATTCAGCAACAACATATCCATATTATTACCCAAAAGTAGACAAAGTAGTACTACATTGTCAGAAATATCATGAGTGACCTAAAACAAAACAAAATAGTTCATGGAATGATAGGAACAAAACAAAACAAAACGTTGATTCACTTCCATGTCAATCTTCTTTGTCCTAATTCCTCCAAATACTTGTAATCTTCTGCCTCTTTTCTCATAAAACCACCGAAGTGTATTATGAGTTTCACCGTTCCATCATTACTGTAAAGTAAAGAAACACAATACATCAACATTTAGAATAAAATAATCCAATGAAATGCAAAGAATCAATCAAAGCTTTCTACATTCGTAGGATTCATGATGCTACAACTCGGATAATGAAAGTGTTGTTATAGATACTGGGATAATGATGCTACAATTAAAATGATGCTACATTCCTAGGATTCATGATGTTACAACTCGGATTCATGATGATACAACTCGCATAACACACTCAATCTAAACTGAAACTTATAATTTCAAATAGATTTTTCACCAAAACAGTAACCACACACTGTAGACTAGATCCCGAGTACTCGGTTTGGACAGAAATCAAGTCCTAAACTCCCAAATGATACTTCAAAAGAATCTCATCCCAATCGAAACCCCACCCTAAAATCGACTCTCCTACTCCAAATCCATTTAATCGACTATATCCTAATCAAAACCCCATCCTAATCAAAACTCATCCTAATCGAAACCCCATCCTAATCGAAACCCACCTAATCGAAACTCCATCCTAATCGAAACTCCATCCTAATCGAAATCCCATCCTAATCAAAACCACATCATATTCGAAATCCCATCCTATTCGAAAAATCCATCCTATTCGAAAACCCATCACCATCACCCTATTTCAATCGATTTCCCCAATTGAAATCCCATCACCAACGCAAATCCGAACACATATGCAAACCCTAAAATCGACTCTGCTAATCGAAACCCATTCAATCGACTACACTACAACCATTCAATCTAAATCCTAAAATCGACTCTCTTAATCGCAACCAAGTCAAACAATTTTGACTCCAAGAGATTTCGCAACAATCGATTTTGCACATCACAAAAAAATCGAGATAAAATTCTTGAAAATACGAACTTCAAACTCATTCTTACCTCATTCCGAACCGTGCACACTCTCTATTTCTCTCTACAATCGATTGCACAACTTTTCCCTAACTCGATTTCACTTGCGAAGAACCCTAAAAATTTTGCGATTTTTGTGAAGGTTTCGGGACCTTTTACCTGACTTCTAACCCACGTGTTTTAACTTAGCATTGAATTAACATCCGTTTAATATATTTAACAGAGTTATTTTCATTTAACGACGTTTTAACATCCGTTAAATATATTTAACGTTGCGTAACCAGGACTGAGTTTTAGTGTTAAAACTGGTCATTTTGTAAGTTTTGATGTTTATTGTGTAAGTGCAAATTTCTCAAGGTTTAAAGTGTCAGTGCCTTTGAGCGTCGAAGTTTTTTATGCGATTTTCCCTTTCATACGAAATCTATACTTGTTGATTATTCTTCATAGGGAATTGGCAAGAAAATTGCTTGATAAACATTCATAAAGCATAGAGTAATCTTTCTGAAATTTTCAAGAACCTCGACAAAAAGATGACCAAGTTTAAATAAATTAATATGATTACAGTAACCTGTTTTACAAATCGATCACAAAACTGAAATATAAAGTCAAGTCAAAACGGTTTTTCTTTTTACACGGATAAAAAATGCTGGTGTTTTTATTTGTATGAAAGTAACAAATAGTGCTAGATTTGATATAAAGCAGTTAGAAGAAGAACTTGAAAAGCAAAAAAAGGATTTTAGGCCTAGAGAAGTTCCTCTGCCTAATGAATTTCAAATAGAAATCGATTCTTCTTCTAGGAAAAGAAAGTCTAGCTTTTCACTTATCACTAAAGCTTTTGGTATTGCGGTGAGAGACCAGTTGGATCAAGAAATTGCAAGGATGTTTTATAATGGAGGTTTACCGTTTAATCTTGCAAAAAATCCACATTACCACAAGTCTTACCAATTTGCTGCTACGAACAATATTGATGGTTATATACCTCCTGGTTATAATAAGCTCAGAACAACCTTATTACAACAAGAAAAAAATCCATGTTGAGAAGTTATTAGAACCACTTAAATTAACATGGAAAGAAAAATGAGTGACAATTGTGACAGATGGTTGGAGTGATCCTATAAGAAAATCTTTGATTAATTTCATGGCTACTTTTGGAAATAGTCCCATATTTTTAAAGCTGTGAATTATTTTGGCCAAGTGAAAGATAAAATTTTTATTGCGGATTTGATGAAAAAAGTTATCAATGAGGTTGGTCATCAAAATATTGTGCAAATAATCACTGATAATGCAGCAAATTGCAAAGGGGCCGGAGAACTTATTGAGAATATGTATCTTCACATCTATTGGATCCCATGTGTTGTTCATACTCTTAATCTTGCATTAAAAAATATTTGTGCATCAAAAAATGTTGAAGAGAACGAGGAAACGTTTGAACAGTGTAGCTGGATAACTGACATTCACGGCGATGCACTTGCAATAAAACATTTTTATCATGAATCATAATATGAGATTAGCAATTTTTCATAGGTTTTCCCCTCTTAAATTGCTTTCGGTGGCTGATACTCGTTTTGCCTCCATCATTGTGATGCTTAAGAGATTGAAGTTAATAAGAAGAGGTCTCGAATCCATGGTTATAAGTGATGAATGGTCTTCTTATAGAGAAGACGACATGGGAAAAGCAAACTTTGTTAAAAAGAAGATTGTGAATTATGCTTGGTGGGAAAAAGTGTCTTATATTATTGATTTTACAAAACTTATATATGAAATGATTAGGTTTTGTGACACCGATAAGTCATGTCTTCATTTGGTATATGAGATGTGGGATTCCATGATTGAGAAAGTGAAGATTGAGATCTACAAAAAAGAAAAATGTCCAATGTCTGAATTTAGTATCTTCTCTGATGTTGTTTATCAAATTTTAGTGAGTCGTTGGGCAAAGAACAACACTCCTTTACATTGTTTAACTCACTCTTTAAATCAAATGTATGTTGTTTTAAATTATATGTTTTAATTTTTTCTTTTTAATTTTTTGTCAACAAATTATATTATTTTTATGGTGCAGATATTATAGTGATGTATGGTTAAATGAAGATCATACAAGAATGGTCCACATCGAGACAGAGAAATATCTCGTGAGAGGATGAAATTTTTTCGAAGATTATTTCCTAATTCTGACGATCATAGTAAAGTTTTGAATGAATATGCATTGTTCTCAATGAAGATTGGTCCTTTCGAAGATTTAACATGCATTACAATGATGTCTACTATGGAACCCAATATTTGGTGGGCTAACTTTGGTGTCCAGACTCTCATCCTCTAGTCTTTGGCTTTTAAATTTCTTGGGCAACCTAGTTTATCTTTTTGTGTTGAGCGCAATTGGAGTACTTACTCATTCATTCACTCATTGAAAAGAAATAGGTTGAATCCAAGTCATGCTCAAGACTTGGTTTACATCCATAACAATCTACGTCTTTTATCAAGGAATTCTGATCAATATATGGATGAAAAAACCAAGATTTGGGATACATTTGATTCTATGGAAGATGTGGAATTTTTAGAATTTGCAAATCTCTTCCTAGATGAACCCAATTTTGAAAATGATTTACTCATTGATTAATTTATTTTTCATTAATTAGATATTAAACTTGAATGTTTTTAGTTTTTATGTTATAACTTTTTAATTTTAATTTATGGATACTTTTTTGTCATATCTATACCGTACCCGCTTTTAAAAATTTTGATTTTACCGTTTTCTGTCCCCGTTCCCATTCTCGTTTTTAATTCTCGTACCCGTTTCAGTGCAACCTAGGAGAAAACCTTAAGAAACGGAGAGAGCGGAGAAGGAATGAGAAAGAAACAGAGAAAAGAAAAGAGGAGGAGGAAGAAGAAGAAAACGAGAGATAGAGAAGGAGAAAAGAAAAGATAGAGAGAGAAGAAGAAAAAGACGAACAAAGATTTGTCTTAGGAAATTGGTTTTTTCGATTTTCTATATAACCCTTTTTTCATTTTCTATTCTTTCCCGAAATCGTTTGTTGTTGATTCTAAAATGTCTGATTACCTTTCTAAAAACTTTAAGAAATTGATCTAGGGATCAATGAACCCCCCATTTTTCTTCCACCGGAGTTATGCACACAAGCCATGTCGGAGACTCGATTTTCTTTAATCGCTAAACCAATCAACCCGAAGAAACAAAATCTCCACGCGATGATGGACGACGCTGCCACACCTTTGGAGTGCTGGCGAGGTCATCGTTTCTCGCATTATTGCTGGAAATCAGGCACAATTTCTCTTTCAAACAGAAGATGCTCTGATTTCCGTCCTCCGTCGAGGACCGTGGTCCTTCAATGAATGGATGTGTATCCTTCAAAAGTGGCCTCCTTCAATCTCTGATGCCGATATGAAATTTATTCTCTTTTGGGTCCAAATCAGGGGTATCCCGATTCAATATCTCACTTATCATATGGTCGTATATATCGGAGAAACCCTTGGAGATGTGTTGGAGTCCGACTTCAACACTGAGAGTTCACACCGTTTGGAGTTTGTGCGAGTTCGTGTCTTGATGAATATCAAATCACCATTCCAATTTCAGAGACTTTTCTGATTTCAGAATATCGAAGCCACACTTAAATTCCGATATGAAAAATTAAAGAATTTTTGTTCCAAATGTGGGTTTTTAACCTACGACACCTTCGATTGCCCATCTACCACGATCTCGGAGGCTCCGATAGATAATCACCCCAGTGATATTCCACCCGAAGACGATGATGATTCTTTACCGCCTCCGGGATTTCCTCCTCTCCCTTCTACAGACGATCTGAGTCCTTCCTCCACAGTACGTGGATCTGATTCACCGGGAAACATCGTTTCTGAGAAGCGTAGCCGTATCACAGACAGTCATCATTCACCCTCCAAACACCGCAAAACATCCCCTCCGATCTCCGGTTTACCAGGCCACTTGTCAGTATTATTAATTACGGGCTACTGCTCCATGGAAAATATTTATGTTGGTATATCTGTGAGCTATTTAGGTGACGGCTTGGTGGGCCATAATCCACCAGATTCAGAATGAATGTTGCATTTTGGAACTGTCGCGGTTTAAGAGGGTCTCTGGTATTTCGACGTCTCAAGAGAATAAAGAAAAATTATTCCCCGGATGTACTCTTCCTAGTGGAAACCAAAAACAATAACAACATCGTTCATGATGTAGCTAGTATTTTAAATTATGAATGTATATTTTGTATCCTCCCAAAAGAAATTATGGCGGATTAGCCTTATTATGGAATAAGTCGGTTGCTATGAATGTTGTAACTGCTGGTGATAGAATTATCGATTGTAAAATCAATAAGAGTAGCTTTGTTTTCTATTTGTCATGTGTATATGGTCATCCTATCCGAAAATTTTGGTCAAATCTTTTGGAAAGATTACAGAGAATTAGTTCTCTTCGAAATAGTCCATGAATAATGTGTGGAGACTTTAATGAAATTTTAAATGCACATGACAAAATTGGTGTAGTTATCAAAAAACCCTGGAGTTTATTTGACTTCCAAAAAATGGTTTCCACATGTCATATGTCAGACTTACAGTTTATAGGGAATAATATGATGGGGTTGGTAAAAGGAATGATCAATTAATTCAGTGTTGGTTAGATCGTGCAATGGCTAATGTTGAGTGGAAATCTATTTACCCTGCTTCAGTTGTTGAATACTTGAATATGATCGACTCTAATCACCGTCCAAGTATTATTAAAATTAGAAGAAATTTAGAGTCTGGGAAAAGATTATTTCGGTATGATCCTCGATGCTCAGGAAAACTGGGATTCAAAGATTTGTTGAGGAGTAGTTGGTATGATTTATCAAACTCCCAGATGCCAAATTTGTCAATGAGACTTAGTACCTGTCGGAAGCATATATTCGCTTGGAAGAGGGATTCTTCCTTTAATTCACGTAACCAGATACGTGAGGTTAGTACAGTTATAAACTCAGCTAAGATTAGTCCGGATTATGATTCAAAGAAAATTGCCGATATGAAGAAGGATTTAGTTAAGGCTTATTTAGACGACGAGATCTACTGAAAGCTTAAAAGTCGGAGTCAATGGCTTCAGAAAGGAGATAAAAATACGAAATTTTTCCATATTGTGACCAAAAATCGAAATAATATTGTTTCGATTAAGAATTATGCAGGAGAAAATGTCTATGGAAATATGGCTATTGCAAATCAAGCTCTCAACTATTTTACCACACTATTTTAAGCTTCTTCCGATGAGAATATGGATTCAGTACTCTCCAATGTAAACTCAGTTGTCTCTGCTGATATGAACAGGGAGCTCACCAAGAGTGTATCTCCAGCTGAAGTTCATGAAGCAGTGTTTTCTATAGGAGCAAATAAAGCTCCAAGACCACATGGATTTTCGGGATCTTTCTACCAACAACATTGGGATATAGTTGGGTCTGTGGTTTTCGACGAAGTTAACAAGTTTTTCAGTACTGGACAATTGATATCAGACTTTAATCCTACAAACGTTTGTCTGATTCCAAAGATGAATCGCCCTTCCACAATCCAAGATTTCCGACCCATTTCTTTATGCAATGTGATCTACAAAGTGATTTCAAAAGTTTTGGTATTACTTCTAAAGAAGATAATTACATAATTAGTTTCTAAAAATCAAAGTGCTTTCATCCCGGGAATACAAATTATTGATAATGTGCTTATTGCACATGAAGCTTTGCATTCATTAAAAGTTCAGCAAACATGTGCAATTTCATTCATGGCTGTTAAGACAGATATTAGTAAAACATATGAGTGTATTGAATAGAACTTTTTGGAATCAGTTCTTCTTAAGAAAGGGTTCTCACGACAATGGATTATTTGGATTATGCAATGCGTAAGGACAACTTCATTCTCTGTTCTTTTCAATGGGAGTCCTTATGGATGTTTCCGACCAAGCTATAGGCTAAGACAAGGTGACCCTTTATCACCGTATATGTTTATTCTCTGCACGGATGTCTTAAGCTCAATGTTGAGTAATGCTGAAAGGAACCAGCTTATTCAACCTCTTAGATTGAATCGTAATGGTCCTACAATTTCTCACTTATTATTCGCCGATGACTCACTTTTTTCATCAGAGCTCACAGGAAAAATGTTATGAATCTAAAAAAGATTTTAGATGAATATGACAGAGTTTCAGGTCAGGTTATCAATTTTGAGAAATCGTCGATTATTTTTGGGAATAAAGTTTTTAATCATACTAGAAATTCAATACATCATATGCTCGGAATTACTACACTAGATGGAGGAGAAAAATATCTAGCATTACTAGAGTAGTTTCACCGCAATCGACGCAAGATGTTTAAATATATCATTGATAAAGTGAAATCGCGTATTATGGGTTGGCAATATAAAATTCCTATCAGTAGCTGGGAAAGAGACTTTAATTAAAGCTATTGTCTTTGCTATGCCTGTTTATTCAATGAATGTATTTAAGTTACCGAAAGACATATGTTATACGTTGGATAGGCTTTTAGCTCATTTTTGGTGGGTTCTTCCGACACTCAACGGAAAACATCATGGATGTCATGGAAGAAAATCACTACACCTAAAATTATTGGTGGTTTGGGATTTCGAGATTTTCAAGAATTTACATTGAAGTCAGTTATTAACATGAGGACTATAGAAGGTTATTGGGAATGGTTTTAATACAGCAATAGGGGATTCAAACTGGTTGCCGGTTTCAATACCACGACCTCTGAAATTATTACCATACACAAATCCTACTCTTAAGGTTGGTATACTTATTAATCCGATTACTGGTCACTGGGATGAGGAAATGATGAATCATTTAATCGAAAAAGAAGATCATCATCTCATCTATAAACTTTTCACACCTTTTGTACTGATGGCAGATAGTTGGAGTTATAATCAAAACGATATATATTATGTTAAGTCGGGTTATCATCAAGCAGTGGGAAGTTTTCATAATGACGTTTCTTAAACTCACCCTCCTTTAGTAGATCATCAAGATCTCGCAAAAGACATATGGACAATTCAAATACCACCAAAGTATAAACACTTTTTGTGGCGTTTACTATCTAAAAGTCTTTTTTTTGAAATCTCATTTGTACACTCGAAAGATTTCTACGGATTATAAATGTAGTCGATGTTGTGATTCAGAGGAAACAGAAACACACAACTTTTTTATTTGTCCTTATGCCCATACAATGTGGCAAAAGATGGGTATTCAAATCTCTTCCATTTGTCACAACAACTCCAACATTCATGACAACATCAGATATCTGCTGACAAGTTATAAGCAATGTGCTAAGGAATCTCCATATAGATCTTTGCTGTTTTTTTACTTTGGAAGATTTGGAAGTCGAGGAGTGATCTACTCTTTAACAATAACAATATTTCGGAAGACACAATACTCTTAAAAAGTCAAGAAGATTCTATGGAATGATTGCAAAATAAACCTCATATTGACAACATATTTTCTCGCCCGATTAAGATAACTAATAGAGGCCTTTGGAAGATTCCACCAAGAAACGGTGTAAAATGTAATTATGACGCAGTTCATCGTTTGGGTAACGAATCTTCGGGGCTAGGCTGGATTATCTGCAACGATAAAGGTTTCTTTCTAAATGCTGGAAAAGGCAAATTCTAGGGTTGACAACGGTAACTGAAGATGAATTAACTGCACTCATTTGGGTCATACAATCAGTTTGGTCATTGGGTTACCATTACGTTATCTTCGAAGGAAATAATTTAACACTTAACAATCTGGTTAATCGCACAGTTACTACCTACAACTACAACATTATATCAAGATTTTACATCTTTGGGAATCTATGTTTTATGGCATTCGATTTTACCATTATAGCAGATCTGAAAATCAAGCTGCGGATATTTTAGCATAATGTATTCTTTTGAAGAGTAGAATATTTTTTATTGTTGTCCATATTTTTTACATTCCGTTATAAATACTGATATTGGAAAGTAAAGTTATTTTGTCGGAAAAAAATATTTCTATTTTAAAATAAAATATATTTAGTTAGCTTGAATATTTTTTTAAATAATCGAAATAATTTTCTATCAAAATTATATTTAGTCATAATAAACTGCAACTTATATTGAATTCCAAAATCTCCAACTCAATTTTTAATACTATATGTTACCGTAGAGCCTTTGTTAATTCTTCACATCTTTGCTGATCTTCCCATTTTTATTTTGCTTCTTGATCAGATTTTGCTTCTTGATCAGATTTTCCTGGCTTTTTTCACAATTTTGAAAACCCTAACTAATGTAGTGACCGAATACCCTCTGATTCCTGTTTCGTTTACGCAACCGCAGGACTTATGAACAACTCAGATCCGAACATTTCTCTTTCGGAAAAATTCTACGACATAAAAATGTTCAAATCATCGTTGGTTGATATGTCCTTTGGAGGACCCTGCACACTATTACACATCACTAACCACTCTGCAGTTTTGTATGTTAAAACTAATGGTGTATGGTTGTCTAGTTTATAACGTCTTCTGATCATCATCACGAGGGATGAGTATGTTTCACTTTTTTGGAGTTTTAAACCGTAGTTTATAGCTCTTGTCTCATTCCTAAAAACCCAACATCCACCTTCACCTCTCTCCCAAACACCGCATACTAGATTTACAAGTCGCACCATCACTGAATTTCATTGTCAAACCCAAAAAGGATTATTTTACTGATATATGAAAATATTAACCGCTAACACACATCACTGAACACCAACAACATCATTGTACAAAGATCCAAACAAGATTGGATTTCGGTATCCATATCAAGCTTAAAAAACACCAAAATTAAAATACATGGTGAGAAATATAGTGCACAACATTTTTCACCGGACATAAATATCTCAATCTTAAATGTCAATATTTTTGTTGACCAAAAAGCATCTTAAAACTTCATAAATATTACCTTCGAGATTTTGTTTTTATTTTAGCAAATCACCTACCGATTTGGAATGTAGTGTAGTGGTTGATATTCTCGTTGCTGTCTAACCCAGAAAAAGTTGCAGACTCTCACTTCAGATATCAATGGCGATTATTTTTTTGTTGTTAAAACTTTATATACTCGGTTAACATCGACCATAACATATACGTATAACTACAATTTATATCTCCAAATCTGTTTGAAATCTTCTATTAAATGTTTGTGCATCAGCGATATCTTCTCAGATTTCGGCTACGATGAACAGTGCCCTTATAAGAGTTACACTATTGTCGTCAGATTTTGTATTCATGAAGTGATGCTCCACCAAGGTTTTTTCGGTAATTCTCCATGCGCACGCTAGAGTAAATTTAATTTTTTGAATGTTATGACTATTTACCTAATTTTTCAAAAGTTTTGACCTATCTCACTTATTAACTCTTTAAAATAAAATTTATTTAGTTTTTTTTTTCCATCGAACATATACTTATTAAGAAATATCATCATTTACAATCGGTTGTAAAAACAGAGGACACGAAGTAAATAAATTCCAATCAACAGAAGCCGTGATTGCTGTAGAAGCTAGAGTGTCTGCATCTTGATTACATGATCTCGGTTTGTGTATAAATTGAATTCCGTGAAAAAAAGGAATCCATTGTTGAAGCGTACTTATGTAATGCTGCATGTGTAGATGAGTTCCATTATGGTTGAGCAGATTGTTCAGACTCAAGTTGTCCCCTTCAAAAATTACATATTTAAATCCGAAAGCCCAGGTGGATTGGATAGCCCAAATTAAAGCAGTGAACTCTGCCTCGATAACTGAGAAACGACCCTGAAACTTCCCTCTTCCTTCTTGTTGAAAAAAACCTTTTTCATTTCTGATAATCCAACCCATACCCGAGGGAGTAGTACCAGAACGATGGGTAACATCATAATTACATTTAACCCAATTTGATGGTGGAGCTTTCCATTGAGTATCAGATATTTGTGGCGTGCGGTGTGCAATAGTGTTATCATGACTGTTCGGTGTCATAACAGTCATCCATTCTAAAGCATCGTCTACACTTTGTTGTAGTAGAATATCTTCCGAGATGTCATTGGAATTGAACAAAAGATCATTCCTTGATTTCCAAAGTCGCCATAATAGGTAGAAAGGTTGATATTTTTGATATGAATCAGCTTGGCATATGCCATAGCTAGCAATCAAGAATCTGATATTATCCTGGAGAGTTGTGTTGGTGTCGCAAATCGAAGAGGTTAAAATACCCAACCTCCTCCATAGCTTGTGGGCATAAGGACAAAGGAAGAATGTATGAAGCTCCGTTTCTTCATTGTCACAACATCGCATACATTTAATGTCTATAGTGATCTTCCTGTGAAATAAGTGAGATTTAAGCGACAACGCCCTAGACAAGAGACGCCAGGTGAAATGAATGATTTTTGGTGGTAGTTTGAGAGTCCATATCACTTTAGCCAAATCCTGATGGTGTACCAAGGAGGGTAATTTGTTAGGTCGGAAAGTGAGCCCTCCATGGCTAGCCGATAACGAGACTTGACTGAGTATATACCGTTGTCTGAAAATTTCCAAAGCCACCCATCAGTAGAGGGGATCTGCGGTAAGAAAATTTTATGTATAAGATGATGATCCTCCCTTTCAATAAGGTCATTCATAACCTCCTCGTCCCAATTTCCGGTTTGTCTGTTAATAAGGGTATCAATCGTCAATGATGGATTTGTGTATGGAAGTAAATGTGGATGTCTGGGTGGTGTAACTGGTAGCCAAGTTGAATCACCAATCTTAGTATCAGATCCATTGCCAATTGTCCTTCGCATACCCGAAGTAAGTAAGGAAAGCCCATGTAGAAGAGATCTCCAACCAAAAGAAGGACGAGTACCCAATTTAGCAGAAATAAAATTCCCATTGTTGTAGTATCGACTTTTTAATATTCTCGAAAGGAGACAGCTTGGCCTGTGGAGAATTTTCCAACATTGATTTGCCAGTAGAGCTTGGTTAAAGTGTTGGAAATCTCTGAAACCCAATCCACCCATTATCTTTGGGGTAGCCATTTTCCTCCAAGAAACCCAAGATGTCTTCCGATGATTAGCATATGAACCCCACCAAAACCGAGATAATTCTTTATTGATAAGATGACAAATCTCCAGAGGTAGTTTAAAAACATTCATCGAGTAAACTGGCATTGCAAAAGCAATTGATTTGATCAGGATTTCCTTTCCCGCAGGAGATAAGAACTTTGACTGCCATCCATATATGCGAGAACGTACACGATCCAAAATGTATCTAAACATGTACCGTTTGTTTCGTTTAAACTGCTCGGGTAATCCTAAATATTGTCCACCCCCACCGACATTTTGTATTCCCAGGATTTGGTGGATGTGACTTCTGGTATGGTGAAACACCTTTGTTCCGAAAATTATTGACGACTTGTCCATATTAATACTCTGACCCGATACTCTACTATATTCCTGAAGGATGTGTAGAAGGCTCATAACATTCGGTCTGTCAGCTCTGATGAAAAATAAAGAATCGTCCGCAAATAACAGATGTGAAATCGGTGGACCGTTCCGATTAACTCTGAGTGGTTGAATAATGCGATTCCTTTCAGTTGAACGAAGCAAAGAACTTAAAACATCAGCACACATGATGAATAGGTAAGGTGATAAAGGATCTCCTTGTCGTAAACCTCGTGAAGGTTTAAAAAAACCATATGGACTCCCATTGATAAGAACAGAGAACGACGTTGTTGTTATACATTTCATGATCCAATTTATCCATTGAGGAGAAAATCCTTTCCTGTGTAAAACAGCTTCGAGAAAGTTCCATTCAATCTGATCATATGCTTTACTCATATCTGTCTTAACTGCCATGAATTGTGTTGAACATATCTTCTGAACACGTAAGGAATGCAAGACTTCATGGGCGATCAGTATATTATCAGTAATCTGTCTACCCGGGATAAAAGCTGCTTGATTTTCAGAGATGATGTCACCGAGTAAATTTTTTAATCGCAGTACTAAAACTTTGGAGATGACTTTGTAAATCACATTACAAAGTGAGATAGGCCGAAAGTCCTTCATAGAGACAGGGCAATCTACTTTAGGAATTAGACATATATTTGTATGATTAAATTCCGAGATCATCTCTCCTGTCTGAAGGAAACGATCCACTTCCTGAACTACCGCATTTCCAACGATGCTCCAATTTTGTTGATAAAAGGAGGCCGAGAAACCATCAGGACCTGGAGCTTTAGAAGCTCCAATTGAGGAAATGGCTGCGTAAACCTCTTCTTTTGTAACCATTGATGTCAATTTTTCATTCATATTATCAGAAACTACTTTTTCCACCTTCGAAAGGACTGATTCCATATTTCCTGCTAAAGAAGATTGAAATAGGTTGGAGAAATAATGTTGCGCTTGTTGGGCAATCGCGTTATTCCCAAAAACATCAGTTCCATTATCCGTTTTAATGGATGTAATAGTATTGCGTGATCGTCGATTCTTCGTCACAGCATGAAAAAACTTCGTGTTCCGATCACCCTCTTGAAGCCACTGGTTACGACTTTTAAGCTTCCAGTAGCTTTCCTCATCCATATAGGCCTGAATTAAATCCTTTTTTTAACATGGAGATAGTAGATGGCGTACCATTCGGATTTGTCCTAGCTAAATTAATAGCTGAGTTTAGCTCCTTTATCCGAATATTAGAGTTGACAAAGAAATTCTTTTTCCAACTCGCCAAATGTTTTCGGCAGGTAGTAAGTCTAGATAACAGATCAGAAGAAGAATGTGTTCCCAAAGAATTCCAACTGGTAGTAATAGTAGTCTTAAAATCTTTATGATTAGCCCATCTCGGATCATATCGGAATAACCGTTTCCCTACTTCTGAATGTCTTCTGATATGAATTATGCCTGGACGATGGTCCGAATCAATCATATCCAGATATTCAACAAAGGATGCAGGGTAAGAGGCTTTCCATTCATCATTAGCCATTACTCTATCCAACCAACACTGTACTAAATGATTATTCCGTTTACCAGCCCATGTCATATTGTTCCCTCGAAACTTTAAATCAGACATCATAGTTGCACTAACCATTCGTTGGAAGTCCACTAAACTCCATGATTCCCTTACAGCACCGCCAAGTTTATCATGGGAGTGAAGGATTTCATTAAAATCCCCACACATCATCCAAGGATTTTTCCGACAAGTAGCTATTTGTTCTAATCTTTCCCAAAGATTTGATCTGAATTTTCGGATAGGATGTCCGTAAATACATGACAAATAGAACTCATAACCTTGATTACTGATTTTACAATCTATAAGTCTTTCATCTGAACTTACAACTGATATATCAACAGAGTTTTTCCACAACAAAGCTAAACCTCCACCAATTCCTTTTGGGGGGACACACATTACATAGTCATATTTTAAAACTGCAGCGACATCATGTACCACATTATTACTATTCTTCGTTTCCACCAAGAAGAGTACGTCCGGGGAATAAAACTTCTTTATTCCCTTGAGGCGTCGAACTACCAGAGACCCTCCTAAACCCCGACAGTTCCAAAATCCGATATTCATACTGATCCTGGTGGATTATGGCCCACCGAACCTTCACCTAAAATTCTCATATGTGTACCACCCAAAATACGGTTTAATGTGAGGACTAAACCGAAATCATAATGTTGGTAAATGCCACCCAAACCATAGATAACCGGGGCTGGAATTAACCACCAATTAGATGATGTAATCGAAATAGAGGGTGGTTTATTTATTAACATTATGATATAAATTAATTCCGGTTTAATTAAAAGCCTATAATAATTAAACCGTTTAAACAATGTTGTAAGCCAATTTAGTCCGTACACACTATTATACCGTTCACTACCAAAACCTACTTCCGGCAACGTACCTGGTAGATGATGGCCGGAAAAGCCTGGAGGAGGTGATATGGGGTTTGCTTTGCGACGTTTTGCCTCATGACCCACATCGGAATTTGATGTGGATTCCAGAAGGAGACAACGTTTCTCCAACGAATCAGGAGGGCCAGGGGGATTTGCGTCATCGTCGTCATCACCACCATTGTCGGCACTGGGGGAAGGAGAAATAGTGGATGTCGGGCATTCGGAGGAGTCATGTGAGATTATCCCACAAACTGTGCAAAAATTCCTTAATTTCTCGTAGCGAAATCGAAGAACGATTTCCACATCTTCAAAACGGAACTTCCTCTGAAAGAGGAGAGGATTTCCGATATTAAGCAGCACTCGCACACGGACAAATTCGACACGGGAGGCGCCGTCTGCGTTGAAATCAGATTCGAGGAGGACACCAAGGGTTCCGCCAATGTGCATCACCATACGGTATGTCAGAAATTGAATCGGTATTCCACGTATTTGAACCCAGAACGGGATATGAAGCAAATCGGTATCCGTCAAATCCGGAGCCCACTTTTGGAGGACGACCATCCAGTCGTTGAAGGACCACGGACTCCGGCGAAGGATAGAGATCAATCCTTCCTCTGTCTCAAATAGAAACTGTACCCTGTTCCCTTCAATAATGCGAGATACGATTGATTCGCCGGCGCTCTAGAGGCGAGGAAGAGTTGTCATCAGGGCACGAAGATTCTGTTTGCGGGAATTTACAAGTTTCCCGATTAGGGAATATCTTGTTTCGTTTGACGCTTGTGTGCACAATTCCGCCGGTAACGTGATCGGCTCTTCTGAAATTCCCAAAGTTATATCTTGCATTTGTTTTGTTATTGAATCCGACATTGTTGGCGAAATAGATTTGTGAGGGAGAAGAAGGGAAATTTTTGGAGGATAATTATTTAAAGGAGAAGAAGATTGGTTGTGTAACTGATAAGATAGAAAAACCGTCGACAAAGATCGACGACAAATACTCTTCGGAGGGAAGAGAGATAAACATCGACGGCGGAGAGATATTGGTAACCATCGCCGAAGAAAATGGCCGAGAAAAATCTCAGAAAATCGCATGAGAGAGAAAGCGGTTTTTAAAAAAAATCAATAAACTTATAAAAAAACACTAAAAAAACAAATTTTATAAACTATAATATTTTCGGAGAATAATTGGATTAATTTTCTATCAAAATTATATTTAGTGATAATAAACTGCAACTTATATTGGATCCCAAAATCTGCAACTCAATTTTTTAATACTATATGTTACCGCCTTTGATAATACTTCACATCTTTGCTGATCTTCCCATTTTTATTTTGCTTCTTGATCAGATTTTGCTTGTTGATCAGATTTTGCTTCTTGATCAGATTTTGCTTCTTGATCAGATTTTGCTTCTTGATCAGATTTTGCTTCTTGATCAGATTTTCCTGGCTTTTTTCACAATTTTGAAAACCCTAACTAATGCAGTGACCGAATACCCTCTGATTCCTGTTTCGTTTACGCAACCGCAGGACTTATGAACAACTCAGATCCGAACATTTCTCTTTCGCAAAAATTCTACGATCTTTCTTCTCTCTCTCTCTTCCTCGGTTTTTCTTATTTACTGACCAAGTCGTATCTTTGATTCTCTCTGATTTCGACTTTTTCAAAATAAATCTTTTGAGCATATGAAGACCCAGATTGGTTTCGGAGTCAACAATGTTGCTCTAAATATTTCCAGTTTTGTTAGATCTACAAAATCTCAACTTTTTCACTTCTTCTGAGTTTTCTTCTTTGCGGTTGATCTTAGAATCTAATTGGTCTTTAAATTTTCTTACTTTTACTTTAGTTTCTTCCAATCAATTTTGTTATTCAGGTACGCAGTTTTAGGTCGATTCATAAATTTTCAAACCTGATTTTTAAAATTGCATTGTCGATTCGAAAAGAAATGCTACAATCTTTATAACCATATTGGCCTTTAGTTCTTGATGCTGGTGCTGAGTTTAATTTCTCGAAGATTTTAGTTTCTGGCTAAGAAGAATCAATTCTGTATAGTGTTCCTGATATCGAATCATGGGCTGCATTTGCTCAAAAGGAGCACGAACTAATGATGATTACATCGAGACCAACCATGTCTCTATTGCAAACAACAACCCTAAAACCTCCAAGAAACGATCTTCTTCTTCGAGAAACAACCACAATGTAGATTCGGAGGAATCAGTCGTTAATGGAAATGAAGCCACGTTGAGGTTAATACCCAGTGATACAAAGAATGTCTTCTCTGATGACGATGAGAAGAAGGAGAGTCTTGAGAGGAAATCTTCTGAATCAGTGTTGCAAAAAGAAACCACAGTAGAGTTAGTTGATAATGTAGGACCATTGAAGCCTACAGTGAGTAGAATTGGCAGTGTTACAAATGGAGAAAGAGCAGCTAAGGTTAATGCTGGTTGGCCTTCTTGGTTGGTTTCAGTTGCTGGTGAAGCTATTAATGGATGGATTCCTCGTAGTGCAGATTCATTTGAGAAGTTGGAGATGGTGAGAGGAGGGCTTTACAATCAGATTGGAACTTTACTTTTTAAACTTAGATGATACTAAAGTAATGCTGGTTATTTCTTTGAATTGCAGATTGGGCAAGGGACGTATAGCAGTGTGTACAGAGCCCGTGATCTCGAAACAAACCAAATAGTTGCACTAAAGAAGGTTCGGTTTGCTAATATGGATCCTGAGAGTGTGCGGTTTATGGCGAGAGAAATTATCATCCTTCGTAGGCTTAACCATCCAAACGTAATGAAAATCCAAGGCTTAATAATTTCAAAGGCTTCAGGAAGTATGTATCTTGTATTTGAGTATATGGACCACGATCTCTCAGGCCTTGCTTCAACCCCTGGGATTAAGTTCTCTCAGGCACAGGTAATAACATTTGAAATGTGTATTTATGCGCTTGTAGTGATTTCGGTGTGGTTATAATCAGTTTTGCAACGTCTGATCAGATCAAATGCTATATGAAACAATTGCTGCTTGGGTTAGAACATTGCCATAGCTGCGGTGTGTTGCACCGTGATATAAAGGGCTCAAATCTTCTGCTTGATCGTAACAATAATCTCAAGATTGGTGATTTTGGTCTTTCTAATTTTTACCGGGGCCAACGAAAGCAGCCTCTGACTAGCCGTGTTGTGACGTTGTGGTACCGCCCACCTGAACTTCTGCTAGGGTCAACAGATTATGGAGTTACAGTTGATCTGTGGAGCACAGGATGCATACTTGCTGAACTCTTTACTGGAAAGCCTCTTCTGCCTGGAAGAACCGAGGTGTTGTTTCCTTTATGAATAATTCTCATTTTTTTTTAAGATTCAGCATCAGGCTTTGATTACACCAAACAAGTTAAATGTTTTATGCTAAGGCATATATAGATATGTCAATGCAGAAAATGAATATTAAAAGAGCCTTTTGTTTCTTATATGAATAGGTAGAACAAATGCACAAGATCTTTAAACTCTGTGGATCACCTTCTGAGGAGTATTGGAGAAGATCACGTTTGCGGCATGCAACTATTTTTAAACCTCAACATCAGTACAAACGATGTGTAGCTGATACATTTAAGGATCTTCTTCCTCCTTCAGCTTTGGCTCTCCTTGAGGTACTTCTAGCTGTAGAACCAGAAGCACGTGGAACCACATCTTCTGCCCTTCAAAGCGAGGTTAATCTATGAATTTTATTCTGCTATTGATTTGGGCTTCGATATTTATTTCCACTTTCTGCCTGTATTTTAACTGAGGAATACAAACCAGTAACATTGTAAGTTTCGACATTCATGTTAGCATTCCGTTTTTCAGTTCTTTACCACAAAACCTTTTCCAAGCGAGCCATCAAGTTTACCAAGGTATCAGCCAAGGAAAGAATTTGATGTCAAGCTTCGAGAAGAGGAAGCAAGGAGGTAAGATTCAGATCTTTTAACCCTTTTTCTGGAAGAGTCTTGCTTTTTAACCATTGATATGTTTTGTCTTAGTGTCATCTCAGTAACACTTTGACATCCCAAATTTTGTCTTAAGCAGAAGGAAAGGTGCGAGCAGTAAACAGAATGAACCGAGAAGGTTTCCAAAAGAATCCAAAGCTGTACCAACTCCTGGTGCAAACGCTGAGTTACAGACATCAATACAGGTACCGTCCTGAGTCTATAGAATCACACATGCATGTGCCTATGCTTCTACATTATTTCTGGAATTTTTTTGCTTTATTTCATTAGAAACGTCAAGGGGAGACTAACCAGACAAGTGTGAGTGAGAAGTTCAATCCTGAGGGAGATTCTGGCTCTGGCTTCCGGATCGAACCATTGAAGGGTGTTGCGACACAAAATCCCTACCCAAATTACACAAACGGAGACAATCATCCAAACGGATCAAGCCAACTGAGAACACAAAGGTCTTATGTCCAACGCAGCGCAGCCCACTTGTCAAGATTCTCAAACTCAGTAGCACCTGCTAGAGATGGATCACAGTTTGGAAATGTGAGAGACGCTATAGTGAATCAACGCTGGCTTGAAGATGGTTCAGCAAACTGCAATCTGTCCCAACGATTGCTTGAGAAACCCAATGGTTTGGGGAAAGATGAACACAAAGAATGGATAATGGTAAAAGAAAAACACGTTTAACATTGTTGTTGTTGTTGTTGTTCTTCTTATATTTTTGTGGCTGATCACAATTTGGTAGGGTTATGATGGTGAAAAGAGAGAAAGGATTCATTACTCAGGACCATTGATTCCAGGAGAAGAAAATCTGGATGAAATGTTGAAGGAACATGAAAGACAGATCTTGTTAGCTGTACGCCGAGCTCAAGCCGAAAAGGCTAAGAGGGATGATAAGGTTCGAGACATGCTTCCGGGTAATCTAAGGTGATTTTTGGGAGATTTATTCACATAATAAGTTTCTAGATTTCTTAGAGAAAGTAAAATAAAAGCAAACCATACTTACTCAGCCTTTTTGTTTGTTAGATTTGTATGGTTCAGAAGGGGATTAGGACTTAGGATTTTGCTTTGTATAGTTATATTTGCTAATATTTATGTGACTGATTCTTTTAAATATTCTAATAATAATATCTCTATTTAGGAATCATTACTGAGGATTCTTACTTTCTGCTCGGAGAGATCAACAAGAATTAACATTTTTATCATTTTCATGAAACCACTCATTTAAAGTTTTAAACCGGAATCATGTTGCTATCAGTCTATTGTACTTTGTTGGTTTTGTGTAAATAGAAAGTCGTATATATGGATGTGATCGTTGATACAAGAAGAGTTAACAAACAAAGAAAAATGACAAGAACTTACAAGTTACAAACTTGACAAAGAAACTTGATGATGGCCTTTGTAGGAGACGAAGATCTTCATCATACGAATTGTTCACTGCCTTTTTCCTCTGTCTTTCCTTTTGTTGCTGAAACATGTTTGTTTTCGGTTTTACTGTCTGCGATTTTCTCTCGAGGGTTACACAAGAGTCTTCCCAAGAAATGGGAAGCAATTGCCAAGAATATGATTGCTATGACGATCAAACACCATTTCCAGATTGAAATCTCCATTTTTCTTTTGGTTATGTTTCTTGCTCAAACCAAAGAAAGAAGATGAAGAAAGCTTCAAAAGTTGTTGGTACTTGTTGACCAAAAGGCAGAAGTTGTGAAGAAATGATGTGGAAGGTAACCATTTTTATCAACTTACATAGAACAAAATGAACTCATTAAAAAAATATATCATCACAAAAGACAATAATATAGTTTAGTAGACCTACTAAATAATGTCCTCAACTCTGCATTAATCGATTTTGAAGCTACTTAGTTAATGGGGAGTAGTAAGTGGACTTCTACGCCTATTTTATAAATTTGGAATTCGACTCTATTTTATTTTGTACGAATAAATTAAATTTTTGTATGAATATATTTGATTATCGGCCGGTTCATTGTAGCCCAGTGAACAAAAATAAAAAAGTTACTTAGTTAATTGAGAGATGTCGTTTTTCATACTCACACAATGTAAAAAAATGATTACAAAACTCATTAACCTTATAGTGTTTAATTTTATAAACAATAAATCTCCCTCCGTTAATTGACGGCCACGAAATTTTATAAACAATGATGGAAACCATTTAATAGCCAATTATATCAAATAACCAAAATTTGAAATCCTCTTATTTCATATTATTTATTTTTAATTTATTATATTTTCATGTCATCTTTAAAAACTCAAATGCCATATCATTTAGATAAATGATTATTTTTACATATGTTATAATTTAAATTTTACAAACAAAAATAAATTACTAAACCTCTAAAAATCTCATATTAGTTAGTATATAAATTATCGTCTAGAATCTATTATAAAAAATTCAAATAATAAAGAACAATAAAAGTATGAATTTACCTTATTTTTAATAATTTATAAGAGAAATGTATATACATTTAGTAAAAATTGTTGAGATGTCATCCCCACATTCAGTTTCAGCAATACTATTTAATTTAATCAAAAATCAATATTAGTTATTATATTAGTCAAACATTTTAATTAGATAACCTAATTATTTAGTTTAATAGTACATGAGTTTTCAAACAGTAAAAATATGTTACGAATTTAAAATTTAATAAATTTAAAAATAAGAAATTAAAAAAATTTGTATCACAAATTTTAAATTATATCAAAAATCATTTACTATTTTAAAATTTTAAATTATATCACAAATTATTTAGTATAAATTGTTTTGATTAAAAATAGAAATTATATCACTCAATAAATGTTAATAAAGATTTCGAAAATTCAAAATTGCATCGTTATAATATAAGAAATAGACATTGTGTTATAATATACTCCACATAATACTTTATTGAAATTGTTTCACTCAATTAAATGTTATAGAATTCGACATTGTTACGTTTCAGCTCTTTACAAGTACGTACCTACGTGCCTATGACTTCGTTTCCCAGGAAATCTGTACAGCGGAAGCTCGAACCGAATGATGAAAAATTATCATGTCAATTATATATTTCACACATTTATACTACGATTTAACATATTCTATATTGCACAAAATTAAATTTAAAATTTAAACTAATAAATTTAATTTTTGAATTTGCATTAAAATTATGATTTCACATATTCTACAATTGAGTTATATTCATAATATACAATTTATTACGAATTGTACTTTATTAACTTTAAACCAATTTTTAAAAAATATAAGTAAATTTTGTAAAACCCTAGAACTATACTAATCTTATATATAGTAGATCAATTTTACATTGACATTCATCTCAAACTCCAATCTCTCATACAAATATACAATACACGTTTTTTGTTTGTTTTAATGTTATAGATTTTTATTCTCTGAAAACATTCAAAACGCAATGAAAAATGAGAGTGAAGATTTTAAAATTATGAAAACAATATCTTAATGGTATTGAGACTCTTGAGTAGTTGTCGTAGATGAAAAAATATTTCAGATAAAATTGAAAATCATTTATTTATTTTTATATTTACTAAAACTACATCTATTTATTATTGTTTTTGGAGAACCAAACTATCCATGTAACTCTAAAAAAATAGTTAATACGAAAATAGTTTGCATCCTATCAAAAATAATCTTTTCGAATTAAATTAATAATTTTCATTTTTTATAAATAACAAACGTTATTAAATTTATAAATTCAACTCATAGTTTTATTTTTTTAATGTTATTGGACAAATAACGAATATCGAAGAAGTTGAAATTTTGAATCTCAACAAAAAACAAAAGAAACAATTCACTATAAAGTTTTATGACACGTCATATGTTGCATATTTTATTTATTATTTATTATTTCAGATTTCTAACTTATTAATTTTTTCGTGATCATTCCAATGATATTTGTATTCTATAAAAAATTAAAAATATATTTATATAAAAATTTCATTCAAATAATAAAATTTTAAATATTAAATTTCTATGTACTATGCTAGTAATTAGCTAAACACACACAAAAATAATTATTATTTTGACAAAATATAGTTATTACAAGACAATTGAACTCATTAAAAAAAATCTATGCATGCGAAAAGAAAACAATAATCTGGTTTAGCGGACGTACCAAATAATATATTTTTCATACTCACAAAATGCAAGAATGATTACAAAACTCTTTAATCTGGTATAATTTAACTTGTTGAGGAGATTATGTATGCAAGTCCATAAACCTTAATTAATTGAGAAATATTTTTTATAAACAATATTATGATGATTTGTTATCACCTAAATGAGAATCTATTTCATCGAGAGGAAACATAGAATTTTGCTAAAAAAAATGGTCAGAGCTGTATATGACGCATGGTAACAATAATGTATCTCTTCGATTTTGGACGTTAGCAATAAGGCCTGACATGCTACATAATCAAAAGAATTTATGTGAAGCCAGAAACAAAAACTACTTCCTATGAAATGAAGCAAGACTATGTCTTTATGAGTTGTCCTTCAAGTTCAACATAGTGTGTTATCGAGGTCTAAGATGATTAACACTCATTATGGACTAAGGTGCTATCACACTTATCTTTGGTTTTGATCACTATTTGGATTATGCAAGGAATCCTAAGCTCATATTTCTAGTGGTTTGGGATATGGTTCTAAAAAAAATCTTTACTAATATGTACCTGAGTTGAGTTTTGATCTTTAGAAGTTATCTCGTCTATAATAAAAAAAAAAAAAGAGAGAGAGAGAGAGAGCATCTAAAAAATTAGAGTCTTGCAGTTGAGTGAGTGTCACTAAGTAGGTCGTACATTTTCATGCTCTAAAAAGATTGGTATGTAATGTATCTATGGATAGGTTGTGGATCTGGCGCTTGTGTGTCGCACATGGGGACCTCATTAAGTTCATAAAAAATGTGTCACACTGGTATTATTGTGAAGAGCAGTTGGCTTGTTATTTTCTTACATATGGATAATTGGGCCACATCCCACTAAAATTAAGGGCTATGCTACTAAGTCGATTTCCGCCTAAATATAAATATCCTAGTGCTACGAACTATGACACAAACCCTAGTTGTGTGTGACATCCCTCATAGAGATCTCTCCATCATGGGCTTTACTCGATCTCAGACCACTAAGATGTTAACTGAAACCACCCGAGCCAATCGCCGTAATTATCGGTCCACCAACCTGATGTACACTCCAATCGACATCAACCTCGCTAATTCCTCTTCTAAGAATAAAGGGAAAGCTATCGCTAACTATTCTGTAGCGGATGGAGATAACATGGATGTCCCCTTATATGGCTTTGCAACATGCGAAAATGAGGCTGACAAATTCATCGACCTTCGTAAAGCATATAACTACTCATTTCTCGAACAGGAACCATGGTATGTTGCAAATCTAAAACTTTAATCTGCACAAAGATCGTTTATACCCTGATGTGAAAATTCTTCAAACGTCCATACAATCATAAGTTTATGACCAACGGAGCATGAGAAAAGTATGAGTTCCTCAAACTTCGAGATTTCCGTAATCAAAAATATCTTTCTTTAGATATAGCTAATTTAATGGAATGCGTAACACTTTGGATCGAGTTGGTTTAATTTACACGGTGTTAGATGTTGAGCCATACTATGCCATATTTTTTGGTCAGTTTTATGCTAACCTTGGTGATAGTGAGCAGCGAAATGGTGTTCATTTCGTCTACATTCGTGGGTTAGTGTTTGAGTTTTATCCAAACATCATCAACCAAATATTTGTATTGCCTGAGAATCGTCCTCTTGGAAATCCTGAAGTCGACAATATCGATGAAGTTGTGTATGTTCTGACAAGGGGTAAGTGACATCGATGGGAAGATTTTTGCTCTCGTCATTTTATCAGGAGTATGGTGTCCTCTACAAACTTTGTTGCAACAACTAGATCGCCGACAACGAACAAAACCATCATGGTCAAAACCCGAGTTAAGTTGGTAGACGTAGTCATGAAGAGAAAAAATTCAATCTCGCAAAGAGGATTTATGATCAAATCCTTCAACTTGCTCGGACTCCCTTCGCTCTAGGAACTACTCTCACATTGTCACATCTCATCCATAAAATGTTAAACTTTCAATGCAAGGTTCATGTTCATGCGATGATTGGACGATTTGATGGATATTTCCTCGCCATTACTATGGACCCGAAGGTTGGAAAAGGCTCTGATTTATGATGCTATGTTCCTTCACTTGCTTCTGATATGAATCAATGGTCTAAGTTGTTGCACTATTCAGCTCTGATTTGGAAAGATGAGGATGAGGATGATTGAAATAAGAATTAGATTGCATTCTATTTTTTCAATTTTTTCTATGTTTCTCTTTTGTAGTTTGCTTTTGAAACGATTAGCTAATTTCCCTGATGTTGAATTCTTTGGTTTCTAACTCAAGTTCTCAAGAGGTGAAAAATACAAGTGAATGGGAAAAAATAGAATAATAGGTGTACTGTTTTTCAGAAGACAAGAATTCGATTTCTTAGGTATATAATATACAAGAAAACTGTTAAAATGTCACTGCATTTTGCGACCATATACGTAATCGCAAAATTTGCGACCACATTTGCTACGATTTTGCGACAACTTTGCGACTACGGAGAAGTAGTCGCAAAGTGGTCGCAAAAGTGTGACCCAAACTTGTAATCGCTAAAAATGCGACCAATTTGCGACTACATTCTGTAGTGGTTCTTCAGTCACAAAGTGGTGGCAAAGTGTCAACATAAAAACATGTGTATGTTAGGTATAACAATATTTAAGCGACTACACTATTGTAGTCGCAAAGTAGTGGCAAAGCAGTGGCAAAGCAGTGGCAAAGTAGTGGCAAAGTAGTGGCAAAATGTTGTATATATATATCCCATCCCATTTTTTCATTTGTAGAATCGAAGAAAAATAATCTTAAAACATGTGGGGAAATTATAATAATTCGAGAGATTGGATGTACAAAAGGATTGATAATAAAACAAGAAATATATCGTCGAAATTTGCACAACGCATGGAGCAGTTCATGAATTTTTCAAGTAGTCAACGAATAGCTCAAAGTAGTCAACAAATAGCTCAAAGTAGCGGAGGTAAGTTTTTCTGTCCTTGTATTAATTGCAAAAATGATAAATTTATTCCGGGACAGAAAATATGGAGTCATCTATATAGTCGAGGATTTATGCCAAATTATTATATTTGGTATAAACATGGAGAAGAGCTGAATGTTCAGTTAGGGACGAGTACGAGTCGGGGTGATGTCTAAAGAAATCAGGGAGGTACGCGTGGTAGTACTAGTGATGAAACAGTTGGTACATCCGGTCATAGATATGTTGAAATGGTGATGAATGCATTTCGTGAGGCAACGACTGATGATCATCAGTACTATAATCAGAACGAAGAAGAATATAATTATAATGAAGAAGAATGGCCTAATGAAAAAGCACAAAATTTTTACAACATGTTAGAAGCTGCGAAAAATCCATTGTATGATGGTTGTCATGAAGGGCACTCGTAGTTATCTTTAGTTGCTCGGTTCATGAACATCATGTCTGACTTTAATTTACCAGAAAAATGTATGGATTTTTGGACGGAGCTGTTTACAGAATATTTGCCCGAAGAGAATCAGGCAACGGGTCCATATTATGAAACCGAAAAATTGATGCAAAATTTAAGCCTCCTGTTTTATAAAATTGACGTGTGTGTTCACAATTGTATGATCTTCTGGAAAGAAGATGAGAAATGGGAAAAATGCAAATTTTGTGATTCCCCCCGATATAAGCCAAGCGAGGGCATGACGAGAATACTTTTCAGTCGTATGTGGTATTTACCTATAGATGATAGACTTAAAAGAATGTATCAAAGCGAGTAAACCACAGATGCAATGAGGTGGCACGCAAAGCATGAAGCAGAAGACGGAGAAATGAGTCATCCATCTGATGCTACATAGTGGAAAATTTTTCAATATCTACATCCTAGATTTGCTGCTGAATCTCGAAACATTTATCTTGGCTTATGTAATGATGGGTTCAATCCATTTGGTATGTCTCGTAATCATTCATTATGTCCGGTGATTATCACTCCATATAACTTGCCACCGGACATGTGTATGAAGAAAGAGTATTTGTTTCTAACAATTCTGAATTCGGGGCCAAATCATCTGTGTGCTAGTCTGGATATATTCTTCTAACCTTTGATTGATGAGTTGAAAGAATTATGGTCTACGGGAGTTGATGCATACGATGTATCGTTGAACCAAAATTTCAATCTAAAAGTCGTGTTACTATGGATGATAAGCGATTTTCCCGCTTATGGAATGTTGTCAGGATGGACAACGCATGGAAGACTGGCTTGTCTAATTTGTACGAATGATACAAAGGCATTTCAATTACCAAATAGGAGAAAGACGTGTTGGTTTGATTGTCATAGAAAGTTTCTTCCTAAGGGTCACCCGTTACGAAAAAATAAAACAATTTTTTTAAAAGGGAAACACGATTTGAATGACTATCATCCAATATCATTGACAGACGAACAAATTTTATACGAGCAAATAAAAACTGTCAATCCTTTAAGAACATATGACTGCGGAGGAAATGGTCATGAAAGTAAAGAAAAAGGTTACGGCAGCTGGCATAATTGGCACAAAGAAAGCATATTTTGGAAGTTGTCGTACTGGACGGATCTTAACCTTCGACATAATCTTGATGTGATGCATATAGAGAAGAATTTCTTCGATAACATCATTAATACTGTTATAAATGTGAAAGAGAAATTAAAAGATACAGTTAAGTCAAGGTTGGATACTGTGAAGTTTTGCTCTCGACAAGAGTTGCACGTGGATGGTCGGGGTAATGATCCATTCCCTATATTTCAATTGACACAAAAAGCGAAAGAACTATTATTGGAATGTATCAAAAATGATGTCAAATTTCTGGACGGCTATACGGCAGATTTAGCAAATTTTGTGGATATGGATGGACTAAAATTTTTGGGTATGAAAAGCCATGACTGCCATGTTTTTATAGAAAGGCTTTTCCCTTTTATATTTGCAGAACTTTTACCACGGAACGCTAATCTAGCATTATCAGGTATATATAGTAATAAATATATTTTATATTTGAAGTACATAAATTAATAATAATTACATGTAGTAATTAATTGTCGATGGTAATATATATAGGGATTGGAGGATTTTTCCATGATTTATGCTCCACATCATTACAACAAAACCGTGTCCGAATTCTGAAGGAAAACATAGTCATAATTTTGTGCAATTTAGAAAAGATCTTTCCGCTTTCATTTTTCGACGTCATGGAGCATCTTTCTGTTCATCTACCATACGAATCTGAACTGGGTGGACTTGTGCAATATAGGTGAATGTATCCATTTGAAAGGTTTTATAAAAAAACTGAAAAGCAAAGCGAAGAACAAACGATATGTTGTAGGGTCGATTGTTGAATCATATGTGAATGATGAGATATCTTACTTATCGGAATATTACTTTGATGCCCACATACGTACGAAAAACAGGTAACACAAATTAATTCTTATGTTTATTAATTAATTATTTTATTATGAATGGCAAATTTTCATGCTGATATATCATGTAATTAATATAATATATATATCCAGGTATATAAGATTCGATGAAGGTGACGTTCTTGTATATTCGGATCTCAAAGTACCAGATATATTTACGCACATGGGTCATCCAAGTGGTAAATGTAAAGAAATATGGGTCTCCAAAAAAGAATATAAATATGCACATGCATATATTTTACGGAATTGTGAATATTTTCGGCCACTAGAGAGGTATATGAAAATAATTAATTGCATTTATTACATTTCAGTTCATTGTATCAAACAATATATATATTAATTTTTCATATTTACTTTTGTAGCATGTTTGAAAATCATATTCGATGTATGTATCCATATCTTTCGGAAGATGACATTTCATCGAAAAGATAGGAAGAGTTCTACATATGGGTTAGAAATTATGTATGTTTAACTATTTGACATGTATATTATATTAAATTTATTAATTTTGAAATACTAACTTTAATTTTATATAGATATGATCATATGTCAATTCATACATTTCCACAGATTCACGCGTCTTTCCTATATGGGCTCAATAATTAGTTCAAGTGCCGATGAATAAAGCGTGAACTTAGCCGATCTATTTTACAAGAGGTTATATGTTCCACACGAAGAAATATGGACATAGGACAAAGACATGTAACTACGGTATTTGTGTGAAGGGAGACAATTACTCAGATGCATCTGATGAAGCTGATTTCTAAGGGATTTTAACAGATATCATTCAACTTGAGTATGTCGGCCTCCTAAATTTGAAGATCACAGTTTTAAAATGTGAATGGTACGATCATACGCTTTCGAAATATACTCGGAAGTCGGAAAATGGCATCATTGATATCTTATCATCGGGGAAATACTACAAATACGAACCATTTATTCTCGGTACGTATACGTAAATAATTAACTATATAATTAATTTTGTTAAAAATATATAACTAATTTATATTTCATTACTTTTGATGTATCAGCCTCTCAATCAGATCAAGTTTGTTATATTTCCTATCCGCACACTAAATCATCATCAAAACAAACATGGCTTAATGTTTTGAAATTTAATCCTAGATCTAACATTTTGGGGAAATACAAAAACAAAGTCGAGATTGGCTTGTTGCAACAAGAAAATGATGAAGAGGTAATGGTTGTTCAAGAGATAGAAGTAAATCGGTTGGTCGATTGAGTTAATCATACTAAAGAAATTGATTTCGATGTCGGAGATGCGGAACTAAAAGATGAATTTCAATGTAATATTTCATCTTCAGATGATGACGAGGATGAAAAAATGTAATAAATATAGTTATCATTTTATGTATTTTTTACATTTGATTCTTATATAATTTAATTTATTCCCAAAAACCATATAATTAAAGTTTTATGACACAAATTGTGACTGATTTGCCACCACTTTGCCATTACATTGACAATGTGGTAGCATTTCAATCACAATTATCACTGGTGGTCGCAAATCAGTCGCAAATTTGCCACTGATTTGCGACCAAAAACTCAAAATTTGATATGCAGTTGCAAATCAATCGTAAAATAGCGACTGATTTGCGAACACATATGGTAAATTCACATTTTTCCTAAGTATTTTCCACATTTACAACTTGTATTTCCATTTTTATGTAACTACTAACCATTATAAGTGACCACATATATTAAAAAACATATTTGTAATGATTAAAATTTTAGAGAACATTTGAAATATATATAAGACTTATAAGGTTAAGTAAATTTGTTAAATATTTTAGTTAAATGATTTGAAAATTTGATAAATGTTATTGTTTTCTTAGTAATTGAAATTTTGTGACTGATTTGCGACTGCAATGGTTCTTGTAGTCGCAAATCAGTCACAAAATTTTGGGATTGATTTGCGACTGTAGTTGCTATTGTAGTCGTAAATCAGTCACAAAATTTTGTGACTGATTTATGACTACGGGTTTTGCAACCACATAAGTAGTCGCAAAACAGTAGCAAAATTTGTTACGGAAATTCAGTCGCAAAATAGTCACAAAATTAGTCACCAACGATTGGTCGCAAATCAGTCGCAAATTGAACCACTATAGATGAGACCTTCGACACGCTATTTTGGATATTTTTGTTATAACGTTTAGTAACTTTAACATTTTTTATTTATTTTTGTATTAAAAATCTGTAAATCTTCATATTTGGTTTTCGTATGAAAATATATTTGATAAATTTTTTTTCAATATATTATTATTATAACACTGAGTTAATTCAAAGTTTAATAGCCAAATTTTTTTTATCAAATCAAAGCTAGTTTTAAAAATAATAAATAAAAATAAATTATATAAATTCATACTAAAATTTTAAAGCAATTTTTTTTAATTTAGATAATATACAAAAATTGAAAATAATTTTACTATCATCAGTTTTACATACAAATTATTATATAAAAATATATATATTTACACTAAATAAATTATAAATAAAATTAAAATATTTTATTTTGATTCATTTTTTCTAATTTAACGTTTAAAATATTTTCTATTAGTAAAATGTTTTAATGTGTTTTAATTATAATTTATATTTTTTTAGAAAATTTAAACTAATATTTTTTATTCGGAACAAAAACCAGTGTTATTCCATAAAATTACCTATTATTAAATAAATTCTGACATTAAACAAAAACATTTATTTAGAATTTCAGAACCGAGTTTGACTATGCTAAATCTTTTAAAAGTAATACTATAAAATATCATATTTTTAAGTTTTCGTTTTAAATTTAGCACTGTAAACTTAAAATTTCAAAAATAACACAAATTATTTTTTGAAAATACATATTTAATATAAATAAATTATAAATATAACTAAAATATTATATTTGGGTTCTTTTTCTAATTTAGGATTTAATTTTTCTTTATTAAAAGAAAGTTTTAAAGTATTTTAATATTAAATTTGTGTTATTTTTTGAAAATTTAAGTTGATGATCCTATTTTTGGAACAAAAAAATTAAAAGAATACTATTTTGTCAATTGCCCAATTTTAATTTGTTTAGGGAAATTTACAAAAACACTACTCTTTTAGATTTTTTTTTTCAAATGTAACATGACTAGTTTAAATTTGTAAAATAACAAAAATTTAATATTAAGATATCTTAAATTTCTTATTAATAGAGAAAATCTAAACTATAAATTAAAATAAATTTAAACATAATATTCTAATAAATAAATATTTTTATACAATACTTTTATTTTTTAAATTTTAGTTTTATGGTATTAGATTTGGAACAAAACTAAAAATATGATATCTAAAAATATTACTCTTATGTTTTCATGTAACTATATTTTGTTGTGTTATTTTATTTTAAATGGTGGAATCATTTGCATAATATGTAAATGCATGAAGCTTATGTTAAATTGACTTGACGTGGTATTATTACTTTTTAATTTTTTTCTTCAATCTTGTGTATGTATATATATATATTAGTAATTTTATTTTACTTTGAATGTGTTTATTTGTGAGATATATTTATATAAAACTAAATACAAAAAATATGAAAAAGCTTTATATATATTAATTTCACAATTCACATCTTTAAAATTTAAAGATATAAAATTTTCTTAAAACACCACACAGCTATAAACATTGATGTAAAAATCTCTAGAAGATGCTATTAACTCCAAATTTTATATTTATCAATTAACTCCTAACTATAATTATATCCACCTCAGCAAATTATATAATATTATTTATTAATAAATATAAATTAAATATTTATATAATTTTAAATTTTATTAAAAATTATTTTTAATAATATTTTTTATATATTAATTAATGAAAGAAAAATAATTATTTTTTATAAATTTAATTGTATTTTTGTTAGTTTAATAAAATATATTGATTTTCTAACCAAATTAATAACAATAACGTATATCGTATTTATTCTAATAATTTAAATTTATTTATATATTTATTTAAAACTGGTGATCATACATCATCATCACATTTCTTTTAAAGTTATCAAATAAAAGCACACAATCAGTGAGATGAATCTGACAGCTCAGAGGAAACCCTATGCCTTTTGGCCAGCTTGGCTTCTGACCGGTCGATCCCGCTTAGTATCCCCTCTTGCAACGATACAGCTAATTATTTTTTTAAAATGTTTTTCAAATAATATATTAAAAAATTTATAATCATCAATTTACTCCAAATTATATTTCACCAATTAATTTCAAAATTTTTATTTATCAACTAACTCCAAACATCAATGAACTCCAAATTTTATATTCATCATTTAAATTTAAATTTTATATCCATCAATTTAAATTTAAATATTATATTCATTAATTAATTATGAATTTTATATCAATTAATTAACTCTGAAATTTATTTTCATCTGACGCTAAATCTTATATCATCTGACTCTAAGTTTTATATTCATCAATCCACACACTTTTGTCTACCTTCAAATTTCTATGTACCATTTTTTAGTCTCGAAGGCTTAAACCCATTAGACATGGCCACATGGATTCAGAAGGGTAAATAAATAAACCAGCTAAATTTTCTTGTTAACTCATAGTAAAACAGGCTATTATGATCGTCAAAATCTTTAAATAAAAAGCTTTTAGATAACAGTAGCTCAAGATTATTAAATAAAATCTTCATGACTACTTGTGCAAAGAAAAATTATACTTCCTCTTCCATTCTTTAGATCTTCCACCAAAGAATCAAAACCTTGATGAAGCTCCCCAAATATGGTTAAGAGTGAAAATGGTTAGAAACCAGAAACTGATCAATCAATCTCTGCGACTCTGCAAAGAATCCTCCAAATCAAGATCGACCCCAACACGATTCCGGATGGATGCATTTGCGTGGCAGGAGGAATGCCAAGGAGAAGAAGAAGAGCATGAGGCCATCTTCCACTTCTTCTCAAGTTCCATAAACCTCTCAACATCAAACTTACGACTCTTGAGCAACTTCCTCTGTCTTGAAAGAAACAATCTCTTCATGAAATCTTGATACGTTGGGTCTCTCGAAGTCAGCAAGAAATAAGCATAGCCAACAATAATCCCAGTCGCTGTAGTGAAAAACGTAATGGGTTCCATTACATCCCATGAAAACTCCCAGAAAGTTAGTCTGAAAAACAGACCGATCTGAGCCATTGAGTAACCAAGACCACACCACAGAATCTTCCTCACTTGCTTATGAGCTAATACATCGATTTCTTCCTTCATACTTCTAAGCTTATCAAATTCGTCTCTTATTGGATCATTTTCTGGATTTAAACCCAAAGGCACTGCTTTTCTAATCAAATCCACCACCTACACCACAAAACAAGAACCAATTTCAGATACATTATTTAGGCTTTTCGAAAGAGGGGTTTTTCAGATTTCTCGGACCTTATCTGGATGAAGATAAACTTTATCTCGGAAAATCAAGATAACGCCAGCATCGTCAAGGACACGAGCAAAAGCGTGAGCTTCATCGAGAGATCTAGCGATGCCTAAACCTTGAGATGCTTCAACGAGTGTATTGTAAGAGACAACTTCTTTATCCGCCATACCAATGAGCTTCTTCTTCATCTCGTCAACATTCACTAATCTCATTAACTTCTTCGCCTCCGTTACAGTTATATCTTCCTCCTTGGCCGTTTTTGCCGTTGGCTCGACGGTGAGACACCTGCAACCACCACTGATCAATGGTCTAACCGGAGAACCTTTACTAACGGTGGAAATCACCGTACGTCTCACCATACCCATCACCGACCACATCTCTTCTATACTTTTTTGTTAAACGATGGACCCACGATTGCGATGAAATCAGATCTGGGATTTCTTGTGGGCACGAAGAAGAAAGATTAAAAGCTGAGAAAAGCCGTTGAAGAGAAGGAAAAACCGAAAAAAATAGAGTGAGATTCGATTCTGACGCAGTGTGTAATGCGCTCCACCAAGAACGTGGACGGTCAAAAATAGTAATGCATTTTTACAATAGGAAGAGAGGGAAGAAGCTAAAAGTTGCTTACTTTCTGGATTTAGAAAAGTTAGGTCGCCATTGTTGACTAGCCATGGCTTTTCGAAATACCTAAATCCAAATTCGTTTATTGTGTTCTCATAAATACAAATAAGGAGAGGTTCGAGGAGACACACATAGGGCTGGGTAAAAAAATAAAAATAAAAAGTAAAAACGAAATTTAACCAAAAAATAGGTTCGGTTTCAGGCTAAACCGAAAAATTGCTCGACGGATTTGGTTTTGCCTTTTTCGAGGACCAATTTTTCTCCTTTTTTTTAATGTTTTTTGTACTGTAGAGCTATCCAACGGACCTGACCCGACATCCGTGATTAACGGGTTTATATAGTTTTCTTGCCACCACCTCTGCTTGAGTTTACGAGTAGCTGTCGGTAATTTACAAATATTTAGAAAATGATTTTTTTTAATTAATATAAAATAATATTCTAAAATAAAAGTTTTAAGTTTTTGTTTTAAATCTAACATTTTAAATTTAAAATTTCAAAAATAACAAAATTATTTTCTGAAAATACATATTTACCATAAATAGATTATAAATATAATTAAAATTTTATATTTAGGTTTTTTCTAATTTAGAATTTAATTTTTCTTTATTAAAAAGAAATTTATAATATTTTAATATTAAATTTATGTATTTTAGAAATTTAAATTTATCATGTTATATTTGGAACAAAAACTTAAAATAATGGTATTTTTATCAATTGTCTATTAATATATTCAAATTTTAATACTATTTTAGATATATATTAAATTAACTTTATTAAGTTTTTATTATTCATTAATACATATATTATATTTCAAATTTTAATACTTTTTAAAATATATCTTAATAACTAATTTTAATTAATTTTTTTTAAAATGTAGGTAATCCCTAATCTGCAAAAAAAAATCATCTACACCCATCACATATTTAAAAATATCCGATCCGGAAAACTTATTTTTTGTGAATAAAATTTTTTTCGGCCCGCTCCTGCTTTACGGTTAGGGATGTTAAAAGGGATATATCCACCCCATTTAAACTCACTCCATTTAAAACTCACTCCATTTAAACTCCAAACCCTATAAAACCCATTTATTATAAGATCTAATAGGGTTATCCATTTATACCCATTTATAATTACACTAACCCATTTAATCCATTTTAGGTTATATTTTTTCTTTTTGTTTATATTTATTTATAACCATTATATTCTTAATAAAACAATATTATAATTTTTATTTTAAAAATAGGTAATAACTTTATTTATTTGTTAAAATATTATTTTTATAAATATATTAAAATAAAATATTGAATTTTTGTCATATAATTCATAGGAAATTTGAGTTTTCTAATATTTTTAAATGTTATAATGGGTAAAATTACTTTATTAGAATTCACTCTATTTAAATTCATTTTCAATCAAGAAATTATTCTACATTTTTATCAAAAATTAAGTATTTTTCATCCAAAACATGATTCTATATTTTTTTTCGTCAAAAACATAATTCAACATTTTCTGCCAAAAACGTAATTCAAAATTTTTTCGTCGAAAACGTAATTCCATATTTTTCCACCAAAACGTAATTCAACATTTTTCCACTAAAAATGTGATTACGTATTTTTCTAAAAACGTGATTTCGTATTTTTCCGTTAATTTCATATTTTCGCGCCAAAAATATAATTTTGCATTTTCTTGTCGAAAACGTGATTTCATATTTTCTGGCAAAAACATAATTCATTATTTTCCAGAAAATAATAATTCCGCATTTTCCCGCCAAAACAAAATTTTGCATTTTCACGTTAAAAATATAATTTTGTATTTTTTAATGAAACGTGATTTTTGTTATTTATTTTTTACAAAAAGTTATTGATTACTCATTAGAAAATATTTGTTTGAATCATTGGTGATTAAAGAAAAATAAAATATAAATGAGTTTAATAGGGTACTTATTTTTTTAAAACAAAAACTTTTTTAATAAATGGGTTTTAAACGAATACCCATTTAAATCCATTAATCTTAATTCTAATAAATAGGTATAAATGGGTTTTTAAATTTATAAATACCCACTAAAAACCCATTAATGATAAACCCATTTTAACATCCCTATTCACGGTGTATCCACCAGAGTGGGACGCACAAATTATTATCCATATTGAAAGAAAATGAAAAAGGCAAAAGAATAAAATGGTAAATTGTATATGCAAAGCTAAATCTTCATAAAATCTTGGAAAATAAAATTAATATATTCAGCTTGGTTTGATTTGGTTTTTATTTTTTTTAGGATTAAATTCATCTTTTTCTTTTATGTTTGTGGTAGAGAAAAAGTAAAAATTCTCAATTTTTCTAAATACACTCTTTTTTTAAAAGAAACAATAAAGAGTAAAATAGTGAATCAATCTCCACAGAAAATAAAATTTTGGAAACACAGAGAGAAGTTTTCGTTCAAATGTAATGTCATTGTCGACATAAAAATGTGGAGCCGAGAGATTTGGTTGTGTTCCAATTCATAGTTATCAGAGGACAGCCAAACTTGGTTGAAGAATCACAATAATAGTTGTGAATTTTCAGTGTTTTGATTTAAAAGAAAACTACATTTATTTAAAGGATAATTGAAAAAATATTAGTAAATTATATAATATTTTTTATTATTAAATATTTTTATACTTTTAAATTTTGTTTTAAATTATTTTTAATATTAATTTTTGTATAAGTAAATTTAAAATAAAATAATTGTTTTTATGAATATAATAGTATTTTTTATTTTTTTAATAAAATATATTGATTATCTAACCAAATTAATAATAATGATATATATTATAATTATTTTAGTAATTTAAACATATTTATATCATGACACGTCATAATGATATTTTTGTTAATAACACTTTAATTGAGTTTATTTTCTTAAAATATTCATCAATTAATATACTAGGGATTGACAAAAATAATATTATTTTAAATTTTTGTTCCAAATATATTATTATTAGTTTAAATTTTCAAAAATAACATAAATTTAATATTAAAATATCTTTAAAATTATTTTTAATAAAGAAAAATTAAACTTTAAATTAGAAAAAATTAAAAAATAAAATAAAATATTTTAAATATATTTATAATTTATTTATGGTAAATATATATTTTATAAAATATTTTATTTTATTTTTGAAATTTTAAATTTAAAATATTAAATTTAAAATAAAAACTTAAACATTACGGTAATTTAGGATATTACTCTTGATGATTTAAAGTGTAACTCTCTCTTGGTTATAACAGCTAATTCACAATAAAAGGTTAAAAGCATACGTCAAAGAAAACAACCTTCGAAAAAACAGAAAGATGTGAAATTTAGAAACTAAAACGTGAGATTTAAATTAAATCTAACTAATTTGAGTTTTCAAGATGGAAAAAAATACGGAAGTCACATTTCCATGCATTTGCAAAATTGATATAAAATTTGTTTTCAATTGTAAGTTTAACCATTTAAATTTCTTTTTTTGCAAAATGAATTTTATATCTCTATTTTATTTTTAAATAATAATTTTATTTACAACTTTGCCATTAACTTAAAAAAAATAAAAATAACACAAAAACCATTATAAACAAGTTTTTCAAAAATATTACAAAAATATCATGTTGTTCATTGTACACAACCTCGTGGTTGTTAGGAGCTATTAATTCCATCGACACACCCAGCATAATATCTCTATTCTTTCATCAAATCTCATTCATCTTAACCTCTTTCATTTTCTCTCACATTTTTTTCCAATTTTTCTCTTCACACTACATTCAAAATCTTACAACTTTGCAAAAATTCATTATTATACGATAAAATAAGCTTCTGGGAGTTTATATCGGTCATCAGTTAAATCGCGTAGCTAAAAAATCAAGATCGAATGTTAGTTTTCGTGTTTTGGTTTCGGTTATATTTTTCAGTTCATACAGTTACGAGAAATCTGCTTTGTAATATATTTATAAAGCAGACTTTTCAAAGTCTTCTTTGTAAATATATTACAAAGCAAACTTCTCAAAGTCTGCTTTAATCAGAATAAATCTCTCTTTAATCGGAATAAACTGTTTTTCTCACTGAAGCAGACTTCTCCGAGAAGTCTGCTTTGATAGGAATAAAAATAGCATATTTCACGAAGTCTGCTTTGGTGAGAAAAACAGTTTATTCCAGTAGAAGCAGACTTTTTCGAGAAGTCTGCTTTGATAGGAATAAACGCCGCAGACTTCGAGAAGTCTCCTTTGGTGAGAAAAACAATTTATTCCGACTGAAACAGATTTCTCCGAGAAGTCTTCGGTGGTTATTCCTATCAAAGCAGACTTCTCTGAAAAGTCTGCTTTGATAGGAATAAACATCGCAGACTTCGAGAACTCTGCTTCAGTGAGAAAAATAATTTATTCCGGCTAAACAGACTTCTCCGAGAAGTCTGTTTTGGTGACAAAAACAATTTATTCCGGCTGAAGCAGACTTCGAGAAGTTTGCTTTGGTGAGAAAAACAGTTTATTCCGGCTGAAGCAACTTCTGCGAGAAGTCTTCGGCGTTTATTCCTATCAAATCAGACTTCTCGTAGAAGTCTGCTTCCGCCAGAATAAACTGTTTTTCTCACCAAAGCAGACTTCTCGAAGCATACTTCTCAGAGAAGTCTGATTTGATCGGAATAAACGTGGCAGACTTCTCAGAGAAATCTTCTTCGGCCGGAATAAACTATTTTTGTCACCAAAGCAGACTTCTCCGAGAAGTCTGCTTTGATCGGAATAATCCTCGAAGACTTCTCGGAGAATTTGCTTCAGTGAGAATATTTATTATGTGTACAATGATATAAAGATAATAGTACAAATCTGTGTTGTTTGTGGAGAATGGATTATGACAGAGATTTGGAATTTTTCTATAGATAATATAAGATCAGGTAAAATGTTTGTAATTGATGATGATGATTTCGTTGTTGATGAAGATGAGAATAAAGTTTACTCGAATGGTAAGGATTACATTTTTTACGGTAAAGTAAAAGATGAATAAATTCAGTTTTAGTGTTGAGTATCTCAGAAAATTAAGTTGCGAGTAAGAACAAAGTACAAAATCTGCCGAGAAGTCTGCAAAGAAGCGTGCCGAGAAGTATGCAAAGAAGTCTACGAGATTTATACAACAAAATTTACCGATATAAGTATGTATTTTCTGAAATATGGAACCAATAATTTCAATTAATTAGAAAGCACAATGTCATCAATGGTGTGTTACAAAAACATCCAACACTATCCTGCACCGTAATTATAACATGTACATTGATTACAACAATATCTAACACAACCTGTTAATTTAATATTTTGATGGAAATGTTAAGACGTATCTTTAGATTTTGCAAATCGATTTATTGTTTTTCATTCAGTTCTTGCTATTTCTTGTTATTAACAAGTATGTATTAAGTATTTTAAATATGTACTAAATCTATAACTATGTATAAAAGTTCTTATGAAAATTTATAGTAATATTTGTGTTTTTAATGGTTATCATTTTGTAATTTTATAAGTATGATTTGACTTGAGCTAATTTAAAAGTGATTGACATACAACTAATAGTTTATTATAATTCTGAAAAAGTTGATTGAAAATTGACTGACAAGGTGGAGTGATGAGAGCTAGTGATATGTACAATAAAGTTTACAAAAACTCATTTAAAATATGACCAAAAAATACAAACGAAATCTGCAATTAGTAATGAAGTCTGCAAATGAAGTCTGCATTTGTAATGAAAATGTGTTATGAAATATACAACAGAATTCTACAAAACAAAAATCCATTGATTCAAAAACTAACGTCAAATTCAAAACGCAAGAAAAAAAACTCAAAAACAACCACAAAAACTGTAAAACCACCATAAATTTCAAACATCTATAGAAAATCTTAAAAAACCATTTAAAATTTTAAAAACCATTAAAAATCACTTTAAAAATCTACTAAAACAACAATATTACTTTTTGTAAATCTTTTTCGAGATATACAATAAGAGAAAATGAGAAATAAGATAAGAATATAAGAAAAAAGATTAAGAAAACAACAAAAAATAACAAAATCTCCAAAACCACGAAAAACATAACAACTAGTAAAAACAACAAACTTACGTTTTCAAACTATTATGAAGTCTGCAACTGAAGTATGCAACTGAAGTTTGCAACCTGTAATGAAGTCTGCAACACGAAAATCCATTAATTCAAAAACTAACGTCAAATTCAAAACATAAGAAAAAACTCAAAAACAACAACAAAAAACTATAAAACCACCATAAATTTCAAACATCTATTGAAAATCTTAAAAAAACCATTTAAAATTTTAAAAACCATTAAAAATCACTTTAAAAATCTACTAAAACAACAAAATTAGTTTTTGCAAATCTTTTTCTAGATCTACAATAATAGAAAATGAGAAATAAGATAAGAATATAAAAAAAAAAAATTAAGAAAACAACAAAAATAACAAAATCTCTAAAACCACGAAAAACATAACAACTATTAAAAATAACAAACTTACATCTTTAGATCTCGTGACTTTCTTTTCTAGATCTACAACAATACAAGATGAGAAATAAGATAAGAATATAGGAAAAAATTAAGAAAACAACAAAAACAACAAAAATCAACAAAACTACGAAAAACTTAAAAACTAATAAAAGCAACAAGATTACGTTTTTAGATCTCTTCACTTCCTTTTCCATATCTACAATATTATAAGAAGAGAAAAAGTGTTATAAAAATAACAAAAGATCTAAACAATAAAAATATTCCAAAATCTCAAACCCAAAACCATATAAACAAAACAAAAACTTACCTTTTTCATATCTCATGATTTTTTTCCAGATATACAAAATAACAAGATGACAAAGAACATGAGAAGAGAAGAAGAAAAGAAAAGAGGGGAGGTAAAGAGAGAAGAAGAGCAGATTTACCTTGTAGTCATTTTTGGAGGATGGAGGCTTCCACTTTTTTTTTGGAAATAAAATTATGATAAAATTTTAGGGTTATCTTCTTTATAAATGGAGAGTTAAATTTGGTTATGTTAAAAATGTCAATTTCCGTTTTGTGCAGACTTCTCGAAGTCTTCGAAGTTTATTCCGACTGAAACAGACTTCTCGGAGAAGTCTACTTTAATAGGAATAAATTTCGAATATTTCTCGAGAAGTGTGCTTTGGTGAAAAAATAGTTTATTCCGGTGAAGCACACTTCACGAGAAATCTTCTTTGGCGAGAAAAACAGTTTATTCTGGCTGAAGCAGATTTCTCGAGAAGTCTGCTTTGTATTTTTACATAACCCTAAACTCTAAATTGAAGAAAACCGGTTTAGTTACATTTAATTTCCGGTTTGTGCAGACTTCTCGAGAAATCTGCTTTGTTAAATCTACGACAACATCTCGAGAAGTTTGCGTAACCCTAAACCCTAAATAATAAGATTCACTAAATGTGCGAAAGTTTTGTTAAAAATTGGATGAATATGTTGAAGATAATTAAGTAAATGCAAAACTCAAACAATTTTCTTTTAAAAATTTGTAAATCTAAATTTTTAAGTTTATCACATGATATTTCAAATTCTACCATGAATTTGATACCATTACATCGAATTCAATCTCCTTATTTTAGAATTCATTATAACTTTTACGTGTTTTTGATATGTATATAAATTATGTAAATAACAATTTTAAATTATTTTTAAATATTTTACGATTTTTATTTGATTTAGGTAATTTATTTACAAAGCATACTTCGAGAAGTCTGCTTTGGGGAGAAAAATAGTTTATTACGGCTGAAGCAGACTTCTCTGAGAAGTCTGCTTTTGATGAGAAAAACAGTTTATTCTGGCTGAACCAGACTTCTCGAGGTCTTCTTTGATAAAAAAAAAGCATGCATGGAATGAAACGTAATTGATATTTCGACATTATTTTTTAGATAAAAGGACTAAAACATAATTGAAAAAATTTAGTATGTATACAATGATCTAATCAAATTTATTAATTTGTACCGCATATAATAGTCCAAATCTGTGTTGTTTGTGGGGAGTGAACTGTGACAGAGACTTGAAATTTTTCTGTGGATAATATAAGAAGAGGTAAAATGTTTGTAATTGAGGATGATTACAAACATCAAAAACTTGTCGAAATGATACAAGAGGATTACGAATTCGATAGGCAATATGATGTGTTGGAGATAAGTTATGTTCTACCACCTGAATTTTTAGATAAAATGCCATGCGATACTCCTAATATGAAAATGACAAATGATAGAAAAGTTCATAACTTGGTTGAGTTATGCAAAAATCATGTTATACGTCTTTGTGTCTCTGTGAAATGTGAAAATAATTCGTCTGAGGGTGATGATGTCTCTGATGATGATGAAGATTTAGTTGTTACTGAAGATGAAAATAAAGTTTACTCGGAGGGTGAGGATTACAATATTTACGATAAAGTGAAAGATGAAGATAGTGATGAAGATAATAATAAATTCAGTTTTAGTGTTGAGGATCTCAAAAAAGTAAGTTGCGTGCAAGGACAAAGGTTAACTCTGGGATGTGTTGAAAATCTATATGTGAATCAAAGTTTTCCTTGCAAGACTGATTTGGTATCACATTTGCGTAGGATGTCGATTATGCAGCAATTCGGTTTCAAGGTTTATAAGTCATCGAAGCAGTTGTATGTGATAATATGTCGCATCAAAGATTGCGCATGGAAGGTTCGAGCTGCGGTCAAATTTAGTGAATCTAACACGTTTTGGGTGACGAAATATGTGCAAGATCATACATGTTTAGTAACGGACAGGTTGAATGGCCATAAACAAAATACTCCAAGATACATTGCTGAGATGTTTATGGAGCGAGTTGAAATAATTGATGGAATTACTCCAAAACACATCAAAGACTCAATGAAGGTAATGTTTGATATTTATATGGATTATACAACTGCATACAGATTAATAATATATGCTCAATAATTGGTAAGGGGAACTGCCGAAGATAGATATGACAAATTGCCTGTGTATTTGCAATCCGTTTAGAAAACTAATCCAGGTACGGTTACTACTATTGAACTCGATGAGTATAGAAGATTTAAATATTTTGTTCATCGCATATGGAGCCTCGATTGTTGGATTTGAATATCTCCAAAGAGTTGTTGTGGTTGATGGATCCCATCTCACTGGAAAGTCCAAAGGTATTTTGCTTGTGGTAACTGCACAAGATGGGAATTTTCAGACATATCCACTTGCTTTCGAGATTGTTGATTTTGAGAATGATGATTCATGGGAATGGTTTTTTTACAAAACTTCATTATTGTATATGAGATGAAAATCTGTTGGTTATAGTTTCCGATACACATAAATCCATAATGAAGGCATGCGCACGTGTTTTACTGCAAGCGCAACAAGGAATATGTTACTATCATCTACAAATTAATATAATCACAAAGATCAGGGGAAGACATTTATTGTACTTGGTGAAAGGTGATGCACACGCATTTAAAGTTTAACCGTTACATGGATGAAATACGAAAAGTGAAAAGTAACCTTTTATATTACTTAGAAAAAGTTTACGTATGTCTTTGGTCACGAGTTTACTTCTCAGGGAAGAGATATAACATAAAGACAAGCAATATTGCAGAATCTATCAATTCTGTCTTAAAAAGAGCACGTGGGTTTCCTATTTCGTATTTGCTTGATTACATATGGGAAAAGCTTGGAAGGTGGTTTTGTAAAAGACGTGAGAACGCTATAAAAGTACAAACACTGCACTCTCGAGGAGTTGAATATTTGTTGGCCATACGTTCACACGATGCACTCAAGCTAAAGGTGCAATGCATTGATAGTTGGGAGTTTTATGTGACAAGAGGTTCGCGAGACTATGTTGTTGACTTACAACATCATAAGTGTGGGTGTCGTGTGTTTGATATTGAAAAAATACTGTGTGAACATGTTATTGCAACTGCGATGATAATTGATATGCATGTGTCTACGATGGTATCTCCGTTCTACACGAAAAATTAATTGTACATGGCATATACGCATAATATTTATCCAAAAATAATAAATTGCAAGTTGTTTCCGAAGCAAGATGTCTTCCCCCGTTTGTCCGACGTCTTCCTGGTCGACAAAAAAGTCTAGGTACCAAGCGTTGCTTGAACTTGCGTTGAAAAAAGGAGCGAAGCCAAGAAAAGCGCACAAACAATACACGTGCTCAAAATGCAAACAACCCAGCCATAATCGATTGATTGTGTAAGTCTAGTTTTATTATTGTTGAGGAGACTAACATTTCCATTTATTTTTGTTTTGTAATATTTTATTTTGTATAGCATGTACAATGTGGTGACAACAAAAGTAAGGAGTAGACTGCGAAGAAGTCTGTCGAGAAGTCTACAAAAAAGTTTGTCGAGAAGTCTGCAAAGAAGTTTGCAAAGAAGTCTGCCAAGAAGTTTGCAAAGAAGTCTGTCGAGAAGTTTGTCGAGAAGTTTGCCGAGAAGTTTTCAACAAGATTTGCCGATATAAGTATATATTTTATGAAACATGTAAATAATTATTTCAATTAATTATAAGGCACAATGTCTGTTACAAAAACATCCAACACCATCTTGCACCGTAATTACAACATATACATTGATTACAACAACATCCAACACAACTAATTATGTTATAATACTAAGTCATACTAAGTCATATTACGCATCACCCATAAATGTCAAGCAGATGATACGACCTTTCCTCTGTCCCACATTGATTAGTCTCATAGAAGATCTCAGCAACTAACTTCTCTCTAATAGCTTTCATGTTTGCATCACATAACGCATTAGGAAATGACAATCCAAGCACATGACACTCAATGTACTTCAGCATAAACACTCCAGAGTCTCCACTCTTGATGATCTGAGGAACTCCATGACCTTTAATGCGTTCATGTGTGCACTCATCGCATGAATATTTACCTTTCTCGTACTTAAGGGATAACTCATTCAAAAGAGCTGGAATCATCTGAGCAAATGGCTTCACAGCCACAAATATACGAACATCGAACGTGTGATTGACATCGTTGTCCTATATTACGATGTGTTGCATCGGTATTGATATCCACATAGCGACCCAATGGTTACCCATTACATGTAGCGGTGAATATATGTCATCAACTTCGAGGCCCCATATCTTTCTGATTTTGCAGTACGATGGTTTATTACTTGCATGATAGTCAAATGCTCTTGGAGGGAGCAGTCGCCCTGAACCATCTACATTTCCGGTGGAATTCAAGAAATGCTTGTGATGGCTAGACCAAACTATGTGGGAGATGCAATCAACGAAGCAAATCCAAAGGCTCCTGAACTATTCTGGATGCTTGTTAAAACGAAGCCGGAAAAGGTTAATCCCAACGTCCATATGCTGTATTTACACGTAAAATTTTCATTATTAACATGAAGTATACAACGCTAACCATAAGTATACAATGCTAATCAGAAGTACGCAATGCTAATCAAAAGTCTGCAATGCTAATCAGAAGTCTGCAATGCTAATCAGAAGTCTGCAATAATAATAAAATATACCAAATTGTTGAGCTATTTCGATGGACCCCAGAGAGTGAGAAACCACGCGTTTGATTCCTTTGAAGTGTTACTGCAATGATATCACAATGAATATTAGTGTGAATTACTATAACTTGCACAACAAGATTCTAAAAAATACACGAAAAATTATTGGTATGGGCATATACGCATAATATTTATCCAAAAAATGATGAATTGCAAGTTGTTTTCGAAGCAAGATGTCTTCCGTCGTTTGTCTGACGTCTTCCTGGTTGACGAAAAAAGTTTAGGTACCAAGCGTTGCTTGAACTTGCGTTGAAAAAAGTAGTGAAGCCAAGAAAAACGCACAAACAATACACTTTCTCAATATGTAAACAATCCGACCATAATCGATTGAATTGTGTAAATCCAGTTTTATTATTGTTGAGGAGACTAACATTTCTCTTTATTTTTGTTTTGTAATATTTTGTTTTGCATAGCATGTACAATGTGGTGACCAAAAAAAGTAAAGAGTAGACTGCAAAGAAGTCTTTCAAGAAGTCTGTAAAGAAGTTTGCCGAGAAATCTGCAAAGAAGTCTGCCAAGAAGTGTGCAAAGAAGTCTGCAAAGAAGTCAATCGAGAAGTCTGCCGAGAAGTCTGCAACAAAGTTTGCCGATCTAAGTATGTATTTTGTAAAACATGGAAACAATCATTTCAATTAATTAGAAGACACAATATCATCGATGGTGTGTTACAAAAATATCCAACACCATCCTGCACCGTAATTACAACATATACATTGATTGCAACAACATCCAACACAACTAATTATGTCATAATACTAAGTCATACTACTAAGTCATACTAAGTCATATTACACATCACCCATAAATGTCAAGCAGATCATACGACATTTTCTCTGTCCCACATTGATTAGTCTCATCAAAGATCTCGGCAGCTAACTTCTCTATAATAGCTTTCATGTTTGCATCACATAACACACTAGGAAATGACAATCCAAGCGCATGACACTCAATGTACTTCAGCATAAACACCCCACAATCTCCATTCTTGATGATATGAGGAAATCCATGACCTTTAATGTTTTTATGTGTGTACTCATCGCATGGATATTTACCTTTCTCATGCTTAAGGGATAACTCATTCAAAAGAGCTAGAATCATCTGAGCAAATGGCTTCACAACCACATATATACGAACATCATACGTGTGATTGACATCATTGTCCCATATTACGATGTGTTGCATCGGTATTGATATCCACATAGCGATCCAATGGTTATCCATTACATGCAGCGGTGAATATATGTCATCAACTTTGAGGCCCCATGCACTACAAGAAAACTGCCAATTTGCGACTGCAATTTGCGACTACATACGTGGTCGCAAAAATTGCGACCACATTTGCCATGGTTTAGCGACTAATTAGCGACTAATAGCGACTAATCCCAACGTCCATATGATGCATTTACACGTAAAGTTTTCATTATTAACATGAAGTATACAACGCTAACCATAAGTATACAATGCTAATCAGAAGTACGTAATGCTAATCAAAAGTTTGCAATGCTAATCAGAAATTTGCAATGTTAATCCGAAGTCTGTAATAATAATAAAATATATCAAATCGTTGAGCCTATTTGATGGACTCCGGAGAGTAATAAACCACGCGTTTGATTCTTTTGAAGTATCACTGCAATGATATCACAATGAATATTACTGTGAAGTACTATAACTTGCACAAAAAGATACTAAAAATACAAAGAAGATAACTTGCATAACAAGATTCTAAATAATACAAAGAAGATAACTTGCATAACAAGATTTTAAAAAGATAACTTACTTGTCAAGTTTCAACCAATCATTAAGCACCTTTGCTTTTTATGTGTCAACTTCAGCGAATGGATCATACCCACCACCACGTTTTTTGTTTGTAATTATTTCTTTCACCGTGCAATTTTCTTGAACCGGTGATTGTTGTATGGGACCAAGTTTACGTATTCTAACACTTTTGGCGTGTTGCATAAGTATTACTGCTTTTTTAGTGTTTTGTTTGTTTTTAAAGTAAATATATCATCTTTCGGCTTTTTCCGTGCGTACGTATTGTACAGTGCTCTTCTTCTCTCGATAGATGCTTTCACTTGCTCTTTGTTTTTGATTAATGCGGGATCCATCCTTAAATGAAATTCCATAACACAATCAAATCTTTATTCAAAATATGTATTAGGTTCTAATTATCAAACCATCAAACCATAACATCAACGAAATAAGTTCGATCAATAGTGTACACAAATAAGGACCAAATAAATCACTTTTTTAAAAGCCCATGATCGGGTTGTTCGAGTACTAAACGCACCAAACGCACCACCTTGCCCGAAAATGTTCAGGGCTCGCTCATGCTGCTCCAAATTGTTCTCCATGACGTCCACCTTCTTCGACAATGCATTCACTTTTTTCTCGACATTTTGAATGCCGACAATCACATTCTTGGAGAAATTCGAGAAACACGTCTCGAAGTGGAACTTCATCGCCTCAATCATTTATGTCCTATCCACATTCCATGGCGCACTCTGGGATAGAAATGGTGAATCTTCATTCGGCTCGTACCTCTTTTTATGAGGAGTCACCTTACCAACATTATCAACTTGAAACAACCCGTTCATGAAACTTCCAGGTGTCCAATGGGAGACATCAAACTTCCAAGGCCCGAAATGCTAGAAATACGTCTTGATGATGTTTGTACAACTGTCATCAACAACATTACCCTTCCAATATGGAAACAGATCGTCGAACTCCTTCACAACGAAGTGATGTACGTTCTTCTACATAACCAAAAACCAAAATTAGAAACGGAGGGAAATGAAATATAAAAACACCAAACATACCTGATTCTGAAGAGCAACTTTGATGTTCTTTCTACCTCGGGAGCCTCGGTAGGATAGTAAGGACAAAGTAGGTGGAGGAGTGAAGGGTTCACCAAACTTTAATGCAAAGTCTGGTAGAGCAAAATAAATCTAACACTGCAAAACTTGAACAAACCCATCAATGGAGTAAGCAGACCTGCCCAAGTCCTTCTTTTATGGACAAAATTAGCTTTTTAAAAGCTACTCTGCCCCATTGGTAGCTCTCGAATGCAGCGAGATTCATCATCAGTTTAGCGTAATTGACATTTGTGCATGCTCTACGATCACGAGCGTCAATGAAAGCCACGAAAATGGCCAAATACCCCAACCTAATTCTATCATCACGAGACCACGAACTACAATTTGAAGAAGCCTCGACCAAATTCCTAATACTAGGACCTTCAGAAATACAAATCCCAATCTTCTTCCAGAACAATCTCATCTCCATCGTGACTTCAATATCCGGCTCTTTAGCTAAACTGTCATCATATTTGTAGTTAAACCCAGCTAAATGCTCGAACTCGTTAATAGAGAACCTTACCGGATTTTCACAAACCAAACACCAAATCTCGTATTTTACAGTAGAAAGAAGCTGGAAGGTGAGCATGTGGTGCACAACCCTAGAAGCCCATGCAAAATCTAACTTGTATAATTTAAAGCATACACCGAGAGGAGAACTGCATAAGAACTCCCATTCATCGGTAGGGAGAGCAACCTCAAGCGCAGACATGAGCTCAGCACCGCAAGAGTGATATCCGATGCTTTTCTGTGGGGGCGGCTCAGTGTTTTCTGTAAAGAGTCGAATTGGGAGTCTAAATTTGTCCATTTTGAATACTACAATCACACAAAAAAACAGTTAAAACAGAATAATATATTAGTGTGCACGAAATAGGAAGCAGACTTCTCGAGAAGTGTACTTCTTGAGAGAAGTCTGCTTTGAAAATAAAATAGAAAGCAGACTTCTCATGAGAAGTGTACTTCGAAAATAAAATAGGAAGCAGACTTCTCGAGAGAAATTTGCTTCGGAACTGAAATACGAAGTAGACTTCTCGAGAGAAGTTTGCTTCATAAATAAAATAGGAAGCAGACTTCTCACGAGAAATCTATTTCAAAAATAAAATAGGAAGCAGACTTTGAACGAAACTGAAATACGAAACAGAAAAATGCAACAAAATAAACCGCAAACGCAAGCACAATCCCAAAAATCATAGAAAAATTCAACAAAATAAATTGCGAACACAAGCACAATCCCGGAAATCACAGAAAAATATAACAAAATAACCATCAAAATAACCATCCACGCAAAAACAATCTCAGAAACCACAGAAAATAATCGTCACCTCAAGAAAATAACAGTGTTTAAGAAAAATCATTTGAAACAGTTCAAAATCACATATATAGCAAAATATTAGAAAATCTATCAAAATCACATATCTTTGACGTTGGGGATTCTATTCGCAGACGTCGAGGAAGAAACTATACAAAAATAACCAAAACAAAATTTAAACATCTTTTTAAACCGTGAAATTTTTTTTTTCAAATATCACAGTTAAAAATCACATACAAAAACAAATTTTTTTTTCAAATATCACAGTTAAAAATCACAGATATAGCAAAATATTCAGAAAATCTATCAAAATCACATACCTTTGATGACGGTGGTGGAGATTTAGAGATGTCGAGAGAGAAATCTATACAAAAAACAACCAAAACAAAATTTAAACACCTTTTTAAAAGAGACGAAATTTTTTTTTCAAATATCATAGTTAAAAATAAACCCGCAAAAAAAATTTTCAAAATATCTTAGAAACCATTTTTCTAAGTGTTTCTTACCGCAAAAAGTGCAGTACCGTAGGAGACTCCTAAACGTCAGGATATCTATAAATGGAAAACAAAAAACCATCAAACATCAACTAAAAATCGTCAAACATCAATTGAAATATACAGATCTATGAATGGAAAACAAAAAATTGTCAAGTATCAACTGAAACATGCATATCTACTCATACCGTCGAGGGAGAAAGAGAGAGCTTTGAGGGAGGGGGGGGGGAGATAGAGACAAAACCTTATCGTGAGGCAAGAAAAAAAGAGACGGTGAGAAGAGATAGATATGAGGGCGAGAGAAAACCGGGAACCTTACTGCTGGAAAGAGATATGATGGAGAGAGAGCGAGAAAACCTTACCGCGAGAGCGAGAAATCCGGCGAGAGATTGATGGTGAGAAAGAATATCGGCGATAGAGTAAGCGGCGGCGAAAGAGAAACTGGTTTTTTCGGCTCGAAAATAAGTGGTAAATTATTAGAGTTTTGGCTTATATACTTCTGGTAAAAATCGGGTAGGCTAAACTGTCAAATCACTAAGAAACCATGGTTTGCTAAAAATTCCTGGTTTGCGCAGACTTCCCAAAGTCTGATTTGTATTTTATTTACGAAACAGACTTCTCGTATTTTGCTTTGTATTTTATTTACGAAGCATACTTCTCCAAGTCTGCTTTGTATTTTTTTTACAAAGCAGACTTCTCAAAGAAGTCTGCTTTGTATTTTTTTTTACAAAGCAGACTTCGAGAAGTCTCTTTTGTATTTTTACATAACCCTAAACTCTAAATTAAAGGAAACCGGTTTAGTTACATTTAATTTTCGGTTTGTGCAGACTTTTCGAGAAGTGTGATTTGTTAAATATACGACAATATCTCGAGAAGTCTGCGTAACCCTAAATCCTAAATAATAAATTTCACTAAATGTGCGAAAATTTTGTTAAAAATTGGATGAATATGTTAAAGGTAAGTAAGTAAATGCAAAATTCAAACAATTTTTCCTTAAAAAATTTGTAAATCTAAATTTTAAAGTTTAGCACAAACATCAACTATTAAACCACAATACATAACAACAAAAACTATAAAATATTTGATACCATTAGATCGAATCTAATCTCTCTATTTTTTAATTCATTATAACTTTTACGTGCTTTTGATATGTATATGAATTGTGTTAATAATAATTTTAATTTTTTTTAAAATATTTCATGATTTTTATTTGATTTAGATAATTTATTTATAAAACATACTTCTAAAAGTCTACTTTGGTGAAAAAACAGTTTATTCCGGCTGAAACAGAGTTTTCAAAAAAAGTCTGTTTTGATCCCAAAAAAGCACGTAGGGACTGAAACGTAATTGATATTTCTACATTTTTTTAGTGAAAAGGAGTGTTTAGTAATTTTTCTACCCTTATACGTTACTTTTGCAAGAATATTTTAATGGGGATTAAAATTAAATTTGAAGGCAAATTTTAGGTCATTTTTAGCAATTATCCCAAAAATTGTTATAAAATTGTAGTTAAATTATGAGCTTAAAAATTGTTGTAAAACTGTAGTTAAATTATGAGCTTGATTTTTAAAAAAATGTAAACCAATGTATTATGAAATTATCAAAACATAGATATGAGCAAAATATCTGAAACTGAAAAAAAATCACTTAAAACAATATAATCAAATTGAATCGGAACCAACATAATCTTTAATTGAATCTTACACTACTATATCCAACAAAACCAAGAATCGAATGGATAACCAAAATATCTAAAATATCCAAAATACAATTATATACATTAAAAATATTAATTATATTAGAATTGGTATTTTAATTATTTTACACCAAAATACAGAAAATAATCAAAATATATGTTTGTTTTTAGTTATATTAGTCAACATTTAATCAAAATTTATTCATATTTGACTAACATTTTAATTTTTTACCGATATTTTGAATATCAATTCGTTGCAGATCAAGATGAAACCGAACCAAATCGAAACAAAAATTATAAAATATTTGAATCGATCATATATCTTTAATATTGAAATATCTAAATTCAAAATAAGTTGGCGTGAAAACCGAATGGATACTAGAAAGTCGGATAACATAATATCTTTAAAGAAAAATAACGGCATCATAAAGTGAGAAAATATGTTGTTTTTATATATATATATAAACTAACCTATCTTCATGTGTTATATTACTAGGTTTTCCATTACAATTATTCAAGTTTTAATTAGTTCATTAAGACTAAAAGAGTCATAAATTTAACTCCTATTATTCCTCTAACCAAACATTTATCTATACTATTTATATTGGCAAACACATTTATATTTTATTATTTTCTTAATTAATATAATATAATTTTTTAAATTCTTTCTAAAAATCTTTTACATGTGGTTTTAGTGTTTTTGTGAGTTTTAATGGTTTTAAAATTTTAGATGGATTTTTAAGATTTTTAATAAATATTTGAGATTTATGTTAGTTTTACCATTTTTTGTGGTTGCTTTTGACTTTTTTCGAAGGTTTTGAATTTTACATTAGTTTTTAAATCGATAAAAACTAAGGATGGTGAATGGATTGTCAAAGTATAATTTTAAAGTTTTAAATGTGATTTGGACATTATTTTCAAAAGATCAGTTCAAACGAGTACAAAATCGTATAATAGCTAAAGAGATTTGAGATTCACTACAAAATTTGTATGAAGGTACTTCAAACGAGTACAAAATGGTATAATAACTAAAGAGATTTGAAATTTGCTACAAAATCGTATGCAGTGTCTTTCAAACTATAATCGACATGTTAACTTCACAATTTGAGACTCTAAACATGGGAGAAGATAAAACCACATACAGATTCAAAACCAGTTATGATATGTTTTTTCTTCCTTAAGATGGCAATCGAAAGTGTTATATTTTCTCTCTTGTCGTAGGGTTCTGATTTATACACTCTGCAACTTCTCAATAATTTCTTTGATGAAATCGGCCTCTGAGCTGAGAAAAGAAATTACAAACACAATTTCATTAGATACTAAGTTGGTGAGGAAAAATGTTATGCATGATAACTTGTATTTGTTTCCTACTCAATTAATTTATATTTAATGAAGATAATCATGCATAAAAAAAGAAAATTATCATAAAAATTTCAAATCAAATAATATATTCTTAATATTAATTGAAAGTACATTTATTAAAAATTACATTTCATCTTCTCCTTCACTTGAAGATTATGTGTTAACTTTTCCAAACATATTAAAAAAATTCGTTTTATCTATTTGCTATTAATTAATCAATTGCATATTTTTCTATCATTTACTCTTAAACAAATCAATGATTTAATTGGAAAATATAGTTACTAAAAATGATTATTTTTTATTTTCATCCCTATATATTAATTGGCAAATACAATTAGAAAAGCAATTGATGATGTTACATTTTCTATTTCACTTAGTGTTCATATGTCAATTTCAAATGTAATAACATAGAATTTAAAAATACATAAATAACAATATTTGTTATACATGGTTACAATATATGTAATACATTTTATTGAATTTGAAATTCCGATCAAATTTAGTGTTATTGATTATAAAATTTTAAATCATGTGTTATTGGTTATATGATTTATAAATATTAATTCAAATCACGGATTCTTCGGTCCAACGGATTTATTTATGGATTTGATTTCACAATATATTTTAGTGAATTTAGAAGGATTTCCATGTTAAAAATAAAAAGATTAAAATCTAGGAAAAAATTACAAATTTAAAAATTTACAAACAGCAATTCAAATTCAAATTTTAGATTTGAAAATCAACAAATTTTACAAAAATTTATAAATTCTATATCGATTTGTAAATCTAATAAAATAAATAAATACATAACATCCTATGAATACACGCTATACAATATAAAAATAAATAGAATAGCATCTTATTTTTTTCTAATAGAAAATGAGTAGTAAATTATAAGAATTATCCTTTTTAGAATTTTCTGTCCATTTTAAAAAATGGAAAGTATGAAAAAATGAACCTTAATAAAAGTAATAAAATCTATGATAAAATGAAAATTTATTTCGTATCCACTATCTAGTTATATGTGGTTACATGAAATAGAACATGTCCCATCTGCGTGATTATTAACTAAAACATGATTAATATGATATTATCGGATAACAAATATTTATTTCTGCATTTTTGGTTATTAATTTTATTCATTACATAATTTCCGTTTATATTTATTAATAAAACCTATTTTAAAAAGTGAAATTGTTTAAAATATCACTTTTTTAAATTTTTATTCCAAAAATAATATCATTAGTTTAAGTTTTCAATAATAACATAAATTTAAGATTAAAATGTATTAAAACTATATTTAAATAGAAAAAAATTAAATCCTAAATTAGAAAAAATGAACCCAAATATAATAATTTAAATTTATGTATAATTTATTTAGATTAAATAAGTATTTTTTAAATAATTATTTATGCTATTTTTGGGATTTTAGTTTTAAGATGCTAGATTTAAAAGAAAATTTTTTAAAAGTACTATTTTAGGTTATTACTCTTTCTTTTCTTCTCTAATTCAAAGATATTTTAAATGTTTTAGTTTTGATATTCCTAACATTTCTTTACATTATTTATGTGTAATTTAAAATTTAAATATATTTGCAAGATTTATAATAAATTAAACATAAAAACTTAAAAAGTGAAATTTTAAAGAAATTAATTTATTATAAATCTTGCAAATATATTTTAGTAATAGAACATATATTACTTAAATCAAATCGATTAAGTTAAATAAAAAAATTATATTCCAATATATTTAACTAAAATAGTATCGTTGAGAAAGAAAGATAATGTATATTAATAAAAATTTAAAAATCCATCACTTTAAAGATAATTCGTTGAGTTATTTTGAAAACTTAGTTTGATGTTTAAATTATAGTTAACAAATAGGGAATAAACTTGATTTCTACTATGAAAAACTAATAATCATAAAGTTTCTAAAAATGAGTTTTTTTTTTCTTGTAAAATGGTGCAAATTTTAGATTTTATAAAGATTAGTGATTTATAAGCAGTCATGTAATTTAAAAAATATAATATAAAGGGATGATGAGATATGATTATATAAAGGTGCATGGAATAAAAAATGATGAAATACAACTTACCATAAAACATATGTATTCATGTAATCGTACGGTAAATAAATTGATCTATATACATAGAGTTTAAGTTGGTTGTTGGTAAGTTTATCAAATTCTGCTTGGCTTAAATACAATCCAAGTAAAATCAGACAGAAACATATGTAAGTTTAGACAACAATATCTTCGTTTAACGTTCAATGAAGATCACGTAGATAGAGAATATATATACCTGTTGTCCCTTTTGATATCTCACATCATCTACTTTCACTTTGTAAAATATCGGAATCACATTCAACTTGTTTTTATCCGCAAGTTTCTTCATCTTTGAAAGTTCGTTCAAACACCATTTGGATTCTCCATACCTCTTAGAGAAAATTGCTAGTGCAATGGACGACTCCTCGATCCTTTTGAAGAGATGCGTAAGGTTTCTTCCCTTTTGTTCGTCTTTGTCAATGAAGAAAGATATTTGTTGTAAAACTATAGTTAAATTATGAGCTTGATTTAAACAAAAATGTAAACCAATGTATTATGAAATTATCTAAACATAGATATGAGCAAAATATCTGAAACTGAAAAAAAATCTGAATCAGAACCAATGGAATATCTAAATAAATCTTACACTATTATATCCTAAGAACTTAAACCAGATCAACCAAACTAAGAATCGAATGGATAATTAAAATATCCAAAATATAATTATATATAAAAATATTAATTATATTAGAATTGATATTTTGATTATTTAACACCAAAATACGTAAAATAATCAAAATATATGTTAGTTTTTAGTTATATTAGTCAATATTTAATCAAATTTTATTCATATTTGACTAATATTTTAATTTTTTATCGATATTTTGGATATCAACTCATTGTAGATCAAGATGAAACCGAACCGAATCGAAACCAAAATTATAAAATATTTGAATAGATCATATATCTTTAATATTGAAATATCTAAATTAAAAAAAAACTAATGTAAAAACCGAATGGATACCCGAATGTCGGCTAACATAAAGAAAAATAAGGGCATCATAAAGTGAGAAAATAAGTTATTTTTGTATTTTTATTATAATACTGTCATATAATATTCTTTATCTTATATTATAATATTTCTATTACTCTTGATCATATATATATATATCATTTTATTTTATTTTGATCTTGTATCTATTCATTACACTTAGGAGCTCCATCAATTATTCAATCAAATGATTGATCATCTCCACAAATATTGCATGGAGTATTTTTTATGAAACCTAATAAATATCTTTTTAATATTAAAAAGGAATTAAATTTGAAAAAAAATGATGAAATATCATTGAAAAAGATGATATGGCTAAAAAAATTATGACATATCGTTTAGTCAAATATAAAATGTCAATTTAAACATAAAATTATTACCAAAAAATAATTTAATCAAATCAGAAATGATAATTTTAAACATAAATTTATTCTCAAAAATAAATTAATTAAATATAATATGATAAATTTAGATATAAATTTATTTCCTAAAAATAAATTAAAATCATATATGTTGAACTAAAAATGAATTTAGAAAAAAATGTTTACATATCATTATAAAAAGTGATATGACTAAAAATTATTATTCGTTATATATTAAAAAGAAATAAGTTCTGAAAAAATATTTATATGTCATTTAAAAATTAATATAAAAAAATTATGATTTATTATCTCCTATATATTAAAAAAGAATTGAGTTCTGAAAAAATGTTTATGACATGTCATTAGAAAAGATGACATGCCTAAAAAAAATTATGATATGTCGGTTAGTCAAATGTGAAATAACAATTTAAACATAAAATTATTTCAAAAAAGTCATTTAATCAAATTAGAAATGATAATTTTAAACATAAATTTTATGTTTAAAAATAAATTAATCAAATATAATATGATAATTTTAAATATAAATTTATTTTCTAAAAATAAATTAAATCATATATGTTGAACTAAAAGTTATTTAGAAAAAATGTTTACATATCATTATAAAAAGTGATATGATTAAAAATTATTATCCCTTATACATTAAAAAATAAGTAAGTTCTGAAAAAAATGTTTACATATCATTAAAAATTAATATAATAAAAATAATTTTGACTTATTATTCCCTATGCATTAAAAAGAACTAAGTTTTGAAAAAATGTTTACATGTCATTAAAAAGTTAATATAACAAAAAAATGACTTATTATCTTCTATACATTAAAAGAAAAGTGAGTTCTAAAAAACTATTTACATATCATTAAAAAATATGACATAGCTAAAAATAATTATGGCATGAAATTTATTCAAATGAAATTGTAATTTTAGACATAAATTTATCTCTAGTAAATCAAACAAATCGTATATATTAAACTAGAAATGAGTTTAGAAAAAATATTTAATACCATATATGTTTTCAATTTTATGGTTTTATTTAGTTTAAAAAAATTATGACATGAAATTTACTCAAATGAAATGGTAATTTTAAACATAAATTTATTTCTAACAAATCAAATAAATCATATATATTAAACTAGAAATGATTTAAGAAAAATATTTAATATCATATATATTTTCAATTTTATGGTTTTATTTAGGTTTTATTCATTTATAGTTGTTTCAAATAATTAATTTCATTTGACAAAATACGATGAATAATTTATATTTTTCAATCATGGTTATTACTTACTTGTATATTGAGTTATTCATATTTTAATCAACATCCAGTTATATAATTGGTAATTTTAAAAATTAATATTTATAGATGACACTTAATTTTACAAAAAAATATAGTCAAAAATATACAAAACTAATGGTTAAAAATATGTATTATATATAAATACATACTTTTTAATATATAATTGTACCAAAATATAGTTTAGATATAATTTGATTTTAAACTAAAAACGTAAGCATATTACAAATTAAAAAATATACAATTTTAATAGTTTTAAATACGTAAACACACAAATAAAATGTATCCTATATAATAAATATGTAATATAATAGATTAAACGAGAAGTGAATTATAAAAAAAATATTTACATATCATTAAAAAAATAACATAGCTAACAAAAATTACAAAATAACGTTTAGTCAAATATGACATAATAATTTTAAACATAAATTTATTAAAATAAATAAATAAATCATATATATTAAATTAGAAATGAGTTTAGAAAAAATGTTTAATAGCATGTATGTTTTAATTTTAAAATTTTATTTAAATTTTATTTATTTATAGTTGTTTTAAATATGGAGATTTCAATAAGGCTTTGTTAGCAAACCAACTATGGAGAAAGCGCTTGATTTATAAATTTAAACTCTACAAATATCATTTCCATTGTTGTACCACATCCAAATAATATTGAAGTTGTAGCTTTGAAAGCGCTTGATTTATAAGATATTGATTAAGACAAAAAAAATTATCCTTCTAATTCAATTTTTGTATACCCAAAATACCATGTGGATTTAAACTCATATTAATACAAAAAAATTCTGCTTCAATTATCCAGAAACGACCTTGATATCGTTCCATTCCTACTTCTAAAAAAACACTCTTCGACTATTCTATCTTATCCATCCTAAACCAGAATTTTCATCACCACAATGTATTACATCATAATTGTATTTTATCCATACTTCCACTTACTCTAATTTTGAGGGTAACCTAAAAATCGATATTTATTAGAGTCTTTGTTCATAGAGGACATCCATTCGTAAATATCCTCGTAGCAAGATTTCAATAAATCCTCTGTTGGTAGAATTTCTACTTTTTCATAGTCTCCATAAAATCCGTAATGGTACTATTCTAATGTGAGGTTTAATTGCAGATTTTTTAGAAGTAGACATTAAGTTATCATAGAATCGCATAATACAGTAGTAGGAAAACCTGTTTTTCTCCAAGGAAAAAAATATGTTTTGCCGATTTCTCTTGTGTATAACATCGAGGACACATTTGATCAACTTGTAGATTACAACAAGAAATATTGTAGTTCAATGAAATTGCTTTTGATAGAATTCTCCACAAAAAGTGTTTCAGCTTGGGTAGTATCTTCTGATCCCAAATCTCCTTAGCTAAATCTGGAAATGTTGCTAAGTAAGACATACTAATGTTGAGTCAATAATGTAACTGCTTGATAATATCCTAATTTTACCGAATATTTTCCATCAAAGGTATATCTCCAATATATACCGTCTTTATAAATGAGATGATGATCCGTATTTTCCACCATATCTCCAATCATTTCATCATCCCATTGTAATGTCTATTTATTGATAAGAAATTGAAAAGGGTATTGAGGATTAGTATATATGGTAATAAGAGGAGCTCAGTGGATTTAACAGTAACCAATTTGCAGATCTAATATGAATATCTTCTCCATTCCCAATAGACTGTTGTAATCCCATTAATAATAATTCTCGGTCAAACATAAGAGATTCCAACCATATGATGGTTGAGAAACTTTCTTCAAGCTAAGGATATTATCGTTACGAAAATATCTTCCTTTTAAAACCCTGTAAAGAAGACTTTGAGTTCGATTAATCAGTTTTCATAACTGATTAACAAGGAGAGCTTGGTTAAAGCAATACTACAACTCACAAAAACTCAATCCTCCATTTATTTGAGGTGTTGCCATTTTCTTCCAATAGACCCAAACTATTCTTATTTTTTTATTAGTCGATCCCAAGCAAAATATATCAAGTATAGTGTCTATATCATCACATATTCGTTTAGGTAGTTGAAAAATATTCATCCAATAAACTGGTATCGCAAAAGCTACATTTTTAATCAAGGTTTATTTTTCTTCAATAGATAAAAATTTTGTTTGCCATCCTGAGATTTTGTTGTAGGCTTTTTCTTTGATTTACTTAAACATCTCACTATTTTTCTATTCAAATTGTTCTGGAAGTCCAAGATACTCACCCCCTCCTCCAATATTTGGGATTTGAAAAGTATGTTGCATTACAACTCTAGTATTGTGAAATACTTTTCTCCCAAACATGATTTTTGATTTATCCAAGTTTATTATTTGTTCGGAAACTCTGTCATAGTCTTCAAAAATCTTCAAAAAATTTGCATTGTTTGTATAATCCGTTTTCACGAAAAATAAAGAATCATCCGCAAACAATAAATGTGAAAGTGGTAGAACTATATAATTAAACTTTAAGGGATGTATATCATGGTTTCACTCAGCATTAAGAAGCAACCAACTCAAAATATTAGCACAAATCATGAAAAAATATGGTGATAAAAGATCCTCTTGTCTAAGACTTCTTTGTGCATAAAATCAACCATACGGACTACCATGGATAAGCATTGAAAATCATACACTTTATACATATATCATAATTTATCGAATCCGATTTTCAAAAAAACTTTTCTTATGAAAAACAATGTTTAAAAAAATCTATTTAATAACAAAAAATTGAACATCGTCGTTGTACTCTTAAAACATGTTAAGATTCATGTGCCAGTAGGATATAAAAACAGTCTGTTATTAACATATGTGATATAAAAACAGTTTGATTTTTTAAAACAATAATAGATGCCGAAGACCGCAAAACCAACATCTTCGAAATAATATTGTACATTACGTTACATAACACAATAGGTCTGAAGTCCACTGTGCTTGAACTTTCAACTTTAGGAATCAAACATAAATTAGTAAGATTAATCTTTGGAACCATCTATCCCCTTGCAAAAATATGTTTAATTTCGGTCAAACTGTTATTTATAATTTAGTTTTAGTGCATGATTTATTTTACCAAAAATAAATAAAAAAAATTATTACTGATTAATTAAAAATAGATAATTTTTTAGAGTAATTATACTAGATGAGCCAAAATAACCATATAATTTGCAATCTAGCCAAAGTACTATTTGCGCACTGTACAAATAATGTTAAACCGATATTACCCCTATTAACCTAAACCCCTAATCTTGATTCGCAAAATAAAAATGTCAGGCGTTTTCAGATTTGTGTCAGAATGAATTTTCATGCTTTAATGATGAGAGAAGATGAAGGGAAGCTTTTCGTCAAAATATTTCAAAAACTGGATTTTTTCATTTTTCTTCACTCTTTCTATCTATCCGGAAAATTTTATCTTTTGTTCTTTCAAACAGCGATTTCCGACTAGTCGCTTGTACTATTCAGTTACCGACCTTTTTTCCAGTAAATCCAAGATTCCTCTGCAACTATTACTGTTCACGTAAACAGTACGACTCACTGATAATTCGGTAAGTTCGTCGATTTCGCAATCTTTTCTTAACCGGTGTGACGATTCCTTAAATCTCGGATTTTCCTAATTCCGTAACCGTATTTTTGCAGGATAAAAACCCTCCTTCTTCATCTCTTACACTATTCATTTGAACAGTGTTTACTCACACTCTTCAAACTATAGAAGATGTCGAAATGGTAGCAGTTACATTTCATTTCTAAATTTTTATTTTATAAATCTCTAAGATTTTTTTGATGCATGAATCTATTTGTTCTTGCATGTACAGGATTCAATCTCTCCGCTGCCGGAGAGGATGTTTGCTGCTAGAGAAGAACCATCCGGCAAGTGTGTGAACTCATATCACAAGACGAAAAGGATTTCGTCTATTTTGAATGCTCTAGAAGAGGGTGAAGTGGAGTTTTTCATGAATTCTGTGTTTGGAAAAGTTATTGTTTCCAACGAGAAACCATCATATTCTGAAAGTTTTGGCCATATCATGGTCACTCGGCAACTTAAAACTGCAAAACCACATGATCTATGGTTTCTGTTTGCGGGTAAGCCGATTAGATTCTCGCTAAGAGAGTTTGGGATCGTAACCGGCCTTCCTTGTGGTAAATTTCCAAGTACTTCCAAGGGTAAGAAGAAGCATCCCATTAAAGAGAAGTCGTACTGGCCTACTCTCTTCGGCAACATGCAATCATTCTCCGTTGATTTTGCGATAAAGATGCTGAAAAAGAGAACAGTAGCGGATAAAGAAGAAAGGATAAAATTTGCTTGTCTTGCTTTCACAACATCGGTGTTGGTCCCTACTTCTCACATCCCCAAAATTGACAAAAACCATGTGGAATTGATTCGAGATTTAAATTCCTTTTTTAGTTATCCGTGGGGAAGGGTTGCATTTGATTTGGTTGTTTCTTGTGTTAAGAAAAGGGATGTTCTTGCTTTACCCCAACCACCAATTGATGTTCAAGGTTTTGTCCAATCTATTCAACTGCTTATGGTTGAAGCAGTTCCATCAATTCTTGATATAGAGCAAGTCAATGAATCTTCCTCATCGTCTGATACCGAAGATGATAACGAGTAACAAGGTGATAGAACGCGTGAGGATTCATCATCCTCCAAAAAGAAGAAAATTGGTCTTAGCCCTGGACATGTGAGGTTGTTGGATGAGGAATGCCAGGTAATTTTTCGACATCCTCTCTTATTTTTTTGTATATCATAATTCATGGACCATAAGTTTGTATACCCACGTAATTCATCTGTGAATTAAGTTTTCAGTATCGATTATTAAACAATATCCCGATTATCAAATTGTTTTACACGAAGTTTTCCATATGACATGTTCTGAGACATGTAGTTGTTATACGTCCAGATATGAGATGTTCATGCTAACTCGTATGCTAACGATCTAATCTTTCGTGTCTTAACCGATATACCTTTTCTTAACAACTACAATAGGTTTTCTGTTGTTAACCGATAATAGTGAATCTTCATAATATTTTCCGATTTTTCTTAAAATTCTCTATTATTTTTGTTGTTTTATCATACAAAGTTTTTTGGTATTTATTTGGGTATAGATGTTATGATATGCTAATCAGATTCTTATGATATTTTGTTGTTTGTAGGTTGAAGTGTTTAGTATTATACCTGATGATGAGGGTATGACAATAACGGAGGATGATCTGGTGTGGTCCGACGATGAGGATGATGAGAATGTCAACAACATGGTGAAGTTGATATCAAATAATTTTCAATTTGATAAATCTATGTTCTCAGGAGGGACAACAGAGGATGAGTTGAATAAGTTACGTAGTGAAGAAATGGAGAAGAAGGAGATGGAAAAAAAAGACAAGAAGGATAAGCGGAAGGAGAGAGTTAATGTATCTGAATCTGCTCATCTGCATTCTTCTTCTAAGCTGCCATCTCGTACTTCGAATGATCCGCATATTGTTGCTGATTTCGTGACTTCAAAATTGCGTGACCATTTTACTGCCATTGATACGAAGCTCAACAAATCTGTGTCTAATTTCAAGAAGTTAGACGCTTCAATCACGAAACTTCACGAACCTGTTGAGATGTTTATTGATCAAAAGATTACAGAGATGCAGGACGCGGTTCTTAATTTCATTCGTCGGGTTATTGGCAAATCTTCATCAGCCTATACTCATACAACCCAACAACCATTTTCTGCTAATGTAACTGATATCCCGGGAACATCAAATGTTCCTTGTCCAGGAGACGGAACGTCTGCTAAGGACCCCTTTATTGATATAACGGGAGTGGAGTCTGATGCATCAGATGCAATTAATGCAGTCCTCGGTTCCCTTAATCAAGATGGATTGAACGAGATTAGTCTTATATTTTTTTAACAATTTATTCACGGATATAGTTCCGTTATTCTATGAGTTACACTATTCATGAATAATTGTGATGCACTACCTCATTTATTATGTGTGCTTGATTACTTATATTTTTAATAGTTACGGATATGTTAATTATTACCAATATATATTTTTAACAATGTTTTTTTTTTACATATAAGTCAATTGTGACAATGGTGAAGAACTGAACAATGTTGATGATGTCCATGTGGTGAATGCAGGCAAATATGTAACTGATAATTTACCTACAGAGAAAATACCTGGAATTCAAGATCAAAATGTATTGGTATGTTCTACAAGTGTTGATATTTTTATTATTATTAAGAGGTTAATTATTGTTTTGTTGTAACTATTAATATGTAACAGTCTTCTGAGCCTACTCATATCGATGATGCGGTTTTCAATCTACCATGTCGTCGTTCTCTCTTGGACTTACCCAGGAAGAGGTAAACAAAGCCGACGATATTGATACCTTAGTGGATAATCCACATGAATCTGATGCTGAGGATGTTGGGGATAACGAAGAAGAGAAGGAGGATGACAAAGAAGAAGATACCACAATTGATGAGGACCAGGAGCTTCGCAAGAGCAAAAGGTAGAGGACAACTCCAAATGTCCTCAAGGACTTTCAATGTGTGACAAACGTCTGATTGCAGTGCCACAAGATCCTCAGCCAATCCTTCATGGATATGATCTTGACCTCGACTATGCAACAAAATTTGTCAAGCTTCATACCTTACTCAAGAAGAAACTGTAAGTTTATCTGAAATTTTATAAAATAACTAACAATATGTCCAATGTTACTGTTAAACTAATGTATTGGGCGGAATTTGAAATGATAACTGGTTACTTTTTTCTGTAGTTCCATTTATCTGCCCAAAAGCATCACAGTTACCAATAGAGATGTTGCTGACATAGCGGAGAGAATGAAACTAATGTCTCCTAAAGTAAGTATTATCACAATGTGTCATTGAAAAAGCTTGTTAGCATGTTTTATCTAACCTTTTTTGCATTTGTCACAGATGTTTGATGTTTTAATTCATTTGTCACAACTTATGTACAACAGAGAACAAAGTGCAGGACAAAGTGTGTTATTCCTTGACACAAACTTTGTGTCGCTGCTCATGAAACACCATTCCAAGTTTGCCCATGTTGCTGCCAAAGATAGGGCACATTATATGTTTGATGATGCCATTTTCGTATATTTTAGGTTGGAGAGCAATCCAAATGCTCCCCAAGGTTGTATTTCCCATTCAACCTTGATAAACAACATTGGGTCGGGGTTTGTGTTGATTCGTCTGTCAACACGGTGTACGTTCTTGACTACAATATCTCTTTCCGTTCTGATAGTTCGGTTAAGAAAGATATTAGGCCGATAGCTCAGATGATTCCTTACCTATTGAAGAATACTCCTTTCAAAAATATGCTGTCACAAACTAAGGCATATGCTATTGTCAGACCTAAAGGCATTCCTCAAAATAGTATATATGTGGACTCAGCAGTCACGTCTCTTCTTTTGATGCAGGCTCATTCCATTAGTGGATTTGAAGCATGTAAAAACATCAAACCTGATTCCATACCATCTGAATCACAAAAAGTTGATGTTATGTTCTTCGAGGAGTTTGTCGACAACATTGAAATTCCTTAACTTTAACTTGTTGTATCTCCGTTTTCACATTTCTGGACTCTTTTATTGTCTTCTCCACATTGGGTGTAAAACTATTTGGATCTCAGTTTCGGTTTGTGTGTTTGCTATTTAGGTATGTACCCGGATATGATATGTTGTAGTCGTTACAAATCGTATTATTATGTATAAGTTCTCATTTTCTAATGTTTTTTTCATGTTTCTAAAACCTATCAAATATTTCTAAGTAGTATGGTTCTAGAGTTGTTACATGTACCACTAGTTTCATGTAGTTGATCTTGCAATGAAATTTGTGTTAATCGAAGATGTTTAGAGTTTAATATTTTAGTAATGGAAGTGCATTCATTATTTATTTTTCAAGGGTATTACAAAAGATATTACGGCTAACCAGTTGCGTTTTACGTTAATATAAAATAAGGGGAAAATAACGCATTAACAACATATCACAAAATACTTAAACTTATGCCCATTTGCTCTTCCATTCCCTTAGTCACTTTAGATAGACATTTTGCATGTGGCTCGGTTATGACCGAAGCCACCGCACCTTCCACATATCGCTAGCCGTCTTCTAACTCCTCCCTGAAAGTACAAAGTAAATATCGTATAAACATTATGATTTATAGGTGACACTACAAGAAAACAGCCGTTTTGCGACCACGGAAGTGGTCGCAAAATAATAGTCGCAAAAAAAATTAGTCGCAAATCAGTCGCAATTTTGCGACTGATTTGCGACCACGGTCATAGTGGGTATTTTGCGACTAATTTGCGACCACAACCGTGGTCGCTTTTTTGCGACTAATTTGCCACTGAATTTCCGTAACAAATTTTGCTACTGTTTTGCGACTACTGTTGTGGTTGCTAAATTTGTAGTCGCAAAACAGTTGCAAATTTTTGTGACTGATTTGCGACTACGGTGGAACCGCAGTTGCAAATCAGTCACTGTTTTTTGTGACTGTTTTGCGACTGCAGGTGAACCGTAGTCGCAAATCAGTCACAAAAAACAGTGACTGTTTTGCGACTACAGGAGAAACGCAGTTGCAAAACAGTCACAAATATTTGTGACTGTTTTGCGACTACAGGAGAAACGCAGTCGCAAAACAGTCACAAATATTTGTGACTGTTTTGCGACTACATGTGAAACGTAGTCGCAAATCAGTCACAAAAATGTGTGACTGTTTTGCGACTACAGGTGAACCGTAGTCGCAAATCAGTCACAAAAATTTGTGACTGATTTGCGACTACACCGTAATTAGATTTAAAAAAAAAATATTAATATATTTTTATTTTTATTATTGAAATAATATATTAATAATTTAAAAATATAATATTAATAAAATAATATTAAAAATATAATATTAATAATTTTAAATATATATATATATATATATATATTTTTACTACTAAAATAATTTCGTATATTAGTGAAATATAATATTAATATTTTTTAAATTATTTTAAAAAAATGTAAAATAATATTTAAAAATTAAAATTTCAATAATAATTTAGAAAATTAATTTCAATAATAAAATAATTATTTGAAATTAGAAATATTAATAAAATAATTTAGATTAACTATTAATATAATTGGTTTAAAATATTATTATAATATTTATTAGAATATTTATTAATTTTTATTAATAAATTAAAAATTTTATAATAATAAATGAAAAAATATGTAAACTAAATATTGAATTAAAAAATATACAAATTTAAAATTTAACATTTATTATACAAAATTTTTAAATACATAAAAACAAATTCTAATTGTCCGGTGGCGGAAATTGGAAATCTGATGGCGAAAATGGGGTGGTTGGCGGAGCCGTCGATGGTTCCCCTGTACAATCGTTATCCCGCAATAAGGAGGCGAATGCGGGATCCGTCCGTTGGATATATCCGAGGAGCATCTCCAAGCTCGAGATCTTCTTCTGGTTTTCTCTGTTCAGCTCTTCAATCTTCTCATATTTTTCCTTCATCTCCGCGTTTTGTGCTTTAATCAACGCGTTTTGTTCTTGAAGAATAACGTACTCGGGTGAATGGGTTTGTACCCCACTACTTCTACCCGTAGACTGTACGCGGTTGAGGCTACCGAGTCCATAAAGACGGCCTCGTTCATCAGGAACAGATGACTATAAAATTACGAAAACGTAAATTATATAATAAAAGTAATTATTTTGTAATTAGGAAAATATGTAAAAAGGAAAAAGTTTGAAATTTTTTTTTTACCTGTAAGAAGATCTCATTCTTCTGTGCTTGAGTCAGCTCAATTGGACGGGAGGTTCCATCGGATGTTTCTGTTGGATCGACCTCCACGATCGCCATCTTCTCTTGGATGTTTCGTTCGTATGTTTCACAGATTTGTTTTGCTTTCAAATCTACATACGAACCATCCGGTCTTGTGTGAGTCTTTATAAAGACCTCACCTATTGAGACTGGTCGTCCCAAATTATGTTCCTTCACAGATATTAAAATATTAATTAATTATGAGAAAACATAATAATATGAAAAAAAAAATTTTACTTACCATTTCCTGCTGGACCTGAATGTAGGATTTTTGGCCCGATAAATGTTTATGCGGGCCAAGACCGTCCCGAGCGGAGTTGCGGTTATGAGAGGATTTCGTACTCCTCTCGGTAGATGTTTCGGTTGCCCAATGTGCAGTCATAATACTGTACAAACTTGGGGAAATCCATCTGGGACGTTTTCCGGTTGTATGAACCGTGCTCACCATCCCTTTCATCCGCCTTACGCAGACGGCCTCGAACTCTTTTCGTACCACCGAGGTGATCAACGGATCCCAGGTGTACGATTGCTTGAAATTAAGTTAAAAAATATTAGTATATATTTTTTATATTTTATTAAAAATTTACACAATATAAAAAAAATACTTACCGCAAATTCTATAAAATATTTCTCCTGCCTCTCAGGAGGTACGACGGTCCAACTGTAGTACGGACCGTCAAACTTATTTTTCAAAATTTTTACGATTTGACGAGTAATAGACCCGTTATCGCGGTCAAACCTAATATTTATTACAAAAATGTAAAATTATATTAATATAATTAAAATTTTAATAAATATTTATTAAAAAATTAGCTTGTAATAAACATACTTACCAAGTTGTATTCGGAGCCGCATCTGGAGAAAGCACAGTCAAATACTGTTCGCGACCCGGAGTTTGTAACAAACTATCAAGAGTGATAGTTTGTTCATCCGTTCCCGTTTCACAATCGGGAATTTGTTCGTCCTCGTGTTCATCCGATTCCTGAAACCGTGGAGGTGTTTGGGTTTCAGGAACGGCATGAGGAACAAAGTTGTATTGCGGAGGGAGCCGCGATGCCGCTCTATTAGCGGATGGTGATGGGTTCGAGGAGGCCGAAGAGGTTCCTCGGCCGGAAGACGATCCGAAAGATCGTCTTCCACGACCTCTCAACGACCTACCACCACTTGCCATTTATAGAAATAGTGTTTTTCTAAAGTGTTTAGGAAGTGTTTTTGAGAGAGTTTTGTAAAGTAGTTTGAGAGATTTGTGAAAAATGAGGGAAAACCATCGGGTATTTATAGATTTTTTTGCGACCACGGATGTGGTCGCAAATCAGTGGCAAAATACCTGTGGTCGCGACTACCAATTAATTTGGTGGGAACCAAAACGTTCAAACTCCCTCCAAATTAATTGGTAGTCGCAAATCAGTCGCAAATTTGCGACTGATTTGCGACCACAGGTACATTTATCGAAACTGTAATTGTGGTCGCAAATCAGTCGCAAATTTGCGACTGATTTGCGACTACCAATTAATTTGGTGGAGTTTGAACGTTTTCGGTTTTTTCAACCTCCCTCCAAATTAACTGGTAGTCGCAAATCAGTCGCATCTTTGCGACTGATTTGCGACCACAATTACATTTATCGAAACTGTAAATGTGGTCGCAATTCAGTCGCAAATGTGCGACTGATTTGCGACTACCAGTTAATTTTGTGGGAGTTTGAAAGTTTTCGATTTTGTCAAAGTCCCACCAAATTAAATGGTGGTCGCAAATCACTCGCAAATTTGCGACTGATTTGCGACTACATCAGCATTTCCGACTGATTTGCGACTCACATCAAATTTTTAGATTAGTCGCAAATCAGTCGCAAATTAGCGACTGATTTGCGACTACATTAAATATTTGTGACTGAAATGCGACCACATTGCCAATGCAGTTGCAAAGTGGTGGCAAATCAGTCGCAAATAATACCCTAAACCCTAAATTTTGAGATTTTGAGGAATGCATATAATTATATAAGATTGAGTCATTGATTATAAGTTATAAAAATTTCAATTACTATGAAAACAATAACATTTCCCAAATTTTCAAATAACTTACCTAAATCCTTAACAAATTTACTTAACCTTATACTTCTTATATACATTCTAAATGTTATCTAAATATGAAATCATTAAAAATATGGTTTTCAATATATGTTATCACTTCTAATGGTTAGTAGTCTTATAGAATAGAAATACAAGTTTTAAATGTGGAAAATACTTAGGGAAAATGTGAATTAACCATATGTGGTGGCAAATCAGTCGCTAATTAGCGACTGATTTGCGACTGCGCATCAAATTTTTTGAATGTAGTCGCAAATCAGTCGCTAATTAGCGACCGATTTGCGACTACATTAAATTTTTGTGACTGAAATGCGACCACATTGCCAATGCAGTTGCAAAGTGGTGGCAAATCAGTCTCAATTACTTAAAAAATCTATATATATATGGATATTGGTAATACATTAAATTATATGAAAATCATATGTACAAAATACATAGCATAACTATATTTAATACATTTCTTCGTTCTCATCATCATCTAAAGATGAAATATTACATTGAAATTCATCTTCTAGTTCCGCATCTCCGACATCGAAATCAATTTCTTCAGTATGGTTAACTGTATCGACCAACCGATCTACCTCTATCTCTTGAACATGCATTACGTCTTCATCATTTTCTTGTTGCAAAAGGCCAATCTCGTCTTTGTTTTTGTATTTCCCCAAAATGTTAGATCTTGGATTAACTTTCAAAACATTGAGCCATGTTTGTTTTGATGATGATTTCGTGTGTGGATAGGGAATATAACAAACTTGATCTGCTTGAGATGCTGATACATCGTACGTTTTGAAATATAAATTAGTTCTAAATTTGTAAGAAAAAATATATATTAAATTTTTACCGAATACGTACGTACCGAGAATAAATGGTTCGTATTTGTAGTATTTCCCCGATGATAACACATCAACGACACCATTTTCCGACTTCCGAGTACCTCTCGAGGGTGTAGGATCGTACCATTCACATTTAAGAAGCGTGATCTTCAAATTTAGGAGTCCGACATACTCAAGTTGAATGATATCTGTTAAAATACCGTAGAAATCAGCTTCATCAGATGCATCTGAGTAATTGTCCCCCTTCACACAAATACCGTAGTTACATGTCTTTCTTCTATGTCCATGTTTCTTCGTGTGGAACATATAACCTCTTGTAAAATACATCGACCAAGTGGATGCTTTATTCATCGGACCTTGAACTAATTCTTGAGCCCATATAAGAAAGGCACGTGAATCTGTGAAACTGCATGAATTGACCTTTAATCATATATCAAAAATTAAACTTAATTAGTATTTCCAAATTAATAAATAAAATATAATATATATATATATATGTCAATTAATTAATTAAACATACATAATCTCTAACCCATATGTGGAACTCTTCCTCTCTTTTAGATGAAATGTCCTCTTCCGAAAGATATGGATACGTACATCGAATATGATCTTCAAACATGCTAGAACAGTAAATATTGAAAATTAATATATATTTCTTAATACAATGAACTGAAATGTAATAAATACAATTAATTTTTTTCATATACGTACCTCTCTAGTGGCCGAAAATATTCACAATTCCGTAATACATATGTATGTGCATATTTATATTCTTTTTCGGAGAGCCATATTTCTTTACATTTACCACTTGGACGACCCATGTGCGTAAATATATCCGGTACTCCGGGATCTGGATATACAGGCACGTCACCTTCATCGAATCTTGTAGACCTGTACATATATATATATATATATGCATGGTTTATATATATTATATATATTACTTATATATTATATAATAAAATAATTAATTCATAAACGTCATAACATGGTTACCTGTTTTTCGTGCGAATGTGTTCAGCAAAGTAATGTTCTGAGAAGTAAGATATCTCATCATTCACATATGATTCAACAATCGACCCTGCAGCATAACGTTTGTTCTTCGCCTTGCTCTTTACTTTTTTTAAAAACCTTTCAAATGGATACATCCACCTATATTGCACAGGTCCACCAAGTTCAGCTTCGTATGGTAGATGTACAGGAAGATGCTCCATGACGTCGAAAAATGAAGGCGGAAAGATCTTTTCCAAATTGCACAAAATTATGACTATATTTTCCTTCAGAATTTGGACACGGTTTTTTGTAATGATCTGGAGCATAAATCACGGAAAAATCCTCCAATCCCTATATATATATATTAATTACCATCGAGAATGAATTAGTTCAGGCAATTATTATTAATTTACGTACGTATTTCAATTCCAATTAAAAATATAGTTATTACTATATTTACCTGATAATGCTAGATGAACGTTTCGTGGTAAAAGTTCTGCAAATATGAAAGGGAGAAGTCTTTCCATAAAAACATGGCAGTCATGGCTTTTCATGCCCGAAAACTTTAGTCCATCCATATCCACACAATTTGCTAAATCTGCCGCATAGCCGTCCGGAAATTTGACATCATTTTTATACATTCCAATAACCGTTCTTTCGCTTTTTGGGTCAATCGAAATATAGGGAATGGAGCATTACCCCGACCATCCACGTGCAACTCTTTTCGAGAGCAAAACTTCGCAATATCCAACCTTGACTTCACTGTATCTTTTGATTTCTCTTTTACATTCATAATAGTATTAATGATGTTATCGAAGAAATTCTTCTCTATATGCATCACATCAAGATTATGTCGAAGGTTAAGATCTGTCCAGTACGGCAACTCCCAAAATATACTTTCTTTGTGCCAATTATGCCAGCTGCCATAACCTTCTTCTTTACTTTCATGGCCGTTTCCGCCTTACTCAGATGTTCTTAAAGGATTGACAGTTTTTATTCGCTCGTACAAAACTTGTTCACCTGCCAATGATTGTGGAGGACAGTCATTCAAAGCGTGCTTCCCTTTTAAAAAATTTGTTTTATTTTTCCGTAACGGGTGACCATTAGGAAGAAACCTTCGATGACAATCAAACCAACACGTCTTTCTCCCATTTGGTAATTGAAATGCCTTCGTATCATCCATACAAATTGGACAGGCCAGCCTTCCATGCGTTGTCCATCCTGATAACATTCCATAAGCGGGAAAGTCGCTTATCGTCCAAAGTAACACAGCTTTTAGATTGAAATTTTGGTTGAGCGATACATCGTATGCATCAACTCCGATAGACCATAATTCTTTCAACTCATCAATCAAAGGTCGTAGGAATATGTCCAGACTAGCACGCGGATGATTTGGCCCCAATTCAAAATAGTTAGAAACAAATACTCTTTCTTCATACACATCTCCGGTGGCAAATTATATGGAGTGATAATCACCGGCCATAATGAATGATTACGAGACATCCCAAATGGGTTGAACCCATCAGTACATAAGCCAAGATAAACATTTCGAGATTCAGCAGCAAATCTAGGATGTAAATATTGAAAATTTTTCCACTCTACAGCATCAGATGGATGACTCATTTCTCCGTCTTCTGCTTCATGCTCTGCGTGCCACCTCATTGCCTCTGCGGTTTTCTCGCTTTGATACATTCTTTTAAGTCTATCACCTATAGGTAAATACCACATACGAATGAAAGGTATTCTCGTCCTGCCCTCGCTTGGCTTATACTGGGGGGAATTGCAAAATTTGCATTTTTCCCATTTCTCATCTTCTTTCCAGAATATCATACAATTTTTAACACACACGTCAATTGTATAAAACGGGAGGCCTAAATTTCGCATCAATTTTTCGGTTTCATAATATGAACCCGTCGCCTGATTTTCGTCGGGTAAATATTTTGTAAATAGCTCCGCCCAAGAATCCATACATTTTTCTGGTAAATTAAAATCAGATTTGATGTTCATAAACCTAGCAGCTAAAGATAATTGTGAGTGCCCTTCATGACAACCATCATACAATGGATTTTTTGCAGCTTCTAACATGTTGTAAAACTTTTCTGCTTCTTCATTAGGCCGTTCTTCTTCATAATTATAATTATAATTTTCTTCGTTCTGATTATAGTACTGCTGCTGATCATCAGTCGTTGTCTCACGAAATGCATTCGTCACCATTTCAACATATCTATTACCGGATATACCAACTGTTTCATCACTACTTCAATCACATCCCTGATTTCTTGGTACATCACCCCGACTAGTACTACTCGTCCCTAACTGAACATTCAGCTCTTCTCCATGTTTATACCAAATATAATAATTTGGCATAAACCCTCGACTATATAGATGACTCCATATTTTTCGTCCCGGAATAAATTTATCATTTTTGCAATTAATACAAGGACAGAAAAACTTACCTCCACTACTTTGAGCTATAGGTTGACTACTTGCAAAATTCATGAACTGCTCCATGCCTTGTGCAAATTCCGCCGAGATATTTCTTGTTTCATTATCTATTCTTCTGTACATCCAATCTCTCGAATTGTTATAATTTCCCCACATGTTTTACAAAAATTTTTACTTTTGCTTTCGCAAATGAGAGAATGGGATGATGCATATATATACAACATTTTGCGACTACTTTGCGACTACTTTGATTTGCCACTACTTTGCGACTACACCTATGTAGTCGCTTAAATGTCGTTATACCTAACTCGCACATGTTTTTTATGCTGGCACTTTGCCACCATTTTGTGACTGCAGAGCCACTACATACCGTAGTCGCAAAGCGGTCGCTATTTTGCGACTAATTAGCGACTACCACGTGATTTTCCATACGTAGTCGCTAATCAGTCGCTATTTGGCGACTGATTAGCGACTACCAGGGTCAGTCTCAAAGCAGTCGCAAATCAGTCACTAATTCATTGCATATTGCGACTGATTTGGGACCACACGTATTGGTCACTTATTTGCGACCAATTTGCGACTACTTCGCCGTAGTCGCAAAATGGTCGCTAAACCATGGCAAATTTGGTCGCAATATTTGCGACCACATATGTAGTCGCAAATTGCAGTCGCAAATTCGCAGTTTTCTTGTAGTGTGATTCCATATGTTCATGTTATACGGTTTGATATATGATAAGATCAAATATAACATGTAATACTTATTTGAAATTTCCCTCTTGATAATATCCTTTGTTTGCGTGGTCGTCCAGGGGGCGCCTTGTTAATGGTGGAAGCAAGTTGATATCCATCAGAAGGTCATTCACACCTGATGTGTTTATCAGTCCAGGCACTGGATACATACTGCTATTATATGCCATTTTCCAAAAATCTGAGGTTAACTTGATACACACAAGTGTATCAACATTTATCTTCGCATGCACAGCAGCAACAACTGCATGAGGGCAAGGAATCTTCAAAATCTAGAACTCACAGCAAGAACATATTTTTTCCAAAAGATCCACGTGATACGAACCACCGAGTTTTGTACGTATCTCAAATTTATTTTTATTGATTCGATATACCTCGAATCCCATTGATACCTCAAAATGTTTTCCAATTATTTCTTCAATTTTTGGAGTAACTAGGCTGGTAATAGATGATGACCTTTCTTGCCTCTTACTGAACCAGCCTGTAAGTGTTGACCTTATATACTCAATTAGAGGTATTATCGGGAAACCACGTGCTTCACTCAGAATTGCATTCAAAGATTCTACGACATTGCTTGTCATTATGTTGTATCGCAGGCCAGTAAAGTGAGATATTGCCCTGTGCTCTAGTCCAATATCCATTAGGTATCCAGCACATATAATGTCGATTTCCTTAATCTCATTGAAATTGGAGTAAAACTCCGGCAAACTGTAAGCTCGTGCTGCCCTGGATACAAGGTATGCTAGGTGTTTCTTCTTAAATATTATCTGTATGTTGCGTTGTAGATGCAGCACACAAGCGCAATGCTTTGTTTTATGATATACCTGTAAAATTGTCAACAATTCAGCAAGACATTTCAAACTAGAAATTCCTGCAAAAATTTAAAAAAATGTTGCACATATATATATGTCAGGTACATTATTCACAAATGTTCATATATTTCCGATATTGAACTGTATTTCATGCTACCTATGACTATACCAGATAATTGATATATGTGCATGATATCAATGTTAATTACACATACAAATGTGGCTACCTTATTTAATCCAGCGTAGATTGAGTTGTGGCGATCTGACACAAATACGGTTTCCTCTTCATCTGGCACCACTAACAATAGTTTCTGGAAAAACCACTCCCACGACTTTTCATTCTCCCCATCAACAACTCCGAAAGCTAACGGAAAGATTTGGTAGTTTGCGTCTTGTGCACTTGCAGTGAGTAAACAACCTGCATACTTACCCTTTAGATGTGTTCCATCAATTATTATTACCTTTCGCATATATGTATATACATCCACGCTTGCTCCAAAAGCGAAGAAAATATACTTAAATCGTTGTCCGGACCCCTCGTCATAAGATGTTTCCAATCCGACAATGGATCCTAGATTGTAGTTCACCAACTCCTGTAGATAAGAAGGTAGTAAGAGGTATGAGTTCTGTTTCGATCCTCTAGAAAGCTCGAAGGCAAGTTCCCTAGACCTCCACGCTTTCCAGTATGATATTGACACCTCATGTTCGCTACACATTATCTGCTGAACCTCGTTTGGTCGTGATACTGCACTACGACCATTAAACTTTGATCTGAGCATTTCCCCAATCATTGATGTTGTTGTTAAACGTTGGTATCCACTTCTTTCATCCACTGTACACATGTGATCAAGTTTAGCTTTTCTAACCTGGAACCAACCACAACTAGCTACTTTAGTTGTGTAGACATGCCATGGACATCCTTGGCCATTGCATTGGAGTGATATCCTTTGTGGGTTAGATCGTGTGGTACGGTAATGAAATTTCTGGTTTATCGCGTATAAAGCCATATGCTTTTTAAATGCATCTTGATCGTGGAATATCATTCCAACATAGACATCACCCGCAGGATTCTGAAAACAATCACCTGTACACATAATAAAATCAGTACCCGTTACTGAATGTTGTTACAGTTAACAATTCGATATGTAACGACCTGTTTATTTCCGAAAACAATTATTTCCCGTTAACGTTTAATACAAACGACTAACTTACCTTTTACAGAAAACTGTGAGCAGTACCAGGATAAACCCCATTATTATCCATTATAGATGATATTACGGAATAATATGCAATTATTTTCAATATTATTTAACTTTAAAAAATAATTTTATGATACACACCTTCAGAAGCGGAATCATCCACTGGGTCGGTGTTTTCTACCGGGAAATTTTTCTGACCACTTGATTGTCCTATTTCCAAATTGAAATACTCTTGAAAAACTTTCCCTTTCCCTTTATCGATTGTAGTTGCTGGAATTATTGCTTGGGGTTCTACGGTCGAACTGATTCCGACACCACTAACTTCAGCTACAATAAAAATATGTATTCAAATCAATGAAATGCAAATTATCAGGCTTAACATTTCATATCATTATGTACAAGATAATATAATGAGTTACCGAGGGGATGCAAATTTTGAGAGTTCTGACCTTTATCGTCATTGTTAGCAAATACGATATTTATACCTTCTTATGTATTACTATCATCTTCATCCAAACGAATGATTCCATCATTACCATCTGATGGGATATCATCCATGTTGCAGAATTCACTAGATGAGGTAGAGGATGATTGGTTATCTGCTACATGATGTATGATATCATTTCCTGTTACTTTTCCGCTTAAAAGGTTATGGATTTTGGTTATCACAACCATTTGCTCCGGTGTATATAATTCTTCCAAAACCTTTTGGCTTGCTTGTATTATTCCTCCTGCCATTAAATCTAAAGACAGAATATTCGTACGTTAAATCGCATTGAGTAATCGGTAATATAGTGTATATACAATAAATATTTTCTTACCGTGGTAATCGATGGTTTGTTCGTCCAAAGATTTTTCCAACCGATGTAAAGCGGTTGTATTCATGTTTGATTTCGTACCACCAAAAAATTTACCTCTTTTGAAGAATTTGTACCTCTCTACTTAATACAGTCCCACAGTCACACACAAAGTCACTTCTTCTGCCTGGAGTCTTTCCGACATAAAACTTTTCACATCCTCATCATTTGATATATCAACTGGAGGATCCTAGACATCACTACACACCAGCAACCATTTTGGAGTTTTATATTTTAAAACTACTGGTATATGTTTGTCTACTTCATAACGTCGTCTGACTGTAACCATCAGAGCCGAGTAGGATTCGTTTTCTTGGAGCTTTAAACCGTAGTTTATGGCTCCTGAATCACTCTTAAAAGACCAAGCACCATCCTCACCTCTCTCCCAAACACCGCGTACGAGATTTACAAGACGAACCATTCATGTATCTTACATTATTATTCAAAAACAAAAAATTTCTCCGTTACAGGACATTAGTAACGAATACAACTTTGATAAGATCAACATCATCACTACTGTGCAAATATGCAGAAAAGCAATCACTTTTAATATGCAAAACAAGCTTCAAAACAAAAAGAAACTGCCAAAAAAAGGTCAGAAATTCAGAGCAGAGAATATTCAACTCGACATAAATGCTTTTAACGAGAACATTTATGAAAACTGAAAATGCTTTTAATGAGAACATTTAGATTTCTCTCCAATATATGTTTAATATTTCATCAAACAACGTACCGATATGCAATCAATCGTAGATCTTGATATTTTTCTTGCTGCGTATTCTAGATTTTCTTAATCGCTCTTACCTATGTTAACAATGGCGTTTATTTTTCTGTAGATAAAAATTTATATACTTCGATAAGTTCGCTTATAACATATACATACACCTACAATATATATTTTTGTATCTAATTAAAATCTTCAATTAAATGTTTATGTCAGCGATATCTTCTCAGATATCGCCTACGATGAACAATAAACTAATCTGTCAGATTTAATACTGTAGATATCAGCTGGTGTCGGCTTGAGGTGGCATCTACGAAGGTGTTTTCGGTAATTAGCTTCGAACGGACTAAAGTACAAATACTATTTCGCTAATTTTGCATAAGTTTTGGTATATATAAATTATTAACTCATTTTTTATTCTTTAAAAAATTAATTTATAGATTTTAAATGAAGAAGTTAATTTTACTTATTAAAAAGATATGTGATATTTTCTTAATTTTAGTCTGGGTAGTAACAAATTCATTCTATTAATAAATCTCGTTGGTAGAATAACCAGAAACGAGATCTGACTACTACTTCATCGATCCCACTAATCCAATCGGAAGATTTTGAAAAGTTCGACGAACATGATGAAGCGTGACTTTCCGGCGTTGATCTTACTTTCGACTTTCTTTTTCATTTTCTTTCTGGTGCCAGAGATAATTCCGGTCTGTGAAGCCGTGTGGCTTAACGTACCTCTGACCGGAACGAAGTGCGTCTCGGAGGAAATCCAGAGCAACGTCGTCGTTCTGGCAGATTACCTCGTTATCTCCGACGAGCATTCCGTTTACCCTACTGTCTCCGTCAAGGTAATATCTTAGATTCGAATCATTTGCTTAACTGTGATCTGAATCTGGATTCGATCTATTATCATTTTAGGAAATTTTATGACATTATTTTCTACGAATCGCCCCTATTTCGCATTAAATTGATTTTGAATGGTTTCCTTATTTTGAAACTTTGTGCTAATGATGTGAAATTAATATTCTTAAAGTAACCTTCGAATAGCTTTGTGATTGTGTAGTTAAATTGTTAGGTAAGTTAAAAATCAGAGAGGGCCGTATAAGCAAAGTACAAAACCTTCTTTCTATTAGCTAAAGATTTGAACTCTGTGCAATTTTATCGTCATGAGTGTATAAATCGTAGCTGATTAATATGAAAAGTGAATCTTAATGTGTGATAAGAGACTATTATTTGCTCAGTTCTGGTTCTTAAGCATTTACATGTGATTGAGTGTGAAGAGAAGACGAGCTTTTCTAATAAAATTATGTATGTTTGTGAGCGTTTTACCTCAGATATTTCTCGGTTTTCATTTCAACATGGTGGTTTGTTTATGAAGTGTGTGTGATAAAGATTAAAAATGTTTGGAACTGATGATTGATTAGTTATGACGTTGAGTTCTCTATTTGCTTGCAAAGATGAATGATATTCTTTTGTATCTTGTTGGCTTCCTATTACAAATGTTATATCTCATCAAAATACCACACTCACCGTAGCCATTAATTCTCCCTGCTACCACATAGCTTGATGCATTATACAATAGAAAGTTTGATCACATGCGTTATGAAGACATTGCTTTATATGGATTTAGGTTACTGAAATTGAGAAATCGTAACTCCTTTAAGAGGAGATTGACCACAAGTGCTATGTTGTATTGCAGGTTACATCACCATATGGCAACCTTATGCACCACAGCGAAAACGCAACGCATGGTCAGTTTGCATTTACAACTCAAGAATCGGGAACATACTTAGCATGTTTCGAGGCCCTAGGAAGTAGTCATGGTAACAAAGATATTAGTATCAACCTTGACTGGAGAACTGGAATTGCAGCTAAGGATTGGGACTCCATTGCTAGAAAAGAGAAGATCGAGGTCAGTTGTTCATTTTCTAATGAATTTTACAATGTGCAACAACTTTAAAGTCAATCTCTATATCCCTTCAACGTTAGGGTGTGGAGCTTGAACTTAAGAAACTTGAAGGTGCAGTTGAAGCCATACATGAAAATCTACTTTACCTCAGAAACAAGTAAGCTTAATTAACTTCTACATTCTTTGAATATCATTAAGAAAACAATCAAAACACTTTCTTTCTCTTTTAACACACTGCAGAGAAGCAGATATGAGGATTGTGAGTGAAAAAACAAACTCACGAGTCGCGTGGTACAGTATAATGTCGCTGGGCATCTGTATTGTGGTCTCTGGTTTACAGATTTTGTACTTGAAGCAATACTTCGAAAGGAAGAAGCTTATTTAAGTCAGAGAGTGATCCATGGATACGTTTAACCCAAACCACTTCTCTTTGCTTTCTTTCATTTAACATTCTCTTTTGAACCTGTTAGTATAAATTTTTGTTCACTTATTTCACTTGTAATTTGTCTCCCATTAGATAAGTTATATAATAATCCAGAATCCGAACTTAATTTCATTTGGAGGAATGAATTTTTTTGTTTGTTATTTATTTGGAATATCGAGCTCATTGAGTGGGAATATGGAGTATGGAGAGACATACTAATTTTGTGTCAAAATCTCATAATTTGTAAGAATGCAACGATTTTCAGTAATTGACACAATAATTATCTTTCTTGTAAGTTCAAAATCCGAATCTTAACTAAACTTCTCTTGAATTGATCTTTTTCGTTTAGCTTATTGTGTGTGTTATCTATCGAGCTAGTCGGATGAGAAATAGATTTGGGCAAATGATTTAAACCGAATAGACTGAACCGAAACCGAATCGACAAACAGATTTCGGTTGGTATTCGGTTATAAAGAAGTAACCGAACGAATATTATTTTGGAAAATTATGGTTATTGGTTATTAACCGAAACCGAACTGAAAATCGAAAAAACTAAATTATTTTCGGTTATTTCGGTTATCCGAAATAGTTTAGAGATATTTCGGTTATTTTTGGTTATTTTTGGTTATTTTTTTTGTTATTTTCGGTTATTTTTGGTTATTTTTCGGTTATTTTTCGGTTATTTTTGGTTATTTCTTTGTTATTTTTCAGTTATTTTCGGTTATTTTGGTTATTTTTAGTTTTTAAATTTAATAATCGAACCGACCGAAACCAAGGTATAACCGAACTGAAACCGAAACGAAATATAAAAATAACCGAATGGATTTTTGATCTTAACAATCGAAAAAACAGAAATAAAAAATAACCGATCGAATTCGAACCGAATATCCGAATATCGATGTCTAGTGAGAAAAGATAGACTTTGGGTTTACTTGACCATGCGTTGTGTCCAAATCTTATAATTGATAAGAAAGTAAGGGGTTTTATACAATTAACAAAAAATGACATTCCTTCGAAATTATCACAATCAAATGGGTATTTTACAAATAAGGCTTAAAACAATAACTACTACCGAGCTCATTTGGTATTTTGGGTTTCTTTGAACTAAATACTACTTTGGTCTCAAATCTTAAAATTGTAAGAATGTAGGGGTATTATGAGATCGAAAGAACAATGACTATCCTTCTCAGTTCTCACAATAGATTGGATACTTACATATAAGGCTTAAATCGATGGCCCATTACGCCCGTGTAACCAAACCCTAGTGTCTTTATAAGTTTTCATTCTTTGATCTTCTCTTAATTTTTCTAGGGTTTCAGCCACAACCAGACAGAAAATGCCGGCGGGTCATGGAGTTAGGGCGAGAACAAGAGATCTGTTCGCCAGGCCGTTCAGGAAGAAGGGTTATATCCCACTCTCCACTTACCTCAGGACCTTTAAGGTCGGCGATTACGTTGATGTGAAGGTTAATGGTGCTATTCACAAGGGTATGCCACACAAGTTCTACCATGGCCGTACTGGTCGCATATGGAATGTCACCAAGCGTGCTGTTGGTGTCGAAGTCAACAAGCAGGTATGAATTCACGTTAATTGTTTGAATCTGTTTGCGTTTGTGTTATGATTTCATGGCTGTTTGAGTGAATGCTGATTGTTGAATTGGGGTTAGAAGTTAGAACGGATTGTGATTCTTTGATATGGGTTTTTTAGTTATGTGTTTAAAAACTGAAATTTAGGATTGTGTATCGGTTTATAGGGTTAAAGTTTTGTTTGTGGGTTTAAACTGAGTATGATGATAAATGCTTGATTATGTCTCGGATCCTTCACATGCTTTTGCTATTTGTATGAGTTGCAATCAATTCTAATGATGTTGAATCCTTCAGCTAACTAAACTTAAGGACTGTGAATTGTATAGATTGGGAACAGAATCATAAGGAAGAGGATACACGTGCGTGTGGAGCATGTGCAGCAGTCGAGATGTGCTGAGGAGTTCAAACTGAGGAAGAAGAAGAACGATGAGCTCAAGGCTGCAGCCAAAGCCAGAGGAGAGACAATCAGCACCAAGAGACAGCCTAAAGGTCCTAAACCAGGTTTCATGGTCGAAGGTATGACCTTGGAGACTGTCACTCCCATTCCTTACGATGTTGTCAACGATCTCAAGGGCGGCTATTAAGTTTCCATTTTCCCTCTCTCTTCTCAGAATTTTTGGCTCTTTGTTTTCTCATTGTATCTGAACTAAGACTAATTACTATATGGTATGAGGATGCAATTCTGATGTTATTAAGTGAGATGGTTTATCATTATCATTTGCTTGTTGGCATTAGTTCGTTTGTAAGATGATTTCACATGTACGAGACCTGCACTCTCTGGAAAAATGTATCCTCATTTCATCAGTATTTCTAAGTGACTACAGGGAGATGCCTTATCACTTGCAATGTTAGGATGAGAATTTGTGACAACGTGATGGGTGTTGCAGTTCAGACACACTTGCTTCTTATGTTGTTCCACTGCACTGAATTGAGAAACTCATGCATCTGTACTTTTTTTTCCGACAAATACTTTATTAATTGAATTAATTTTGATCCAATATTACATTTGAATATAGAAAGGATGGATAAACATGATAAATTGTTGATAAATTCTCCATATGTATAGACTTTTTTGCTAAATAATCTGCTAATTGATTGGAGACACGATTAACATATGAGAATCGGATTTCTTAGAAGAAAGGTTTCCACAGTTTTATAGTTTCTGTGTAGATTTGAAATTTGAAATTTTCTTTGGTATCATGTAGACATGTATGTAAGTTGACATTATCACTCGATATTTTGATATCCCAAAGCAAAAAAAGCTTGCAAATCCCAAATAAAAGTTGTAAACTTTGTTTCAATGATCATATGTCGTTTTTGAAAACTACCCATACCACCATTTAAAAACATATCTTGGTCATTACGAATGATCCATCCAAGTCTTGAATTTTCATCGCCTTCACGATGAGCAGCATCGTAATTACATTTAATCCAATCTTTTTGTGGTAGTCCATCGAGATCTTTGTTGCTTTGATCGTCCTGGAGAAAGAATTTGAGTTGTTGGAGTAAAAGAATCAATCCATTCCTGTACATCGTCATAACTTTTCTTTAAAATATCCTGAAAAATAATACTTTGGTGATTAAATAGAAGAGCATTAGAGTTCTTCCATAATCTCCAAGTATCCAAAAAGGCATATATTTGTGTTTGTGTGTCGGCTCCATGCTCGTATATAATGAAATTAAGAGACGAAATTTGTCATAAATGGTAGCTTGAGATCCACATAATAGTGAAGAAGATAGTCCAAAATGTCGCCAAACCATTTCTGCATAGGGGCACTGGAAGAAGTCATGATTATCTTACTCTTGTTGTAGATCACATCGAGGACATATATTATCGGAAATGATGTGACGGTGATGAAGATTATCCTTTAAACCAATAGACTTGGAGAGGATCCTCCACAGAAAATGCTTGATTTTTGAAGGAATATTAATATTCCAAATATCTCTTGCTAAATCAGCTGGGATGGGTAATGGAGCCGGACAAATGTTGTGCTGCAGATGCAAACATTGATGGTAGCCTGATTTGACAGTATAAATATCATCATATGTATATCTCCATAATAAACCATCTTGAAAGGTATTTGGTTAAATATATATTTTATAGATATAATGATGGTCTTCCTTTTCAATGAGATCAGAAATGATATCTTCATTCCATTGAGAGAAGATCTGATCAATTAAGACCGATACCGGTAACGTGGGATTTGTATAGGACAGTAATTTAGAAGCTCTCGGTGGAGATGTAGGAAGCCAATTTGGAGAACCAATATGGATGTTTTGACCATTACCAATATACCATTGTAGACCAAAAATTAATAACTGTGGGCTATAAAGTAGAGAATTCCATCCATATGAAGGTTGGGATCCTTTCTTTGCATTGAGAAAATCACCTCTCCGAAAATACCGATTTTTAAGAGTTCGATGCAGTAAACTGTGAGAACGATGAAAAATCTGCCAACATTTACGAGCTAGTAGAATATAGACAAACTTCTATAATGGACGATATTTTAACATAATAATATATCTTTTAATAATTTTTAAATTTGAGGGACGAAAAAGTTACATGCCAAATACCATTTGGCAAATGGCTTAAACCAAAGCGAAACATATGGTGGATTTGAAGTAAGACCAACGCAAGACCAATGCAAAAGCAAACTCAAAGTTGCCAAAAAACAAATATGAACATCTACTTAAAATATAACATGAAGTTGTCGAAAAACAAAATAGAAAGTTGTCGAAAAGTAAAATAAACAGTTTTCTATAAAAAGAATTATGAACTTTTCTTTGGAATGAAGATTTTCTCTTCAAGTATTTCGAAAATCAAAACACGAAGAGGAGAGTTAAGAAAGTTCTTGAATCAACGGGTTGTGTAAAGTTTTATTATTTAGCACTCTATAGGTAACAAATTAACAGAGTTAGATTTATGTTAAACCTAACAAATATGATTCTATTGTAAGAGTTAACTTATTTTGATTACTAGAGAAATAAAGGTGTTTATTTTGAGTAATCAATATTTTGTTTGGTATCATGTTTTCTGCACTAAGAATCCGTAAAAGCGTGTATGACTTTTAACACATGTAAGTTTTAGGGATTAAAATAGAAAACGTACAACACTTTGGATCACACAAGCTAGTTCTACTGGATAAAGAAAATTTTGCTTGGTGAAAAGTATAAATCAAATCACTAATTAAGAGAACTGATGAAGATGATTAGACTGTGATAGAAGAATGATGGGAAGAACCACGAATAAAAACTGAGGATAGTGAATGGATTGTCAAAGTATAAATTTAAGACTTTAAATGTGATCTGGACATCATTGTCAAAAGATCAGTTTAAACGAGTACACGGTTGTATAACATCTAAAGAGAGTTGAGATTCACTACAAAACTCGTATGAAGATACTACCATTGTCTTTCAAACTATAATTGACATGTTAGTTTCATAATTTGATACTCTAAACATGAGAGAAAGATGAACCAATTGAAGTTTTTAATGGCAAATTGAGTTTAATAACAAATGAAGCTCTTGTTCTAGGTAAAATATATAAAGATAACAAATTAGTTAAATTTTTTTAAAGAATCTACCAAAAAAGTTTCAAACATTCAAATTAACTATTAAAATATCACTAAATTCGAATGAAATAAAGTTTGATCATGTTGATGGTATGATGCAAGTTTATGAGTTACAACAAAACAAAAAACAAGCTAAAAACCAAAAAGATTGCTTTGGTTACTAGTCAAATTTTAAACCCAACAAACTATTTGGTGATAAATTGAGTTTGATTGTTAAACAGTACTTCAAATAGTTTAAAAAATTCATATGCATATATAGTAGTCTTCATAAATCTTTAACAAATTAGATATAATTTTTTAATAACTTTCTACTAGGAAACTAGTTTTTTACAAGAAAAGAAAATAATTTTAACTGTAAAAAAAATAAATAAAAAATTACGTTGATGCATTATATTCATTTGTAAAATAAAATAAGACATTAAATCATATATGTAGCAAAAAAATATGATGATGCGTACATTAATATTCGTACAAAATTAAAAGATATTTTCTAATGTGTTTTTAAAAGGAATTCTCAATCCCTGATTATCTAATTTTTATATATTAAAAAGTACACATATGTCACTTATATAAGTGAATCTTTAGCTAAAACATTTAAGAAACAAACAAAAGAAAATAAATGATTACCTTAAAAGAAGAAAATCTAGAATCACCGATTTATTTTCTCAAATTCTCAAATTTCAAAAACTTGTTCGCCATCTTTATTTTATTCAATGTTTTTTTAAGAAACTTAGATTATTATTAAAATGATTTACAAAAAATATTAAATTATTATTATTTTAAATTAAGATTAGTTTAATCATTATGGTAGACCAACTAACAAAATTTTCCATATCCATAAAAATATGTAAGAAGATAAAGTTAATTTTCCTCGGGGGAATTGCTAAAAATGACCTAAAACTTGACTTCAAATGCAAGTTTGACAATTTACATTTTTTTTTGCAAAACTAACCTATGAGGGTGGAGAAATTACTGAACACTCCCTTGATCTAAAAAATAATGTTGAAATGTCAATTACGTTTCAGTCCCTGCATGTTTTTTGTTATCAAAGCAGACTTCTCGGAGAAGTCTGCTTTGGTAGGAAAAACAGGTTATTCCGGCTGAAGCAGACTTCACAAAGTCTCCGAGAAGTCTGCTTTGGTCGGAGCAGACTTCTCCGAGAAGTCTGCTTTAGTGAAAAAAACAGTTTATTCCGGTTGAAGCAGACTTCTCCTGCTTTGGTGAGAAAAACAGTTTATTCCGGTTGAAGCAGACTTCTCCGAGAAGTCTGCTTTGGTGAGAAAAACAGTTTATTCCGGCTGAAGCAGACTTCATGAAGTCTGCTTTGTAAATAAATTACCTAAATCAAATAAAATTTTGAAATATTTAAAAAAATTAAAATTGTTATTAACATAGTTTATATACATATCAAAAGCACGTAAAAGTTATAATGAATTCAAAAATAAGTAGATTAGATTCGATCTAATGATATAAAATATTTGCTAGTTTTTGTTGTTATGTGTTGTGGGTTAATAGTTGATGTTTGTGTAGAGAATTCATGCTAGAATTTGAAATATCATGTGATAAATTTGAAAATTTAGATTTACAAATTTTTAAAAGAAATTGTTTGAGTTTTGCATTTACTTAACTATCTTCAACATATTCATCCAATTTTTAACAAAACTTTTGCACATTTAGTGAATCTTATTATTTAGGGTTTAGGGTTACGCAGACTTCTCGAGATGTTGTCGTAGATTTAACAAAGCAGATTTCTCGAGAAGTCTGCATAAACAGGAAATTAAATATAACTAAACCGGTTTTTTTCAATTTAGAGTTTAGGGTAATGTAAAAATACGAAGCAGACTTCGAGAAGTCTGCTTCAGCCGGAATAAACTATTTTTTTCACTAAAGCAGACTTCTCGAGAAGTCTTCGAGATTTATTCCTATTAAAGCAGACTTCTCCGAGAAGTCTGCTTCAGCGGGAATAAACTTCGAAGACTTCGAGAAGTCTGCGCAAACCCGAAATTGACAGTTTTTAACCTAACCAAATTTAACTCTCCATATATAAAGAAGGTAACCCTAAAATTTTATCATAATTTCATTTCCAAAAAAAAAACGTGGGAGCCTCCATCCTCCAAAAATGACTATAAGGTAAATTTTCTCTTCTTCTCGTTTTACCTCCCCTCTTTTCTTTTCTTCTTCTCTTCTCATGTTCTTTGTCATATTGTTATTTTGTAGATCTGGAAAAAAATCATGAGATGTGAAAAAGGTAAGTTTTTTTTGTTTATATGGTTTTGGGTTTGTGATTTTAGAATATTTTTATTATTTAGATCTTTTGTTATTTTTATAACACTCTTTCTCGTCTTATAGTGTTGTAGATCTGGAAAAAGAAGTGAAGAGATCTAAAAACGTAAGCTTGTTGCTTTTATTAGTTTTAAATTTTTCGTAGTTTTTGTGATTTTTGTTGTGTTTGTTATTTTCTTAAGTTTTTTCCTATATTCTTATCTCATTTCTCATTTTGTATTTTTGTAGATCTAAAAAAGGAAGTCACGAGATCTAAAGATGTAAGTTTGTTATTTTTACTAGTTGTTACGTTTTTCATTGTTTTGGAGATTTTGTTTTTTGTTGTTTTCTTAATTTTTTCTTATATTCTTATCTTATTTTTTATTTTCTATTGTTGTAGATCTAGAAAAAAGATTTACAAAAACTAATTTTGTTGTTTTAGTAGATTTTTAAAGTGATTTTTAATAGTTTTTAAATTCTATATGGTTTTTTTAAGATTTTCAATAGATGTTTGAGATTTATGGTGGTTTTAGAGTTTTTTGTTGTTGTTTTTGAGTTTTCTTCTTACGTTTTGAATTTGACACTCATTTTTGAATTAATGGATTTTCGTGTTGCAGACTTCATTACAGGTTTGCAGATTTCAGTTGCAGACTTCAATTGCAGACTTCAGTTGCGGAGTTCTTATATTCTTATCTTATTTCTCTTTTTTTTTGTAGATCTGGAAAAAGATTCACAAAAAGTAATATTGTTGTTTTAGTTGCTTTTAAAGTGATTTTTAATGGTTTTTAAAATTTTAGATGGTTTTTTAAAGATTTTTAATAGATGTTTGAAATTCCCCTTGAAATTTATGGTGGTTTTATAGTTTTTGTGGATGTTTTTGAGTTTTTTTCTTACGTTTTGAATTTGACTTTGGTTTTTGAATCAATAGATTTTCGTGTTGCAGACTTCATTACAGGTTGCAGACTTCAGTTGCAGACTTCACAACACGTTCTCATTACAAATGCAGACTTCACTTGCAGACTTCATTAATAATTGCAGACTTTGTTTGTATTTTTGGTCATATTTTAAATGAATTTTTGTCAACTTTATTATACCTATCACTAGCTCCCATCACTCCACCTTATCAGTCAGTTTTCAATCAACTTTTTCAGAATTATAATAAACTATTAGTTGTATGTCAATCACCTTTCAATCAACTCAAGTCAAATCATACTTATAAAATTACAAAATGACAACCATTAAAAACACAAATATTAGTATAAATTTTTATACATAGTTAAGGACTTAGTGCATATTTAAGATACTTAATGCATACTTCCTAATAACAAGAAAGAACAAGAACTGAAAGATATGTATAAACAATTCCATCAAAATACTAAGTTAACAGGATAGTGTTGGATTTTTTGTAAAACAACATCGATAACATTGTGTCTTCAAATTAATTGAATTGATTGGTTACATGTTTCAGAAACTACACACTTATATCGGCAAACTTTGTTGTATAAATCTCGTAGACTTCTTTGCAGACTTCTCGGCAAGCTTCTTTGCAGACTTCTCAGCAGACTTTATACTTTGTCCTTACTCGTAACTTAATTTTCTGAGATACTCAACACTAAAACTAAATTTATTCATCTTTTACTTTACCTTAAAGAATGTAATCCTCAGCATTCGAGTAAACTTTATTCTCATCTTCATCAACAAAGTAATCATCATCCTCAATTACAAACATTTTTCCTCCTCCTATATTATCCACAGAAAAATTTCAAGTCTCTGTAATAGTCCACTCCCCACAAACAACAACGATTTGGACCATTATCTGCGGTAAAAAATTAATGAATTTGATTAGATCATTGTACACATACTAAATTTTCTCACTAAAGTAGACTTCTAGGAGAAGTCTGCTTTGATCGGAATAAACTGTTTTTCTCACCAAAGCAGACTTCTCCGAGAAGTCTGCGACGTTTATTCCGATCAAAGCAGACTTCTCGCAGTCTGCGACGTTTATTCCTATCAAAGCATACTTCTCTGAGAAGTCTGCTTTGATCGGAATAAACGTCGTAGACTTCTCGGAGAAGTCTGCTTTGATGGGAATAAAAATTGCTTTGACGGAAAAACGGTTTATTCCTATCAAAGCAGACTTCTCGGAGAAGTGCGACGTTTATTCGATCAAAGTAGACTTTGGAGAAGTCTGCTGATAGAATAAAATATTTTTCGCCAAAGCAGACTTCTCGCGACGCGTTTATTCTATCAAAGCAGACTTCCGGAGAAGTCCGCTGATCGAATAAACCTCGCAGAACTTCTCGAGAAGTCCGCTTTGATAAATAAAAATTGCTTTGGCGAGAAAAACAGTTTATTCCTATCAAAGCGACTCCGAGAAGTCTGCGAGGTTTATTCCGATCAAAGCAGACTTCTCCGAGAAGTCTGCTTTGATAGGAATAAAATGTTTTTGTCACCGAGAAGACCGCGAGAAGTCTGCTTTGGCGAGAAGTCTGCTTTGGCAATTAGTAAAAATTGCGTATCATTTTCTCCTTCATTTAAAGATCATGTGTCAATTTCTCCAAGTATACTAAAAATCATTTTTCATCTATGTTTTATTAATTAATCAATTTCATATTTTATACCATTTATTCTTAAACTAATCAATGATTCAATTGGAAAGTATAATTACTAAAAACAATTAATCTTCTTATTTTCATCCCTCTATCTTAATAGACAAATACAATTAGTAAAACAATTGATGATGTCACATTTTCTCTTTCAAGTGTTGATATGTCCATGTAATAACACGGAATTTAAAAATACATAAATAACAATATTTTTTATACATTGCTACAACATATGTAATATATTTTAAATTTTTTGAAAATTCAAATCAAATTCAGTGTTATTGGTTTTGTAATTTTAAATTTATATTTAAATCATGTGTTATTATTTTCTATGATTTATAAATATTAATTCAAATCACGTGTTCTTCAGTCCAAAAAAACTTACTTATGAATTTATTTCAAAATATATTTTAATGAATTTGGAGGATTTCTATGTTAAAAATACAAAGATTGAAAACCAAGAAAAAACTTACAAATTTAAACATTTATAAATACTAATTAAAATTTAAATTTTAGGTTTGAAAATCAGTAAATTTTAAAAAAATTATAATTCTATATCAATTTTTAAATCCAGTCAAATAAATAAACAAATAACACCCTCTAAATACACGATATACAATATAGAAATAAATAGAATAACATCTTATTTTATTCTATATAGAAAATGAGTATTTAACTATGATGATTATCTTTGGAATTTGCTGTCCCTTTAAAAAAAAAGACAATTGACTAATTTAGCACTAAATAATGTTTTAGTGACTAAATTAGCATCCCAAACCTAAACTCCCACAAATAGCATTTTTTTAAGTGAAAAAGACTAAAATAACCTTTAACCTAATATTCTGCAAAATCATAAACTGAGGGGAGGGTCGAACTTTGGTCCCTTTAATAAAAGAAGGAGTATGTAACCACTATACTACTATAACTAATTGACATATTAGGTCGAACCTTGGTTCCTTTGAAAGAGAAGGAGTCTGTAACCACTACACTACTGTAACTAATCAACATATAACCATTTTGTGTATTATATATATCTGTCTTTAGTTTAAATAACAAAATCTTAATATGAGCTCGATGAGGGGGGGATCTAACCTTGGACCACTTTTAAAAAGATAGAGTGTGTAACCAATACACTACTATAACTATTTTGTTTAGTATATATATATGTATTTAGTTTAAATAGCAAAATTTAGGAACTGAACGTTATTGCATAAAAAGCCTCAAAACTCAATATTACATCTAATTGTGTTGAATTCAAGTTTCATAATAAATCTGATATCTAATTGTGGTGGACATTTTTATGTTTTCGTTTATAACTTGTATTTGTGATTGTTGAAGGTTGATAAACACTCTTGCTCATGTTTTTTAGATAAACATTTCTTGCTGCTGTTAATTAATCATATGGAATTTCACGTTTTAGGAAGAAATTCCTAAAACATAAGATATTATTCCTAAATTTGCATAAAGTATTCCTAAATTATGCATAAAATGTGACTACTATCTTAAATTTAGTAAAGAGTTCTTAATTTTAAGGAAATCTTATCTAAATAAAATAATTAAATTAAAGAAAAAAATTAAAAAATGTAATATGGGAGATCGAACCATGTACCATGAATTCTAATAAGAAGATGTATAACCAATGTGCTATAGTACTCAATCAACATAAATTACCTTGTTTAATATATATTCATCTGTTCAATTAAAATATAAAAAAAAAAAAAAATCAGTTCAGTGGAATCGAACCTTGGACATATGAGTGAAACAAGTAGTGTGTTACCAATATGCTGTGGTAGCTAATTGACATATGAACATTTTATTGTAACTAAATTAGTTTTTCAGCTCTTTGTTTTAATTGAAGGATAGTAAAGTCTTTTTTGATTGGTCAAAATGCTATATTAGTGAATTTTTATATTGAGTGCTATATTTGTCATTAAAACATAATTTAGTGCTAATATAGGATATTTCTCTTAAAAAAATTGAAAGCATGATAAAAGTTAAACATATTTATTTAAATACAACACTACTCACTATATAATACATAGTTTTTTTAATCTATTTATAAGTTGTAAAATTTAGATGGAATAATTGCTAAAAATGACTCAAAATTAATTCTAAATGCAAAACTAACATCTATAAATGCTATTTTGCAAAAGTAACATATGAGGAAAAAGACATTATAAAATACTCTTATGGCATAAAAACATTCAAAAATGGCAATTATTTTATAGTTCCTATGAAGTCTGTGTTTGTAATGATGAAATTCGTTTTGTTAAAAAAATACAATGCAAATTTTTTGTGAAGTTTGCTTTGTTAAAATAATACAAGGTGGATTTTGTAAAAAGCAAATTTTTTTAAAAATCTGTTTTGTTCAAATAATTACAAGGTAGATTTTTTTTGGAAATTTTACCTTTTTAAATAATTACAAAACAGATTTTTTCGAAAAATCTGTTTAATTTGAAAAATTTATTATAAAATAAAATAAATAATTTAAATTAAGATAGTTAATTTAAACAAAAATTTGGATTAATAATCATAACATAAACAAATTTACACACATAATTTAAAATATCATCTTATATAATTCACCTAAATCAAATTAAAAATCATGAAATATGTAAATTTTAAAAAACAAATTTACTAACAAAATTCACATGCATAATAAAATAAATAAAAGTTGTACAAAATTTACATATAACAGGGTTAGTTTAAATCTAACGGTATCATATTTTTGATAGTTTTTTTTATCTATTATAGGATTTACTAGTTTAAGTTTGTGTACAAAATTTATTTTAGAATTTAAAGTATCATGAAATAAGTTTTAAAGTATATATTTTAAATTCTTCAAAAAAAATTGTTTAAGTTATGTATTTAATTACTTATGTTACCATGTTATATAATTTTATACAATTGTAGCATATTTAGTAAAAATTATTAGTTTATGGTTTAGTGTTTCGTATATTTTTCCGAAAATTTTGCAGGTAAAAATATAAACATATCTTTCGAAAAGTTTACACAAACCGTAATATTATAAACTAGTTTCATTTGATTTAGGGTTTAAAATTTTATAAAATTCTCAAAAAGTTTGTATAAACCAAAAATTTGATTAAACCGGATGGTACGTTCAATCAGGTTAAACCGTTCAAAAACCTTCGCAATCATGGCAAGCAAAGAACTAGCGTCTATAATGACTTGTTACTGGTCGTTTATGTATGGCAACATAAAACAAATTTTAAGTACAAAGTGACTCTAACAAAATGATGAATTATTATTCAAAATTTTTTTAAACAAAACTTATCTGTTATGATTTTTCTAACATATACAAGATGTAGACAGAATCGAATTAAGTTAACGTTAAGCGATTACTGTTTCATGAATTGAATGTTATTTTTGATTAAGATTTTATTCACGTATTTGTGAACCAAATAAAATAGCCTTAAACTTAAACGAAAATATATAATAATACTAATTAATTTTTAATGTAGTTTTTTTGGACAATTGACTAATTTATCATTAAATAATGTTTTAGTAACTAAATTATCATACCAAATCTAAACTCATACCAATAGTATTTTTTTAAGTGTAGAACACTAAAATAACTTTATTTATCTTTAACCTAATTTTCTGCAAAATTTTTATATTAACTTAGAGAAGGATTGAACCTTGAACCCCTCTTTGTAAGAGAAAAAGTGTGTAACCAATACACTACTGTAACTAATTGACATGAGGTCGAACCATGGACCACTTTATAAGAGAAAGAGTGTGTAACCAATACACTATTGTAACTAATCGACATATAACTATTTTATGTAGTATATATCTGTCTTTAGTTTAAATAGCAAAATCTTAATATGAACTTTGGATCCCTTTACAACAAAAGGAGTGTGTAACCAGTACACTATTGTAACTAATCAACATATAACGATTTTATGTAGTATATATATATATATTTAGTTTAAATAGCAAAATTTAGGAACTGGATGCTATTGCAGAAAAAGCCTCAAAACTCAATATTAGATCTAATTGTTTTGGATTCAAGTTTCATAATAAATATGATATCTAATTGTGGTGGAAATTTTTATGTTTTCATTTATAACTTGTATTTGTGATTGTTGAATGTTGATAAACACTCTTGCTCATTTTTTGGATAAACATTTCTTGGTACTGTTAATTAATCCTACGCAATTTTTTGTTTTATGAAAGAATTTCTAAAACATAAGATATTCATAAATTATGAATAAAATATGAGTACTAACCTAAATTCAGTAAATAGTTCTTAATATTAAGGAAATCTTATCTAAATAAAATAATTAAATTAAAGAAAAAAATTAAAATATATAATAAGGGAGATTGAACCATGCACTATTAATTCTAACAAGAACATCGGTAACCAATATAGTCAATCAACATAAATTCCCTTGTTTAATATATATTCTTCTGTTCAGTTAAAATATAAAAAAATATATCAGCTCAACGGGATCAAACCTTGAACATATGTATAAAACAAGGAGTGTGTTACCAATATACTGTGATAGCTAATTAACATATAAACATTTTATTTTAAATAAATTACGTTTTCAGCTCTTTGTTTTAATCAGAAGATAGTAAAGTCTTTTTTGATTGATTAAAATGTTATATTAGTGAATTTTTATATTGAGTGCTATATTTGTCACTAAAATCTAATTTAGTGCTAATATAGGGTATTTCTCTTTTTTTTTAGGTTCTAATATAACAAAAAACATACAATAAAATTTTAGTTTTTAACAAGTTTTGTAATAAAAAGTTTTAAAAGGACTTTTATGTAAATTTGTTGCAAGTTTAGGCAATAATGTCTCATTACTAAGATAAGATAAATGAGATAGAACTATGTTTTAATGTGTTAAAACAGATCCACACTAAATATATATACTAATATTTAGGGTCTTAAAAATGTATATAATAACTAAAAGAAAATGTATATATACTATATTCTTTGTTGAACGTTCCATAAATTAAGTTGAAGATAACGTAGCTAGAAAAAATATACCTTTTGTCATATAACGTTAAGCCCATGTTGTAAGAAACAAACTCCAAAGCTTCTTTCCACTTTTTGATCTCTTCACCACTTGAACTCTTTGCCAACTTCCAAAAATAGCGACCAAATTTTCCCTTTTGATGTCTCACATCATCTACTTTCACTTTGTAGAATATCGGAATGACTTTCAACTTGTTTTTGTCCGCAATTTTCTTCATCTTTGCAAGTTCGTTCAAACACCATTTCGATTGTGCATACCTCCTAGAGAAGATTGCTAGCGCAATTGGTGATTTCTCTATTCTTTTGAAAAGATGTTTAAGGTTTCTTCCCTTTTCTTCGTATTTGTCAATAAAAAAAGGTATTTGGTGTAATGCAAAGGCGGCAATGAGGTGGCTGAGGAAGCCATGACGAATTTCATCTCCCCGGAAGTTTATGAACACTTTTGATTGCATCGTGTAAGGAAAATTCACCGTTTTATAATTCGATTTACAATGTATATTGAATGTATTTAAAGGCTTTTCTATAGATCTTCATTAAATATTTAACAAAGTTATGAACTTTAATAACTTTCTACTAGAAAACTAGTATTTTACAAGCAGATAAAGGTCATTGAAAAATTCAGTGGACGCACATTTTAAAATACTAACATATCTTTAATAATTTTTAAATATGAAGGGCCAAAAAGTTACAAGTAATGCCGAATACCATTTATCAAACTCAATGGAAAATGGAACACCAAAGCGAAACATATGATGGATTTGAAGTAAGACCAACGCAAGACCAGTGCAAGAGCAAAATCAACGACAAGAAATTGCCAAAAAGCAAAGTATGAAAATCTATTTAAAATGAAAAAAGAAGTTAGCCGAAAACCAAAACAGGAAATAGTCCGAAAGTAAAACAAGAAGTTTTTTATAAAGAGAATTAGGAACTTTTCTTTGGAATGAAGATCTTCTCTTCGAGTATATAACTAGACGAAAGAAGAGTTGGAGGTTACCGATTTCGAAATTCAAAACCCGAAGAGGAGAGTTAAGGAAGTTCTTGAATCAACGGGTTGTGTAAGGTTTTATTATTTAGCAATCTATAGGTAACAAATTAATAGAGTTAGATTTATGTAAAACCTAACAAGTATAATTCTATTGTAAGAGTTAACTTATTTTGATTATTACATAAATAAAGGTGTTCATTTTGAATAATCAATATTTTGTTTGTTTGGTATTATGTTTTTACACTAACAATGGTATCAGAGCAGGTATATGTACAAGCGTATTTGAATTTTAACACAAGTGAGTTCCATGGATCGAAATGGAAAACATACAACATTTTGAATCACACATGCCACTTCTATTGGAGAAAGAAAATTTTGTTTGGTAGAAAGTACAAATCAAATCATTAATTAAGAAAATTGATGAATATGCTTGTTGGACTGTTACAGAAGAATATGGGAAGAACCACAAATAAAAACTAAGGATGGCGAATGGGTTGTCAAAGTATAACTGTAAGGCTTTAAATGTGATACGGACATCATTGTCAAAATATCAGTTCAAATGAGTACAAGGTTGTACGACAGCTAAAGAGACTTGAGATTCACTACAAAACTCGTATGAAGATACTAACAGTGTCTTTCAAACCATGGTCGACATGTTAGCTTTACAATTTGAAACTCTAAACATGGGAGAAGATGAACCAAATGGCAAGTTAAGTTCAATAGCAAATGAAGTTCTTGTTGTAGGTAAAATAGACAAGGATAACAAACTAGTTAAGAAATTCTTAAAGAGACCGAAAAGTTTCAAACACACAAATCAGCTATTAAAGTATCATTAAATTTAGATGAAATGAAGTTAGATCATGTTATTGGTATGATTCAAGTTTATGAGTTAGAACAAAATAAAAAAAAAAAAAAGCTAAAAACCAAAAAGATTGATTTGGTAACTATTTGGTGATAAAGTGAGTTTGATTGTCAAACAGTACTTCAAGCAGTTTGAAAAATTCATATGCATATATAGCAGTCTTCATAAATCTTTAACAAAGTAGATATAAATTTTTGTTTTTATGGCACACATTAATATAATTTTTTAGATGTGTTGAAACCTTAAAAGAGAGAAAAAATTTCTATTGTATATAGCTTTCCAAATTTCTATTTTATTATTTAATAATATATTAAAATAATTGCATATATAACTATTTTTGTATATAGTTCTTTATGTAATATTGAAAACCATGATTTTGCATTATTTTATTTTACATTTTACCACCATTTTCCTTATGTGACAAAACAGAGCTGGATTCCCAAATTGACACATCCAACTCTAATTGTATTTTTCTCTTCTTTTCTTCTTTTTCATTACACAGATGTTTTTTTAATGAAATAAAAGGATCCTTTTTCTCGTATTTTTGTAATTTTGAAATTGTTGCCCATATGAATGAAATAATTTTCTTTTCGTCAATTTTTGTAATTTCTAAATTATTTTTGAAATGAATAATTCTTCTTTTTAGTAGTAGCAAGATAGATTTATTCTATTTATGGTTTAACAAGATAGTTTAAATATGTAAATTTCAAAAAACAATTATTAACAAAATTCATTTACGTAGCAAAATAAATAAAAGATGTACTAAGTTTAAAGGGGGAATTGGCGAAATAACAAAGAAATTGGTGTAAACTTGTGAAATGACAAACTAACGAAAAAAATATTTTTTAACTGTTCACTTGTGCACAAACTTTCCGTTTTTAGACCTAACACGTCAGCCGACACACACTGAACTGATGCAGAGATGTGATTGATGTTGACTAACCGGGACAGATTTTGCAACATCACTGTTGCAAAACGCATCTCAACACTTAATTCTATCATTAGATGCAAAAATTATGGCAAACATTTAATGCTCTGATTCACTTTTGATTCGAGTGTAACATCACTCAAATATGTCGTCAACACATGTATATGTTAAAAAATGTAAAGTGTATATATTAAGTGGTGGTGTAGCTGGTAGTAACACCATTGATGAACTTTGCTTTTCTTCCTTCCAACTTGCAACAGTTAAGCTCGAGGAAATAAATGATGTAGGTGATAAATACGCGTGTTCCGGTTGTGAAGAAAGGTGAGTGTTTTTATAATTATGTCGTGTACTTATAAAGTTAGAATTCTATTTGAAGAGTGTTCTTTTCTTGTTTAAGCCATTAACTTCCACGATTTCATCACAATCTCGCTATCCATTCATGCATGTGTTTCACAAAAGAATTAGGAATGGAATCATTTTGGCAGTTGGAGAAAAGTCTTTCTTGATGAGACTGAGGCTGTGGAATGAGGTATTACAATCCAGTACATGGAGAATGGCATCAGGCATATCAACACAAATACATGCCCAATGCTGCCTATCGAAACTGAATGGGAAGTAAAGGCGTCTTGGGAGGTTGGCATTAGTATTTGTTTCGCCAAAATATTTGAGTAGATTGCCCTGGAATTTAAAATCTCATTTATCTTCGTTTACAATCTTTGAGAATTTGGTGTACTGAGATGAAATATTGGCAACAAACTCGCTATCATAAAATCCATAATCAAATCCCGGATGTGCAATTTTGAAGTTATCGTACGCTATACGCGTGTACAGCATAAGCGCATCAATCATCTCTTAAGCACAAAAATTTACCGATAAATAACACATTAACAATAAATATAAAATAAAATAAATCAGTATCAAATACCTTTGAATCCATGACGGACATTCTCTCGGCAATTGCGGAGATATCCATGTTGGATTCTGATGCACCATTAGGAAGGGTAATCACACTTAAATAATGTTAAAATTAGATGCAAATCGAAGACTAAAAATATAAATGTACTAAGATTACATGCTATTTACCCTGGAGATACCATGTTTTTGTAGAGTGTCCCAAACTTCGTATTGTAGTTTATGGTTTCATCTACTCCGAATTGATATTCGACTTGATTAATGGGAGATGTATTAAGAAGAAACAGCTCATTTTGTGTGCTTAAGTCACCATTACTGCCTACTTTTATGAGTAACATGAGTAGAAGATTCAGCATTTGGATTGCCAATCACTAGTGTGCATATTTTCCTACAAAAATATTATAATATAAATGTTAACATATAATAAATAGATTACATTATTAATAAATAAAGTAATGACACAACATACAAACAAAATTTAATCAAGAAAACAAAACCTATTCACGGGAATCACCAGCATCAGCCTTTACAAAAACAGCATTGGGGATATCATGAATAGTGCTAACCGGAATAGCATCACAATTCAAATTAGCTTCTAACTCTTGAATTATACGATATTAGCATAATTAGCATGTCAATTACATTGATTTGATGGATAAAAAGAGTTACACGTAAGCATCATATATAAACTATTGATTCACTAGCTTAATCTCAAGTCATATTGTCCACGGATCCGGCGATATTAATTCGTATGTTTTGAACGCACTGCTACAGAAATGCATTGCACATTCGTGTCTACTATCTGCATAACATATATGAAATAGATTGATAAACAAAAAGTTTCTTACTACAAGATTCAAAATTAGTTGTTAACTGCTGAATTATATGTTAATAGCACAATTAGCAAACCAATTAAATTGTTTTCGATGGAAAAAAGAGTTACATGTAAGCCATTACATATAAAAAATTGATGCACTAACGTAATCTCACGGCATATTACATACTTCATCCACATGTCTAATGACATCATTAGCTAGCTCAGAAGGCCCTGCTGCAGAAGTTCATTGCACATTTATCATGTCTAACCACTGCATAAGATACATGAACAGATTGTTAAACAATAAGTACCTTACTGCAAGAATTGGAATGCTATTAATTACAATATCATTGTCGTGTGTTATATCCATGCCGCTGGTTTCCTCCAGTGCAATGTCCTGGTCTGATCCAACTTGAGTATCATTCCCATGGTTTGATCCTTCAGGAGCACGGTTACCAGCATATGAATCCAAAAACTCAAAAATGCCGGAAAGTATATAATTATGCATTACATTAATCCTACTATCCAAGACAACCATCAATGTCTCATGCATTGCCGTCAATGTTTCTTTTGTCTTATCAACAACCCTTGATAAAATTTGATTGGAAATAGTTTAAAAACTAATTGATAATCCTCCCACATCCGATGCTCTATCTGTATCTTTCTGTTTCTAGCTTTTTTTTCTTCAATTTTTCCTCTCGCAGGACAACAAGATCAAGAGCTGTAATCCCACCATGAAACATATCATTCAAGAACTTAAAATCATCAAAAATTAGGCTAACCATCTCATTAACTCTCTCATCCTCTTCCTCATCATACCACTCCATTTCTTCTTCATCAATTTCAACATCATCCTCTTGATCGATTATCGAATAAACATTTACCTACATGGATTAGTTGAAATAGTTTACATTATTACGTAAACAATAAAAACTGAGTTGGCAGATAATAAATATTATTATATTCTATTTTCCATATTAGATCGTAGTATATTTAATTATCAGTTAATTTAAATGAAGCAGTAATAGTTATCGTGATGATACATGGCATTTGTTATCCAAGCCTCTAACATACCCAGGGCTAATAACCGGAAGGTATGCAACGTCATTAGATTCCTCTTCTGAATCAGAGTCAGAATCTGAGTCCTTTGGGGTAGATATTGGGGTATCAGTGATAGCAGGCGCAACAGCAACTAAGACAAGTTGGAGTGGTTGAAAGAAACCTTTAACTGCTGAAAAGGCTGCGACAAAGCAATGTGATCTTTGTCTTTGATGCTGGACATATTCATATAAAATGCAAGACGACCCCATGGATAGTAAAAAACATTGACATGTCACGAGCGAGTTCCGATCCGCATGAGATTTTGAGAGGTTAGGGATGTGTGATGTAGGAACAAAAACACTAGCGATAACAGCGAGATAAGAAAGTTTCAGTCTTATTTCAGTATCTTCAACAATTTTCTTCTTCAACATCGAGGTAACACGTTCAACTGTAATACTCTCAGTGTTAGAAAAAGGAGAATACTAGTATGGGTGCGTGTCACCAGTCATCTTCCTCTTGCCAGACTTCTTCTCCTTCACCGGATATTTACCACAAAGTAAACCAATTACAATATCAAACTCTCGAAGAGAGTACCTAACGGGTTTTTCAGCAAATAGAAATCATATTTCATGCTTCTTCTTGACTTGGAGTTACCTTGTAAGCATAAAATAGCCCACTCTACCAGAATAAATCGGCTACTCACATATGGAAATAAATTTTGTAAAATGTGAATTTCTTATTTGTTCACATTCATCATCGTCGAGTGAACTGAGAATTTTTTTATAATTCTCCAAGAGGTATGGTAGACATTAACTCTTTCGCCTTCTGATTCTTCCCCTATCGCAAACAATCTAATCGGAAAGTTATGATTAGTTTTTTGAAATATAAATATTATATAATGGTTAGCATTACAATATAATATAAATAATTATCCGCAAATATTTGTAATAGACATATAACAATAAAAGTTATCCTGTAAGACTTAGATTTAACCCACAAATATCACATAAATTAATACAAGGTGTGCAATAAACAAGGAACAGTATGAAATGGAGAGACACGAGTGTAAAGAATGTTCTGAAAACAACAAGATACGTCACAACATACGAAGGTCAATTTTTAAAAATAAACTATTGAGAAGGTTATAATAATCAAAATAAATACACGTTAACAACGTGGTAATGTCTAAAAATCAAAAATATGGATCAAAGGCCAATTTCATATAATTTTTTTAAAAAAAAACTAAAAAATTAACCCCAAAAATGGTAGAATTTCTCAAACATGTTGGAAACAGGGCGGTTTAAAAAAAATACTTTACATGCAATCCCACAGACATATTAAATCTCAATTTCATAACAACCCGTAATGGAAAAACAAAAGGCAACATAATTTATTTTTAGGATAAGAATTTAGTACATAATTTTTAATGAACATAATACTCCTAAGACACAAATCAAATTCGACTTACACTATTCAATTAATTGATTATATCATAGTTGTTTGTATTTTGAATAAATATATTGTTTATAAAAAATCAACGAGATCACATTGCTTATCCAAATTATAATCATGTTATATCATTGCAACGAGATTTTGATGTTTGCAATAATCATTCAAAACAAATATTTTGCCTCCTTTTTAATTATCTACCGCAAAATAATATGTCTCTTTCACCTTCCATTCTCCAACGACGATAACTATTTGTACCAAGATATACAAACAAATACAGATTTTATTAGATCATTGTAGATACATTTTACAAATTTTACATACTAAACTATTATGAAATTTATAATTATATTTCTAAAATTTTGCACTTTCGAAGCAAATTTCTCGAGAAGTCTTATTTAATTTGTACTCTAATTTATAAAGCAAACTTCTTGAGAAATATACTTTTGGATTAAAAAAGGGCTGACGATCTATTTCTCTCTGAACTATCGTATAGCACCAAATACCCCTAAAACTAACGCCACAGTTTATATATCCACGCTGGAGAAGTTGAAAAAATATTTTCCCCTCAATTAAAAGTTGAAAACATATTTCTCCCTCTATTGAAAGTTCGAAACCTCATTAGACATAAACGTAGTTCCTGTCGTAAACCAAGTAATCCAGCTGCTCGGAGAAATTGGTTTCGAACTTTCAACTGAGGGAAAAATATGTTTTCCACTTTTTCAGCATAGATATACAAACCGTAGCATTAGTTATAGTGACATTTGGTGTTATACGATAGTTCGAAGGAAGAAATAGATCATTAGCCCTTAATAAAGGTTATTTTTGTAATTGCCCAAAATTCGCATTTTCAAAGTAGATTTCTCGAAAAGTCTACTTTGTATTATATTTTTTACGCACACTTATTGAGAAGTGTGTTTTGAAAAGAGAAAAGTTGACTCAGGTTCGCATGTTCAAAATAAACTTTTTGAAACGTGTGCTTTGTATTTAAGTTTTTCTCGAAAAAATCTACTTTAAAAATAGAAATGTTAGTTTTACAATTGAACAAAGTTCGCATTTTCAAAATAGATTTTTCGAAAAGTATGTTTTGAGCGAACTTTGGTCAATTGCGATACTAGCATTTTTATCCAAAAGTAGACTTAATGAAATACAAAGTAGAGTTCTCAAGAATTATGCTTTGTAAAATTAAATATAAAGCATATTTCTCGAGCAGTGTGCTTTGAAACTATAAATACAAAACAAACTTCTCAAAAAATTTATTTTGTATCTCATTTTACAAAGCAAACTTCTAGTGAAGTCAGTGATTTGTAACGCAAAATTCATAACTAAAAACGAAATTACTTTAGATCTTGATTTTTCAAATGAATGACTTTCTTTAACTTAAAAGATGACCACTATCTACTTCCATGATCTTGTTTTTGCAAAAAATGATGATTGTTTCCAAACTTGTAAGCTTTATTATATAATATGATTACAGAAATTAGAAGAAATTTAGAGAGAAAATAAAAGATATTGAGTTGAAATATGATTTTAATGAGTTGATCGATGCATTTAGAACTCAATGGTAGTTGATAATGGTAGTTAAAATAACGAAAAGGATGACATTTTTGTAAATATTTGAAATATATATATATGTAGTTATTTTTTGTATTTCATTAAATAATTTTTTTTTATAATAATGATAAAACCATAAATATAAAAAAATTTAAGAATATAAAAGAGACAAATGATTAGTTTTACAAAATAGATTTTTGCATATAAATTAAATTTTGAATCATTTTTGCAAATCACCCTATAAATTAAAAAAATTTCACATTAAAAATGTGGTTAAACAATTCTTGCAAAAAAACACAACTTTTACATAATGTAATTGTTTTCACTAATATGTTAAACTCACATATACATGAATGACAAATACAAGTTTGAATATTTAGAACATAGAAACTATACATTTAAAATATGTTGAAAGAAATAAAATAATTTTGCTTTTTTTAATTGAGAAGTAATAATTACAATAACTAACTCAAATACCAGTTTTTATATAATGTTAAAACATTATAAGATTATCATTTAAATAAGATTATGCGAAGTATACTTTTCATCTTTGCAATGTTGTTTCTGAGTGGAAATACTTACACTCTTTCATACCAAACTTCTCAACAAACTTGCAAACATTTAATGATAGAAAAGTTCATTTGTCATCTCTTCATACCAAAATAGTATAAAATAGAAAGCATACAAACATTATATTTTAACACCACCTCGTTTACATTATAAGTGATCATTATATTATGTATATTTTTAAAGTTATAGATAGTGTTTGATAAAACCACATCTTATTATTTGATAAAACCAAATAAAAGTTTATAAAGACTAGTTATGATCAGCTTTTTTCCTTACAAAATATTGCAATTTAAAGTGTGATTTTTTTCTCTATTGTTTTGGAGTTTTGATGTTTGTTTTGGAGTTTTGATGTGTACACTGCGTAGCTTCTCAATAATTTCTTTGACAAAATCCGTCTCTGAGCTGAGAAAAGAAATAACAAACACAATTTTATTACATACTAAATCCATGTAATGAAGAAAAAATGTTATGAATGCTAATTTGTATTTATTTCCTACTCAATTAAAAAACTTATGAATGAAAAAATAAAATTATCATAAAATAATCAAATTAAACAATATCCTCTTCATATTAAATCGAAAGTACCGTTAGTAAAAATTGCGTATCATCTTCTCTTTCACTTAAAGATTATGTGTCAACTTCTCCAAACATATTAAAAAAAATCATTTTTCATATATTGTTTATTAATTAATCAATTGTATATTTTCTACCATTTATTCTTGAACTAATCAATGATTTAATTAAAAAGTATAATTACTAAAATTAATTACTTTTTTTTATTTTCATCCCTCTATATTAATTGGCAAATACAATTAGTAAAACAATTGATGATGTCACATTTTCTCTTTCATGTGTTGATATGTCAATTTCATATGTAATAACATAGAATTTAAAAATACATAAATAACAATATTTGTTATACATTGTTGTAATATATTAAATTAATTTGAAAATTCAAATCAAATTCACTGTTATTGGTTTTGTAATTTTAAAATTTATATTCAAATCGTGTGTTATTAGTTCTATGATTTATAAATATTAATTCAAATCACGTGTTGTTCAGTCCAAGAAATTTATTTATGAATTTTATTTCATAATATATATTAGTGAATTTGGAGGATTTCCATGTTAAAAATACAAAGATTGAAAACTAGATTGACTTAGCGAAACATGAAGATTGATTTAAAGCGAAATAGGAAATTTTCGATAAGAAAAACAGAAAGTTGCCAAAAAAAAAAATAAATTGGGAAGTTGCCAAAAAAACAATACAGAAAATTGCCAAAAATCAAAACAGTAAGTTTTTATAAAGAAAATTAGGAAGTTTTCTTTGAAACGAAGATTTTCTATGAATATATAACTAGAAGAAAAGAAGAGTTGGAGGATACAGTTCTCGAAAAACAAAAACTAAAGTGGAGAGTCAAGGAAGTTCTTGAATCAACGTTGTACGGTTTTATTATTTAGCAATCGATAAATAACAAATCAACAAAGATAAATTTGTGTAAAACCTATCAAGTGTGAGTATATTGTAAGAGTTAACTTGTTTGATTACTAAAAAAATAAAAGTATTTGTTTTGAGTAATCAATATTGCGTTTGGTATATTATGTTTTCTACATTAACAATTAGTATTAGGGCAGACATTTGAAAAAACGTATCTAATTTTTAACGCATGTGAGTTCCATGGATCACGATGGAAAGCGTACAATACTTTGGATCACACATGCCATTATGTTGGAGAAAAAAACTATGCTTGGAGGAAAGTACAAATCAAAAAACTAATTAATAGAATTGATAAAGATGGGAAGAACCACAAATGAAATTTGAAGATGGTGAATGGGTTGTCAAACCCAAGAAGGATTAGACAACTAAAAAAAAATCATGTCAAAGTATAACTTTAAGACTTTAACTGTGATATTGGCATCACTGCTAAAAGATCAGTTCCAACGTGTACAACATTGTACAATAACAAACGAGGTATGGGATTAACTAGAAAACTCGTATGAAGATACTAGCAATTGTGAAAGTTAAAGAACAAACTGGAAAACCGTTCAAGAACGAAGAGAAAAACAATTAAATTTTGAAACTGATTTTCATTCTCATTGTATTAACTTGATACACCTTTTAACCAACGTAAAATAGTTCACTTCTTATATTTGAAGTGTTACACGATTTTAACCCGACAATACGATCGGTCTTCATGTGTGTCAGAGAGCTGCAGACTTTGAAATCTGTTGCTAAGGACCACTGTCGGCTTGTCTGTGCATCTTCTCTCAGCCATCAACGTCTCGCAGAAGCGTGAGCCATGCTGCAGAAAGGACAGTGCGGAACTCGGTGCAGAGCTCGGTTGACTGGGCTTGCGTTTCTCCTTGGGCTGAATCTGATTGATGGTGGGCTTGTGGAGGACTTCGGTTGCTGCTGAGCCCAGCACAGGCTTCTTGTCACATTGCTCTGTTTCGATGCTCGAAGAACAGGGGAGCTCCTTCTGCTTTCCCGTGGCTTCCATGCTAACATCCCCCCTCAAACTTGAGGTGGGGGACTCCCCAACTCCAAGTTTGTTCCTGAGATTAACGAATGCAGTTCTTGGCAAAGATTTTGTAAAAATATCAGCGGTTTGATCCGTGGATGGTATGTGCTGAGTCTCAATGAAACCAAGAGCTACTCGCTCTCTGATGAAGTGATAGTCTAGTTCGAAATGCTTTGACCGTGTGTGGAGAGTAGGATTAGTGGACAAATACACAGCTGACAAGTTATCACAATGAATTACAGCTGGTCCTGTCTGCACTATCTTGATGTCTCTAAGTAAGAAAGAGATCCAGGTGAGTTCAGCTGCAGTTTCTGCCAATGCTCTGTATTCAGCCTCAGTGGAAGATCTAGAGACAGTGGACTGTCTTTTAGCACACCAAGACACTAGATTAGGTCCTATGAAGGTGCAAAAACCTATTGTTGACCTTCTTGTTTCCTTACAACCTCCCCAATCGCTGTCACTGAATGCCGACACTTGGAGATTGCTGTTTTTGAATAGGTGGAGACCCATTGTCGTTGTACCTCTTAAATAACGAAGTATCCTTTTGAGTAGTGCAAAATCTGAGTTGGTGGGACTATGCATACGCTGACAGACCAAATTTACTGAGTATTGAATGTCAGGTCTGGTTAATGTTAGATATTGCAGTTTCCCAGCCAAGCTTCTGAAGTAGGTTGGTTCAGCATAGAGTTCCTGACCTTCTGCCGTTTGTTCTAGCTTTAAAGGAAGAGGTGTTGGCATAGAATGGCACATGGTCATTCCTGCTTGATTCAGAATTTCTTCCGCATACTTGGCTTGATTCAGAAACATATCTCCACTGTGATGTTCTATCTGAATTCCCAGAAAATAATGCAGTGTGCCAAGGTTTTTCATAGAGAATTTTGAGCTCAAGGCAGCAATACGATTGCTATACAGGCTGGGATCACTTCCAGTCAATATAATGTCATCAACGTAAAGCAAAAGAACAAGTGTTTTGCCTTCATGATGATACACAAACAAAGATGGGTAAGCTGTGCTGCAAATGAATCCATATTCGATCAGGAAGGTGCTGAATTTGTCAAACCAGGCTCTTGGAGCTTGCTTGAGGCCATAGATAGCTTTATCTAACTTGCACACGTAGGAAGGATGTTCTGAGTCTTCAAAACCAGCTGGTTGTAGCATATATATATCTTCTTTCAGCTCACCATGCAGAAAAGCACTTTTAACATCCAATTGAGTAACTTTCCAACCTTTTGCAGTTGCAATACTTAAGATTACTCTGATTGTAGCAGATCTCACAACAGGGCTAAAGGTTTCAAGATAATCAATGCCCTCTTCTTGATGGAATCCCTTAGCTACTAGTCGTGCTTTATATTTGTCAACTGTTCCATCTGCCTTCAACTTCACTCTAAACACCCATTTGCACCCCAATAAGTTCATACCTGACGTTGGTGGTACAAGATGCCACGTTTTATTTGAATGTTGCACATCCATTTCTTCCTGCATTGCCAAGAGCCATTTTGGATCCTTCTTGGCTGATTTAACCGTTTTTGGTTCGATGATTGCAGAAGAAGTTGTATTTAAAACATACCTGGGATTAGGCTTACGAATACCACTTTTTCCTCTTGTAGTCATACCATGAGCATTAGATGTTGAAGCAGTAGGAATTTCTTCTGATACTGCTTCTGTTACACTGTCTGCTGAAGTTTCAGTATGTTGATGCACATTAATGTTGTCTGGTTCTGTTGATTCATGACTGAGCTCTGTTTCATTGTTCACATTACTGAGCAACCCATCTTCATTTCCAGTATTTATTGTCTCATGTTTTGGAGTTATTGAAGTGTCCTGAACTGTTGGTTGCAGACCTGCAGATTGTGGTTTCACAAGCCAACTGGGAGAAGATTCCGGTGCATCACTTGTTACTAATGGCTTTTCTGGTGTTTCTGCTTGCCAAGCTTTGAGCAGTGTAGTGGTATACCTAGGAACAAGATGTTGATATTTTGATGTGAACGGAAAGCATTCTTCATCAAAGATTACATGACTGCTGATGAAGACTCTTCCTGTTGGAGGGAACAAACACTTGTAGCCTTGTATCCAACATTGTATCCAAGAAAAACACACTGCATAGACCTTGGTTCAAACTTATGGGATGTATAGGATCGAAGACAAGGATAGCAGGCACTGCCAAACACACGTAGAGCACTGTAATCTGGTTTGTTCCCAAAAAGCTTTTCAAAAGGCGTCTCAAACTGTAGGGCAGCAGAAGGTAGCAGATTGATTATGTAATTGGCTGTGAAGAAGCTTTCAACCCAGAAATGTAGTGGCACCTTGTTGTGAAACAACATAGAAAGACTCAGCTCGATAAGGTGCCTATGTTTGCGTTCTGCAACCCCATTCTGTTGGGGGGGGGGGGGTGTAGGGACAAGATAATTGATGTTTGATGCCACATTTATTCAGTTGAGTCTTCAGTTTAATGCTAGTGAATTCACCTCCTCCATCACTTTGAAAGACTTTGATCTTTTTGTTAAACTGATTTTCAACAAGATTTTGAAACACAAGGAACACTTCATAAAAGTCTGATTTTTGCTTTAAAGGGTAGAACCAACTGAACTTAGTGCAATCATCAACAAAAACTACATAGAACTTGAAGCCTTGAACAGACTGAACTGGAGATGGTCCCCAAAGATCACAGTGAATCTTATTTAGAGGTTCTAGAGTACGAGAATCAGAAGTAGAAAAAGATAATCTGAAATTTTTCCCCAATTGACAAGGTTCACAAACTGCATCCTTTCTGCCTTTATTGATTGTGATGGCCTTGCTACCTTGGAGCTGCTGGAGAACCTGTGAGCTAGCATGTCCCAGTCTATAATGCCATGTGTTGTAGTCTGTGGCCTGTTGCCGAGAGACATAGAAAGCTCTAAAGTTTTGATTCTCCAGCATGTAGAGTCCATTACGTCTTGGACCCCTGGTTATTACTTTCTGAGAGGCCAAATCCATGATATAAACCTGATTAGCATCAAAAAAACACTCCACAGGGATAATCTTGGCACAGTTTTGACACAGATAATAGAGGCTTCTCAACAGATGGACATACCAAAACATCATTTAAAGGTAAGCTACCTGTTGGAGTGGTCAGATTTGTTGAGCCAATGTGAGTTATGGGAAGATTATTACCATCAGCTACTGTGATACCTTCCAGTCCATGATAAGGGGAGGCACTTGACAGACCAGTTGCAGAGGAGATTACATGTGCTGTTGCTCCAGAATCAGGATACCATTCCTGTCCAGTATTGTCTGCAGTTTGAAAGGCAGTGAGGGCTTGTGGCAGATCATTTCCCTGGAAGTTGTTGTTGAAACGGTTCCAGCACCTTAGGGCAATATGTCCTATTTTCCCACATATTTGACACACTGGTTTTGGAGTAGTTGTGTCTTGGTGAGAGTTTTGACCTGTTGATGCCACTTGCTGGTGAAATCCCCTGCCACGAGATGAATAACCCCCACGACCTCTGCCTATAGTGTAGTAGTTTCCCCTTCCTCTGTATGAAAACCCATTGAACTGTTGTTGCTATTGAGGTGCACCATTTTGCTGCCGAACTTGAAAAGCTAAATGTGGAGTGACTTGAGAGACATCATATGACTGCAGACGAGTATCAAAGCCTCCTATCTCAAAGATTACATCAGTGAAAGTTGGTGTTGGTAGTCTTGTCATGGAGCTTTGAATGACTATACATATGGGATCATACTCACGACCCAATCCATTCATAAAACCACATATTTTCATGGATTCCTCTATAGGTTTCCCAATGGAACTGAGCTGGTCACAGACTGAGGAGTATTCGTTGACATAGGCAGCAAGGGTTTTGCCCTGTTTGGTGAGCAGCTACAGCTTCCTTTTGAGCTCAAATTCTCGGCTGATGGTACTTCGATTAAACTTGTTTGCAAGAGCCATCCATATTGCTTGAGATGTAGGAAGGTTGAACACGCTACCCAGAACTTCTTCAGACAGGGTCTCAAAGATCCACGACTTGACTAGTTGGTCAGTACAGAACCAGAATTCGTATGCTGGATTTTCCACCATTTGCACAAAGTCTCCTTCTCTTTGTTCAATCGTCTGAGGAGGAGCTTCATATCGACCATTGATAAACCCCAACAGTTTTTGTGAGTTTAGAAGTGATTCCATTTGTGTTTTCCACAAAAGGTAATTGCTTTCATTCAACTTCAAAGTTACCGAACTGGCAACATGAACATTGCAGGGAAAAGGGTAGTAATCTTGTAAATCGGCCATTGATAACCTGTTAAGGTTTCAAGGCTCTGATACCATGTGAAAGTTAAAGAACAAACTGGAAAAACGTTCAAGAACGACGAGAAAAACAATTAAACTTTGAAACTGATTTTCATTCTCATTGTATTAACTTGATACACCTTTTAACCAACGTAAAATAGTTCACTTCTTATATTTGAAGTGTTACACGATTTTAACCCGACAATACGATCGGTCTTCATGTGCGTCAAAGAGCTGCAGACTTTGAAATCTGTTGCTAAGGACCACTGTCGGCCTGTCTGTGCATCTTCTCTCAGCCATCAACGTCTCGCAGAAGCGTGAGCCATGCTGCAGAAAGGACAGTGCGGAACTCGGTGCAGAGCTCGGTTGACTGGGCTTGCGTTTCTCCTTGGGCTGAATCTGATTGATGGTGGGCTTGTGGAGGACTTCGGTTGCTGCTGAGCCCAGCACAGGCTTCTTGTCACATTGCTCTGTTTCGATGCTCGAAGAACAGGGGAGCTCCTTCTGCTTTCCCGTGGCTTCCATGCTAACAGCAATGTCCGTCGAACCAGGAACGACATGTTAGCTTTACAATTTGAGACTCTAACCATGGGATAAGATGAATCAATTGAAGTTTTTAGTGGCAAGTTGAGTTCAATAGCAAATGAAGCTCTTGTTCTAGGTAAGAAGTACAAGGACAAGAAACTAGTTAAAAAATTTTTTTTAAAGAGTCTTCCTGATAAGTTTCAAGCACGCAAATCTGCTATTGAGGTATTACTAAATTCAAATGAAATAAAATTCGATCATGTTTTTGTTATGATACAACTTTATGAGGTAGAACAAAACAACAAAAAAGCTTTAAAAAAACCAAATGAATTGCTCTGGTACCGGTCAAAGTTCAAACCCAGCTGAATTATTTGATGAAAAAGTGAGTTTGATTGTCAAAAAGTACTTCAAGCAGTTTGAAAAGCGTCAGAAGAAAGGTGGAGTTAACTTTATGAGGGCAGAAACAGATCAAAGAATTGATAAACGGTTTCGAGGAACATATATGAAATGTCATGAATGTGAATGATATAGCCACTTCAAACTTGATTATCCTACACTGAAGAAAAGAGAGCAAATCAGATGCAATGAATGCAAATGTTTTGGGACATGTTAAAGTTGACTGTGTAGAAAATTTCAAACCTAAAAAGAAATCGTTTGTGAGCTTTGATGAATCATAAACAAAATCCAATGACGATGAAAATTTGTCAAATTTTGTAGCATACATCAAAAAAATTGTTAATGAGAATGAAAGGATTGAGATTGAATCAGAATCTAATAGTGATGAAGAAATGTATCTCTACAATATTGAAAACAAGATCCTGTGTGAACATCTTGTTGATCTCAAAAAAGAAAATGAAGAATTGCGCAAAGAAAAGGAAGGCTGGTGTAACTGTGGAATGCCTCAACAAAGATTTGGCACAAGAAAATGGCAACAAAAAGGATCTTGAGTTGTTGGTTGACAAACGAAAACCAAAGCTTATGAAAGAATAAGATAATGTTAAGGTACTAGAAGGATAAATACACGATCAACTAAGAAATGTCAGGATGCTAAGCAAAGGAACAAAAATCCTTGATACACTCTTGTCTATAGCAAGAACCAGCTCCATCAAATGGGGATTGGGATTTGAAGGACATCAACATGATATGCTGCTAAGTTTATGACATGCAATTCTTCAAGATATCAACCAAGGTTACGCATGGAACGTATCATGAAAAGAAGATACAGTGATGGAAGTGAATCATGAAAACACCAGAATCTAGCTCCCGCTCATCAAGTTAGAGGGAGAAGATCATCTCGATGTTATTACTATGGAAAACCAAGACATATCATGGCCAATATTATCGATTCCATGAAAGAATTCATCATATGATGAGACAAAAAAATAAGTTTTTGGATAAACGAAAATACAATAGTGTGCGGATGAGAAAGGATAATTTGTACAACTATGTATCCTACATAGCTGAAAAATCAGACAAGAATGTTGAAGAAACTATATGGTACTTTGATAGTGGTTGTTCAAGACACATGACCGGAAATCAGAAAAATTTAAATGGATTCACAATAAGTGAATCAGGAAAATTCATAAACTGGATGATTTCTATTTTGTTGGTAGATGACTTCACACGATTTTCATGGGTATGATACTTACACGGTAAGACAGAAACCTTCCACAGTTTCAAAATTCTAGCCTTAAAGCTTCAGAATAAAAAAAAACGAGGAATCAAAACTATAAGAAATGATCATGGAAGATAATTCCAAAATGATGTCTTTAACAAATCTTATTGTGACCATGGGATAGTGCATCAATGCTCAGCTCCAAAGAGACCTCATCGGAATAGCGATGTGGAACCAAAAAAATCGTATGCTGCAGGAGAGGACTCATGCAATGCTAGTAGGAAATCAAGTTGTCAAACACTTCTGGGTTGATCCAATTAACACAATGTGTTGTATCATCAATCGGGTCTACGTTCGCAAGGGAACATCATTAACTCCCTACCTCAAACTCGTTCAGGAGCTCGCTAGAAATTTTGAGACGTTTCGTCTGACCAAAATTCCAAGATGGGAGAATACCATGGTACGGTGGACTCGCTAGCCGCCCTCACATCTTGCTCCAACCCGGCCCTTCGATGCATCGCAATTGAGTTCATTGACATATCCAACATCGTGCTTCCTAGGGGTGTATGCCAAATCACCACAGCTACCACCCTAGATGAGATCGACGAGCCCGTCGATATCATGGACATCGACTCGGATGAGCCCAGAGCAGATTGGCAGACACCAATCAAAATGTACATCGCAGACGAGAAAGTTCCTAAGGAAAAATTGTTGACCTGGTTGCTCAAAGCATGGCGCGCGATAGTTACTGATAACAGGTCGTATTTCATCTCTCGACAGTTCGAAGGCTTCTGCGAATGTTGGAGGATAAGAGTAAGCAGGTCCATCCCACTTTAACCTCAAGGGAACAGTCAGGCCAAGGCTTTAAAAAATGCCTCACAAAGGCTCAGCTCAACTCGGACAAGTTTGGACTTTGTCCACTTACCCAAATTCTATCCAAATTAGACCTTATCCTTGAAATCAATAAACGTCATTGAAAGACACTCTGTCATATCGGACCTCATCGGCGAAATCAATAAACTTTGTCCAAAGACACTTTGTCTAACCGTACCTCGTCCAAAAAATGATAGACGTCATCAAAACACGCTCTGTCAATCAGACTCCTTCCAAATGAAGGGTAGACGTCATCAAAAGAACACTCAATTGATAAGTAGCAACGTGGACATTCCACATGCTCAAATCCCGAACAGATGGACTTCGTCCATCAACGTCAAAAAATAAACCAAGTTCACTAATAAGGACAACATGGACACTTGTCCGTACGTTTGAACAAAAAAATCAAACCTCGTCCATTTTAACATTCGATGGTCTCAATCGAACAACGTGAAGGCTAAGGATGACACATACATCTATCCATACGACAACTCCAAGAATAAGATTGTACCTATTCCATCTACATTCTAAAAAATGACAATCTCAATAAAATGACGAACAAAACATTGAATGAAGATACAATTTCATTCAGCGAAAAACAAAAATCTTCAAAAGGAGGCATTCAAGGGCAAGCCGACACTACATAAACAGTAATACAAAGGAGAACCTATCTATTGCTCTCCGTCCGCTCCAGGAAGAGGATCATGCCTCAGTTCCTCAACCACTTTGATAGTAACGAGGCTGGCATTTATCCCGTACTCATACAGCGACCCCTTGGCCAAGGACGGGGATATCTCTAGGATCGAGATGTCCATCATATCAACCTCTTATGACAATTTTTCATGTGACTCCTTTACAACCTCAACAAGAGCAGGAGGGACGATGACCCCTGGCTAGCCAAAGAAGCCAAAGTAGAAAGGGCGTTCACGCACTGGTTGAACAGAAGAACAGTCTCATCCGACCTATTATGGTCTTTGACGCACCACTTTATTTTAGCTATTATAAGTGCAAACCTGGCCAAGATCACTTGCATGGACGAATCACCCTTGTCAAGCATCCCCTTAACTGCATCTTCGCGGCTCTTCTAGAACCAAGCCTACTCCAAAGCAAGTCGATCCTCGACCTGCTTCAGTTATCCCTCAACGCTAGGAGAGTCCATTGACCAGCCTTGAGGTTGGCTTGAGCCTGGTCGCACTCTTTAGTGGCCACCCGAAGCTCCTGCCTCTGCTCGGAGGTGGCGTAGGAATGTTTGACAACAGCGATGTCGAGCTTCGCGGTAATCCTGACCGTCATGTGCTCGGCGATAGTGAGTGCCGCATCCACCATCTTGACCCTCTCGATAACCTCATATGCCTTCCAAAAGAGCCTCTCAAATCCCATGATCATCCGCTTGTTTCAAATCGGTGAGCTGTGAAACAAGGTGTAGCACGTAGACGAGGTAATAACATGGCAAGCACATAGGGGAAGTAATAAAAATTGTAAAAAATCTCCAAGGCATAGCTCACCAAGGACATGTGCTTTGTCCAGTCGATGTAGGCCTCAGAATCGGCCAGTTTGTCGGCACATATGACATCATTGTGGAAGAAGACGTGCGGGAATAGGTTGGTCCCTACTGATCGGCTGCTCCGACGAGTTGAAACTGGGTATCTCTTGCGTCTTGTCAACGAGGCGTTGAAATTGGGTATCTGATCTTCGTAGCGATTTCATCCAACTTTTCAAACAGTCTCTTACGAGAACTACCAGATGGAGGGAGTGTGGCCGAACGAGAAGGTTGGGACGGTTTGGACGACCTCAGCTGGCACCTCCTGAGCCTCCTCAAGCGCATTGATAATCATCACGTCATCAACCTCTAGAGCGGATGCTACGTGAATCTCCACCGATGAACCTCGTCCCCAGGTTATCCAACCTAACGATAACCGGTCTCAACCTCTAATGCCTGATAACGACACCGTTTACACAGTTGACGAGGAAGGAGAAGTTCCCAGGATGGCAAAAATCCCAGGAGATTAAGGAAGCCTCTTTGCTGGTGTCACCATTTCGCCTGTACGAGAAGCAAGGTGAGAGAGACGAACTAAAATTGATCTCCCCTTAAACAAAGATATAGCCTTCTCTGATATGAGCAAGACTCCAATGCATCCATTTTTCGCTTATGTCAGGCCACTTCCTCTTGCCCACCAAACTGATCTTCTCGACCTCTCTGAAAAAGTTCAGCAGCAAAGGACGACCGATTGGATGATGTTCTGCAAAAGGGAAAAGCAGTTAGGAACCTCAAAGTACGAACACAAGGCGGCCGGACTCCAAACTAGCTGATATCTACCGATAGAACCATTCCATAATGCGTATATGTCTCCGTTGAAGTCCACGAGCGATTATGCAGAAGCCCATATTAGAAATACTTCGACTGCCATCTTAGTCGAGGTCAGTTCCTCGAACATGTCACAACTGACATCGACACTACACTCCGCCCTAAGAAGTAAGTGCGCAACGATGTTGTATCACCGCTAGGGAGAGATGTGTAAACGCCATCTTCCTCCAAGCATAATGTTCCAATAATAAACAGTGGGAGGAAGACCGAGACGACAATGACTGAAGAACAATTCACACAAGCATATATAGCCCGGCATATGCGCCCAAGGCCAATCGTCCGACTTAGGGATCCTAGCTTCTAAGTCCTCCAACGTTTTACATATGTTAACTAAGGATTGGACAGTCCCTACACTTGAACCCATATTCTTAATCCAAGCCAAAGAATCCGTGGAAGACCCAGACCTTGAAGGATGAGAAGTCTCGCCCACCGTCTTCTCAATAATGATGATCTCCAAATCGTCGATATCCATCTTTTTCCAATCGACCTTCGGTGTGCTGACCGAAAGCTCAGCATAATATACCATCTCATAACCATTAGGACTCGAAAACCCAGTACTGGCTGAGATACTAGTCTCACTTCCACACGATGACCTAGAGGTAATACCCGACATCTACGTACGAGCTATAAAATCCCTAAGGAGAACTAAAAAGAAGTGAGATCGTAGGGAAGAGAAGAAGAATATCTTTCAGACTGAAGAATAGAATGTCGAAGAAGCACAATGAGTTTTTATAAGCGCAAAAACAATGGTTCTCAAAGCAACGCCATTATTACCCCACAACTCTTCAACTGCCCACTACGGCAAAGCTTCAACTGTAATATTCGGACTATTCTAGGTAGTTACCTAGCTCAATTGCCCAAGAGGTGGGCCTAGACGCGAAACATGCTTACGAAAGAAGACGGTCCAAACAGGACCCAAAGGCAAACAGCCAGTAGAACTTCTAAGGTCGAATAATCGTGCCAAGCCCAAGCATGACCGAGCTCCTTCAACGATCTCGCCGAACTCGACTCCCTTCTCAACTTGACAAACAAGGGGCTTACTGTTGGAGGTAGGCTTCGCATCCCCAATATCGAACTCGGTTCAAACTGGAATCGGCCCTATAATTCGACTTCGAAACCTCGCGGTACGGTCAATCTCCATCGATTTCGAAAAGCCGACAGAGATCTCCCAAAATATCCGATCTCGCTAGATATCGAAGACGGCGATTGGTGTCTCGAGGCAACATTTATGAATGGCAGTAATGTAACATTTATGACTAGGATATCGGAGGATTTGGTGGATTAGTGGTGTATAAAAAAAGGGTTGTTGGCTTTTAATGGACATCCAAAAATTAAAAGAAAAATATTAAATAGTTCGCAGCTGCTATTTCTCGATCGAACTCGTCGTAATCTTAAGCTCTCTTTTCCTTGTAATTATTTGTACACTCGAAATACAAGTTGTCTATTTGTTCTTAACCCAAGAGCAACCAGTTCAACACTGGAAACATATGGTCAACAGATGCCGTTATCAAGTCCACTAGAATGGGCCGAAACTCTCAAAAACATACAATGGTTCACATGTCTTAAAAACACAAAGCCTACTTTAATTTTAATACGTAATATTAACATATACATATTATTGATGTATTCATGTTACTAGAAATTGATCTCCACATTAGGTTACGCAGATTTGTATAGGTCAAATTTTTATATCACTTTCGTAAATATTTTAAATAAATCTTATTTGATTAAAAAAGAATTTTCAAATCACTGAATCAAGAGATGAAATTAGGGAGGAGAAAGTGAGCTGGTAGTTGTACCACCTTTAAATTTATCCCAGAGTTGAAGAGTTCGACTTTAGTTTCTCTCGTTTAATGATGTTAAATATTCGTATGAAAATTTTGATTTATTTGACTGTTGTGGGCCAATAACAAAAAAAAGAGATGAAATTGCATTTTCAATCATGATTTACTACTAACAGAATGCGTTACTATAGATTTTTGTATAGTTTATCAATCAGGTAACAATTGATTATTGGATAAAATTTTGCTTTATAAAACTTGAACTATAATATCTACAATGCTATCACATTTTCATCGAAGACAATTTTTCAAAATAACATTTGCTTTATATACAAAAAAATCGAAGACAATTTTTCAAAATAACATTTTTTAAAATTTTTATTCTAATTTAACACCATTGATTTAATTTTTCAACAATAACACAGATTTTAATATTAAAATACTTTAAAACATTTTCTTAATTAGAAAAAATAAAATGTAAACTAGAAAAGGGAATCCAAACATAATGTTTTAATTTTATTTATAACTATTTTAGAATACATAAATATTTTTACATAAAAATTTATGATATTTTAGAATTTTATTTTTAGTGTGCTATATTTATAATAAAAACTTAAAATAGTATTATTTGAGGATATTAATAAAAATCAATTATATACATTTTTCCAAAAATAATTTTTAAATATTCATATTTCTCAATGAATATTCGATATCACGTATCACTATTCATAATGACAATTAAATTTTTATTTAGTTCTAAATTTTGATCTTTTAACACTATTTAATATTTCTTTTTAGATTATCTTATAACGTTTTATATAGGGTAATTATATAAAATAACACTGTTTTAAGTTATTATTCTAAATGTACCACTAATTATTTAAGTTATTAAAAATAACACAAATTTAATAGTAAAATAATTAAAACTCTCTTTCTAATAAAAATATTTACACCTTAAATTATAAAAAATAAATCCAAACATTATATTTTAATTTTATATATAGTTTATTTGAGGTAAATAATTATGTTTGCACAATAATTTGTGTTTTTTAAGAAACTTATTTTAATATATTAGATTTGGAAGATAAACTTAAAAGATATTATTTTAGAGTATTACTCTTTTATATATTTATTTTAATTTAGTCATTTTAATTTCATTTAATTACTCTAAAATAGCATATTTTTAAGTTTATATTTCAAATTTAACATATTAAAAATAGCACAAATCATTATATAAAAATAATTATTTACCTAAAATAAACGATGTATAAAATTAAAATATAATGTTTTGGTTCACGTTTTAATTTAGGGATTAATTTTTTTATTAAGAAAAGATTGTTAATTTTTTTAATATTAAATTTGTGTTATTTTTGGAAATTTAAAAGATTACTGTTATATTTATAATAAAAAATTAAAAGAATGGTATCTTAGTCAATTGCCCTTTTAAATATTACAAAATTTATGAAATAAAAATTAAATTTCTATCTGATGCTAAAGTTCAATAATGCTTACTATGAGAAATTGTGCATAATATAGATGAAAATATATTTACATTTGTAAATTTTTACTATACATTAGTAAAAATTTGGTAAACAAATTTACAAATAATCTTAAACAAGAAAGTCTCTTATAACTTTATATGATACTTTATTTATAATAAGTATCTTGATAAATATGATATCACATAAAATATATTTATTTACTTAAACTCATAAACACATTTTAGAACTATTCAAATTTAAATAAACTTTTTGTTTTTGAAATAATTATTTTTATTATTACTATTTAAACCTATTACATTTTTGGACTTAATTAAGAGAACTCAGAAAAAAATAAAGATTTTCCCTATCTTTGTGGATCTAAATTTTTTTGATAAGTTTGGTAAACTATATATTTTCAATGTTAATTCCAATTTAGATTAAAAAAATTTCTATTTATATATTCTTACAAAATAAATTTGAAAACATAAACCAAAAATTACATAAACATGCATAGTTAACATAGAAGAACATCTTATATCACATATGTAGAAGACAATACAATGCAAATGTTCATATTATCTCTACGAAAGTTACTATGATTGATTTTCTTCAAATTCTCAAAACCAAACACATGTTCATCTTTAATTTTTTTTATTGTTTTCTTTTTTTACAAACTTAGATTGATATTAAAATATTTACATAAAATATTAAGTTATCTTTATCTTTAATTAAGGTTAATTTGATCATTATACTAGGCTAACTATCAAAGGTCTATATCCACAAATATAGAGAACAAAATTCCTTTTACCTAATATCCTTTTCATTAAAGTTAAATTATTATAAATGAAACCCTGAGAAATTTTAGTAACACTTGCATACATTTTTTACTATATCATATATAATCTATGTATATTCTAACAAATATATACATTTTTCTAATGTTCGAGTATAAGTTTTAGCAAACTTTCTTATGGGTTGTAGGTTTGTACAAACAAGCTACTATTTTAAACTATTTGGAATGGAAAAATGATCAATTTAAAACATTAGCCATCGTATTATGAAGTCTACATTTGCACAAATCTTTGGCTAAAATCATCAGTAAAACATTACAATACTTACAATTACAAATTGAGTTTTTCATATTAACCAACAACAAATACAAAAGTTTATCCTAAAATAAAATCCAAGAACATTGACTAAACCCCATAAAAGCATAGTTTTAAAGTTGCCGAAATCTCTAACCTCTTCTATCACTTTCTCACATTGGCCAGCCATGACATTTAGTTGACTAATCTCTGAGAAAATGAAGAAGAAGAAGTGTTTCTGAATAATACGTTTTTCTTGCTTGAATTTTCTTACAACTTCTTACTCTATTTATACAAAAAGAAAACAAAAGAAATTTAAACTAAAACAATTAAAGTCGACATGGGCATGTTTTGTCTTCATCTTGAGTTTGAAGTGATTCAAACCTATTTTGCAGAAAAGGCTGTCGCGTGCCCAGTCTGCTTCCGTCCTTCTTGTCTCCTCTGCTCATGATCTCTGTTTTGCAGAGATGTGGTACGGTTTCTGTCAAGAGGAAGCAGGTAGCCGTTGGGTTGATTTGGTTTGACTTTGATGTGGGCTTTATTTTTCGACTGGGCTTAGCATTAGGATCCAACAAATGAGATGAATAACCAGCTTGAATGTTGTCGCCGAGAAGCTCTGTTTTATTTGAAGAAAACAGAGCATGAGGAGAGGCAGCTCGTGAAGAGGGAAGTAATGTAATATCCCCCCTCAAACTGGTGGTGGGAGGAAACCCAACACCCAGTTTGTTGCGCAGCATTACAAAGGATCCCCGTGGTAAAGACTTTGTGAATATATCGGCTAATTGCAAGGAAGCAGGAACATGATGCGTTTCGATAACACCGAGAGCAACTCGTTCCCGAATATAGTGATAATCGGTCTCAAAGTGCTTCGACCTGTTATGAAACGCAGGATTTGTCGTAAGATGAACCGCCGATAAATTATCACAATGCAGTTTTGCTGGCTTAGCTTGAGGAATTCCCAAATCCCGTAGAATAGAAGTGATCCATGTTAATTCAGCAGCTGTGTCTGCAAGAGCCCGATATTCTGCTTCAGTTGAAGAGCGGGACACTGATTTCTGACGTTTGGCAGACCATGATACTATACTTGATCCAAGAAATGTGCAGAATCCAGTGGTGGACCAGCGTGTGTCCTTGCATCCAGCCCAATCACTGTCACTGTAGGCAAGGAGAGATAGGTCTTTGGTTCGTGTAAGATTGATTCCAAAAGATGTTGTGCCTCTGAGATATCGCAGAATCCGTTTTAACAGAGTGAAGTCAGAGGTTGATGGATTGTGCATCCTTTGACATACAAAATTTACAGCAAACTGTAAGTCCGGTCTCGTGAGTGTTAAGTACTGCAATTTTCCAGCAATGCTTCTGAAATATGTTGGATCATAGAATGGCTCGGTAGTGGTGAGATTACTGTCTATCCGTGATGGTAATGGTGTAGACATTGGTTTACATGAAGCCATATTTGATTGTTGAAGAATCTCCTCTGCATATTTGGACTGCGTTAAAAATAACCCATCTCTGACCTCTTGAACTTGAATGCCGAGAAAGTAATGTAAGCTGCCCAAATCTGTCATCATAAACTCTTTTCCTAGAGTAGTAATTAAGGAATCCAAGAATGCCCGATTGTTTCCAGTAAGCACAATATCATCCACATAGAGAAGAAGGACCAACATTTTTCCATCGTGATGATAAACAAATAGAGATGGATCGGCTTTACTGCAGACAAATCCAAACTCAAGAAGAAAGGTGATAAACCGATTAAACCACGCGCGAGGTGCCTGCTTAAGACCATATATTGCTTTTTGAAGTTTCCATACATGTGAGGGATGATGGGGATCTTCAAATCCGGGTGGTTGAACCATAAAAACATCTTCTTTGAGCTCACCATGAAGAAATGCATTTTTAACGTCAAGCTGTGTGATTTTCCAATCTTTTGCAATAGCAACATCCAAAACAATGCGAATAGTTGCTGTACGAACAACCGGACTGAAGGTCTCTAGATAATCCACACCTTCTTCTTGATCATATCCCTTGGCTACAAGACGAGCCTTTAGCTTATTGAGGGAGCCATCTGCATTCAGCTTAGTTCTAAAGACCCATTTGCTGCCAAGAATATTTGAGGCTGCTTCACGTGGAACCAAGCTATAAGTATTTGTGAGTTGCATGGAGTGCAATTCATCTTTCATTGCATCAGTCCATCCTTGGTGCTTGAGAGCTGAAATCAGAGTTTTTGGTTCAACAGGGATATTGGTATGTGCCATCATAACATACCTTGGATTAGGCTTTCGAATTCCAAGTTTTCCTCTTGTCACCATTGGGTGATTATTATGTTGTTCCAAACCAGAATGCTCAGCTGTATCTTGTTGCATTGGTGAGTTTGTAACTCCAGACCCATGTTCCTCTCTTGATATTTCATGGTCCATTGGTGAGCTTGATTGTTCACCTGCTTCATGAAAAACATGATCCTCATTAATACATTCAGCTGCTAAGGAATTTGAAGCTCTTACTGATTGAGAAATCACAGGCAAAGAGACAGCTGTTGTTGAATGAGATGATGATGACATCTTGCATTTAAACTGACTTTGCCAAGCCTGAAGGATCGCCGAGTTATAGGAGGGAACCAGATGGTGATACTTGTCCAGAAACGGCAAACATTGTTCATCAAATACTACATGCCGGCTTATATAGACACGTCCAGTGGGAGGATAAATGCATCTATATCCTTTATAGTTTGCATTATATCCTATAAAAACACACTTCAAGGATCTTGGCTCAAACTTATGAGAGGTATAAGGTCTTAAGCAGGGGAAACACGCACTGCCAAATACTCTAAGTGAAGAGTAATCAGGTTTTGAGCCGAGCAACTTCTCATATGGCGATGATAGCTTAATTACCGGAGATGGAAGCACATTAATCAAGAAGTTTGCAGTGAAGAACGCTTCAACCCAATATATAAGTGGAACATGGCTGTGAAACAACATTGAAAGACTTAGCTCAATGAGATGCCTATGCTTCCTTTCGGCTAATCCATTTTGTTCAGGAGTATAGGGGCATGAAAGTTGATGTTTTATACCACAATTCGACAAATGAGATGTGAATTTTTTGCTTATAAACTCTCCTCCTCCATCACTTTGAAAAACCTTTATTCTCTTGGTGAATTGTGTTTCAACTAGTCTTTGAAATTGCAGAAATATGTCATAGAAATCTGACTTGAGACGTAGTGGGTAAAACCAACTGAACCTTGAGAAGTTGTCCACAAAAATAACATAATACTTGAACCCTTGTACAGACGCAATTGGAGAAGGCCCCCACAAATCACAATGGATCTTTTCAAGTGGTTCATTAGACTTAGAAGACGAAACAGAAAAAGACAGACTCAAACTCTTCCCCATCTGGCAAGGTTCACAAATGGGTTGATTGGTGCTCTTATTAATCATGATTGCCTTGCTATTGTGAAGGTGTTGGAGGACTTGTTGATTTGCATGCCCAAGACGAAGATGCCAAATGTTGTTGTCCGTAGCCTTTTGTCGATTTGAGTAGAAAGCAACAAAGTTTTCATCCTCCAACACATATAAACCATTACGTCTTGGTCCCTTGGTTAGAACTTTCTGCGTTGCTAAGTCCACTATGCATACCTTTGATGCATCAAAAAATATACCACAAGGATAATCTTCACACAATTTAGATACCGATAATAAAGATTTCTGAATGGATGGACAAACCAACACATCTTTTAATAACAACTGACCTGAAGATGAAGGCAAGACAGTTGAGCCCACATGTGTGATTGGAAGAAGAGACCCATTTCCAACCATGACATTTTCGAACCATTATATGGTTTTACCTCATGAAGATGTGCTGGAGAGTCTACGACATGGGCTGAGGCACCTGAATCTGGGTACCACTCCCTTCCAGAACCATCAGAAGCTTGCATCAAGGCTGTCAAAGCTTGAGGAGTATCATCACTTTGGTAAGAGTTATCAAAGCGATTCCAACATTTTAACGCAGTATGTCCCATTCTTCCACATATTTGACATAGAGGGCGTTGGAAGGAAGAGTTAGAAGAGCCATTTGTTTGAGACACTTGCTGATAAAAGCCTCTTCCTCTTGATGAATATCCTCCACGACCTCGAGGTCCTCCAAATCTGTTATATCCTCTTCCACGGTTAGTGTTGCTGGGATTTGAATAGGTTTGTTGTTCAGTGTGAAATGCCATGTGAGGAGTGACATTGGAGGCAGCTTCTCTGGATTGAAGACGCTTGTCAAAGTTCCCAACTGTAGAGACAGCATCATTAAAGGTTGGTGTTGGATAACGAGACAAAGAATCTTCAACAACCGTCACTATGGGATCATATTCCTTGTCTAAACCATTGAGAAAGGTGAAGATCTTCATGGAATCATCAACTGGCTGACCTATGGAGCTCAGCTGGTCACATATGGCTCGAAAGGCATGACAATACTCAGCAAATGTCTTCCCGGTTTTTGAGATACTTTGTAGATTTCGTCGTAACTCAAAGACATGAGCAGCAGAACTTTTGTTGAAGTTTTCTGCAAGTGCAATCCATATCTCTTGTGAAGAAGAAAGACCAAACACATATCCAAGTACCTCTTCACTAAGAGTGCCCAAAAGCCAGGAGCGCACGAGCTGATCAGTGCAGTACCATTCTTCGTATAGAGGGTTGGTGATAACTTCATTATTGTCAACTGTTATTGTTGGTGGAGGTCTCTGTTGGCTGCCATTGACGAATCCCAATAACTTCTGGCTGCTTAAAAGAGATTCAAATTGGGTTTTCCACATTAAATAGTTGCGATCGTTCAGCTTAAGTGTCACTGAACTTGCAACATGAATATTGGACGGGAAAGGGTAAATATCTGGATTTCCCTCCATTGTAGAGCCTGTGAGGGCTTACTACAGCTCTGATACCATGAGAAAATGAAGAAGAAGAAGTGTTTCTGAATAATACGTTTTTCTTGCTTGAATTTTCTTACAACTTCTTACTCTATTTATACAAAAAGAAAACAAAAGAAATTTAAACTAAAACAATTAAAGTCGACATGGGCATGTTTTGTCTTCATCTTGAGTTTGAAGTGATTCAAACCTATTTTGCAGAAAAGGCTGTCGCGTGCCCAGTCTGCTTCCGTCCTTCTTGTCTCCTCTGCTCATGATCTCTGTTTTGCAGAGATGTGGTACGGTTTCTGTCAAGAGGAAGCAGGTAGCCGTTGGGTTGATTTGGTTTGACTTTGATGTGGGCTTTATTTTTCGACTGGGCTTAGCATTAGGATCCAACAAATGAGATGAATAACCAGCTTGAATGTTGTCGCCGAGAAGCTCTGTTTTATTTGAAGAAAACAGAGCATGAGGAGAGGCAGCTCGTGAAGAGGGAAGTAATGTAATAATCTCCTTCTCATAGTCTTTTGCAAAGGTCTCATAAGTTCGGGTCTCACAACCTAGACTCTTTGTAAGCGATTCGACATCTTTTATAAGAGATCAGACATTTTGTGCGCATTTCTCTAAGTTTCTCTCATCGTGTTTCAACCACACTTTGGATTTCTTCAACATTGCAAGGTCGGTCCATTTGAGCAAGTGAGTGTTATCCTACACATAAAGATTATCAATTTAAATCACATATTGTCTATGTATATAACTTTAATATTAAAATGATTTAAAAGTTTTTCATACTAGAGAAAATTTAAATAATCGAAAACCGATCAATCTCTCTTCTTTCTCTCTCTAGATTTTTTCTCTCTGCGATTTAGTAACTTCTCCCCGGCTACTCATTTTCCATCGATGAAGTGTCTCTCTCTTCACATAGAAGAGTAGTTGTCGTCATCCTTGATGGTTTTTTCATCTTTATCCTTAACACATCACTATAAATTTCACCACATATCAACCTTTCTTCCTCCTTGCAATTTCTGACTCTGGAATTTCAAACCTTCTCCGATTATATAATCAAACAATTACAAGATAGTACCTTAAGAATGGATGAGGAACCGGTTGAATTGCATGTTGATCTATGCATTGAAGCCTCAAACGAAACTCGATTCTCTCTAATTGGCAAGCTGATAAACCCGCGGAAATAGAATCTTCACTCCTTGATGACGACGCTCCCGCGGCTGTGGAGCATTAGAAAAACTGTGGTTTCTCGAATTATTGAAGGCCAAAGAGTGTATTTTTTATTTCGGTGCTCCGGCGAAACCCTTGGTCCTTCAATGAGTGGATGGTTGTTCTTCAGAAATGGGCGCCGACGATGTCAGACTCCGATTTTTGGTAAATTCCATTTTGGGTGCAAATCTGCGGCATTCCTCTCCAATTTCTAACATATCAGATGGTTGTCTTCATCGGAGGAATTCTTGGGGTGTTATTGGAATTGGATTTCAACGCGGAGGGTGCCCACTGCGTTGAATTCGTCTGGATTCTCGTTTTGGTGCGAGTCGACTCACCTCTAATTTTCCGGCGAAAATTTCGTTTTGGAGAAATCGAAATACCCCTTCGTTTACGATATGAAAGTGCTACAGATCGACCGGTTACAATAATCATTTATTAATATTATATTTGGTTTAAATTTACTTTTGGTTCAATGTCTTTTAATTTTGCAAATTCGGTTGGGTATGCCCAAACCAATATTTCCAACGCATACTTGTACGGCTACTTTTCCCACACTGAAAATCATGAATACAGAAGATTTTATTCTTTCTCTCTCCTCTGTCATTTCTGCCATTGCCGTTAACCTTCAGCTCCTTCGAAAGCAGCCTTCTCCTCTGCTTCTTTCTAGGACTGATCGTCCTTGATCCTCAATCTCTAGGTGAGATTTGGATCGAGATAGTTATCACACAAGAACTGTTCCATTGGTATCAGAGCACCGAACCTGGAATTTGTTGGGATGGTCGACACACGCTCCATGAACGATTTGCGAGATCAAGTCGAAAATCTAAAAGCTCAACAAACGCAACAGGTCGATGAACAGAAGAAACGCACGGATGACCTGAGAACAGAACTCAGAGGTAAACTGGAAAAACTCGAGCGGATGATGTTAAAATTGTTATCACAGTCATCGAGTTCACAGAAGCAGCCGATGAGAAGCTCCCTTTTGGCGTCCACAGCCCTGGCATCCTCTTCGCAACCTCCGGAACCTCCGGATACTCAGCAAGAGTGATCACCCATAATACGAGATCATAACAATCATGATCCTGTTTCAGCGTTACCAAATGGGTTATCGACCCGACTTACCAAGATCGGCTTCCCAATGTTTGACGGAACTGCTCTTCGGGAATGGATTTTTTGTTGTGAACAGTTATTCTCTCTTGATCAGACTCCACCAGAGTTAAAAGTGCGATTAGCCTCTCTCCATCTCACGGGAAAGGCTCTGCAATGGCATCACCATTTCTCCACTTCTAGGTTTGATATCCTCCCCTCTTGGACTGAATATGTTATTGCTATATCGACTAGATTTGGTGAACTCTATGATGATCCTCTGTCCGAGCTTGTAAGTATGAAACAGGGCTCTCTCTCGGTGGAAGCCTACCTGGAAAATTTCGAAAATGCTCTTACCCGATTAACATTGCCCAATCCTCATGCCCTGAGTATCTTCCTCACCAATATGAACCAACACCTAGCACTCCACGTCCGACAATTCCCCGTCCAAACAATACCGGAAGCAACCCGAATTGCTAGATTACACGAATCCGCTCTACATAACACCCCATTTAAGACCCTTCGAGCACCATTTAATCCTTAGTTTAAAAATCATTCGACTAATCCCCCACCCCGACCCAATCCAACACCTCCCTTACTCCCCTCCCCTACGATTCCCCGTTTATCATCAACCAAACCCAATACATTACCCCCTACCCACACCGAGAGAGGACCCAAGAAATTTTCATATGAAGAAATGCAGGACAGAAGGAATAAAGGTCTCTGCATGTTTTGTGACGAGCCTTGCACACCGGGACATCATCTTAAACACCGACGGTCTCAAATTTATGTGTTAGAGGGTGATGAAGAAGATGATGATCAGTTAATAGAGGAGGATGTTGCGCAGAAGAATGAGGAGGATATACCACAACTTGAGGACCTGAACACTACTCCCACCATCTCAGTGACTGCTCTCAATGGTTTTGCTACTTACAATTGTATGCGAGTAGTGGGACAGGTTGGTAAACGTCGGATACATATCTTGATTGACTCGGGAAGTACACACAATTTTCTGGATCTTCAAGTTGCTAAGGATGTGGGATGTTCTTTAGAAGAAATTCGGCCTATGTCGGTTTCTGTAGCTAATGGTAATACCATTCTGTCGAAATACAAGTGTGGAGCATTTTCTTGGTTGTTGCAAGGTTATTCGTTTTCCACTGAAATCCGCACTCTACCGCTCGATTGATGTGATCTGGTGTTGGGTATCCAATGGTTGATGACACTTGGTCCGATTTGGTGGGATTTCGCGAATCTTCGAATGGAGTTTACCACTCATGGCGTTAAACACGTGCTCAGAGGGGTAACTAAGCAGAATTGCAAAGTTATTAAGGGAGGCAGTCTAAATAAGTTACTTCTCCATGCACCTTAGATTGCTCTGCTTCAAGGTAGAGTACTCGATGACACAAGCTCATCGTTTAACTCTAGTTTATAGCTCTACCATATTGCAGCTTCAGGACACGATAGAGCTCCAATTCCCAGTTGCAGGGTCTTCTGGATCGCTATGCAGACTTATTTGCACCACCAGTCAGCCTTCCTCCTTTCCATAGTGGGTTCGATCATCAAATACCTCTAACGGCCGGAGCTAACCCTGTGAATCTTCGGCCCTATCGCTACTCCACTTTACAAAAGGATGTCATCGAGAAACTTATACGGGAAATGCTTGATCAGGGAGTCATTCAATACAGCTCCAGCCCATATGCTTCACCGATTGTGTTGGTGAAGAAAAATGATGGCTCGTGGCGATTGTGTGTGGATTACCGGGGTCTCAACAAAAAAACAGTTAAAGATAAGTATCCAATCCCATTATTGGATAACTTATTGGATGAATTGGGCGGTTCTCACTTCTTTTCCAAGCTCGACCTTCGCTCCGGTTTTCACCAAATCCGTATGGCAACGGCGGATGTCCATAGGACAGCCTTCAAGACTCACTCCGGGTATTATGAATACCTTGTCATGCCGTTTGGATTAACTAACTCCCCTTGCACATTTCAGGGACTAATGAATCACATATTCCAGGATATCGCTCAGAAATTTGTCCTCGTTTTCTTTGACGATATCTTGGTATATAGTCCGGACTGGGAGACGCACCTTGATCACTTGGAAGTTGTGTTTGGTATACTCCGATTGCAGGAGCTATTCCTCAAACCTCCCAAGTGCATTTTCGGTGCTACTACAGTTGAATACTTGGGGCACTTTATTTCGTCAGCAGGCGTGAGTACAGACCCTTCGAAGATCGCAGCTGTCTGCGACTGGCCTGTTCCACGTACACAGAGAGAATTACGAAGCTTCCTTGGTCTCGCGAATTACTATCGCGTTTTGTGCAGGGTTATAGCATCATCGCAAAGCTCCTGACGAATCTCCTCCGAAAGGAAGCATTTACATGGTCCGATTCAGCTGCTGCATCCTTCAAAAATCTCAAAGGCGCCTTGATCTCTGCCCCTGTTCTTGCTTTACCGGATTTCTCTAAAACGTTTGTGGTTGAGACAGATGCTTCAAGCACTGGTATAGGCGCGGTTCTTATGCAGGATCAGCATCCCATATGCTATATTAGCCGAGCTTTGGGTCCACGACATCAAGCTCTTTCAGTCTATGAAAAAGAGCTTCTCGCGGTGGTTCACGCAGTTCAAGCATGGAGCTCATACCTTACTCACCGGATGTTTATCATCAAGACGGACCAACAGAGTATTAAGTTCCTCCTGGAGCAGAAAATTATGACTCCTTTCCAGCATATGTGGCTCTCGAAGTTAATGGGGTACACCTACGAAATTCAGTACAAACAGGGGAAAGACAACTGCACAGCTGACGCTCTGTCTCGAGTTACCGGGTCCCATCTACTCCATATCGCTATCTCGCACGCCCATGAGACTCTGTTTGATTCAATCAAGCTCCTGTGGCAGTCGGATCCTACTCTCGCCAAGCTCATCACTGAATTGCAGGTTAATCCCTCCGCTCACCCTGCATTTTCCTTCTCCAATGGTGAACTCCGGCGCAAGGGTCGCTTAGTTGTGGAAAATGATAAGGACGTCAAACTCCTTATCCTGCGTTGGTTACACGATTCTGCCATTGGTGGACACTCGGGTCGTGATGCTATCTTACATCGCATCAAATCTCTGTTCTTTTGGCCTCGGACGAGTTTGGAAGTCCAGAACTATGTTCGTCACTGCTCCACCTACCAGCGTAATAAACATGATCAAGCCGCTTCTCCAGGGTTACTCCAACCTCTCCCCATCCCAACAGGAGTTTGGCAATCTATCAGCCTTGATTTTATTGAAGGACTTCCTACGTCTCACGGCAAACACTGCATTCTGGTGGTTGTTGATCGCTTAAGCAAGTACGCACACTTTATCCCTTTATCACATCCGTATAATGCTTTGGATATTACTCAAGCCTTTTTAGACAACGTGTTTAAGTTACATGGCATGCCACAAGACGTTATTAGCGATCGAGATCCGACTTTCCTAAGTGAAATATGGAAGGAACTGTTCAGGGTTCATGGAACTGAATTGAAGTTCTCCACCGCCTATCACCCAGAGACTAACGGTCAGACGGAGGTCACCAACAAAACTCTTGAATCCTACTTACGTTGTATGACCGCGAAGGCCCCTCACACTTGGTCCAAATGGCTTCCCCTCGCCGAATGGTGGTACAACACTACCCATCATTCTACCATCCGGTGTACACCTTTTGAAGTCCTTTATGGGCAGCCACCTCCGCTCCACTTACCATACTTACCAGGCGAAAGCAAATCTGTCATGATCGATCAGAGCATGCGCAAACGTGAAGAGCTTATAGCAATGCTCAAATTCCACCTCCAACGCGCTTAGAACAGAATGCGTCACTATGCAAACTTGCGTCGATCAGCTCGCGAATTCAAAATCGGTGATTTCGTCTACCTCAAGCTACAGCCCTACCGTCAACACTCTCTCAAAAACAGGAAGGTCCCACATAAACTCTCTCCCCGATTCTATGGCCCTTTCCGTGTTCTCGATCGCATCGGTGGTGTTGCCTATAAACTGGAGCTCCCTTCACAAGCCGCAATACATGATGTCTTCCACATCAGCCAGCTTAAATACTGCCCAAATCCGACGGACACCTCGGCAATTGTTCCCTAATATTGGCCTGACATCTCGATTGCCAAGGAGCCCGAGGCAATTCTCGAGACAAAGATGATCAACAGGAGGAATGCTGCTGTTACAAAGGTGCTTGTGCAGTGGAAAGGCAAGACCCGATCAAGCTACATGGGAGTTCTACCAAGACTTCATTAACAAGTTCCCGGATTTTCATTCTTGAGGCCAAGAATGTTCTGAAGGAGGGAGTATTGCTACAGATCGACCGGTTACAATAACCATTTATATTAATCTTATATTTGGTTTAAATTTACTTTTGGTTCAATGTCTTTTAATTTTGCAAATTCGGTTGGGTATGCCCAAACCGATATTTCCAACGCATACTTGTACGACTACTTTTCCCACACTGAAAATCATGAATGCAGAAGATTTTATTCTTTCTCTCTCCTCTATCATTTCTGCCATTGCTGTTAACCTTCAGCTCCTTCGAAAGAAGCCTTCTCCTCTGCTTCTTTCTAGGACTGATCGTCCTTGATCCTAAATCTCTAGGTGAGATTTGGATCGAGATAGTTATCACACAAGAACTATTCCAGAAAGACTCCGCAATTTCTGTACAAATTGCGGACTGATTAGTCATGGATCATCCGAATGCCCCTCCTCCGTAATCCCTTCTTCTCCGGCTCCTCCCTCCGATCATGATGATGACGAAGATTCAGAGGATAACAACGGTGATTCCCTCCGGGTTTTATTGAACCCGTAGATAAACGATGCATTATGGCTGGAAATTCCGAGAAGGAAGAAGTCATTCAGGATGTGAAATGGCTAAAACTCAATCTTCCAACTTCCTCTTCCGGCCCGTCATCGTCTTTTTCCGGTGAACCGCAAAAATGTCAGAGGTTTTTACGGAATCAAATTTTTTGGTTCACACCGGTTCAATTTATAACCGCCTTTTAATTAATAATTTGGATAATTCCAAAACCGATACATTATCAACCGGTTATAATAATATATTGGTACTTCGTGACATTTGTGGTTTAATTCAAGCCGGTTATTGGAATCTTAAGGCAATCATGATATATGACTTACCAGTCCGGTTTTGTAAAGATAAGAAGCTACAGAATTTAATTTCAACTAACCGATATATGTGTCATAATTGTGTTGTTGCATGTTTGAGTTATATAGGTGATGGTTTGATGGGCCATAATCCACCGGAATTCAGATGAATATCGCATTTTGGAACTGATAAGGTTTGGGAGGATCTCTGTTAGTTTGACACCTGAAGTGAATAATGAAAGAATATTCTCCGGACATACTCTTTTTAGTGGAAACCAAAAATAGTAATAATATTGTTCATGATGTCGTTGCTCTATTAAATTATGAACGTGTGTTATGTGTCCCACCGAATGGCATTGGTGGTGGATTAGCTATGTTTTGGAAACATAATGTTGATATTATGGTTGTAAGTGCAGACGATAGACTTATTGATTGGAAACTCAATAATAAAGGATATGTATTTTATTTGTCGTGTGTATATGGACATCCCATACGTAAATATCGATCAAGTCTTTGGGAAAGATTACAACGAATCGCTAGTGTACGGAATGGTCCTTGGATGATGTGTGGTGATTTCAATGAAATACTACATACACATGACAAAATTGGAGGGGCTGTGAGAGAACCATGGAGTTTGCTTGATTTTCAAAATATGGTATCTTCATGTCAGATGTCTGATCTAAAATTCAACGGAAATAATATGACTTGAGCTGGGAAACAGAATAATCAGTTAGTTCATTGTTGGTTGGATCGGGCTATGGTAAATGGCGAATGGTAAGCCATTTACCCGGCTTCAACAGTTAAATATTGGGAGATGATTTATTCAGATCATAAACCTGACATTATCGGTATCCAGCGATAGTCAGAATTTGGAATAGGATGTTTCGTTATGACCCCCGTTGGTCGAACAATAAAGAATTCCATGAACTTGTGAGCCGGAGTTGGAACAACTTTCAGACTACATCTACTTCGGTGCTTCCGTCTAGACTAATCAATTGTAGAAAACAAATGTCGATTTGGAAGAAGAATTTTTTTGTCAATTCTAATCTCCGAATTAAGGAGATTACTTCTTCAATTGATATGGCTAAGACTAATCCCTATTGCAATGTGGCTTCATATACTGCTTTGAAAAATGACTTACATCAAGCCTATGTTGATGAGGAAAAATACTGGAAAATCAATAGCAGAAATCAGTGGCTTAAAGAAAGGGATCTGAATACGAAATTTTTTCATGCGGTAACAAAGAAGCGACGTTCAAGAAAAAACATCTACTCCATTAAGTATGAAACTGGAGATTATATTTTTGGTAATGAAGCAATTGCTCATCAAGCTCAGAAATATTTTATCAAGCTTTTTTAGAAATCTAACGAGGGAGATATAGAGTATGTTCTTTCCAATGTGTAGTTAGTTGTTTCTAATGATACAAATGCAGAGTTAGTTAGGCCAGCCACAAATGATGAAATCTTCGAAGCTATATCCTCCATTGGATCTACAAAAGCTCTTGGACCTGATGGTTTCTCGACTGTTTTTTACCACCAACATTGGGATATTGTTGGGGAGGAGGTTTTTGCGGAAGTAGTACGATTTTTAATACTGGTAAAATGACACAGGAATTTAATCATACCAATATTTTTTTTATCCCGAATATGGATTATCATGCTACAATGAAAGATTTTAGGCCGATTTCCCTTTGCAATGTGATCTACAAAATTATTTCCAAAATACTAGTATCTCGAATGAAAATGTTCCTCGATTCTATGATTTCTCAGAATCAGGCCGTTTTTCCTGGAAGACTTATCACAGATAATGTGCTTATCGCCCATATAGCTTTACATTCATTACGAGTTCAAAAATCCATTGCTAAATCTTTCATGGCAGTTAAAAAAGATATAAGCAAAGCTTATGATCATATTGAATGGAGATTTTTAGAATTTGTACTTCTCAGAAAAGGTTTCTCGCCTATTTGGATAAATTGGGTTATGTAGTGTGTCACTACAGTTTCTTTTTCCGTTCCTATAAACGAAAGTCCTTATGGATTTTTTGAATGGGTTGTGGGTTAAGGCAAGGTGATCCATTATCATCTTACTTGTTTATCCTATGCGCAGATGTATTAATAACAATAAGGATACCTTGGTGGATATATTGCTTCAAAAAATTCAAGAGGATGCTCTGCAATGCGTACATCATATTACGTCGATCGAAGCTATTCAGGCTCCTTTGAATATTTCACCTATTACAAAAAATTGGGAACACCTGCCACAAGATTGGGTTAAATGCAACTACGACGTTGCTTATCGGGATGACAAATATCATTCAGGATTGGGTTGGATTATACGCAACAATAATGGACTACTTCTTTATTATGGAAAGGGAAAATATGAGGGGCATAGTTCTGTCATAGAGGTAGAATTCACGACTCTCATCTGGGCTCTCCAGTCAACGTGGTCTCTGAGTTTTCGTCGTATTATTTTTGAAAGTGATAATTTATCCTTACATAATATCATCAACAACAAATGGCGCCATCTACAATTTCAACATTACATTCAGACATTACAGTTTTCGATCCCAAAATTTGAAGATATTCGTTTTTAACACCAACCGAGATCCTGCAACCAAACTGCTAATATTCTTGCATATACATCTATTATATCACCTGTAGAATGGAACATTTATCGCTATTGTCCTTTATTTTACAATCTACTATAAACAATGACATTGGAATTTAATAAAATGTATATTGTTGGCAAAAAAAAAGAAAATTTAAATCTTCAATTAGAAAAGATGAATCAAAATACAATGTTTTAATTTTATTTTTAATTTATTTGTATTAAATAATTATTTTCACATAAAATTTTATGATATATTCAAAATTTTAATTTTATTATGGTATATTTGGAAAAAAATTTAAAATATGTTATTTTATAATATTATTGTAATAATATTTTCGAAATTTAAACTTTTAATTGTTAATATATATAATTTATAATTTAAATCAGGATTATCACATATAAAAGTTAGTTCTAAAATATGAAATTTTAAATTTGAAAAAAAAAGTAATAGGAAAAATCCCATTTAACTTGACAGTAAAATATCCGTTGAAGAAAGAAAGCATATTTTGTACGGTCAAGATTTGTTTGGCATTAAGCAAAATAAACTAAGTATTGGAATTATAAGATTTATCCTGTCGGCTGTCTCTAATGAGATTCATCATTTTCTCTGCTATTCAACCTTCAAAACATAAGTAGAAGAAAAGTAAAGCTGAGATTGTAAGTTCTCTCGCTCTCCTTTCTTCAATCTTTTTATTTTAATTTGATATTTTGATTTTCTTGTATCTCATCAACTTTATGCAACTGATGGATCCTCGGTGACAATTTTTGGATAAAAACAAGTTTCGTATTTGATGCCCAAATCTAGATTCTTGAATTCGATCTAACATATTGGGATTATATGAACCAAAATCAATCAAAGTTTTAGTTTTTATTTATTTTAAATATATGATCAAGATTTGGGTATTGTTAATGGACAATTTTATCAAACTTAATTACTGTAAACATGATGAATCTTAACTCATCAGGTTTCCATTTGGTTGTCAACTCTTCACAGACTCAATATGAGCATGGAGATTACAAAAGAAAAATATGAGAAGCAAACTTGGAGAGACCTTCCCTTGGAGCTTCTGAGCTCAGTAATGGCTTATCTAGAAATCAAAGATAACATTCGGTCTTCTGTCATATGCAAATCGTGGTATGAAGCTGCAGTTTCAGTTAGAATCATAGAAAAGCCTCCTTGGCTCATGCACTTTCCTAAATCAGGAAACTGTTATGAGTTTTACAATCCATCAAACTCCAAGAAATATATAATGGAGCTGCCTAAATCATTAGCCGGCTATAAAGTTCGTTACTCTAAAGATGGATGGGTTCTTATGAGCAAAAATATTTCATCAGACTTTGTCTTGTTCAATCCATTTACTATGGATCTTGTCTTCTTGCCTTATCTTGAGCTGTGGTATGGTTACCAATTAGTGGGATTCTCTTGTGCTCCTACATCAAGCAATTGTGTGGTATTCACAATCAAGGACTATGATCCAGGCCATGTGACCATCCGGACTTGGAGTCCAGGTGAAACAATGTGGACTTCAATGCAGGTCGATTCTCAATTCCTTGATGTTAAACATAACTATGTTGTCTTCTCCAACAATTTGTTTTACTGTCTCAACTTTGCAAATGGCCTCGCGATCTTTGATCCATCTTTAAGGACATGGAATGTCCTTGATGTACCGCCTCCACCTAGATGTCCTGATTACATTGATGAGGAGAGTTGGCACGAAGGTAAGTTCATGGTGAGTTATAAAGGAGACATATTTGTCATATGTACATTTGGAAAAGAGGAGCCTTTGGTGTTTAAACTCAATCTAACACAAGGTGTTTGGGAGAAGAAGAAGAATCTCGGTAGCTTAACGATCTTTGCGAGTAGTAATTCATGTGAATCAAGAACTTATGTCCAGGAGAGGATGCTAAGGAATAGTATCTACTACCCTAAGTTATGTGACAATGAGAAACGTTGCTTAACATATTCATTTGATCAAAGGAGATATGATCCGCATGAGCACATTATTAACTGGGGAAAGCAGAGGTCTTCTGAGAACATTTGGATCGAGCCTCCCGAGAATGCGTTGGAGTTAGTTTAAAAGCAAATGGCAATCTCTTTTGTATGCAGTTTTCATTAGTTTGGTTGGACGTCAGAGGGATAAGAGTTGTCTTTGCTTTATTATGACTAAATATTGTATAATGGTTACTTAATACTTAATGCACATATTTCTACAAGCCTATAGCATCAAGAAGCTGTGAATGTTTAGAAACCGTAACAAGCGAATTCGCCACAATTGCACCACTAGCGGCCACAGCAGGAACGCCAATCCCAGGAAAGGTTGAGTCACCGCAGCACAAAAGCTGAGGAATGGGAGTGGAATGGCCGGGAAACGTACCTTTCCCAGCTTCTATTGCAGGCCCATATGTTCCTCTATTCCTCCTTAGAAACCTCTGATGCGTCAATGGTGTTCCCACCAAACTCACCTCACACTTCTCTCTCTTGAACCCGGGCCCCAACGCCCGCTCCACGGCTCTCCACATCACCTGATCACCAACAATACCATCAAATTTTGGTTCACATTAAGGTTTTGGTGAGCTTTTGTTATGCTTTGATAACATATAATTTGGTTTCAGTTTGGTTTGTCAGTATAAAGATCTTGTTACTGTTCACTTAGAAATAACATTCGGATTGGTTTTTATGTCCATGCCTAGCTGAGACCTAACAGATCAGAGCACTTAGAAAAGTAAAATGAATAGGTACCTCAGAACGTTGGGACTTGAGATCCTTGTACTTGGTGCTTCTCCTGTCAAGACCTTCCCAGAGATCGAAGGGTTCGGTTCCAGGCAAGTAAGCGTGCAGAACATGTTTCCCCGGTGGTGCAAGGTTCGGGCTAAGAACACTAGGGACTGAGATCAGAACCACATTCTGGTCAGCATCTACACCGCGGTCCCAGTCGTTCACAACAATATGATGAATCTCAAGGTCATCTGCTATTCCCTGTTCCGTTCCATTAAGAGAAGAAAAAAAGTCGAAATCAAGAAAGGGAAAAAACAAATGCACAAAACTGAAACATAAGTGAAGTGGGCTCTAATTCTTTTGTCTCTTATACCTCTGCGTCAAATCCCAAGTGAAGATGCATGAATGATTCGCATTGAGGCGTCGTGTTCACACCCGTAACATATGAATCTGGGAGAGATCCTGGAGGTAAGAGTTTTAACGTGTCCCACATCGACGCGTTGCTGACCACAGCTTTTCTAGCTCGAACGAACTGAACCATTTCCATATCCTAGTGAGTAAAAAGAAGGTAGAAAAATATTTATGTAAATTCATGAACACTTCATACTTGACCATTCCTTAGCTTGACTCCAACGGCTCTACCATTCTCGATGACAATGTTCTCAACATGGCTTTTAAGAGACAAACGTCCACCAAACTTCTCCAAGCCACGGACAAGCGCTGTAACTACTGCACCGCTGCCATCAATAGGGTACTCCAATGTGCAGCCTGGCTTATACCATTCCGCAAACATGTAGATCTGCACACATAAGTAGCGAAGAGTACTTCATCCCAACCCGATATTGTGCACCTAAAAATTTGATACTCTTGTTTCTTTTGTCTAACGGTTGTGAAAGATTTGGTTGTTAGTTCTTACAAATACTAATGGAAATAGTACTGCAATTTCCGTTATGAGGATGTATAGTTACCATCTCTGCTGAAAGTATGCCATCAGATTTGACCCCAGCGAGAAGGAATGCGAGAAGATCAATCCAGTTTCGTATGAACGGGTCCTTCAACCCCAAAGAATCAACGATTTCCGAGAACGGGCGGAGAAGCTTTGTAGCGCCCAATGCTCCTTGAGGACCCATTTTGATGAAAGATTTCAAGAGGGAAGGAGCATACCTAACAAAGAAAAAAGGTCATGTTAAAAACATCAGCTAGCAAAAGTTGACTATTAAGTAATCCTATTCTGATATATTACCTAGCAGCGGCGGTGGAGAGAACACCAAGATCCCCGCGAATAGACAACGGTGGCAATGCCATAGCAGCAGAAGACAGAGGGAGTATTGCTCCCTGCAGATTCATATTCATGTGATTGTTAGCAGATGAGATCTCACAAGTAGATGTCATTTATATTGACACATAGGCACCCACAAGTAGCTTTTCCCACTCTTGGACTGCGTTTGGGCCAGCATATTGCTCTAGATCCTGAAGAGAAAATTAAGATCAGAGATACAGTATCGTTCCAGCTCATAGAAGTCACTGCAAAGTGAAACAAGGACAGCTCAAGAATATTATGCACATATGAATTGGATTAAATTGCGTTTGATGTTTAGCATTTCACCACAAATAAACCACACAATCCAAAGTTCTTGTTATTTTCACTACCATTTTTAACTAGAAACTCAGCACATAATCGAAACAGATTACCTTAAAGAAATCGGTAGGGCCAATGCGTGACAAGAAATCTCCTTCTGGCAAGTAGACCATCCAAGAGTCATATTTGGCACATGGAAGTGATTCCCCTAAAGCATCTAGAACCTGAAAGCACAATCACCCAAAAATGAATTAAGAACAAATTCCAAAGACAAGACTCTCCTATGAATTTCATCCCAATCCAGAAGCAACATAAGCACGCATATGAAACACACAAAAAAGTATCACTAAAAATTACACTACCTGTACATACATGATGATCAAGTAAATGTGACTAAGAACGCATGAGAAAAGATAGAAGAAGAAAAACAAGAAAAGTTGAAAGAAGAGAAAGATTTTTACTTGAGCAAGTGGGTTTGCTTGAGGACCTCGCGATTGTAAACCAGAAAACAAAGACGGACCTGAGTCAAACTTGTAACCTTTGATCTCAAAGGAATGAGCAGCGCCACCGGGGAGGTCATGACTCTCGAGGACGAGCACATCCTGATTGTATCTAGCTAACAATGCACCACAACATAATCCACCTATGCCACTTCCAATAACTACAACATCTGCTTCAGGCTCCCCTAAACCACACAACCATACAGTAAAATAGTTAATATAAACTAAGGTCATAGAAACTTGCTAACCCTAGGAAGAGTTCAATTTTAGGATCTCACATTTAAATTATGTTCCAATTACAGATAACAGATTTAATGGAAACGCATAAAAAGCGCAAATTGTTATTATTCGGGCAAACATCGAGTATTGTTCCTTATAAGAGTCGGCTTCATCAATAAACCATAAGATCAAATTCTAATCCTATACCTATATTTACTTAAACATGACAGACTTACTGCGATAGAACCCAGAGTGTCAATGTCAGGATTACTGAAAACAAATTCCAAGCAATACATCCATTTCTAAGGATCTTACTGGGTTACGGCTTAATCTGCGTTTTCCTGAATTAAACTGCATGAAATAGCTAGAGAGAGAGAGAGAGAGAGAGAAAAAAACCAGAGAAGGAATCCTTGATGGGAAGATTGCCATTGGAAGACGAGCATATAAAGGAAGATTTGACCGTTGGGCGTCTAAAGTTAGAGAGAGGTGGAGAATGAAGTGTCCAACCGCAGAAATTGGCAGCCATTGGAGGAGGAGACGAAGAGAGAAGGTGAAGCTATGTCTAACTGTGTGTGTGGATTTGGCGGGATCATTTGTAGAATGGAGATTATCAATAGAGGCCTTGCAGCAGCCACGTACACACGCACCAGCTTCTTCTCTCTTTTCTTCTTCTTCTCCTTTTATATATACTAGGGAGCGGATTTTTCTTTTTTATTGTATTAAATTTTTTGTTTATATTATTTAATTTTAAAATATATTTTAAATCTACGATAATTTTGTATTAAATTTTGGTATCATTTTGGTTTCTTATTTGTGAAATTTTATAATTTTTTTAATTATCTTATATTTTGGTAAAATTGTTTTCGTCCCAATAGATAATAGATATTTTCATTTGTATATATATATATATATACTTTTTCTCTATTATTTTAATTTATAATTTCTGAATTTCGAATTTTGTTATTTCTGTTGTAACACCAAAAGTGTATAAAATAGTGACAAGGCATTTCGAAGAATCATCAAGTTTTTCAGTACGTATGCTAAAGAAGGATGAGTATGAAATAAATGACAAGGAAGATGGGGTTTACGTCGTAAGTTTGGAGAGAAAGACATGCACACGTTGCGAGTTTCAAAAGTTATTAATCCTTTGTTGCCACGCTGTATGTGCAGCCGTCAATGTAAAAATTGAAGTGAAGAGTTTAGTTGCACCGGAATATACCGTGGAGTATTGGAAGCAAGCTTAAAAACAAATCATTTATCCAACAACGGATATGGAGACAATTAATTTTGAAGAGAGTGAGACATCAGAAAACATACTCCACCCACCGTGCACAAAAAGACCTCCTGGACGACCAAGAAAAAAAAGAATCTTATCTCGTGGAGAATTAATGGTATTACCATTACATATGCAACGGAGTTGTTAACACTAATATAATATTTTAACACGTAACTCTTTTGTTATATTGTATAGGAATATGGCCGTAAGAGAAAAACATGTGGTAGCCGGTGCGGAGGAAGCGGTCACAATCGAGCAACATGCAAGGAACCGATATAATCAAGCAAGCTGGAGACTAAAAACGAGAAGATAGTTGGACATTTTGTAATGAAGCACGCAACTAAAAAATGGAGTGGCCTTGTCTTTTGTTTGTAAGATATTATGTACATACATCAAGGCCAATGAACTAAAACTCTATGTTAAGTACGGTTATTTTGAGGTGTCTATGCTATAAATACGTGTAATGAACTTAAACACCCGTTATATTCGGTGCTATTTAATATAAATCAATGTGAAAACGTTTTATGACTATCAACTCCAATAATACACAATAAAAAATACTTTAACAAACAACAAATGGAAATGAACTTCTAATATAGAAAAATAACATTACATCAATTCATACTTGTTCAACAACAAACCCGATAATTAAAAATATTCATTGTGTGTAACATAAAACGTAAAGGTGAACGATGATGTTTTCAAACATAACATAAATCATGAGAAACGCAAATAAAACAAGTGCTCAAATAGGGCCAACAAACAACTCAAAGAAAAGAACAACCAATTTTTGGGTTTCGGCGGTCAGAACCTCTGGTGTAACACTCTTGCATCCATCAAAGCTAAACATGACATGCGCTTGCATAAGCAAAATAGATGTTACACCAAAATCTGTATGTGTAATATTCTGAGGTATACCAGGGACTCTTTGAACAGTAATCTTTGTTGGGATAAGATCCTCATCATCGCTCACCGCTTGCCGAAGTATGAATGGCAGCATCTTCACAATTGGCATAAGGTCTTTCTTGATGAGACTAAGACTACGGAATGAAATATTGCAATCCAATACATGTATAATCGCATGATTTAAATCAACGCAAATACCTACCGAATGCTGCCTGTCAAAGTTGAAAGGGAAATAAAAACGTCTAGGTAGGTCGACGCTAGTAACTGATTACTCAAAATAACTGAGTAAAGCATACTGGAATTTAAACTTCTCTTTATCTTTGTTTACAATCTTTGTAAATTTCGTATAGTGCGATGAAATGCATGCAACAAACTCGGTGTCATAAAACCCATAATCATATTCCGGATGTGCAACTTTGTAGTTATCATAAGCCATGCGCGTGTATAGCATAAGCGCATCAATTATCTGTCACGAACAAAGTTATCAAATAAATATCATATTAGCATTAAACAAAAGAAGAAAATAGTAGAATCAATAACCTTAGAATCTGTGACTGACATTCTCTCTGCAATGGAACATATATCCATATTGGTAATAAATGTACCATTTTGGAAAGAGGAATTTCACTGAAAAATAATAGAATTATTGAAACAAAATTAATATGAAACACATAAATAGAGTAAGAGTGTAATCTACTTACCATGGAGATGCCATGTTTTCGTAAAAGGTCACAAACTTGGTAGTGTAGTCTACAGATACATCAACTCTAAATTGATTCTCATCTTCACTAATTGAAGATAATTTAAAAGGAACCAATTCAGTATCGATAGTCACATCTCCGGTCCTAGTCCTCTTACTCTTATAAGTAGTAGGACTAGGATTCGACATTTGAATTACCACCAGCACTCTCTTCATTTTCCTGGACCAACAAGATAATTACCAAATCACCGTATCAACAATTGATTATGTTATTAATCACGTCAACTAAAAGAGTAATATCACAAATATCATATAAAATAATGTAAAAATAAACATCGACAACGACATCACCAACAACAGCCTTGCCCATATCCGTAGATCGACCAGACGTCATCGGTGTATCGTCCAATTGACGTTAGCATCTAACTCCTAAAATACCATGACCAAATATTCATAACAGTTACATAGAAAAGTAGCATATAACGCTTAGAGCATTTCATAATTTTATAAATATTTGCATAGCTCTCCAACAGCATCAGAACCAACATTTGCATCAAATGTACGCGTGGCTACAGGACTGCATTCCACATTCATACCTTCATCCTGCATATCATATATGAAAAATATTGGTAAGATATACCAACATCAACAAAATACATAATTGGTTGATAACACTGAAGTTGTGTTGTAAAATATCTGATACACACCAACATATTTACGTACGTTGAATGAATTATATTATTAACTAAAAGACAGTCGTAATACATACCTCATCGTCATGTCCATCATTGTCATTCGCATTGTCGTTAACATCCTCGTTATCAGTGCATTGAGCATTTATATCTAAATCCTATATAGCAACATAAAAAAATTTATGAAGAAGTTCAACCATAGTGGAACAAATGAAATGGAATTACTTACAAATTCATTGTTTTGTGTCGTATCAACAGCAGTGGGTTCCACCAAGACAACACCTTTGTCTGATCCAACTTGATTACCATTCGCCGTGTTGGGTCCTTGTGGTGCACACTTACCCGAATACAATGAAAAAAATTCAGAGAGGCCAATGAGAATAGAATCTTGCATCGTATTAACCCTAGCTTCCAAGACGGCGGTCAGTGCTTCCTCCATCGCCTTCACTGCTTCTTTTGTCTTCTCAACAACCCTAGAAACAATTTGGTTAGATATCGCTTGATAACTTATCGATGATCCTCCAACATCCGAAGATTTTTCTATATCCTTTTGTTTTTGGGTTTTTTCTTTATTTCTCCTCACGCATTGCAACAAGATCTAAAGCAGTAATGCCACCACAAAACATATCATTACAGAACTCAAAATCGGTACCAACCAACCCAACCATCTCATTCACTCTCTCATCCTCTTTTTCATCAGACCACTCAACCTCTTCTTCATCAATTTCAACATCATCCTCTTGGTCAATTATAGACTGCACAATCACCTACAAAGATTAGTTAGACTTGTTAGCGTATAACATTTAAAAGAGTATGTGTGGTTTATAGTATAACAATAGTGTTGAGTTATAATAAACATGTTATAACCGCAAAATGAAAATTATCAGTTAGGATATATGTAGTGATGATAAATTGAAATTAATTACCTGGCATTTACTTTCCAAGGCTCTAATATGATTAGGGCTGATTATCAGAAGGTTAGCAATCTCGCTCAATTCCTCCTCTGAAACCGAATTAGAATCCGAATCTCTTGGATCAGATACTGGTGTATCTGTTATATCAGGTGCAACAGCAGCTAAAACAAGTTGTAACGGGTGAAAAAAACCTTTAACAGCTAAAGACGCCTGGGACAGAGATATGGGATTTTTGTCTTTAATATTGGACATGTTCATATCAAACGCAAGACGACCCCATGGGTAATCAAAAAAGGTAGACATATCCCTGGCCAATTCCGCATGAGATTTTGACACCTTGGGATTGTGTGATGTAGGGACAAGAACACCAACAATAATAGCAAGATAAGCAAGCTTCAACCTTGTTTCAGGATCTACGACGACTCTCTTCTTCAACATCGACGTAACCCGTTCAACTGTAATACTCTCCGTGTTGGGGAAAATGGAATATAAATAGGGGTGTGTTTCACCTGTCATCTTCCTCTTCGCAGATTTTTTTCTCTTTCGCCGGATATTTACCACACGGTAAACCGATTACAATAGCAAATTCACGCAAAGAGTACATGACAGGCTTTCCAGCAAATAGGAACCATATTTCATGCTTGTTTTTTTACTTCAAGTTGCCTCGTAAACATGAAATGGCCGAGTCTACCAGAGTAAATCGGCTTCTCACATATCGAAATAAATTTACGAAATGGAGAATTCCTAATTTTTCCGGCTTCCACCTCGTCAAGTGAACTAAGAATCTTCTTTATTCGCCATGAAGTATGATAAACATTTACCCTTTGTCCTTCTGGTTCTTGCAAAGAATCTTGGCGGGAAATTGTGATCCGTTTCTTGTAAATTGTTAACATAAGAATGTTAGCGTTAAACAAAAACGGATATGTTAACATAACATATTAACGCATAAAAATGATGTTACTCCTACTACTAGCATAGTAGAATATCATAGAAAAATATAAGTAAATGCAACCACAATGATCAGAACTCGTTCAAAAGGAACGCCGTTTCAGTAATAGTTACATAATAGCAGAAAAAAGAACCCACAAACACCGATAGTACATGCTAATGAAGAACGTTAACATATAATAACAAAAGTTCTCAGCATGATAGCAAATGCACATGAATTGAAAATTTTATAAAAAAACAGGGCATGTTGGAAATGTAGGGACCATGTAACAAACAAATTTTCTACCATTTCTGAGAATGAAAAACAGTTCGGAATCGGGAAACATAATTCTAAATTAGATGAAATCAAGATATTTTGAGAGATTTTATTTGGAGAATCATTCCAACCGGGACCATTGTTAGAATATTTACAACAACGGGGCAATTTTAAAACATAAATCAATAGCCAAAATACTAAAAAAATATTATAAAATAGGTAACAATTAAAATAAACATATAAAATAGTATAAATTTAAAAGCTATCGATTAACTAAGCAAAATGCGTATAACATAAGAATTTATCAAAAACGAAGCACAAATTTTCCAAAAAATAATTACTAACAAAACCGGGAAATAAATTTGTTAACAAAACTGGAAAAACATCGTGTGTACATAAGAAAACAAAAATTGTAAAATGCCCAAAATCGAGAAAAAAAATGAGAAAAACTGTAAAATGCCCAAAACCGTGTGTAAAATGCCCGAAACCATGTGTAAAATGCCCAAAATCGAGAAAAAAACAAAAAAAAAATTCGGAAAAACTGTAAAAACTTTTTAAACCAACCAAAAAATTGAAGCACAACGAAAAGGGGAAAACTCCAAAAATGCCCTAAATCGTAAAAACGGAAAAGACTCTAAAAATCCTCCAAATCGTGAAAAAATTGAAGGTCGTTAAGGAACGTTAAAAAATGCCCTAAATCTCCAAAAAATTGAAGACCGATAAGGAAAAAACTACCACAAGTTTTAAGCGAACCTAAAAATTGAAGCGCAACAAAAAACTTTTCTGAAATCAACTGTTCTGCATGTATACAAAAGATTGTGACCGTTAAATATCGTACATCCCTCACATATCAAGTGCAGTTAGTTGAAACGAAGTTTAAAAAATGGCAAGTAAACTAAAAACTAGATTACAACAACAGATATGGGCGCAAAAAACTCATGCGTATGTCAACAACCGTGAGAACAATATAAATTTACCGGGTTCGGTGCATTGTTGTGGGAAACCATTTTTCCGGCGATAGAAGTGGGGGAGAATATTTGAGAAACGAGAGAAAGAAGAGAGCGTAGAGAAACAAGAGAGAGAAAATCCAGAAAAAATGAAAAAAAAGATGAAATAAACTCTCTCTCTCTCGCATTAAATATAAAATGGAGTGATCTGACTTAAAGTGAACTGACATCCCTAAGCGAATGGATGTCAGTTAACAACAGTCTAAAACCGCTCAGCAATAAGGATATTATCAGATTTCGATTAAATGAACAATACCCAAATCTTTTCTTTGTTATTTTGCTAATTTGGATACTTTTCTTTGTAATCTATCCAAATTTCACATTAAAAATCTACTTGGATACATTATCTCCTCACAATAAGTTACATTTGTATTTATACAATATTAATGAGTTTTATAATCATTCTTACATGGTATGAGTATGAAAACCGACATCTCTTAATTAACTAAGTAACTTCAAAATCAATTAATGCAGAGTTGAGGACATTATTTGGTAGGTCTACTAAACTATATTATTGTCTTTTGTGATGATATATTTTTTTAATGAGTTCATTTTGTTCTATGTAAGTTGATAAAAATGGTTACCTTCCACATCATTTCTTCACAACTTCTGCCTTTTGGTCAACAAGTACCAACAACTTTTGAAGCTTTCTTCATCTTCTTTCTTTGGTTTGAGCAAGAAACATAACCAAAAGAAAAATGGAGATTTCAATCTGGAAATGGTGTTTGATCGTCATAGCAATCATATTCTTGGCAATTGCTTCCCATTTCTTGGGAAGACTCTTGTGTAACCCTCGAGAGAAAATCGCAGACAGTAAAACCGAAAATAAACATGTCTCAGCCACAAAAGGAAAGACAGAGGAAAAAGGCAGTGAACAATTCGTATGATGAAGATCTTCGTCTCCTACAAAGGCCATCATCAAGTTTCTTTGTCAAGTTTGTAACTTGTAAGTTCTTGTCATTTTTCTTTGTTTGTTAACTCTTCTTGTATCAACGATCACATCCATATATACGACTTTCTATTTACACAAAACCAACAAAGTACAATAGACTGATAGCAACATGATTCCGGTTTAAAACTTTAAATGAGTGGTTTCATGAAAATGATAAAAATGTTAATTCTTGTTGATCTCTCCGAGCAGAAAGTAAGAATCCTCAGTAATGATTCCTAAATAGAGATATTATTATTAGAATATTTAAAAGAATCAGTCACATAAATATTAGCAAATATAACTATACAAAGCAAAATCCTAAGTCCTAATCCCCTTCTGAACCATACAAATCTAACAAACAAAAAGGCTGAGTAAGTATGGTTTGCTTTTATTTTACTTTCTCTAAGAAATCTAGAAACTTATTATGTGAATAAATCTCCCAAAAATCACCTTAGATTACCCGGAAGCATGTCTCGAACCTTATCATCCCTCTTAGCCTTTTCGGCTTGAGCTCGGCGTACAGCTAACAAGATCTGTCTTTCATGTTCCTTCAACATTTCATCCAGATTTTCTTCTCCTGGAATCAATGGTCCTGAGTAATGAATCCTTTCTCTCTTTTCACCATCATAACCCTACCAAATTGTGATCAGCCACAAAAATATAAGAAGAACAACAACAACAACAACAATGTTAAACGTGTTTTTCTTTTACCATTATCCATTCTTTGTGTTCATCTTTCCTCAAACCATTGGGTTTCTCAAGCAATCGTTGGGACAGATTGCAGTTTGCTGAACCTTCTTCAAGCCAGCGTTGATTCACTATAGCGTCTCTCACATTTCCAAACTGTGATCCATCTCTAGCAGGTGCTACTGAGTTTGAGAATCTTGACAAGTGGGCTGCGCTGCGTTGGACATAAGACCTTTGTGTTCTCAGTTGGCTTGATCCGTTTGGATGATTGTCTCCGTTTGTGTAATTTGGGTAGGGATTTTGTGTCGCAACACCCTTCAATGGTTCGATCCGGAAGCCAGAGCCAGAATCTCCCTCAGGATTGAACTTCTCACTCACACTTGTCTGGTTAGTCTCCCCTTGACGTTTCTAATGAAATAAAGCAAAAAAATTCCAGAAATAATGTAGAAGCATAGGCACATGCATGTGTGATTCTATAGACTCAGGACGGTACCTGTATTGATGTCTGTAACTCAGCGTTTGCACCAGGAGTTGGTACAGCTTTGGATTCTTTTGGAAACCTTCTCGGTTCATTCTGTTTACTGCTCGCACCTTTCCTTCTGCTTAAGACACAATTTGGGATGTAAAAGTGTTACTGAGATGACACAATGAAAAAATATATGAATGGTGAAAAAGCAAGACTCTTCCAGAAAAAGGGTTAGAAGATCTGAATCTTACCTTCTTACTTCCTCTTCTCGAAGCTTGACATCAAATTCTTTCCTTGGCTGATACCTTGGTAAACTTGATGGCTCGCTTGGAAAAGGTTTTGTCGTAAAGAACTGAAAAACAAAATGCTAACATGAATTTTCTAAACTTACAATGTTACTGGTTTGCATTCCTCAGTTAAAATACAGGCAGAAAGTGGAAATAAATATCGAAGCCCAAATCACTAGCAGAGTAAAATCATAGATTAACCTCGCTTTGAAGGGCAGAAGATGTGGTTCCACGTGCTTCTGGTTCTACAGCTAGAAGTACCTCAAGGAGAGCCAAAGCTGAAGGAGGAAGAAGATCCTTAAATGTATCAGCTACACATCGTTTGTACTGATGTTGAGGTTTAAAAATAGTTGCATGCCGCAAACGTGATCTTCTCCAATACTCCTCAGAAGGTGATCCACAGAGTTTAAAGATCTTGTGCATTTGTTCTACCTATTCATATAAGAAACAAAAGGCTCTTTTAATATTCATTTTCTGCATTGACATATCTATATATGCCTTAGCATAAAACATTTAACTTGTTTGGTGTAATCAAAGCCTGATGCTGAATCTTAAAAAAAAATGAGAATTATTCATAAAGGAAACAACACCTCGGTTCTTCCAGGCAGAAGAGGCTTTCCAGTAAAGAGTTCAGCAAGTATGCATCCTGTGCTCCACAGATCAACTGTAACTCCATAATCTGTTGACCCTAGCAGAAGTTCAGGTGGGCGGTACCACAACGTCACAACACGGCTAGTCAGAGGCTGCTTTCGTTGGCCCCGGTAAAAATTAGAAAGACCAAAATCACCAATCTTGAGATTATTGTTACGATCAAGCAGAAGATTTGAGCCCTTTATATCACGGTGCAACACACCGCAGCTATGGCAATGTTCTAACCCAAGCAGCAATTGTTTCATATAGCATTTGATCTGATCAGACGTTGCAAAACTGATTATAACCACACCAAAATCACTACAAGCGCATAAATACACATTTCAGATGTTATTACCTGTGCCTGAGAGAACTTAATCCCAGGGGTTGAAGCAAGGCCTGAGAGATCATGGTCCATATACTCAAATACAAGATACATACTTCCTGAAGCCTTTGAAATTATTAAGCCTTGGATTTTCATTACGTTTGGATGGTTAAGCCTACGAAGGATGATAATTTCTCTCGCCATAAACCGCACACTCTCAGGATCCATATTAGCAAACCGAACCTTCTTTAGTGCAACTATTTGGTTTGTTTCGAGATCACGGGCTCTGTATACACTGCTATACGTCCCTTGCCCAATCTGCAATTCAAAGAAATAACCAGCATTACTTTAGTATCATCTAAGTTTAAAAAGTAAAGTTCTAATCTGATTGTAAAGCCCTCCTCTCACCATCTCCAACTTCTCAAATGAATCTGCACTACGAGGAATCCATCCATTAATAGCTTCACCAGCAACTGAAACCAACCAAGAAGGCCAACCAGCATTAACCTTAGCTGCTCTTTCTCCATTTGTAACACTGCCAATTCTACTCACTGTAGGCTTCAATGGTCCTACATTATCAACTAACTCTACTGTGGTTTCTTTTTGCAACACTGATTCAGAAGATTTCCTCTCAAGACTCTCCTTCTTCTCATCGTCATCAGAGAAGACATTCTTTGTATCACTGGGTATTAACCTCAACGTGGCTTCATTTCCATTAACGACTGATTCCTCCGAATCTACATTGTGGTTGTTTCTCGAAGAAGAAGATCGTTTCTTGGAGGTTTTAGGGTTGTTGTTTGCAATAGAGACATGGTTGGTCTCGATGTAATCATCATTAGTTCGTGCTCCTTTTGAGCAAATGCAGCCCATGATTCGATATCAGGAACACTATACAGAATTGATTCTTCTTAGCCAGAAACTAAAATCTTCGAGAAATTAAACTCAGCACCAGCATCAAGAACTAAAGGCCAATATGGTTATAAAGATTGTAGCATTTCTTTTCGAATCGACAATGCAATTTTAAAAATCAGGTTTGAAAATTTATGAATCGACCTAAAACTGCGTACCTGAATAACAAAATTGATTGGAAGAAACTAAAGTAAAAGTAAGAAAATTTAAAGACCAATTAGATTCTAAGATCAACCGCAAAGAAGAAAACTCAGAAGAAGTGAAAAAGTTGAGATTTTGTAGATCTAACAAAACTGGAAATATTTAGAGCAACATTGTTGACTCCGAAACCAATCTGGGTCTTCATATGCTCAAAAGATTTATTTTGAAAAAGTCGAAATCAGAGAGAATCAAAGATACGACTTGGTCAGTAAATAAGAAAAACCGAGGAAGAGAGAGAGAGAGAGAGAAGAAAGATCGTAGAATTTTTGCGAAAGAGAAATGTTCGGATCTGAGTTGTTCATAAGTCCTGCGGTTGCGTAAACGAAACAGGAATCAGAGGGTATTCGGTCACTGCATTAGTTAGGGTTTTCAAAATTGTGAAAAAAGCCAGGAAAATCTGATCAAGAAGCAAAATCTGATCAAGAAGCAAAATCTGATCAAGAAGCAAAATCTGATCAAGAAGCAAAATCTGATCAAGAAGCAAAATAAAAATGGGAAGATCAGCAAAGATGTGAAGTATTATCAAAGGCGGTAACATATAGTATTAAAAAATTGAGTTGCAGATTTTGGGATCCAATATAAGTTGCAGTTTATTATCACTAAATATAATTTTGATAGAAAATTAATCCAATTATTCTCCGAAAATATTATAGTTAACTAAATAAATTTTATTTTAAAGAGTTAATAAATGAGATAGGTCAAAACTTTTGAAAAATTAGGTAAATAATTATAACATTCAAAAAATTAAATTTATTCTAGTGTGCGCATGGAGAATTACCAAAAAAACTTTGGTGGAGTGTCACTTCATGAATACAAAATCTGACGACAATAGTGTAACTCTTACAAAATAGGGCATTGTTCATCTTAGCCGAAATCTGAGAAGATATCGCTGATGCGCAAGCATTTAATAGAAGATTTCAAACAGATTTGGAGATATAAATTGTAGTTATACGTATATGTTATGGTCGATGTTAACCGAGTATATAAAATTTTAACAACAAAAAAATAATCGCCATTGATATCTGAAGTGAGAGTCTGTAACTTTTTTTGGGTTAGACAGCAACGAGAATATCAACCACTACACTACATTCCAAATCGGTAGGTGATTTGTTGAAATAAAAACAAAATCTCGAAGATAACATTTATGAAGTTTTAAGATGCTTTTTGGTCAACAAAAATATTGACATTTAAGATTGAGACATTTATGTCCGGTGGAAAATGTTGTGCATTGTATTTCTCATTATGTATTTTAATTTTGGTGTTTTTAAGCTTGATATGGATACTAAAACCCAATCTTGTTTGGATCTTTGTACAATGATGTTGTTGGTGTTCAGTGATGTGTGTTAGCGGTTAATATTTTCATATATCGGTAAAATAATCTTTTTTGGGTTTGATAATGAAATTCAGTGATAGTGCGACTTGTAAATCTAGTACGCGGTGTTTGGGAGAGAGGTGAAGGTGGATGTTGGGTTTTTAGGAATGAGACAAGAGCTATAAACTACGGTTTAAAACTCCAAAAAATGAAACATACTCATCCCTCGTGATGATGATCAGAAGACGTTATAAACTAGACAACCATACACCATTAGTTTTAACATACAAAACTGCAGAGTGGTTACTGATGTGTAATAGTGTGCAGGGTCCTCCAAAGGACATATCAACCGATGATGATTTGAACATTTTTATGTCTGATAGACTTCATGTGCGTAACAGTAGAACTGTATCATGTTGAGAGGTACAAATTTTTCAAAAGAGATAATTTCTTCGGTGGTGTGAAATCAAGCGGGAATCCAGCCGCTTTACTTCGGTTGCAAAAGTTTTTGAATGAGCAAACAATAGATTACCATGGTAACATTTTTAGTAGTCGTTAATGTAATTAATATCCAATATTTATATGATTTTTTCAAAGCTTGTTTTGTATTTAGATTTGTTGGCATGTGGTGTTATACATGCAAGTCAAAATGTTTTGGAAGAAATATATACACCAGAGCAAATGGATGTGATAACCAAAATCCATAATATGTTAAGTGGAAAAGTCTCTACGAATGATATCATGCATCCCGTAACGGATACACAATCATCATCTACCTCATCCAATGAGTTCTACTTCATGGATGATATAGCGCACATGTGGTAATGATGAAATTATTCATTTGGATGAAGATGATAGTAATACATTAGAAGGGATAGAAGTAGGAGATAGAAGCAATGATGATCAAGACGACATCACACCAAATTTGCATTCAGTCGGTAATTCCCACATATTTACTTCTACATCAGTTGAGATTATCAGCTACATAAATTACTTCTTATTCAATTGTACAAATGTTTACAATGTCACATAAGTTAGTGATATCGCTAATTGTTCAAACATAGAATCACAAGCAATAATTCCAGTAACTACAATCGATAAAGGGAAAGGGGAGGTGTTTGAAGAGTATTTCAATTTGGAAATAGTAGACAGAATAATTTCTCAATTGAAGACACAAAACCGGTGGAAGATTCCTCATCAGAAGGTATCTGGAAGAGAATGATTTATTTTTTATGAAATAATGTTGAAATACATTGAATAATGTCCTTCAATATAATGATTAACAAATAAGATTGTGGTACTTAAACAAATTATAGATATATTGTGACTTATAAGTATGTTTAGTGTTAGCAGATAATTAATATTTTCAATGCTTGGTATATCAAATGACATAATAAATCCAAGATTAAGAAAGGTGAGATGAAATTCTCAATCCCGTCAAAAGAATTGGGTAAGTGAATAGTTACCAGTAATAAATTTATGAAAACAACAAAATAGATATAGACCGTTATATATAATTATAGCGGTTAACAAATTTTGTATCAAGAACTAACAAAATATTTACACCGATAACATATGAAATTTCATGTACATGATATTAGTAACAGATATTTGCGATTGAGAAGAGCACAATGTTAGAACCCAACAAATAAAGAGATAGGATCATAGAGATTAGCATGTATGTATATGAAACCCTGTAATGCGGATCCGTATCATATAATTTTTTATTTATCAAGAATTTTGTCCATGTACCAATAGTAATGACAGAGAATAAGAATATAACAGTAGCATGTCTTCAAGATAAGAATAACAAATGATCTATGAAAAATACCTAACATTGCTCATCGACTAGTTTGGCATGTCCGGGACTAAAACCAATTTTTCTTCTTCTTTGAAGTCGATGAACTGTCACGCGTTTTATCAACTTGTTCCTCGGTATCATCTTCGGTATCGGACGAGGAAGAGCAGTCATTCACCTGCTTAATATCCAGTAATGATGGAATTGCTTCAACCATGAGAAGTTGGATTGAGTGAACAAATCTGTGAACAACAACTGATGTTTGGGATAAAGCAAGAACATCCTTTTTCTTACACTGGACACGACCAATTCAAAAGAAGCCCATCCCCAATGATAAGCCAAAAATGCATCTAGATCTCGAATGAGTTCAACATAATTTTTGTCAATCTTTGGGATGGAGATGTAGGAACCAGAACCGATACCGTGAAAGCAATGCAAGCAAACTTGATCTTTTCGTCTTTATCGGTTACAATTTTCTTTTTCAGTATCTTTATGGCAAGATCAACCAAGCATGTTTGCAGGTTATCGAATAGTGTAAGCCAATACGACTTCTATTTTATTGGGTGCTTTTTCTTTCCTTTGTTACGACTCGGAAATTTCCCACATGGGATACCAATTATGATAACAAACTCTTTTATCGAGAATCTAACAGGTTTACCCACAAACACAAAATATAACTCATGTGGTTTTGATGTTTTTAACTAACTAGTAATCATGAAATGCCCAAAACTTCTACAATATGATGGTTTTTCGGTTGTTGAAATAAATTTCCCAAAAGTTGAATTTTTAAAGAATTCAATCTCATGTTCTTCAAGAGCATTCAAAATAACATTTATCGTCTTCATCTTGTGGTACGAATTAACACGCTCACCGGAAGGTTCTTTTCTGGCGACAAACATCCTCTCTAGTAGGGGAGGAAGTGGCTCTTAAACATGCAAGATGGAGGAATGAGTTGCATACATACATCGCAATTTGTATTGAAAACAACACGGAAAGGAAGTCTAAAATCTTACCATTTCGACATCCTCCATTCTCGTTCTTCTTCTATTTGACTGAGATTTTGCACTGTTGAAATGAATAGTGCACCGGAAATGAAAAATGGGTATTTATCTTGCATAATTGGTGGTTACAAAATTGAGGGGTGCGAGATACAAGGAAGAGACGCGATTATTGAAAATTAAAATTGAAATCGGAAGACTCACCGTAGTATATGCGTGTGATACTGTTCACATGAACAGTAAAATATGTCAAAAACCGTGAATATTATTAGAAAACGAAGCCGATATCAGAACAATGTGTGCGAAAACACAGAAATCACCGAGGAAGAAAAAAAGTTTTCGTGTGTCTGAAAGTGAGTGGGAGAAAAAAAATGGAGAGAAAACGATATGAACTTCATTTTTTTGAAATTATGAAAATTTTCATTTTTTATCATTAATCCATACAAAATAAATCTGACACATTTTTGAACAAATCTGAAAAATTATTTTGCCTAGCATTGCTACTAGTTTAGAATAATAGGGATAGTATAGTACTATGGAAATTTGTACAATATTTGACTCATACGATATTAAATACTCTATTTTAAAATGGAAATATTTACCTAATATAAGCAAAGGTAATTAAATTTTTATTTCAAATATATTACTACTAATTTAAATTTTTAAAAATAACACAAATTTAATATTAAAATATTTTAAAAAATTTTAATAAAAAATTTAAATTTAAATTAGAAAAACCCCAAATATAATATTTTAATTATATTTATAATTTATTTATGATAAATATGTATTTTCAAAAAATAATTTAAACTATTTTGAAAATTTTAAATTTAAAATACTAAATTTAAAATAAAAATTTTAAAAACTCTAAAAAAATGCAAAACTTCTTAGTTTGATACAATAGATAGAGGATATTTTTCTCCATCCTTCCGTTTTTTGCCATGTTTGACTCTTTAATACCTCACAATTTAATGTTTGCTTTTCCAAAACAACACAGACAAAATACGAAAAAGACAAACGCCGCCAGGGTGGAGCCACGTAACCAAATCGGAAACCCGGACAACTCTGAAAATAATCTGAATCCGAACCCGGATCCAGAAGTTATCGGCTATCACAGCTGGATACAGCCTGTCACCAACGGACAGTCTATTCGTTCGTCTTTTTCTTCTCTCTCTATCTTTTCTTTTCTCCTACCTTCTCTATCTCTCCTTTTCTTCTTCGTCCTCCTCCTCTTTCCTTTTCTCTGTTTCTTTCTCATTCCTTCTCCGCTCTCTCCGTTTCTTAAGGTTTTCTCCGATCTCCTTTCTTCGCCGTTCAGATCTTCCCCGTTCAAACTCGTTGGATCCAGATTCTCCTCCTTGTAAGCTCTCTATTTTTCACTTTTCCTTTCGTTTTATTACTTCTTTCGAATTTTCGTTTTGTTTGATTAGTTTTGTATTTGTTTCTCATTTTTGAATTCTCTCTTTTTTTCGTTGTTTTCTATAGCTTGGATCTGGAAGTAATTTAGATTTTCGTGTTTGCATTTTGTGTGTATCATTGGTGTTTCTTTTGCAGATTCTCTTGTATATATAGACGTATTGACTTTGTTCCTGTGATGAAAATCTCTTGATTTTCTTCTAGCCTTATTTCGTGGTATCTGTGTAAAAAGAGAAACCGTTTTGACTTGGCTTTATATTTCAGTTTTGTGATCCATTTGTAAACAGGTTACTGTAGTCATATTAATTTATTTAAACTTGGTCATCTTTTTGTGGAGGTTCTTGAAAATTTCAAAAAGGTTACTCTATGCTTTATGAATGTTTATCAATCAATTTTCTTGCCAATTCCCTATGAAGAATAATCAACAAGTGCAGATTTCGTATGAAATGGACTCATGTGATATATTGTCTTGTTTTCAGATCTTAGATACATCTTTTACGGTCTCTCCTCCATTTCTTGGCTTATTTGGAAAGGTTCTGATGCATTATTTCTTCTATTTGGTGCAGTTTATGTAGGTAACACGCATATCAAGTGCTGGAGTCGAGATCACAAAAGTTCTATCGGGTGATCTGGGCTGCTCTTTTGCATTTATTGGCTGTGTCTGTTGACTTTTAGCTGATCGTGGTTTTCCATAGTTTCCAATGGTGCTAAGTTAGAAGTCAGTTTGTCTCTCTTTTTTCATCGATGAAAATTGTTTTTGATAAAAGGCACATCAACTGCTGCTAGGGCTAGAGATCTTTCTGCATCCATGCTGGTAGAGAGCATGCGTGGATACTGTGTTTTGGGTGATGCCCCTGACAAAATTAGTTCCCGATGCATTCGGCGTGGTGACAATATGTTTAGTTGTTCTGCTAATACTTTTGGGTTTCCTTTGCATCGCTTACTCCTTCTATTTCCAGTCCCACGTTTGTAAGCAAGGGTATATTCAACTTGGTTTCTTCAGCGGTCCCTGGATTATCCGAATCACATTTATTCTGTTTGCTATCTGGTGGGCTGTTGGTGAGATTTTTCGATTGAGTTTGTTTAGGCATCACAGAAGGCTATTGAGCGGGTTGGATTTGAGATGGCAAGAAAACGTGTGCAAATGGTACATCGTTTCCAACCTAGGATTTGCAGAGCCTTGCCTCTTTCTGGCCCTCATGTTTCTTTTGCGTGCTCCCTTGAAGATGGAATCAGGGGCTCTGAGCGGAAAATGGAACAGGAATACAGCAGGTTATATTATTCTTTATTGTCTACCGGTGTTTGCTCTTCAACTTGCGGTTGTCTTATCCGAGTCACGCCTAAATGGTGGTAGTGACTCTTATGTAAAGCTACCACATGAGTTCACAAGAACCTATTCCCGAATTATTATTGATCAGGACAAGGTTGCCTTATGCACATATCCTCTACTGAGTACCATTCTCCTCGGTGTGTTTGCAGCCATCTTAACAGCTTACTTGTTCTGGCTTGGAAGGCAAATACTTAAACTGGTGATTAATAAGCGTCTGCAGAAGAGAGTATATACTTTGATATTCTCGGTCTTGAGTTTCCTTCCGTTAAGGATTGTTCTGCTCTGTTTGTCGGTACTCACATCAGCAGACAAGATTGTATTCGAAGCTCTTTCTTTCCTGGCCTTCTTCTCCCTCTTCTGTTTTGCTGTGGTTTCCATTTGCCTGCTTGTCTACTTCCCGGTTTCAGATTCCATGGCTCTAAGAGGTCTAAGGGACATGGAAGAAGACAATAGGACTGTGACTGAAGAACGTGGTGCTATGTTACTTGCACCAAACAGTTCACAAAACGAGGATGGATTGAGCTTAAGAGGTGGAAGAGACTCAGGTTCTTCTTCCCAGGAGAGGTATGTGGAACTCAGCCTATTTCTTGAAGCTGAGAACTAAAATAGCCAAAGGCTGTTTCTTTGGCCTTTGGCAATGTATTGTACAGATTCCTGGTGAAATGGTGAAACAAGCAGAGAGGGTTAATAAAGACACTTGGGGACTGTAAAGGAGGGGTTTGGGTTTTACTCTTGTGAGGGTTTGTTGTTTGAAATGTTTTCTGCATGATGGATCATATTTTTGTACCTTTATTATGTCATCAATTTTGATTTAGAAAAACAAAACTAATCAGCTTTACGTTTACGTCTTATTTGTGGTAAGAATTGCAAAGAAGCACTTACAAGATCTGCACTTAGACTGATAATTACATGTGGGTCCTGCCCCGTTTAATCTATGGATATGGATCCATAGTGGGTGCGGGTGGAATAAAAAAAAATTATAACCGGAGTGGATGTGGATTGAAGTTTTAGTACAGTAGATGCGGGTTTTCTTTTATTATATTGTGGGTTAGCGGTTATTCATAAATTTTGGATCATAATCAGTTAATCAAAACTTAAACCAATTTAATCTCAAGTAAATTTAATTCTAAATTAATGTTACCCAAACCAATATTGTCAAACTAAATGATCTAATTTTTACATTTGTGATTCTCACACTTTTGAATCTTTCACGAGCCGCACACATCACACTACGGGGGGCAAATTTTCCGGTGACCTTGGACTTTATATCTCTCTCAAACTCTCTTTCTCTTTGTCTCTCTCTCTCTCTCAAACTCTCTTTCTCTTTGTCTCTCTCTCTCTCTCTCAAACTCTCTTTCTCTTTGTCTCTCACGATCTCTCTCTCTCTCTATATTCTTAACGTCTTCTTCCTCTTTTTTCGTTGCTAGAACTTCCCTTAAATCGCAATTTCGTCTCCGTTTCTAGACATAGGCGGTGACTCGTTGTTAACTTGTTATTGTTAAGATTTATTTTAATTAAATATTTTTTAAAATTTTGGAAAATGAAGCGGGTTGCGGGTCACTCGCAAATCCGGTAGATTAATGCGAGATGGGTGCGGATTTAAAAAAAAATTCGCAAGTTTTGCGGATAAAAAAAATTATGCAAAATATTTTTTAATCCACTGCGGAGCGGGTCAAACGGGGCGGATTCGATCCGCTTGATAAGGTTATCCGCACTATAAATGATGTGCGGAGATTTTAATAAGATGATATGGACTAATCTGAGAAATGAGGAGGAGTTCGAAATATGAGAACCTTTCATGAATTTAAAATGATGCTTCATGTTTTAGTTGGGTTGGTAAGAGACGAAAGGAGATAATAGAATATTGATTAGATATAAATTTTTTGTTAATTTAGAATAGAGAAATTTGTATCTGGCATCAAAAACAAAGTTTTTAGAATTGGTTGAATCATAGGCCTTTGATAATTACGATAGAATATGAAGTTATATTCCAAAGAAATAATATCATATTGATGATTTTGTTGAAATGGTTAGGAATTTATGGCAAACCCAAACTCATCAGAATATTAATTTATCTCATAAATTGGTGGCTTGCATTGTTACAATGGCTCAATGGAAAAAAAGACATCTATTAAAAATGCACTTGGTAGAATTCAAGATTTACAATACCAAATTGATGCATAATTCAAAGACCAGTCTGTGATGGTGGCAGAAATTCATCAATTGAAGAAAGAGCTTAGTCAATCTTATATGGATGATGAATAATTTTGTAAAAAAAACAAGTAGAATTAAATGGTTACACGTTAGAAATTGTAATGTAAAGTACTTTCATGAGGTCAAAGTGATAAAAGATTATTATGGAATATTACACAAAAAAGAATTAAGCTACGCGAAAAGTGGCAGAAGTCTACTTCAAAATAATGTTTACAACTTCTAATACAATCTTCGATAGTGAAGTGTTCCCAAATATTCAAAAATATGTTACATAATATATGAATAACTTGTTGACTAAATCAATCATAAATCAAGAGATAAAAGAAATTGTTTTTTAAATTGGTTCTGATAAAACACCCATAATAGATGGTTATAGTGGAACATTCTATGAATGATCAACATTATTATACCACATAAATTTGTTTTTCCATATGAACTTTGTACATCTTTGTTATACTAAACAAATTAATTGATCGCACTTTAATTTTACACAAACTTTTTAAATGTATTTAAAATTCCACAAATCATGATTTTATTATGAAATTGTGTTCAAAACAAAGATAACTTCAAAAGAGAAATTAACAGTTATGCAGTTTAAGGAAAGTTGGACATTGCTTACAAAAGTTCAGAAAGAAAGAAAGTGATGGTTGTTTTTGTTGAAGTTGATTTTCAACAAAGAAGATAAAAGACAGTACATTTGGAAAAACTTGAGGAAGAGATATGGTGAGGTTTGATGAGATTTGATATATTTCTTTATTTTGTTAAATCTTCCGTAGTATAGAGATTTGATGAGATTATAAATCCCAGGATACAACCGTGATGAGACTGTGGTCCTAACACTTGACACAAAATCTACGAAAGAAGTATGATACACTCTCGAGACTTACACGATGCGAGACGAAAGAGGAAGAAGAGAGGGAGTGCCGAGAACGATTACAAGAGAGAATGCGAAAAGTGGAAGAAAAACCGTTAATGAGGCATTAAGGCTCGGTTATATAGCCTTAAGGGGGCAATTTTACAATCCCTAAAGTAGTGGGAAGTTGAAACACATGGAAGGAGAAAAAGGTGGATGCGATTAGGGTTTTGACCCATTTGGGGTCATGTTACCCAAATTAAACATACAAATATTGTCCAAAATTTTTTTCCAACAGTAATCAATACCTTGTTTTCTTTGACAATTCCAACCATTTTGCAACTTCAGGGGTGTATAAAGAGATCAAGGAGGAGAAAGACATCCAAGTCATGATAAAACAGTTGCGAGAAGGTCTTTAGCAGCTGACAAATATCGCATGGTTGATGATAAATTGTGGTACGAGAAACAGCTGGGTGTATTGAAGAACTCAAGTGTTATTCCGGTAATACTAAATGAATATCACTCCGGTTTAACAGGAAGTCAAACATGTGTTCTTAAAAATGTAAAAATGGTGTAAATGGGATTTCATTGTGAAGGAATGCAAAAAAAAATACAACAATTTGTTGTGGAATGCGATGTATGTCAAAGACAGAAGTATTCGACATTGGTTCTAGAAGGTCTACTATAACCCTTCCCAATTCCAAAATTAACTTGGAAGGATGTTACTATGGATTGTGGAGAAGGATTACTCTACTTTCAGAAGGTGTGAATGTCGTGTTGGTGGTAGTTTATCGTCTCAGCAAATATGCACATTTTTTGGCTTGTGGCATCCATTTATAGCTGCAAAAGTAGCTCAGAATGTCATCACTGACGTAGTGAGAGTACATGGATTTCCAAACTAAATCATCCCGGATAGAAATCGTGTGATTTTAGCTCATTTTGGAAGGATGTTTTTCGCTTGTCAGGGACAAAGTTGAAGTATAGTAAATCCTTTCCCCTGCAAACTGACGGCCAAACCAAGGTTATAAATCGATGTTTAGAATAACACAATCGTGCTGTTTTACATCCAACTATCCAAGAATTTGGTTTCATTTTCTCTCTTGGGCTGAATTTTGGTACAATACCTCCTATCATACATTGCTCAAAGCCACTCATTTTCAAATCGTGTATTGGCGAGAACCTCCAAAGTAGGATCAACTACTAATTATGATTTGGAGGTTTCGTTTAGAGAAAGAGATGTTATGTTACTCTGGTTGAAGAAAAAATTTACTATGAGTTCAAACCTTAATGAAGACTAGCTAGTGCAGATAAACATCAAAGAAATGTAAAATTCAGGTAGAAGATTGTGTTTACTTGAAATTGCGACCCAATCGTCAATAATCAGTAGCTCGTCGTTTTTTGCTAAGTTGGCTGCCAAGTTCTATGGACCATACAAAATTTTAGAGAGAATTGGTAAAGTTGCATATCGACTCAAGTTACCGGAGGAGTCAAAATTTCACCTAGTGTTTCACATCTCGCAGTTGAAGTCGATGCTAGGACAACACCAACAAGTTCAAAAATTTTAGCACCATGTTACAACGAATCGGGTTAGCTGGAAGTGTTGATTAACTGGACAAGACTTGCGGCACATAAAAATTCATGGATTTTATTGAAAGATTTGAAGGTGCAGTTTCCAAAATTCAAACTTTAGAACAAGTTTCATTTCAATGTAAAAGTATTGATAAGCTTGTGCAGGTTTATGCAAGAAAGAAGAAGAGAGTTGAGGAAAAAGTTGGTTTAGCTTAAAGAAAACTACATGTGAATTCACTGGGAGATAAAAATGTATATAAACATATGAGAGTTGAAGAGAGAGATAGTTTTTGTTTTAGCGTTGCGAATTGAGCAATATGAGTTTGAAAGATTTTTTTTTATGATTCCGATAATAACAAAGAACAAGATAATTAAGTTTAGTGTTATACATAGTTGTAATTAGTTACGTTATGAATTAAAACGGAACTTAATGTATTTTTAAAAAATATATGTAACTTTGAACTATAATAACTTGATGTAAAATATTTTTATTATAATATAAGTTTATCTTAAAATGTATGTGTTTAACATTTATTAATGCATTTTTTGTCAATATTTCTAATCCAGAAAATTTATCATTTTGAGAATCATAATGGAGATATATGCCTAACATACACTGGTACAATACACACAATACTTATAAAAAGTTTTTCTCCTATCTCAAAATGAAAGATTCTATCGAAAGCGTGAATACCATATCAGGTAATACAAATATTATCATCACTACAAGAAAACAAGCGATTTAGGACCACACATGTGGTCACAAAGTGGTCGCAAATTGCCAGCGACCATTTTCCGCCACAACCATGGTCGCAAAGTATTCGTCGCAAATTTATGTGGTCGCAAATTTGCGGCCAATTTGTGATCACGGTAATAGTTGTATATTTTGTGATCAATTAGCGACCACGCCGTTGTCACATAATTTGTGACTAATTTTCCACTTCGTTCTAGTTATAAAATTTGCGGCCACTTTGCCACTACGCATGTGGTCACAAAAGTCGTGGCCGCAAATCAGTCACAAAAGTTTGTGACCGATTTGCCATCATGTTTTCCATCATGGTCATAAATTGGTCACAAAATTTTATGACCAATTTGAAACTACAGTTTCTCCGTAGTCGCAAATCGGTCACAAATATTTGTGACCAATTTGCGACCACGTTTCTCTGTAGTCGCAAATTTGTCATAAATATTTGTGACCGATTTGCGACTACACCTCTTTTGTAAACCGGCGGTGATCGTAAATTGGTCACAAAAGCTTGTGACCAATTTGCGATTACTTTCCGGCGTGGTCGTAAATTGGTCACAAGGTTTTGTGACTGTTTTGCTATCACCGTATTTTCAAAATCAATGATGGTCACAAATATTTTTGTAATTTCCCAAAAAATTAGATCTCGGATTAAATTATGGATGTTGTGATTGCATACGTACATGGAACCCTTGATAGTAATATATACATGAGAATCCTAAAAAAATTCAAAATCCGAGAAGGATCAAAGATCTCTAAAGGACTTAAAGAACTGTATTCCGTTGAGTTACATCGATCATTATATGGGTAAAACAATCTGGACGCATATAGTATAATCACTTAAGTGAATATTTATTTGTTGAAAAAGAGATATATTAACAATGTGATATGTCATTGCGTATGTAAATGATCTGAATATAATTAGAACTAAAAAGGAAATTGATGATTCAAGAATCCATATCAAAGAAAAATTTGAAATGAAAGATATTGGAAAGAATTTTTTTTGCCTTGGACTCCAAATTGAGCATTTCCAAGATGGGATATTTGTGCATAAATCAAATTATACGAAAAGGATATTAAAACGATTTAATATGGATCAAGTGAATCCTTTAAGTACTCTAATGGTTAACCGATCGCTTGATATAAACAAAGATCCATTTCGATCTTGTGAAGATAGCGAAGACATATTAGATCCTGAAGTACCTTATATGACTACTATCGGTGTACTTTTGTATCTCGCAAATTGTACTCGATCAGATATAGTATTTGCTACAAATTTATTTGCGAGATATAGTTCATCACCTATACTCAGACATTGGAATGGAATAAAAGCATATCTTTCGTTATCTCCAAGATACCATTGATTTGAGATTATTTTATTCTAGAAACTCCGAGTTTGGTTTAGTTAGTTTTGCAGATGGTGGATATTTATCGGATCCACACAAAACTCGATCCCAAACCGGTTATGTTTTTAGAATTGGTGGAGCTGCGATCTCATTGCGATCACAAACTTTGGTTACCACTTCTTCAAACTATGCATAAATCATTACCCTTCATGAAACATGTAGAGAATGTGTATGACTCAGATTTATGACAAACATATAGAAGGAGCAAGTGGATTAATCAACAATAAAGAACCAATAAAATTATTCGAATATAATGTTGCATGTGTCAATCAAATCAAAGAAGGTTATATCAAGAATGACCGTACAAAACATATTACTTCGAGATTTTTCTCATATATCTAAAAACTTGAGAAAATTCAAGAAATTGACATCGAATATTTTCGTTCAAGCGATAATAGAACATATTTGTTTACAAAAGCGGTTCCTACAACAACATTTAGAAAACATGTCCAAAATATTGGTATGCATCATTTGCAAAATTTATGAAAGGAAACATATATATTTTTTCGAGGGAAAAATTGTATATTTGTACTCTTTTTCTCTAATCATTGTTTTTATCTAATTGGATTTTTATATGATAAAATTTTAACGAAATAGTATTCACAATATAATAATAATGTTGGATAGCCAAAGGAAAAAATTATAATATGCACAACATAATAATAACAATGGATAATCAAAGAGAAAATGTTATAATATGGTTGTCCATCGACGGACTTTAGTAAGTCGGTCAATTTACACTACTATATATAGACATGTAGTTAAAATCGTATCTTCTTTCCTCCACTTCTAGTATCTATAATAATAAAAGTAGAAATTTGAGAATTTTCATAGTGTCCACATAAGCAAAAAAAATTATTTTATCATAATGACACATGACATTGCTAAAGCAAAGACGAAGAAAAAAGTTTGATAATCTCATAATATCCACATAAGCAAAAAAAATTCGATGGATCACCATGATGACACGTGGCATTATTAAAACAAAATAGAAAAATATATGTTTAATTTTTAATCCGTCCCATTTTAAACTTTTCTTTTATTTAGTATAGATTTGATTACACAAATGATCGAAAAAACATAATAATATTATTTGAAAAATGTAAAAAATCTATATATATATATATATATATTTGTTTATCAATATATGTTTATAATGTAAAAAAGATAACATGTTTTTAGTAACAATGACATACGAAATATAAGTTTTAAGCGTATAAGTACAAGAATTTGTGACAAATATGATATAAAACTACACAATTAAAAAACACAGAAAATCTAACTAAATAAAAGAAATTCATTATGGCTTCTAAAGTTACCCATATCACTCAAATTAACAAATTTTAAAATATTGACATGTTAGCAATTCTCATTTTAAACAAATCTTCTAACCATTTAAACAATTAAAATAAAATTATTGTTTCTCATATACCACTATCTCAAAATTTAGTTACAAAATAGAAAAAGTTTATTGTAGTTTCTCAAGCTATCCACCTCACTCAAAATAACAAGTTATAAAATAATGATACGTGAGTAATTATCACTTTAAACAATTAAACACATTATCATAGTTTACAGTATTAGTCTTTCAATCATTTAAACAGTTAAAATAAAATTACCGTAACAATACAATTGAAAACAAAACCCTGAATTAAACAAAGGTTGATTAAAACGCACTCAAGCAAATGGGCCGTTACACAATTTTAAAATTGTGATCGGTAACGGCTGGGCCCTCCAGCCAGCCCAATGATGCGGAGTGACGCCGTTGCACACACCACCGGAAATGGAAAGTGCATAAGTGACGTGATTAGTGCTGGGGCCAAGGCGAGATACAAGGGAATCTCCAATCAGGCTGATTCTACTCCACTCATCTCTCCCATTCCAGCAAACCGGCGATATGGAAAGAGAGATGAAAGGCTTAATGGAGGGGATATTCGGTAGGTTGATTTTTGGAAAGAGAGAATCAATCTCCCGATTCAAATCGGGAAAGTCGACCTCTGTGTGCTCCGGTGACTACGCAGAAATAACCAGTATAAATAGGGTTCCCTCCTCTAAAGAATTTCTCACCGGAAAAACACAAATACTCGCCCAGAACACGAGCCCTTCTCACAGCCGATTCCCATACCTTGAGTTTTCTCTCTCGGATCCCGAGAGTTTTTCTCTCCCAGAACAACTTCCGGTTGCCTCTCCGCTCCAAATCAAGCCACACCTCCGGCTTGATTTCCATCGACACACCGCGGTCCTCTTAGACCCGCGAGAGTGTGTGACAACTATTGCAGTTCATCTCCCCTGTGATTTCACAACTCTCACCGGAACCTCCATCCGGCGGCATAGTCGATTCCGAGAAATCGATTATATCACGACATCGTTCACCGAAATTGGAATTTAATCGCACGACCGATTCTATCCTTTAACCAAACCGGTTAATTGTGATTTGGATTTTCTCAGTTATCTTGGGTTGACTCAACCACATTTGGTCAAATCAATTTTTGGTCAAATCAATTTTTGGTCAAACTTTGGTCAAAGCTTGGTTTGGTTATTACTTAACCAAATATACCAAACCAACTATCAAGATGACAATCTCAGGGTTTTTGGTCACAAAAAATTGCGGACAACCCAAAAAATCATCCCCTATCAATAAGTTCTCATTTCACATGATTAACTACTACTTGAATAAGTCGTTTTAGAGAATTCAGAAGTCAATCAGATAGTGTACTTAATGATATTACAAACATACTTCATGAAAATACTTTTAGAGCAAATAATTCATTTTTTGGCATAGTGTTTCTCGGCGTATAGACAGAAGAACAAAATATTAATGCAGTATATGATTCAGATTGTCAAGGCAACTTCTTATGTATTGAATATTGATATTATGTATACGATAAACTTATATGTATTAATGTTTCAGGATCCATAAACGAACATGATGAATAATTGTTTCAATATAGTTCCAATGAATGTACTTATTCTGATCTAAATGATTTAGAAGATATATACATTGAATTGGATAATATTGAAGACAAATAATTGGAATGTCAAAGGAGTCGAGTGAAAACATTGGCGTTGCTTTTAAAGCAAGTATTTGGTAATACAAATACTAATGCACAATGTTCTTCACAAAACATTTATGGTACATCAATACATTTAAATTGATAACTTTTATAAAATATTGAATTTAATTTTGCTTATATAACATTATATATGTTAAATTTAATATAATTTATGGTCTACATAGAAGAGAATGATCCTACATTTCTATATCATCATTGTGGTGCTATGTTGTATGCAAAGTCAATTGAAATTGTCGTGTTTAAAGGAACCTCATGAACTTTTGACAACACTTCTCAATGGGACATACATACTCAACATATATTTTCAAAAAAAAAAACACGAGGCCTTATAATATGGTGTTCTCATTTACATCTCTTGGTAGTAAAGTTGATCGTTCTATCGAAAAATGAAGATGACCAAAAATGTTCCAATTCCACGGAGAAAACTATTATTTGATGGGTAGCTTAAACTAATTTTAAGTGATTAATTATATGAGAATTGTTAGCGATCGAGTTACGGATGGAAGAACCTATAATATCCCAACAACATTTAAAGTTATTGTATTGATTCCAGGAAATTTTAATTTAGACATGAATAAGCGTGATATAATTCTAGAACAACAATATGGTCATCTTAATTTATCCCGTAGTATTTAATTTATCAATATATTTGATGAATCTAATTTTAAGTAACTATTTTTTTAAATATGCAGCAATGTATACTATAGAGTTTCAAAAGAGAGTACTTCTACATGCTCAAATATTGCTATTCATGGATCCTAAATTAATGTTTCCAACTACTGATGACATAAATCAAATCATTTCTGCTGAAATTCTAGATAAATTTGAAGAAAGTGAACTTGATGATGTTGTTAAGGAAATGATGATACATGGACCTTGTGGAATTGCTAACCATAACTCACCATGTATGAAGAATGGAAAATGTTCAAAGTCATATCCAAAATCTTTTGTTGAAAAAACTTCTATATCAAAGATAGGTTTTCCGATTTACAGGAGACGCAAACAAGCATATAAATATGTTGAAAAGAATGGTTTCCATTGCGACAACATATACGTCATACCTTATAAACAAGACATTATCTATTTGTATCGATGACATATTAATGTTGAGTGGTGAAACTAAACTGGCTCCATTATGTACTTATTCAAATATATAACGAAAGGATATGACGGTGTTACTGTTGCTGTTGAACCAGCTCAGAAAGATGGATCAAGTGAAGTGTTAAGCAACCAAGAAAATGTTCAATCTTCAAAAAACGAAATCAAAGATTTCTTCGACTACAAGTTTTTAAATATATCAAAAAAATTTTATTTTTTTTCTAATAAATTAAAAAAGCATCTCTAATCATGAAAATGTTATTTATAGAGGTATATTTATGCATGTGAATCGGCATAGAGAATTTTTAAGTTTCCTATACATTTTCGCTCTACATCTATTGAGAAGCTATCTTTCCATCTGCCCAAAAAACAAATTATAATTTTTAAAAGTGTTGATAAGATCGAAACAGTTATCACTAAAAAAACTAATTTATAATACAATGTTCTAGCTTGGTTCGAGCTGAATAAGGTTAATGAAGCTGCAAGGGATCTTAGTTATTAGCAAATACTCAATAAGTTTACATGGGATAGGAAGTTTAAAATTTAAAAAAAAAAGAAAAAAGAAAAAAATGATTTAGTGTTAGAAGGATCAACTATGCCCCTAAAAAGATGGAAGAAGCATAATTTTTTAGAATATTGCTGAACTATGTAAAAGGTACATGCTATTTTGATGAACTTAAAACATGCAATAATGTTGTTTACAAGACCTACAAAGAGGCATGTTATGCATGTGGTTTTCTAGAAGATGATATAGTAAGGAAAAGTTTTGCAAGCTCAACAAGCTTTCTTAGACAGATTTTTTTGTGATTATGCTTACTTCAAATAGTTTGTCTAAGCATGAAGTTGTTTAGAATCATTTATGGGAGTTTCTTTCTGAAGAAATTGAACAAAACTGGAGAAGATTTTTGAAAAGACCAGGTTTTTATTAGATTTGTTACTATACTAATTAATGAATTGTTAAATGTATATTTGCGATGTAATACAATTACTTACATAATTTTTATGCAGATTTGATTATAACTGATGAAGATAAAAACAATATGTTGTTGAAGAGATAGAGAAGATTATGAGAAGCAATAGGAGTTCATTGTCAATGTTTAAATCTATGCCACAGTCACGTATTGATGGTAATTAATGAGAACTCAAATGTCTTGATAATTGATGAAAGAAGCTATGATCGTGTATAACTTAAAGCAATTCATGATAGAGACTTTTCCATATTGACCGATGAACAGAAAAATATTTATAATGAGATAATGGGAGATGTTTTGGAGAAAACAGGTGAAGTTTTTTTGTTTATGGATATGGTAGAACTAGGAAAACATTTCTATGGAGAATCATGTCTGTTGCTATCAGATGTAAAGGGGACATTGTTCTTAATGTTGCATCTAGCGGTATTGTTTCCCTTTTTATTACAAGGTTGAAGGATAACTCATTCAAGGTTTGGTATTCATATAAGTTTAGATGAGTTTTCAACGTGTTCAATAAAAGCATGGTACAAATTTTTTTGAGATAGTTAAACAAGCTGATCTCATTATATGGGACAAAACACCCATGATGAGTAGACATTGTTTTGAATTTTTAGACTGAAATATGAAGGATATAATTGATAATTCACTGTATAAACCATTCGATAGAAAAATCGTTGCTTTTGGAGGTGATTTTAGATAGTTGTTTCCTGTCATAAATGGAGGTTTTAGGGCTAAAATTGTTCCTTCTGCACTTAATTCTTCATATCTTTGAGATCATTGCAAAATGTTAAAACTCAGTGAAAACATGAAACTCCTTTCAAACAATTTGTATACAGATGAGGCTAAAGAACTGAAAGGATTTTCAAATTGGATATTAAAAGTTGGTGATGAAAAAATTTCAAAACCGAATGATGGTGAAGTTATAATTGATATTCCAGAGAAGTTTTTGATTAGTGATGTAAATGATCATATTGAAGCAATCAACAAAAAAGCTATTTTATGTCCTACAAACGAAGATATTAACACGATCAATGATCATATGCTGGATAAACTTGGTAAGTTCTTTTTTAAAATAAACATTATCTTTTAATAATTGTGTATATTATTTAGAAATATTAACAATAACACATTTTTTTTGTGAGGAAATGATATATCTAAGTTCCGATTTTATTGATCCTTCAGATATTAGTTTTATAAACAATGAAGCTCTAATACGGATCGTTTTCAATAGTTTTAGCGATTGAACCGTCTAGAAACCCTAATTTGTTTTTAGCTTCTAAACTAGTTGTCATGGCAATTATCCAAACCCCATAGTTATTACCATCAAGAAGCTCAGAAACTAAGACTAATCTAGGGTGATCTGAACTATGCAAGTGATACAGAAAGTGAATATTATCGGGACTGTTCAATACCTCAAAATTGTCGAATGAATTGGAAGTCGACAATCGGCGAGTCACAATCTGATCTTCATTCTCCAGAATCTTAGCTTCAGAAACTGAATGTGATGGAGTTGACGCATTTTCGCGATTTTTAGGGAGTGGTGGTGGTAGGGAGAGAGATAAAGAAAAAATAAAATAAAAATTATTTTCCAAGCTTTTCATTTGTGAGTTTCTCCATTAACTCCTTGTCAACTACAGGAACCTCCTTAATAATAGGGAGCACTTCGGAAATTTTCTTGGCAGCTTCACGCTCTTTAATAAGCAATGCCTCAGTTTCTTTGAACATATTTTGTATTTCCTCTAAAGAAGACTCATACTTAGCATTCTCTTGTTTCTTGGCTTCTTCCAGGTCAGTCTGCAGCGTTGAAAATGTAGAGAGAGTACTCTTAGAGATCAGAGAAAAAATAAAATGAAAAATAATATTCCAAGCTTTGCTCTTCTTCTCATTCTCATTCACCATCATCTTCTTTCTCTACATTAACTTTATCAAGAAAACCAAAACTTTTAACTGATCTGGAGAAGGTTTATTTGAGAAGAAATCAATGCCTCCATCTTTTTGGTTATTACATCATATATTCATTGTTTATATCGATTGTTAGAATCATACCAAATTATGCTACTGAGTTGTAATTTTTAACCAAAAATGCACAGTTGCTTCTACAATTCTTTTGTTATTTCATCAATTAAATGGTTGTTCTTTGCTACACAATGCAAATACACTAAATAAAATTGCAATCAAATGTCAACAAGGTTAGTACTTAGTTAAAATATTGGGAGATTTTATTTTCTGGACAGAATTTTGAGAAAGAAAAGATGTTTAGGGGTATTTATATTTGCATTAAATGATGGATGACAATTTTCAGTTTTCAAATTTCAAATGGTAAAGTAAAGCTTTTCGATTTTCAAGGGCTACTGAAAAATACAGTACATGAATATGAGAGTTGAGACAAAACCGGTCGAAAACTAAGCGGTTTGATGTTTAACGTATTGAATTTAGACTCGTTTGCCTCGCAGAAAACCCTTACCGTTACGTTTCTTCTTCCCCATCTTTAACTTCCTCCCGATTGGTTCAAGCGACTTGTTTTGCTTCTCCATTTCCACATCCATATCGTTGCCGATAGTACCGAAAGCTGAGGCAGACTCGGAGGTCGGAGTCGCAACTTCCATAAACGGCGAAGCTAGTGGTTGACGAAATGGTAACTTCGCGGCGGCGAGCGCGGCTTCTATAGCGGCGGACGTAGCGTATTCTCTCGTCTAGGTGAATGATTCCTTCTCAACTATTTCTCTTCTTATAGCTCTCAATCTCTTCACTCTCTTGCATCTCATAGATTTTGCCATCGTTGCGACTTGCGCTCACAACCAAAGCTTAGGGAGATCCGAAATTAGGGCTTTGATAGAAAAGGGGTTTTTAAGGGCTACTGTCGTCTATTTACACGAAAAATAAAGAAAACGATTTTTTCCCTCCTTTAATATTTCATTTCCCTCTCCATTTTATCATTTTTTTTGCCGTGACTGGAGATTCAAAATTTGGGTTCTGATTTTTTTTTCTCCTTATCGTTCTTTGAGCGTTTCGTCTCCTCGTGCGCTTCGATCTTTCTGGGTGGTATGTTGACGACTTCTGGGTTTTTTCCCCTTATTTTTAGGGTTTAATTTATACCTCTTTGCATGATTTATCCCTTATTTTGCCTCGTTTTTATCGGGACTATGTGCTAATATATCTAGTTTTTAGATTAACAAAACTTTGATTTCCTGTGTTTCTCCAGTGATTTTGTGTTTCTTAGGCAGGTAAATCGTCCGTACGATTTCGTTTCTCTTAGTATTTAGTTCTAAACTGTTCTATTATTTGCATTTCCTTCTAAAGATGCCAGTATTAGTTTTGGATTCGATTATATTGCTTTTCACAGTCTCATCTAATTATTCCTTGGTTTTTGTTTGTAGGCTTGTATCCTCTCAGTCCAGATTTTGAATCCTATTGGATTTATTTGTGTGTGCATTGCATTGTTCACTGATCTCACAAGTCTTGTCCCTGAAATGGTAAGCACTAGTAGAGTTTTGCTTACACTGAGTTTTAGAGTGATGGATTAGGTTTAGTATCTGGATTATGTGTATGCAGGGACTATGAGTTATTGTTTCCCTGACAATTTTCTGTTTCAGACAGAGACTTAGCTGGTTGGGGAGGTTTTAATTTAAGAGCTACAATGGACTGCAACAAAGAAGAGGCTGCAAGAGCGAAACAATTAGCAGAGGACAAGATGAGGGCTGGTGATTTTGTTGGAGCTCACAGATTGGTTATGAAGGCTCAAAGACTCTTCCCCAATCTCGAAAACATACCGCAGATGATAGCCATATGTGATGTGCACTCTTCTGCAGATAAGAAAATCATGGGGCTTGACAATTGGTATGCTATCCTTCAGGTTCAGCAATTTGCTGACACCAATACAATCAAGAAGCAATACAGAAAGCTAGCGCTGCTTCTCCATCCGGACAAGAACAAGTTTGCTGGTGCAGAGGCTGCTTTCAAGTTGGTTGGGGAAGCAAACAGATTGCTTGCTGATCAGTTAAAACGTTCTCAGTATGATGTCAGATACAGATCCCACTCAATGGTTGCTAGCAAGCAGTCGAATGTAAACTCCAGTCGCCATTGTACAACTACAAACAACGGTGAACAGAATATTGCAAGTGTATACACGTTTTGGACTTGTTGCAAGCACTGTGGCTATAAGTATAAATACTTGAGAGTATATATGAACAATGTTATGTTCTGTTCCAGTTGCCAGAAATCTTACACTGCCTGCGATATCGGATGTAATGGGGTGCCACCTAGTAGTTCAACCGCTGGTGTAGAACAATTTCAAGATTCAGGGATGCATAATACATCTCAGCAGAATGCTTCTACAGGAGCAGAATCAGGAAGTTCATCAGCTGAGATGGATAAGAATGGGCCAATCAGAGAGAAACTCAAAAAGAAGAATCAAGAAATTCAAAAAATAGGTGCTGGTGACATGAAATCCAAGAAATATGAGAGTGGTACAGAGAATTATGCTGAAGGAGGTAAACCCCTGAAAGGTGAGACAGATACGAATAATTTTGCTGATATGTCTAAAGCTGATCTGTTGAAGCCGCAACCTGAAGTAAAAGAACAAGAGGTTAGTGCAGCAAAATCAATACCTGATTTATCAGATCGAAATAAGAATCAGGCAGCCAAAAAGAGGAGGAAAACTGTCGAAGAATCTTATAAGAGTTTTGAGGTTGATGGATCTGATGTGATTGGGGCTAAAACATATGCGAATGAATATAATAAGAGGAAGACATCGTGGAAAAAGCCGCAGGTTTTTAACACAGACGGGAGCAGTGACGGTGTTTTTGTTAGACCTCCAGCGAAAAAGAAAAAATCAAGTTGTGAATTTTATTCTGATTCTAATACGAAGCAAACGGTTGAGGATGATAAGTCACATGAACCTGCTGATTCTACTGGTGTTTCTCCTGGTTCTTCGTGTGCTTATAAAGGTAAAGCCAAGAAAAATGCGAATTCTGGAAATGAAGACATATTGTCAGCAAAAAACAAGGAGAGGGAAGGCTGTGATGGTAATGAAGAAGATGCAGGAATGTCGAGCAAGATTGATAAAGTTGAAAATGGATACAAAGCTAATAGACTGGATATACCTGATCCAGAGTTAAATGTGTTTGAAGTTGAACGGGAAACAAACAATTTTGCTGTCAATCAAGTGTGGTCTACCTGTGATTCTAGAGATGATATGCCCCGGAAATATGTTAGGGTAAAAAAAGTGCTGACTGGCAAGTTCAAGCTGCGGATCACCTACCTTGAGCCTGTATGGGATAAGAATGATACAAATATTCCAGTTGCTTGCGGAAAGTTCAAAAATGGCGAAACAAAGGAAGTTGAGGACCGCTCAATCTTTTCAGGTCAGGTGATTCACTCGTCATACAACAGGTTTGTTTCCATATATCCAAAGAAAGGAGAAATTTGGTCTATTTTCCGAGATTGGAATGAGGAGTGGAACACTAGTGTACAGAAGCATAAATTACCATATAAGTATGATTTTGTGGAAATTCTGACTGACTATAAAGATAATGTTGGTCTTGGAGTGGCCTATCTGAGAAAACTTAAAGGGTTTGTTTCCCGATTTCACTGGGAAGCGCATTGTGGAGTTGGCAATATTCATTTTGCCCCGCACGAGATGCTTAGATTTTCTCACAAAGTTCCAGCAGTCAAAATAACCGGAAAGGAGAAAGAAGCTGACTCATTTGAACTGGACACTGCTGCATTACCAAAAGATATATCTCAGGTTGATGCAGTTGATATGGAGATGGATAGTGAGACCCTGAAAGGTGAAGTTGATGGTCCTTATCATGAAGCCCCTAATGTTGAAGTGAAGGCCATGCATGCTCAACAGACAGCGTCTTCTCCAAGGAAACGTCGAAAATCTGAAGATAATGGTGTATGCAGTAATCTTGGGGAAGTTAAAGAGAGAACCAGCAGAAGCCATGATTTTTCTTCTTGTCAAGTTAATAAAAAAAACACACCAAATGCGTCCAGAAAGAATGCTGAGGCTGCAGATGTTTTCAAACTGCGAAAATCTCCACGTCTTCAAACAATTCCAAGCCAGCAGATAGATGAATTCCAAGCGAGCAAAGAGACAGCGTCTTCTCGAAGGAAACGTCGAAAATCTGAAGATAATGGTGTATGCAGTAATCTTGAGGAAGAAGTTAAAGAGGGCAGAAGCCATGATTTTTCTTCTTGTCAAGTTAATAAAAAGAACACACCAAACGCTTCCAGCAAGAATGGTGAGGCCGCAGATGTTTCCAAACTGCGAAAATCTCCACGTCTTCTTCAAACAATTCCAAATCAGCAAATAGATGAGAAGAAGAGAGCTAAACAAGGCACTAAGATGAATACCCCAACAAAAACTGACAAGGGTTCTTTAGGAATCAAAGAATCATCCAATGGAATACACCAACCAGTAGAGAGTCAGGAAGGAAAAGGCTCGAAAAGACAAGGTCGCAATGGTGAGTTACCGTCTCTCTCCAAGCAGAATATTCTTCCAACTCAGTTGGATGTTTCTACCAATGCCTCCCCTGAGACAAGTACTGTGTCATCAAGTTGCAAAACACTGAAAAGAAATGCCTTTGACTTCAAGAACCAGCGATCTGAAGATAAATTCCAAGTTGATCAGATTTGGGCTATTTATAGCAATGACAAGGAAATGCCTAGAGAATATGTGAAGATTAAGAAAATCGTCACCATGCCTGAAGTTGTGTTACATATAAAGCATATGGATCTGCCATCGACAGAACCTGTGGCCCTGACTTGCCCTGTGTCCTGTGGGGATTTCAAGTTGAGAACCAGAAAACCCAAAACTCTTCCTCCCACCAGCTTCTCACACCAGGTCAATCCTGTTGGCGTTAACGAAAACATAGTCACTGTAGAGCCAAGGAAAGGTGAGATATGGGCTCTGTATAAGAACAATGATAGAACTGAAGAAGAGCATGACATTGTAGAAGTGGTGGAAGACTACTGTGACGGCAAGGAGATTGCAAAAGCGGTGGCTTTGACTGCTCAGGGATCTAATTCACTATACATTATTCAAAGGGAACAAGAGTCAAATGCTGGTTTTATAACCATCCCAAAGGCGGAAATGAGGAACAGATTTTCTCATCAAATTCCGGCTATCAGACACCGCAAGAGGACAACAAGGCGAGTTGAAGGAGGAGGATACTGGGAGCTTGACCCAAGAGCAATTCCAGTTCCACAGTCCAAGTCGTAAGTATGCATTCGTTATTTTCTGATCTTAGTAGAATCGAAATGGTAGCTTAAGTTTGGTGGTTTCCGTGAAAAATTACCATATTATTCTCTTTTGTGGCGATGGCTTATGACTGAAGTGAACATTGTTTGCAGACTCTGTTTCTCTTATTTGCTTCTCTCCTTTGTCTTCTGTCCCAGCAGATCGTTTTAGCTAATCGCAAATTGATTGTAAACGCAGGGTTAAGAATCACATTGTAGACATGTCAATCGGGTTGACCCGATCTTTAACCTATATATATTTGATTCTGACCTGTCTGACTCAAAAAAAAATTTGGGCGTACGTAGGTTTGGGAGTTTGAATATTCGTTTCGGTTTTGTTCGGTTATTTTTTGTTTCAACTTTTTGAATTGGAAAGATTAAAAATCTATTCTATTATACTTTGGTTATACTTCGGTTTTGGTTAGTTTGGTTATTAAATTTAAAAACAAAAAATAATCAAAAATAATTTGGTTAACTAAAAATAATCGAAATAACTGAAAATAATTGAAAAATATCTAAAAATAAATAAAAATAACTATTAATAATTGAAAATAAACAAAAGATAATTAAAAAATAATTGAAATGTTTAAAAGTTTTGGATAATTAAAAATAATTCAGTATTTTTTTTTATTTTATTATTATTATTTTTTATTTTTTTTCTTTTGTTACATAACATTATACCGTTTCATTTTCTCCCTTCTCTTTCTTTTGTAACTGCAAGCAAGTTTTTCGGCGTCCTCATCGACGTCGGTTTTTTTTTCAACAAACACCGTAGATTTTGTTTTCTCTTCTTCACGAGGAGTGATATCCGTCGATCTTCGGCGGTTTTATTCTCTTATTTCTTCTTTATATTCTACAACAGAAACTTCCCATTTCTACGAATCTTGCAAATCTACTTGAAAATGTCTGATAATCTCTAAACAAATGCAAGAAATTTCTCTGGGGATTTCGGAACCGGCAATCTCCTTACCTCCGGAGATTTGTACTCAAGCCGTCCACGAAACCAGATTTTCCCTAATTGCATCTCCAGTAAATCCCCGTAAGCAAAATCTCCGGGCTCTTCTCACCACTCTGTCTCGGCTCTGGAGTCTCGGCGAGGCCATCGTGTCCCGTATTCTTGACGGGAACAAAGTCCAATTTTTATTTCAGACTGAGGAGAGCCTGATAAATGTACTCCGGCGTAGTCCTTGGAGTTTCAACGACTGGATGCTTTGCCTTCACAAATGGTCGCCAAGAATCACATATGCCGACATGAAATTCATCCCCTTTTGGGTACAAATCAGAGGCATCCCGTTACAGTTTCTTACTTACCAAATGATCATTTGCATCGGCGGCAATCTCGGGACGATACTTGAATCCGATTTCAATGCCGAAAGTGTGCACCGGGTTGAATTTGTTCGTGTGCGAATACTATTCCACATCGATTCGCCATTAAACTTTCAACACATCTTCAGGTTCGGGGATGAAGAAGTCGTGCTCCGATTTCGGTATGAGAAATTAAAAAACTTCTGCACACTCTATGGACTAATCACCCACGATAAGAGTGAGTGTACTCTCAGCGTTTTACCACCTCCGCCAGAAGATTCCGACGATTCAGAGGACGGTCACGATCTCCCTCCACCAGGATCATCCCGCAACACTGAGGCGGAACCGGCTTCTGATGTATTCTCCGGCGATGACAATTGCCTTCCCGATGCCAAACGGCGTAAAGCAACACCTTCAATGAACCCTGGTACGTTTTCTCAAACCGTACCGGTTAGAGGGGATTTTGGTTGGTTTAAGACGGTATGGAATTTATACCAGCCTAGTCAATGTCGGTTAGGGATTTCTTGGTTTAAATTAAAAAGGCTGGTTATGCGACATGGTTATACTAAAATCAAATTTAATAATTGGTTTACGCGGTTTGTTTGGTCCAAACCGGAATTCAAGGATTTTGGGTCTGGTTTTCATAAAATGCATTTTCATAAGCAGGCTGAATGGATTATCTGGGTTATGTGGCAAAGATGGAATAAAAAATTATCAGTATGGGTTTTTTGGAGTTTCGCATTCAGAAATTCAGCCATTTTTGGATATTTGATTATGTGGTTCTACACACATGTTAAGAATTCATTTGGTTTTGTTTTTACAAAAGGTGAGGGTTCGGTGGACCATAATCCACCGGGAACCAGATGAATGTAGCGTTTTGGAACTGTCGGGGTCTGGGATGGTCTTTGACAGTTCGACGCCTAAAGGGAATAACGTCTGCTTATTCCCCAGACTTACTCTTTCTTGTAGAAACTAAAAACTCTAATGATGTAATTTATGATGTAGCCGCTATTTTAAATTATCCTTGTGTACTCTGTATCCCTCCAAAAGGAAAAGGAGGAGGTTTAGCTTTATTATGGAAACGATCTGTAGATTTGGTTATTATCAGTGCTGATGAAAGACTACTTGATTGTAAAATTAATGATGCTGGTTTCGATTTCTTTTTGTCCTGTATTTATGGCTATCCTAATCGTAAATTCAGACATAATCTTTGGGAAAGATTAGAAAGAATCAACCTATTTTGGAATAAATCTTGGCTGATGTGTGGCGATTTCAATGAAATCTTAAATATCAATGATAAGAGGGGAGGACCTATTCGCACAACAGCGAGCGTGATAAACTTTAGAAAAATGATATCATCATGTAATATGTTTGATCTAAAATTCCATGGCAATAACATGACATGGGTAGGAAAAAGACATAATCATATGATTCATTGTTGGTTAGACAGGGCAATGGGAAATGACGAATGGAAAGCCATGTTCCCGGGTTCCTCTGTCCAATTTTTAGATTTAATAGATTCTGATCATCGACCTGGAATAATTAGGATTAGGAGGGAATCAGAATTCGGCAAACGCAGATTTATATATGACCCCAGATGGATTCAGAATGCAGACTTCGCGAACATAGTTAAGTCTTCATGGAATCAGCTACCACACACTCATAATTCGGCATTATTTCAAAGATTACAAACATTCCGTCGGCAAATGGCTCAATGGAAAAGAGATTCATTTGTCCCCGCAAAGCAGAGAATTAAAGAATTATCGACAGCTATTGATTCAAGCTATATGGAGATCCCGATGGACTATACAAAGATAGCTCTCTTAAGGAAAGAATTAGGAGCTGCATACGCTGACGAAGAACTGTATTGGAAAATTAAAAGCCGGAATCAATGGCTTTCAGAAGGTGACAGGAACACCAGATTTTTCCATGCGGTCACTAAAAATCGTCGCTCGACTAATAATATTAAATCCATTAAAGATTCTTCAGGGGTTGACATCTTTGGAAATGAAGCAATTGCCTTTGAAGCTCAGAGATATTTTATGGAATTGTTTCAATCATCACATCCTGGCAATATGACTGAGGCAATCAACAATGTTACACCAGTAGTATCCGAATCTATGAATCATGATTTGATTCGACCGGTCACTAAAGAAGAGGTTCATGCAGCTGTATGTTCAATCGGTGCTAATAAAGCTCCAGGATCTGATGGATTATCAGCAGCCTTCTTTCAACAACACTAGGAGACGGTTGGCGAAGCAGTGTATCAGGAGGTGATGAAGTTTTTTTATTCAGGGTATCTGAATGTGGAGTTTAATCATACTAATATCTGTCTTATCCCCAAGATGAAATGCCCTTCATCTATGGCAGACTTTTGACCAATATCACTTTGTACTGTATTCTACAAAGTAATCTCTAAGGTCTTAGTATTCCGCCTAAAAAAGATACTAGACCAGATCATTTCTGAAAATCAAGCAGCCTTCATTCCTGGCAGACTTATCACGGATAATATCCTCATTGCACATGAAGCCTTACACTCCTTACGAGTACAAAATACTTGTTCTTCATCATACATGGCAGATAAAACAGACATCAGTAAAGTCTATGATCGTGTGGAATGGGATTTCTTGAGGAATGTTCTTATTCAGAAAGGCTTTTCTAGTAAATGGATTCATTGGATCATGACATGTGTTTCTACGGTATCCTATTCAGTATTGATTAATGGAAGCCCTTATGGTAACTTCTTGCCCCATCGAGGACTACGACAAGGGGATCCACTGTCACCATATTTGTTTCTTATTTGTGCTGATGTATTAAGTGCAATGCTACACAATGCGGAAAATAGGGGATTAATCAAACCACTTTGCATCACACGTGGTGGACCTACAATTTCCCATTTATTTTTTGCGGATGATGCCCTCTTCTTTACAAGAACAGATCACGGTAATGTTCAAGCTCTCCAAACAATATTCCAAGAATACAGTAGAATATCTGGACAAAATATCAACATGGAGAAATCGTCAATTATTTTTGGTCAGAAAGTGTTCCAACATACGAGAAACAATATACATTCTACTCTAGGTATTACTAATATTGGTGGAGGTGGAAAATATATGGGTTTGCCGGAACAATTCAGCCATAATTCAAGGCAGAGGTTGCAATATGTGGTGGACAAAGTTAAATCCAGGATTTTTGGATGGCAAACGAAATTTCTATCTACAGCTGGAAAGGAAATCTTGATTAAAGCAGTTGCTTTCGCTTTACCGGTTTACTCGATGAATGTGTTTAAATTACCGAAAACAATTTGTCAGAAGATTAATCAATCACTGAATCAGTTCTGGTGGGGAAATACTCCGACTCAACGGAAAACTGCATGGGTTTCTTGGAAAAAACTAGCAACACCGAAAACACATGGAGGTATAGGATTCCGAGATATTCAGAAATTTAATCAAGCGCTATTAGCAAACTTATGTTGGAAATTAATGAAGCGACCCACATGTTTGCTTTCGAGGATTCTAAAAAGTCGATATTTCAAGTGTGGTGATTTCATGTCTACCAATCTCAGTTCACGATCATCTCTTGGATGGCAGTCAATTTTATATGGACGACAATTACTTCAGAAAGGTATTTTCAGAACTATTGGTACAGGAACATCCATTTTACTTAGTGATCCGAATTGGCTACCAGTACATCCTGCAAGGTCTCCACATCTACTTCTCTATACTAATCCTACATTACTGGTTAGTACTCTGATTGATAAGAATACTCTTCAATGGAATGAGGATGTTATACATGATCTAATTGAGAAGGATGACCACCACCTCATTTTCAAGATATTTGTACCACCGAATCCTTTAACGGATGGATATTTTTGGAAACATACACCGGATGGTATATATAATGTGAAATCGGGATGTCGTCAAGCAGTTGAACAAGATATTCAGGAGGGGACTCCAATTAAGCCTATTCTTGCTAATCATCCAGATTTATCCACACAGATTTGGCGTTTAAAGATCCCTCCAAAGATAATACACTTCATTTGGAAATTATTATCCAAGGCATTACCAATTAGATCCCAGTTGTTTCGGAGGGGAATAATTCAAGACGAATCTTGTTCGCGCTGCGTAGGCATAGGAGAAAACGAGGTTCACACCTTCTTCACATGTATCTTTGCCCAAATGATTTGGAGAAGAATAGGTATTTCGACACAAATTATTTGTGACCAGGGTACGAACATCCATGATAATATCAGATATTTATTGGCAAGTTATGAACAATTGCCCAATGATTTAACTCAAATTTTTTTTACCATTTTTCACACTCTGGAGAATGTGGAAAACACGGAATGATTTGTGCTTTAATCACAAAGAGACATCTGTTGATCAACTTCTTAATAAGTGTTATGCTGATGTTCAAGAATGGATGGAGAATCGATATACAAAGGTACCAAAACCTCCACATTCATTGAATCATCGACGAATACATCTTCATTGGTCACCACCGCCGGCTTCATGGGTCAAATGTAATTACGATGCCGCACACAGGTATGGATCCTTGCATTCAAGACTTGGTTGGATAATACGCGACCACAATGGAGATTTTGTATTTGCTGGTATGGGAAAGTTTCACGGACGACATACTACTATTGAGTCAGAGGCTTCAGCATTAATATGGGCTTTACAAGCAACATGGTCAATGGGTTTTAAATCAGTTATATTCGAAAGAGATAATCTCGGCTTAAACAGAATCATTAACAATCAACAATCTAATAATCACCTCCAACAATATATCCTTACTATACAACAATGGATGTTTCGATTTGATCGTATTGTTTTTTATCATAAGGCAAGACTTTGTAATCAGGTGGCGGATAATCTGGCGAAGTCTTCTATTAACTCTCCTGTACATTGGCAATTGTTTAATGTTTGTCCGTCTTTTATACGACATCATGTAAACGATGATATGTTACGATAATAAATTTTATTGAAGGCAAAAAAAAAAATTAAAAATAATTCAGTTTGTTTGGATATTGTTTTAGTTTTTGGTTCGGTTAATAACCAATAACATGATTTTTCAAAATAATATCCATAGTTAATTCCTTATAATCTAATATCAACCCAAAACTGATTTTTGGGTTCGATTTATTATGTTTGGATTATTTGCCCAGGTTTACGCGTATGTTTTAAAGTCTGCCTGAGGCTCCCTTATAACTCTATCACCATGTCCCTTTTAAACACGATCCAAAGAGGCTCCTCCTGGATAACCGCATGGCGTAAAGTTCCGGGTTTGGGATTAACAACGTCTTCATCACTCGGGTCAATGACGACGTAGAAACGTCCATCACGACCACCAATTGCGTTCCGGCCGAAACCGATCCCACAATCGGCTAGACGTTTACGGTTCTTGTGCCAGTTACGGTCGCAACGCCAACACTCATCAATTGGATTACCGGTTCCACATGAGAAGAAGCCTAGCTTCCTCCTTGATGTTCTGTTTTGTTCGCTCCTGAAATTAACTTGATAGAGTGATCATTTACACACACACAACCGTGAAAATAGTTCCAGTTTTGTTCAAAGCTGCATTTTTTAATTCCTGTTTTTTCTTTTTAACCGAAAGGATTTTTTCAATAGAAAATCACACACATTGATCATTCAAATCTCATACACACAGACACATCGCATTGAAATGGGTGAAAATGATTCCTATTTTATTTAAAAAAAGGTTTATTTTTCTTCTACTTGAACCTACAGGGAGAATAAACATCTCAGCCGCCGATTCTTGTTTGTTCTTACCTAACGTAATAATTTACGATCGTCTTTTGTTGGTTTATGAGGTCAAGAAAGTGGTTGCAAAGTAAATCCTATTTTTTTGCCATTAATGTTTCAGTAAGTAAAGAACTAAAAAAGGCCAGACCGTAATATCTAAAGATGAAAGAGAAAACGGCTGATGCAGTTTGTATTCTATGAAATCCAGCCACGACGAACAAAACGAAAAGGTGAAAATCGAATTAAATGAGGGAGGAAGAAGACGCCTTTTAAAAAAATTTTAAAAGTAATTACATTTTATTAAATTTTGACATCTGTACATCATATAAAAATTTCGTCAATTGTTTATGAATAATAATTTAAAATGAAATTTGGGAATATAGCAAACAACAATAACCTAATTAGCAAAATAAACAATCTTAAAATTGTCCAATGTTCATTTTAGTGAAATTCGATATCGCCCCTATTCTGAACCGAGTGTAGTTTGCAAAATAACTGATACCCTTTTCGTAGGGATGTCAGTTTTTTTTATGTCAAATCACATCTTCTCTCATATCTAAGAAAAGAGAGAGAGTGTAGATTCAATATTTCACTTTTTCTCTCTCTTTTCTCTCTCCAAAATTTCGTGTCTTTCTAATTTCTTTTCATATTCAATCGATTACTCTCGCCGGAAAAAATGGTGACCGGCGACAAAGAATTGAATCAGGTAAGTTTATCATCTTCTCTCGGTAATACATATTCACAATAGTCTTTTCATCACAGATTTGATGTTGACACCTAGTTTTGAGTTTAAATGCAATTTTTATTACCGAGTTTTGGTCGATTTTGGGTTGATATTTAACCAATTCATGAAATTTTAACAATCATACTATTTTATACACATGCACGATAGTAGATTCATGAAAACTTTTTAGTTATGCTATATTTTTTTGTTCTAAACAAAAAATTCGTGTGCGATTTTTTGCATATGGGTTTTCGGTTTTCCGAAGATTTATGTCATTTTTTATTATATGATGGTTTTGTTCAGAATTTTCCACTGTTACGGTTGTGTTGTCGTATATTTTGAAGCTTTAGGGTTTAGATTAGAGAAAGTTTGGATGGTATACATCAATTTGTTGTTCATACGTAATTTTTGTTTTCGAATGTTGCAATTTGGGTTTCAGATTTTTGATGGCATGCTCGTTTTCCGGTTCTCTTAATAATTGGTGGCTATTTATTTTATTTCATCATTATATGGTGGGAGAAATTGGATTTCGTTATTTTGTTAATTTTTTATGTTGTATTAAATTTTTTTTGTTAATCGTTAATTTTTCCATTTTTGCCATTTTCGATGGTTCATTTTCTTTTTTATTTATTTTATAATGTATGATGTTTTTCAGGTAATTGATTTATGTTTTAAAATTGTTCTTAAGTTGCAAATTTGTTTTAGTAATGGTCTTGGTTTTAATTATTTTTCCCACAAAACCATTTTAATTGGTCCCGATTTTATGCCAGTAATTTGTTTTCTAATCTATTTTAAAATCGTGTCTACCCATTTGAAATTGTCTCCAATTTAAAGGAATATTGAAAACATTGTTTATAACCATCTCGCAATGCGGATCCAAGAACGGCTGAAGTTGGTGATGCCGCTGTAGAGGTTTATGTTTATCTTATTCTATATCATATTTGTGCTAACTAGTTTAACTAAACAATGTAGGTGAATGTTCAGTCGATAATTGACCAAAAGCATGATGTTGAAATTGATGAAGAAAAAGTTGAGTGGTCTGATGAAGAAAAGGATGATAGAGTCAATGAGATGGTTAGTTCAATTGGTAGTGATTTTAAGTTCTCGAATGATATGTTTCATGGTGATATTATTGTTCTGGATCTTGTTGCAATGCGAGAGGAGAAATTGAAAAAAAAACTCAATAACAAAAAGATACAGATAAATCATCGCATGTTGGAGGAACATCAATTAACTATCAAGATATATCCAACCAAATTGTATCTACGGTTGTTGATAAGAGACAAAAGAATCAATCAAGGCGAGGAGGCATTGATCGTTGTCCTGGATAGTAAGACAACTGTGATGCAGAATTCTATACTTACTGACTTTTCTGAGTTTTTGTCCTTGTATTCGGGTAACCGTGTTCCTCAGGGGTCCAACACTGCGAATGGTAGTCAAGTGGGATCAGACAAAGGTGTTATCTTGGAGAAAACGCACTGGTGCAGATACAACACACCACAATGACATTGTAAGTGATTGCATTTCAATGCATTGACTATAGTTGAGATTATTTTTAACAATATATTTATGTTTTTATCTAGGAATTAGACATCAATGTGCAATGTACTGATACCAAGGCTGTGAATGACCTTGTGAATGACCCTGCTAGATATGTGGATGAGGTATGTAACATGTTTTAATAGCTTACACGTACATAATGTGCTTGTTCGTTATTTGGGCTATTATCATACAACTCGATAGTTATAAAAAAATGCTGTAATTTGTTGATGTTGGTATTTCTTAGCAATATTCTTTGATATATGATATGTAGAGAGAAGGTGCGAATTTGCAATGCAATTCTGCAGCCTCGCCTACAGTGGATACAAATGTTGCTTCTGATGTTGTTGAAGAGGTATGCAATAGTATTTGAGAATAAGAAAATGCATCTAAGAGTTATATGTAATTGTCATACGTAATTGTTATCATGTATTGGATACGGTATTTCAGGAGTTATATTCTAATTTGAACCGTCCTGATATAGCAATGATGTCTAGTCGCACTACGGATCCAAGAACGGCTGAAGTTGGTGATGCCGCTGTAGAGGTTTATGTTTACCTTATTCTATATCCTATTTGTGCTAACTAGTTGAACTAAACAATGTAGGTGAATGTTCAGTCGATAATTGACCAAGAGGATGATGATGAAATTGATGAAGAAAAAGTTGAGTGGTCTGATGAAGAAGAGGATGAGAGAGTCAATGAGATGGTTAGTTTAATTGGTAGTGATTTTAAACTCTCGAATGATATGTTTCATGGTGGTATTACTGTTTTTGATCTTGTTGCAATGCGAGAGGAGAAATTGAATTAAAAAAACTCAATAACAAAAAGATACAGATAAATCATCGCATGTTGGAGGAACATCAATTAGCTATCAAGATATATCCAACCAAATTGTATCTACGGTTGTTGATAAGAGACAAAAGAATCAATCAAGGCGAGGAGGCATTGATCGTTGTCGTGGATAGTAAGATTACTGTGATGCAGAATTCTATACTTACTGACTTTTCTGAGTTTTTATCCTTGTATTCGGGTAACCGTGTTCCTCAGGGGTCCAACACTGCGAATGGTAGTCAAGTGGGATCAGACAAAGGTGTTGTCTTGGAGAAAACGCACTGGTGCGGATACAACACACCACAATGACATTGTAAGTGATTGCATTTCAATGCTTTGGCTATAGTTGAGATTATTTTTAACAATATATTTATGTTTTTATGTAGGAATTAGACATGAATGTGCAATGTACTGATACCAAGGTTGTGAATGACCTTGCGAATGACCCTGCTGGATATGTGGATGAGGTATGTAACATGTTTGTCTTTCAATTAATTATTTAATGGCTTACACATACATAATGTGCTTGTTCGTTATTTGGGCTATTATCATATAACTCGATAGTTATCAAAAAATGCTGTAATTTGTTGATGTTGGTATTTCTTAGCAATATTCTTTGATATATGATATGTAGAGAGAAGGTACGAATTTGCAATGCAATTATGCAGCCCCGCCTACAGTGGATACCAATGTTGCTTCTGATGTTGTTGAAGAGGTATACAATAGTATTTGAGAATAAGAAAATGCATCTAAGAGTTATATGTAATTGTCATACGTAACTGTTATCATGTATTGGATACAGTGTTTCAGGAGTTATATTCTAATTTGAACAGTGCTAATATAGCAATGATGTCTAGTCGCACTGCAGATCCAAGAACGGCTCAAGTTGGTGATGCCGTTGTAGAGGTTTATGTTTACATTATTCTATATCCTATTTGTGCTATTACTCTATTAATTATCTTCATTAATAACATAATCAATTTATGATACGGTAATATTGTTATTACTATATCGTTTTAGGAAAATTTTAAAACTGGTGGTGGCAACCCAAATGATGAATCTTCTACTCCTGCTTCTCGTAAAAGTAAGAAGCCTAAACTGGTGATTTGAGTACAAAGAATGAACTGATTTCTTTTAAGTCATCTCCAATTAACCAAATCGAGAATCAATTTGTAGTTGATGAAACTATAAACTACAGTGTTAAGTTTGGGACACTATGAAAACATGACATCTCCATGGTAAATACCTTATACTTTTAGTCTATTTATATGTCTGGCCTTAATTTCCATCTAATTGTACTATTATATTTCAGTGTAATTCCCTTTCCTAATGGTGCATCGGTTACCAATATAGATATATGTTCGATTGTTGAGAGAATGTCCGTCATGGATTCAAAAGTCAATGATTCTAATATATTTTATTTTTTTGTTTAATGTTAATGTGTTATTTAATTGTTAACTTTTGTCTATAACAGACAATTGATTCGCTTATGATATACACGCGCATGGCGTATGATAACTTCAAAGTTGCACATCCGAGATATGATTTTGGGTTTTATGACACCAAATTTGTTGCAGATATTTTATCGCATTACACCAAATTTTTATAGATTGCAAACAACGACAAAAGGAAGTTTAAATTTCAGTATGCTTTACTCAGTTATTTTGATGAAGCAGTTACCAGCGTCGACCTACCTATACATCTTTATTTTCCGTTCAATTTTGACAGGCAACATTGGGTAGGTATATTTGTTAATTTATCTCATGCAATTCTAAATGTATTGGATTGCAATACGTCATTCTGTACTATTAGTATCATCAAGAAAGACCTTATGTCAATTGCGAAAATGTTTCCATTCCTACTTCGACAAGCGGTGAGTGATGACGATGATCGTATCTCCATGAAGATTACTATTCAAAAAGTGTCAGGTATACCTCAGAACATTGCACATATGGATTCTGGTGTAACATCCATTCTGCTTATGCAAACACATGTCATGTGTGGTTTTGATGGATGCGAAATTGTTACACCAAAAGTTCTGACTGCTGAAGCCCAAAAATTGGCTATGCTTTTTTTCGAGTTGTTTGTCGGATTTTTTTGAGTATGTTTTATTTCCCTTTTTCATGATTTCTGTTATGTACAAAAACCTCATTTTTAAAATTTACGTTTACTATTACACACAATTGAACCTTTTAAAGGAACGCATTTGTTGTTGAACAAGTATGGATGGTTGTAATGTTATTTTTATACATTAAACGTTTATTTGTAGTAGTTGTTTGTTAAATTATTTTTTATTCTCTAATGTGGTAATTTTACAGTTGTAAAAAGTTGTTACATTGACTTGTCTGAAATTACGTCAAAACATAACGGGTGTTTAAGTTTATTACATGCATTTAAAGCATATACACATAATATTAACCAAATTTAAATCAGAGTTTTAGTAGATTGACCTCAAGTTACATACATAGTATTAAACAAACAAAAACTATAGCCACTCCAATTTTTAATTGCGTGTTTTCACTCCAAAATGTCCAATTATCTCCCCGTCTTTAGTTATCCGTTTGTTTGATTATATCGGTTCTTTGCATGTTGTTTGATAGTGACCACTTGCACCGCACCGACTACAAGATGTCTTTCTATTACGACCATATTCCTGTCCAATATAATTTACAAGTTACGTGATACCAGATTATATTACTATTAATACATATATAATTTTCATACCGTTAATTCGCCGCGAGATGAGATTCTTTTTTTCCTTGGACGTCTAGGAGGTCTGCTTGTGCATGGTGGGTGGAGCAAGTTTTCTGATGTCTCACTTTCTTCAGAAGTCATTGTCTCCATATTCGTAGTTGGATAAATGCTTTTTTTGTAACCTTGCTTCCAATATTCCACTGTATATTCGGGCGCAACTAGATTGTCCGCCTCAATCTTTGCATGGATGGCTGTACATACAGCGTGAAAACAAAGGATTAATACCTTCTGAAACTCACAACATGTGCATGTCTTCCTCTCTAAACTCACTACGTAAACTCCATCTTCCTTGTCATTTATCTCGTATTCATCTTTCTTTAACATATGTACTCCGAAACTTGATGATTTTTCGAAATGTTTAGCCACGATTTCATACATTTTTGGTGTCATCGTTGTTGTAGCGTTGGCTGAAGATTCACGTCGGTATGCAAACCAAGCCGTCATGGTTGTTCTGATGAAATTCAATAATGAAATAATCGGAAACTCTCATACACATCTTAGTACCGAGTTCAATGACTCTGTGTTATTACTCGTCAATAGGTTGTAACGTACTCTGCTGAAGTGCGACCTTGCCCAATGTTCGAAACCTATCTAGTATAAATATTCTGCGCAAGGTTGGCTTATCTTCTTAATTTCGTTGAAATAGGTGTAGAAGTCTGATCGTTTGTATGCCCGAGCAGCCTTTGAAACCAGGAAACAGAGGTTCTTAGCTTTAAATGTTGTTTTGATGTTATGTTGTAGATAAACAATGCATGCACAATGTACACAACGGGGATACAACTGATATGTTAACAAGAAAGGTTATGAGATATTATATTGTATACAGTTCCAAACCTATTCATACACGGTAAGATATATTCAATCGTATAAACCTGAAAATAACGTATTACCTTTCTCAGTGTAGAGTATATTGAAGAATGTCGGTCCGATACAAAAACAACCTCCACATTTTCTAGGACGATATCCCGCAACTTCTCGAAGAACCATTTCCAGGTCTAGTCATTTTCACTATCCACAATGGCGAATGCTAATGGGAAAATCTAATAGTTGCCATCTTCTAAGCTTGCGGTTAAGAGACATCCAGCATATTTCCCTATGAGATGTGTACCGTCAATGACGACCACATTTCACAAGTAAGGATATCCCTTTACACTTGCCCCAAGTACAACAAAAAAATATTTGAAACGATTTTCGATCTCGTCGTCGTAAACCGACTTCATCGATATAATCAAATCTGGATTCGCCTTTACTAGATAATGTTTGTATGATGGCATCACTTTGTTAGACAAGCTTTGTCCATCGATGTCCATATCCAATGCTTTTTGTCTTGATTTCCATGCTTTCCAGTAAGAGATATGGACATCATGTTCTCCTCTCATTATCTCTCATACCTCATTTGGGCGTGGTCCCGATCCTTGTTCATTGTATCTGCTCTTTACTATTTTCTCAATCAATGTGGATGACGCCTGCTTTTGATAACTACTACGCTCGTCTACACTACAAGTGTGTTCTCCATGGACTCACCTTATTTGATACCTATCATAAAAAACTATTATTAAATATCTCGCTTCATACATATGAAAAACATTTTACCTAGTGATGTAACCTTACCAGTATGACTACAATAATTTTATTGCGTATACGCTTCGTACACTCAAGTATCATCATGTTTGGCTTTGATCGTATGCTCTTGTAAGTGAGCTTATGCCGTATTGCATACATGGCTAAATGAGTATTAAATGCATTTCGATATTTGAATACCATCACGACGTAGAAGTCATTTGGCTTGTGGACACCTAACCCTATTTTGGATTGAAATAATATTTTTTGCAACACAAGTGTAAACCATAATAATATATTTACAGATATATTAGTAACATTATGGGATAACTTACCATCCCAATCCTTTTTTTTGCACACGTTCTCATCACCCTGTGAATCATGTCTTGTTTGGGCTCTGTTTTCAATGGATTCTCTACCTATGGCCAGACCAATGTATGGTTCACTTGGTGCAGCTTCTTCCACCATTGATCCCTTTCCCTTGTCTACCAAATTGGTTTCAGTCCCCCTTTTTTCAAACAACTCTCCAACAATAAATTTTATCACGTATAAGATAAATATTATCCAATATTTTATAATGTTATACAATTAATCATACACTATTTAATATGTACTCACCTTGCCCCTCGGCAGACTTCAAATATAATGTTGGGAGTATATCATCTATATGTATCTCTTTTTTATCATTGTTACGCAAAAACAAATCTATGTCCTCGCGAATGCTTAGAGAAGTCTCGGATGCTACAACGTTTATAGATGATCCCGTTAACTGAAATTCCCCCTCCAAAGCTCTCCCTCTAAAACTAGATGTTAACCTATCTAAGATTTCCCTACTAGAATCTTGGAAGTATGTGAGTTTATTTTCGGTTAGCACTTCTTGCAGAACGGACAAACTCATTGGGAAGAGATGGTTACGACTCAGCATTCCTATGTCAAATAATTGAACGTCAACAATACTTTTTGATATTATATTTCATTTCTGATAGGTACATATTGTTGGAAATTTTACCTTGGAATTCAATATCGTTTTCATACAGATCAGCATCGTTAATGCAAAGGAAGTTTTGTGTACCTCCAACATTACTTGTAACTGTTAAATATGACTTGTATACTTGTATTGCTTCTTCACCCACTATCATATAAAGTGCCAGTAAGAAATGATCCACCCTCAAATCCATGAATAATTCAGCATCCCCATCGTTTTCTATATTAACAGGTGGTGTACGCATGTCTTTTTTTGTCATCATCCATTCTAACATTTAGTATGTCATTGCAATCGATACATTTTCATCGATAGGACAATGGGTTTTTATCATTTCTTCAAGAATCAAATATGTTGTGTTATGGGGCACCAGTACAACTTCCATTTGGTCACTTCTTTCTTTGTGTCATTAGATTGCTTTTCCCAATGACCGCGGTGCAGCCTCAATAGTAGAACAATTGCTAAGATATTCTTGTACATTTTAATAGAAAACGTATACGTTAATTTGTTTTTTATTCTTGTATAATTTATTATTGCATTCCAAAAAGTGTTGTATTGTAGATGCAATGATGCAATGTCAAAACATTTAATTTGATTTTACACATCTCACTGGTACACATGCAAAATAAAATTATTATATTTATGTTCTGCATTGTAAATTCAAATCAGACATTAAACATTGCTAAAGTTATTGTATATTCGGTAATCTATTTGTTTAAACGTTAACATCTTGTTTACAATACGAATTTATAAAATAAATTAAACATTTTACATTTTTTTGTCCTAATCCAAATGTGACTTTATTGTACAGTTTTTTTACTTTTCGAGTAATATTATTGTACAGTTTTTCCACTTTTCAAAATGTAAATAATGTCATATTATTCTATTGTTTTGTATTTTTCACTTTTATAACCGTACATCCAAAGTTGGAATGTCAGTGGGTTTAATTTTCAGTGGATCCCATATAAATAAGATGGCCATTAAAATATGATGCTTTGTAATTAAATAGTCCAAAATTCTTTTCATATACTATGAAGTATATATTATACGTTAATATTTAGTGTATCACTTCAAAATTTTGAACATATTTTTACTCTATTTCCATTTATTGTCCTAAATCGAATAACGTTTTTTGTACTTTTCAAAATGTAAGATTGTTGAAGAGATGTTCAATGGTAATGGTACACATACATGATACATCATGTGTTTCCATTTTTTATGTATAATAAATGACTACAAGTGTTGTCAAAATAATCGTTATAGTTAACTAGGTTATGTAAATGATACTTTGATTTTTACATAATTTAAAATAATAATATTTATTTGTGGACAGAATATCTAGTTTTTTAATCTAAATGCAAGTCGCATAAATGTTTCTTTGTTGAATAACATGCATGAGCTAATTGGTAGTTGGTGATGAGTGTATGGAGATTATTGGTTAAACATGAAAAAGGAAGTAGGGTTATAAATAGAAATCTTCTAAATGAGACATAATAAATACACTTACCTTTCTTCGACTATCCGAACACCGTAGGTGTTATCTTTTACATCATTTATTTGTTTCAACTTCATTGTTTGAACTTGGAAAGAAAAAAAGAGAAACTCATCAATAGTGGTTGTTTCATCTATATGACCAGTTTATATATATACTTTACATTTCTTCTTACCGTGTACACCAACTGACAACTTATCTCAGTGATGTTACACGTAATCCAAACTGAATTTATGCATTAAATGCACACCGTAATCGTGTCATTTAACAGCTGAGATTCAACATTGATATCTGTTTTTGTACAGTCGACTAACATAAGTTTTCAAATCTTTAGCATTTTAATGTGTGTCAGTCACAAATCATTACATTACTGCTTATGAACAGGATATGCCGACTAATGTGTGAGGATAAAATGGGGAAGTTATGAAATAATTTAACAGTTGGAAAATAACTAATTTGTTGTTTGTTATTTTTCTAATTAAATATCATTTTTTGTTATTACGCAAATTTCATATTAATGATATTTTTGTCTAAATCACAGAACGTAACATCATCCACTACTAAATAAAGACTTTGATACTAGTGTAGTTATCGGGATATTTAGAACATCACATATGTCCTAAGGGTTAATTCATTATAACAAGGGTAATTTTTTAAAATATTATTATTTTAAATTTATGTTACAAATATAATATTAATCATCTATATTTTTAAAAATATCACAAATTCAATATTAAAATAATTAAAAATCACATATTAATAAAAAAAATTAAATTCTAAATTAAAAAAATGTAAATCAAATATTATTTTTTAATTTTATATATAGTTTATTTGAGATAAATTATTATTTTCACATAATAATTTAGGTTATTTTAGAAATTTTATTTTTAATATGTTAGATTTGAAAGATAAATTTAAAAATATGCTATTTTAGAGTATTATTTTTATAACAATGTGTTTGAAAATCATCCAAAATTTCATAAAAACTGTTTTATATAGTTACTTTTCGTAACTAAACATTTAAACAGAAAAAATTAATTTAATCAAAATATTTTTTTCGGGTTTCATATTCGCTCGAGCCCGAACAACCTATGCCCTAAAAGCCCTTAAGCCATATAAAATGAATCCAAAAAACCTAATTTTTTTATATACTTATATATAAATTCGAATCCAATATTTTCGGGATTGAGATCGGTCGGATTTCGAGTTTTGGCTCTCATTAACATGTCTATGATTACATAAAAGAACCTAAAACTGCTCCATAATTCGTACTCATAATAACTATTTTAAATTTGATTTGAAAATAATAATTCTTTAAAATAGTATGTTTTAAATTTTTGTTTTAAATTTTCAATAATAGCACAAATTTATAATATAATATTTTAAATTCAGATATAATTTAATTATAAAATATAAATATTTTCATATAATTATTTATGATATTTTAAAATTTTATTTTTAATATGTTAAATTTAGAACGAAAGCTTTATTCTTTGAAAAACTCATAATTAACTCCATCTTGGTTGTGTTCTTTAATAATAGAAGAACTCAAAAAGAAATCAAACTATAATTAATTAACAAATAACAACTTTCAGATCTATACAACATATGACTTACAAGATTAAGATGAACAAGAACAGAGACTCAAAAGAAACAAATATACATTTGACATGAGAGATTAGACTTCAACATTGTTCTCTCTTTGGTTAAGTCTCATCATCTCCTTCTTGTTTTTCTTGTGCAGAGAGTACAAGTAAGATCCTAAAGCCAAAGCTGTTCCTATCAAAGCACCTATTCTAGGCCAACTAACCTCATCATCCATAAAATCAAATGCCAAAACAACAATCAAAGCCACAAATGGTGAAGCACACATATGAACAACATCACTAAACACACCTGAAACATAAAGTACCAAACCTATTAGCCCGACCGCCCAAACCTGCCACGACAAAGCCAACCCGACCAAACTCAGAACATAGTATGTTTCCCCCTTTTTAAATCTCTCGCTATCGCCTTTCAGTTCCTTAAACTCCCCACTCGCGAACAAACCAACAAGACAAACAACTGAGGCGATGAAAGATACACATATTTGCATCTCTAAGACCATTCTAAACACTTTCTTGTTACCATATCTCTTAGTCTTCACCAATAGCTTCTCGAAACCGAATTGGAATAAACAGAGAGATAATGAGAAAGCAACTGAAGCAGCAAATGTTAACCAAGCTTGGATGCTGTAGAATTCTTCGTTTTCATCAGGCTCTCCTCCAAATTCTGGACTACCAAAAACATATATCACAAGAGTGAGGATTATAGATATGATGATCCATCTGTTAAACCTAAACCGGTTTATAATAGCTGTGAAAACCGCTGTAAATATCAATTGTGTCGCAGAAATCAACGTGAAAACGCCATAGTTTGCGTATAATTTCCCGAGAGCGAATAATTTGCTATGAGCTGCAACAAGAACACCAAGAGAGAAGTAGAGAAAGAGAAGACGAAAAGAGAGGAAAAAAGGTGTGTTGTTGGTTTCAGGGTTTGGTTTTGGTGAAGGGAAAAGGTAAAAGAGAGGGATGAGAATTGGAAACGCTGCGTTTTGAATCAAAGCTTGGGTCCATGTTCCTTTGTATTGTAGATCTTGATCACTATCTTGTTGATTAACTTGAACATAGAAAAAGTTCAAAAGAAGCATGACGAGAATATCTCCGAGCAAGACCAAGAAGATACATAACCAAACAAAAATCCACCATTTTCTTTGTTCTAGCACCAATGATCTTCTTTGAATCAAGATCTGGTCTGGTTCTGGATTCTGAACATGTTCTGATTCTTCTGTTGGTTAAAACAAAATTAGAATTCTTCAGTTTTTATTTTCAAGAACAGAAAGATTTTCATGCAAAAGAGAAGATGGCAAGAGTTGTTTAAGACATTAAGTTTACCATTTCTGGACTCAATATGTTTGGGAGCTTCTGACATTTCCATGAGGTTCTGTCTGGTCTCAATCTGTATAGATTTGATTCACTGTGGAAATTTATATATTCATTTTCTGTATTTTATTTAATTAGTATAATAATAATTAAAGAGTAGTGCTCATGAAACAATGACTTGTTCCATTCTGGCGGCCATAAAATATATTTGAACTTATCCGAATCAAATGATAGTCCTTTGAATTTATAAGATTATTTGCTTCTTTGAAAAAGCCTCGCCAGCATGTCAAGAAAAAGACTCTCAACTTAATCATTTCATTGCATCGTAATTATATTTAATCAAAAGGCAATTTTATAAAATAACAATATTTTAATTATTTTATTTAAGTTAAATAATTGTTTTTATATAATAATATTAATGTTTATAATATTCAAAATCATTGAATCGTCGTCATGTAAAAAATAAAAAATAAAAATGTAATAATTAAATAATAAATGGATGAAAACGTAATAATTTATAAGAATTTTTAGAAACCGTAAATATTAATAAATAAGAGAAAAATAAGAAATTATTTGTCATGTATAATTGATTGCAGTTGCGAGTAAAATAAATTATTGTTTGTTTAACTGCGTAATTATTTTCGGTTAATCGTAGCGGTTAGACAATGCGTCGTACGCCGTAATTTTTTTTTATCATTGATTAAAACAACAGTACAAATAAATATCTACGATTAACTACAACCGTCAATGATATATAAACGAACAACATATATCGTAGTCGCAACTGCAATATTAATCGTAAACCGCAGTTACAACCATCGACGTAAGCAAACGATTCTAAATATCAGGCTGCATCAAGAATTTCTTTGATTTATCATCTTCGTGTATTTCCACTTTGGTCATACTTAGTTTCTTATTTGATAACAAATTTGGGCATTTCTTCTTGAAAATAGGGAAGTCAATCTTTGAAACAAAAACGAAACAAAAGGTTGGCTGTTTGACTGCGAACAAAAACTTGATTGCTAAATTAGGATTATAAAGTCTTTCAAACAAAGTTTACCAGTAAACGTATAGTTCAGGAAAACGGCCAATTCCACCATAGACTTATATGTTTGGGATTATGTATACATAAATTATCACGCTATGCTGATATATATATGAACTATCTCTAATTTTGAATTTAATACACAAACTTTAAAATTATGGCTAATTCCACCAAGCAAACGGTTTCCGTGTATTTTTCCGTCACACGTTCTGACGTGGATGCCACATCGGATGTCCAAAATTCGTAGTCCAAAACGACGTCGTTTTGGACTTTTTTTTAAAAAAGTCATATTTCAAAACGACTTCGTTTTAGGCTTATGTATTTTTTTAAACACATAATCCAAAACGACGTCGTTTTGTAATCAATTAATTTGGGAGAAAAAAAACCCTAAAAAAATTTGATTTTGGCTGAGTCATCAATTAATTTGGGAGAAAAAAAAACCTAAAAAAATTTGATTTTGGCTGAGTCATTGAAATCTTTAGGAAGCAACCAGGGGCACAAACCAAGATCTTCGGAGTCTCGAATCTATGTCTCCCTTCGTTCCACACGATCTTTGGTTTCTCCGTCGCTGCCATTTCTGATATCTCTAACTTCTAACTCTTCCGATTCCAACGCAGACTAGGTTTTTTCTTGTGTCGTTCTACTAAACCGAACCTAACCGGTGAATCCGGTTCATTGAGTAGACAACTCGCCATGTCCGTACACGTGGCAAGCGATGGAGGCTGCTTGGCCTGCGTTAGTTGCTTACTTCGTCGTGTCATCTGGCGTGAAATAGAGCGTTTTCAGAAAAGGAAGTCAAATTTTGAGACTTCACAGAGAAGGGAGAGTGGATGGGGGACACGAAGGTGGAAACAATCTCGAGGTTAGCACAATGGAGGATTGAAAATTTTGGACCTTGCTCTTTCAAAAAGTCCGATCCTTTCAAAGTTGGAATTTGGAATTGGTAACCTCCATTTTCATTAGCTGAGTGGATATCGGAATCGCAGTTTGATTAGCGAGTGGATTAGCTGAGTGGACTCGTTCATGGCGGCTAGCGAGTGGATTCGCTCCAAAACGACGAAATTTTTTAGGGTTTTTTTTCTCCCAAATTAATTGATTACAAAACGACGTCGTTTTGGATTATGTGTTTAAAAAAAATACATAAGCCTAAAACGACGTCGTTTTGAAATATGACTTTTTTTAAAAAAAAGTCCAAAACGACGTCGTTTTGGACTACGAATTTTGGACATCCGATGTGGCATCCACGTCAGAACGTGTGACGGAAAAATACACGGAAACCGTTTGCTTGGTGGAATTAGCCATAATTTTAAAGTTTGTGTATTAAATTCAAAATTAGAGATAGTTCATATATATATCAGCATAGCGTGATAATTTATGTATACATAATTCCAAACATATAAGTCTATGGTGGAATTGGCCGTTTTCCCCTATAGTTCCTACCATAAAGAATAATTTGTAATAAGGAGTCAATGGTCAACTCTTTGTGTAGTTTGACTTCTCTACGCGTTTTAGAAGTTAGGGACAGCTAAGATGTCTTCTCCACTATATGAATGGATATACATATTTTATTCAGAAAATATTTCCCAAAATACCCAAAGAAAAAGTTTTACGATTATTTTTAGGGTTAGACTTTATATTTCCCCAAAACTTCGCTAAACCCCGTACTAATAATATTAAGGAATGAAATCCAGTAAACTTTATATTTTTGCATAATTCTACTTGTGCGATTTTTTTTGAATATGTGTTTTACTAAAATCGCGATTAGAACTCTTCACGTGAAAGAAGTTTCGCCGGAGAAGGAAGTTTCGCCAGAGAAAGAAGTTTCGCCAGAGAAGAAAACTTTGCCGGAGAAGGAAGCTTCGCCAGAGAAGGAAGCTTCGCCAGAGAAGAAAAATTTGCCGGAGAAGAAAGCTTTGCCGGAGAAGGAAGCTTCCCGTGGAGGAAACTTCGTGTGGAGGAAAGTCGCAGGAGAAGAAACATCGCGTAAACACTACAAAAAACAGTCATTTTGCCATTCCAATTTGCGACGACATATGTGATCACAAATTCAACCTCTTATGAGAGTATTTTACGACCAATTTGAGACTACAGGCTTGTAGCCGCAAGTTGATCGCACTTTTAGGACTAAAAATCGTAGTCACAAATTGATCGCAATTTGCGATCAAACTGCAACCAATACGCGACTAGTTTGCGACTGAGCCATGTAGTTGTTATTCAGTCGCATTTTTGAGACCAAATAGCGACTACGTATGATGCACTCTTATATTGATCGCATTTTAGTCGCAAAATATGCGACCAATATGCGACGACAAGTGTATTTTTGCATGTTTTTCATGTAGTTTACACATTTTAAACTTCTAATTTCAATACTATTTATGTACAAATCATTATAACTCCAAATATATAATTATAAACCACAAATATGTTGTACAAAAATTATATAACATATAAAGTTTATAATGTGAAGTATAAGAAACAAAATGTGTAAAGTGTTTTAATAAAATGATTTACAAATTTGATAAAAAAAATTTAAATGTTGTTGTGTATTTACTAATTTAGTTTTATTCAATTCATAATGTTATAATTAGTCTCATATAATTCATAATTTCTAAAAATTTATAAATTTAGAATTTACGGTATTATTTGTGACTAATTTATCACCATATTGCCACTATATTTGGAGTGTGGTTGCAAATTGGTTACAAAAATAAGTCATAGTAAAAAATTGGTCACAAAAGAACTACCAATTTGTGACTACGGTATGAAATTAATTAGTGATCGTAAATTAGTTGTAAATTTGCGATCAATTTGCAACTCCATACCAAATTTCGGTTTGGTCACAAATTTACCATTTGCGACCACTTAGCCATTTTTTGTAGTGAGAGAAAGTCGGCAGAGGAAAAAAGTCAATTTTTTCACATGTAGCTTCCTTTTCCGGTGAAGTTTTCTTCTCTTGTGAAGCTTCCTTCACGTCAAGAGTTCTAATCGCGCTTTTAGCAAAACGAAAATTTTTAAAAAAAATGCACAGGTAGGATTACGCACAATATAAAAGTTAGGGGTTTCATTCCTCAATATTATTAGTATAGGGGGTTTGCGAAGAGACAAAAAGTTGAGGTAAAAAGAGTTTGGGAAGATATAGTTGGGGAAAAATATAAAGTCAACCCTTATTTTTACTTTTCAAAGATATCACTAATTACAAAAATGTCAAATACAAATATTAAAAATAATTTTTAAATATTTACAATATAAATATTAATTTTGATTTTAGTGATATCTTTGGAAATTAAATTTTTATTAATATCATAAAATAACATATTTTTCAATTTTTATTCTAGATTTATTATTTAAAATTTAAAATTTTTAAAATAACACAAATATTTATATAAAAAAACTTTAAAAAATATCATTTTAAAAAATTGTCTATAAAATTATAATAATCATCCATTTCAGATAAAGATGTGGTTCTCAACTAAAACCTATTTTCCTTGTATGATTTACTGGATTGTAAATTGAATATTTTGTTATTATTTATTCGACTCGTTAGAATGAAAAAAAATGCCGTGTGGGAATGAAATTAAAAACCTAATTGTGCCCAGTACAAGACTCTGGAAGGAGAAAGAAATCTAGTGAATCCATCACTATACAAGCAGTTGATTGGAAGCTTAATGTACATCATGTCAATTAGGCCACGATGTATGTAGTGTGTTTACTAACTAGATACATGGTTTCTTCTATCGGGCAACTTGCAAATGGCAAAAGAGTACTTTGATATATGAAATGTACTTTGTCATTTGATGTGTCCTATAAGAAGGGAGCTATACATGATTTAACTGTCCATACAAACAGTGACTACGTCGGAATTATAGATGACCGAAGAAATACAAGTGGATATGCATTCCTTTTGAGTGGAAGAGCTGTGGCTTGGCATCAAAGAAACAACCATCGTAATTCTATCTACGATTGAAGCAAAATTTATTGCAGCAGTCTATTGTGTTAGCCATTGTGTTTCGATGAGAAGAATTATGGAAGCATTTGGGTTGAGACAATCAGGAAGTACTACGATAATGTGCGACATTAGCTCAACTATCAAACTGTCAAACAATATTGTTCTACATAGTCGAAACAAACATATTGATGTTAGATTCCATTTCTTGAGAGATTTTACTAAGGTAGAATGGTCAAGCTAAGTCATTGCGGAACAAACGATCAAAGTGCAAACATTTTGACTAAACCATTACGGTTGGAAGTCTTTGTCACATTGAGAAAGAAGCTTGGAGTTTGTGAAAGGTTAAACTAAATACTATCGTCTTCAATTTAGGAGAGGGATTCTTGGGTTTAATTAAGTCTTCAATTAGTTCTAGTTTATGGAATAATCTCCGTGAATCTAAGAGTCAAGAAGTCGTCTTATTATTTTGGTTTGTTGCTATTTCATCTCCATAAGTGTCTCTTTAGTTTGTTATATTTATGCTATTTAGAGCCAATACTTCATGATCAATAAAGCATCAAAATTCTTTATTTCTATTGAGTGTTTACAAATTCTCTGAGATCAACAAATTTGGTATCAGAGCAACATATCGAAAGTGAGAGAAACACAAGTGAGAAAAAGTGAGTGAAACATGGGTGAGTGAAATAGCAGAATCAAGTATTTCTGCATAACCAAGCATTCCTAAGTTTGATGGAGAATTGGAGACTATGATCATTGTAGTCTCGTAATGGAAAATTTATTGAGATCGAAAGAGTACTGGGGGTGTGGTGGAAAATGGGTTCGTCGAGGCCACAAGCGAGGAGACGATGACCGACGTGCAGAGGAAGACACTTAGTGAAGCGAGATTGAAAGATCTCAAAGCAAAGAATTATTTGTTTAGTGCAATCGATCAAATTGTTCTCAAAACGATTACTCTTAAAGATACTTCTAAGCAACTACGGGATTCAATGAAAATCAAGTATCAAGAAAATTCACGAGTGAAACGAGCTCAATTACAGACTTTGAGAAAGAACTTTGAGCTGTTGTAGATGAAAACCGGAGAATCCATTACGGATTACTTTGCGAAAGTGATGGTGGTGGCCAATGATATGAGAAATTGTAGTGATGAGATGAAAGATGCCAAGAGTGTGGAGAATATCCTTTGCACACTAACTGAGAGCTTTAATTATATTGTTTGTTTGATTGAGAAATCAAATGACATTGATAATTTCTCAGTTGATGCGTTACAGAACTCATTACTGGTACATGAACAGAAAATGAGAAAACCTAGCAATGGTGGAGATGATCAAGTTATGAAAGTGACTAATGAAGATTTGAGGAGGAAGAGGTAGAAGAAGAATGGGCCAAAACATAGGAAGTGCAGAGGAAGATTATTTGATAGAGTGTTTCAAATCTCACAACCTTGTATATTTTCAATATGAATGTTTGGGCTGGGATGTAAAAGCCAACTATGCTGAGATTAATGGGGCCGAATGTGATATGTTGCTGATGGCCTTTACAAAAGATGATGATGAGAAAAGGGAAGAAGTTTGGTTTCCAGATTCAGGTCGTAGTAACCACATGTATGGGAACAAAGCTTAGTTTTCTATATTGGATGAAGAATTTTGACACTCAGTGAAGTTAGGAAACAATTCACAACTGAGAGTGATGGGAAAAAGAAGTATAACCTTACTGTAGGATGGAAGATCATATACAATCACTGATGTTTATTTTGTACCTGATTTGAAAAGCAATCTACTCAACATAGGGCTGCTTATTGAGAAAGTATGTAAAGTTCTTATGAAACAAGGAGTATGTAAACTATTTCATCCTCTATTGGGACTCATCATGCAATAAAACATGATAGAGAACAAAATGTTCAAGATCAAAACAACTAAAAATCATCAAATTGCTATGACATAATGCCTACAGATCAGTACAACAAATGAGCTTCAATTTTGGCATTGCAGATATGGTCATCTGAATTATAAGGAATTAAGAACATTGAAATATCATAATATGGTGAGGGGTATGCCATATCTCAAGAACACAGAGGAAGGAGCAACATGCGTCCAAAGAAAAGCTTGTGGCGTTCATCAAGAAGATTACAGTTAATCCACTCATACCTATGTGGACCGATATCTCCACCTTCTAATAGTGATAAGAAATATATCCGTACTTTTATTGATAACTACAGTAGAAATGTATGGATATACTTCTTATTGAATAAGTGTGAGCCATTCATGTTGTTCACAAGGTTTAAGAATCAAGTTGAGAGAAAAACCAGAGAAACATTGATCTGCCTAAGAATTGACAGAGGAGGAGAGTTCACATCCAAGAAGTTCAAACAATTTTGTGAGGAGAAAAGGATTAATAAACAACTTAATTGCATTCACTCCAGAGCAAAATGGAGTAGCTGAATGCAAGAACCGTACCATAATGAAGATGGTGTGATGCATTCTAAAGTATAGAGAAGTTCCTAAGAAACTCTGGACAGTGCACATATACAGAAGTCCAAAATTTGTGTTAAAGGAAAAAACACCTGAAGAAATGTGGAGTGTGATGAAACCCACAATGGATTATTTCAGGGTATTTGGTTGTTTGGTTCATGTACATGTCCCAGATCAGAGAAGGACAAAGCAAGATGATAAAAGCTTTACTTTTTTGTTGATCATAGTAAGCAATGAATCAAAGGGTTATAAATTATACAACCAGTTGCATAAAAAATTATAACAAATCGAGACGTTGTGTTCAAAGAAGAAAAAGGCTGGAATTGGAAAAATATAGCTGGAGAAACAAAAGATGAGCACTTAACTTGGGAAGATTATGAATCAAAAACAAATCAGAATGAAACAGAACCAAGTGGGAAAAAATTACAGGAAGAATTACCTCAAGGAGTAGCTGAACCACCAGAGGAGATTTCTCAAGCCATGAGGATTCGAAAGCCACCAAACTATTTACGAGATTACTTGACAGGAGAAGATCTATCTGAAGAAGAAGAGGCTGCCAATTAGTCATGGTCATTTCCTTTGAGGATCGAACTACGTTTGATGAAGCTAAAGGAGATGACAAATGGGTAAAATAAATGGAGGCTGACTGGAATCAATAGACAGAAATGAAACATTACCCAAAGGAGCAAAGAAGATAGGAGTGAAGTGGCTATATAAGACAAAGCTTAATTAGAAGGGAGAAGTAGACAAACATAAAGCGAGACTCGTTGCCAAGGGCTATGCACAACAACAAGGTGTAGATTATAATGAGGTATTTGCTCCAGTAACACAATGGAACACAATACATATGATCTTAGCCTTGGCTGTTCAAAGAGATTGGTGTGTATATCAATTAGACGTAAAAAGTGTATTGTTACATGGCGAGCTATCTGAAAATGTTTACGTAGAGCAGCCACAAGGATATATAAAAAGGGGAGGAAGGCATAAAGTTTACAAGCTTGTAAGCCACTATATGGCTTAAAACAAGCGCCTCGCGTTTGGTACAACAGAATCGAAACCTACTTTACTAAAACTTTCAAAAGTGCGAATATGAACATACATTGTTTGTCAAAGCTGAAGTAGGTAACAAGATTCTGATTGTTAGCCTATATGTGGATGATTTAATCTTTACAGAGAATGATTTGTTCATGCTCGAAACGATCAAATCATCCATGAAAGAAGAGTTTGTCATGACATATTTGAGGATATTGAAATATTTTCTTGGACTTGACGTGGTACAGGATGTAGAAGGTATTTTCATTCATCAAGAAAAATATGCTAGAGAAAATTTAGAGAGGTTTAATTTGGAGTGTGGGAATGCAGTTAAAAACCCAGTTGTGCCACGTACAAGACTCTCAAAGGAAGGAGAAGGAAATTTACTGGATCCGACACTATACAAGCAGCTGATTGGAAGCTTAATGTTCATCACATCAACTAGGCCGGACCTGATGTATGTAGTGTGTTTACTAACCAGATACATGGCTTCTCCTACCGAGGAACATATGCAAGTGGAAAAAAGAGTATTTCGATATGTGAAATGTACTTTGTCATTGGTGTGTTCTGTAAGAAAGGAGTCATATGTGATTTAACTGTCTATACAACCAGTGATTACACCGAAGTTACAGATTTTATAAGAAGTACAATTGGATATGCATTCCTTTTGAGTGGAGGAGTTGTAACTTGATCATAACTCTATCTATGACTTTTAATAAAAAAAGGGTCTTCTTATGCATAAATATTAGTAGACGTGAATTTGAAAGAAATCAGAATTTGTTGCAGCAACCTATTGTGCTTGCCAATGCGTTTGGATGAGAAGAATTTTAAAGGAATTTGGGTTGAGACAATGAGGAATTACTACGATAATGTGCGACAAGAGCTCCACTATCAAACTGTAAAAAAACCTTGTTATACATGATCGAAGCAAACATATTGATGTTAAGTTGCATTTCTTGAGAGATCTTACTAAGGATGGAATGGTCAATCTAAATCATTGCGGAACAAACGATCAAATTGCGGATATTTTGACTAAACCATTACGGTTGAAAGTCTTTGTCAGATTGAAAGAGAAGCTTGGAATTTGTGAAAAGTTAAAACTAAATAGTATCGTCTTCAGTTTAGGAGAGGCATTGTTGGGTTTAATTAAGTCTTCAATTAGTTTCTAGTTTGTGGAATAATCTCCGTGAATTTAGGAGTCAAGTAGTCATCTTACTATTTTGGTTTCTTGCTATTTCATCACCATAAATGTCTCTTTAGTTTGTTGTCTTTATGCTATTTAGAACCAATAGCTCATGATCAATAAAGTATCAAAGTTCTTTATTTCTATTGAGTGTTTACAAATTCTCTGAGATCAACAAATTTTTACAAGTTCGCTGAAATATTATATTTGAATATCTATCTTAAAAATCAAAGAATATTTTTACAAAACGTAAATTTCATGGTCCTACAAAAGACCTATACTTTTTTTTTAATATTTAACTATTATAATACATGTGTTATACACACGAAAAATTTAATATTTTAAGTTTTTAATAATTAAATGATATTTTATATAAATATATTTGTAACTGTTTATAAAAAAATGTACATTACTGGAATAATCACAAAAAATTTCAAAAAATGTATTTTGAAATAATAATTGGAAAAAATAAAACTCAAAACATATAGTTTTCGAATAGTAATTTTTGAATAGTAATTTATTGTGTGAATATTGAATTTTTGAATATATACAAATATTTAATCGATTGATACAATTTTTATATTTTAATCGGCCATAATTATTCAACATAATTTTGTTTGCTTTTCAAATAATAAATGAGAGTTTCACATTTTAACTTTTAGATTCATAAGATATTTTGACTGATTGAAAATTCATGTACTATTAAACTAAATAATTAGGTTATTTAATTATGATGTTCGTCTAACAAAATAATTAATTTAAAATTTTAATTTAAATTAAATAGTAAAACTGGTGAGAGTGAACGTGGTGATGACACCTTAACAAACTTTACTTCTAATGCTTTTCTTTTAGTATATGTAATATTAACTATGGGCGTTATGTTATGGCTTATAAACAGAGGTCAATATGAAAAAGGAAGAAGTGATGTTGAAGTCCCCGTTGGACTTAAAAGCTTAGAGTTGTTAGTATATAACTGAGTTTAGTCTAACTACATTTAATCATTGGTTTGTCAAAAGGTGTTTGTGAAGATTCGTAACTATATGTGAAGAGTCGTGACTCTATGTGAAAAATCGTGACTCTAGAATAGAGAGTTGTGTCTCTATTATGAAAATTCATAATGTTTAGTTAAGTATATAAGTGTACTTTGTGTTCATCATAATACAACAACAACTTGTTTTTTCTTCTTCTTTTTTTTCATTCATGAAATAACATAAATCGAGAACAACTTGTTCTCTTTTCTCTTGTGTTATTTAATGAAGAAGCAATAACACCAACATGGTATTAGAGTTCTATTGATTCAAGGGCCAATTCAAGTACAAAAACAAACAAAATTATTGCAAAAGTTCAAGTAAAAAAAGAGACAATAGAGATAACATCTCATCAAAAAATTCTCATATTTGATGGAGAAAACTATGATTTTTGGCGTATACAATATTAAAAACATAGAAATGGTGGGAAGTAGTAGAGAATGGTGTTCCAAACGAACCAAGAGAAGTCGTTGAGGAAATATTAATGAAAGATTTGATGGCTTTGCAACTTTTAAAAACGGCGGTGTCAGACAAGATATTTCCGCGTTTAGCATCATCAACTACTTCTAAAAGGGTTTGAGATGCGTTGGAGTCTGAATTTCAAGGAACTCCTCAAGTTTGGTTGATAAAACTTCAATCGCTAAGAAGAGAGTATGACAATTTAAAAATGAATGACGGTGAAAACGTCAAAGTCTTCACGGAAAAATTGATTGATTTGGGAAATCAATTGAGGTTCCATGGTGAAGAGAAACAAATTATCAAATTGTTCAAAAGATTCTCATCTCTCTTCCTGTAAATTTTGATAGTATTGTGGCCGTAATGGAGCAAACAAAAGATTTGACTACATTGGTTGTGTCGGAGTTGATCGGAACTCTTCAAGCGCATGAGAATCGTATTTCTTCATGATTTGAGAGTTCAACTGAAGGAATATTTCATGCTCAACTAAAAAAGGGAAAATTAGGATTCAAAAAAGAGAATCACAAAGTTTGTGAACGTCAAGTAAAAGAAAAAAATGGTGTGGTGTCTGTAAAAGAGACAATCACACATAAACGGATTGTTAGAAGAAACAGAACAAAAGTAGTCGACAAAACAATTCGAGGAATAAGGGAGAATGTTACAACTGCGGAAAGGTTGGACATTTCTCAAGGGATTGCCGTTCAAAGAAATATGAACGAGCACAAATGAGTCTTGAAGATAAAGACGAAGAATATGAAGTTCACATGCTATTTAGTGCAAGTGAAGAGACTTCAACAATCATAAGAGAAGAATTATGGATGATAGACAGCGGATGCACCAATCTTGACGAAGGAAGAAAAATACTTCACAGAATTAGATAGAAGTATTATCGTTCGAATCAAAGTTGGAAACAGAAAGTCGTAATGACAGCCGGAAAAAGAGACATTGTTGTTATGACAAAAAGAGGGAAACGAGTCATCAAAGATGTATTCTTTGTGCATACTAAGTGTTTCACAAATTATATCTCATGGATATTGTGTTATGTTTGAAGAAAAGCGATGTGTAATATTAGATCGTAAGAGAAAAAAGATTATGGAGATTCAAATGGTTAAAAGAGCTTTCCAATAAAATGGAATTCTTCTAAAAAACGTGTAATGTTTGCTCGTGAAGAAAGAAAGAAATGGGATTGGGTAAGACAAGTAGAAGTAAAAATATTCTTCAAGATCAAGGAGATAAGGTCCAAAATTTCTCCAGCCCTGATCATGATAGTAATGAAGAAGAAACTTCGAAGCCACCAAAAAATACAAGTATATGAGTGAAATCATGCAAATAGCACCAAGAGTGGAGTTTGAAGAAACGGATCAAATAATAGAAGACTGTCTTCTCACACATGAAAAACCACAAACTTACAATGAAGCTTGTGACAGTAAAAATGCCATTAGTGAAGAAATAGAAATGATTGAGAAGAACATGATATGGAAACTAGCTAGTAGACAAGCATGACAAGTTCGACTTGTAAGCTTGGTTACGAAAGCACTTGATGTCTCAAGTTTTGGAGAACTAAAGAGAAAGGTTGTAGTAAGAACGAAACTCAATTAAAAGGGAATGTTAGTATATAATTGAGTTTAGTCTAAATATATTTAATCATTAATTATGTATGTATGTGTCAAAAGGTGTTTGTAAAGAATCGTGACTATATGTGAAGAGTCGTGATAATATGTGAAAAGTCGTGATATGAAGAATCGTGACTTTATAATAGAAAGTTATGTCTATAAGAACTCGTAATGTTTAGTTAATTATATAAGTGTATTTTGTGTTTATCATAATACAACAACAACAATTTGTTTTTTTCTTTTTTATTTTTCATTCATAAAATAACATAAATCGAGAACAATTCTCTTTTCTCTTGTGTTCTCAATGAAAAATCAATAACACCAACAAGAGCAATATACTCCCGCATGGATCAATCCCAGAAGTGAAATATCTATATTGGTTATACGGTTATCGTAAAAAAGGCGAAATGAAGAGTCTTTGGTGATTTCACATATTTGAATAAAGTTTGTCTAAATGATAACTTTCCTTTTTTCCATATAGATCGGTTGGTGGGGGCAGGACTGGGCCTGGGCCCAAGCAAAGCAAGCCCATGTTTGCGGCCCTCACTATTAATATAAAAAAATTAGCTCTTATTTCAAAAGTATTTTTAGCACAAATGGTAAATAAAAGTAAACTGTTTCTTTGAGTTCTTTAGTTCGAGTCCTTATAACAACAAAAAATTTTAAAAATCAAAATGATCCAATTTTTTTATAGTATAAAACGGCCCATTTTTTTTTCTGCTTGCGGCCCTGTTAAATTCAGGGCCGGCTCTGGGTGGGGGCAACCGTGATGCACGAATATAAAAACACATGTCTTTCGCAGAATGGCCAAAACAAAAAAATTAAAGAAATCCGAAAGTATGAAAGGCTGAGTTAAAGCTAGCATTTCGGGAGAATTTTCTGCTTTTCGGATATTTGAGAGTTTTTAGAACTTGTTTGGGATTCAAAGAGATTAGTTAGAATTTTCGAACAAAATTGGTCGGACTCAGACAAGTTGATCGATTTTAAAACAACTTGGACGGTTACAAAGCTCAGAAGACCGAATAGTTACTTTGGGAAAATAAGTGAACGAATGGTTATCTTGGCAACTATCGAGCGGTTTGTTGTAAGAAATCCGGCTAAGTTAATTTATAAATTAGTTATTTTCATGTTAATCTCCTTTTTCGTTTATGTGACTAATAACATCAAAAGATTCAAAGAAAAACTGATGGGATGATGTAACTAAATATTCGAATGCATGGTAGGTTGTTGTGGTCCAGCTTGTTGGTCAACGATCGGTTCTACAAGGGTGACATTCCGGTGTGTGAGCACCGGATTCGACTTCAAGAGCCGAACTCGACAAATCCAGAATGAGGAATGGACCAAAGAATATATGAGGCCAAAACGTAATGGAAGTCCAAGAACGAAAACTAGAACACATTAATTAAAGGTGGATTAAATGTTGTAATGATCGAAAATTAAATGATAGAATATGTATCTTTTGGAATGATTTCTTCCTTCTTCCGCACTTGGAGAGAGCGTCGCGGCCATCTGGTTCACCGGTGCCACCAAAAAGTCCTTAAATAACCAATGTACTATAAATGGAGGACTCCTTGTAAACGATTGATTCAGAAATAAAGAAAATAAACATTTTTTCATATTTTGTGTGAGATCTGAGCAATTTTAAAACTCGGTTTTAACATTTGGCGTCGTTTGTGGGTACTAAATAACATAGTATTCCTACAAAAGATTTCCGAACAAGATCTCGAGCTCCGATGACGATCATTCATATTCTTTGTCGGAAATGAAGGCCCTTCTAATAGACTTCAAGTCAACCACCGACAAGCAAAAGGAGTCAAACGAGATTCTCGTACCATGATTCAACGCCCATGAAACCCAAGTCATGATACAGCTGAACAGCTTCGCGGCATCACAAGCCGAGCTCGAGTCTAGGGTGATGGCAATTAACACGTCCGAGAACGACGTTAGGCACACCAGCACCACCGCAATCCCATGCCAACTTGTCGGGGGTGGAACCCAAGCTGATAACCAAGCTCGGCCAGGTCGTAGCCCCTAGCCAAACTCCACCCAGCCGTAACTCGAGCAACAACTCTCAAGGTAACCCCAATATGATCGGCTACGAGAGTCTAAGAAAATCTATTAAAATAGCCTATGCCGTGTTGGTAGCCATGACGTCCAAAGTCCATAAGACATCGATTGTAGCTCCGCGAGTGTAGCTCCGGGGATTGACCAGGTGATCAAAGAGAGCAAAAGGTCCCCATTCTCAGCTCGAGTAGCCAACACGCAAATAAAGGATACCGGCAAGCTGAGATTGCCAATTTATGAGGGAGACTTGGATCTGAAAGCATACATGACCACGTTTCGGATCACCGCAAACCAAACTCAATTCAGTGAGGAAGAAAGAGACGTGGGATATTGCCGGTTATTCACAGAGAACTTAGTAGGGCCGGCACTCGAATGGTTCTCGCAGCTGTAGGAAAACTCTATTGATACCTTCAACCAGTTATCGACGGTATTCATCAAACACTCTTCCATTTTTATGGGAAAGGGAAACACCGACGCCAATCTCTAGAACATCTTGCAAGTAGAAATAGAGCCGTTACGGTCTTATATTGACAACTTCAAAAAAGTGAAGGCAAAGATAGCAGGAGTCAGCGATTCGACTACGCTAGCCGCGCTGAAACACAGCCCCTGGCATGAGTCCCTTTCCGTTTCGACCTAACAATCCACAAGCCCAAGGCGATGGAGGACATGTTACACAGATCGACAAACTGGATAATCACTGAAGAGGAGAAGTTGGCGCTGGCAAAGAAGTTCAAGCCAAGCAAAAGTGCAACAGAACCTTTTTCAAACCGTACTAGATTCAAAAAATGGAATGGAAAAGATCATCGGGCATACGAAGCAAGGATGTAGACATACACCGTCGATCGGATCTTGGAAAGGAAAAACGGAGGCCCATCACGAAGTAAAATGGGTCATGAAAAAAATGCGTACTACGAAATCCACAAGTGTAATGGACACGCAACCAAAGATTGTTTCAAGTTAAAAGACATGCTGGCTGTGAAATACTTCGGGAGACCTGCCTGACTTTGATTTCGAACATGAAAAAGGGATTATAAAGAATAACAAGGAGGAGAATGAAAACTCTAGAACAAATCGATCCTCCAACGAAAAAGAAATTTGGAACCAACCCAAAAAGAAGCAAATTGACTTCATAACAGGAGGCTCAAAGTATTGTCATAACTCTGTAACGTCAATAAAATCCTTGCAGCATAAATCCGAGTTCGGGCCGACCAACTTTATGGTAGGAACCGTGCCAGTTATATCCTTTTCCGGAGAGGACGCTGCTCACCTCGATAGCCCGCATGACGACTTGTTAGTGATCCAGTTGGACATTGGACCCAATTACGAATTGTCAAGGGTCCTTATCGACACCGAAAGTTTCGTTGACGTATTGTTTCTCAAAAATCATGTAAAGATGGGAATCGATAAAGGTGAGATTCAGGTCCCCCACTCCCCTTAAAATGATTAATTGGTGAAACAAAGATGTCGTTGGGTACATTAAAATTGTCTGTTTCCACAATAAGAGTGACAAAGATGGTAGAATTTACGTGGTGGACAGACCAGCTACGTATAACGTCATTCTTTTCAACTTATCACCTCTCGAAATGCATATTTGCGATGACTTCGGGAGAGTTCCTCATATACTTAGTCAAGGAGCGTGGAATCGTGGCTAACCCAATTAGATAATAGCTCTGTTACATATGAGCTCTCCTAGGACCTTGAATGAAGTCCAGTGGCTAACGGGGTGAACCACAGCCTTAAACAGGTTCATTTCGCGGTCAATGGACAAGAGTCTTCCATTCTTCGAGTTACTCAGGGGGAACAAAGTGTTTGTTTGGAACGAGGATTGCGGGCAAGGAATCACCATGTTGAAAGCATTCCTATCAAATCCTCCAATCTTGGTGAAATACAAACAAGGGATCCTCTCTTCCTATACGTGCTAATATCAATGGTGGCAGTTAGCGGAGTGTTAATTCTGGAAGAACAAGGGGAGCAAAGGCTCTTCTTTTACATAAGTAGATGTTTGGTCGAAGTTGATACACGGTATCGACCTTTGAGAAGCTAGCTCTCGTGGTTGTGATGGTAGCGCGGAAACTCGGATCATACTTTCAGTCACACACAATCGTCATCATGTGAGCCCAACTTTTTAGGGAAATACTCCATAGCTTGAATCAGTCGGGTCAATTGACAAAATGGGCGATCAAAGTGAGAGAGTACGATATCGAATATTAAATAAGAACGAGTATTAAAGCCCACTCCCCTAAAATGATTAATTGGTGAAACAAAGATGTCGTTGGGAACATTGAAATTGTTTGTTTCCACAGTAAGAGTGACAAAGATGGTAGAATTTACGATGGTGGACAGACCAGCTACGTATAACGTCATTCTCTTCAACTTATCACCTCTTGAAATGCATATTTGCGATGACTTCAGGAGAGTTCCTCATATACTTAGTCAAGGAGCGTGGAATCGTGGCTAACCCAATTAGATCATAGCTCTGTTACATATGAGCTCTCCTAGGACCTTGAATGAAGTCTAGTGGGGTGAATCGTAGCCTTAAACAGGTTCATTTCGCGGTCAATGGACAAGAGTCTTCCATTCTTCGAGTTACTCAGGGGGAACAAAGTGTTTGTTTGGAACGAGGATTGCAGGAAAGCAACCACCACGGTGAAAGCATTCCTATCAAATCCTCCAATCTTGGTGAAATACAAACAAGGGATCCTCTCTTCCTATACGTGGTAATATCAGCGGTGGCAGTTAGCGGAGTGTTAATTCTGGAAGAACAAGGGGAGCAAAGGCTCTTCTTTTACATAAGTAGATGTTTGGTCGAAGTTGAGACACGGTATCGACCTTTGAGAAGCTAGCTCTCGTGGTTGTGACGGTAGCGCGGAAACTCGGATCATACTTTCAATCACACACAATCGTCATCATGTGAGCCCAACTTTTTAGGGAAATACTCTATAGCTCGAATCAGTCAGGTCGATTGACAAAATGGGCGATCAAAGTGAGAGAGTACGATATCGAATATTGAATAAGAACGAGTATTAAAGCCCAAGGCTTCATTGATTTCATCGTTGAGCTGCCTAAAGATAACTTTGGAGAAGCATCTCATAGTGCAAGATAGACTCTTCACGTGGACATGTCATCTACCCACCATGGATCTGGAGTTGGATTTCGACTAATGTCACCGACTGGAGAAGTCATCAAACAGCCATTTAGATTGCTGTTCTAAGTTTCCAATAATGAAGCAGAGTATGAATCGCTAATCAACGGTTTAAGGTTGGCGAGTAGGATCGGGATCGATGAGCTGGAAACATTTACATATTCTCAACTCGTATATAGTCAATTCAATGGTGATTACGAAACAAAATACTAGCGAAGCATATTTTAGAGCCGTCTAGGGATAAACACGTTTATTGACTACTTCGAACTCAAACAAATCCCAGGGGATGAGAACGCTGCAGCAGATGCCCTAGCAACCCTAGCCTCTACAACGGAGTAAAAAAAAAATGCAACAAATGAGGCTTATGAGCGACAACCTACCCAGCTCGGAGAGTAGCACCCGATCAAAGACTAGAGTGTTTTGATAAAGGAATACATAGCCATGGGCGCGACTCCTAGTGATAAATGGAGTACGGGAAAGCTCAAGGTAATCAGCGCCGGGTTTTGTATAATCGAAGATAAACTATATAAACGAACTTTGAGCGAGTCATACTTGATTTGTTTCGATAAAGAGGATGCAGAAATGATAGTTCGAGAAATGCATGAGGGGTTGTGCGGAAGTCATTCGTCAGGACGTAAGCTTGCCCTAAGAGTAAAGCGACAATGGTACTACTGACCGACTATGTTGGCATATTTGTGAGCAATACTCGAAATAGAGCGACGGGTGCCAAAGACATGCTCCTATAAATCATCGCCCTACGGAGCACCCACAATCGCTCTCAGCCCCGAATCCATGCATGGGGTGGTTCATGGACATCGTCGAACCATTCCATCCTTCGATAGGGAATATAAATTATATGTTGGTGTTGACGGATTATTTTTCAAAATGGGTAGAACCAAAATCTTACAAGTCAATCGTGGATTCAACGGTTCAAAACTTCATATAGAAGAATATATTATGTAGACACGGACTCCCATACGAAATAGTCATGGCAACGGATCAAAATTCTCTTTAGAAAATTTGTGAAACATGGAAAATATGTCTAAGCAAGTCGAGTCCTCGTTATCCGCAACGAGACGGACAGCCCCAACGACAAAAAAGTCAATATTGAGCAATTTGAAAAAGAGACTTGGAGTCCACAACGGGAATTGGTCAGAGGAATTACCAAGAGTACTATGGGCATATCGTACCTCACGAAAATCAACCAATGAGATGCCTTTCCCCTTGCTTTACGGAGTCATAGTAGTCGTCCCCGTTGACGCCACCATCTTAAATTTAAGAAGAGAGTCTGCCCTAATATGGATGACGAGATTAAGCCCTAATACGAGTGTAGAACTATCAGTAGGCCACGACAAAACATTACATTTCGAAAGTCAAACCTCAAAGATTCATAGTAGGTAAGGTTGTACTACGGAGGATGTTCGAAAATACGGCAAAAATCACAATAGTGAAGCAAGGAGTCATTTGGGAAGGTTCATAAAGAATCGCGAAGATAGTTAAGCATGGGGTATATAGACTGCAAATCCTCGATCAAACTCCGGTACTGAGGTCATAGAACACAATCCATATAAAGAAATATTTTTGCTAAGTTTATTTATTTCAACACTTCAATTAAACTTAAAAATCAATAAAGAGTTTTCTTTTCTCAAGTTGTGCTTTAGTCGGGATGATGTATAACATGAAATCATACCCGAAAAAGTTTTTTAAAAAGTGTTCTAAGTCTTGAAAGTCATCTCGGACCATAAGAGTGTGGTAAATAAAAGCAAGCGATTCCTCGTTTAAAACACAGATATGTAACCGTTAAATAAACGAGAAATATTTCACGTAAATAAGATAACTAGAATAGAGGTGTAATAATATCAAATTCTAAAGAAAAGATAAATAAAGCAAGCAATTTCTCGTTTAAAACACAGATACATAACCGTTAAATAAACGAGGATTATTTCGTGTAAATAAGATAATCAACATAACTTGGTACAATAATATCAAACCCCAAAAGAAAGGGAAATACGAAGCAAGCATTTCTCGTTTAAAACATGGATATGCACCATTAAATGAACGATAAATAGTTCACGAAATGATAAAAAAGGAAACCACCATAGCTCGGTCTAAAGACAAACATCAACGAGTAAAACAAAATGGTATTAAACCATCATAACAAAGCAAAATTAAAACAACGACAACAAAGAAAATCGTCGGACAATCGATCAAGTATCAGTGTTATCAACAAGAACATAAACGCGGATAGTATCAAAGTTTTACCCGAACTCATCAAGCGAAGGGTCAAGGGAATCCGACTCTGGAACTATGGACCCCAAAACTGGAACAAGGTTGGGCGAACTAATCGGCAGGAACTTCAGGTGGGGCAAATCAACCGCTGGTAGCGCGGCCTCAACTTCAAATATCTCACGTGCAACAATCTTTTTATCATAAGCGGCAACATCAAATTCCACCTTCACGTCCTCTACCTCACCCTTAACAATCTCTTCGAGAAGTTCCGAGTTCGCCTTGGTTTCAGCAGTGCGGGATAGTGAACTCCACAATTTTTTTCATCCCAGAAAAATATGATTGGAGTTGGGACAAATGCGACTTCACTTCACTTGTAAGCTCAGCCCAAGCAGCGCGAGCAGCATGTTTCACTTCTTGATCATGTGCCCCATCAAGAGCATCATGCTTAAGGCTGAGATACTTAAGTTGGGCGGTGAGCTGAATTGAAAAGCTTAAAGTTGCAGTTAGGGGTGAGTGGGAGGAAAGCCCTGAGGATCAAGAGGGTAAGAAGGTTCCAGACCTCCACTAAATTCCTGCGCAGCACCACGTAACCTTTCGTTCAGCATAGTAACCAAGGCTGAACATCGTAAACGGAGGGATTAGAGAGAAAACTTGCAATGGAAAAAATAAGTTGTTAAGAGGCCATATAGCACAAGCGGGAAAGAAGCAGTAACAATGCATAAAGGCGAATGTGAGTCAATAATGCGAGGAAAATTGGAATTATGTACCACACAATAATTCTGATCGCGAAATCAAAGGAGGATTTATGGATATGGTTCTGTGAAAAAGAACTCCAATGCGTCTCTATATCGTCACTCTCTTGAACTCCAATGTGAAAAAGAATTATTGATAATTCCTGAAAAATAATCACAAACTGCGCCACTTCTCATCTTTATCGAAAAGACCAGAAAGTATTCTAGGTGAGAGATTTGGGTTTAAATAAAATGTACCCCGAAAACCAGAATTCGCCTTCACAAGAAATAATCGAGCGAGCGTTTGTAGTCCGATCAAAAGAAAACCCCTACTCCTCAGCGAGCGTTTGTAGTCCGATCACGGTTTGAATAAAGTTGGGACATAATTGTGGCGATGCAAGGAGCGCAAAGAGCGCGGGAGTTCAAAGAGCGTAGGAGCGCAAAGAGCGCGGGAACGCAAAGAGTGCGGGAGCGCAAAGAGCGCGGGAGCGCAAAGAGCATGGGCAAGCAGAAACGTGGGCGAACAAGAGCGCCCGAGGAGCGCTGATGCACGAGAGCGCGGGCGCGCGGTAAGCATGGGCGAATGGGAGTGCGGGCGCGGGAGCTCGGAGCCTGATGGACGGCGCTCGGAAGACTTGAATCGCTAGCGTGGAACCTGTTGAGTTTTAAAAAAAAATCCTATGGTTTTCAAGGAACAAAAGGGGGCCCAAAGATTCAGAAAGATTAAAGCTAAAAGGGAAGCAACACCAACAAGAATAAAAGATAACTTTTCTAGAGAGAAGTGAGAGAGTAGTGAGAGAGGCTTACCTTTAAAATAAAGATCATTCAAAGCAATAAGTAAGAAAACGAGGAAACCAAGTTAGGTTAAGTAAGCGAGATTCAGGAAATATATGACTGATATATGGAAACCAGTAAATCTTTGAATAAATAAAGTTGGAGGCAAATTATGGGCATCGGATTTGACTTCAAGAGTCGAATCCAACAAGTCCATAATGAAGACTGGGCCAAAAAATGTACGAGTCCCAAAACTTAATGGAAACCCAAAAAACGAAGAATGGAATCCATTAGTTGAATTAAATGGTATAACAGTTGAAATTTAAATGACGAACTATGTAACTCCCGGAATTAAATGACCAATGTAGTATAAATAGGAGACAACCTACTTATAAAAGATTGATTCATAAATAAAAATAGAAACATTTTTTATATTTTGTGTGAGAGGTGAACAATCTTAAAACTGAGTTCTAACACGGTGTCAATTATGTGGCTTTGGCAAACATCCAGAGGAATAAAAATCAAATTCACTGAATTTGAGATACAATAGTTAGTGTGACCAATGCTGCACGTTTAGAGTCGAATTCTTGCATAGATTAACTTAGTATTGACTATTGACTAATGCGACTGATTGCTTTTCATATTCACTATATTGCTTGCTCTGCTTCGATGGTTGATCCACTTTTATGAAGTCTAGATCAAACACCATACGTGCTTGGGGTGGCCATGCTTTTCAAGACTAGTCTGATTGTTAGAAGACTGCCTGATAACTATGAGTATTCATGCTTTACGAGTTATTATAATGATAAGCATTACTGATTGTTGGAATCAGTTTTTTTTATTGTGATTTTTTATTATGGTTCGGTGAAACGAGATAATTGCTTTCACTAAGTGATTCCGAGTTTTTATGCCTCCTTTTGGATGCAAAAAAGGAAACTACCCATGAAAATAATAAATATGTCTTACTTCGAGACAAGACTAGGAAGAAAATGATGGTGTAGCTAAGATTCAGTATTTAAACAATGTAATATAGCTAATAGCTGATTAGCAAATTAGCATTGTACTATAATCTTTTAAAAATTCAAGTAAATTGTATATACCTAAAAAAAAAGTTTTGTCTAATTGAATCTAAATGCATAATTATGCCAAGTACAAATGAACTTGGAATCTGCCTATGTATTGTTTTCGGCAGGTTTTTAGTAGGAAAAGTCTGGCCCTTATGGAAAAACAAAGTTAGGACGTTTCTGATAGGCTCATGTGGAAAAACAAAGTTAGTAAAGAGGCTGAGTTTTTCTTATTCCTTTTGAAAGAGATTTACAAGTATATATACATAGTAGAGAGGAATATTTAGGTTAAAATCAATTATAATTAATTCCTAAATATATTCTTTACATATTTGGTTCATACGCCCCCTCAAGATGGAGTGTTCTTGAAGACTCCAATCTTGGAACTGGCATGCTGAAAACGTGTCCTTGGAAGTGGTTTGGTTAAAGTATCCGCAAGTTGATCATTCGTAGATACATGAGAGACCCGAAGTATGCCGGCTTGAATTTGATTTCGTATGAAATGATAGTCTAGAGCGATATGTTTCATCCTTGAATGGAAGACAGGGTTTGCACACAAGTATGTTGCACCCACATTGTCACAATAGATAACAGGCGGCGCGTTAAGATGAATTTGAAGTTCGGTGAGTAGTGAATGTAACCAACGTACCTCTGAGGCAGTGTTTGCTACAGCCCTGTATTCGGCTTCTGTGGAGGACCGGGCGACTCCTCGTTGTTTCTTCGAGGACCAAGAAATTGGATTTCTACCCATATAAACGATATAGCCATTGGTAGATACAAAATCATCTATGTCGCCAGCCCAATCAGCATCAGAGAAAGCATGAAGCGCAAGTGGGGAGGCTTGATGAAGTTTAATTCCATGTGTTTGTGTTCCTGCGAGATAACGTAAAACTCTTTTTGCTGCAGTCCAATGTGTTTGTGTCGGTTTGTGCATAAATTGAGCTAGACGATTGACTGCGTATGATAAATCAGGCCTCGTGAAAGAAAGATACTGAAAACTTCCAACAAGAGATCGATACTTTGACGCATCAGTGAGAGGTGTACCGTCATTGAGAGTTAGTTTTGGTGAAGCCGGGAGTGGGGTGGCAACTGGCTTGGCATCAGACATGTTGTGTCTTGCGAGTAGATCAACTATATACTTTCGTTGCATCAAATGTATACCAGTGGTTGTTCGATTTACTTCAACACCGAGAAAGTAGTGAAGATCTGTAGGATCTTTTATGGAAAAACGCTGAGCGAAGTTCTTAAGCACTTGTGAAACTCGAGCTTGCTGGTCACCGGTGACAATGATATCATCTACGTAGATTAGTACATATGTGATCATCTTGCCAGTTGATTGTATGAAGAGTGATGTATCAGCTAGAGATTGAGTGAAGCCATCATCTAGAAGATGTTGTCGAAGAGCGATGTACCATGCCCGTGGTGCTTGTTTGAGACCATAAATAGGTTTTCGAAGACGACAAACAAATGAGGGTCGATCTCGATCAATAAAACCAGGGGGTTGAGACATGTATACCTCCTCAGTGAGTTCTCCTTGAAGAAATGCGTTGTTAACATCTAGTTGTTTAATAGGCCATGATTTTGTTGTTGCAATGCTGAGTACTAGACGGATTGTCGTCGTCTTAATGACCGGACTGAATGTTTCTGCATAATTAAGTCCATATTGTTGCGTATACCCCTTGGCAACAAGACGAGCTTTGTATCTTTCCAATACTCCATTTGAGTGAAACTTTGTGGTGAAAATCCAGCGACAACCAACAAGGTTTTGATGAGAATTGGGGGGCACTAGATCCCATGTGTGGTTGTTGGTAAGAGCATCAAATTCAGCTGAACACGCCCGACTCCATTTCTCGTCTTTCAAAGCTTGGTTTATTGTCGTAGGCTCCGGTACATTTAATAAAGGACCTGCAACAGCAAGAGACAACTTTTGTTTTGGTTTTTTATGTTATTTTTGGCTCGAGTTTGCATTTTGTGGATGTTTTGGTTTTGTGTTTGGTTGGATTTATTTGTTTGTGAGGTTGTTGGGTTATTGTGGTTTGTCATGGGGTTTATTTCAGTGGTTTGGTGGGTAGTTGGTTGATTTTGTAGTGATTGTAGCTGAGTTGTGGGTTGCAACTCATTTTGAGTACGAGCAGTGGGCTCATGAAGTGATGGGTTAGGCTGGGCAGTGGGTTCAGATGGAGTGAATAAACGAGAAGCAGAAGGAGTGGTAGAAGGCAATACCTGTGCATTATCGGAGTTGATGTGAGATGTTGAGTGTCCGGAGTGAAGGTCTGAGCACGGGGGTACATCTTGAGTTGCCGGAATCGAATGACAAAGTGGAACTTTTATTACGGATGAAGGGTGGTATGAGTCGTCATCTCGTTGTGGTTCTCTATCTTTGAAAGGTTGATCACTCCGAAATGGAAAGCATGTCTCATCAAATTGTACATGTCGTGAGGTATAGATACGCCCAGTGGGGAGATGAAGGCAGTAATATGCACTCTGTGTTACTGAGTATCCAAGGAATATACACCTCAATGATCTATCATCAAGTTTATGGTTTGTGTACGGTCGTAGCCATGGAAAACACAAACAGCCAAAGATCCTTAGTTTCTCATAATTCGGTGGTTGATGAAACAATTTGTGGAATGGAGACATCATTGACAGAACTGGAGTTGGCATGCGATTAATGAGATACACTGATGTAGCAAATGCGTATATCCAATACGTTTTTGGAATTGATGCCATCGACAAAAGTGTAAGGCCTGTTTCAACTATATGGCGATGTTTCCTTTCGGCCAAACCGTTGTGCTCAGGAGTATGTGGTGGTGAGGTAAGGTGAGAGATTCCATGATGTTGTAAGAATTCACGTAAGGCAATGAACTCACCACCATTATCAGAAAATAAGGTTCCAAGATGGGTTTGAAATCGGTTTTCAACAAGAGATTTGAAAGCTATAAAAGTGTTTTTGACATCTGATTTTCTTTTCAAAGGAAACAGCCATGTATAGCGTGTGAAATGGTCAATGAGAACAATGTAATATTTGAAATTATCAATAGAGAGTATGGGTGATGTCCAAACATCTGTGTAAACGTATTCAAGAGGACGATGGGAGACAATTGAAGAATGAGAAAATGGAAGTTTATGGCTTTTATTAATAAGACAATCGGAGCAAGATAAATGTTTTGAATTTGAAGATGAAATGGGAATTGAAGAACTGGAAACAATTTTGTTTAAAATAGAGGAAGAGGGATGACCCAATCGAGAATGCCAGGACTCAAGAGTAGTTTTCGAATTTGATGCTGAAAAGAACACTTTTGCTTTAGATTTTGACATCGGCCACTCATACAACTGATCTTTAGTTTTGCCTTGTAGTAAGAGACCCCCCGTACTGAGATCCTTCACCTGAAAGTAGGCAGGAAAAAATTCCACCGAGACATTATTAGTGTTACAAAGTTGATATACCGAGATAATATTTTTTTGTATATCGGGAACACATAATATTTTATCCAAAGTCAATGGTCGAGAATGAGAGGGTAAGTATTTGGAACCAGTGTGAGAGATGGTTAGGTTGGAACCATCTGCAAGTAACACATCATCACCACCATTATAAGTCTGATGAAGTGAAAGATTGTTGAGATCTGAAGTGATATGATGTGTGGCACCGGAGTCCAAAAGCCAGTTGTTTGCCGTGGAAGGAGTGTTAGAGACAAGATTTGCACGAGGTTGTGAATGATGAAATGGATTCGAAAACTCCGGCTTTACTGATACATGCAGAGATTGCAGTTGTGGACATCGCCTTGCAGAATGTCCTTGTGTATGACAGAATTGACACCTTCCTAAATATGGTCTTAAAGGCGGTCTGAAGGTAGTGGGACTTTGGTATTGTTGTTGCTGCCAATTGTTGTTGTTGTTGTCATTGCGGCGACTGTTGGTGTAGCGATTGTTGGTGACATAGTTTTTGTTATTGTTGTTGTGACGTTGTTGAATGTTATTGGCAGAGATGGGGAACGTGGTGGTGTTGGCTGCATTGATGGAGTTGAGCAGTTTGGCTTCTTGATTAAGAAGACGTTCATGAACTTCCGTAAGCGACGGTGTTGTATCTTTCCCTTCGATTTGATCCACCACTGTTTTGTAGTCTTCTGGTAGTCCATCAAGAATGAGTTCAACAGCATCTTCATGGTCATATGGTTTTCCAAGTATAGCTAGTTGATCCAGACGAGTTGTGATGCCTTGAATGTAATCATCAATTGATTTGTTGCCTTTCGTAAAGTTTTTGAGCTGGGTTTTTAATTGCTTGATATGTCCACGACTTGGTTTAGCATAGGTAGATGCTAATTTGTTCCAGATCTGAGATGCAGAGGTGGTGCGGGAAACAACAGGTTGAAGAGGTGTTGAAATGGCACCAAGTAGTGCACTGTATATAAGTTTGTCATGACGATTCCATTTAACATATGCCGGATTTGTGGTAACACCTTCACCAATCACTATGGTGGCCGGCGGCGGAATGATGGATCCATCGATGTATCCGACGAGACCATGACCGTCAAGAAATGATCGAACTTGGAGACTCCACATAAGGTAGTTGGTACCTGTGAGTTTTGAGACATGAGACATGTTGATGTTAAGAACAGTTTCAGTGTTGAGAGGGATTTGTTCTGCAGAAATTGTTGTATTTGCTGCAGTATGGGATTGTGTTTGAGCAGTAGCCATCATAGGTGACTAAGAAATTGTGGAAAGAAGGGGGAAAAAAATAGGTCTTTAGAACGTATGCTCTGATACCATAAAGAGGCTGAGTTTTTCTTATTCCTTTTGAAAGAGATTTACAAGTATATATACATAGTAGAGAGGAATATTTAGGTTAAAATCAATTACAATTAATTCCTAAATATATTCTTTACATATTTGGTTCATTAAGTGATTCCGAGTTTTTATGCCTCCTTTTGGATGCAAAAAAGGAAACTACCCATGAAGATAATAAATATGTCTTACTTCGAGACAAGACGAGGAAGAAAATGATGGTGTAGCTAAGATTCAGTATTTAAACAATGTAATATAGCTAATAGCTGATTAGCAAATTAGCATTGTACTATAATCTTTTAAAAATTCAAGTAAATTGTATATACCTAAAAAAAAAGTTTTGTCTAATTGAATCTAAATGCATAATTATGCCAAGTACAAATGAACTTGGAATCTGCCTATGTATTGTTTTCGGCAGGTTTTTAGTAGGAAAAGTCTGGCCCTTATGGAAAAACAAAGTTACGACGTTTCTGATAGGCTCATGTGGAAAAACAAAGTTAGGACCCTTATTGAAGAAGGATCAGTTTTGTAACATCCCGGATCTAAATTTAAACCGTGAAACTTACGGAACTAGAAGTGAAGGTATAACGGACAATTTTTCTAAAACCCTAATTAATCCTAATGGTTATATAAGACGTCGCCAAAAAGGATTAGATGCAACCGTTCATGAGAAACAAAAACAAAAAGAGAGGGAGAGATTTCGACAGAGCAGAGGGATAGAAAGTTCAGCGTTGTAGAGTTCAGGTGTTCGTGTGTACCATCGCCGGAGGAGAAGAAATTTACGCACGACTGACGATTCCAACGTTCTATTAACCCAAGTTTCGCCGTGAGGTGATACATGATATACGATTTTCATTATACACTTATGTATATGTATTTTGATGAGTGTTTCGTTTAGAGAGAAAATTAGAGGTTGAATCATGTGTGGTACTAGGATTTTAGTTAATTGTTGCAAAAATAATGATGTTTTTATAAGGTAAATAGAGTTAAACCTATTATGAATTTATTAAATAATAAATAAATAAATAAATATTAAAAAAATAGAAATGAGGTAGTGTACGTGTGTGGGAAGGAGGTAGAAATATTATGTTAATTTATTATTATTTAAATGGAGATTATTATGTTGACTTATTTATTAAGGAATATATATTATTATGTGTTGGTTTATTGGTTAAGAATACTAAATTATTTATGGTTAATTATGGTATAGGACAATGAACCATAATCAAATTAATTAATTAATTGAAATAAATTAATATGATTATTAGATAAATATTAAACATTTAGTTTAAACAAATATAATGTTTGATTTATTTAATGTGGGAATAAATTTCTAGTTAACGTGCTATTCACGTTACGCAAGTATAATGGATTTGAACAACGTTAGTTGGTTTAAATGTGTTGATGGATGTTGGGCTACGACAACAGCGGTGTTGAGTCGTATTTCATGAACGGCTGGCAGATCGGAAATAACCGTCGATGTTCTATGTGGTGGGAGCTCGATGTGAGCAAATAGGATGATGTGGCCGTGGTGGAAAGCCGACGTGGCTTTGGAGGTTCCGAATCCTTAAATAGACGTGGTTAGAGATGAGGAGCAGTGGTTGTGACTTAGGCAACCATGGTTTAAATACGTATATCTTGGTAGTATTGTTGTCGACTTTTTTGTGCAATCAATCGTGCTAGTTTTCATTCCTAAATAAAGTAATTATCAAGGTTAGATTCATACTTTTATAATGTGGATATGTGGGTAGGCGTGATCGTTTTACTGTGTAATTATGTTACTCATGTCTTCTTTTGGATGCAGGTGAGTTTGAGCAGTAGTGATACAATGACTCTGGGTGGTGCTACTTTTGAGAATTTTTAAATATTATTATTTAATTTATTTTGAATCTTGAGTATCAATGAGTTTTAAAATTATTATCTTATTTTTTTTTAATAATTTTATACTTGGTTTTGACGAAAATTGTTTTAATAAAAAGAATTATTACTTATATTTTATCTGTTAAATGAGATCTCAAATGAATTATAATTTGAGTACGAGACAGATGACACGTGTCATATATTTTGGAGACAGATGTTACAAGTTTCATTGGGATTTGGCAACACAATCTGCCTTTAATACATTAAAGAATGCGATGATCTCAACACCGGTTCTTGACTTGCCGAATTAATGCAAATTTCATGTAGAAACAGATGCATCAAGGTTCGGTCCGGGGCAGTTTTAATGCAATCCAATCAGCCGATTGCATATTTTAGTTATGCCTTAACCCCTCAAGAATGTTTAAAGTCATTTATGAACGCGAATTGATAGCTATTGTTCTAGCAATTCAGAAGTGGAAGCATTATCTCATTGGGCGAAAGTTTGTTGTACATATGGATCAAAAAGCCTCAAATTTTTGTTAGAAGAACGTGAAATGACATTGGAATACCAGAAATGGCTAACTCGATTGCTCGGATACAATTTTGATATCATATACAAGCCTGTCATAGAGAATAAGGCTGCTGAAGGGTTTAACCGAAGCCTACGGTCTATGTTTGTCGATTCCAGTCTTTCTTTACTGGCTTTAACTGTTTCCTCGGTGATTCAACTTCATGACCTATATAAAGAGATAGAGGAGAGTGACGAAGTTCAATCGATAATTGAACGCATTACCAAAGGTGAGGTCATTAAGGTGGGCTACCGATTGCTTAATTCCAAACTTTGGTACCATAACCGGCTGGTCATTCCGAGTACTTCTAAGATGATACCAATAATTCTGTCTGAGTATCATAATGGTGTTCTTGGCGGCCATTCTGGGGTGTTTAAAACTTTGAAACATATCCAACGACATTTTATTACAAAGGTATGAAGAAGCAAATCCAGAATTATGTGGTTGAATGTATGGTTTGTCATACACAAAAACATTCTAATCTAGCTCCTGTAAACAATGTTGAGCTCCACACCAAGCCAGCTGCAAATACTCTGTTTTTGGAGTCAAAAACAGAGCTGAACCAGAACAGGTTTCACGCTCTTGCTGTGTCAGAAGGATGAAGACAATACCAGCACTAAGGAGGACTTCAGACAAGCCTGGACCAACTTTGCAACAATCAAAACAAACCCATCAAGTGCAGCAATGGAGCTCAAAACACAATAATCGGTGCAAGTGTCTTCAAGCTCAAAACACAAGAGACATGGACTCCACTCCAACTGGCGTATCTCAATTACTCAAGTTTGTGTTTCAATAGACATACTCCAGCTGGCGTGTCTCAATTGCTCAAGCTTGTGTTTAAATATCACTAGCTTGTTACCGTGTAAATAAGTGTTCTTGTTCAAGAAAGTTAACATGCAAGTTTTAGTAAAACAAAATCTTTAGTTTTCGTCACTTTACCTTCTCTTCTTCCTTTCTTTCTCATGGTATCAGAGCTAGTTATTCCTTAACAGGAAGCTCGCATGGCAGAAAACCAAATTTTTTACCCCTTTCCCTGCAACGTACATGTTGCTAGCTCCGTGACCATAAAACTCTCTGAAAACAATTACCTTTTGTGGAAAACACAAATAGAATCCTTGCTTAACAGCCAGAAGTTGCTTGGGTTCATAAATGGACGTTACCAAGCTCCTCCTCAGACCGTCGAAAGACAAGATGGTGACTTAGTCCTGCCTGTAGAAAATCCTGCTTACGAGTCATGGTTCTGCACAGATGAGCTTGTAAAATCATGGATTTTTGGCACATTATCAGAAGAGGTACTCGGCAGTGTGCTCAATCTCCCCACTTCTCATGCGATTTGGATCTCTCTTGCAAACAAATACAACAGAAACACTGTGAGCCGTGAGTTTGAGCTAAGAAGAAAACTCCAAATGCTGTCAAAACAAGGTAAAACATTTACTGCATATGTCCACGATTATACAGCCATTTGTGATCAGTTTTAAGCTCCATTGGGAAGCCTATTGATGAGTCTATGAAAATATGTGGATTAATGAACGGTTTGGGAAGAGAATATGACTCTATTTGTACTTTGATACAAAGTTCTATGACAAGACATCCTCCTCCCAGTTTTTCAGACGTAGTGTTGGATATTGATGGCTATGATACTCGGCTGCAATCCTATGATGACTCCGCTGTCTCACCACATTTGGCATTTCAAGCACAGAACCAGAACACTGCAACTGCCTTTCAAACAACCGCGCCCAGTTATAGAGGAAGAGGCTATTACTCAAACCGGTTTGGTGCAAACAGAGGCAGAGCTGGTTTTTCCTCCTGGGGGCGTGGCTTTCATCAACAAGCAGTGCCTCCTCAACAACAAGCTTCAACTGAACAAAGGCCTATATGCCAAATATGTGGCAGAACTGGCCACACAGCCCTACGATGTTGGAACAGGTTTAACAACAACTTTCAAAGCTCAGACCAGCCTCAAATCCACACTGCTCTGCGTATTTCAGATAACACGGGAAGGGAATGGTACCCTGATTCTGGTGCTACAACTCATGTCACTCCAACAACAACAAACCTCCACAATCTGCAGGCTTATAATGGCACAGAAACCATCATGGTAGCTGATGGAAATCAACTCCCCATCACGCACACTGGTTCCACTAATCTCTCAGGCACGGCAGGTAGTATCCCCCTTCATGATGTCTTAGTTTGCCCTTCAGTACAAAAACCTCTCTTATCTGTTTCTAAGTTGTGTGAAGATTACCCATGTGGTGTGCTTTTTGATGCTAATAAGGTGTCTGTACTGGACTTGAAAACTCAGAAAATCTTAACAGTGGGAACACGACGTGAAGGACTCTATGTGCTGAAGGACCAAAACTACAAGGCCTTCTACTCGTCAAGACAACAAGCTGCCACTGATTTCATATGGCATTATCGTCTAGGCCATGCAAGTCCACTGGTTCTTCAGCACCTTCACAACAGCAAGGCTATTTCCATGAATAAGAGCACCATCAAACTCATTTGTGAGCCTTGCCAAATGGGAAAAAGTTCAAATTTACCGTTTTCTAGTTCAACATCCTGTACTTATGAACCTTTAGCCAAAGTACATTGCGATCTTTGGGGTCCTTCTCCTATTGAATATGTACAAGGCTTCAAGTACTATGTGGTTTTTGTGGATGACTACTCTCGTTTCAGTTGGTTATATCCTCTGCGTCTTAAATCTGATTTCTATGGAGTCTTTATTCAGTTTCAAAGAATGGTAGAAAATCAACATAACCGAAAGATTAAAGTGTTTCAAAGTGATGGTGGAGGGGAATTTATCAGTAACAAGTTCAAAGCTCAGTTAACCAATTGTGGGATCAAACATCAAATTTCATGTCCATATACACCGGCACAAAACGGTGTGGCTGAAAGAAAGCACAGACACCTCACTGAGTTAAGTCTCTCCATGTTGTTTCATGCTAAGGTACCATTACAATATTGGGTGGAGAGCTTTTACACTGCAAACTACCTAAGCAATCTTCTCCCTTCAGCCACTTTACAATACAAGACTCCATTTGAAGTCCTTTTTCAACAAAAACCAGATTATACATCATTAAGGGTTTTTGGAAGTGCTTGCTACCCGTGCCTAAGACCCTACTCTACAAGTAAATTTGAGCCAAGATCGCTACAATGTGTCTTTTTGGGGTATAATGCAGCGTACAAAGGTTATCGATGTCTTCACCCAACAACCGGACGTGTATATATTACACGCCATGCCATCTTCGATGAGAACAATTTTCCCTACACTGATAAGTTCAAACATCTTGTGCCACGCTACTCATCTCCTTTGTTACGAGCTTGGCAATCCTGCGAGCCAAGGTCTGAAGAAAAAGAGGCAACATTTCCAGCCGAACTTCCTACTGCAGCAGCCTTGGAACCAGCTCCTGCAACTGCAACAATCGATCAAAATACATTAGTAGGTGCCTTATCAGAAGAAAATGTGCAGGAGGAACTATCAGAAACAGAAAGAGGTGAAATACATGATGAACAAGACAGTTTTGAGCCTAGAGAAGAAACTTCAGAACCTGACATACACTCTGCACCAGTCAACAACCATCCCATGCGTACGAGGGCTAAAGCAGGGATCGTCAAACCAAATCGAAGGTATGTTCTTTTGACTGATACAACCGAACCAAGATCCATTATTTCAGCATTAAAAGATCCACGTTGGGTCAATGCTATGCAAGAAGAAATGAAAGTGCAACGTGAGAATGAGACATGGATTTTAGTCAAGCCTACATCCAACATGAATATTCTTGGTTGCAAGTGGGTATATCGAGTCAAATTAAAAGCAGATGGATCAGTTGACAAATTCAAAGCTCGGTTAGTGGCAAAGGGTTTTCATCAAGAAGAGGGAGTTGATTTTCTTGAAACTTTCAGTCCGGTTGTTAGAACTACTACCATTAGAGTAGTTCTTGGAGTTGCAACGGCAAAAGAATGGGCGATTAAACAACTAGATGTAAAGAGTGCCTTTCTTCACGGTGAACTCCAAGAAGACATCTATATGCAGCAACCTCCTGGTTTTGAAGACTCAAGACACCCCTCATATGTCTGCAAATTAACCAAAGCAATGTATGGACTTAAACAAGCTCCAAGGGCTTGGTTTGACAAGTTCAGTACTTTTCTTATTGAGTATGGTTTCACCTGTAGCAAAGCTGATCCTTCGCTGTTCATCTATCATCAAAATGGACACACACTTGTCCTTCTACTCTATGTAGATGACATTATCCTAACCGGTAGTGATTCTATCCAACTAAAACACATCACGGCAGCATTGAACTCAAACTTCTCCATGAAAGACTTGGGTGATCTACACTATTTTCTTGGTATACAAGTAGAGAAGACAACCTCTGGATTATTTCTCAGTCAAGGAAAGTACACAGAAGACATACTACTTCAAGCAGGCATGAATTCGTGTAATCCTATGCCAAGTCCTTTGCCTAAACAACTAGTTCTGCCCAAGAACTCAACTGAATTGTTTCCTGAACCAACCTACTTCAGGAGTCTTTCCGGAAAGCTTCAGTATCTGACACTTACAAGGCCGGATATCCAGTTTGCCGTGAATCTTGTTTGCCAAAGAATGCATGCTCTAACCATCTGTGACTTTGCTCTCCTCAAGCGCATTTTAAGGTATCTCCGAGGCACCACATCACTTGGCATTCATCTTCACAAAACTAACAATCTGCCCATCATTGCCTATAGTGACAGTGATTGGGTAGGTTGTAAAGAGACAAGAAAATCCACAACCGGGTTTTGCACATTTGTTGGTCCTAATCTTGTTTCTTGGTGTGCCAAAAAACAAGCAACTGTGTCAAGATCTTCTACTGAGGCAGAGTATCGCGCTCTAGCTGAAACGGCAGCTGAAATCACATGGCTATCAGCTCTACTTCGCGATCTCCGTGTCACACAGTCAGGCCCTGCTCTTCTCCATTGCGATAACCTTTCAGCAGTGTATCTCACCACAAATCCAACATTTCATGCTCGATCTAAGCACTTTGATCTTGATTGTCACTACATCCGTGAAAAGGTGGCTCTCGGACTTATTGAAACAAGGCACATTCCGGCTTCCCAACAGCTGGCCGACATTTTTACGAAGCCCCTGCCAAAAACTGCCTTTCATGATTTGAGAGACAAACTTGGAGTTGGTTTACCACCGAACTCCAGTTTGAGGGGGGGTGTAAACAATGTTGAGCTCCACACCAAGCCAGCTGCAAATACTCTGTTTTTGGAGTCAAAAACAGAGCTGAACGAGAACAGGTTTCACGCTCTTGCTGTGTCAGAAGGATGAAGACAATACCAGCACTAAGGAGGACTTCAGACAAGCCTGGACCAACTTTGCAACAATCAAAACAAACCCATCAAGTGCAGCAATGGAGCTCAAAACACAATAATCGGTGCAAGTGTCTTCAAGCTCAAAACACAAGAGACATGGACTCCACTCCAACTGGCGTATCTCAATTACTCAAGTTTGTGTTTCAATAGACATACTCCAGCTGGCGTGTCTCAATTGCTCAAGCTTGTGTTTAAATATCACTAGCTTATTACCGTGTAAATAAGTGTTCTTGTTCAAGAAAGTTAACATGCAAGTTTTAGTAAAACAAAATCTTTAGTTTTCGTCACTTTACCTTCTCTTCTTCCTTTCTTTCTCAGCTCCAACAGGATTATTGGAACCTTTGTCAATTCCACCTAGAGTTTGGGCAGATATTTCATTCGATTTTATTGAGGGTCTACCTACATCTGCCGGGATTAATGTCATACTAGTTGTAGTTGACATATTAAGCAAATATGGGAATTTCATTGGTTTGGAGCACCCTTTTACTATCGTGGATGTCGCGGATGTTTTTCTTAAAAATGTGATCAAATTTTATCGTTTTCCAGCCTCCATTGTCTCTGACCGTGACCACATTTTTTTAAGAACCTTTTGGCATGAATGTTTTCAGCAGACCGACACTTAATTGAAATACAGTAAGGCGTTTCATCCGCAAACTGACGAACAAACAGAGGTGCTAAATCGCACACTTGAAACATATCTTCGATGTTTCTCATCAGCACACCCGAGAACTTGGTCCAAATTTTTGTTATGGGCGGAATTGTGGTACAACATCGTATCACACATCTTTGCAAACTTCTCCATTCAAAGTGCTATATGGTCATGATCCTCCGGCATTAATTCGTTTTTAACCAGGCTCGACTTCCAATGGTGAGCTAGAGGATTTTCTTCGAAAACGTGATATGATGCTTGACCAAATTAAAGCTCATTTACTTAAGGCAGCTCATTTACTTAAGGCACAAAACTTTATGAAGCAGCATACCGACAAACATCGTCGAGAGATCTCATTTGAGGTGGGGTCTCGGGTATTTCAGAAATTGCGCCCTTATAGGCAACAATCGGTTTCTCGCCGTTGGTGTCAAAAATTGGCGGCAAAATTTTAGGCAAGGTGGCTTATCTATCGATTACAATTGCCGGAGTTTTCTCGCATTCATCCAATATTTCATGTGTCCCAACTTAAGGCAGCAGTGGGGACTAACCACCAGGTACATCCTTTTACCGACATCTTTAACTTCTACTGATGAGTTTGTGGTGGCTCCGGAGGCTGTGCATGATATTCGTTATGACCCGGAAGGCCATTTGAAGCTGCTGATTCAATGAACACATCTTCCTCCTCATGACAGTACGTGGATATTGGCTAAGGACATCGTACGCCAATTCCCATAGTTTCCGCTTCAGGACAAGCTTCGTAAAGGAAGGGGGCTAAAAGTAAGCTCATGCGCATGTACTTTAGGCGCAAGAAGGCGTGTCAACAGGAAAAGAGCTGAAAAAGGAAAGAAAAACATGTGGAAAATATAGTTTTTTCTTATATACTATTTTAATATATATATATAGCTACTTCTCTCGGAAGGAGAGCTTTTTCCTTATGCGATTTGTTTGTAAAGAGATATGAGCTTGGAAACTTTATGTTAGGGATCGCGAAGATATTCTGAGAGGAAGTTGTGGGACAGATCGTAGGAGAATAAGGAGAAGTGATCGGAATTTAGATAGAGAAGATCTAAAGTTTCGATAGCTCTTAGTTGTCAAACTTGTTCTATCTTGGATTTCGTTATATTGAAGTATTTTTACAGAGATTACGACTTGGATTCTATCAGTTTCAGTTTAAAATCAAAACGTGGTCGATTTAGGAAAAAGTGCAGCATAGACACGTTAGTTCCATCAATTATGCTGCCTTCTGGAATTCAATTTTATCTTTTCTTGTAAGAAAATGTTGGGTTATGGTACGTTGTATTATGCTAAAACGAAGCATGTAGTTTGAGAGCAGTTTGGTTCTTAATTCTTAAATGCTATCACAAGTAAATTCTACAAAATGAGGCAAAAAAGTTTGGTCCAATACTCAATCTCCAGTGGAATCCATTTCTTTAACACCACCGAATCCAAGTTCAGACATATCCTGCTTGGCCATCAAGTTCCTGCATTATAAATCGATCTCATTACCTAACTCCATCCAAATAAAACTTTTTTTTTTTTTTTTGATAAAATGTAAATATATTGAAATGGAACGTTTTACAAAAGCTTTGAGGCTACAGAGTTAGATTGGCCCAAAAAAAAATTAAAAGGCTAATCGAAACAGGTTGAAGAGATCATTTCAAGAGAAGATCATTTCAAGAGAAGATCATGAGTGAGTGAACCAAATTGAAAGAAGGTTATGGAACCATTTGCGCGAAATCCGGCCTAAGATGATGTCTTTAGTGGTCCTATCGATATTAAGAAATAGATCTAAGCTGGTTGTGAGCTTCTCGCCGTGGAGTCTTCTGTTCCTTTCCCGCCATAACACATAGATCGTAAGATGAGATGTTATAGACGCCAAAGTTCTTTTTTGTCTTTGCATAGCGGAAGATAACCACTGAATAAGATTGTCCCAATTTGCAAAACTTTGAAATGAAACCCCGAGCCGATATAGAACTAGCTTCCAAACATGAGCGCTATAGTTGCATAGAAAGAACAAGTGGTCCCTAGATTCATCGTTTGTATTGCAAAAGAGGCAGGATGAAGGAGAATTGAGACCCCACTTTAGTAGTCTCTCACGAGTTGGCAACTTGTTCATATTAGCAACCCAAAAAGTGAACGCGTGTTTGGGAATAAAACCTTTGTACCACACGACATTAGCCCACGGTTGCGCTTGCTGACGAGGACGAAGGACTTCCCAAGTGCGTGAGGAGGAGAAGGATGTTGTAGCCTTATTGGGAGTTACCCAATGGAAGCAATCAGCGCCGCGGGAAGGCCTCGGTATCTGGGTGCTAGACAACTCCTCCCTTAGAGCAAGAAGGGCAGGATTACGGGATCTCAAAGAGGGTAAAATCCAGCTGTTGCCTGAGGATCCATCGCAAACTTTGCTATTAATAGGAATCCCAGTAAGAGTTGGACCAACCGGACCAAGGGTATCAATAAGAGGCCCACATTGAAGCCAATTATCGAACCAATAGCTTGTGGAGGTTCCATCATTGACGCAACACCGAAGGAAACGCTTAGCGAGCGGTCTCAACCCAAGGAGAGACTTCCAAATCCATGAAGATCTATGATCGGCATGAGCGGACCAATAAAAAGAGTTACCAAGGTAATGTTTGGTAGTCCACGCAACCCACAAAGAACCAGCTTTAGAGAACAAGATCCACACGAGCTTTAAGATTAGTGTTTGATTCCAAATCCGAAAATCCCGAAGGCCAAGACCTCCTTCCATTTTTGGAAGACAGATAGTTTTCCACGCGACTTTGACACCACCTTTTTTAGAAATATCACCTTTCCATAGGAACTTGATACACATACTCTCAATGGCTTTGATGCAGGTTTTAGGAAGAAGGAATACCGAAAACCAGAAGTTAAGAATTCCATAAATCACAGAAGATAGCATCTGAAGCCTCCCAGCGAACGAGAGCAATTTCGAAGCCCAATGATTAAATTTCGATGCAATGGAGTCAAGGAGAGGAGAATACTCAGACTTACGAAGCTTTCTGTGCATCAAGGGCAATCCAAGATAACGGAAGGGGAAGGAACCACGAAAGAACCCTTCAACCATGATTTCATTCTCTTCTTGCGTTGACAATCCAGCCATATAAAGAGCAGATTTCTCTTTATTCATCTTAAGACCTGAAAGCTGAAAAAAAGAGTCAAGAGAGGTATTGACCTCCTTAAGAGACCTTTTAGAGCCATCAAAGAATATCATTAAATCATCCGCAAAAGCTAGATGTGATATTTTTGGATCTTTCGCTTGCGGATGGAAGCCAATACGCCCAACATTGAAGTTGTGATCCAACATCCTAGAGAAAATTTCCATTGCAACTATGAAGAGATAAGGAGAAAGAGGATCCCCTTGCCTTATGCCATTTTTCCCTTTGAAAAAGCCACTTAAGCGACCATTGATGTTAATTGAGAAAGAGGTAGTGCTGATGCATTGGTAGACCCAATTGATGAACTGGGAAGGAAAATCCGCAGCCTCAAGAACCTTGATCAAGAATTCCCATTTAATTGAGTCAAAAGCTTTCCGAAGGTCAACCTTTATCAGCCCTCTTTTAGAGACAGCTTTTTGGCTAAATCCTTGAACCAACTCCGTGGCTAGAAGGACGTTTTCAATAAGGAGCCTTCCTTGGATAAAAGCAGATTGCGTTGGGGCTATCATCGCTGGTAGAACCCTCTTGAGCCTAGAAGCAATTATCTTGGAAATAACTTTGTAAAGCATAGAGCACAATGAAATAGGCCTGAAATCCGCTAATTTATCTGCACCTGCTTTTTTTGGCACCAAAGTAATGGAAGTGCAATTCCACTGCTTTAACAATTTTCCGGTCATAAAAAACTCCATAATTGCATTGATGATCTCGTCCCCGATCCAACTCCATGCACACTTGAAGAACTCAGAATTATATCCATCCGGCCCAGGGGATTTATTGCTTGGGAATGCAAATAAGACCTCTTTGATCTCTTGAGGAGTGACCATCTCGGTTAGGAGAGCCTGCATTTGGGAAGAGCATTTGAAAGAGGATAAGTTCTGGATAATGACTATCTGATCCTGAGAAAGAGGGATCGAATCTTCTCCAAGGAGCTTTGTATAGAATCCAACACAATGCTCGACGAGATCATCCTGACCATCAATTCGGTTACCTGAATCATCGATAAGATAATGGATCTGATTTGAGGCCTTTCTCGAAGCCACCATTCGATGGAAAAAAGCAGAGTTGGAGTCACCTTCAGAAAGCCACAATACCCTGGATCTTTGCCTAACAAACTTTTCTTCCGCAATAGCAAGTTCTAACCATTTAGAATGAGCTATCTTTTCCAAAGCCGCAAGATGAGAGGATGGATTGGAGAGAAAATTTACTTGACTTTTAGAAAGCGCAATTGCCGCAGCTTCTAGTCTCTTTTCAATGTTAGAGTAGTTTTCTTTGTGAAAACTTCTAATACTTCCCTTAAGCATCTTGAGCTTCCTGGAGAGAGTAAACATACAAGTACCTCTCACTTGAAAAGAAAGCCATTTGGATGCAATTTGCATCATGAAGTCCTTATTTAGCAAAAGGAAATTAGCAAACTTAAAGTGAGACCGATGAGTTTGCAACTGAGCCTCAAGCTGAACACGACACGAGCAATGATCAGAGAACATAGGATCGCCAAATTCACAGTAAGAAGTGGGGAACCTTGCTTTCCAAACATCATTACCGAGAACCCTGTCAATTTTCTTAGCAATTGGCCTAGCTTCCTGCTTATTCCACCAAGTAAAGTAGTTCCCTCTAAAGGCTAAATCAGAAAGATCCGAGTCCAATAAACATTCTCTAAACTCCTCCATACCCCGAGATATTCTAGAGCTCCCTGAAGAAGCATCAGCCGGGTTCAAAGCTTGATTAAAATCACCCAAGACCAACCACGCTTTATCACAAACCGATGAGTTGGAAGATAGACTTTTAAGGTCATCCCAAAGATACCTTCTTTCGGAGCTACAATTTTGAGCATAGACTACCGAAATAACCACTACCTCCTCAATTCTAGGAAGTTTCACAATCGCAGCAATCATTTGATTAGATTTAAAGATGATAGATACCGTCACATCCGAATGCCAAATCAACCAGATTCTTCCTAACTCAGCAAACTCATAATTCCCTTCTGAGCACCAACCTTTAAGACTAGAGTTCATAATTCCCTGAGACTTATGTTCTCTCACCCGAGTTTCGATTATCCCACCAAAAACAGCTTTGCTACCTACGAGCCACTTCTTAAAGCTTCTTCTTCTAACCGACTTATTAAAGCCTCTAACGTTCCAACAAAAGATATTAGACATAATATTTACCGGAATAGGGGGCCCTTGGCCCTAGACTGAGCAGACTTTTGAGCTGAGATCTTTTTCTGCAAACGAGCTTGAAGCTTTTTCTGATTTTTGGAGAAAACCTTAGAGAATGGAACCTCCTCAGGAGGGTTGTCGTCTTCTTCCGATAAGGGAGAAGATGGGATGGGCTGGATAGATTTGGTGGAGCTTGAATCTTCATCAGATGATGAATTAGAAGAGGACGAAGAATCAGAACCTTCCTCTTCTTCGACTTCCGCCGCATCAGATTGAGCATTCTTTTCTTCCTGGATTTGAGCAGACTTCATCAAATTTTGCTCATGTTGTGTTGACGGCAAGACGGGCTCCTTACTCGACGCATGATGCGCCATTAATGAAGGGAGTCTTTTCGCCTTTCTACGAGACTTGGCTTTTGGGGGGACCTGGGGGTTTACTGCCACAGGGAGATTGCTCTTTGAGCGATGACAATTCTCAGGAGAGTGCCCGGTCGAGTTACATGTGACACATGTTATAGGAGCTTTGGGACATCTTTTAAGAGAGTGCCCAATCTCATTGCAGAACGAACATTGGGGTGGGAGCCAAGGGCTTGACACCAAAATCCTCTGAATATGCCCAGATTCGAATTTAACATTGACAGCTTCGGGGAGAGGCTTTGTTAAATCCACAATCGTGAAAACCCTTGCCACCTCGAGGTTCAACATTTTAGCTGTGTTAGGGTGCAAAAAGATTGGATCCCCAACTAGTCCGGCAATGTGCTCGAGACCTTCTTCCGAGAAGAATTGCGGAGGCACATTGTGTAGATCAATCCACACAGGGGCTGAAGAGAGAGCAGGGGATTCCGGCTCCAACCCAGGTTCATAGTTTGCCACGAACATGGCCTGATTTTCAATGTGCCACATTCCTTGAGCAAGGATCCGCTTCCGAGTCATCGGGCAAGGGACTTTGATGAGGAAGGTCCGGGCCGATAGCTTAGACACGGTGATGTCACGCAGTCTTTTGCTCCAAATCCCATTTGCTATAGCATGTAATGCTCCTGGAGAGGGAGCATTGCCGTGGAATTGGCCTATGATGAAACATTCCCATTTGGACTTGTTCTTTTCAATGACCGAGTTAGGGATTTGAACACAAGCTTCCCCTGAATCAAGAGTGAAAGCGCTACCTTTCTTGCACATCTTGGCAGGAGCACCATGAACAATATCTAGCCAAGAAGGTTTCGTCACTGGACCCAAAGCAGCTGGCGGAGAAGAGGGGGCTGGAGCCAACGCACTTTTGGCTTGAAAACCTAACTTTTTGCTCAGAGAAGAGCTAGCGCTCTTCGATCCGAGAAACTGGGCTAAAGTGACATCGGGAGAGCCTCCAGGAGAGGAGGAAAGAGAAGGAGAAGGGCAAACAGGTAGGAGCTCCTTGGCAGAAGCGCCCGCCGACGGGAGGGGGGGAGGAGAAGAGATTGCGGAGGTAGGAGCAATGGGATTTGGAGAAGGGGGCGGAATATTTAGGGTTCGCTTTTTCTTAGCCATGGGGAGCACCGGCGGCGAAAGCTAGGGTCGACGCCGGCGGACGGGGCCGGAGATCTGGGCCGGAGAGAGGGAGGGGAAAAAACGAGGGGAGGGGAAAACGGGAATAGGGGAAAACGGGAAGAGAGGAGGGGAAACGGGAAGAGGGGAGGGGAAAACGGAAGAGGGAGGGAAAACGGAAGAGGGAGGGAAATCGAAGAGGGAGGGAAAACGGAAGGGAAAACGGAAAAGGGAGGGAAAACGGAAGAGGGAGGGAAAACGGAAGGGAAAACGGAAAAGGGAGGGAAAACGGAAGAGGGAGGAAATCGAAGGGGGAAATCGAAGAGAGGAGGGGAAAACGGGAGGAGGGGAGGGGAGGGGAGGGGAGGGGAAATCGCCGTCGGATTAGGGTTTCCAAAGGGGAATCGCCGTCGGAGGGGAGGGGGATATAAAACTTTTTTCTGATGTGAATGCGTATCGAATAAGAACTAGCTAGAGAGTACTATGATGGTCACACAAAGTTTAAGGACTCACTTGGCCATTCGACACTGGAGATATTTCTTTGAGAGATGTCTACATTGCTCAGATTTGTGCGCTGAAGACTTGAGACAGCCAAGATATTCTTTCTTCTCCTGAAAACAACGGTTCAGACCAAAAATGTTAAGTGAATAACTAAAAGATAACCAAACATCTACCACAAGGCCAAAGAGAAAACTGTTACCGCATCACATTCGTGCAAGTGATCTAAAGGGAAAATGCCCTTTTCTGGTGGTATCGGTCTTAATCCTCTGTTTCCTCCAAATGCTCCACCTGCCACACAAAAAAAAATTACAGGCATGTGTAAGGTGTAACGAGCCAAAACAAGCTTTAAAGAAGTTACATTATTCCTAAAAATTGATCAATAAAACCTGTTTCCTCTATCTAGAGCTGTCAATTTCCAAATAGAGAAACCTGTACATAAAACCTGTTTACATTACTCCCAAATCGAGACGCACCTGTACTCATATCAAAACTTGAGATTGCCTCTGGATCGGTTTAGTATTCAACTCACAAACACTGCTTCCTTCAAGGTTTGATGCTGAAAAGTCAAAAGAAGGGTCAATTGTTAAAGCTTACACATCTCTCAACATTGTGGTCAAACAAATATCTTCAAAGTTGGACTTTTTCGATTGTTACTTGATCCATTTATTGCTCAAGGGAACAACTTTCTTTCAATCGAAGTTACAAAATTGATAAACATAATCAGGTTTTATTGGCAAACCAGACACTACATAATTAAAATAATACCACTGAAACGCATACAATCAGTTATGATAAAAAATGAAGTTGTATATGAAGTTGCACTTGCTTAAAGTCGAATATTATACAATTACTCATTAGTGTTAGCAATCTTTGTTTACTCGCATATGTGAGTTAATAGCTAATAAAACCACTTTGCAATATTTCACTCAGACATTTTGTCGAACACCTAATCTACAATTTTGGTATTTTCTTTCAAACAAAAAGCCAACATAAATTTCTCATCAGAGTCTATGTAACTTTATTAGAAGAATCAACTTCTTAAATATAATCACCATTATATTACTATCTGAACTAAATAAAAAATAGTATGCAAAACTAAAAGAGGGGCTTACCGATTAGCCGATAGCAGTTGCTCTATAAAAAAGACGAGGTGATCGAAACTACACCGGAGATGGTAAAAACGCCGGTTATGAAAACCACCCGTTGACGGAAACGACAGAGCGATAAAGGAGAACTGAGAAAATATAAAGCGTTGAAAGGGGAAAGGTATAGAAAATCATATATACTTTAGCTTTGTAATGCAAAGACGAATTTAATATTTAAACTTTTTTATTATTTGAATGAAAGTTTTATATAAATATATTTTAAATTTTTTATTATTTGAATGAAAGTTTTATATAAATATATTTTAAATTTTTTATAGAAAACGAACATTATTGGATTGATCAAGAAAAAATTAATGAATTAAAAATCTGAAATAATAAAAAGAAAAAATAAATATACAACATATAACATATCACAAAACTTCATAGTTTAATTGTGTGTAATATAAAATATGTTAAATCTTACTATAAATGTGTGAAATATGAAACTTTTGAACTATAAAATATTTAATTGAGTGATACAATTGCCATAAAGTTTTATGTGGAGTATATTATAACACAATATATATTTTTCATATTATAACAATGGAAAATTGAATTTTCAAAATCTATATTAACATTTAATTAATTGATATAATTTTTATTTTTAAAATCGGCGATAATTATACTAATGTATAAATATTAAATATTACTATTAAAATTTTTAAAACAGTAAATGAGTGAAACAATTTTCAACTGGTAACTTAAATGTATGAATATTGAATTTTTCAAAATATATCCAAACATTTAATAGAGTGGTACAATTTTTATTTTTTATTTAACAACTGTTATACTAAATAATTTGTGATACAATTAAATATGTTCAAATAGTAAATGAATGATACAATTTTTAAATTTGTGAATCATAACTTAAATGTTTGAATATTGAATTTTTGAAATATATACAAACATTTAATACAATGGTACAATTTCTATTTTTAATCAAAAAATATTATACTAAATATTTTGTGATATAATTAAAAATTTTAAAATAGTAAGTGACAATACAATTTTAAATTTTTTTGAATTTTCTATTTTTAAATTTATTAAATTTTAAATTTGTAACATATTTTTACTGTTTGAAAACTCATCAACTATTAAACTAAATAATTAGTTTACTTAATTAGAATGTTTGGTTAATAAAATAATTAATATTGATCATATCAAATATTTTAGAATGTGTTAATGAATTTTAGAATGAAACTAAAATTAAATAATAGTACAAAATATTATTTATAATATGTTAAAACAAAAGATGTAATATTATTTGACTTTCTATTTTTTTTTCACCTGAACTTTATTAAGGATCAATATCATTGTTTACAATCATATTTAAAAAAGATGGATATGGATGATAAATGTTCCAATCATTAGAAGACCGAATAGATGTAGATGCCAATAAGTCGGCTGTTCGGTTCCCTTCTCTTAATTGAAACTCGAACTTGATTCTATGAAATAGAGATATCCACGAACGAATCGTCTGTATGTAGAGACATACATGTAGATTTTCATTTTTGTTGTGTAGAATATTGTTGATGGAGACATTATCACCCTCAAATATAACAGAACGATACCCTAAGGAGAATGCACATTGCATAGCCTATATAAGAGCCGTCAATTCTGCTTCAATCACTGTTGCGCGTCCTTGAAATTTTCCTTGACCGGCATCCATGAAGTTACCTTTGTCGTTACGAATAATCCATCCCAAACCTGATGTTGTTGTTTGACGATGAGCTGCATCATAATTACATTTCATCCACTGAAAAGGTGGCCGCCGCCATCGTTGTTGTCCTGTATTATGACTTATATGGGAGCATACTTTAGTCATCTGTGTTTGTGTTTGCATCCATTCGAAAGCATCGTCATATCCACGTTGTAGTAATGAATCAACTGTAAACTCCTGTCCTGATAAAGGAGAAAATTCCTTGATTTCCATAATCTCCAAAGAATGAAAAAAGGTAGATACTTTTGTGGATATCCTTCCTCAATTATGTTATAACTTCCAATCAGATATCTCATATTATCATAAATATTCGAATTCTGATTGCATATAGCTGAAGGAAGAATACCCAACTTCCTCCATATCATATGTGCGTAGATACATAGGAAGAATATATGATTTTCCGTTTCTTCATACTCGCAGCAACGATTACAGAGATCATCTGAAGATATATGACGATGGTGGAGATGAGATTTCACCGGTAAGGCATTAGATAACATCCGCCAGATAAAATGTTTAATTCTTGGAGGAATATCTTTAGCCAGATCACTATGATTTGCTAGTTGTGGACGAGAAACTGTGGAACCATTCCGAAAAATATCAGTACCTCGTCGGTATCCTGATTTTGCAGAGTATATACCGTTCTTCGTATATTTCCAATACCATCCGTCACGAACTTGATGGTGTGGGAGAAATATCTGATATATAAGATGGTGGTCTTCTTTTTCAATCAGTTTATTAATGATATCTTCATCCCATTGATATGTTTCCTCGTTAATTAAGGTAGTCACCTTTAATAAGGGATTGGTATATGGTAGCAAACGAGGAGCACGAGCTGGTGTTATTGGAAGCCAGTTTGTATCTCGGAGAATAATGGATTTTTCATTACCAATAATTCGGTGTAATCCTGTTTCCAATAATTGACGACCATGAAGTAACGACTGCCAACCATAGGTGCTGAAATAAAATCTTCATTCCTAAAATATCGATTTTTCAATATTCTGGAAAGGAGACATTCCGGTCGACATAACACTTTCCAGCATTGGTTAGCTAACAATGCTTGGTTGAAGAGCTGAAAGTCTTTAAATTCCATTCCCCCATCCAATTTAGCTGTACTGAGCTTCTTCCAAGAAACCCATGATATCTTGCGCTTGTCATTGGTAACACCCCACCAAAACCGAGATAAAGCTTTATCCAACAGTCTAGTAATCTCCCTAGGGAGCTTGAATACATTCATAGAATAAACAGACATAGAAAAGGCCATTGATTTGAGTAAAATCTCTTTCCCCGCTGCCGATAAAAACTGATATTGCCATCCATTCAGTCGTTTGTTGACACGTTCTAAGATATACTTGAACAGTTGTATTTTGTTCTGCTTAAATTCTTCTGGGAGACCCAGGTATTTTCCACCACCACCAACATTATTAATACCCAGTATACGATGTAATGAATCTCGAGTATGGTGAAACACTTTGCTCCCAAAAATCACCGAAGATTTATCCACGTTGATAGTCTGATCGGATGCACACACATATTCGTGAAGAATCTTTTTTAAAATCATTGCATTGTTGCGGTCGGCTTTAACAAAAAGAGTGAATCGTCTGCAAAGAATAAGTGCGAAATGGCTTGTCCAGAACGACTTATTTTCAATGGCTGAAGTAGTTTATTCTGTTCGGCATTACGAAGCATGATACTTAGTACATCAACACACAATATGAAGAGGTAAGGAGACAATGGATCTCCCTGTCTTAAGCCCCTAGTAGGCACAAAAGAACCATAAGGGCTTCCATTAATCAGCACTGAAAAAGATGTAGTAGATATACACTGCATAACCCAGTTGACCCATATTGGTGAAAAACCTTTCTTATGTAAGACTTGTTGTAGAAACTTCCACTCAATGAGGTCATATGCTTTACTCATATCCGTCTTAATACCCATATATGATTTAGAGCACATATCCTGAACCCGAATAGCATGAAAAGCTTCATGTGTAATAAGCACATTGTCGGTAATGAATCTGCCTGGAATAAATGCAGCTTGGTTCTCAGATACTAGCCCATTAAGTGAAGGTTTTAGACGTAAGACGAGGATCTTGGATATGATTTTGTAAATGACATTACAAAGGGATATTGGTCGAAAGTCTTTCAATGTTATCGGACATGTCATCTTGGGTATGAGGCAAATGTTAGTATGGTTGAAATCCTTAACCATACTGCCTAACTGAAAGAACCGTTTTACTTCAACACAAACAGCATCCCCCACAATTTTCCAATGTTGTTGATAAAAAGCAGCTGAAAAGCCATCTGGTCCAGGAGCTTTATCCGATCCAATAGATGCGACGGCATTGAAAATTTCCTCTCTGGTTACTGGTTTTATAAGCTCATCATTCATAGTAGTAGACACGACCGAGCTAATTTCTGAAGTCACATTATCAATATTTTTTGGAGCTGATGTCGAGAAAAAGTGTAGAGAAATAATTAATCGCTTGTGCAGCAATAGCTATGTTCCCAAAAATATCGGTACATTCTTCATCTTTGATAGAAATGATATTGTTCTTACATCTACGTATTTTCGTTACTGCATGAAAATACTTTATATTTTTATCACCTTCTTTCAACCAATGGTTCTTACTTTTGACCTTCCAATATTGTTCTTCGTCCGCATATGCTCGAAGTAGTTCATTTTTTAGAGATACCACAAAAGAATACTGCATCTGAGGGGACGAATTGGCTGCATCAATAGCTATAGTGAGATCTTTAATTCGTTGATTAGAATTAACAAACGAAGTGATGAGGACATCATGTCGTACATCCAGCCAGGAGACCAGACTGGCCGACCAGGAAGCTTGCCCGAGACAGCAGGACCATCTGGCACGTCTGCCGGACCAGACAGTACCGCCGAACCCTCGACCTATAGGACCAGACCGGTCAGCATCGCCGGCGGAGAGGCCCAAACTTCCGACACACTTGGTGGGGGCGTGGATGACACCGCCGGTCCCTCTGGTGATGCCGCCGACTCCGGGATCAACTTGGCTGGTCCTGAAAGCATCCCGGCCAGTACCACGCACAATCCAGCCGGTACAGCCGATCCAGCCGAGTACACGCGCATTTCCACTTCCACACAAGAGGACTCGGACCAAATGAGCTACCAGCTCCAGGAGATGCACCTAGAAGAAGTATCTACACCAGTGGTACCTCAAGGAGCAACGACAAGAAGCAGATCAAGAGCACTCTTCCACAAATTCAGCTTATGGGTCGACAAGCTCCTAAAGGAAGATCAGCTAAGGACAATGGGCCAGAAGAGCAAAGTAGAGTCAAAAGGCTTCTCAACAACACAAGGAACATCAGAGACTTGGGCTTTAGTGGCAAGAGAGGTCAAGGCCCAAAGATTTTTAACCCTACTCCAAGTCGAAGACTAGGAGCAAGGCGCGTGCATGCCACAAGGACGGCCACCTTCCATTTCTTGGCCGTGAGGTAAGTTAAGGTAAGTTTCAATTCGAATATATGCCTCTTTCTGTTAAGGAATAGGTCCTTTTTTTGGTTATATACTTTTGTATCTTTTTCCTTTTGTGCACTTTTGTAAACTTTCCTTTTCTTTGTTTGAGTCGACCCTAGAAGGTCAAGCTGTCGAGCATAATAATAAGGCTCCTTCCAGCATTATAGTTCGACAACCTTTTTGCTAATTAATAAAGATCGAATTTTCTTTACAAGTTATTCTCTCAAAGAAGCTTGTGCGCTTAGAACCTAGTTGAGACCAGCCCTCCTAGCTCTAAGTTTGTGATTTATCACGAGGTTCATCACCCCTCGTGTGGTTCACTTCACCCTTCCATCTTTTACCGACCAGAAAACCCCCATCCAGAAGCCTAAGGTTGAGTTTCTCACCTAATCTTCTACAAATAGCCCACGCGCATCTTCCAAAAGGACATGTTTTTCCTACATGTAGTTAGCTGTGTTGACAAAGCTGAATGAGTAGTATGCGGAAAGATGTTCCAAGTATCTTTGGGCATACGACGAAATTCTTCATTTTTTGCCCACCGTGGATCATATTTAAACATCTTTTTCCCATTTTCCGAGGTCCGTCTAATTTTTATAATATCGGGTCTATGATCTGATCCAACCATATCTAGGTATTTCACTACAAAAGCTGGGTAATTAGCTTTCCATCGCTATTAGCCAAACTTCTATCTAACCAGCATTGCACTATCTGGTTATTTCTCTTACCAACCCACATCATATTATTGCCTTGAAACGGTAAATCTGACATCATGCAACCATCTACCATTTGTTGGAAATCAAATAATTTCCAAGGTTCGGTAATTGGACCACCAATTTTATCATGTGTACTAAGAATTGCATTAAAATCTCCACACATAATCCATGGATTTTTCCGATTAATTGCAATTCGTTGTAATCTTTCCCAAAGATTATTCCTATATTTCCTTATAGGATGTCCGTAAACACATGATAAATAAAATTCATAACCTTTAAAACAAACTTTATAGTCTATCATTCTTTCGTCTGCGCTTACAACAGTTACAACAACAGATTTGTTCCAGAATAAAGCTAAACCGCCACCAATTCCTTTTGGTGGCACGCACATTACACATTCGTAGTTTAAAACACCAGCAACATCATGTACTACATTATTATTATTTTTGGTTTCTACTAAGAAGAGTAGATCCGGGGAATAAGCCTTTTTTATTCCCTTGAGGCGTCGAACTGCCAGAGACCCTCCCAAACCCCGACAGTTCCAAAACCCGATGTTCATGGGGAATGTGGGGGGGTATGGCCCACCAAACTATCATCTGAGGGACTAACACGTGCAAGAATATTAAAATCCAGGTAAAATTTTTTTTTGAATTAAATAAACCGGATCTAATATAATTTGCCATGTTCCATTAATTATTGTTGCCGTTATAATTAAATCTGAGTATTTGGAGTTGGGCGGTCTAAAGTCCAATAGATATATACTCCTAAATCCAATCGAATTATTCTCAAATTCAAAGCCATAAGTGTTCACTAAAACGGTAGCATATCAGGCATCACCTATTTCTAATTTCCGAACTTGGTTTGCATCTAACCAACACCGGTTAAATTTAATTTGGCCGATAAACATCTGACCTGGTTTGGGCGAACCGGTCTGAGATGATTTGCGTCTTTTTGGTGATGAAGTTTCCACCGCCGAATCGAAGGCTAGGGATAGAGATCGCCGGAGATTTGGAGAACTCGATGTTCCTTCGTGACGATGAATATCCGGCATATCGGTGGATTGTGAAGTTGGAGGATCACTCGGCGACGGCGACATCTGAGGATTACAGATCGCCGGAAACCCAGGAGCCCCAGGAGACTCCTCATTGAGATCTGCTCCTCCGTCCTCATCGGGTGGACCACCATCAGTCGAAGAATCTTCCACGACAGGAGGCGGGCACTCTGGTTCATCGTGTGTGATTTTTCCACACTTGGAGCAGAAATTCCGCAATTTCTCATAACGAAATCTCAGGGGAACTGCTTGATCTTGGAAGCGGAAGATCCTCTTGAATTGCAGTGGGTTGTCGATGTTGAAAAGTACTCGTACACGAACGAATTCAACACGGTGGGATGTCTCCGTGTTAAAATCCGACTCCAATACATCACCAATTGTGCCACCGATGAAGATAATCATTTGATAGGTAATGAACTGGATGGGTATACCACAGATTTGGACCCAAAAAGGTATGTGTTTGAGATTCATGTCGGCGAAAGAGGGAGACCATTTTTGAAGGAGAATCATCCGGTCATTGAAGGACCAAGGTCCACGTCGGAGCACGGAGATGAGGGCTTCTTCCATTTGAAAAAGGAATTGTGCACAGTTCCCTTTGATAATCCGAGAGACAATTACTTCTCTGGCGCACCACAAACGAGGCAGAGACGTCATCATTGCCCGGAGATTCTGTTTGCGTGGGTTTACCGGCTTCGCGATCAAGGAAAATCTGGTCTGCGATGCTGCTTGAAGACACAGTTCAGGGGGAAGGGAAATTGGGGGTTCCTCTATACCTAAGTCTACTTCCTGCATTTTTCTTGTAAGGAAGTCGGACATTGTGGAGATTGGTTTCGCAAGAGAAAGAAAGAAAGGAAGTTAGGGATTTAAATAGGGAATTGTATAAACAAATGTCTGTGATGACGACAACACTCTTCAAGAGAGAAAATCACTTCGATGACAAGAGAAACCATCACCGGAGAATAAGGCGTCGTAACTTTCGCCTGAATTATCGCAGAAAAAGGAAGGAGAAAAAACAGTTATTTTTCTGACTACGCGGCAGTTTCTCTCTCTCTTAGTGATGCTTGTTCCAACGTCTATTTATTATTTGACTTTCTATTTCTGCACAAGAACTTGTATAACTCACCCAAAATAAAATATAGTTTTAATTTTTTCGAATTTAAAGCTATATTCTTTATTTTCTAAATTGAAAGTTTGAAACGTATTTGTACATTAAAAAAAATTTTGAAACCTAATATCCCATAAACATCACTTTTCACTGGTTTTACTCCAAATTGAATTATAACCGATTGGAACATCACGACCAAAATTTTCTCACCACATGATAATTTTTTGAATCGAATGTGTGCTTCTCACAAGAACTCAAAGATAAAGTAAAACAAAGTAATAGTTATAAGAAAAAGAATAACAACATGTGACATAAGATATTTGACGAGTCTGAATTTCTATATGAAACCCTAGCTCTCGCCCTGGTAAGCATATCATATATTAAAAAATTGTGCATCCCTCTAATGTAAAAGTATGAAAACATATTGAATCAGTGTATCTTAGTTTTTCGTATTAGCGAAAAAAATATATACCTTAATTTATGTACTGATGGATTCGTGATCCGGTAAAGAGAGACTTCGTTAAAACACTCAAAAATCAAAATTGCATCACTTTTCTCAACTCTCCGGCACTCCGAAATGAGAACGTTTCAATGCAACTGAAAAAGGAAAATAAATCCATTAGTTCAATTTTCAATTGCCCCAAAAAATCCATGCAATTGTATAGAATTCAAAATGAAAATTCAACAACGAAAAGTAGTGTCATCCACTGAAAAATTGAGTAGGTGTGATCTTGAGTTGACCTGACATCAAATTGGACATAATTGCCCAAAAGTGAACATCAAACAGAAATTATTTTGGGTTTGCGCAAATCCAAAACAATTAGGATCATTTTGTGATAAATCTGTACACTATAATTTCTCCTCAATATTGATTGTACTGCTTATCTTTGCTAGATAAATAGCAATAAGTATAGTCATATATATATATATATAAATATATATATATATATGTGGCTATAAGTCACCTGTAATTAGGTATCACAAATCATATTTTTTTGAGTTTTTCTGAAATAAGATTGAGAGAGTACTTAGTTTGGTACTTGGAAATTGTCTTACTATTACGTACGATCAGCCTTCACAATTGGTATCAAAGCATGTGGTTCTACGTAAGGTACCTGCAATAAAAAATACCAGGAGGTAGTAAAGATCTGAATACTACAAACAATCAATTCAGAAGAGCAACAAAGTTAAAATAATTATCTATGTTTTAACAAACAACAACAAAAAGTGTCCTCAAGTTTACGGTAAATCTCGCAAAATCATATTTAAAATAGGAATTATAAGAGGTTTAAAATAGATCCTATAAGTAGGAGATTTGATGTAGATAATTATGATGGAAAAATAGACTTTGGTTCATGGAAATATAAGTTTTTAGGCACACTAAAACTTATGGGACTAGAAGAAATCCTAACTGAACCACAAACAGTGGGTCTAGGTGAAGATGGTAAACCAATAAAAATTCCATAAGATCCACTCAAAACAGCAAAGGAGAAAAGGGTTAAAAACTGATTGGTGCAAGTCTCACTGATGTTATTCTCCGAAAGATAATAAATGAGCAAACACCTTTCGGTATGTGGAAGGCCCTGGAAAACCGAGTATCGAAAAAAAAACATTGCCGAACAGAATATATATGAAACAAAGATTCAATAGTTTCAGAATGGAGGAGAGCAAATCAATTGAGGAGAACCTGGACAAGTTTCTCAAGATGGTGCACGACTTAGCTAGTCTCTATGTGAAAATTCGGATGAAGATCAAACCATTAGATTCTCACAAATCTTCCTAAAAAATATAAATTACTTGTTGACACTCTTAAATATGGGAGTGGTAAGGACATTGTAACTAAGGAGGTAGAATTAAAGGAAAAGGGGCTATTGACTCAATCCAAAGGTAACTGTGAAGGACTGTTTGTAAGACCTAGAGGTAGTTCACAAAATAGAAACACAAAACAGTGGATATCGAAATCAAAGACAAGGTCTAAGTCTAGTCCTAAGAATCCTAAAGGATGCTGGATTTGTGGCAAAAAGGGTCATTAGAAAAGAAACTGTCCAGAAAGAAAAGATGACTCCAAAACAGATTTAGAAAATGAGCAGATGAAGAACCTCTAGTTCTTAAAGCTAGTACAGAGGTGACTAATGATGAATAGGTTTTAGATTTTGGGTGTACATTTCAGATTATAACACAGAAAGAACTCATGTTCGATTTAGAGAAATTTGAAGGGAGCAATGTTCTTATAGCCAATAATATTGTCAACAAAATACAAGATATGGGAAAAGTGAGAATTATCAATCCTGGTGAATCTGAAGTAATTCTGTTCCAAGTGAGATACATGACAGTAGTAGGAAGAAACTTGATCTCCTATGGATTACTGGAAAAATCAAGATGCACATATGAGGGTAAGGATTTTAATATCACTTTCTACAAAAATGAGAAGAATGTCTTATCAGAAAAATACAAGAATGGGATGTATTATTTGCAAGGAGTAGTTACAAAGTATGAAGCTAATGTGATTAGTGTAATTCCATATAAGACCGACTATGGAATTCTAGATTGAGACATATGAGTGCTAGAGGTTTGGAAATTCTAGCTAAAGGTGGATATATCCCAACAAAAGAGATAACAAGTCTTGAGTTTTGTGAAAATTATGTATTGGGAAAATCACACAGACAAAGTTTCGAGAGGGCACCTCTGAAGTGAGGAAGCATTTTAGACTATAGTGTTGTTCGTTTGTCTGCCGCAGCGTCTGCGGCAGCGACCTGCGGTCAGACGCTGCGGTTAGATGCTGCAATATTGTTATTCGTTTGATCGCTGCAGGTTGTCGCCGTAGGTTGTATTGCAATTGTTTAATCGCAAATGCTACAATTTTGCAGCGATTAAAATTTTTTACCATAGTTTTCTATGGTCAACCGCAGCGTTTGACCGCAGGAAACTATGGTGGTCAAACGAACAACGTTTGGCCACATGACGCAGCGCAGGTTCCTGCGGCTACGAAACGAACAACACTTATATACATTCAGATTTGTGGGGTTCTCCTTGAACCCCACAAAGTCTTGCTAGATGTCAGTACTTCGTCACCTTTATAGATGATTATTCAAGAAAGACATGGTTCCACTTTTCTGAAATTTAAAAGAGAAGTGTTTTCCAGATTCAAAGAGTGGAAAACAGAAGTAAAAAATCAAACGAAAAATAAAATAAAATGCTTAAGAACTGATAATGGTTTGGATTTCTGCAACAATCAATTTGATAAATTATCCAAGACAAGCAGAATCAAAAGGCACAAAACCTACCCATATACACCACAACAAAATGGTGTATTTGAGCGCATGAACAAGATAATCATGGATAAAGTCAGATGCATGCTGACAAAATCTGGTTTAGAACAACAATTCTGGGCAAAAGCTGCATCAACAACAATGTACTTGATAAATAAATCACCAAATTCATTAGTTGAGTTCAAACTTCCAGAATAAATTTGGACAAGAGTAAAAACTGACTTATCAAATCTAAGAAGATTTGGATGCACAACCTATGTGCACATAGTCAGAACAAAGATAGAACCAAGAGATGTGAAATGAGTATTTTGGGATATCCTAAAAGAGTAAAAGGATATAGGATATTGATTTCTAAAAATCTAAAGTGTGAAATCAGTAGAGGTGTGGTATTCAATGAAGAAGAAGCCTACAAAGATAGACTAAAAATTCCAGAAAGTTCAGATCAAAAGGAGAAGAAAGAAAAGAAAGTCAAGAAATTCACTTTCAAAGTTGATCTAATCCAAGGACCTACAAATCAAGATCCTAATTTGGAAGATAATTCTCAAGGAGGAGCTATATTAGAAGTGACTAATTCAGATAGCTCAGAAGAGGATGCACCAGAAAATGCTCAAGATAATCAAAATCAGGAACAAAGAAATTCACAAAATTTTGAAAACTACATGTTAACCAGAGACAAAACAAAGAGAAATACTAGAGCACCCTCTAGATTTCTTGATATTAATTTTGTAGCTTATGCATTATCTGGTGCAACAACTGTAGATATGGAGGAACCAAACTCTTATCAAGAATCTCAACGAAGTATAGAATGGAATCTGTAGAAAGATGCCATAGAAGAAGAAATGAATTCTCTAAGGAAAAAAGAAACTTGGAAAATTGTGGCACGACCAGAAAACAAGAGGATCATAGGGTGTAGATGTATATTTAAAAGAAAATATGGAATCCCAAGAGTGAAAAAACCTAGATACAATGCTCGTCTAGTTGCAAAAGGATTCTCACAAGTTGAGGGTATTTGCTATAACGAGATTTTTGCACCAGTTGTTAACCATGTATCAATAAGAATAATGCTTTCAGTTTTGGTGAATCAAGACCTTAATCTAGAGCACTTGGATGTAAAACAGCTTTTCTACATGACACATTGGAGGAAAAAATCTTCATGGAATAACCCGAAGGCTATGAAGAAAATAAAAAGGAAGATAAAGTTTGCTTATTGCTAAGATCCTTACATGGAATCAAACAAAGTCCAAGGCAATGGAACAAAAGATTTGATAACTTCATGACACGTCAAAAAATTCTAAGAAGCAAATTCGATCCATGTGTCTATGTGAAGACAACAGAACAGAGAGTTAAGATCTATTTACTCATCTATGTTGATAACATGTTGGTGGCATCTAAGGATGCAAAAGCTATTCAAAAGCTTAAATAAAACCTAATGTCATAGTTCAAAATGAAGGATTTAGGTCCAGGTAGTAAGATCTTAGGTATGGAAATCTTAAGGGACAGGAAAAAAAAAGAGTTTTAAAGCTGTCATAGATGAAATACCTAAATCAAGTACTAAACTCGTTTAGTATGACATATTTAAAACCAGTGGCAACTCCTATAGGATCTCAATTGAGATTAAAAAGACTGAATGAAGCAGAGACCTCTATAGAAGCAGCACTTATGGATTGGACACCCTAAGCTAGTGCAGTTGGATCACTAATGTATGCAATGGTCGGTTCCAAACCAGATTTAGCATACTCAGTAAGATTGGTGAATAGATTCATGGGAAATCCAGAAAGAACTCACTAGAGTGCAATAAAGTGGATCCTAAGATATCTAAAGGGTACTAAGAATATAGAATTGACATTCACAAAGAACACAGAATTCGACATTAAAGGATACTGTGATGCAGACTTTGTTACAGACCTTGACAGACAAAGATCAATAACAAGATATTTGTTTTAGGTTAGGGTAAATTCTGTAAGTTGGAAGTCTGGCCTGGTCTACAACAAGTTGTGACACTATCAACTACAGAATTCGAATACATAACATTGGCAGAGGAAACCAAAGAAGTGATTTGGTTAAAAGGAATATACAGTGAGTTGGGTTTAATCTCACAAATCAATACAACTCAAATTTTCTGTGATTCTCAAAGTGTTATATGCTTAGATAAAAATAGTGTATATCATGAGAGAACAAAATATATTGAGGTCAAGCTATACTTTATCAAGGATATAATTGATAAATGCCAAATCAAAACCCTAAAGATTAATACTAAGGTAAATACAGCAGACCTAATGACTAAATCATTACCTGGAGAGAGGTTTCAGGAAGGTTTATCTAGCTCAGAGTGATCTGAGCTAGAGGAGGAGCTCACAAGTCGAATGATACTTCAGAGACACAAAAGAAAAACAGAGGGTTAGTAGCAGAAGATGAATCGACTTATTAAAACTATAAAGGAAAGTAGGTCGGTTTTATTGTGAAGCTCAACAAAGAAAAATGCTTTCAAGTAACAAAATTCAATCGGCCTAACTAGAAGACGAACCTAATCTCAACCTGAATCTAAGAAACAGATTCAGGAAAGGAGGAAAGATCATGTTACTAGGGGAAGGTAAGTAGGCGGTAGCTAAGAGAACACTCTCGATCATCCTAAATCGAAACTCCAACAAACCTAAAAAAAAAGGACAACAAAGTAGAAAACGAGTTAGTATGCAATCGCTTCAAACATGCATGCAGAGGAAAAGAAGGATTGTAACACACACTATTTCATATCTGAACTCGACTGAGTCAGATTCAAACTCGGCCGAGTGAGATCCAAACTCGACCGAGGCAGATCTAAACTCGCCAAGGAGGAGCGTCAGAACCAGATCGAGTGCGATTTCGACTAGATCTAACTAGATCTAAACCGAAACAAGGCGGATCTAAAAACAAGGCGGATCTAAAACAAGGCAGATCTAAAAACAAGACGGATCTAAAACAAGATAGATCTAAAAACAAGGCGGATCTAAAACAAGGCGGATCTAAGCCTAAGAAGGATACATGAATTGTTGTAAGGAGGAGGAGCTCGGAAAATAGCCACGGCACACCTGAAAAGAGCAAAGAAAGGTGATTAGGGTTTTGGAAATGACGAAGAACTCGTCGTACAGAAAAAAAGGAGAGATGAGAAGAAGGAGAACACTTAGCTACGGAGAGGAGGTCACTCACGAAGGCGAAAGCTACGCCGAGAGAGAAAGGCATCGGAGAAGCCAAAAAAGAGACGCCAGAAACAGAGGCGACTCACGAAGGCGAAAACCGAGAGGGAAACACCGTGAGGAAGAAAAGTCGAGAGAGAGGTCGCTGGAGGAGGCGATTGCCAGAGACAATGTGACAGTTGGAGACGAAGCGACGCCGGAGAAGCGGAGCTACTCGCAAGGGGAAATGATGCCGAGAAAATTCGCCATAGTAGGTGACTACTGAAGGAGAAGAGCGGCGGAGAGAGCACGAAGCGTCGGAGAAGAATGAGACGCCGGAGAAGAGAGCGGCAGTTACCAGAAAGAGAAGGAAAAAATCACAAAGGAGAAAAACAAAAAAAAATCGGCAAGAAAAGAGGAGAAAATGACTAAATGAAAATGGAGTTACAAAAAATGAGATGCAACTAGGATTTTCATCTTGTATATATCGGGCCAAAGGAGGAGAATTGTGATGTTGGGTTGACCCGACATCAAATTGGGCCTTAAAAGGGAATGATCCAAAAGTGACAACAAAGACATCAAATAGATAAATTGTTTTGGGCCTGCGCAAATCCAAAACAATTAGGATCAGTTTGTAATAAATCTGTCCACTATAATTTCTCAGAAATATTGATTGTAGTGCTTATCTTTGTTAGGTAAATAGCAATAGGTATATATATATATATATGCCATAAGTCACCTGTAATCAAGTATCACAAATCATATCTTTTGAGTTTTTTTAAATAAAATTGAGAAAATACCTAATTTGGTATTCGGAATATTCTTGTTGTCTTACTATTACGTACGACCAGCCTTTACACTAAGGATATAAAATGATTAGATTTAGTTAATAGTTAAAGAAAAATGATAAGAGTTCACGTAAAGAAAAATAGAGATGGTCAATATATAATTTGGAGGAAGATGGCATATATGGCAGCTAATCCTAACGGTATAAGTTTATAATTTACTAACCCGTAGAGGGCATATAAAATATATTAATGATAGTTCTCTAATTATGTTTTTTTGTAAGAGACTCCGAAACATATACTTGGACAAAAAAACATTATAATAACTACAATAAAATATGAGCTAATCTAATAATCAAAACTTCTTTTAGTATCACTAGCTGACAATTCGCACGTAATACGAGGTATTTTTTCATCATTGTATTTATTTATTTTTTAACTATTTAATTTTAAAATATTTTCGATTTCTATTTATTGAAATCTTATCTTTATTCAACTGGTAAATTTTCATCCACGACTTTTAGTTCATTCATTATAAAAAATAGATTAAAAATTCTATTTTTTAAATATTTAGAAAATTGACATATAAAATTTCTATTATTTTTAACTATTTTAAAATAATTTTTTAACTCTACATATTTCCAAAATATAATATTTCATACTTAGTGTTGTGATTATTGGTTCAAGTATTCAATAACCGGGTAACCGGTTGATCGGTTTATGGTTTAATAAACCGGTGGCGTTTTTAGGTCAAAGACACGGCATATATAAGGGGAGCTGAAGCATCGAGAAGGGCGACGCGTTTTTATCTTGTTTACGTTTTTCAGAGAGAAAACGAGAGAGGATTAGAGGGGAAATCGTGTGTTTTAGGGTTCTTGATGTCGAGGTTGTTTTCTTCGTAGTTCTTACTTAATCTCTAATCTGTTCTTAGCTGGTTTTAGCTTAGAAACTCCCGGGTGTGAGAGTTGATAGATTGACGAGAGATTTTATTCTGTTTGAAGAGCGTGTGAGCTCATGGAAAGCATAGTCGGTGTATCTTTGTAAAACGATCTTGATTCTAGTGGATTCCGAGGAAACCTCGGCCAGACGTAGGGTTGCATTTAGCACCCGGACTGGATAAATTTGCATGTGTCGATTTCTTGATTGTTGTTCATTACTACATGCGCGATTACTGTCATATATTAGTTCATCTTGCATGTGCTATTTTCTGTTGAATCTTGGATAGATATTGGGTTATTTTACTACACTTAGATATGTTGTGAGTGTTGTATTTCTTGAACCCTCTCGTTAAAAGATGTTTCAAATTATTTCAACAATTATAAGCAAAAAATATTAATTTTTATCACAAACACACATTATAAAGAAGAAATCGATGTGAGAAGAAAATTATTTTAAAGTTTTGTAAACATAACATTTTTGTGGAAGAGAACCATTTTCAAATCAATAAGTGTTGTATTTGTTAAAATTCCGGATTTTACAAAACTGAGTAAATTTAACCAACATTTCTTTTTTTACAGGAATTTCTATCAAAATCGTCGAAAAAGGCAAAAGTGTGAGGGTGAGAAGAAGTGTTTTTGATGTCATGATTAATTTTTAAGGGAATATGTGTAAAGTTTGTAATTGATACTATTATAGTTGGTGTTTTATAATGTTATTAATTGAAAATCATTATTAGGATGATAGTGACCAATAAAATATGAGATGCTAGTGATCAATAATATGTGAGTTAGTGGTTATACGTTTGTGTAACTATAAGTTTAATTGTCAAAAATTGTTTAAAATTTTAATAATTTAGAAATTTAATTTTATAGAAATTATTAATAAGTAATTTTAGTTTTGAATGATGTGGATAAAATTGGTGATGTATCAGTTTTTTAGAATTTGTTTTTATGATTAGATGGATAGTTTTAAAAACCTCCATTAGCTATTTTTTATGTAGTAAGATCATAATATTAAACAAGAATGAGCTCACATTTCCAAAAAAAAAAAGCATACCACAAAGCTGTCACATAACCAAAAACACAAGTAGTTTGACTGGTTATTGATATACTCACTATGGGTAAACGTCAAAGAGCTTCAGTAGAATAGAGCTTTGTATATCCACAAAAGGAAAAATGCAAACACAGTTACACAATTGAGAAAAAAACTACAAAGTGAGCCAGTCCACGGTGACATGAAACATAAAGCAGCAATTAGAGTTAGAGTGATAAGAGATTCAACCATCTAAAGAAACTAACCACCACACTGAAACAGAATGTGTTGGAGAAGTCATTGGACAAGTTAAGTATCAGTTTAAGAACCCATCTCCTTCCATAAGTCAAGAACAAAGTTAAGAACAAAGACGAATTGCAATTCAGGTTTATACAGATTTAAATGATTAGACTCACAAGTTAAAATCTGAAAGCATGAATCTAGTTCTTGCTCTTCCTATTCGCCTTCAATATCTTCTTCTAAAATTCTTCTTCTCCTTCTTTGAGTTTTTCAACGAATACATCTGATAAAGTCACAACTCAGAACTTTTATATTTACATTTGCTGTTTTGAGATGGATCTATTTTTAACAGATTAAAAACTAATGGGGCAAATTATGAATATTTAGATTGTGCTAGGGGGTGAGTTTGTAAACTTGAAGAAACAGAGCAAACAAAATAATCGAGGAACAGAGGCGAAACCTGCTGGAGAAGAGGATAGAAAAATAGGCGAAAATGGGAAATTCAAATTCTTCTTCCGAAAATCATTGCTTCACTTCTGCTTGCAGGACTTAATCATTACAAATCTCACTTTTTTCTCTATTGGAAATCCATCGTATCAGTTGTGTGTTTGCTTTGTTACAGAGCTTTTACTCAGAAGAAGCTCAAAGATTTAAAATCTCTCTTCACCTCCATCGCTTCCCAATCTCAGAGAAATGGACTATACGTATCTTATCCCGTTTTCAGGTATGAGAAGATTCCGTGTTCTTTATTTCGTCGATAATATGAATTTATGTTAGATTCGATTCACAGGCATATTTTGGTCTCAGTGGTTCTTTAGGAGAAAGTGTAACCGATTCAATCGAACGATATATCTCAAGATTGATTTATTCCTCACAGTGCCTCTCACACTCACAATGGATTACGTTTGAGAAGAGAAAGAATGTTAAGAACACCAAGAGTTATACAGTTCCCCTATACCGGGTACATCTCTCTTAAGGATTCTTTTCCTGGAAATCCACTAAGTACTCAAACTTGTACAGAGTTCTTCAAGATACAACAATGGATATGGAGGTGAGAAAAGAAAGCAATAACAGAAAGGGCTCATGTCTTCCCGTAACAACTGAAATTCACCCTTATAGCTGAAATTTTCTCCACCTTTTATACTTGGGCTTGCCACAAATCAATCTGGCCCAAACCTTCTCAGGTCTACCAACCAAATCTCCCCAACCAGAAACACGGTTTAACCATAGTGAACCAAATCTTGAACCATATCGCTATAAATCTCCACCTTGGTTCAAATTTAGTTGCGGTAACGAGTCTGAACTATTCAAGATATCTTGATCCTGCTCTGTCATACCTGAGAAAAACCGAGCTCCTCTTCACTTTAATGAATACGAAGACTACCGGTTTACCTCATTCGTGACCTCCATAAGTTCAATCACCTATCAATCTAAAATATCCACACATACAACATTCATATTTAGTTCGTTCATTTAATAATCTAAAATCAACTTCTATTTTATTAGTTTATCTATCGATATAAAACAACTTTATATATAACAAAGGTAAATTTAAAACATAATTTAATATGAGACACAATCATACAAATATTTAAATTAAAAATATTTAAATAATTTTTATAATAATTTTCTTCAGAAAAAACAAGACACATACCACAGGAATCCTCTATGTAGTTCTCCCGCTGTATAACATCATATATGTTTGGTTTATTCATCTAACAATCTAAAATATATTCCTATTTTATTAATTCACCTATCATTCTAAAACAACATCATTATATATAACATACATACTTGGTTTGTTCATCTAACAATTTAAAATCTACTCCTATTTAATTAGTTCACTTATCAATCTAAAATATCCTCATATACAACATTCATATTTGATTCGTTCACCTAGCAATTTGAAATCTACTTCTTTTTTAATTATTCCACCTAACAATCTAAAACAACCTCTTCTATAACATTCATCTTTGATTCGTTAACCTAACAATATAAAATTTACTTCTATTTTATTACTTCACCTCTCAATCTAAAATATTCTCATATACAACATCTATCTTTGGTTCGTTCAGCTATCAATCTAAAATCTACTCATTTAATTAGTTCACCTAACAATCTAAAACAACTTCATATATAACAAAATTCATTCACCTAACAATCTAAAATCTAATATTATTTTATTAGTTCATCTATTAATCTTAAGTATTCTCATATACAACATCCATGCTAGAAGTGTAAAATCTCCTTCTCCTTTAATTAATTCACCTATCAATCTCAAATAACCTCATATATAACATCTCATACATATTTGGTTCGTTCACCTAATAATCTAAAATCTACTCCTACTTTATTAGTTCACCTATCAATATAAAATATTTCCATACATAGTATACATGCTAAATTTGTTCACCTAATAATCTAAAATCTCCACATAAATCATAAAATGAAAGCATGACTAAAAAGCAAATAAGAATTTTAAAGCGAATCCGAAATCAATTACTATTCAAAGATCCCAGATTTCAAATCTACCATTTAAACTTTCTCTCTTATGGTAGGTTTCTATGATAGGTTTGTGCAGGAAACTTTAGTTACCAAATTAATTGGAAGATAGAGTGATAAGAACAATACAATGTGAAAAAAATCAAATAAGTGGAATTTTTAACAATCAAAAGAGAGGATCCATTTTCGATTTGTTTTTACATATACACAATTTAACACATGCTTTTTTTACTCAATCTGGTAATCTAAAATCTCCTTTAAAAATTGGGTGGTGAAAATTCTCATATATAATATTTATGCTAAATTAATTCACCTATCAATCTAAAATCTACTATTCTTTTAATTAGTTCACCTAACTATCTAAAACAACTTCATATAAAATATTCATGCTTAGTTTGTTCACCTAACAATCTAAAATCTACTCTTATTTTATTACTTTACCTATCAATCTAAAATATCCTCATATACAACATCAATGTTTTGTTCGTTCACTTAACAATTTAAAATCAACTCCTATTTCATTAGTTCACCTATCTACAATAACCTCATATATAACATCTACATTTGATTCGTTCACCTAACAATCTAAAATCTACTACTATTTTATTATTTTATCTATCAATCTAAAATATCCTTATATACAACATCCATGTTTGTTTCGTTCACCAAAGAATATAAAATCTACTTATTTAATTAGTTCACTTAATAATCTAAAACAAACTCATATCTAACATTCATATTTCGTTTGTTCACCTAACAATGTAAAATATACTCCTATTTTATTAGTTCACCTATCAATCTAAATTATCCTCATATACAACATCCATGGTCGGTTCGTTCACCTAACAATCTAAAATCTACTACTTTAATTAGATCACCTAACAATCTAAAACAACTTCATATATAACATCAATGTTTGCTTCGTTCACCTAACAATCTAAAATCTACTCCTAGTTTATTACTTCACCTATCAATCTAAAATATTCATATATAAAACATCCATATTTGATTCGTTCACCTATCAATCTAAAATCAACTCCTATTTTCTTAGTTCACCTATCAATCTACAATAACCTCATATATAACATCTATATTTGATTCGTTCACCTAAAAATTTAAAATCTACTCATATTTTATTAGTTTACTTATCAATCTAAAATATCCTTATATACAATATCCATGTTGCGATCGTTCACCTATCAATATAAAATCTACTTCTTCTTTAATTAGTTTACTGAACAACATACAACAATCTCATATATAATATCCATGCTTGATTCGTTCGCCAAACAACCTAAAATATACTCCTATTTTATTACTTCACCTATCAATCTAAAATATCCATATATACAATATCCATATTTGGTTCGTTCACCAAGCAATCTAAAATCAACTCCTATTTTATTAGTTCACCTAGCAATCTAAAATCAACTCCTATTTTATTAGTTCACCTAACAATCTAAAACAACTTCATATATAACATTAATGTTTGGTTCATTCACCTAAAAATCTAAAATCTACTCCTATTTTATTAGTTTACCTATCAATATAAAATATCCTCATATACAACATCCATGTTTGATTCGTTCACCTAACAATCTAAAATCTCCTCCTTCTTTAATTAGTTTACCTAACAATCTAAAACAATCTCATATATAACATCCATGCTTGGTTCGTTCGTCTAAGAATCTAAAATATACTCATATTTTATTAGTTTACCTATCAATTTAAAATATCCTCATATAAAATATCCATGTTTGGTTCGTTCACCTATCAATCTAAAATCAACTCTTTCTTTAATTAGTTTACCTAACAAACTATGAGAACCTCATATAATATCTATGCTTGGTTCGTTCGCATAACATTCTAAAATTTACTCCTATTTTATTACTTCAGCTATCAATCTAAAATATCTTCATATATTGTCGGTGTTTGTTACTTTTTCTTTAAGTAACACACAAAAGAGAACAAGATGTTTTTGATTTATATTGTTTGATGAATGAAAAAGAAAGGAGAAAAAAACAAGTTTATGATATGATTATGATGAACACAAAGTACATTTATATACTAAACTAAACATTGTGACTTTTCATCATAGAGACACAACTCTCTATTCTACAGTTACGACTCTTCACATAGAGTCACGACTTTTCACATAAAGTCACGACTCTTCACGTATAGTCACGACTGTTCACAAACACATTTTGATACATACATACATAATTAATAATTAAATGTATTTTAGACTAAACTCAGTTATATACTAACATTCCCTCTTAATTGAGTTTTGATCTTATTCCAAGCTTTTTCTTTAGTTTTTCAAATCTTGAGACACTAAGTGGTTTCGTAAGCAAGTCTGCAAGTGGAACTTCTTATACTTGTCTACTAGCTTTCATGTTTTGTTCTTCTCAATCATTTCTGTTTCTTGACTCATGGCCTTGTTCCACTCATTACTACCACAATCTTCATTGTAAATTTGTGATTCTTCATGTGCGAGAAGATAACCTTCTATTATTTGAGTCGTTTCTTCAAACTCCACTTTTGGTGCTATTTGCATGATTTCACTCATGCACTTGTATTTCTTCGCTGGATCTGAAGTCTCTTTTTCTTCAGGAGCAACCATGACACTTTCTTGAGAAGAATTCCATTTTTTTTTGAGAGCTCTTGTTAACCATCTTAATCTCCATAATCTTTTTCCTCTTAGGATCTAAGATTACACATCGCTTTTCTTCAAACATAACGCAATATCCACGAGATATAATTTGTGGAACACTTAGTAGATTCTTCTCCAATCCAGGCACAAGAAAAACATTTTTGATGACTCGTTGCTCTCTGTTTGTCATAACAACAATATCTCATTTGCCGGCTGTTATTACGACTTCTCCGTTTCCAATTTTGATTGGAACGATAATACTTCTATCTAATTTTGTAAAATATTTTTCTTCTTTCGTCATGTGATTGGTGCAGCCGCTGTCTACCAACCATACTTCTTCTCCTATCATTGTTGAAGTTTCTTCACTTGCACTAAATAGCATGTGAACTTCATCTTCTTCGTCTTTATCTTCAAGACTCATTTGTGCTCGTTCATATTTCTTTGAACGGCAATCCCTTGAGAAATGTCCAACCTTTCCGCAGTTGTAACATTCTCCCTTATTCCTCGAATTGTTTTGTCGAACACCTTTGTTCTGTTTCTTCCAACAATCCGGTTCTTTGTGATTGTTTCTCTTACAAACACCACACCACTTTTTTCCTTTTACTTGACGTTCACAAACTTTGTGATTCTCCTTTTTGAATCCATAATTTCCCTTTTTTAATTGTGCATGAAATGCTCCTTCAGTTGAACTCTCAAATCGTGAAGAAATATGATTCTCATGCGCTTGAAGCGTTCCGATCAACTCCGACACGACCAATAATCAAATCCTTTGTTTGCTCTTTTTTCCGACCAATCCGACACGACCAACAATACTATCAAACTTTACAGGAAGAGAGATGAAAATCTTTTGAACAATTTGATAGTCTTTTTTCTCTTCACCATGAACCCTCAATTGATTTTCCAAATCAATCAATTTTCCCGTGAAAACTTTGACGTTGTCACCGTCATTCATCTTTAAATTTTTGTACTTTCTTCTTAACGATTGAAGTTTTATCAACCGAACTTGAGAAGTTCCTTGAAATTGAGACTCCAACGCATCCCAAGCCCTTTAAGAAGTAGTTGATGATGCTACACGCGGAAATATCTTGTCTGACACCGCCGTTTGTAAAAGTTACAAAACCATCAAATCTTTCATTAATATTTCCTCAACGACTTCTCTTGGTTCGTTTGGAACACCATTTTCTACTACTTCCCACCATTTCTTTGTTTTTAATATTGTCTTCATTTCGTACGCCAAAAATCATAATTTTCTCCATCAAATATGGGAATTATTTGATAAAATGTTGTCTCCATTGTCTCTCTTTTTTACTTGAACTTTTCGCAATAATTTTGCTTGTTTTTGTACTTGAATTGGCCCTCGAATCAATAGATCTCTGATACCATGTTGGTGTTTGTTACTTTTTCTTTAAGTAACACACAAAAGAGAACAAGTTGTTTTTGATTTATATTGTTTGATGAATGAAAAAGAAAGGAGAAAAAAACAAGTTTATGATATGATTATGATGAACACAAAATACATTTATATACTAAAGGGTTTAGTTCCGTCAACTACACGAATTTATGCGAATAAACCTATTTCCATCCGTACTTTTTGGGTCTTTCATAAGTTACACAAACTATGTTTTTCTTCCGTAAACTACATAAACTTCATAAATTATTCCAATTACAGAAATTCTATTAATGTTTACATGTTAAATTATTATTAAACCTTGTTTTATTTCAAAAATCTGGTTTTAATTTCAAAATAAACCCAAGTTAAAACTAGATTTTTGAATTATAACCAGATTTAGTAGCTATTTAATATGTAAACATTAATAGAATTTCTGAAATTATAATAATTTATGAAATTTGTGTAATTTATGAAAGAAAAATACAGTTTATGTAGTTAAAAGAAGATCCAAAAAGTATGGGTGAAAATAGGTTTAGTCGCATAAGTTTGTGTACTTGACGGAAGTAAACCCTATACTAAACTAAACATTATGACTTTTTATCATAAAGACATATACAACATCCATGTTTGGTTCGTTCATCTATCAATATAAAACAACATCATATATAACATCTACATTTGGTTGTTCACCTAACAATCTAAAATTTACTCCTATTTTATTAGTTCTCTTATCTATCTAAAATATCTTCATATACAATATCCATGTTTGATTCGTTCACCTAGCAATATAAAAATCTACTTCTTTTTAATTACTTCACCTAACAATCTAAAACAACCTTTTATATAACATTCATGTTTGGTTCGCTCACCTAACAATCCAAAATCTACTATGATTTTATTACTTCACCTTTCAATCTAAAATATCCTCATATACGACATCCATATTTGATTCCTTCAGCTAACAATCTAAAATCTACTCCTTTAATTAGTTCACCTAACAATCTAAAACAACCTCATATATAACATCCAGACTTGGTTCGTTCACCTAACAATCTAAAATCTACTCCTATTTTATTAGTTTACCTATCAATCTAAAATATCCTCATATATAATATTCATGCTAAATTAGTTCACCCAATGTAGGCATGACCAAAAAAGCAAACAAAAATTTTAAAGCAAATATAAACTCAATTACTATTCAAAGATCCCATTTTTCAAATCTAGCATTTAAAGTTAAGATCTGATTAGTTCACCTAACAATCTTTTTTTAGCATTTAAACATTCTCTTATGCTAGGTTCCTATGCTAAGTTTGGGGAGAAAAGTTTAGTTACCAAATTAATTGGAAAATATAGTGATAAGATAGCAATACAATATGAAAAAAAATAAAAAAAAAGTGGAATCTCTAACAATCTAAAGAAAAGATCCATTTTCGATTTGTTTTCACATATACACAACTTAATACTTATACTTTTTTACTCAATTTGGTAATCTAAAATCTTCTCCAAAATTTGGGTGGTGAAAATTCTAAGGTAAAAATTTAACTTGAAATAAAAGGCATGTTTTGTTCGCCTTGCTTAGTTTCTAGACAAACTAATCGATTTTCTAGCTGAACAACATATCGATCTCTTGTAATTACAGATTGTCCTATTTGTTGCAGAGTTTCTTCTCGCATTTCTAATGTCTTTTTTGTCTAATGTTTAATTCGTCTCTGGAGTCTAATAGAAACGGTAAATTAAGACATACCTGGAGAACGCAAAAGTACATGAACACATTTCTGACTCTTGTATGAGAAGTTTGCTTTTCATAACACTAACAAAAATGACATAAATATTATTATTAATTTACAGAGAAATCTCTTAGAAACACAGATCAAAACGATGGAGATGATGAAGAAAAAAGACAGAGAATGATCGGTAATTCAGAATTTCAAAAACAACAAATCGAAATTATGATCCAAAGAATATTTATTAGGGGTTTACGAAGACGAGAGTTGAAAACAAATTGGTAAATCAGAGTTTCAAAAACAACAAACTGAAATCAAGATCCAAAGAATCTTTATTAGGGGTTAGGAAGACGAGAGTATAAAACAAATTTAAATGCGTCTTTCAAAACCACTAAACGAAAATTTCGAATAAAACAAAATTCACATTTCAATTTTACGCACACGCGAGAAAGGAAAAAAATATGTATCAAAGAATCTAAAATCTAAAGAAACGATAAACAAAGTCGAGACTAAAAACAAATTAGGATTTACCTTCTACGGGAGCGAAATTGAAATGAAGAAAACCAATGCGCATAAGAGAGTTGTTCTTCTCTGTACATTTGTTTTTGTAGCCAAACTTTTTCAGGATGACATCGATTTCAAATTTTGACCGTTGCGTCAAGCACTTTGGAGGTCGGATCAATCACTTTGGTCTTTTTATATCTGCAAGCTTTGATCAAGGCCAGACGTTTCCCTGCACGACATTTGGTAGCCCGAGTCTCTCCAAAACGACCAGAATACAACCAGAAGTGATAGAATGTTGGGGAATCACTCAAGCCACACAAGACACGCAACAAAACTTTATGAAAGGTACTGTTCAGAGAGGTTTAAGGAAGATCGCAACATACTCAAACTAGGTGCCAGTTCATGCATACTGTAAAGTGATAATGAGAAAATGGTGTAAAACTGATTCACTTATTCAATTTGATAGAGGTACGACTCTATTTATAGTCTAGTTACAACCAATAGATCTTAAATAACATGAAACATTTAAAAAACTAATTAAACAAGATAAACTAAACGTGTCCTACATAATAGGCACATTATCAGAAGCAGAAAGACTTGACTTAACAATTTATTGACTCATTCTTATTAACACAGCCTCTCCTAAACCAAAACTAATTCACAAATTCCAAGCATTTCATAAATATCCAACTTCAAGGGCTTTGTCATGATGTCTGTAATTTGTATTTGTGTACTGCAGTGTATCAATTTTACAACTCCATCATTTGCAAGATCTCTAAGAAAATGAAATCTTACATCAATGTGTTTGCTTCTTTTGTGCATGACTGGATTTTTTGACAGTTTGATTGTAGACATGTTATCGCAGTACATTATGGTACTTTCTCCATTTCGTTGAACCACTCCAATGTTCTCCAAGCCTCTCTTTAACCATATAACTTGACATGCACATATTGCACCCGCCATAAACTCAGCCTCTGCTATAGATAAGGTCACCACTGGTTGTCTCTTAGATGACCACGATATGGTTGCATTGCTCAAGAAAAGTACATAACCTGAGGTGCTTTTTTTGCTGTCCAAGTCTCCGGCATAGTCGCTGTCCGAGTATGCTTCAAGTGTGCTACTTCCGTTTTTCTTGTAGTGTACTCCTAGGTTAATAGTACCTTTCACGTACCTAAAAACCCTTTTCACTACTCTCATGTGTGTTTGAGTTAGATTTTCCATGAACCTGCTAATCAAGCTTATTACAAACATCAAATCTGGTCTAGTGGCCGCCAAATACATCAAACATCCCACCATTTGTTTGTATAAATTAGCATCAGCTTTTCCACTAGTATCCTCTTTCACCAATTTGGTTCTCGGTATAATCTGATTTCTCATCGAATTGCATTCTTTCATTTTGAATCTCTCAAGTATCTCACGAGCATATTTCCTTTGACACATATATATGCTTGTGTCATCCTGAACTATCTCCACTCCAAGAAAATACTTCATGTAAGACCCGTCTCTAAAATACATGACACGTGTCATCGTCTTGTACTTAACTTATAATTTATTTGAAATCTCATATAAAGTATAAGTGATAATTCTTTTTATTAAAAGAATTCTCGTCAAACATAAGTATAAAATTATTATTAAAAAAACATAAGAAAATAACCTTTAAAAAAAATCTAACGATACTCAAGATTCAAAATAAAAATATATAAATAATATTTAAAAATTCTCAAAACGTAGCACTACCCCGAGTCACTGCATCACTATTGCTCGAACTCATCTACATCCAAAAAGAGGTATGAGTAACATAATAACTCAGTGAAACAATCACGCCTACCCACATATTTTCATTATACAAGTATATATATAATTTTGATAATTACTTTATTTAGGAATGAAACTAGCACGATTGATTCCACAAAAGTCGACACAAATACTACCAAGATATATGTATTTAAACCGTGTTTGTCTAAGTCACAACCACTCCTCCTCATCCCTAACCACGTCGGTTTAAGGATTTGGAACCCCCAAAGCCACGTCGGCTTAACACCACGGCCACGTCGGCCTATTCACTCACGTCGAGCTCCCGTCACGTCGATGGTTGTTTCCGGCCTACCAGCCGTTAATGAACTACGACTCAACACCGCTGTTGTCGTAGCCCAACACCCATCAACGTAGTTAAACCAACTAACGTTACTCGATTCCACCATACCCGCGTTACGTGAATATCACATTCACCAGAAATTTATTCCCACATTAATGAATCAACCATTATACTTGCTTAGACTAATGTTTAATATTTATCTAATAATTATATTAGTTTATTTCAGTTAATTAATTGATTATGGTTCATTTTACTATACCATAATCCACCATAAATAATTTAGTATCTTTAACCAATAAACCAACACATAATAATTTATCTTTTTTTTAATAATTAAGTCAACATAATAATTTCCATTAAAATAATAAATTAACATAATATTTCTACTATTTTCTCCCACCACACCACACAAGTAGATCACCACATTCCTATTCATCTTTTTAATATTTATTTATTTATTATTTAATAAATCCCTAATAGGTTTAACTTCTTTTTCTTGATAAAAACATCCTTAATTCTTACAACAATTAATTAAAACCCTAACACCACACATGATTTCAACCTCTAATTTCCTCCCTAAATGAAGCACTCATCAAAATACATATACATAATTGTATAATGAAAATCATAGGTCATGTCTCACCTCACTACGAAACCTGGGTTAATGGAATGTTGGAATCGTCGGTTGTGCATAGATTTCTCTTCCTCCAACGATGGTACACACGAACACCGTGACTCTCCAACGCTGAACTTTCTACCCTTCAGATCTGTCGAAATCTCTCTCTTTCTTCTTGCTTTTGTTTCTGATGCGCGGCTGCCTCTAATCCCCTTTGACGACGTCTTATATAGTCATTAGGGTTAATTAGGGTTTCAAAACAATTGTCCGTTATACCCTCACTTCAATTTATGTGGACTTCATGGTTTAAATTTAGGCCCAGGATGTTACACTTCATCTCCCCCAGATGTGACATGTCAAATTATGTTTTCATCGAAGTTTTAAACTCTTCCACCATGATTGATTTGTTTCCCATGTGTGTTTGAGTTGGATTTTCCATGAATCTGCTAATCAAACTTATTACAAACATCAAATCTGGTCTAGTGGCCGCCAAATACATCAAACATCCCACCATTTGTTTGTAAACTCTTCCACCATGATTGATTTGTTTCCTGTCACAATCATATCATTTACGTATAGTGATACAATTAGCAGATTACCTTCATTGTCTATCTTGACAAACAGTGTGGGTTCATGAGGACATTTTTCCAGCCCTTTCTCTATGGAGTATTTTTCAATACGGCTGTACCATGCTCTAGGCGCCTGTTTGAGACCATACAACGCATTTTTGAGCTTGTAAACTTCAGTTTCATGACCCTTCTTCACATACCCTTGTGGCTGATCAACATACACCATTTCAATGAGTTTCCCATATAAAAATGCACTTTTTACATCGAGTTGATAGACCTTCAAACCCTTTTATGCTGCCATAGCCAGAATTGCTCTAATGGTATCCCATCTTGCAACTGGTGCAAATACCTCGGTGTAGTCTATACCATATTTTTGAGCATATCATTTAGCAACTAACCTCGCTTTGAACTTGTTTACTTCTCCAATTTCATTAAGCTTTGTCTTAAAAATCCACTTGAATCCAATTGTATTCACTCCTTGTGGCAGTCTGCATAACTCCCAAGTTTCATTCTTCTCAATGGATTCTATTTCACGATCCATAGCGTCTCTCCACTTAGCTTTTTATACTGCATCTTCAAAGTTGGTCGGGTCTGTTATCGAAGAGAACAAACTGAAATCCTCCATTAACATAACAAAGTTCTCTATTTCTTCTTCTTCTTCTTCAGATAGACTTTCTCCACTTACATAATCTCTCATCCATGTTGGAGTTGTTCTTGGCCTCCTCTTTTGGATCGTTTGCTCATGTATTGTCGGATTTTCATTATCTCCACCATTTTGTGTTATTATTTCAGCTTCTTTAGCAGAATCATCATCGTCATTCACGCCAAGTACATTTGATTCCTCCTTTGAATCCTTGTTCCATTCCCATTTTGTATCTTCCTCGAACACAACATCTCTACTGATAATAATCTTATTTTCGACAGGATTATACAGTCTGTATGCTTTGGACTTCTCACTTACCCCAAACATAACACACTTGATGCTCTAATCATCCAATTTCTTCCATTTTTCTTTTGGTATGTGTGCATGAGCAACACAACCAAAGAGTTTGAAGTGCTCTACATATGGGATTTGACCATTCCAAGCTTCCTCAGGTGTCATACCTTCCACTGTAGTAGTAGGGCTCCTGTTCAGTACATACACACACCAATTTGTCGCTTTTGGCCAATACTTCTTTGGCACATTCTTTCCCGTCATCATGCTGCGAACCATGTTTAAAATTGTTCTGTTTTTTCTCTCCACCATACCGTTTTGTTGTGGTGTGTATGCAGTAGTAAGTTGTCGTTGAATACCATGGCTAGCACATAGTTCCTTAAACTCATTTGAATTGTATTCACCCCTTCTATCTGTCCTCATACATTTGACCAGCAGCCCCGTCTTCCTTTCAACCAAAGCTTTAAAATTTTTGAATGCCTCTATAGCTTCAGTTTTTTCTGACAAAAAATAAACCCAACATTTTCTTGAGAAGTCATCAATGAAAGTAATGATGTACTTCTTCTGGCTGCTGGATTCTGGTGTGATTGAACCACACAAATCCGAATGAATCAATTGCAACTTCTCAACAGCTCCCTAATTGCTTTTCTTAGGAATAACATTTCTTTGCTGCTTTCCGGTTAGACAATCTTCACACAGTTTGCTTGGAGCTTCAATCTCTGGTAAACCTTTCACCATATTCCGAGCTTTTCATGTCATCAGTCCCTTATAACTCAAATGTCCATAGCAACAATGCCATAAAAATGAATTATCTTCTGAAAATGTTTTGAAACATGTTGATTCTTGTGGCATCATTTTAGCTGTGACAATAAACATTCTGTTTACAGTCATAAGAGTTTCCATGATCAATCTTTTAGAAGGTTGATACAAACGGTATGCTCCGTCTTGTATTAAAAACATGAATCCCTTTTCTAACAATTGTCCAATGCTAATCAAATTGTTCTTCAACTCAGGAACATGGTACACATTAGTTATTATCTGTGATGTACCTCCAATCTCCATTCGAACATTGCCTCTCTCTATGACAGCCATCTTTGAATTGTCTCCAAGTTTAACTTGATGGTTATATTCTTCATATAGATCGTTGAACCACTCTTTCTCTCTACACATGTGGTTCTTACATCCAGAGTCAAGAAATGACATCTTCTCTTTCTACATCAGAACCATCTCTTCTGCTCCATTAAATTCTGCATAGTTGGCATCTTTCTTCCAGTTTGGACACTCATACTGATAGTGTCCCAACTTGTGACACTTATAACATTCAAGTAAGACTTTGTTGACAGAGCCTCTACTTAATCCTCTTCCTCCTCTGCCTCTACCAGCTCCTCGGAATCTTCCTCCTCTGCCTCTACCAGCTCCTCGGAATCTTCCTCTACCCCTATTCCATTGTTGTTCTTATCCTGGTTCTTTCTCTCCTGTAACTTGCAGCACATGCTCTTCATTCTCTTTCTTTTTGAACTTTTGTTCATGCACCAGAAGAGAACTCTGAAGTTTATCGATTGAAAGATTCCGGATATCTTTTGATTCTTAGATTGCACATACTATGCATGTGAATCGTTTAGACAACGTTCTCAACACTTTCTCCACTATCTTAACATCAGACATGTCTTCTCCAAGATTCCTCATGTCGTTGGCTACAACCATCATTCTTGAGAAATACTCTGTCACAGTTTCACCATTCTTCATTTCAAGAATTTCAAAATCTCTACGCATCCTCTGCAATGGTGCACTTTGCACACGCTCATTTCCTTGAAACTTTGCTTTCATTGAGTCCCATAATTCTTTGGAATTGTTCTTCTGTAGGATCTGCTTCAGAATTGTTTTATCAATGGCAGCAAACAGATAATTCTTAACTTTGAGATCCTTGAGTTTCAATTCCTGTAGTTCAGAACGTTGCTGTCCATTGAGTACCGTTCCTCGAGACGGCTCCGTTATTCCTTCTTCAATAAAGTTTCACCACTCTTTAGATCGCAACAAATTCTCCATCAACATGGCCCAATGTTCATAGTCTCCATCAAACTTTGGAATGCTTAGGAACCCCTCTTTCTCTGAACTCATGGTGTTTCTCTCTCTCTCTGATTATATTGCTCTCATACCAAATGTAAAGTGACAATGAGAAAATGGTGTAAAACTGTTTCACTTATTCAACTTGATAGAGGTACGACTCTATTTATAATCTAGTTACAACCAATAGATCCTAAATAACAGGAAACATTTAAAAGACTAATTAAACAAGATAAACTAAACGTGTCCTAGATAATAGGCACATTATCAGAAACAGTAAGACTTGACTAAACAATTCATTGACTCATTCTTCCTAACCCGCCCAGTATTTTTTTCATTATTGTATTTAATTTTTTTTTTAACTATTTAAATCTAAAATATTTTTATATTTTTAGTCATTGAAATTTTATCTTTTATCCGAGTGATTTTTTCTCACCCACAACTTTTAGTTCATTCATTATAGAAAAATAGATTAAAAATTTTATTTTTTAAATATTTAAAAAATTTGACATATAAAAATTCTATTATTTTAACTATTTCAAAATAATTTTTAAATCTACATATTTTTAAAATAGAATATTCTACACTTAGATATGTTGTGAGTGTTATATTTCTCGAAGCCTCTCATTAAAAGGTCTTTTCAAATTATTTTAACAATGCTAAGCAAAAAAAAATAGTTTTACCATAAACACACATTATAAAAAAGAAATCCAGATGAAGAGAAAAGTATTTCAAAATTTTGTAAACATATATTTTTGTTGAGAAGAACCATTTTCGAATCCATAAGTGTGTTGCCTTTGTTAAAATTTTCTTCTTTACAAAAATCTCCATCAAAATCGTCGAAGAAGGCAAAAGTATGAGGGTGAGAAAAAGTTTTTGATGTCATGGTTAATTTTTAGAAAATGTTTGCAAGATTTGTGATTTACGGTATCATAGTTGGTGTTTTATAATGTTAGTAATTGGAATTTATTATTAGGATGAAAGTGGACAATAAAAGATGAAGTGATAGCGAGCAATAAGAGGTAAGTTAGTGGTTATAAATTTTAATTGTTTGTACAAATTTAATTGTTTAATTTTTTTAAAAATCTTAATAATTTAGAGATTTAGTTTTATTGAAATTATTAATAAATATTTTTGGTTTAAAATGATGTAAATAACTACTTTTTTTAGATCTTATATTAGTAAGATTCAAAATAGTAAGATTCAAATATCTATTTTTATTCAAAATAGTAAGACGTCGATAAATTTGATGATAGCATTAGTAACCTCAAATACTCAAATATCTACTTTTATTTAGTAACATTCAAAATTCTAGTAATCTTCTCTAAAAATTAAAAGAATATCTAAATTGTGAAAATAGTGATAAGGAAATGATGATATCGCTTTTGTGTAAACGCTTGATTGGTAACTATTAAAACAAGATTTTTTTACTGTTGCAGTAAAATATTACCAATCAAATCACTATACCTTAAACCTCTTGGGTGACACAGTTAAGTCAATGTCCTTCGATATTACTAAATTGAAGCCTTGTCCCTTTTTTTGTTGTCATTATGTGATTACAAAATTCACTGTCTGAAATTCATCAACAGGTTTACGTTCTGTTGATAATAACAAAAGATGTTATGGTCATCTAACCAGGAAAAGCCAAGAATGATAGCTATATACTTATGTTCACATTTCAAACCCTTACTACTTCATCAAGGCTTCAACTGCTTTGTGTAAGGAACCACTGCTATTCGAACCTCCTCTACGTTTAAACATCGAGTGTGGTCCGCTCCATACAGAATTGTTGTTGTTGGGGTTAGGGAAGAGAACCTGGCAGAGACTTAGAAGCTGTGGGTTTCTAATTTCGAACTTCTCATGCATCTTCGCTCTCCATTCTTTACGGTCCAACTCCTGCAGTTCCTGCAATAATGAAATAACACAATTACTATTCATTTGACAGTGTGATTATTGCTTATCAAAACATAATAACGCTCTAATAAGACCTTTTGCTCTCGGTGTCGTTTTTCTTTCTTTTCCTCGTCATTCTGAGTTGATTTTGGACCTTCAACGGAAGCTAAACCAACCAATTTCTCTACAGCACTATTATCAGACTCATCACAAGTATCTTCTGTTACTTGATCAATCATTTGAGTCTTATCCTTTACATTGGTTTCGGTTTTATTCTCACTCTCCACCTCAAGGTTTTCTTCTTCACCTTCCTCCTCCTCCTCTTCTTCTTCTTCTTCTTCTTCTTCTTCTTCTTGTTCTTGTTCTTTTTCTTCTTCCTCCTCCGCTTCTTCTTCTTCTTCCTCTTCTTCTTCTTCTTCTACCTCCACCTCTTGATTATTTTCACTAACTCTTTGTCTTTTTGCCACTGGACTATCAAGTTCCACGATTTCTGTTTTTCTTCCTCCGGTTTTGTTGTCAACATCAACATCCATGTCCTGCTCCTCATCCATGTTTATTGATGAATTACCAACAGACGGACTCCCCACAGGTGAAGATTCCTTCAAGAGAGACAGATATTAAGATTAATACTTAAAACAAAATTTAGTGACTCGATTTAAACCGCAGCCAACTAAAGCCAAAACATAGGTTAAGTTTGGGTTCTCTTTGCATAAACACTTGCACGAGAGATATATGTGTGCGTCATGTAAACAAAACACATTACTAACCTCTTGTGCTCCAGAATGTCCTTGAGAACCTCGTTGACGCTCTCTTTTACGTCGCTTCAGAATACATACTGCACACATGCAATCACTCTTGTGGTGCCTTCTGCCAACGAAAATGATGACTATTAAACAAAATCTCATCCATTACCAGTCTTGGAGGGCACAAGAAGAGCAACAATCAACTAAAAAAGAAATGCGAGATGTATGAACTGTGGGCTACAGAATACAATTTGGAAAAAGAAAACCAATTTCAACTACAATGTTAAACTAATATTGGCTATGGTAAAGCAAATGCTGTTGCATTAGCCTTGTAAAAGATAACCACTTGCAGATAAATTAGAAGGTGTATGACACGTTGATACCAAACTCAAGATAACACATTGAACACAAAGGAGAAAACAATGAAATATGTCCCCACATATCTTAGAGGAAATTTTCAACGGCATACCCATGGCGTTTATGGCTCTTATGCTTTGATTGACTACCTTTGGAGGATGCCTTCCCACCGTCCTCTAGTTGAGAATTTTCTGCTGATAAACAAAGAAACCAAATTAGTTAAATCCTAAACACAATTACTCAGGCCAAAATGCATAGCTACAATGCAAGTATTGTATTGTTAACACTTTCTCTGCATATCGACACTTCTCTTGATAATTCTGTTTTGCATACACTTCCAATATATTGCTTGATACATCTCTACATCTGGACATTCGTTCGAAAAGTAGAATGACAAACAATGCAAACTAGACATAAGGCAGGAACCAAAAGTTTACATGCAACAGCATTCAGGATTAACTCATCCATCTAATAGCTCTGAATATATATCTCAGAAAACAAAATCAAAACAAAGTTAGGTTTCTTCTCCTTTTATTACTTAAATGGGTTACATGCATTTCAACAATGGCATTTCAGTATCTAGAATAGGTAATGATCCTTGTCAGAAGCACATGGTATTTCAGAAGCAGAGCTTTAGAGTTTAGAAATATGTTCATAATGTCCACTTTATATTCATAACGGAACCAGCCTGGCAGCCACGTAACTATGTATGGTATGGAGAGAGCATGTAGCTACCAATTTAACTATGCTTCAGCAAAAGAGGCAAACGCTGGAGAAGATAAAAGTTAACAATACCTGCTGACTGCTCAGTATACAACCCCGCTGCAGTCCAGTACTTCATGAAATTTTTCTTCACTCGCTTCATCAGGTCCACAATATAATCACCTTTCTTATTGTACTTGGAACAGTTGCTCCAAACATACTGGACATCGTTGTAAACATCCTCAGAATTCATATACATGTTTCCTTTTTCGAAGTTATTGCATATTGTTCCAAAATCCATAGGCGTCTTAATGATATCGAAATAGTCCTAATTACATAACCAGAAAACATTTACATGCATCAATATAAAGCCTCTTTAGAAGCAACGAGCAAAGAAGAGATAAAAGGATGCTTGAGATGAAAAAGTATAGTAGAAATAACCCATGTTAATGTCCAGTGATAAGGAAAAAAAGTCACAATACAAATCACTATCCCTTTTTTGTTAAGAGAAGTTCGCCAAATATCATCCAAAGATGACAAGTCAAGGAATTCCTAGTCACACAAACATAAAAAAAAACCCATTTTCATGTTCCCAAATTCCCATATTAAAAGAAATAGATAAAACCACTGACTTGAGTTAAATAATAGGACTACTCCATGTGCTAGAGCATTTCTAAATCCTGTCAATTGAGATAAAATGCTTTTTTGTTTCACGTGAAAAATTTTTAGACTGCAAAATCACACAGAGGTAATTTACCTACGAAATTCAATATACCATGTAACAGAGATATGTCAAACGTAACAAATGTATAGATGAGTTGAGCTTTCACAAGACACGCCATGGTTAATCTGTAACAACAACACCCAAAATTGTGCCTAAATATCCGCACTTACAGGAATTCCAAGAGCTTCTGGGTTCACAGGAACATTAAATGGATCAGCAGCATCCATCTTCATAATCTTCTTGATCACCTATAGCGATATAACACCAGCACACAAAAGGTGACATTAAAATTAAATTGAACTGTTCACACCATTAAAAAAGAGAAGCAACAAAGAGAGGTATGAATCTGAGCATACTGTAAGAGAATCTTCCAGTTCTTGCTTATTATATCGTGAATTTTGGTCAGTCTTCTTCTGCTCGTTCAGAGAAGAAACTGGTGCACTTTCTGGTTCTAGCTTTTTGACTTGAGAATTCTCATTAGGCGTTTTGGTATCCTTTTCGAGTACCATTGTTGCATCATGGGGCTTGACAGCATCAGCACACTTCTCAGTAACTGAGCTAGATCCTTCTCCCACCTTCGAAGACTTAATCTTTATACCTTTCATTTTCCTATAAACATTAAGAAACACTGGTTTTTTCTCAGGTAAACGAGTAACCAATTCCTCCTTTTTCTCAGTAGCCACAGCAGATTTCTCTGACTCTGCTTGAGGACTGCTCTTATCGATATCATTACGCGATGAAACATCAGGTTCTGGTGCTTTTGAGGTCTTCAGTTTAACCTTAACACGTCCAACTGACTTGGCCGACATGCTGTTATCAGGATCGACACTAGCATTTGGTGATTTAGCAATATGTGAATTACCATTCCCTGTAGAAGAAGGTGCATCAACCTCCATTTTAGATTCATGTTCACTGTTCTCGCACTCAGCAGGAGCGCCGGAACTCTGCTGAGAGTTTTGGCTCTCCGCATTTTCAGTTGACTCATTCAAGTTCCCTTGTTCAGTAATAGATTTGGACCTTTTAGACTTGTTTCCTTTCTTATGTCCTCTTTTACGTTTCATAGTCCTAACAACTGTAGATACGGAGCTATGAGAGATTCCTGCAATACCAAAAGGCTAAAAAATCTTCAAAAAGATTAAACAATCAAAGGAGTACCAGAAACCAAACATCCCAGAGTTGATGACAGATCGTTTCATATAAACGAAACTAGTATATTGAATCCAATGCCTTATATGACAAAATACAGAAAATTTGCGATGAGTCTTACATGCAAGAGATCCAAAATCTTGACTATTAAAATCACCAAACCTAATAGATTTATTAAGTGATTCAAACAAAGCTTGAATTACCAAACAAAAGTGGAAGAAGCAGAGAAAATCTACCCGAAACGGAAACCCTAAACAATCCAGAAAAAGAAAGAAAACGAAATCCACAGGCGAGAATAAAGAGATCAGCAAAATAGAGAGGGAGATTTGAAAATTAGAATGCAAAAGTTGGAGGCAAAACCAGACCGAAATTATTAGAGCGAGACCGAGCGGTGTTTACGAGTCACAAACTCACAACTCCTCGAACGTACGTCGCTTATTAGACCGAGACGGAACCGCTTTTAGTTAGACTTAAGAGCTTGTCTAAATACACACCACTACGTCGCCGTTTCATTATTGGGCTTAAAATGGGCCACTTAACGACGCTCAAATCCAAAATGAAGCCCTTTCCGCGGTTCTTACAATTTACAAGTTTCATTTTTAAAATTATACTCATATTTGTTTTGTCAATAAAGCTATAGCTACCCCATATTATTATTATTCATTTACTTACTTAATTACATGTGATTATTTATATAGTTAAAACGTTGATTACTTCGATTAAAAACTTGCAATCAACCGTATCAGCGGTAACAAAAAAATAAATAATTTATGTCGCAACCACAGCTGCACTATTAACTACAATTCATAACCACCAACAACATGCAAACTTTTAAAATCTTTTTAAATGTGATGGAAACACATTAACGCAAAAATAGATTTATTTGCGATTAAAAGTTTAACTAGTTTTTGTATTTTTCCAAAGAATATATCGTTTTAAGTGAAAGCTTTTATATGTTTTATATTCTAGTCTTAAAAAATATTTATGAATATATCGAAATCGTAAATCATCCGCAGTATAACTCTTATCCATGTATAAGTTTTGCAAATTAGATTACAAACAAAGTAATGTAAATAAGATAATCAAACTCATGAAATTATCCTCCAACACATAATTCGGAAAAACGGCCGATTCCACAATAGCCTTTTGATTTTGGGATTATATATATACAAATTATCACATTGTACCGATATATACATGAAATATCTCTAATTTTGAATTTAATCCACAAACTTTAAAATCATGGCTAATTCTGCCAAGCAAACGGTTTCTGTTTATTTTTCCATCACACGTGCTGCCGTGGCTGACACGCCGGATATCCAAAACTTGTAGTCCAAAACGACGTAGTTTTGTACTTATTTTTTTTCAAAAAATTGTAACTCAAACCGACGTTGTTTTGGACCTTTTAAAAAAAAAATTATAATCCAAAACGACGTTAATTTGGGCTTTATTTTTTTTAAAAATATAGCCCAAAACGACGTCGTTTTGAGTTACGGTTTTAAAAAAAAAGTTTTGTTAATGTTATAGCTCGTCGGAAGAAAGAAAACCCACGAGAAAGCCAAAGCAATGTCTCCAAGGGCTTGCTTAGAGCATTCAAAGGCAAGATCTTCACTCGAACATAACTCTCCAAATAGCCATTACCAATCGAAGAAACCTAAAATAACTGACCGAAATCGAACCAAATATCTGAATGTCCATGCCTAACAAAAAGAAACTGTTTAAATGTAATATTAATTTTTTCCTTAATTATTGTATAAAGTATTTGTTTATCATAAATAATTTACATACAAAATTAAAAATTGAGTTTTCATATTTCAATTTAAAATTTAAATTTTGCGTTAGTAAAATTTTGTAGTCATTTTATATTAAGTTTTATGATGGTTTTGAAAAAAAATTGATGATATATTGATTTTTTTTTTTAAAAAAAAGCAAAACTCAAAATACCAAAAATTATATTGTCACTAAAATATCATCAATATTTTACTTTTCTAAAACTACCATCATTTTTGTTTTGTAAAATATACAACTACAGTTTAAATCCTATAAACTAAAGGCCAATGGACTAAAATACCATTATTTCAAGTTTTGGTTTTAAATATAGTACAAATCATTTAAATTTTCAAAAATATCACAAATTTAATATTAAAATAATTAAAAATTTCATCCTAATAAAAAAAATTAAATCGTAAATTAAAAAAATGAATGCAAACATTATGTTTTTATTTTATATATAATTTATTTAAGATAAATAATTATTTTCACATAATAATTTATGATATTTTTAAATTTTTATTTTTATTATGCTAAATTTGGAAGATAAACTTAAAATAGTACTATTTTAAGGTATTACTATAAACTAAATCCTAAACCTTAAAAATTATACACCAAATCCTAAATCTAAAATATTAAAATGAAAATAAAATATTTTAATTATGAATTTTTGCAAATCATTTTTGTAGATGATATTTTTGAAAGATATTTATGGTATTTCAATTTTTTTCTCTTAGATCTTTAAAAATAAATGGTATTTTGAAGACAAACCAACTAAAAATGCGTCCAGACTCCTTACTAACGGAGCGTTCTTTGTGAGATATTTCATATGGACAATGTTTTTAATCCGTCCGGATTCGAAGCCAACTTGGATACAATTTTGGTTCACGAATCATTCTTGATCGGTTCACAAAACTTTCAATTTTTTATATATTTATAACATATGTACACTTATATAGGACACAAAAAAATGCAAACATATAACATTCAAATTATACTGAATACAAATTTCAAGATACCTTTTAATTTAACCTTATCATCAATAAAATAAAGAAGTTTTATCTACAATATAAAAAACGAAAAAGAGCTATGTATGAAGTTTAGATAAAACATTATATATAAAAATTTAATCTTAGAAAATAAGTAAAAATTAATCTTCGATGCAAAATGAAAATCTAGTAATATGTTAGTATCGAAATCTCTTGTGAAATTTTAAATAAAAAAACTGTGATTTAATTATTTCAAATTATTGTATGGGTTTATACTTATTTGAGCTATAAATAGACAGTTTTGATGCTGTCTCAGTAATATGGAGAAGGGGTTCACCTGCGTTTGAGTGGAACCACGACTCAACCTCACCATCGACCAAACCGCAAAGCTAAGGCCAGCTTTTATATTGATTCCGAGTACCGATTACAGATGCTTAACAGTAATCACGATCTCAACGTGACTCACCATTAGTTCGATTTTTGTTTCCTGGAGCACTGTTTTAGTTCATGATGCGTGTTGCGGTTTGCCTTCTTCAATTAAAAGATGGACCATAGATTTGACGACTTCGTTGTGGACTATACCTGATTTCTGTAACCACCAAAAAGCCAAACCTCAAGTGAGATTAGGCATGAGCTACTTTACTTAACATCTCCAAGTGGATCTATGATACGAGCTAGGGATTGAGCATGTAACCTCGGGTTTTCGGATGAGATCTTTGAGAATTGAATGGAGTGTTAACCGGAGCTCTTTGAACAAAACTGCGGTCTGAGCTGGTGCTGCTAGCTTCAACCACCCATCAATTGTGACTGATCCACTCTGTAATGAAAGATAAACAATAAGTTTTTAACACCAAGAGTCATCATATGTATAGAGTATCAAACAGACGAACTGTACCTGATGATGAACGTTGATTGAGCCGCCAAATAGTAGAATCGAGAACGGAGAAACAATGGTCGTATCTCGCAAATATACTTTGTTTGTTTCAACCTACAACATATGATATTTTACTTACAAATCCCAAAAAAATGAAATTCCCGACTGCAAGTAAATCAGATGAATACAAGTAAAAGGTATAATTAAATGCTTCACATATTCAAAATTCAAGTTACCTTCTCAAGAAATACAAGGAAAGGGTATTGAAAAGTATTGAAGTTGCTGTTTATAGAGGATGGATGGATATGGACCTCCCTTCTGCCATCGTACCATGCTGAATAACTCTTTGTTTGGTTTCCTTGCTTTGTCAAACTGTTAACCGCTGCCTCCGTGATTCCCTTATCATTGGCTGCGATATTTGGATATAGTCCTGCGCATAGTATTGCCTGCACATATTGTGACAGTTGAATTCAGGTACCCCACCAAATCGATTATGTCCTTGAATTTAGGTACCCCACCAAATCGATTATGACATATAGAAACTCTTTTTACAATTACAGTAGAGATTCTTGGCAACCACAAGATATGTTTCTCACAAGAAAATCCGAGCAGCAGAGCATCGAATGCACTTTACCTTAACAACTTCAGGTTGTTGCGAATACATATTGAAAGGTTGAGTTCGGTCAGAAAACCAGACATCAAGATTCTCCTTTTTTCTCCCTGCAAACTACGATATGAAATAAAGAGATTCTTGATCAGGTTTCATTACAGAATCTTCGGCTTTCTTTCTGCCCAAGCTTACAAATATGGTGAACCTCACTGAGCTGTAAGCCTGTAACATAACTTGACAACTATCATTTCATTGTTTTGGTGCATGATGGATCAGATTTTCCATGCAAGATAAGATATGTATGCACTTTATGCATAAGCAACAAATGTATCAGATGGCATACATAATTTACCTCTCCTGTTTTAGGAAGATTGATAAGTCCGATGTCGGCAAGTAATGTGCCAAATTGTACTCTCATGTCTCTGGTGTTTGTGAGAAAGCAACAAATAAGTTAAGGATGAAGACAAAAACCAAACAAATGACTATTACTTTCCGTTCTCAAGCCACTAACTCAGTTTCCCCACACCTAAATATCCTTAGTCAAGATCGCAAGGAAGCAGAAAACATATTAAATCATGTTTAGAGAAACATTTTTGTTTAGCTTTCTTAATTTTCCATTTAGCAAGCCAGGCGAACTGAAAATTATCCACCGAAACCAAAGAAAATAAGCATAGTAAGGAAGTAGCAATATAAATTTGAATTTCCTCTTTTCCACAATTCTATGACGATCTTTTGTATAGTCAAGTTATAGCATCCAAGTACGATGTACCTTATCATCCGCATCACTGAGCTGCTTAAGAACTTGGATTCACAGAACCTTTGTGCAGCTTTCATTCCTCGCTAAATCACAAATACAAAAGAGGGTGTCAATATGCAGATCATTGCTGTACTAAAAATGGATGGAACATCAACACAGTATTCCAGACAATCCACGGTTGATTCGGACTGTTTAATGAACAGCTCACGATCATGGACAAGTAACTAATGCTGAATCCATATTACTTAACAAAAACGTGAAGTTCTAACCAATGTTTCAACAGTTCTTTATTATTAGAAGAGAATATAACAGCTTCTTCCAGAGCCCAGACGGCCTTTTTCTTCCAGAAAAAATCATGCTACACCAACCAATCTCCCCATTTACCTTTGTTAATCTCTGTTTATAATCCAACACACTCTCTAGCGAATTAGTTGTTAAGAAGCTTAAGAAGATGTCTCTCCCTACAATATGTCATTTAATTGCTCCATGCGTGCATTGTCTTTCACATGATTTTTTTATCTGATTCTTGGTTCTTATAACATTTTCCAACTTTAATTGTAGAAAAGATTGTGCTTAAAACTACTATTTGCCGTGATGTATACAAAATAAAAGCTATTAAGATAAATCGGCAAACATCTATTAAAGATTGAAACTAGTCAAGATATACCCATCGACAGTGATCAAATACTGATTCTGTAAAATATATATTAGTGACACTTTTTTTAAAGGTCACTTTATCACATACCTCATGCAGTATCCTCACCCATTTGTCATATGCAACCATCATAAGGAGATGATCAGATTGTTTGTCACTGTTGCTTAAATCACTTGATTTCTCCAGTTTATCAGATAAGAGAGCAAGTTTCACCCGGTCAACATTTTGTTTCTAAGAAAAAACACCAAACATAAAGTTAGGTGACAACCTCGTGAAAACCAGCCAAGTTCTGAGAACGTAAAAATACACCTCATCTTTGGGATATACAAACGGTGATTTGTAGCTCAAGAATGCAGCAATTGACAGAATAGGTGATAAGCAACCAAATATTCCGCCATATAACAGCATCTGCAAATTTTTCAAACATATAGTCATGATAGTGGAAAGAATTACAGGATGCACTCTCTGTTTACCTACATCAAGGATCATTACACTGAAACCAGCATTTTTCTTCAAATGCGAAAAGGACCACATGATGAGATGATGCTAGATGTTGGGAGGAATATATAGATTATATAAAGGCAGCGACCAAGGCTCCAACTTATTATTTTTGGTGCACAGGCAATGTTATAGAAGCAAACCTTTCCAATTAACACATCAACAGGAAGTTTTGCTAAATGATGCCCAAGTGGTGTCAACTCTTCATCCCCTTCAACAGCACCGACCTTAAAGAAGACAGGGTTCATAAAAGAGGACGGGGTTCATAAAAGAAGACTCATAAAGATATACATAAAACTATTTTACTGAGTTGAAACACCATCGATTGGAACTATAATCAAAGGTCCAGAAAGCAAAGAGTATGGGGAGTTTTAATTGCAGCAAAATCTAAATGACAATAGCGTAAGGCTACAATGGAAAGAAGATTAAGCAGCACCACTGCAGGACAACCTCAAGACACATCAGTTATATGTCAAGTGACAGGTCTCGTAACTCTTGGATGTATTAAATTTGACTGATCGCAGGAACTAAATGTTCTTACGAAATATAGAATTCTATCCATTATATGGTACCTCGTGTAACAATGAAATTGCAGAGGTTATAGCACCTTCACTCGGAGGTTCCAAAGCCTAAAGACAGCAAGTGTTAAAAAGAATCAGATGGAAAATAATGCTACATTGTTTGTCACTAAAAATGGTATCACTTGCCTTGGAAAGGAAAGGCTTAATGTGACCCAAACCAAGCAATTTGATTTGTAGACATAATTCTACTAAGGGCATCCGCAGCATTTCAGGAACCTTGTCATCATGATGGAACTGATGAGTTTAAAGGCTAAAACCAAGTGAACAGTAGACCAGGAAAAGACCTAAAAGAAAAAACACCTGATAGGGACGCATTAGCTTCTCGAACCTATGGCGTGTGTACAATGAAAAACAAATTCCAGGTTTGACACGTCCAGCTCTTCCTGTTCTTTGTCTTGCATTTGCTTGAGATATCCAATCTTCCACCATGCTCGACAATTTCTAAGATGATATAATAATTTAGCACCAAAATGACATCTTAGAGACAAAAACAGTGATCATGAGAAAATCACAAGGGGAGATACACAAAAATTTCATCAAACAGCATTTATACATCCAAGGAGCTTCAGGATTCAATATGAAGAACTGACAAGTAATTGCAAGATACATGCTAATAGATATACCAAAATAGCGGATATCAATCTTATATACGGTTTCACAAGGAAAGGGTTATGTGCAGATATATCAGTACATAATGTGCAAACATTGCAATCCATTTTCAGAGAAGTATGAGATTATGGGAAGGGGTGAGGGGAGGAAACAACATGCTGGTCTACAAGCATCTTCATAAAAAGAAAATGCAACTGATTCACTAGCATTGGGTATACCTTCTGTGGATTATAGCGATTTTCCTTGTGTTTGCCACTGTCAATCACATACACCACATCATCAATTGTTATACTGGTCTCAGCAATATTTGTAGCCACAATAACCTGAACATAAGAGAGAATGCAAAAGATGAATCAAATCGACTTTGCAATCGGAAAATATCTTCTGCAAATAAGGAGCAAATGCATTTGTGAAAAGAGATTTGACACTCATGATTGAGATTACATTCCAATAGGCTAGTGTTTGCAGCTAACTTTAAAGAAGAAACTAAACCTTTTCAACTATATCTTCTCAAATTTTGTAAATGTTCCTCTCATCAAGCCATAGATGAATTAAACTATTCTCCATATATTATTCTTAACTTTAAGCTACACATAGTGGTCCCAAAGAAAACTTGCAGGAAAATCAAAATTAATGTACTGACGATGGAAGCCTTTTGTCCTTTGAAGGTAATAAGAAAAAAAGTTGTCTAGTACATATTTACTTTTAACCATAAGTGATGTTTTGTCATTTAGTTTTCAATCATGATTGATGTTATTATTGTGCATATCACCCAAATTCGTTTACTACAGGAAATCAAAGGAAACAAGTAGTTGCACAAGATGAAACTCTTATAACCAAAACACAATGCATCAATATTCAACACACTCAGCCTAGAGCCCTTAGTAACTTTAGTTTGTTTTTGTATAGACCAAAACCAAGACGCTAATGATAAAGCCATTAAACTTCCTCACATGGAACAAGTGAATCAAGAGTGACTAACCTCCAGTAAATTAGGCATTAAAATATTCTAAACCATGCATCGCAATAGTGCAACAAATTATACAGATGTTACAGGAAATCACCTTCCGTATGTCTTCAGGGGGCCGCAGAAACACCTTTTTCTGTTCTGTAGATGCAATAGAAGAATGTAGCGGAAGAAGCCAATCTGCAGAAGGTCCACGAAAGCGATAGGAAGCAGCTAACCTATCGAGTAGCATGTAAATTTCTGTCACACCCTGTTATAAACCAAACAAATGTTAAGCTGAAGGGATAGACAAGTTGCGTTTTTCTCAATTAACACGAACACCTCAGTATCAGCTTACAGGCAAAAATACAAGAATGGCTCCTTCCTTGCAAGTGTCATCAATGTGGCATATCAACTCTTCAAGAAGTTCGTAGTCAATAGCATCCTCATTTAATCTTTTCTGCACAGAACTCAAGTTTTTGAGACTCAGGACAACTAGAAGAATATGAGGAACAGAAGCTCAAACTGGAAATGTCGCATACCAGATTTTGTTGTGTTTGATCACTGTATGAGTTGTAATTACTAGAAACATAAAACGGGTTAAGACAGTCCTCTGAAAGCAAATAATCATCACCCCAGCCAGCCAATACAAGATTCTTCTTTCCCCTACGGTCATTTACAGAACCAAGCTGCAGGCAACAAATCCATGTATTAACTACACACTATCCACAGTTTCACTAATACAAGCTAAATTGGAGTACCATATAACAACTATAATCCAAACTTCATAATCATACGAGACACATCTAATCAAAAGGCATTCACATATTAAGCCCTACAAAAAATGCAAAGACCATCTCATATCAGGCTCCATAAAAGGCAATTCCATACACGACCTTTGTGCTGGAAGATTTTGGTTGTGCAAATAGTTAAAGATTATCCACATGAATGAAACATTACTCAAATAAAAAATCAAAAGACAAGTTATAAATTAAAAAATGCAAGTGTTTAGCAACTGCAGCGATCTATTTCTAGTTCTATGAAGGAAGAGCTCAACAGGTGTGGACTCCATAAAATAAGTGAATGGAAGAGATGCTGCAAAACATGGGAATTGCTGGCCGAAATGAAAAAGGGGAGCGCTTAGAAGTATTATAAAATGATATAATTGTTATGAATAGTCTAGATACCTTGTCTTTAATGGATGAATCAGATCTTAGCGCAGCAGGGGAATCTGGAGCCAGAAGGTAACTAGTCCTCTCATAAATTTCCTCCAGAAAGTGAGTAGTAACCGGATGTGTGCGTCCTTGAGCAGTAATCACAGGACAGTGGGCAAAATATCTTGAGAATAGATCTGCGTCAACAGTTGCCGACCTGAACCGCAGTGTCCGCATCAGAAGCATAGATTAATATGATCAATTATGTTACTACTATTTACAATCTGCCTTGGAAAATAAAAGCCACAACGCGTACATAAGGATAACTTTTAGTTTGCGTGATCTATTATCGCATGATTGCTGCTCAATCAGGCTCTTCAAAATAATGAGAAGAAAATCACCCTGAAATGAAAATCAGAAAAAGAGTTTTCTCACATACAAATACATTTTAAGGAAAAGATGAAAGGATAACTTTTGCCAGATTATTCAACACTAGGAAACTGAACGGATATAAAATATTGAAATACAGATCTAGCATTCTTTATGGAAAGAGGAGTGTGAGATACTGATAATGCTTGTCAGCATAAATAACCGTGCGGAAGCAAGATAAATAAATCCTTTATTCCAAAAAAGTGTCAAAAGAAGCCAAAAGATAAAAAAAAGGTGGTGAAAAAGGTATAGACCACTGAGGATGCAACTTTTTTGGATTTCACCATTGTAAATGATGAAATGAGATGGAATTGTAGTGAAGTGTAACTCTACATGCATATTCAAAAAGTAATGCTTAAATCCTAGCTTTATTTCCTAGCAGGTTCTTGTATTCTAGTGATTCATTAGATGATATATATGGATTATCAAGCAAAACCCGTAGCTATGTGACTATTTTCCTTAACAATGATCAAATTTGTGGCTGAGTAATTAAACTCACCAAAAGAGACCGCTCGTGCACTTCATCAACTATAATATGTGTAACATCGTTCAAGGTTTTATCCCCCTGAAAGGTGGTACAGAGCAAAAAGAAAAAAAGGCAACAAGAGAAATCGCTGATTATAATCTTATAATTATCTCCACAAATATTTGGTGTGGCTTCTTTCATTATGCTTTACGGAATAGCATTGCAGTGTCTTAAAGTGGAAATACAAATTCCTTAGAAATAAGTTTGCAGCAATACCCTCTGAAACTACTATATTGGCCAACTACCTCAACTATTGGACTTTCAATATTCTCCTTAGCTAACAGACACTCTTTACGTAATATTTTATGCAAAATCATGCTTTCTAGAAACCATAATTTTCGTAATGCAGCTATGATATTCCACCTTTATCCCCATCACCAGAAAGTTTATTCATAAATCATAACTCTTTCTTAGTAGCTTAAAACACCACAAAATAGGAACTCTTCGGTGTTCAGGAGCTATTACAAAAATAGGGGACGTACAGCGAGTTTCCTCAGTAGAATGCCAGTAGTACAAAACAGCAGCCTTGTCTTGTCACTCCTGAACAAATATATAAATATGCGAGGGGAAATGTGCTTAATCCACAATTCCAAGGAACATTAATAGAGATAGGCAGGAAAAGTACAAGGCCATCATTATATTGTAGTTTCAGAAATGAATACCTTACCACAGACAATGATAACTAGCAACCATACACTAGTGCACCCAAAAGAACAGGAAAAAAACAGGCGAGATTCTGAGTTTGAAGCTACAAAATGAAGTAACATGCATATATACTTTTATAATTCCGTTCCACAAAATATAGCAGAAAAAGAATATCCATCTAATACCAATTTATCATGGCAGTACTGCACTGCTACACCAAAATCAGCCTGAGTAAGTACAGAAAATATGAAATCCCAGAAGAAATCATATTGCAGAGACTTAATAATAAGTACAATCGGTTGATCACTACAGTGGGCCAAGAAAACGAAGAAATAAGTAGATTTTCATCGAAATATATTCAGAAAATAAGAAAAGATCTACTCTTTGACAAATGTGGCCCAGTTTCCTAATAGTTCAGCCTTTGGAGCTAAATTTCTCTATTTCCATCTACATGTTTTATTGCTGCTCTACTAGAGAACCAAAAATTTTAACACAGCATACAACTATAACTACTTAAACTTCATGCAACATATTAAATGCCATATCAATTCTGATAATTGAATTTGGGTTCTTGAGGACAGTGAATGGAGCGATGGAAAGGAGTACAAGCTGAACACAATAAAATCTATGAAGCTCGCAAAACAATAGAAAAAGGATCTTAAAGTTAAGGCTTAAGGGGCAGACCTCGCATTTTCAAGACGAACTTGATAACCAACCAAGGAGTCATCTAAGCCTGGAGAGGATTCACAACGCTCATCAGCAACTCTTTGAGCAACAGAGATAGCCTAGACCATATTACTCAATTACTAACAATAACAAAAGGTAGAAAGAAATATGCACCATAGGCTGACAGACATCACTAAGCTTTGCAGAAATAAAAAGGATCAACAAGAATAAAGGGATCACAGACTTCGCAGTTAATGCCAGCATGAATCAAACAAGGAATCCCTGAAAGCATAACAGCTTAGCACCGATACTCACTGCTATCCGCCGAGGTTGTGTGCATATGATATTACAGTATCCACCATGCCCCGAATCAATCATGTCATCCAATATAAATTGAGGAACCTAGAACAATGTACAGTTAGAAACGAAGCTGGAATATAATTCAGAAAAAGAGTCAAAAGTTAATTTAACAACAAGTAAAAGGTAGCAACTGCCGAGATGAAACCTGTGTAGTCTTTCCAGAGCCTGTTTCTCCACATACTACTAAGACATCCTTTTCTTTCAGATGCTGCAGTATGTCATTCTTCACTTCAGATATTGGAAGAGCAGTTCGACTTTTCAACATGTCCTGCAAAAGTATAGTAAAATTACTGCCAGAACGATAGTATCAATGTTCTAACCATGCTGAAATTTTTTTTCCATATTTCTTACTGGAATGAGCTAACCATTCTAGGAAGCTTTATACATGTAACGATACGGCATAAAATTAGCTACATGAACTACATTCTTTACCATCTCTAGAGACAAAACTTCTGTTCAAACATAAACAAGAATATTCTACCTTGTACTTCCACGTTTTCTTTTTGTTTTCTTGTTTTTGTTGAAGAGATAAACATAAAGCTTCTAAGGAAAAGTCTCCTGTTTACACAGAAAATAGATAATATATTTCTTGCTAATGATTTTTGGCAGTAAAAAGGTGAGTTTTATTATTTAAGCAACAAAGTGACCACAAATACAGTCTGACAACCATACTTTTAGCTCCGTGATTAGATTTGACAACACTCATGTCATCTTTCTCTTTGACATAGGTGTCTACCATTGGAAGTGCATCATCAATGCCACTCGACAAAGCGGTCAAACTGAAATTTTCTGCCTCAAGCAACCTGTCAACAAAATTAGCTCTTCGATCTTCTTCTGTGCTTTGTACGGTACACAACAATTCCTCTGTGAAAGCTCAAAGCAAATGTATTAGAGCGATTAAGATATTGCAAAACCAGAACATGTGTGATAAATTAATGGTAACATCAGAGATACGCAAAACGTTTAGCAAAAGATTATGTCGTATTCCCCCCATTTTATGTCATATGCGGTAATAAATTGCACTCAATACTGATGCTCCTTTTAACCACCAGAATGTTTTGAACAAACACCAAAAATCTTATGCAAACATAGTTGTTGTAGAGTTACCATATGTGATTAGTCCTACAATTCCTGGACTACTGAGAAAACTTTGTTCCAAATAGAACTTGTGTGATAAATTAATGGTAACATCAGAGATACGCAAAACGTTTAGCAAAAGATTATGTCGTATTCCCCCCATTTTACGTCATAGGCGGTAATAAATTGCACTCAATACTGATGCTCCTTTTAACCACCAGAATGTTTTGAACAAACACCAAAAATCTTATGCAAACATAGTTGTTGTAGAGTTACCATATGTGATTAGTCCTACAATTCCTGGACTACTGAGAAAACTTTGTTCCAAATAGAACTTGTGTGATAAATTAATGGTAACATCAGAGATACGCAAAACGTTTAGCAAAAGATTATGTCGTATTCCCCCCATTTTACGTCATAGGCGGTAATAAATTGCACTCAATACTGATGCTCCTTTTAACCACCAGAATGTTTTGAACAAACACCAAAAATCTTATGCAAACATAGTTGTTGTAGAGTTACCATATGTGATTAGTCCTACAATTCCTGGACTACTGAAAAAACTTTGTTCCAAATAGAACTTGATTACAAAACTAGGATAATTAACCTAAAACTATGTGACATTACTGGACATCTCACATAAAAATATATTGAAAAGAGAAGAAGAAGCAAAGACCAGGTACCGATACAAAATTCATAAAATCACCTTGTTTCCAGATTAAAACTAGAGAGGCATAAGGCTCCGTAACTGCAAAGTGAACAGGTAAATCAGAAAACATCTTATGAAGAGCAAATGCCGCAACTCTGTTTTGTGCATCCTGTCAAACACAAGTGCACAATAAATTAGCACTGATTACATGGTCAGCATATTATTCAGGCGATGCTGATAATTTGCAATCAACAGACTACAACTTCAAAGGATCATAATCCGCAGTTTCCAAAACCTTGAGCAACATTGTTACACAATAGAATAATAGTACACTATAGAACTTACTTTCTAGCTATCCTACTTGATTTTCCAATCAACAGTTTACAACTTCGAAGGATCATAATCAGAAGTTCCCAAAACCTTGAGCAACATTGTTAGACAGATAATAGAATAATAGTACAGTATAGACCTTTCTTTCTAGCTCTCCTACTTGATTTTTAGTAGAACCTGGAAAATTAAGGAATTAAAATGGAACTTTTTTGTGAGATAGATCTCTAACTACATTTAGTCACAAGGCCCTAACCAGATACTTGTAAGCCTCTACTGAGAAAATATCAAGTGTTAAAACATGGATAAAACCAGTACCTCAATAGATTCACAGTCCTCATTCTGATAAGGTAGTTGAAGAGTTACCAGACCCCCAGCTTGTCTGCTTTTACCCCGTCCACTGGCTTTACGCAGAATGCTTACAGTATATGAGAATTTCCCTCCTTCGCTGTTTCCTTTATTGAACTTTGGTGCTTCCCACCCTGACCTCTGACACAATTGATGGAGAAATGCCTTTGGGAGTTTTTGAGCGTCACCCTGTAAGATTTTACATGTTAGAGAGAGAGAGAGAGAGAGAGAGAGAGAGAGAGAGTAGAATCAAATAAGCTGAAACAAGAACAAACCAAGAGGAAACAAACAAGAACAAACCAAGAGGAAAACAAGCTTACACGTTTAAAAGGAAATTCCATATCTATGGGATCATAATGTCAGCATATGTGACAAAATGAAAAATTAAGAAGCAGGCAGATCCTTATAAAAGCATTAAACACCTTTTACTTGTAATAGTATTTTAAAAAAATGAATTTATATTTATCCTAAATCTTGTTTGATGAAAGTTACCTTCTTCCAGATGCCCTCTAGTTTCCCAAGATTTTTCTCACTGCATAGTTCTCTCATCTTTTCCTTCTTCTGCAATTCCACAGAAGTTTCAGAAGATGGGACATCTTCTGAAAAAATATCACCAAGCTCCACGTCCTCCAAATTATCAACCGATGCAACTAACTCTTGTTCTGTGGAACATGGGGGAAGAGCTTTAGGTTGAATTTCCTCAAATCCACAGTTCTCAACAGGATTTGCACCCATGGTCGGGTCATCCAACGGCTGAATAGGGACAGCATCAGCATTTAATGGCTCATGAACATTATCAAGCATGGGAGAGATTAATTCTTTTTCTGTAGCATCTTCACAAGCATTGTCACGCTGAAATTCAGATTCCAACGTTGCTTCTGATAGTCCTGCAAAACAAACACATGTAATCCTGACATCTGCACCAATTCAAATAATTGATGGATTGAGTACTAAAAGATTAAACTTAACCAAGAGCAGATATCTCTTGCTTGAGCTTGCGAATAGCAAGGCCTGCTTGCTCCTGTCCTTTTTTATCACGCTTCTCCTTTGCTTTTATAGCGTCTGATCTTGCCAAATAATATTCTTTGGCGATCACATCGAAAGGCCTTGGACCGGAGACCTAGTATTATTTGTGAAAACAAGATATTACAACAGAGAACGACATAAAAACAAAGAAAATGAGACCAGTATGTGTGTTACATTACTAATTGATTGAAGTCTATAGTTAACATAATCATCATAACCAAATGGGAAAGAAAAAATATTTATAATACGTTGCCACCAGCTGACTAGCAGAGCCACAAACACTACAGAAAAATGAATTTAATGATCCAAATTCAAGAGCTTCCAGGTATTCATAGTTTTGTAAAGGTGAACTCTTTCTTTCACACCAAATGCATGAGGGAATTTTTAGCTTCAAGTAAGATGCATGAAAGATAACATGCAAGGAAACAACGGAACTATGAGGAATACCTGGAATAGGTCTCACTAAGTAGTCTACAATATTACATTTGGTTGCCATAATGGAAAAGAAGCCTGGAAAAGAGTTGAATTACCTCCCTGCTGGAGCCAAAATTATCTGCCTCATCTTCCCAGGATTCCAATTCCTCCTGAAAATTGAAGTCAATGAGCATATATTGTTTTGTTTTGAAACTTTAGATTATTTCTTTGGTTAGAACTATTATGTATTAAGCTTCTGTATTCTAACGCGCACCTCTTCCTGTCTTTTCATATACTGACGGATCCAATCAGCTTGAGATGATTGGCCAGAACTCAGAGTATCTTCATCTTTCTTGCTCTTCATTTGAACTAAAACTTCAGGTCCCTCCTGTTTGAGCTGGACTGAAGAGTCGGAAAACTCATTCCAATCTTCCCGGGACGTCGATATGACACCCACAGAACCGCCTGCAACACCCCGATGGGAAGGTACAAGTATCAATGCACAACAATTTCCCCGAGAATATAACCTTAAAAAGTGTTTATGGTGATGATTTTATTCCATACCTCCTGTAGGAAAGCGGGAAGCTCCGGTAGAAAACTTCACTGGCAACTCATGACTCGGCAAGTTCAAGCATAGCCAATCAAGGGCAGCCTCAAACGTCGCTACATCCTTAACGAAACACATACACATTTTATCAGGTACGTCAAACTGAAAACAAGACTAAAAATTGTAAATTCCAACAAATGCGAGAAGGTGCGAGAATTACTCTAAGAGAAGAGAGAGCGAGCTCAATCTGATCATCTACGAATCCTTCGCAAGAGAGCTTCTCGTAGACATTCGTGAGTTTCTTTGCCTTCTGGGACTTGGAGAGGGAATTATGGATAGGTCCAGGAACCGGAGGAGCGGTGCGGCCAGAGTTGAGCAAGAGCCGTCGCAAGCGGTCCTCGTTCTCCGCTGAAATCTGAAGCTTTGGACCTGAAGAAAGTTTTTGATGGTTTGATTTCGATGATGAAGAAGAAGCAGTTTTGTTGCTTTGCTTCTGAGGTTTCTTCTTCGGAGCCATTTTCTTCGGAATTTCTCTGGATTCGTTCCGATCAAAAGACGGAGAAGAATATTGAAATTTGGTGCGTTGAGTGTACCAAACAGTCACAGAACTGGGGAAAAAGGTTTCTGGACCTCATGGGCTTTCTTTTTGAAGCCCAATCTAAAATAATTGCTTTTTTGGCATTGGAAAATTCAGATATATTATAAAATAATAGACAAAAAGATTAAAATAATAATTTTATTTACTTCAGTGAATGAAAGAAAGAAGTGAAAACCTATTTTATTTTACAAATGATTCATAACATCAAAACTATAATAAAAGTTTACCGATTTATTAAAGTAGATAAACGAACATAAACATAAATAATCGGTCATCTTTGTGATTTTTCAACATTCTTTTTTGATTATTTATTATTATTAAAATATTATGTATTATTTCGTTAAAAATCTTATCATGTAAAATTCAATTGGATAAAAATTATTATATAGTACAGATACACAATCTTTTTCTCGAAAATATAGATATTTATAAATCTCGCAGATGACACATTTCAATATTTTAAACATGTTTTATGAATGTTGTTGTAGGAAGTGCATTTGTGAATAGATCTGCTGCATTGTCGGTTGACCGAATATACTCAATGTTTACTACTTGATTGTTCACGAACTCTTAAGTATATGAGAAAAATCTTGGTAGGATGTGTTTTGTCATATTGCTTTTGATATAACATTTCTTGAGTTGGACGACATATACAGCATTATCCTTAAACAATTTTATTGGCTCTTTATTTGTAATTATTCCGCTAGCTTCTTGTATGTGATAAGTCGTATGCTTGAACCATATACATGCTTCATTGAGTGCGATAATTTCTACATGATTTGAAGAACTAGCATCCAATGTTTGTTTTTGTGAACGCCACGAGATCGCAGTACCTCCTAATGTAAAAATGTATCTTGTTTGCGATCGAGCTTTATGCGGATTTGATAAATATCCTACATTTGTAAAACCAACTAAACCAAACAAAGGGATAAAATAATTCCAAGTCAATTGTACATAGATAACGGAATATTTGTTTTATTTTGGTCCAATGTCTTTGCGTAAGAGATGAATTATATCTTACAAGTAAATTAGTAACAAAAGCAATATCTGGTCTAGTACAATTAGCGAGATACGACAGCGCACCGATAACGCTCATATAAGGTATTTGAGGACATAAAATTTCCTCGTTATCTTCACAATGTCGAAATGGGTCCTTGTCTAATTAATTGATCTATTAACCATTAGAGTATTCAAATGATTTGATTTATCCATATTAAAACGTTTTAATACTTTTTGGTGTAATTTGATTGATGCACATATATTTCACCTTGGAGATGCTTTATTTGAAGCATAAGATAAAACTTTGTCTTACCAAAGTTTTTCATTTCAAACTTTCTCTCGATTCTTGCATCACTTGCTTCCTTTTGAGTTTCAATTATGTTTAGATCATCAACATATACAACAATAATAACAAATCCTAATGAGGATTTCTTGATAAACACACAAGAGCATATCACATTGTTGATATATCTATTTTTCAAAAAATATTCATTTAAGCGATTATACCACATGCATTCGGATTGTTTTAATCTGTAAAATGATTGCTGAATTTGACCGAACAAATATCCTTCGATTTTTCTGAGATCTTGGATCCTTCCGGGATCTTAAATCCATCTAGAATTTTCATATATATATATATATATATATATATATATATCACTATCAAGTGATCCATATAAATATGCAGCCACAACATCCATAAGGTACATTTCCAAATTTTTGGACGTTGTTAAAATTATTAAGTACCTAAATGTAATTGTATCCATAACCGGAAAATTTGTTTCATCATAATCAATTCCCGGTCTTTGAGAGAATCTTTGTGGTACAAGTCGGGTTTCATATCTTATGATCTCGTTTTGTAATTTATGTTCCTTACGAAAACCGACTCTCATGTGACAAGCATGACATATTTGGGTGTAATGATAACATGTCAGAATACATTTTTTATTGAGAGAGAGTAATTCATCTTTCATGTCATTTTATCATTTCTCCCAATCAAGTCTTATCCGACATTCTCATACGGACCTCGGGTCAGGATCATTATATTCATTATAAATTTCTTTGGATATAGAATAACAATGTTCCATCCACATCTTCTATTTCATTTCTAACCCAAATTTTTCCATATTGGGCGTAATTAATGGGAATTTCACATTTGCTTGTATCAAGTTCTTCTTATTTAAAACCTTTTTCACTAGATTTTTCAAGAATGTTCTCATATGTGTTTTCTTGAATATCTTCATGATGTGATTCTTTTGGGATATCTTCAATGTTTTTTCCCAACTTTTTTTTCTTTTGGTGATTTTTATCTTTAGAGCCCATCGACCTTCCTCTTTTCAATTAAAATTTTGGATCATTTATTTTATTTCTATCAATTTGGTATTTTTAAATTTCAATTCTTGATATAGCATTACAGCGGGTATATATGATTTTGTCATCCTTTTAGTTTGTGAACGCATGTGATAATTGATTTGCCATACCTTGTAAATGTATAATTTTTTTAACTTCTAATTCACGTTGATTTGTATGGGGGTCAAGGTGTATCAAATTTTGTGTACACCATGTAACATATTTTGATATTTTTTTAATTCCTCCTCCTAAAGCTGAAAATTCATCTTCATTAAAATGGCAATCGGCAAAACCTGCCGTAAACATATCACGAGTTTGGGGTTCAAGATATCGAATTACATTTGGTGATGTATACTCGATATATATTCTCATTCTCTTTTGTGGCCCCATTTTGTTCTTTGTGGTGGAGCTATTGGGATATAAACCGCACATTCAAAAACTCAAAGATATGATATATTTGGTTCTTGGCCAGATGTGAACTACAATGAGCAATATTTATTATACTCACTTGGTCTGATATATACCAATGTAGCTGCATGCAATATAGCATGATCCCATACATAAATTAGGAGATTTTTTCTCAATATTAATGGTTTGCAATCAATTACAACCGTTTAATCAAACTTCCATCCATCCCATTTTGTGTATGCACATGGGGCAGTGGATGTTTAATATATATCAATTCCCATTGACATACAATAATCATCAAAAAGCTTGTGAAGTGAATTCACCATCATTATCAAGTCTAACTCTTTTTATGAAATAATCAAGCAATTGTGCTTTCAATCTGATTAATTAGATAATGAATTTTGCAAAAGTCGTATTTCTTGTTGTCAAAAGACAAACATGTGACTATCTATTTGATGCATCAATCAATACTATAAAATATCGAAACAGCGCACACGGTGGATGAATAGGTCTACATATGTCACCATGTATTCTCTCCAATAATACTGGGGATTCATTCTCAACTTTGGTTGTTGATGGTCGTGTTATGAGTTTTCGTTGAAAACATGATTTACATGAAAATTCTCCGGATTGAAATTTTTTTTTCATTTTTCAATGGATGACCACTAGAATTTTGCACAATTCTTCTCATCATAATTGATCATGGATGTCATAATTTTTCATGCTACACTTTACATGTACTAGCAAATATCTAGTTTACTATGACATATGATTCATCTATGCTTATTTTTGTGTAATATAATCTAGAGGATAACATTGGTAATTTTTTTTATATGTTTTTTCTTTGATGTAATGCAAAGATATTCAACATTATTTTTACTCATAATCTTTATATGATATCCATTTTCACGTATATCTTTGAAACTTAACAAGTTTCTATGAGATTTATGAGAATATAATGTATTATTTATTTCAAATTTTGTTCCTCTTGGCATTGAAAAACTGACTTTTCTGGAGTCTAATGTTATTTTTGCATTTCCTGATATAGTACTCACGATTCCGACGGAGTCACTTAAGTCAAGACACAAAAAATATTGTCTATCTTTTATTATAGTGTGTGTTGTGATACTATCTGTTAGACAGATATCTACATCATGAATTCCAATTTGTGACATTTTTTGCCATAATTTATAGATATTCATTAATAATTTAAAGCAAAGTTTGTAAAAGATACTTTATATTACAATAAATAATAAACAAAACCCATTTTTAAGAAAAAAAAAACATATTACATAAATTCATAAAACTGTTATTAAGTTTTATTACAAAAACATATTATACAACAGAAAGCATAAAACCCAAGTCTTCTTAGCAACTTATCAATTATCATCGATCGTAATCGCTTTAGTCCTCATTGATATTTTTGGGTCAACAAGAAAATCTACGATATCTAGATCAGCATCATCATTTAGTACACTAAAGGACGGTCCAACTTCAATATTGGCGAAATTGGTTTCAATATTATTAATCTTGATCTTTATTGATTTTTGATAGTGATCGACGAAATATTTGGAATTACGACATATATTTTTCAAATGCCCTTTCATGCGGCATCTGTAATAAGTGTTCTCGGTCGGTTTTCTTATTATCTGACCACCCTCATTTATTTGAATTTTTTTGTTTTTTCTAATGTTAAAAATCCTTCTTTATCCACGTCCGCGACCTCTACTAACAATTGGTGCATCCACGTCCCCGTCTTTGATAATTATTATTGTTAATGGATGCTACAATATTCACTTCTGGAAATAGATTCGATCCAGCTAGACGAGTTTGATGGTTTAACATCACGAGTTTGTTATTTTGCTTTGTTACAAGGAGTACTTGCATCAACTTCGAGTAGCGAATGTATCCTTTAGCCCGATATTGTTCTTGCAGGACTACATTTCCATACTAAAATGTATAAAGCGTTTTCTCAATCATATCATAATCTCTCAATTTATCACCACATAATATCATCTTGGAAGTAATTCCGAACAACACAAAATTATATTCACCAACGCTTTGTAGTCTATGAATCGGAGGCATAACCAATTACATCGAGTCTTTGGTAAGATCACATGTTTGTCATGAATTTTAATGATTGTTAAAGATCCGCAAAATCTTCTTTCGTGATGTATTCATTTTTTAACGTAGCGTGAAGATGGTGGCGTAAAAATATCATGGCCTTAACCTTATTTTCATCCGACATCGTTTCCGATGGATCGATGGTTTTGAGAAGCCATTCGATCTCATATGCATTTTTGCATCTGATGTTCAAATCATATAATTTTTTCTAGATACACTGAGGATAAGGATATCAAGCTTTGTCAAGTTTGATATGATATCTATATAAATAATTAAATCAGTCGTTATAATGTTTTAAATATCATATTAAAAATTGTTAATGATAATAAAAGCATGTACATATAATAAAATGATTAAAAATAAACAATCATCTTAATAGATAAGACCATCCATGTGATGGAGCAGGCTGCACCATCCATATTACTTTGAGGAGGCACTGCCTTCCATATTATTTTGATCATACAGTGTCTACCATATTATTTTGAGAAGTCAGTGCTTACCATATTGTTTTATGAGGCAGCGCCTACCATACTACCATTCGATTAAAAAGGAGACATAATCTTTCACTTCATAAATAAATCGTGGGAGCATGTATAACCTACCATTTTATGAATAATTATATTAATATAATAAAAATAAATTTTTATTTGGCCAGAATAATATTAAACTGATATTTCGCAGAAAAACTATCGTGCTGATAACGTGTTATAAAATAAGAGAGAGAAAAAAGTTAAACTAATAACTTTATTTACTTGAGAGAAGAAAAAAAATAGAAGTGAAAAACGCATTTTACAAATGATGCATATCATCATATTTATAGCAAAAGTTTACCGATTTAATAAAGTCGGTAAACGAACGTAAACATAAATAATATATAATCAGTCAGCTTCGTTGACTTTTCAACAAAATCAAATAAGGTTGAACAAAACAGTTGTTTGTATTTTGCTATGAATTTTATAAATTAATATAAAAAAGAAAAATTGTCTAAAATATCACTATTTCAACTTTTTGTTCCAAATATAGTACTAATCATTTAAATGTTTAAAAATATCAAAATTTTAATAATAAAATAATTAAAAACCTCATCTTAATAAACAAAATTTTAAATTTTAAATTGAAAAAATGAACCCAAACATTATGTTTTTATTTTTTATATAGTTTATTTAAAATAAATAATTATTTTCACATAATAATTTATGTTATTTTAAGAATTTTATTTTTAATATAATATATTTAGAAAAGAAACTTAAAAATGCTATTTTAGGGTATTACTCTATAAAAAACTATAAAATGAATCTATTTTTCCGTTTGAAAAAAGACTAACTAATGAACAAAAAATTTTAAAATATGATTTTTCGCTATAGTTCAAAATTTAGTGCATATATTTATTAGAATAATATTCTAAAATATCATATTTTTAAGTTTTTGTTCCAAATTTAGCACTCTAAACATAAAATTCCAAAATAACAAAAATTATTTAGAAAAATACATATTTACCATAAATAAATTAAAAATATAATTAAAATATTATATTTAAGTTTTTTCTAATTTAAGATATATTATTTTTATAAAAAAAGTTTAAAAAAAAATTATATTAAATTTATGTTATTTTAAAAAATTTAAACTAATAGTACTATATTGGTACATAGACTTAAAAATAATATTTTTGTCAATTGACCTATTTGTTAATCTTTCACTACTAATGAAATAAAAAAGAGAAATACCTTATATTAGCATTAAATAAAGTTTTGGTGCCAATAATATCACTTAATTCAAAAACTTACACGAATAGCATTTTAACAAATAAAAAAAAACTAAAATATTCTTAATTTTAGTTTAAAGATAATTGCATATTATTTGAGTTCTGTCAAGATTTGATCTCCTTCCGAAATAAAAGTTTTGCTATTTTATTTAAAAGAGTGTATATATATTAAATAAAATATAATATGTTGATTAGCTATAGTATCATATTGGTTACACACTCTTTCTCTTACACAATTGTCCAAAGTTCGATTTGCCTAATTGCAACTTCTAATTTTTTTATTTCATTTAATTATTTTATTTAGGAAATGTTTCTTTAATATTAGGAAATTTTTATTTAATTTAGGTGAATAGTTACATTTTATGCAAAATTTAGGAAGGCTTTATGCAAATTTAGGAATGTTTTATGCAAATTTAGGAAGTATATCTTACGTTTTAAGAAGTTCTTTCTAAAACGTGAAATTAAATGAGTAAGAGTGTTTATCCACCATATTCTTCCACCTGTTTTCATCAAGAGTGTTTATCCAAAAAATATGAACAAGAGTGTTTATCCAAAAAATATCAGCAAAAATGTTTATCAACAATCACAAATATAAGTCATAAACGAAAACATCAAAATGAAAATATCTAAACTAAAATTTATCACAAAACTCATGAAAGATGCCAACTGACAACTTCATTCTTATGCCTTCTTCTGCGTCATCCTATAGCTTTGACATATCTTCAATGCCCATTAAATGACATTCAATCATTTTGAACACAAAAATAGAACAATTGACATCGGTTTTCGTCATCAAAAAAAAGAAAAAAAATTAGCTTTTTTTTGTTTATTAACGCGCTCAGTTTTGCTCCATGAGAATTTTCACAGCAACATCCTGAAATTGGAAAAGAATAATTTTGCAATCACCAAAACTAAAATGTTTATTAAGATACCATTAGAAAACTTAAACAGGAAGATAAATTTATGTTGTAAAGACAAAGGTCTAATTTAAACTAAAGACACACATATATATATATATACAAAACAAAATATTTATATATCAATTAGTTAACGCAACATATTGGTTACACAGTGTTTCTCTTATATAATGGTCCAAAGTTTAAAAATAAATAAGGTTATTTTATTTTATTTTTCATTTAAAAAATGGTACTTGTGGGAATTTAGGTTTGGATGCTAATTTAGTCACTAAAATATTATTTAATGTTAAATTAGTCAATTGCCCAATAAAAAATAGATAATTCTATATTTAGAATATTTCTATTTACTATTCCATTATTATTATTTATTTTGGAGTAAAAGTTAGCATAAAAATTAGAATAAATTTTAAATACAATGATACCATTGTTGAATATACGGTGTACCTTGGTTCGATCCGATTTTTCAACCACAATGAGAAATCTTAAAATTCGAGACCACATATTAAACCACATTTGAATTTTTTAGAGTAATATCTTAAAATAGCATATTTAAAATTATTTTCTTCTAAATCTAGTATTATAAAATTAAAATCCCAAAAATATCAAAAATAATTATATAAAATTACTTATTTACTCTAAATAAATTATACATAAACTTAAAACATTATATTTGGTTTTATTTTTTTTAACTTAGGATTTAATTTTTTCTATTAAAATATAGTTTTGATGTATTTTAATTTTAAATTTGTGGTATTATTAGAAATTTATAATAATGATGCTATTTTTGTAATAAAAATTTAAAATATACTATTTTATAGAATTGCCTAATTTTTAATTTCTTTTTTTATTTTTTCCTTTCATAACTTCTTCCAAGTTCTATACGTTATATTTTAACCAAATGTCAGTTTTGTAATTAGTTTTATTCTCTGTTTCCTTTTAATATTTTCCCTTGTTGTTTCTATCCACATTATCCCTATTTCATTGCTTTAACTTTCTATGTTTTCTCTCAATTGTATATTCTCGATTAGTTAACAAAGAGAAAATTTTCAAATATATTATTTTAAAAATATTGGTACATTTTCGTTGTAAAAGATAAAATATGAGAAACTAGACCAAGTAAAAAAATTATTAACTCAAACTCCAAATTTAAACATGTACTAGATTTATATCCACGCATAAAAATATTCACAAATTATATTTTATTAGTAAATATAAATTAAATATTTATATAATTTTAACTTTTATTTAAAATTACTTTTAATATTAATTTTTATATATATAAATTAAGAAAAGAAAATAATTATTTTTTATGAATTTAATACTATTTTTTGTTAGTTTAATAAAATATATTAATTTTCTAACCAAATTAATAACAATGACATATATTGTAATTATTCTAATAAGTTAAACTCATTTATATATTTATTTGAAATTTACTGTAATGATGATACGTCAACATGATATTTCTCTTAATAACACGTCATAATAAGGTTATTTTTTAAAAATGTTTCTCAAATAATATATTAGAGATTACGGTAGTAACTTAAATCTATTTATATTTATTTGAAATTATTTATAAATTAACGTATAAAAAATTTAAAGAAATAAAAATTATTGTTTTTGCAAATATAATAGTATTTTATGGTTAGTTGAATAAAATATATTTATTCTCTAACCAAATTAATATCAATGACATGTATTGTAATTATTCTAGTAACTTATTTAATATTATTTAACTTTGTCAGTTAAATAATATTAAAAGTTAACTAATATTTGCTTAATTGCAAAACTAACAAAAAACTAACATTTTTGTTACGGGATATTTTTTTCTAAAAAATCAAATTTCTCGAAAATTCAGTTTTGTAAATGAAATACAAAACAAATAATATATGTACGATGATCTAATAAAATTCATTAACTGTATTACAGATATGGTCCAAATCTTTGTTGTCTGTAAAGAGTGAAATATGACAGAGAAATAAAAATTTTCTATGGATAATCAAAGAGTAGGTAAAATATTTGTAGTTGATGATGATTGCGAACATCAATAATTTGTTGAAATGATACAAGATGATTATGGATTCGACAAGCAATATGATGTGTTTGAGTTAAGTTATCTTCTACCAACTGCGTTGTTAGAGAAAATGTCTTGCGATACTTCTCCTATGAAAGTAACAAATGATAAACAAGTTTGTAACTTAGTGAAGCTATGCAAATATCATGTTATACGTCTTTGTGTCTCTAAAAGTGTGAAGTGTGAAAATAATGAGTCTGAGGGTGATGATATCTTTGATGATGATGAAGATTTCGTTTTTGATGAAGATTTTGTTTTTGATGAAGATTTCATTGCTGATGAAGATGAGAATAAAGTTTACTCGAACGGTGAGGATTATAGTGTTTACGGTAAAGTCAAAGATGATGACAGTGATGAAGATGATAAGCAATTTAGTTTTAATTGTTGGAGATTTGAAAAAAGGATGTTACGAGCAAGGAGAAAGCTATACTCTACGACGTGTTGAAAAATCTATATATGAACCAAAAAATTTCTTGCAAGGTTGATTTGGTATCACAGTTGTATAGGATGTCGATTATGTAGCAATTCGGGTTCAAGGTTTATAATTTGTCGAAGATGTTGTATGTGGTAATATATCGCGTAAAAGATTGCGAATATAAGGTTCGAGCTGCGGTCAAATCTAGTGAATCTAACAAGTTTTGGGTGACAAAATATGTGAAAATCATATATGTTCAAGACGGTTGGAATAATTAAAGGAATTACTCCAAAACACATCAAAAGACTCAATTAAGGCAATGTATGGTATTTGTATGGATTATACTACTTCATATAGATCACTAATATATGCTCAAAAATTGGTAAAGAGAACAACCGAAGATGGATATGACAAATTGTTGCATATTTGCAATCCATTCAAAAACCAATCCGGGTACTGTGACAACAATTGAACTCGATGAGCATATAAGATTTAAATCTTTGTTAATCGCACATGGAGCTTTGATTTTTAGGTTTGATTATCTCCAAACAGTTGTTGTGGTGGATGGGTCCCATCTCACCGGCAAGTACAAAGTGTTTTGCTTGTGGCAACTGCACAAGGTGGGATTGAGACATATCCGATTGCTTTTCGGATTGTTGATTTTGAGAATGATGATTCGTGGGAATGATTTTTCACGAAACTGCGTTGTTGTATATCAGATGAAAATCCATTGGTAATAGTTTTCGATAGACACAAATCAATAATGAAGGCATGCACACGTATTTTTCTGCAAGCGCACCAAGGAATATGTTATCACCATATACAAAATAACATAATCACGAAGTTTAAGGGAGAACATTTAATGCACTTGGAGAAAGGTGTTGCGTACGCATTTACGAGAGAAGCTTGTAAGGTGGTTTTGTAAAAGACGTGAAGACGCTATGAAACTACAAAAACTCCACTCTCGTGGAGTTAAATATTTGTTGTCATACGTTCACATTATGCAAAAAAGTTAAAAGTGCAATGCTTTAATAGTACAAAATTTTATGTGATAGGAGGTTCGAAAGATAGTGACGTTGACTTACAACATCATAAGTGTGGTTATTATGTGTTTGATATTGAAAAAATACAGTGCGAGTATGCTATTACAGCTACGATGACTATTGATCTACATGTATCTACGATGCGATGTCCATTCTACACGAAAAGTTATTTGTCCACGACATATGCACATAATTCCAAAAAATGATGAGTACCCAAGTTGTTTCCGAAGCCCAATCTCTTATGCCGCTTGTCCGACGTCTTCCTGGGCGACAAAAAAAGTTTAGGTACCAATTGTTGCTTGAAATTGCAATGAGAAAATGAGCAAAGCCAAGAAAAGCACACAAGCAATACATTTGTTCAAAATGCAAACAACCCAGTCATAATCAAGTGAATTGTGTAAGTCTAGTTTTATTGTGTAAGTCTAGTTTTATTATTGTTGAGTACTCACATTTATAAAAGAACTATTTTTACTAATATTTTTGTTTAAATGTTGAATTTGGGGATAATAAATATAATGAGTAGTCTGCTGAGAAGTCTACCACAAAATCTGTCGAGAAGTTTGCCAAGATAAGTATGTCTTTTATAAAACATGAAACCATGCAATTTAATTAATTAGAAAACATAATGTTATCGATGATGTGTTACAAAAACATCCACTACCGTTCTACACAATAATTACAAATAACCTGTACAACACATCCATAAATACTAAGTCATAGTACTAAGTCATAATAAATCATACTGTTAAGTCAATCATAATACACATTACTCATAAATGTCCAACATGTCATACGACTTTTCTTCTATCCCACGTTGATTAGTCTCGTCGAAGATCTCTCTAGTAGTTTTCATGTTTGTATCACATTAGGCACTAGGAAATGACAATCCAAACACATTACACTCAATGTACTTTAGCGCAAACACCCCCACAATTCTACTCTTGATGTTTTGAGGAACTCCAAGACATTTGATGCGTGCATGCGTGTACTCGGTGCATTGATATTTATCTTTCTCGGCGAAAGGGATAATTCATTCAAAAGCATTGGAATCATCTGACTGAATGGCTTCACAGCCTCGGATATACGAAGATCGAACGTGTGATAGACCCCGGTGTCCCATATTACGATGTGACGATTCGATATTGATATCCACATAGCGATCCAATGGTTACCCATTACATGCAATGGTGATTAAATGTCATCAACTTCGATACTCCATGTCTTTCCTGTTCTGCAGTAAGATGGTTTAACACCTGCATGATAGTCAAATGATCCTAGAGAGAGAAATCTTCTTGAACCATCTGCATTCCTGGTGGAATTCATGAAGTGCTTGTGATGGTTATATGATATCTCTAGTTTTATCCTAGAAAAATCCGTGCAAGTGCACATAATTGCAATTATAGTATAAAAAAAGTTATCATATACCTAGAGACCTAATATTACATGATAAATTCTAAAAATTAAATTAAACCAAACAAATAAATAGAATAACAAATAAGATTGTTAAATGGCAAATTTTTTGGAAACTAAGTTTAATTCAATGATATAAACGTTAGGATTTGGGAAATTCTCAAGCGAAATTGTAGATTAGAAAATTGTTAGGATGAATAACCGTTCTCAACTTGAAACACAATTGCAAATCAACCAACTTTCGTTGTGAATATTATTTATGTCTAAACAATAGAATTTCAAATTTCTTTGCAAATTCAATCAATCTAGGCATGTATTAAAGTTCAAGTTTGATTGTTCACAAAATCTTTAAGCCAAATTTCTTTGCATCTAGGTAATTTTCTCATCTAATATAGGTAAGAAAAAACAATAATACTTTCGTATTTATTGATTAACCTAAATTATAAATTTTAGGTGATCAAACTAGAATTAGGGTTTAAAAGGATCCTGATGAAGAATTATGCGATTATCCTAACAATCCATATAATCTAAAAATTCATCTTTAACCTTTGAAAATAACTAAACCCAACAAACAAACTATTCAGACATGGAGATGGAAACAAACATCATGAATGAAAAAAAAATTCATAATAGAAATTAATAAACGATATAAAAATATTTGAATTCTTCTCTCAGATGAACGAAGTCTCTGAATTGTCTCCCCAAATGCCCTAAAATAAATTTCTCTTTGAATCTACAATAAAATAAAACTCAATTCTCTCTAATAGCTAAAATAGACCTATTTATAGCTTAAAACACGAATTGGGATATTTCGAAGTTTCTCGATAAATCTGAACCAAAGATGCAATATTAGAAAACTTGGATCGAAAGGGGTGTCGATCAACACTAGACATGGTGTCGATCGACACTTATGTAAAATCCTGAGTAAAATTTTGCTTCATACGTCCTATGTTTCCTCGTTGTTTAATTTGACTCCGATATACCTCAATTATTACAAATCAAACTCGTGCAGGAACCTACACTCCGAAAAACACTAAAAGTACTCGATAAAATGACATATATCATGGGTAAAAACCATGATGTATCAACTCTCCCAAACTTAGCGTTTGCTTGCACTCAAGGAAAACAACTAACTAAATCTGTGGAAGAGGTTTGAAAACTCGGAAACTCACCTTCTCTTTAGAGTACTGCTATGACTTTTCAACTTATAATCCACATGACATAAGACCAACCTAAATCAAACCACCATGTACTTCTCCGTATGCAATTGCAATTTCCCAAATCCAACCCAAAATTTCTCAACATTATCATAAGCATTCATCGTTGGGTCTCATCTATGATCTCAATGACAAGAATCTTCTAGACTCATTCATGTATTTTTTGGTACTCTTTTTCTCCCCTATACTTATCGTTTTTTTATCAAAGCTATAGGCGAATAATGGTATCACGGAAAATTTTCCTAACCTCGCTTCTAACATTTGTGTGAACATTTCTTTTTAAATAAAATAAAATCATTTCATCTTTTCCATTTTTTTAATCTTTTTTTCAAATAAGGGAGAGGGGTATCATCTTTTTGATTTTTTACAAGTTGCATTTGTGAGGTATGAACAATGAGTCAAAGAGTGCATTTCCAACTGATTTTGACTCAATAAATCGATAACTGATTCAAGAAAAATATAAAAATGACTTAAAACAACAAAAAATAAACAAAAACACGCTCCTCCCTTGGACTTAACCAACACTGTCCCTAGTGTGATTAAGACAACATGTCAAAAAAAAGACACAAGATAAAATAAAAAAGAAAAAGACAAAAAAAGATAGAAACTTACTTGGGTATTGGTGTCGATCTGCTTTGCGATGCAAGATCAGTGTCTATCGTCACTGATCGACAACCAAGGGGTGGTCGACACCTGCTCGACACCATAATTTTAGAGCTCGATTCTGCGTTGTGTCATGGGTATGGTGTCGATCAATGCTAGTGTTGGTGTCGATCGATGCTAGTGTTGGTGTTGATCGACACTGATGTGTTTTTTTAAAACAAAAAACAAAAAACATGCGAAAAACCAAAAAAATAAAATAAAATAGAAATATGTACGAACTCACAAGTGGGTTGCCTCCCACTAAACACTTGTTTTCAGTCATTCTAGACTTAGGCAATTGGGGGATTTGATAATAGAATAATGTGTACATCCGGTATATCAATGTGAGCCCAATAATATTTGAGACATTGACCATTCGCGGTAAACTGCTTGCCTTTAAGATCCAATAACACGACAACTCCATATGGTCGGACTTTTTTGATGGTGAAATGACCTGACCAATAAGTATGAAGTTTTACAGGAAACAGTTGTAAACAAGAATTGTATAGAAGTACCTAGTCTTTCGGTTTGAAATGGCGAGTAATGATTTTCTTATCGTGATATGCTTTTGTGCGCTTTTCGTAGATCTTTGAATTCTCATATGCATGATAGCGTATCTCATTGAGTTCAATGATTTGAATCAATCTCCTCTACCGCGGATTTAATGTCAAAATTAATCATCTTTACTGCCCAAGCTGCGTTATGCTCCAACTCAACTGGAAGGTGACATGCTTTTCCATATAACAAATAGAATGGTGTCATGCCAAGTGGTATCTTGAACACGGTTCTGTGCGCCTATAGTGTATCAGCTAACTTTGCATACCAGTCTTTGCGAGTTTTTCCAACTGTCTTTTCTAGTATTTTTTTATTTTTCTATTGGAGACTTCAACTTGTCCACTCGTCTACGGGTGATAAGGAGTTCCCACTCGTCTACGGGTGATAAGGAGTTCCCACTCGATGGGAAAAACCAAGATTCTTCAAGAGTTTTTCAAAAACCTTATTAATGAAATGAGAACCTCCATCACTAATTACCATTATAGGCACTCTTTTAATATGGGAAATCTAATAGATTTGAACATCTTTATTACCACTGATGCATCATTCGTTGGACTAACAATCGCTTCAACCTACTTAGAGACGTTATCCACTCCAAGTAAGATGTACCCTTTTTTCATATGATAGAGGAAATGGTCCCACAAAATTGATGCCCTACCAGTCAAAAACCTCAACCTCTAAAATGAAATTTTGTGGTTTCTCATATCACTTACTAATCTTTCCTTTCCTTTGGCACACATCACACTACGAAATAAACCTGTGAGCGTCTTTTAACATCGTCGGCCACCAGAATCCTATTTGTAAAACTTGGAGATGGTTTTGAACGTGGGAAAGTGACCAACATAATTAAGTAGACCCATGACAATGATACAACACATTATGAACCTATGATTCAGATAGATATCTCCGGTAACTCCCATCGGTATAGTGGTTGTACAAGTATGGTTCATCGTGGAAATATTGTCGAATTTCGTGCAAAAACTTTTTCTTAGCATATCCCCATAAACTCGTCAGGTTTCTCTTCTACCGTAAGGTAATTGATAATATCACGAGACCACGATTGCACAAGAGTAGCGACAGTCGCTACAACATTGAATTCTACCTAAAAATCATTATCTTCTATCCCTTTTCTAGAGTCTTGGATTGGGTGTCGATCAACACCAACATTTGTGTCGGTCGACACCACACCTGGACAACAAATTCTTGCCTCGATCATATAAACACTTTTTTAGGTAATTTGTCATCTATCGGGACATGTTCATCGATCCTAATCCTTGAAAGATGGTCTGCTACGTTCTTCTCAGCTCCTTTTTTATCTTTAACCTCGATGTCAAACTCTTGCAACAAGAGAATCCAACGCAACAGACGAGATTTGGCATCCTTTTTCTGCATCAGATACTTCAAAGCAGAGTGATCCGTATGCACCAAAAGATTAAAACCAACCAAATACGATCGAAACTACTCAAGAGAAAAAACTACTGCGAGCAACTCTTTTTCTGTAGTAGAATAGTTTCTTTGTGCATCGTCCAATGTCATACTTGCATAATAAATGACTTGAAGTTTCTTATCCTTTCTTTAACCCAAAACTACTCCAACTACGAAATCATTAAAATTACACATCACCTTCAAAAGTAAATCATAGTCTAGAGGTTGCACAATTGAAACACTCACCAATGGTTGCTTAATCGTCTTAAAAGCAATGAGACAACTAGATGAAAGAACAAAATTTTGCATAAACCAAAAATTTAGCCAACCAGACAAATCACTTTTTTTTGAAAAGTCTGTTCTGTAAAAAAAAATACAAATAAGTCTCCACAAAACGAAAATTTCACCAAATCAAAATTTAAATTTAATCTTACCAAAAAATATAAAACACATTTCCCGGGAATTCTGCTTTGTAAACAAAATACAAAGCATATTTCAAGAGAAGTATACACAAACAAATTTTTTTACCAAACCAGAATTTTAATTTAAACTTACAAAAAAATACAAACTAGACTTTTAAGGATGTCTCATTTGCAAAAAAATAAAAATAAAATAGATTTCTCATGAATTATGTTTTGTAAAACAAATATTTTGTTTACAAAACAATTTTTTTGGAAAGTGTTCTTTGTATTTTTTTAAAAAAACAGACTTGTCGTAAAGTCTGCACAAATTGAAATTTTGAGCAAATCGAAATTTTAATTTAACCTTATCGAAAAATACAAATCAAACTTCCCAAAAAATTTATTTGTAAATATAAAAAATTTATTTGTAAATATAAAAAATCTACTTTGTAAATACAACTTCAGTCAATTGCTAAACTAATCTTTTTTTGTTACAAAAATATATTTTCCTAGAAATCTGCAGTGTTTTTTTGTATATAAATCAGACTTTTCGTAAAGTGTTTTATGTGATGCAACTTTGGTCAACTTTTAAGCTAACTTTTTTTTATCAAACACTTTTTGAAAGCGTTTGATGTTTTTGTTATACAAATCATACGTCTCAGAAATTTTGATTTGTAAATATAACTTTGGATCATTGTAGAACTAACTTTTTTGTTGCAAAAGCGGACTTTCCGAAAAGTTTGCGGTGTTTTTTGTATACAAAACATATTTTTTGGGAAATTTGTATTGTAAATGCAATTTCGATCAATTGCAAAATTAACTTTTTTATCCAAATGAGAAGGCTGTTTTTTATACAAAACACATTTTCCGATAATTTTTTTGTTTTTTGAAGTCTGTAGTGTTTTTTATACAAGACAGATTTTTCGAAAATGAAATTTCGGTCGACTACAAAACTAACTTTTTTTATTCAAAAATAATTTTTTATAGAAGTGTGTTGTTTGTATTTAAACTTTAATCATTGTATAAATATTTAATCATTCTATTTTCATCTTTTTAATATTAATTGAAAAGTGTAATTTGAAAGAAGTATACTATGAAAAACAGTTGAACACGTGTTGAACACAGAGATTTACGTGCGCAAACTCACATAACTTTTATTAGAAATCTATTAAATAAGTTCCTTATAACCTATTTAATCAGTTTTATACGACGTCACCATTTACTCGCCCCTTAACGATTTCTAATCTACCCAAGCTCAGCTTTGCGACACTTGTCGTACACACTCTTTTTACATTCGCCAAGTTTTATCCTAACCCACGAGCTACCCCTTTTCTGACTCTCAGAAAACCTAAACCTAGAGTTTTTCATCATATAACTATTTATATGAATCTCTAGAAAACCATATACCAATATTTAGTGAATCCCCAATATTCCCTAAATATTGTCCTTACTTATTGTGCATATTTTTGTCTTGCACAATATTCTCCAGAGCTCATCCACTTGTGACGCGCCATGACACACTTCATGAGCTCCAATCAGATTGCACCATGTGTGCACCGTCCACCTAGACGACCCTTCTCTGTTGCACAAACTGTGCAACATTCTCCATATTGTGTAGAGTCTTGTCTTGCACAATAGTCTTCACTATTTATCCATATGCGGCATGCTCTACCACACTTCATGAGCTTCAGTCATGCTGCATCACCTGATGAGGACATCATATCGTATGTCCAGCCAGGAGACCAGACTAGCCGACCAAGAAGCTTGCCCGAGACAGCCGGGCCATTTGGCACATCTGCCGGCCCAAGCAGTACCGTCGAACCCTCGACCAATAGGATCAGACCGATTAGCATTGCCGGCGGAGAGGCCCAAGCTTCCGGCACACTTGGTGGTGACGTGGATGACACCGCCGGTCCCCTTGGTGATGCCGCTGACTCCGGGATCAACTTGGCTGGTCCTGAAGGCATTCTGGTCAGTACCTCGCACAGTCTAGCCGATCCAGCCGAGTGCACGAGCATTTTAACTTCTACACAAGGAAACTCGGACCAGATAAGCTACCAGCTTCAGGACATGCATCTAGAGGAAGTATCCACACCACTAGTGCCACCAGGAGCAATGACAAGGAGTAGATCAAGAGCACTCTTCTATAAGTTCAGCTTATGGGTCGACAAGCTCCTAGAGGAAGATCGACTAAGGACAATGGGCCAGAAGTACAAAGAAGAGTCCAAAGGCTTCTCAACAATGCAATGAACTTCAGAGACTTGGGCTTTAGTGGCAAGAGAGGCCAGGGCCCAAAGATTCCTAACCCTACTCTAAGTCGAAGACTAGGAGCAAGGCGCGTGCATGCCACAAGGATGGCCACATTCCATTTCTTGGGCGTGAGGTAAGTAAGGTAAGTTTCAATTCGAATATATGCCTCTTTCTATTTTGCAGGGTAGGATCTAGATTGTTTACATTTTTGAGTCAAGAACATTTTAGGAATAGGTCCTTTTTTCGGTTATGCACTTTTGTATCTTTTCCATTTGTGCACTTTTGTAAACTTTCCTTTTCTTTATTTGAGTCGACCCTAGAAGGTCAAGCTGTCGAGCATATTAATAAGGCTCCTTCCAACATTGTAGTTCGACAACCTTTTTGATATTAATAAAGTGCGAATTTTCTCTTTACAAGTTTTTCTCTCAAAGAAGCTTGTGCGCTTAGAACCTAGTTGAGACTAGCCTTCCTAGCTCTAAGTTTGTGATTTATCACGAGGTTCATCACCCCTTGTGTGGTTCACTTCACCCCTCCATCGAATACCAACCCAAAACCCCCTATCTAAGAAGTCTAAGGTCAAGTTTCTCACCTAACCTTCTCCAAACAGCCCACGCGCATATAAGCCTTGAATCGAGACTTGTATCACCACCTGTGCACCATCCGCTTGGACAATTTTTCGCTGTTGCACCACCCGTGCAACAACCACCTCATTGTGCAGAGTCTTGTCTTACACAACAATCTTCACTACTCATCCATCTGTGGCATGCCTCGCCACACTTCATGAGCTTCATCTTCACTACTCATCCATTTGTGGCATGCCTCGCCACACTTTATCAGCTTTAAGATTGCACCACCTGTGCAACGTCCACTTCCGAACAATTCTTCACAGTTGCACAACCTGTGCAACGATCATCGATGCACCTCTGTGCTAACAATCTCCCCCTTTTGGTGTAAGTGTGACACCTCAATGTACCCGCACCAACCAAATGACCAAGCACACACATACAAACAACCAAACTTGGATAACATTCACAACAACCCGTTATGAACACACAACTATCGATCCAACACACAACCATTGATCTAAATTAAATTCTAGTATCCTAAGATGCATCAGTTCCGAATCACAACACCCGACATAGTACCACATATGCCTAAACACCTAACCCACATAACAACATTTTATCCTAACACACCACAACATTTCAACCTAACGAGTATTCCCCCTATCGTTTGGAATTTGTTCCCCATACTCATCATCGCTCTCATCTTCTGTAATCCTGTTGTTGCGAATGTGTGTGACCACCACTCCAGATGAATTCTCCCCTTACTTGAGTGCACACTTAGAGCAAAATTAATCACAGAGGTCAAATAAGCCAAAGGTAGAGAGAGACGTGTACCTTCCTTTGTCTGATGCTACACCAATAACCAAACTTGATCATAAACTGTCTTACCAAATTCCTTTGTCCGAATTCCTTTCTTTGAAGCGTCATGAATAGAGATTGAGCTCTCCCCTCAATCATGGATAACTTTTTCGATCTTCGAAGTCAATTCCGTTCTAATGCATCCGTTTGCCTCCTGTCAATGGTGCTAAATCTCCCTTCGCACATATATCATGTTGATGCACAAATGATACTAAAGGTCACACAAATTTGCATAAAATTCTCAAAAAGAATGGATTGGTTCTTATATGCGCAGGAAACCAAAGCACTAGATAAACACACCTGCTCCACAAATCATCACCACTAAAAGAAAACTGTCAGTAAAGCATGAAACGTTGCACACTTGTGCAACACGTGTTCAATTACCCTGGATTTTAACTTCTTACACACTTATGCAACATTTGCTCAATTCTCTTGTATTCGCAACTTTAAGACACATGCATGAACATATCCCATGCAGTTTGAATATGTCTATTAGTGAAGTTTAATTGAATTCATCATCCTGTCACATCTGAGAAATTTAAAACAAGTTGAAACCAAATTATCCCATTTTATTAAAACATCATCTATTGCAGCACAATCTACCCTATCGAACAACTACTAATACGGCAAAACTAACACAAATGTACTCAACGGAACAACATGCGATTATCACTCCTCTTATCACGATGTGGTGCATTTAAAAAAACTTAGAATCAACATGCGAACCACCACTAGTGCTATAGAATATATGCAATGCAACCTATCACTCTATACTCATCATCAGAGGTTCTAAAGGTCTGAATTATGATATATCTCAACTGAGATTGTGGTAGAAACCTGAGCCGCGAACACATTTTCCATTCCCAAAAAATTTCCTCTACCCAATCCGAACAGTGATCATGCTTAGAACAGAATATTGTATCATCATGTGCCAAACCGAGTATCCATCATATTAGGTCTTATCTTTTCCACACATTTTTTTTTCTTACCCTTTTTTTTTTCTTTTCTCGTTTTTCCCTTTTTTATGTATATAACATATCTACACCATCGTCACCACTGCACATATCCATTGTACACAATTCATATCTCACTAACAGTGGATGACATGAGGCTTTGAGGGGGTGATATATACAATGGGAGTAAAACACATCAAGTTTATGATAACCCTCATGACATCCTTACTAATGCACACTCGATCAGATCTCACACACACCAAAAGCTTTTCAAAGAGAGACAAGCTTGTTAAATCCAATGAGTTTCTAAAAACATCAACAGCTTGTTTCTTGAATGCAACATGAACAAATTCAACAATGTCATTCTCCACTAATTCCCTAATAAAATGATGCCAAATGTCATTATGCTTAGTTCATGAGTGTCGAACATGATTCCAAATTATGTTTATCACACTCAGATTATCAAAATGCACGAAAGGGATTAGAGATTTGATACCATAGTCAGCACATGTATGTTGCATCTAGAGGATATGTGTGCAACTGTTGCCGCATCCCATCTGCTCAACTACTACTGCTGAAGGTGTGATACATTCACTGTCTCTCCAGTTGTCCAACTTATGAGCCTTTTGAGTTACTCGTGCCTCAACAATCTTATAAGGGCTAAACATATTCAAGAGTCCAAGTTGTCTGTGGCACAAGCTTGATTGAGACTCGGCTGACGCAAGAGATGACTCTGAGGTAATTCACATGTAGCCGTTGTTAGTTGACCTAACTCCAAATAGCTTTGAGTGCCTATGCTCATTTATAGCTCGATAATATCTTTCGGTGAATTCTACTGTCCAATCCTCGTCGCACAGTTGACTAACATTGATTAGATTTGCTTTCAAACCTTGTACGTAGTGCCCATTTTTCAAATCTGGATGTGAATCTGAGTCAATTTCACCAACACACACCATTTTCCATTTAGCTCCATCTCCAAATGTCACATTGCATGTTTCTCCTTTGACCCATGTTTTCAATATGGTTGCATCTCCCGTCATGTGTCGAGAACATCCACTGTCAAAATACCACATAGAATCTTCACGGTTTGATCCAAAGATATGAGTTTTCTTGCTATTTCCATCGAGTTTCTCTTTCCCATGTGCATTATGTTGTTGAACACACAGATTACACACGAATTCCATGTTCGTAGCATTGGGTACTTTCTCATATAGCACCGTTTTCTCAATCCACAACATGCGATATCTTTTAGGTTCCACATAACATTGATCTTCAGCCCAAGCCCGTTTCATGCATGCTTGAAAGGCTCTACACTTTCGTATGATATTCCCCTTCTTTCCATAATGGTAGCATCCCTTGTGTTTGAGTCCTCTGTAACCACTTACTGCATTATTTCTTATGGCCTAAGCTGAGCTTTTGGCAGCAGAGCGATTTTTCCCTTCACTTCCATGGCTTTGACCATCAACACCTTTAACAAAGTTAATCAAATTAGTGCCATCACTCTTGAAAATTGACCCATCATTCTCGGCATATCCTATGTAATCCAGTTCCCAATTGTGCTTAGAAGATCTCCCCATGGCTAAAATCTGATCCAACGACTCAGATCCTTTGTTCAACATTCAAACCTTCTTGTAATTCTCTGTTAGATCGTGTTCCAACGCCTTGCTCTTATCTCTTTCCTGATGTAGCAGCTTATTCATCACGTTCAACCTTGTCTCCAATATCTGAATCATTTGTGTCTTTGGATGTTCCTGTTGCACAAGGTTTGCTGCTTGCACAGGACAAGTTTCTGCCATGTTTGTATTGTTGCTACTCTCTAGCTCTAGAATATTGACATTTGCTTCTAATATTACTTTTTCCTACCAATTATAAATTGATGTTACTCAACGACACCAAATTTTCAAACAACACTTGATATTTGGCCTTTGCATCTACTTCATCATGATCATCTGAATCTGAATCAGGTTCATCATTTTGATTAACTTCCTCTTCTACAAATGAAACAAAGTTCATCACATTATTTTCATCATAACTCTCATCATATTTTGTATCACTGAAGCTTAAAAGAGAATTTTCACTCCCTTTCTTAAGGTTTGGACATTCTGATTTTGTGTGTCCAATCCTTTTGCATTCGAATCATTTTAGTTATTTCCTCTTGGCAAGTGGACATTTTGATTTGAAATGGCCATAACCCTCACATTCATGGCACTGAACATCATGTCTTCGGCTTGACTGGGTGTTTTCATTTCTTCCCACTCTATTCGAGGTATGGTTAGCGTCGTATTTATGTCCTTGTGCAACCAGCTTGGATTGTCCCCTTTCCATTCTCTTCAGAACCTTTTTAAAGCTTCTTGCCATCAAGCTCACGCTCTCCTCAATCTTTTGGTTCATGTTCTCCTCAAGCTTCTTGATCTGGTCCTCTCCTCTATGTGCAGTAAAGGCAATCCCCTTCTCTAGTTTCGGTTGCACAGCTGCAGCTTCCATCTCTTCAGCCTTTAGCATACCTAATAATTGTGAGAACTTCATATCATCGGTATTCATAGCCATCTTAAGAACAGCTTTGTGAGATCCAAACTTCGCAGGTAGGCATCTCAACATTTTCTTGACAAGTTTTTTATCGTTGTAAACTTTCCCCAAAATAGCAGCCTCATTAGCAATAGAACTCAACTTAGAACCAAATCTAGAAATCGATTCCTCACTATCCATGCGCAGATTCTCAAACTATGAGGCTAAATGGTCTAACCTTATTCTCTTCACCGTTGATGTACCTTCACATGAGTTTACAAGGATATCACAGGCGTCTTTGGCTGCTACACATCCCTGCACCAGTTTGAACTGTTCAAGATCGATTGCATAGAAGATTTCAGTAAGTGCCTTGGAGTTGAACTTCGATGCACTCTTGTCTGCCTCAGTCCCTCTTTCCTTCGGTTTTGGTATCTTTTCTCCTTCTTGAGTCAATATGGTTGGTTCTTCCCAATCCAACTCTAGAGCAGTCCATGCATCTTCATTGATTCCCCGAATATGTTGTCTCATCCGCACTTTCCAATGCCCAAAGTTATTCTCATTGAGAATAAGAGGTTTTTGAATAGCAATAAACTCCTTAGGTGTCTCCATATTTCTCCACAGGATCTCAACCTGTCAATAGATTCAAATCTATTGGCGGTGACCCGCTCTGATACCAATTGAAAAGAACTATAATTTGAAGAACAGTTGAACACGGGTTGAACACAGAGGTTTACGTGTGCAAACTCACACAACTTTTATTAGAAATCTTTTAAATAAGTTCCTTACAACCTATTTAATCAGCTTTACACGACGTCACCATTGGCTCGCCCCTGAACGATTTCTAATCTACCCGAGCTCACCTGTGCGACACCTTTCGCACACACTCTTTGTACACTCGCCAAGTTTTTTCTTAACCCATGAGCTACCCCTTTTCTGACTCTCAGAAAACCTAAACCTAGGGTATTTCATCATATAACTATTTATATGAATATCTAGACCAATATTTAGTGAATCCCCAATATTCACTAAATATTGTCCTTATTATTGTACAGATTCTTGTTTTGCACAATATTCTACAGAGCTCATCCACTTGTGACACGCCATGTCATACTTCATGAGCTCCAATCAGATTGCACCACCTGTGTACCGTCCACCTGGACGATCCTTCTCTATTACACAACCTGTGCAACGTTCACCTTGTTGTGCAGAGTCTTGTCTTGCATAATAGTCTTCACTGTTCATCCATCTGTGGCATGTTCCACCACACTTCATGATACAAGCCTCGATTCAAGGCTTATATGCGCGTGGGCTGTTTGGAGAAGGTTAGGTGAGAAAATCGACTTTAGACTTCTTGGATAGGGATTTTTGGGTTGGTATTCCATGGAGGGGTGAAGTGAACCACACGAGAGGTGATGAACCTCGCGATAAATCACAAACTTAGAGCTAGGAGGGCTGGTCTCAACTAGGTTCTAAGCGCACAAGATTCATAGAGAGAAAACTTGTTGGAAGAAAGTTCTACTTTATTAATATCAAAAAGGTTGTCGAACTACAATGTTGGAAGGAGCCTTATTAATATGCTCAACAGCTTGACCTTCTAGGGTCGACTCAAAGAAAGAAAAGGAAAGTTTACAAAAGTGCACAAATGGAAAATATACAAAAGTGCATAACCAAAAAAGGACCTATTCCTAAAATGTCTTTGACTCAAAAATGTAAATAATCTAGATCCTACCCTGCAAAACAGAAAGAGGCATATATTCGAATTGAAACTTACCTTACTTACCTCATGACTAAGAAATGGAAGGTGGTCGTCTTTGTGGCATGCACGCGCTTTGCTTCTAGTCTTCGACTTGGAGTAGGGTTAGGAATCTTTGGGCCCTAGCCTCTCTTGCCACTAAAGCCCAAGTCTCTTAAGTCTCTTACATTTTTGAGAAGCCTTTGGACTCTTCTTTGCACTTCTGGCCCATTGTCCTTAGTCGATCTTCCTCTAGAAGCTTGTCGATCCATAAGCTGAACTTGTGGAAGAGTGCTCTTGATCTGCTTCTTGTCATTGTTCCTGGTGGCACTACTGGTATAGAAACTTCTTCTAGATGCATGTCCTGAAGCTGGTAGCTTATCTAGTCCGAGTCTCCTTGTGTAGAAGTTAAAATGCTCGTGTACTCGGCTAGATCGACTGTACAGGCTGGACTGTGCAAAATACTAGCCGGAATGCCTTCTGGACCGGCCAAGTTGATCCCGGAGTCGGCGGCGTCACCAAGGGGACCGGCGGTGTCATCCACGTCACCACCAATTATGCCGGAGGCTTGGGCCTCTCCGCCGGCAATGCTGATCAGTCCGATCCAGTTGGTCGAGGGTCCGACGGTACCGATTGGGCCGGAAGACGTGCCAAATGGCCCAGCTTTCCCGGGCAAGCTTCCTAGTTGGCCAGTCTAGTGTCCTGGTCGGACATACGACCTGATGTCCTCATCATCCCTTCCCTCTTCAGTAGGTTTTGACCTCAAAACTGGTTCATCTGCATGGAAAGAGGCTAAGTCAATTACGTTGAACGTGTTAGACACATTAAACTCACCTGGGAGCTCGATCTGGTAGGCGTTGTTGTTGATCCTCTCCAGCACTCTGAATGGTCCATCTCCTCTTGGTGCTAGCTTGGAACTCCTTAGGTTGGGGAACCTCTCCTGCCGTAAGTGTAGCCATACCCAATCGCCTGGTTGAAACACTACAAGAAAACTGCCAAAATATCACTGCATTTTGCGACCACATACGTAGTCGCAAAATTTGTGAACACATTTGCCACGATTTTACGACCAATTTGCGACTACGGAGATGTAGTCGCAAAGTGGTCGCAAAAGTGTGAGTAAAACTTGTAGTCACATATTGGTCGCAATACGCAACCATTAAGAGACTAAATTACGTCTGTTTTGCGACTGATGTTTGCAGTAACAAATCAGTCGCAAAATAGCGACTGATTTGCGATCACATAGGATAAATTCACATTTTTCCTAAGTATTTTTCACATTTACAACTTCTATTTGCATTTTTATGTAAGTACTAACCATTATGAGTGACCACATATATACAAAATCATATTTGTATTCATTTAAATTTTAGAGAACATTTGAAATGTATATAAGAGATATAAGGTTAAGGAAATGTGTTATGTGTTTTAGGTAAATGATTTGTAAATTTGGAAAATTTGGTAAATGTTGTTGTTTTCTTATTAATTGAAATTTGTACAACTTATAATCAAGTTATCAATCTTATATAATTTAATTTATTTATCAAAATCATAAAAGTTAGTGTTTAGGGTATTATTTGTTACTGATTTGCCACTACTTTGCCACTGCATTGAGATTATAGTGGCAAATCAGTCACAATTATTACTTGTGGTCGCAAATTAGTGGCAAATTTACCACTAATTTGCAACCACAAGATCAAAATTTGAACTGCAGTCACAAATCAGTCGCAAAATAGCGACTGATTTGCGACCACATAAAGTAAATTCACATTTTCTCTAAGTATTTTCCACATTTACAACTTTTATTTGCATTTTTAGGTAAGTACTATCCATTATAAATGACCACATATAAAAAAAAATCATACTTGTATTCATTTAAATTTTAGAAAACATTTGAAATGTATATAAAAGATATAAGGTTAAGGAAATGTGTTAAGTGTTTTAGGTAAATGATTTGTAAATTTGGTAAATTTGGTAAATATTGTTGTTTTCTTAGTAATTGAAGTTTGTACAACTTATAATCAAGTTATCAATCTTATATAATTCAATTTATTTACCAAAATCAAAAAAATTAGGGTTTAGAGTATTATTCATAACTGATTTGCCACCATTTTGCCACTACATTGAGAATGTGGTGGCAAATTAGTCACAATTATTACTTGTGGTCGCAAATCAGTGGCAAATTTGCAACCATATGTTTTTTTTTGAATAAATTAACCATGGTCTCAAATGAGTGGCATGCCACTCATTTGAGACCACAATGTTTTTTCTGAATAAATTAACAGTGGTGGCAAATCAGTGGTAAATTTGCCACCACAAGTTTATTTTTCAAATAAATTAACTGTGGTCGCAAATCAATGGCAAATTTGCCACTGATTTGCAACAACATGTTTTTTTTGAATAGCGACTGATTTGGGACCACGTCATTAATTTCGAAGTTTGCCACTGATTTGCGACCATATACGTGGTCGCAAAAAAAATCTATAAATACGTGATGGTTTTCCCTCATTTTTCACAATCAAACATTCATACTTTCTAAAACCTCTCTAAACACTTATAAAATCTCTCCCAATCCAAAAAAACCACAAACACACAAATGGCAAGAAGAGATAGTAATGAAATATAAATATTTTTAAAACATAATTATTTTGAAAATTAATTTTAAAAAATATTATTAAAAAATATTACTAAAAATTATTTAAAAATTAATTAATATTTATAATATTAATAATATTATTAAAAAATTAATTAAAATTATTGTATTAAAAATTAATAATATTAATAATTAAAAATATTCATAATATTATTAAAAATAATTTTGAAAAATATTAATAAAAAAAGTAAAAATTAATTAAAAATTATGTTGAAATATTTTTTAATTAATTTTTTTTAATCTAATTCCGTTGTAGCCGCAAATCAGTCACAAATCAGTCTCAATTTTTCGGAACCGATTTGCAACTACAAAATTTTTTTCGATTATTTTATAATCAATCGCAAATCAGTCACACTTTTTGCCACTGATTTGCGACTGCGTGTTAACTGTGGTCGCAAATCAGTCACAAAATTTTGTGACTGATTTGTGACTACGGGTTTTGTAACCACATATGTAGTCGCAAAATAGTGGCAAAATTTGTTATGGAAATTCAGTCGCAAAGTAGTCGGAAAAATAGTCACCACCAATTGGTCGCACATCAGTCGCAAATTGAACCACTACTACTGTGGTCGCAAATCAGTCGCAAACTACATTTTTTTGTGACTATGATTTTACGACTACTTTTGTTGGTCGCAAAGTAGTCGCAATTTCGAGTTTTGCGACCACGGAATGGATGTTTTTTTGTAGTGAAAGATCACCTCCTTTCTTCCTTTGTTAGCATGCGTCACGTACTGCCCGGTCCTCTTTTCCAAGTTTTATGCTACCTTCTGGTGTAACTTCCTTATGAACTCTACCTTGGATGCTCCGTTGAGGTTGGTCATCTCTGCTGGTGGCAGTGGCGTTTGCTCCAATGGGGTGAGAGGGTTGAAGCCGTATACTACTTCAAAGGGTATCTTCTTGGTTGCTGAGTGCATGGCTCGGTTGTAATCGAACTCTATGAATGGCAGGCACTCCACCCAAGTCTTGAGGTTCTTCCCTAGTGTAGTCCTGAAAAGAGTTGATAGTGTCCGGTTAACAACTTCAGTTTGGCCATCGGTTTGAGGATGGCAGGTGGTAGAGAAGAGTAGCTTCGTGCCTAACTTCCTCCAAAGGGTCCTCCAGAAATGGCTGAGGAACTTGGTGTTCCTGTCTGATACGATGGTCCTTGGCACTCCATGAAGCCGTACTATCTCCCCGAAGAACAGCTCGGCTGTTTGCGTGGCATCATTGACATTGGCATACGGAATGAAGTGTGCCATCTTGGAGAATCTATCCACCACTACAAAGATTGCATCTTTGTGGTTGATCTTGGGCAGACCTAGGACGAAGTCCATTGATATATCCACCCATGGATGTGTCGGTATGGGCAGTGGGAGATACAACCCGTGAGGTTGCACTTGGAACTTTGCCTTCTTGCAAGTGATGCACCTTGCACAATGAGCTTCTACAGTCCTCTTGATGTGTGACCAGTAGAAGTGCTCTTTGACCACTACTAGTGTCTTGTCGACACTAAAGTGGCCCATGAGTCCTCCTCCATGAGCTTCTCGGATAATAAGCTCCCGTAATGATCCTTGTGGTATGCACAACCTTCTCTATCGGAACAAGAACACCTCATGGATGTAGAACTTCCCATGACTCCCTATGCCACACTCCTTGTAGCTCTCGGCGAGGTCAGGATCATCCTTATATAGGTCCTTGATGTGCTCGAATCCTCACACCTTGGCTTCCATTGTGGATATCAAGGCAAACCTCCTTGATAGTGCATCATCTACCACATTGTCCTTGCCCTTCTTGTACTTGATGATGTACGAGAACGTCTCGATGAACTCCATCCACCTGACATGTCTCCTCTTGAGATTGGTTTGCCCTCTGAAGTGTTTGAGAGTCTCGTGATCAGTGTGGATCACAAACTCCTTGGACATCAAGTAATGCTACCAAGTTTCCAAGGCTCGGACAAGGGCATAAAGCTCCTTGTCATAAGTGGGGTAATTTAGTGAGGCACCGCCTAGCTTCTCACTGAAGTATGCCACTGGCCTCCCTCCTTGAGTCAGCACCGCTCATATGCCTATTCCAGAGTCATCGCACTCTACTTCGAATGTCTTGTTGAAGTCGGGCAAGACTAGCACTAGTGCATGTGTGAGGCTATTCTTCAAGGCTTGGAACGCCTTCTCCTGAGCTTCTCCCCAGCTGAATCCCATGTTCTTCATTACTACTACCGTCAATGGTGAGGCAATACTACTGAAGTTGGGCACGAACCTTCGGTAGAAGCTGGCCAGTCCGTGGAAACTCCTCACTTGGCTGATGTTGCTCGTTGTTGGCCATTCTTGTATGGCTCGGATCTTCTCCTCATCAACATATAGGCTCTGTGAGCTTACAACAAAACCTAAGAAGACAAGTTTATCAGTACAAAAGGTACACTTCTTGAGATTGGCATAAAGCTCTTCTTGTCGAAAGGTTTTAAGTACCATCTCAAGATGTGTAAGGTGATCTCTTAAACACTTACTGTAAACTAAAATATCGTTGAAATAAACTACAACGAACTTACTGATGTACGTCCTAAGAACTTGGTTCATAAGGCGCATGAAGGTGCTTGGGGCATTAGTCAAGCCGAATGGCATGACTGTCCACTCGTAGAGCCCCTGCTTTGTCTTGAAAGCAATCTTCCATTCATCACTTTCCTTCATCTTGACCTAGTGGTATCTACTCTTGAGGTCTATCTTGGAGAAAACCATGGCTCCACTCAGCTCATCTAACATGTCATCCAGCCGTGGTATCGTATGCCGGTACTTGACTGTGATGTTGTTGATTGCTCGGTAGTCCACGCACATTCGCCAAGTCCCATCCTTCTTGGGCACTAGTAGCACTGGTACGGCACATGGACTGAGGCTCTCTCGAACATAGCCTTTCTCCAGGAGGTCCTTGATTGCTTCTCAAGCTCCTTGGATTCCTTTGGAATCATCCGGTAGGCTGGCCGGTTGGGCAGGACTGCTCCGGGCACGAAGTCGATCTGGTGCTCTATGCCTCGTAGGGGAGGTAAGCTTGCTGATATCACTTCCGGGAACACATCCTAGAACTTGTTGAGGAGAGCTGCTACTTCAGGAGGTAGCTTTACATGTTCTTTCTCTACATTCAATACTTCTTTGAAAACCATTAGTAGCATTAGATCCTTCGAGGCTAAATCTCTCCGGACATGACTTGGTTGAATAAGAAAATTAGATCTAATGAGCTTTTTTTCCTTACTCATTTGCTGTTGAAGCTCATGTACCTGGGGAGGTGTGAGAGGAGCTAGGCTGACCTTTCTCTTGTCATGCACGAAAGTGTAGAGATTGGTTCGGCCATCATGCCTGGTCTCCTTGTCAAACTGTCATGGCCTTCCTAGCAGAAGATGGCCAGCTTGCATGGGCACCACGTCGCACACGACTTGGTCTTGGTACTTGCCACACTGAATGGCACAGTGACTTGCTCATGGATCTTGAACTCCACTTTGTCATCAAGCCATCTCAGTCTATATGGTCGAGGATGCCTTGTCTTCTCTAGACCTAGCTTATCAACCATGTATGCACTAGCAACGTTAGTGCAAGAACCACCATCTATGATGAGGTTACATACCTTGTCCTTGATGGTGCAACGGCTGTGGAAGATGTTCTCCCTTTGGATGGTCTCTGAAAGATCCACCATTGCACTGAGGATGCGTCTAGTGACCAGCACTTCCCCCACATCAGGGTACTCAATGTCACCGTATTCTCCTTTTGGTTCATAGTCCTCTTCATCTTGGGACTCATACTCTCCAGCCTCCGTAATCAGCATGACCCGGTTGTTTGGGCACTCCCTTGAGATGTGTCCACGACCCCTACACTTGAAACAAGTGATATCACATGATCTTTGAGGGTTAGAAGACTTACTAGGCTCTCTCTGATCATGGGTTGGTTCAGGAGGCTTGCTTTTGAACCTTGACTCGATCTCTATGCTCTTGCCCTTGTCTACGGGCTTAGGCATGTTGCTTGGTGCCCAAGGTGTCTTAGGCTTGCTGCAGATGTCTTGGCTCTTACGTTTGATGTGCTGCTCAGCCTGGACATATAGGTGGAACAAGTCTTTGAAGTCATTGTAGATTTGCCTTTTCACCTTGCGGCTGATTCTTTCTTGGAGTCTATCCAAGAATTGTCCCATCAATGCTTCTTCATCATCATTGAGCTCCAGCCTATTCCTTAGCTTCTCAAACTTTTCATAGTACTCCTCTACTGATCTGGTACCCTGCTTAAGAGTACGAAAACGACGTTGCAAGTCCCTATGAAAGTAAGGTGGAACAAACCTTTGTCACATGATATCTTTCATGTCGACCCAGGAGTCTACGGGCCTCATTCTTTTCCTCCTTCGATCAGATACCTCAAGATCCCACCAGATGAGGGTATTGTCCGTGAGTTGTGCTACTGCCATTGAGACTCTCCTAGGCCCTGGTTGGTTGTAATGATCGAAGATATGATCCATTCTTCTCTTCCAATCTAGGTAAGCCTCGGGGTCTACTTTTCCTGCAAAACTTGGAGGAGTTAGCTTAACATCAGGATGAGTTACCCGGTTGTAGGCGTGTTCATCTCCATCCTCATGATGTCTAGGAGGCATCCTTGGTCTCTAGTGAAGACCATATGGCTCGAAGCCATCATCTTCTGCCTCTGGTTGTTGTGGAGGTCCTCTCGGCCTATGGTGATAGTTATGAGGTTGTGTGTCCTCATCTCCATCTGGCTGGGGCTTCTCCTGTTCGTGCCATGTCCTAAGGTGCTCAAGACCCTCAGCACGGTCTTGCTCAGCTCTCACGTGCCTTATGGCCTAGAATCTCACATGCCTCTCCACGCGCTCCAACCTCTCGCCTATTGATGCGAGTTGTGTTTGGAGGGTGGTGAACATGGCCTTCATGGCCTCGGTTGCATCTCTATTTTCTTCTCCCATTGCGTACTACAAGGAAGAAAACAAGTTATTCTGCTCCTAGAATCGATTAGGAGGATGCTTATATAGAGAATTCGAAAATTATGCAAAAACAAAATCTGATAAAAGGAAAGATTTGAAAAAAATGGAAGATTTGAAAAATAGAAACTTTCTTGACAACTTGTGCTAACTGTCCAATTCGAATTCTTTTGGTATTTTCTCTATTTTCTTTTTCTTTTCTTTTTAATTTAACTTAAAAATAATGGAAATATGATTTAAGAAAAAAGGAAAACGTGAATGGTAATGCAAAAGTGAATCTAAACCCTAGTGATACATGTAGAAAGCTAGATGCACTTGGTTTGGAGTTTAATGTTATTTTTTTGGTTTTTCTTGAATGCGACTTAAACTAATGCAAGAACTAAAAATAAAACTAACTAAAGGATAGAAACAACATGGTTTAGGAGCTTTAAGCTCTGATACCAAAATGATACAAGCCTCGATTCAAGGCTTATATGCGTGTGGGCTATTTGGAAAAGGTTAGGTGAGAAACTCGACCTTAGACTTCTTGGATAGGGGTTTTTGGGTTGGTATTCGATGGAGGAGTGAAGTGAACCACACGAGGGGTGATGAACCTCGTGATAAATCACAAACTTAGAGCTAGGAGGGCTGGTCTCAACTAGGTTCTAAGCGCACAAGATTCTTAGAGAGAAAACTTGTTGGAAGAAAGTTCTATTTTATTAATATCAAAAAGGTTGTCGAACTACAATGCTGGAAGGAGCCTTATTAATATGCTCGACAGCTTGACCTTCTAGGGTCGACTCAAAGAAAGAAAAGAAAAGTTTACAAAAGTGTACAGATTGAAAATATACAAAAGTGCATAACCAAAAAAGGACCTATTCCAAAAATTTCTTTGACTCAAAAATGTAAAAAATCTAGATCCTACCCTACAAAACAGAAAGAGCCATATATTCGAATTGAAACTTACCTTACTTACCTCATGGCCAAGAAATGGAAGGTGGCCGTCCTTGTGGCATGCACGCGCCTTGCTCCTAGTCTTCGACTTGGAGTAGGGTTAGGAATCTTTGGGTCCTGACCTCTCTTGCCATTAAAGCCCAAGTCTATGAAGTCCCTTGCATTGTTGAGAAGCCTTTGGACTCTTCTTTGCACTTCTGGCCCATTGTCCTTAGTCGATCTTCCTCTAGAAGCTTGCCGACCCATAAGCTGAACTTGTGGAAGAGTGCTCTTGATCTGCTCCTTGTCATTGCTCATGGTGGCACTACTTGTCATTTCTCTAGATGCATGTCCTGAAGCTGGTAGCTTATCTGGTCCGAGTCTCCTTGTGTAGAAGTTGAAATGCTCGTGTACTCGGTTGGATCGACTGTACCGGCTAGACTGTGCGAGGTACTGGCTGGAATGCCTTCTAGACCGGCCAAGTTGATCCCAGAGTCGGCGGCATCACCAAGGGGACCGGCGGTGTCATCCACGTCGCCACCAATTGTGTCGGAGGCTTGAGCCTCTCCACTGGCAATGCTGATTGGTCTGGTCTTGTTGGTCAAGGATCCAACGGTACCGTTTAGGCCGGCAGACGTGCCAAATAGCCCGGCTGTCTTGGGCAAGCTTCCTGGTCGGCCAGTCTGGTCTCCTGGCCGGACATACGACATGATGTCCTCATCACTTCATGAGCTTCAGTCATACTGCACTACTTGTGCACCGTCTGTCTGGACAATTCTTCGCTATTGCACCACTTGTGCAACAACCACTTCATTGTGCAGAGTTTTGTATTACACAACAATCTTCACTGCTCATCCATCTGTGGCATGCCTCGCCACACTTCATGAGCTTTAAGATTGCACCACCTGTGCAACGTCCACTTCCGAACAATTCTTCAGAATTGCACAACCTGTGCATCGATCATCGATGCACTTCTGTGCTAACATAATTAATAAAAGAATTCTGTTTTACTTACCATTTGTTGTATCAATTTCATACAATTTTAATACAGAACTTTAAAATAACAATATATTTAATACATTATCACAATATATAATACATTTATTTCCCAATTAACAAAATATGTATGTTTAGGTTAACGATGAATTAAACAAATATTTAGTTTTGTAAATTATTTTTTAAAAAGATTTAGTTTGTGTATATAACATATGTTTATTTAGATAACAAAAACTTTAACTTTTATAACAAATATTAGTTACACTAATATTTTACAAATATTAGTTACACTAATATTTTACAAATATTAGTTACACTAATATTTTACAAATGCATTCTATCCTGTCATCATTTGAAATATTTTCTATCATTTCTCTAATGTACTAAATGAGGTACAAAATTTTTTAATAACCAACCGAAACAATCACTTAGCAAATTATTTTCCACTTTGACTTATTTGAACGTTGTCTTCACTAGTTGTCGTCGTTTAAAAACATTTTTCAGAATACGAAAAGGAAATGCATTTTTCAGAAACATAATCTAGATATGAATTTAAAAATAAATTAAAATTATATTCATAAATTATATAATATTATTTATTAATAAATTTAAATTAGATATTTTTAATATGATGTAATAGAAATACTTATCAAAGCAAGAATTAGAATAGCCAACATTAGAAAAAATGGGCTTAAGAAATTACATTGCATCACCTCATGATAGATGATGTAATATTTTGGTTTTGTAGTAGTCAAATCTGTGGTTTTCATGTTCTCGTGTCATGTATTTCTATTTGCTGAAGTTCGAAGTTTCGTCCAATTCATACACAAACTTTGTTTTGTGGTTATGATACGATAACGAATTTTGTAGGTATGCTATTTCATTCACGAATTTCTTGTTGTGAGCCGTAACATGCATTGATCTGACGGTGTTAACCAAACCATTAAGTGCTGCTTAGTCAGATATTATAGATTTAATTAATTTTAAATATTAACCATCCAATTAGGTAAACAACGCCGAATTTAAGTTTGCAACAGAATTAAACGACGTTGTTTTCTTCATTTTAGAAAAATATAGAAAACAACGTTGTTTGTTTATGAGTCGCAAAATTAGGTCGATTTTTCACAAAATTAGAGGAAGGGTGCAATTTTTTGCACACGAACAAACGAAATCGATTATCGGATTTCTCGACAGATTCAAGCTTTCCGAATTGCGTTGGAGGTCAGTAGAGTTGTTAATCGAAGAAATGAGGTAGGTATAGAAGATTTGGGGGTTGTTAATAGATCGGTTGTCGGATGTGAATCAAAGAAAATCATTTTGTTTTCGGGTTTGTGTGTTCCGATTTAGTTAGAGTTTTTGTGCGATGTGTTTATCTATTCTTCTTCCTCCTCCTCTTAGATACAAATTCCTTCACATGTACCATACTCTCTCTAATTTTAATTTTTCTCGATTATGTGTTATGATTGTCCTTGCTCGATCATTTCTTGAGGTTATCGAAGACAATTGTGATTCTAGCCTTAAGAACTTGGTATTTTAGATTAATTTCTGATATCATAGCCTTAATAACTTGGTATGATGTCTTTGATGCTTGACGGGGAGGGTTAGGGAATAATATTAGAGACTGATTATAGTATATGTGTATGTGTCTGATTTAATTTGATGGTTCTGTGAATTGATTGTTTTTTTATCTTGTAGTTTGGTAACGATGCAAACGATCCGAACGATGCAATATTCACTTGCTATTATAATGGAAAATTTGAGATAGTTAATGGCATTTTGAATTATGTTTGATGGGAGGCTTTGATTGTATAGACACAACTAGAGAACTTGTATACAAGCTTAAAAACATACTAAGAGTATCTCTGTATGGGTAGCAACTGTGGTATAAGCTTCCTTTCGAGGCATTGAAAAATTTGAAATACATGGTTGCTGGTGATGTAATGTTTCAAAAAATGTGTGCAGTAGCTCACTACACGCATGCAATAGATGTGTATATGCAGGCAAATGATGTTGAAGAATTGGTTGTTGAAAATGAAGAGCAAATGTCGATGAAATTGATTATCATAATGATGAAAAATGAAGAAACCTATGATGAGGGAGCTCGGGTGGAATCACATGTTGCTAATTTTGTTGATAACGAAGAACATGTAATTACCATAACACTCCAGATAACTCAGAAGATGAGGAACCACAAAGTAGACAATATGAAATGTGGAGAAGAAGAAATGGTGAGATTAAGCTTGGTCAAGTATTTGCTAGAATAAAAGAGTTCAAAGAGGCTGTCGTGGCGTATGTTCTAAAAGAATGATAGAATGTCAAATATATGAGATGGGGATTATACGAAAGCCATTGAATTAGTTAGGGCGTATGACTCCAAAGTTTATGACTTGATGATGAAAAATCCGAAAAGCTATAGCCGAGCTTTCTTCACAAACATAGCTTGTTGTGAAGATGTTCACAACAACTTCTCCGAGTCATATAACAGTGTCATTGACAAAGCAAGGGAATTGCCACTTGTGGAAAGATTGGAAACAATAAAGAGGCAAGCAATGGTTTGGATTGGACTGCGAAAGAAGAAGTTTATGGAGCATACAAGTACATTCACACCTAAATTCGCAAGAGCTACTGAGTTAGAAACTAAGTACAGGAAATACTGCAAGACATTTGTTGGACCAAATGAGTGGTTTGAAGTTACTGAGAATGGGTCACCCATTAAGGTGCATATGCGAAGAAGGACGCGTAGCTGTCAAATGTGGGATGTTAAGGGATTCCTTGTCACCATGCTTTACGGGTAATCTTAGACAAGAAGCTCGAGCTTGATGATTATGTGTCAAACTGGTATTTGACTTTTACCTGGCGCCAACAGTATAGCGATTCAATTCTCCCACTAAATGGCACAAAATTTTGGAAAAACTCTAGTGAAACAATTCAAGCGCCACCACGTGATCAATCTAAGGGTCGAAAGAAAAAAATATGAGAAGTAGAGTAGGCATGAGTCTCCTACCAAAAATGTCACCTTGAGCAAAAAGGAAGGACAATGCATTGTGGAAATTTTGGTTTGGCAGGACACAACTCAAGGAGATGTACTAATGTTGGAGTAAAGATCACAAGACCATCCAAAAATGATTCTCAAATTTCCGCGAAGTCTATACATGAAGACTACGGAGATGGACCAAACCAACCAACACAAAATTCTGTTAATTTTTAGGTTATTTTTCGGGTTAGTATGTAGACACGTCAAACTATTTTTTTGTGGAATGACATGTATATTTTGGTTTATCTTGGTGTAGACTATTTTGGTTTTTTGTAGAATACCTCGGTTTTTTATGTTACCTGTTTTTGAACAAATTTTTATGCCAAATCTTTTTGGATGTAACCTGTCTATCTTGGTGTAGGCTACCTCAATTATTAAAAATTTCGAGTATTAAAAGTTATACCAAATCTTGATTATACTAACACACATACTTCATGATAAAATAACCAAGTAGAACACAAATATGACTACATTACATACAATTATCTTCCGCAATTTTTGAATTTCACCATTATATTTTTTAATTTTTGCCTCCCACCCACACATAACTGCTTTCATGTCATCAATATCATTTTTAAACCGAAAACCAATAGTTTCGCAAATCCGTGTCTCACACTCGAGATTCTCGATTTCACTTTGAAAATTTCGTAAGCCATCCGCAAGGCTTCCCATATCTCCTTTAACATCATCAACAACGATTTCAACCTTTTCAATTTGTTCAACCAACGATTCATCTACCCATTTAAACAAAAGAGATTTTTGGTTTTCGGATCTATTAGGACAACAATAGAAAAGTTTTCCTGAATTTTGCTCAGTCCTTGAAGTTCGAATTGTAGAAGCTTCTCCACAGCGACAAACTCTTGGAATGCCTTTCCTCAAACAGTCCGATCGATTTCCTTAGTTCCACTCATTCTTTCATGAATTTTCACCACTGCACAAACGAGAGCACAAACTCCCAAAAATTATAAATCCTAATTTGACACTCCGCAAACCAGAGCACAAAAAACCAATTCGAAATACATACCAGAGTTTTTTGTACTGGAATTTTGCATCAAATTGATACTCCAATCTCTGAAATTTTAAAAATCCTAATTTTTCCCCTACGCCATTTTTGATTCACGAAGGGGAAAAGAAGAAGCTTAACGACGACGACGTTTTACTACATTGACAGTCATTTAATAAAACATTGTCGTAGTTGATTTGTCATCCTAATCAGTTATGGTGAGTTAAACATCGTTTATAACTAATGTATGATTAATATGAACCAATCAAATCAATGCATTTTACGGTTTCTAACAAAAAAATCGTAAATGAAATAGTATATCTACAAAGTTTGTTATCGATTTGTAACCACGTAGCAAAATTTGTGTATGAATTGGCCAAACCTCGCTGAAATTCTCTATTAGTTTAAAAAAAATCTTGCTTCAAAATAAATAAAACATAAACGAAAATGTAAACGTTGCCTATTTTTATGTAAAGTATATAGCTTAGTCAACAAACCTGTGGAATTTTTGGACTGAGGTAAAAAACAACAAAGGCCCATTAAAGTGGCCCAGCTATAAAATCGTTCCAGATGCGTATTTCAGGATTCGTAAATCCTAATATATAAAACTCGTTATTTTTGCTTCCCTTTAATTCCCTTTAATATATAAAAATATAATTTATTTGAATTTGATGTTTGATTAAGTGGAAGATAACATTTTTTATAAATAAATAAGGATAATGGTATAAAATAATAAATTTTTAAGTTTTTATTTCAAAAATAAAATCATTGATTTAAATTTCTAATAATAACATAAATTTAAAATTAAAATATATTAAAATTATATTTTAATAAAAAAATTAAATATTAAATTGGAAAAAATAAATCCAAATATAATATTTTAAGTTTATTTATAATTTATTTAGAATAAATAAATATTTTTACATAATTATTTATGTTATTTTTTAGATTTTAATTTTATAATAATAAATTTGAAATTTTTTTTAAAAAATTGATATTATAAAGTATTATTCAATAAATAAATAAATAAATAAATGAAAGAAGCTGACCAAACAAACCAAAATATTGAAAAGGAAATTCCTGCGACCAAATAATTTTTTTTTAAATCACAGACGCGTTTTTTAATCCTTAGCATATATATAAACCCATAAACCCTTAAAAAGGGTTTCGATTAGAGCTTGCTGAATCTCCTTCGTCCTCTTCGATTTCTCTCTGACCTATCGTGATTTCGTGACAGTTCGCATACCCTAATTTCCGTGACAGTTCGCATACCCTAATTTCCGTGACAGTTCGCATACCCTCAGAACTAGGTCTGTTATCGATTCGTGACAGTTCGCGAAACAAGTGAAAACACTCATCATCGCCAATAATCTCTCTGCTTAGATGGCTCCAAATTCTACCTTAATGCTGAAGAGACACAGGTCATGTGAGAAATTTGATAAGAAGGGGGATACGAAGAAGTCTAAACATGTTGAAAAGGTGGTTGCTTCTAATCCTTCAACAGAAGTTCCAGGTATATTATATTAGCTCTTAATTGTTTCTGAAACTGTTTTCAGATTTTATGTCCACAACTCAAGTAATCTCCTTTGGATATTGTATTCTAGATTCATCTGAAGAAGACCCTATTCAGGACGAACCGGAAACAATGGTCTACAGAGAACCGACACAGTACGAAAATTTGCTGGCATCTCTCAGTTCATCTAACAAGGTTGTTGCCGAAATGAACGAAAGAAGGTACTTTTAGAATGCCGCTTGTTTGAAGAAGTTCCAAGTCGAAGTTTTTGATTGATTTGGAACTCTTTGTAGTAGTGGTTATATGCTATGACTGTATGTCAATTGGTACTTCGAAGATTCAAGCATTTACATTCTACATTTTTTTTCCTCTTTGGAACAGTATTTCCTTTTACTCTTTAACTTTTATCTTTTAAGATTGTATATATAATATGTTTCTTGGCATATATTGTATTTTCTACTGTCTGTGAGGGAGATACTAAAGCTAGATTTCCAAATATTTTAACAGGCAGAGAGAAGAGGAAGGTAAAAGTGACACAGAAAGAGATGAGGATGATGAAGATGCGGAAGAGGAAAACAGTGGGTCTGAGGATTTTAGCTCCATGGATGAAGAGGATAATGAGATTCAAGGTAAGTTTGCCCTTATCTTGTATTGGAAATTATCGGTTATTTCTGTCCTTATACCTGCAGATGCTGAGACTTTACATGCTCCTCTAAACTTGAGTATTGTTCAACTCATTTGTATTTACTCATCTCTGGCCTATTGGGCTTTTAGTATTATTGAAATAGTTGCATAATTCAGCCTTTTGATCTCAATCGTACCTCTTTTTCTTTGTTAAAGGGGCTGATGAGGAAACTCTCAGAGGTCTTACTGAAAACACGATGCAGGAGAACAATGATAGTCGTAGCGATGAAGAAGGTTCTGAGGATTGTGAGACAGACGAGGAGCCTGAGTTGAGTACCAATGGCCAAGCTTTTGCAGATGCTTCATCATCTACTAAGTAATGGTTTCTGTAAAAGTCTCCTTACATTCACGTGCTCTTTGATACTATACAATTTTGATAGTCACACATTTTGTGTTCAGTGCATTTAGTGAGCATCTTAACCACAAGTTATCCAGTGAAGAAGTGGAAAATTTACCAAAAGGCCAGTGGAAATTTAAATGGGAATCACCTGCCATTGACATGCAACATTGCAGATGGAAAGGAACAAGTGAAAATTTCCTTGATGTATGTGTTCTATTACCTTTGCGAAAAAAATATATTGTTGCAAAATCCACCAGAGCTTTAAATTTTTATTTTGCAGGGTATTCAGAGCGATGCAACTTCTGGCCTGAAGCCTAAGTTATTTAAGCACTGGCTTCAGGTATACAAGAAATCTGGAGGGAAAGATTTTGACTCATCTAAGAGGAGAAGGTTCTTCTCCATTTGTACGTATTAGATTCCCAAAACCACCTTTTTCTGGACCCTTTTTGTACTGTAATTGCTCATGTTCCTTTGTGTCCCAGCCTTGATTATAGTATTTGATTTTGTAGGCAACAGCTATCTGGATGTTTTGCATTCTAACAAGAGACCCTTCTACGATAGAGGCCCTGAAGAAGACTTGAGTGCCATGGATGCATACCTTATGCATTCTGTACGTGCATACTAATATTCCCTTTTAAAGATATTTTATGAGGTTTCTAATGCTTTTCATTCGACTTAGCATTTCTCCAGGATTTATGAAAGTCGATTTGTCTTATGTAGTTGAATCACATCTTTAGAAGTAGAGATCTTGTGAAGAAGAATGAAAGTAAAATTGCCAAGCAACGAGAGACGTCTGACGAGGGAATTCTTTCTGATGATGGATTTCTGGATCAAGGGTTTACTCGTCCAAAGGTGACCCCTTGTGCTTTTCTCCACCATATATTTTAGGCACTTAACTCTGTTGTTGCTTGTATTTGAAAATTGGTCTTACATTTATGGTTAATTTCAGGTGCTGATTCTATTACCACTGAGGAGCATTGCCTTTCGTGTTGTTAAGAGGCTCATACAACTAACTCCAGAATCTCAAAGGGTACATAAATTTATAAAATTCTGTCATCTATTTTTCAATTGACATCTGTTTTTGTGACTGTGTTTCCTTCTTCTATGGCCCTTGACATCTCGTGGATGAGTAAATTCTATAATTTGATGATTTAGTAGATGATGTAGAAGGCTTGTGCATGTATTTTTCTTCCTGCATATGGGGGTTATGCAGAGTTTTTCTGCATTGACATTGCCTATGTTGCTGATAATGTATTGAGTTGCCTATGCTCTCTTAAAAAGTATTCATTGATTTCAGGTTAATGTAGAACACCTTGATCGGTTTAATGATGAGTTTGGATGTGACGAGGGTACTGATGATGACGATAGGGAAAAAAATACATCCAAAAAGGGAGACTCGATAAAACAAAGGTCTTCAAAACCTTCTGATTGGCAAGCCCTTTTTGATGGGAAGAACAACGATGATGAGTTTATGTTAGGCATTAAACATACAAGGTTCTGTAGCCTACATCCTCTTTTAAAGTTGCTGTGCATGCTTTCTGTTTGCAACTAATGTGGTAGTTGTGCTGAGACTTGAATTCTCTTCTCGATTCCAGGAAGAGCATTAGGTTGTATGGTGACTTCTATTCCTCGGATATGATTATTGCTTCCCCTCTCAAGTTACATATGGTAGGTAGCTTTATCTATCTTTTCGTAAGAAGATTCAGTTATGTAAATCTTCTAGATCAGTCTTTTATAAACTTCGCCCTTGCTAGGCCATTGGTCAAACAGAAGAAAACAAGGAACGGGATGTTGATTACCTTTCTTCAATCGAGGTGATTTGTTTATCATTGCTTGCAGAAGATATATGTAATAGATGCCAATGATACTCAGTTACTTCAGTCTACTATTGTTCTTCTTTTTTTTTTTAAATCCTGATCCATAGCTGCATGTAGTTGCAAATATTTGAAGTCGTACTCTGCATCTATGTATTGAACTTACTCGTAGTTTCTTTCATTTACATGTGGATAGGTTTTGGTTATCGATCACGCAGACATAATATCTATGCAGGTAGGCTGTGGGGTGAAATTCTGGAATTTGCAAAGATTGAGTATTGTGACTCCATTTCTTATCTCCTTTATTATAATGTTTCAGAATTGGTCATTCCTTTCTACAGTCGTTGACAACTTAAATAGATTGCCATTAAAACAACATGGTACAGATGTCATGCGAATCCGGCCATTGTACGTTGTTCTTCTGACTGCAAGTTCTCTAATATGTTTTATGTGTCCAGCAGCACACCTATGTCAGAATCTCAAATATATTCTTATGTTTTTTTGACATCGTATATTCTTATGTTTAGGTATCTGGATGGACATGCGCGATTCTACCGGCAGTCAATAATTCTAAGTTCTTATTTAACCCCAGGTATTGATCTGCCCACGGCCTTTGTTTTCATCTATGGTTAACTTCCATTCGTTCTTCACATTTGCCATGTTTCCAGAACCCTTGATTTTCAGTTCCCAAACTCGTGCTAATCCAAATAATATTCCATTTCAGAGATCAATGCTCTATTTAATCGCCAATGCTTGAATTATAAAGGAAAGGTGCGCATTCATTTTTTTAGCACGTTTATCCCTATATACATGCATTCCAAATGTCTTTTGTGTTGCTAGTGTTATGGGGGATTATGATTGATTATATTGCTAGGCTAGAGATTACCAGTGTGATTTGAATGGCACTATTATGTCTTCCCCAATCTAAGCTTGTAGATTTTAAGTAACTGGTCTTTCAGTTTTAGTTTTAAATTAAAATTGTCCCAGAACACTTTTGGGTGAATCTCTGCAGATGAAGCTGGCGTGTGAATACAAAGGTGTTCTTGAGAAAGTGTTGCTCCCTGTCCGTCAGGTATAATCTTATCTTGCTTAAACAATCAAAGTTCTAGGCATTTTATCTCTGTTGTCTGTGTTGCAGATTTATGAAAGATTCGATGCGGACTCCACAATCCAAGTCAATGATGCACGTCTCGATTATTTTACCAAAAAGGTCCAGTTTTGATTTGTTTGCTGACAGATTATACATTTTTCTTTTAAGCATAATGAATAATGCTGAACAGAATATTTGTTGATTCTGTTCTTCTTTTCATCACAGATTTTCCCAAAGATAAAAGATTCTGTTCAGGTACTCCCATCATTCAAAGGCTGAAATATTTGCTACACATACTTTTAAGTTTTCATAATAACATTAGAGTAACATCAGAGGTGGTCAGAATGAAGACCTCATTGTGATCACGTTTAATTAGGAGCTTAATTGACGTGTTCTAATCTTGTTTGTAGGGAGGAGTAATGATCTTTATCCATTCTTACTTTGAGTTTGTCAGGCTTAGAAACTTTTTAAAGTCGCAGAATGCCTCTTTCTGTCTTCTTGGAGAGTGAGACCATTTACTTTCCTGTTTTGAAGTTCCTGCTCCATTGTTATCTGGATTTCTTTCATCGGATGATAGTTAATCCCGAGTCCTAATTTTCAGTTATACAAAAAATGCGGATATATCCCGAGCACGAGAATGGTTTTTTGTAGGGAGCCGAAAGATCATGCTTTACACTGAGAGAGCATACTTCTATCGGAGATACAAGGTTATTTTTTCTTCTGTTTAAATGTATATGTATATATATGATCTTTGATTAGGTTATGTAATACAATTACCATTCTGATCAAATGTTGGTTTCACTGTTTCAGATCCGTGGCATAAAGAATTTAATTATGTATTCTCTTCCGGAGCATAAGGAGTTTTACCCTCAGGTATGAGCATCTTAACAGAATTAATTGCGACACAACTCTTACCGGGAGAAAGACAGGCGATCTTATTACTTCAGCTGTTTTAACTGCAGATAATGAACATGCTTGAAGGATCGCATGACATGATGTCCACTGTGCTTTTTTCTCGTTTTGATATGCTCAAGGTACTTCACAATTTCCATTTTCAGTCTCCTGATGGTTTCTTAGATATGTAGAATTATATTAGTTAAATGCTTAGCTTAACTCAACTCAAACTTCTGACCCCAAAACAAAACACAACTCGAACTAGGAATAAAGTGCTTAGAGAGATCAAATCACCGAGAAGTATGGTTCTCGCGTTCTTTACTAAAAGAAAACTCTGATTGGTTTGGTTGCAGTCTGACATTTTAATACGGAAACACATTAACTGTTCTTTTGTTCTTAATAAGAGCTAGCTTTCAGAGTAGCACCAATTTGATGCGTGAGTTGTAATAGAAGTGTAGTAATTTGGATCTCATGTGATGTTATTGGCAGTTGGAAAGGATCGTTGGGTCAGCTTCTGCAAAGAGAATGATCAATTCTGAGAAGAATATCTTTGCTTTCTGTTAAAATGGAATGTTGAGGATACTTATCCTAAGCCTTTTTCACTCTAGAAAGTATTTATTTCAATAAATGATGTTTTAAATACAAATGACATTTTGCCGACCTTAATCTCACCTTAAAAGCCCTCACCATTCTTTAGTCTAACATGCAATTTTCTAGTGGTCAAGTGTTTAGTTTACTTTTACCATTAGGTGTTTTTTGTGTGGGTCTGTTACACCTTGTAATATTGCTTGCTCTTAGAAGAGATTTAACTGTTAAAATGATTCACAGTCTATAGCATTTTCAGCTGAAAATAAAAAGGAAATAGTAGCTCTCAACTCACCTCCATTGTAAACAAAACGGGCCAAATGCTATTTCAATCTTAGACTCCGAAATAAATATTTGTTACTCGAATAACCTCGATTATGCATATCGTTACATCGGCTGAACATAAATAGTATCAACCATCGTTTATATGAATTTATTTATAGTTTCCTAAGGAAAGATACGATTAAAAATAAATAAAAAATAATAACCATTCAATTTATATTAATATTATAAAATAGTATTTTTAAAGTTTTTGTGATTTTAGAATTCAAATTCTAAAATTAGCACAAATAATTTATTTACTTTAAATAAATTTTACATAAATTTAAAACATTATATTTGATTTTTTCTAATTTAAAGTTTAACTTTTTTCTAATAAAATAAAATTTTAATATATTAAATTTTAAGTTTGTGCTATTATTAGAAAATTAAATTACTGGTGCTATTTTTGGAACAAAAAGTTAAACGATTGTTATTTTAGTCAATTGCTCTTCAATTTGTCTAAAGATTAGTTAATCAAGTAATACACTAAAATGGCATTGTTTTAAATTTATGTTCCAAATTTAGTATTTTAAATTTAAAATTCCAAAAATATCACAAATTATTTTTAAATAATAAATATTTACTATAAATAAATTATAAGTATAATTAAAATATTATATATGAGGTTTTTTTCTAATTTAGGGTTTATTTTTTCTTATTAAAAAGAAGTTTTAAAGTATTTTTAAAATTTATTTTGTGCCATTTTTGGAAATATGTATTAAAAGTGTTATATCTGTAACAAAAACTTAAAAAATGCTATTTTTGTCCATTGTTCTAGTTAATTTTGTTTGAATAATACCCTAAAATAGCATATTTTAAAGTTTTTCTTTCAAATTTAGCATCCTAAAATTAAAATTCCAAAAATAGCACAAATAATTATGTAAATTATAAATAAACTTAAAGTATTATATTTGGGTTTATTTTTTCCACTTTAAGATTTAATTTTTTCTATTAAAATATAATTTTAATACATATCTTAAATTTATATAATTATTAAAAATTTAAACTAATGATGCTATTTTTGGAACAAAAACTTAAAAAGGTGCTATTTTAGACAATTGCCCATTTTATTTTTATCTTTATTTTATTTTATTTTATTTGAAATCTTTTTATATCTGATTTTCATATTATTATTAAAATTGAATTATTTTTTCCAATAAATTTTTGTTTTTGTTTTTATTTTTAATATCTATCAATATAATATAATTTCTATCAAGGATCTAATCACTTCACACCTTCTTTATATAAAAGAATCGTTTATGTCAATGAAAATATATTGTAATTACTACCTCTCTAATACCCTAGTTGGAGTCTTCTCAATATAAATGTTTGCACGATTTATCAATAATATACAACTTTCACACCATTTCATATGATATCTGAGCCATACATATTCATACATCAAAATTTTTGTTTCCTTTTAAAGTCTCCATGGCTTCTTCAGACAACTCTTCTCCACCAATTATATTATCATGAACAACACTATCCTTCTAAATATCAACATGACCAATGTTACTAAACTCACAGCAAATAACTATCTCATGTGGAGTCTTCAGATCCATACTCTACTCGACGGATATGATCTTTCTGGTCATCTCCACAGATTTACTGTTGTACCACAAACCACCCTCTTTGACGGTGACACGCTCATAGTTAATCTTGTTTATAAGACATGGAAACACCAAGATAAACTGATCTTTAGCGTCCTCTTAGGTGCAATTTCAATGTTTCTCCAGCCTCTTTTGTCTCGTGCAACAACAACTCGTAATGTTCAAGGGCACAGTGCCAAACATTGTATATAGCTCCAAACTCTTCAATCCAAGACTACACAAACAAACAATACTCCGTTCACGACTTGACAACCCCGCGCAAATATGGTTGTCGGCTCTCCCCACTCGCCAGACAGTTGAATAATGGACAGTGGTTCTACACATCACATCACCTCCGATATGGGCAACCTCTCTTTACATCAGCCCTATGACAGAGGAGATGATGTGATGATAGCTGGTGGTTCGAGCTTTCCTATTCATCACACGAGTTCTATATCCTTTCCTTCACTTTCTCTGTTTTTAACCTTGGACAAAGTTTTATGTGTGCCTCACATATGCAAGAACCTTATCTTTGTCTACCGATTATGTAAGACTAGGCCATCCCTCTTCTTCGATATTAAACACCATTGTTTCTCAGTTTTCACTCGTGGTTTCTAATCGCTCACACCAATAGTTGACATGTTCCGGCTGCTTAATTAATAAGAGCCACAAGCTTCCATTCTTGAATTCAACGATTGTCTCTTCCAAGGCTCTTGAATACATATTTACGGATGTATGGACTTCTCCTATTTTGTCTGTTGGCAACAACAAGTATTACTTGCTTCTTGTGGACCAGAGGTCTCGGTTGATTTCCTTTCCTTAGCTACTTAGATGTTTCAGTTCTTATAGTTGTTATACTTGGTTATATCCATTAAAATAGAAATCACAAGTGAAAGAAACATTTATATCATTCAAGGCTTTAGTGGAGAATCGATTTCAGACAAAAGATCACCACATTATACTCAGACAATGGAGGAGAATTTGTGATGTTACAAGACTACGTACTTGGCTGCAAATAGAATTGCACATCTAACATTGCCGCCACATATGTCGGAACACAATGGAATATCGGAGAGAAAACATGCACGGCCTCGGTTCCCAAGAAATGTTGGTCATATGCTTTTCTCTATTGTTGTATATCTTATCAACCGTCTACCAACACCGGTTCTAAACAATCGTTCACCCTTTCAACAATTATTTGGTATGCCACCAAATTATGAGAAACTCAAGATATTTGGATGTCTCTGCTTCCCTTGGCTCTGACCTTATGCTCGACACAAAATTGACGATTGCTCACTACCTTGTGTCTTCATGGGTTACTCAACATCCCAAAGTGCTTACTATTGCCTTCATGTACCCTCTGGACGGTTATACACTTCTCGTCATGTCCGCTTTGATGAACACAATTCCCATTCTTCAGCCGGTAATCACACCTACCAACCAAGACCATGACAGCTATATCGTCGCACAACCACTGCGCCGTACACCACAATCTCTCAAACCTCGCATGCTCAACCATTTACGCCTCCGTGCTCCGTTCTTCACCATAACATGGCACAACAACAACAACAACTCCCACAACTTTACCCTCCACTTCAGGTATCACCTCTACACTCAATCTCTACTTCTCCTTCTCAAAACTCTGAGCCCACTGCTCCAAATGATAATGAGTCGCAACCCACGGCTCAAAAAACCTCTCCACAAAACTCTACTGCTCCCCTTTTACCCTATACCAGCACCTTGTCAACCCAAACACAAACAAAAAATCTACCTCCAACACAAACAACAAATCCACCTCCAACACATACAACAAATCCACCTCCAACACAAACAACAAATTCACCTCCAACACAATCTCAACAAACCTCAAGATAACCAAACCCAATATCACCTTTAACCGCTTTCCCATAACCATACATTGAAACCAACAATCTTTATCTTCTAATGTCCCTACGGACATAAGGTTCTTAGACATTTCAGAAACATACCTTATTGATGTGAGGAGAATCGTTGATCCATCTTTATTCAATATTTTAATGTTTCTAGTGCCTATAATTGATGAGAATGTATCATTTCCCATTCTCACTTTTCCACTGTTGGTCTCATTGTAATCAAGCAGCCATTCTTTCTTACAAGTTATGTGAAATGAGCATCTTGTATCAAAAATCCAAGTTTCTGAAGTGATCTCATGGAAGCTTATTAGAGCATCTAAAGCTACTAAGGCTGCAACATCAATTATGTCTGAGACTGTGTTTGATGATTCTCCTTTTTCTAATCTAAAAATCCCTTGATCTATTTCTGTCTCTCAACACTGAACATTAATTGTTTCTTGAAGTGGCTTTCTTTGCCACAAATCCAGCAAACTTTGGTTCCTATTCGAGATTTTGACATGCTTTTACTCTTGTTTCTCTCAAAATGCTTGATTCTCTTATATGTTCTTCCTTTGTCTTGGATAATCACCATTTGATCAGCTTTTGACTTGTTTGCTGCTTGCTCCAAGCTCCAGGACTTTTGACCGTATTGCAATATGAATCTCTTCTAGTGACAGAGTAGTTTTGCAATATTTGAATGTTTCTTTTACTTAATCAGACTGCTTAAGAAGAGACATTAACAGGATTATTACTTGATCTTTCTCAGAAATAGTGATCTTTACATTCTCTAGGTCTGCTATGAGCTTCGAGAAGTCGTTTATATTCTTTTCAACATTCATTGAGTCACTCAAGTTTTAGTTGTATAGCCTTTGCTTTAAGTAAATCCGATTTGGGAGTGACTTTGCTAGATAGAGTTGATCCAATATTTTGATCATTTTTCTTTGATAATTTGCTAGACATTAGCTGTTTTTTCTTTGATAATTTTTCCTTAGGACATTATCTGTGACACTCAGTATGATTGTGCCTTCCCCTTTTTTTCTTTTAGGGACTTGTCCATTGATGTTGTAGAACCTGTTCCGAGAGGCTGCATTGTGGCTGATATATGTTTACCAATACCATCAGTAGACTCCTCCATTTATGTCATTTCTTCCTCATCTATTCCTTCCAGCAATCCTAGCATCTCAAGATGAGCTAGTAGTGTTTCCTTCCACATTATGTAGTCTCCCCGACCATCAAATTTCTCCATATCAGTTCTTCATGAAGTATTCGTTTGAAGATGACTCTGATACCAATTTGTGAGACTTTGTCATTGATATAGAGTATCAATGTGTTTTGTTTTTCTTGTTGCAGGCGGTTTGAAAGCAAAATAGGAAGATCAAGAAGAAGTAAAACAGAGAAGAACACCAAAGATTTACGAGTTCAGGATCCAAACCGGTATTCGTACGTCTCACCGAGGTATTAGCTCGGAAATTCACCGAAAAAACTTGGCTCAAAACCGAGCCTTTTTATTCTGTTACAAGTGTTTGTTATCTCAGTATTTCTCTCTACCTCTCGCACTCTCTTGCCTTTCCTTTCACTCAGTTTTTCTCTTATACTACTTACAACCAAAAGAGGTTTAGCAATAGTACATGAGCATTAATTCTATGACATTCTCATGCTTGAGAAACTCTAAAAATGTAGACTGCAACATCGTTAACCTGCAGAAACTAGAGCATCAATGTTTCATTCTTGAGACTTGCTTATTCCTTTCTTGTTTTCTGCTTTGTACGATAGCCAGCACTGGAGAGATGGAAGAACAGATAGTTGGCATAAATGGCTAAGACAACAACCTTGATAACTTCCTGAAACATAGTTTCCTTGTTTCTTTTTCACTTGTACTTGGTGCGTTTTTCACCTTGATTAAATTTTTTCTAAGTAAAAGTTTAAACTATTGTAACTTCACACACTCGAAATGGGTTGACAAGAGGTACAAGGAGGTGTGAGACAAGAAGGGAGATTCACCAGTGTACATTTCAGAAGTTACCACAAAAGAGTTAGCATCAAAAGCATGTAGGGAGTAGCAGTTATGAGTCATATGAAAGAAAGAGAATAAGGAGGAAGAATGTCAGCATGCCTAGCATGCTGAGCACCATACTGTCAAAGATGGCTAAAGCCGAAGATGATTAGGTAGGGAAGAGCGTGAGGGAAGAGCGCGAGAGCTATGGCCAAATCAGTAAACTTCAAAGAAACCAAAGAAAAAAAGAATATGGAGAAGAGAAGAGGACTGAGAAGAAGTATCCCACATTGGTTCAGATACAACTTGACTGTAACAAAGGAGACAAAAATGGGTATTTTGCAAAAACTAAGATGAAACCTATAACTCCTTTTGTGGGAGATTTCTTATTCTCCAAGAAAAAAGGTTGTCATTACTTTTCTTTTCCCATCAAGCTTTTGTAGCTGAAACAACCAAATCTAGAGAAAATCATGCACACTGAAAGTGATGTATATATGTACGTACATTAATATATGCTATATACGTGTGTTCTTTATTTGTTTGTATTAGATACTAGGATTGCCATCCTCCGATCTTGTATCAATACTGAAGGCGAACTACGAAGAAAGGGATCTAAGAGCATAGACAAGAGATGGGTGGGGATCTTCAAACAGCTAGGCCAGCAAGAGGGAGAGTCCAGTAGAGATGGAGGACAAGTAGAATTGGGCCAGCCAGGGGAGAAGCCCAAAGGAAAGGAGCTGTCAAATGAGCTAACCACGATAAATACCCATTAGTGTCAGAGACACGTAGACAGACAATTGGGGAGAACGAGCAAGAAGAGGAAAGAGAGAATCAGCAGGGAGATTTGGTTACTGAGGATAAAAGAAGGAAGGAGGTTTTTTTTGTGGGTATCGGATAATTTAGGGAGTAGAGAAAAGGTGAATAGCTGTTATTCACGGAACTTGTATTGAATTTCTGGATTGAATACAAGCTTAAGTTCTTTTTCTAATCATCATTCTTAACAGTTTGTCTCTTTGATTCTTTGTTCGGGTTTTGAGTGCAAAGCATCAGCGTGTGTTCCCTATCTCATAATAAAACTGTTATCTATCAATCATAATCAAATAGTACATTGTGAGAATATATTCTTACTCTAATGATATCACAGACTACAGAAAAGAGCACACAACGGAAGCAAAAAGAAATCCAACTCGCACTGATATTAAGTCAGAGAAATGATACTTGAAAAGTAGTTAAGTCAGTTTGAAAAATGAAACAGCTTCACATACCTTTTTAGAGACAATAACGAGTCTGTGTGAGCAGAAGGGACCTGTTTCTGGAACACCTCTCAAGGGTTAGGAAGAATGGACACAAAGCCAATGATAATAATTAACAGATGTGTTCCTTGTTGTAAGGATGAATTAAAAAAGGCTTAAAAGAAACGGATCCAAAAGAAACAGCATATTTTATTTCCTTATTATTGTTCCAACAGATTTAACAACAATGTGAAGTGGTAGGATCCATACAGAAAAAAAAAACGAGGGAGGAGTTACAACAGAGCGATATAAAGTTGACACAGGTACCAACCCAGAGATTTACACCAAAGGGTGTTCGTGTTCTTAAAACTTATTCATCGTATGCATCTTGCTTACCAAAACTTTTAGAGGCCGAGGTTTCTCAGAAGCTGACCCCATCTTGGAGTATCCTCATCAAAAATGTAGGTAAGAGGTGAAACTAAAACCCCACTGCCTCCGACCTGCAATAACATTGCTGATCATGACAAGAGAGCATAGGGAGGTAACGATAAGAAAAGAGTTCATTTGGAACGTGTCCAGTGCGAAAGTGGAAAGAGGAATAGTTTAAAAGCCGCGATGGACAAAGTCTCAAACAGCTTTTTTATTAACCCAAAACTAGAACGTCTACATTTATAGGTCTGGCTGGAAGTACTGAGCAAGAAATTGCAGCGATTACTAACCGCTCTGAGTTGCTTCACAGAGTCATATAGGTCATTTTTTGGTACACAAATCACAATAGCATAGTAGTCGACCGATACTTTTCCATCTTGTGTACAGTAAACTGGGCTTATTGTTGGCCCCTGCTTGTTATAAGAGAAGCAGCCATAAACAATAAGTTAGAGATAAAAAGCTAACGCTTAAGAACCCCCAACCATTCTGAAACATTACCTGCAATCCTGATAATGATGGTTGGCTCAACACACGCTCAGCCACTTCGTCAGCACTATTTCCTCTCATGTTTGCAACAACCTTAAGGGAAAATATTAGGTAAAAAGAGCCGAATAGGAGGAATACGGAAGAATCATAAGAAGAACCACGTAGCTGCATACAGTGAATTGGCCGTCCGCTTTCAGATGGGCCTCCAATCTCTCAAGAATCTCGTGTACTGTGTTTAGCGCCCCTTTTCTCTCAGTCAATGCTCTTCTACTTGCCACAAGTGCCGCCTGAGAGTTAAAAACAAATGCTTAGGAATGATGGTCGCCAACAGATTCTAAACAGACTTTTATGGATCCAAGAACTACACATCACCTGACTCTGCAGCACAACCCCTCCTTCAATTTCTTTTAAATTGTTCTCTTTCAGTGTTGTCCCACTACTCACAAGGTCCAAAATGGCATCAGCTATCCCCATCTAATTAACAAGAATATGCGTCAACAAACACTGCACAAAAGAACGGCTAGAAAATACTTTCACGTCACAGTCTAACAGCAGTAAATGAAATCAGGAATCTGGCTACAGCTCGGACTCCAACCTCAAGACATTATCCTCCAGAGCAGCACGTCAGTTTAACACTTTTTTCAGGAAAGAGACGAGCAACTTAGTGCCAACTGTGGATTCCTTCTTTTTTAGTTAAGAGTTTTGTTTGACTATCAAAACAGCAAAATCCAGACAACTCTTTCCACTATAGGAAATTTTAAGTACAGACTAGAAGAATAACCTCTAAACAAACAACAAAGGTTAAAGATAGCAACCATGTAGCACATTAGTACACCAGATGTAATTATGAACATGCGAAAAACTATATTTGCACTGAAAAATTGATGTATTTCTACACTATGGAAGAATCGTTGTTCAGCAATATAGCATAGCTTGGCTTTGTGTTAAAGAAACAGTATATGGCTTAGAAGTAAAATAGTGTAATCTCACCGCTGGAGCTGCCTCCAGGGCTCCGTCTGCAGTTGAAAACGTCACATGCTTTATGCCATTTTCTTTCATAAATTTGGGGCCGAGCTGCAACAACCAGTTAAATCATTCCCAAATATTATATTGAAGCTAAATACATCCTCAGAGAAACTTAATGACAACAGCGCACCAAAAGTAGAATCTGTAACTCATCATACATAAGTGAAGCCAGTTGCAATGCGTAAGGGTCTCTCCTCATTCCACTGGGGCATTTGTGCTAGCTCCTTCAGAGAATTTATGTTCTCAAAAATCCCGTAGTTGGGTATCTGAGATCATGTGGAAGCAATAAGAAAACCATTCACAGTAATGACATGAGGACCCCAGCCACAATACATTAGATTATACCGCAATGGACAGATGGCAGTCTCCAAAGTTGAGAGCTTCATGGACAGTGATAAGATCTTCATTTTCCTGAAAAGAAAACTCGAACATTTGAATTAAGAAGCAATCAAGGCTTTCTAGAGTCACATAATCACAGGGAAAACTCTATATTCTAAATCACATTGGCTAACTCTACAACATGGCTTACCAATTTCGAAAAATAGTGTACGGAAATGAGAATCAATTTTTTTTTATCTCCAAATGAGCATGATGATAATAAACACCACTTTCTACATTCAGCACATAATACTACAGCTCTTCAAGAGAAAATTATTATGATCGTTACTTACCTGACCATATTCACTAAGTGTGTCAAGACCAACGATACCTAGATCCAGATCTCCTGAGAGTAATTTCCTGACAATGTCTTTTGGCCGTTGAAACCAGACTTCAGTGTTTGGTAACTGGAGGAAATGAAAATGCTATCAATATAAACCACCATATACAAAAACCCAAAATACACACTCTGATTTTGAGTTCGGATGCATGCATACCTGAGGAATTTGAGCAACATATTGCCTAGGATTTACTTGCTTGACAAACAATTGACAGTCCTTCATACAACAAATAACAAACGAGAAGAGTCAAAACGAGCTATGAGATTACAATCCACCGTGTCCACTTCACTCAAAGTGAGAGAAAAGAACATTTCAGAGAGTAAACGGTTCAAATGAAGCTCTGGCAATTATCCAACAACGGGAAAAAAAAAGAAGGAAAAAATTGGTGTTAAGAAAGAAATCATCAAACGCAAAAAAAATCCTTCAGTTGCCTAGGATTCAACTCAAACCAAATCGCCAAGGAATATGCAAGTTGAATAACCAAAAGAGGAACATCCATTTCCGTTAATCTCTCACCTTGAGAAGATCGAGAGAATCGGCGGCCATGCGTCCCTTGCTAGGAAGACCAAGACGAATCTGCTCTCGCTTGACGACAACGGTGGCAGCAGGGGAACCGTTCGCGAAGGAGCTTTGAACGGAGGAAGTGACAAATCTGAGGCATCTCCGGCGAGTTCCGATGACAGAGAAGACAGTGGATGGAGCCGGAGAGAGGAGAGGGGTTGAAGGCGAGAGGGAGGGAGAAGGGCATTGTTGTAAATTGGTGGGAAGAAGGATAGACATTGTTGGGGGTGGTGGTGGCTCTTGGTGAGAGTGAAAAGGTTTTTTTGACCGGAGAACAAATTATATAACGAAGAAGAAAGGTCGCAGCAGAGCGCAGATACTAACTTATAGATTCTTAGATGCCATTTCTTGTAAGGCCTTTTACATGCGTTTCATTTTTCTTTTCTATTTTTTTTTTTCTTGTCACTTTCATAATTATTATTTTATAAGACTTTTAAAACAAAACGTGAATAAATAGAAAAATAATGTATTAAAAATTAGGAAATGTTATAATAATAATAAAGGCATATTTTATCATAAAATAAATAAAAAGGAAGAGATAGAAAGAGGATCATTGAACGGTAGCTCGTGAAGAGAGAAGTAACGTCGACTGACTTAAATGTTTTAGATATCATGCCACCAACTTATCCGATATTATAATTTTTAAAAATCATTAAATCATGCGCTTATCATTTCCAAGTCGAGAAATATAATGTAAATTTGTTACATATGATATTTTTAATTTGTTTTATATGTTTGCATATTATTAATAATATATGTTATTTTCTTAAGATAGTAAACTAGTTTCATAATTTTAATATAAAAACTATGAGAATAAAATGTTGGTTTAGTCAAACCGTGTAATTTAGATTGTAAACTATTGTAAACCAAAACCTCTACATATAAAAGAGGCAACATGTAATATAACAATTAGATGAGAATGAATAACAGAAAAAGTTGCATTGCATTTTTTTATAACGAGCTGTTCTGATATGGTATATGAGAAACAAAATTTTCGAACAATCATCTTTCATTTTCATCTTTCTATCAATTTTGATCTATCGATGATTCTTCTAATCGATTTTTTTATTGCAACGATTTTTTTTATTGCAATGATTTTTTGAAAAAATTTCTTCCATTCTTTTAGATTTTCAATCAAAATTTGTTCGTATTACGATGGTTTATGCTTGTAGAGTTAGTTATTGTTCCATCCGTGTAACATCATCAGTTCGAAAGACGAAAAATCAAGATGATTCTTCACTAGAAGTTTCTAATTTCTCTGATCAAATCACAGGATAACATCTATTTCTCATACTATTTAACGAATGATGATAATCATATACTTTCTATAATTTATGAAGTTCTTGATGGTTCGAACTATTATGATTGGTATATTGTGATAACGATATCATTAGATGCAAAAAATAAACTAGCTTTCATAGATGGATCTATAATTCGACCAAATAAATCAGATCAAATATTTATGATTTGGTCTCAATCAAATAGTATGGTGAAATCTTAGTTATTAAATTCAAGTTTTAAGAAAATATGAGATTTGGAAGGATTTGCTGGCCAAATTTCACATTACAAATTTACCAAGATCATATCAATTGTCTCAACAAATATGGACTCTTCAACAAAGAACGATGGACCTTGCACCATACTATACAACATTTTATTCGGATACAAACCATTATAACTATCAATTGAATTCGATTTCAAACTTAGTGATTTGTATTATTGTCTTAAAATTTTCAAGAAACGTCAATTCTTATCTTTTAAATGGTTAATAGATTTAAATTTACGCCTTACACACAAAAATATTAACATATTATGATTAATTATTTATTTAATAAAATAAATTCGATACATATATAATAGAACTTTTATTTAAAATATTTTTTTAAATTCTAATATTTATTATACAAACAAAATATAAAATAAAAATAGATTATACAAATGAATTTTATCTTAGAAAGACAATATTATTAAATAGGTAAAAAATTGGGGCAAATGATTAAAATGGTACTATTTCAAATTTTTGTTCTAAATATACCACTAATCATTTAAATTTCTAAAAATAGCACAAATTTAATACTAAAATAATTAAAAAAATTATTCTTAATAAAAAAATTTAAACGCAAATTAGAAAAAGTTATCCCAAACATTATGTTTTAATTTTATATATAGTTTATTTAAGATAAATAATTATTTTTGCATAATAATTTATGATATTTCTAGAATTTTAGTTTTATTATGCTAAGTTTGGAAAATAAACTTAAAATAGTGCTATTTTAGGATATAACTCAAAAAATTATACATGTGATAAATATTTAATTATTATAAAATTTTGTTTTATATTTTATTTGACTAATTTTTAAAATTCTTAATATTTTATTTATATTATGTCGAAATATTAGAGAATTACATATAGTGCACTAAGTGGTATAGTGCTAAATATTTGTCGAATACTTTTTGTAAATACTCTAGTAAATTAAAAGACTTTGGTGGTATGATATCTCAGCATAACATATTTGTAAATAAGATTGGTATGATATGTCAGCATAACATATTTGTAAATAAGTTTTTTTTCTTAAAATATTTTTCAAATAATATATTAGAAATGATAGGTGAATCAATTTCTAATTAGTTCAATGAAAAAAATCAGTGTTATATTAAAAATAACAATAATAAAAATAGATTTTATTTTTTTTTAGCTTTTTAAAAAGGAAAATAGTTTAATACACAAAGACTTACCAAAGAGATCATCCATTTTTTAATCATTTACTTGTTTTGAATAAAATTACCAAAAAAACAACAAGATAATCGTACACTTTATTTTCTCTCTCCACCTATATTTTCCCACACAAAAATCTAAGATGAGGCCAATGATATATAGACCCTATCGATTACTCAAAAATATTCTTTTTGTTTACTGGATTTGCTTTGCTTGTTAACTTTTTATTTTGAAGTCTCTTCACCTATATTTTTCTCAATGGGACATATATAATTGATTTAAATGAATAATCAGTGGTAGTGGTAGCGATAGTTAAAAATAATAGGTGCATATGAGGTAAAAGCATATGATAACTCCAAACATTAAAATCCAAGAAATTATATCTTTGATTTAGAATTTTGTTAAATTAATTTTACAATTACACTTAATTTTGAACTTTTAACCAACTAAATTGCAACTAAACAATTCCTAATTTATTAGAGCAGATCACACAAACTTTTTTCTGAAAACCTCATAAAAGTCTATCTCTCTCAACTCACGAAAAAAATACTCCCGAAAAGTTTGAAAAAGACTCAAAAACGAAAACCCATTTAAATACATGAGTTGAATATTCATTATTTAAAAGTTTTTCATTTTTCTTAACTCAAAACACTTCAAAGAATATTTCACAATATTTCTTGATGTGGTTTCTTTTTTGTCATCTGACTTGATTGTTTCATTCAATGCAGATCCGACTTTTCTTTTTCTTGGATGTTGTTTCTTTTTTGTAAGCCAGTTGGTCTCTTGCCATTTATGCTCATGCAAATTTTTTTTCTTCCTAGATGTGCTTCATATATCTTCAATCTCCCCCCTTTTTCAAACACTTTCCTGAGCTTGTTGATTTTTGCAATGATAAGAACAACCTAGTGCAACACAGACAATAGATATTTCTGTAATGATAGGAACAATCTAGTACAACACAACAAGAGATCTGACATAATACTTAATCAAACACTTAACGAATTCATTACATATCCATCATTCACTTAATAGGTTCAAAATACTCACCAAAATAACCAAACAAGAGGTCAAATTCATCTAACTATTACATCAGCCAAGTTTAATGGCTCCACCATAACTTATGCTCCCCTATTCATTAAGAATTGTTTGGTTTTTGTTCATTTCCACAGTTATCTCCCCTATTTGAGTGTACATCTAAGTTAAAAACAATAAGACTGAGAAATACCAGAGAAGAGGAATACATACTAGAGTATAGTAGACACTGAAGAATGGCAATAGTAGACTATAGAACTTGGCGATCTGCAGCAGACAGGACAGCCGAAGAGCTAGATGGAGATGCTCTCGTAGGTGCAACAAGGGTCAGTATAAGCGCGAGAGGTGATGTTGGCGGTTGCATGTCAGAATTGGAGTCAGCTTGGGAGGAATTTCTTGGCGATAGAGGAGGTAGGGTATGTGCGGTTCACAAACCAAGACAAACCAAAGAATAATGATTTCATGGTGAGAGGCTGTTTTGCACGGTGTAGAGGACAGAGGGAAGAAACCGAGAGGGAGATGGCTAGCATATAAAGAAGCAAATCGATGTGATGATTGAGAGGAATTAAAACGACTATTCATCGATCCGCATGAGAAACTAATGCCTTTCCAAGAGATAACTGACCCAATTATGTGGACTAAACCAATTAATGGCCGATTATGATTCAACTAGGGAGGTTATCAACCCATAAAGACATATATATGACATACACATTTATTGAGATGGTGAGAGACCTAAATATTAGGAGAATATAAACTAAACTAGCCAAGAATGATAACACTGAGCATTTATGTAATAATTTAGACAAACCTTAATTTGATCTCAATTAGTTGTTGAATACATAATCCAAAGACACACCTTCCTCATATCAGATCTTATATGATGACTAGTTTTTCACACCCTCATATCTTAATCATAGTTTATTTCCACTCAAGAAGGCTACTGAAAGTTCATTGACCACGGATGATGGCTTCAACACATAATCAGAGATTTTCTCCCTTTTTTATTTTTTTTTCCTGTCTTTGAATATCTTTTCAGCTATTTGACCTCCTTCATTGAGATGGTAAACACAAGACAATATGAGGAGCAACTCTTTTTCATCAGATTCTAGGATCTTGACATTCGATGGTGCGCATCAGATCAGCTTCAACTCATGTTTTGTGTCTTAGATCAAATCAACTTACGTAAAGGGTCAGAGTTCACATACACCAATAGATTTTTTCATACTGGTAAACTTGTTGAAATCCAATGGTTTGGTAAACATATCAGCTATTTGTAGTTCAGTACCCAAATGATCAATCTCAACTAGTCTCGCTTCAACCAATTCATGAATAAAGTGATGTCCAATATTAATATGTTTGGTTCGTGAATATTATACTGGGTTTTTGGCAATATTGATAGCACTTTCATTATCACAATGAACTAGTAGAGAATCAAAGGTTATATCATAATCAGTCGCCATTTGTTTCATCCATAGTAATTGAGTGCAACAGCTTCCCAAGACAATGTATTCAGCTTCAGCAGTAGATAAGGACACATTGTTTTGCTTCTTGCTATGCCAGAATACGAGATTGTTTCCAAGAAAGAAACATCCTCCACTAGTACTTCTTCTGTCATCCAAACATCCGGCCTAATTAGCATCACAAAATCCTGGAAGATGATGGTTTGTCTCTTTGGTGTAAAGCAGTCCTAGTTCTGATGTGTCTTTGACATACTTGAGTATTCGTTTAACTGCCTACAAGTGTGATAGCGTGGGTTTTGCCTGATACCGAGCACAAATCCCTATACTTACACAAAGATCAGGTTGAAGGCTACCTATCATTCCCCTATATAGTTTTGGATCAACATCTTCTCCTTGTTTATCACGTGAGAGCTTGGTATTGACTCTCATAGGGGTTTTTGCTGATTTGCTCTATTGTAATCGAAATCTTGTCACCAGATTCTTTGCATAGTTACTCTTAGTGATGAAGATATACTCATCGGCTTGCCTGATGTGAAGACCCAAGAAGTAATTCAGCTCACCTATCATACTCATTTCAAACTCACTTGTCATCCTTTCTACAAACTCATCAACTAAGACTTGTTTATTTGCCCCAAATACTATGTCATTAACATAGATTTGTACCACAATAAACCCTTTCTTGTTGTCATACACAAAAAAAGTTTTGTCTACTATTCCTCTCTTGTAGTCTTGATCTGTCAAGAACGAGGTCAAATGTTCATACCATGCTCTTGGTGTCTGTTTCAATCCATACAACGCCTTTTTTAATTTGTAGACATGATGAGGTTTCTTTGGATCTTTGAAGCCTTTTGGTTGTTCAACATATACTTCCTCCTACAATATACCATTCAGAAAGGCATTCTTTACATCTATCTGATGAAACTTGAATCTCATTAGACATGTCATGCCTATTAGAAATCTAATTGATTCCAATATTACGACTGGTGCGAATGTCTCATCAAAATCGATTCCATCTATCTGAGAATATCCCTGAGCAACCAACCGAGACTTGTTGCGCACTACGTTTCTATGTTCATCTATTTTGTTCTTGAATACCCATTTAGTGCTAACCACATTAACTTTTGTAGGTTTATGCATCAGATCCCAAACATCATTACGATCGAACTGCTCAAGTTCTTCTTACATATCTTGTATCTATTATTCGTTCATCAATGCTTCCTTGTGAGTCGTAGGTTCTACTGATGATACAAAGCAAGCGAATCGCACCGTTTGCTTGAAATCAATTTGTTTCTTCCGTGTGATTTTTCCCCCGTTTATCTCACCAATTATGTTTTTCTCCGAGTGATTACGATGAACTTGTGGTTTTAAGTTACCTTATGATTCTGATTTTGAATCTGACTCTGGCTCCCTGTTTTTAAGCATCTCTTGGCCTTTCTTTGGTATTGCTTGATCAACTAATCCTTCAGCTAATTTGAAAACTAATCCTTGAGATGAAATATCGCCGAACCATGTTTCTAGACTCTTGAATAGCTTTCACCCTTTTGTTATATACTCTGTGAGCAGTGCTTGTCCTTGAGTATCCTAAAAATATCACTTCATCGCTTCTACAGTTAAAATTTTCAAGTTGATCTTTCTCATTCAATATGTAGCATTCACATCCAATTACAGGAAAGTAACTGATAGTGGGAGCCTTACCTTTCCAAAGTTGATACGGAGTTATTTTTGTTCCCTTTCTTATGTAGAATCTCTTTATCACATAGCAAGTTGTGTTGATGGCATCAGCCCAAAAGTGCTTGGTCACTTGATTTCCATGTAGTATTGCTCGAGCCATTTCCTGAAGCGTTCTGTTTTTCCTTTCAAAAACTCCATTCTATTGAGGTGTTTTGCGTTCCGAGTACTGATGAAATATTCTATGTTCTCTATAAAATTTGTCAAAGATATCATTATGAAATTCTTCCTTGATCGCTTCTGATAACTTTTATAGTACACTTTTTCTCGTTAATTAGTTGAAGAGTTAAAATCTTGAAGCTATCAAATGTTTATGTTTTCTCTTTAAGGAACCTTAGCCATGTGTACCTTGTGAAGTCATCGACTAACACAAAAATGTACTTTTTCCAAAGATACTTTCTACATGAATTGGACCCATCATATCCATGTGTATCAAGTCCAAAACCTTTTCTGTTTGAATATCTGGTACTGCTTTGTGATGTACTTTGATATGTTTTCCTTTGGCACATGGTACACATGTGAAATCAATATCCAACTTTAGTTTGGGTATTCCTCGTATCACATCATGTTGAGATAGCTTCACCATTGTTCTAATATTCATATGTCCAAGTTTCTGATGCCACATATTCAACTCATCTTTCTTTGTGGTTGTAAAGCAACTCTCAAACAGTATCCACATATAGCAATTGTTTCCTGTCCTGGTACCTTGTAGAATTACAGAATTCTGAGCATTTGTTGCCTTGCATCCAGTACTTGTAAAGGTAATTGAGAGATCTTTATCACACAATTGGCTGATGTTGATCAAGTTAGCCTTCAAACCTTCTACCAAATACACGTTTTTTTTAACTCTGGAGCTGATTTACCAGGAGTATCACATTTCTCTTTGGTTTTGCCTTTAGCTCCATCTCCAAAGGTAACCTTTCCTGTTGTGGTTTTCTCAAGTCTCTAAAGATTTTATTGATTAACTGTCATGTGTCTAAAGCATCCGTTGTCAAAATACCATGCAACTTCAGCTGATTTTTGTGGTTCTTCAGCCGTATAGGGAGCATACGAGTAGAGATCTTGCTTTCTCACCCGCACTCGATTATACCTTCTTTCATCCCACCATAACCTATTACGTATCACAAGATTCTTGATTTTGTCTTGATACCTATAGCAATGAGTTTTGATATGTCCTCTTTTACCACAACAAAAACATTCAGGTATTCTGTACGATTGTTGATTTCCAAACCGTTGAGATTTGAGGCTTCTATTTTGTTTGAATCCATCTTTTGCACCTTCAAGAATATTATTCTCCTCTTGTCCAATCCTCTTTGTTCTAGATTCTAACTTGACGAACTGGGCATACCCTTTGTAGGATTACAGAATTTTGACCATTTGTTGCCTTGCATCCAGTACTTGTAAAGGTAATTGAGAGATCTTTATCACACAATTGGCTGATGTTGATCAAGTTAGCCTTCAAACCTTCTACCAAATACACGTTTTTTTAACTTTAGAGCTGATTTACCAGGAGTATCACATTTCTCTTTGGTTTTGCCTTTAGCTCCATCTCTAAAGGTAACCTTTCCTGTTGTGGTTTTCTCAAGTCTCTAAAGATTTTATTGATTAACTGTCATGTGTCTGAAGCATCCGTTGTCAAAATACCATGCAACTTCAACTGATTTTTGTGATTCTTCAGCCGTATAGGGAGCATACGAGTAGAGATCTTGCTTTCTCACCCACACTCGATTATACCTTCTTTCATCCCACCATAACCTATTACGTATCACAAGATTCTTGATTTTCTCTTGATACCTATAGCAATGAGTTTTGATATGTCCTCTTTTACCACAACAAAAACATTCAGGTATTCTGTACGATTGTTGATTTCCAAACCGTTGAGATTTGAGGCTTCTATTTCATTTGAATCCATCTTTTGCACCTTCAAGAATATTATTCTCCTCTTGTCCAATCCTCTTTGTTCTAGATTCTAACTTGACGAACTGGGCATACCCTTTGTAGGATTTCCTTGATAGCCTAAGCCCTAGTTAGTGTGGCTTATTCTGCCAATTTGTAGAAGCTTATCCAGATCTTCTGTACTTTTACTCTGGATCTTGATGTTCTTCAGCTGACCATCCAGTTAGCTTTCTAGATCCCTTGATTTCTGACGTTCTATTTTGAGTTCTTCTTTCATTAATTCAACCCCTTTTTCCAGCTCGTGCTTATCCTTAATTAGGATTTGTTTCTCCAAAAGCAGTTCCTTATTTTTTATGTGGTTTTAACTAGGGATTCACATAGAATTTTGTTTTTTCATATAATGACAAATCGAGATTGTTATCAGGTTCAGTATCAGCTTCCTCATCAATTTTTCCAAAATATACAATGAAGTTTAGCATATTACCATTATCATCCTCATCATCAGAATCAGAGTCTTCGTAGCTCATGAACGATTTCTTGTTGTTTCTTCCAACTCCAACACATTTTGTCTTAGTATGACTAAAGCCTTTGCATTCACTACATCTGATAGACTTCTGTTTCTTATCAATTGGACATTCAGCCTTGAAGTGCCCTATTCCTCCACACTCGTGACACTTTGCTTCAGTTTCTTGAAACCTTTTGTCTCTGTTGTATTCACTTTCTCCCCTGGATGTAATAGAAGTTTCCTCTTTTTGACCTTTTTCAATTTTTTGAAATACTTTCTTTCGATCATGCTGATCTTTTCTTCAAGACATTCTGGCTGATATTTCTCTTGATTTGCTGTTAAGACAATTCCCTTGTTTCTAGAGAGATTCTTCTTGTTTTGTTCCATCTCGTATGCTTGCATCATTTCAACCACCTGATCAAACTTCATCTCATCTAAGTTGAGAGATACATCTATTGCTGATCTTTGTGCCTGAAACTTCTTAGGCAGACACCGCAAAAATTTCCTTACCAGCTTCTTATCTTTGTACCTTTTTCCAGGAACCAAGACTTCATGAGCGATTGAGTTGAGCTTACCACTGAATGCGTCAACAGAATTATCATCAACCATTGTGAGAGTTTCAAATTGAGATGCCAACATATCTATTCTTATTTTGTGCACGTTGCTTGTTCTTTCATACGAAGTCTGTAGTGAGTCTCATGCTTCTTTAGCTGTAGAGCACCTTTGTACGCATTTGAACTGATCTTTGGTTTGTGATGTCCATATTACAAACAATGCCTTTGAATTATACTTAGACATTATTTTTTTCCTCTATTGTCTAATCTATTTTAGGTTTAGGAATCATCTTTCCTTCCTTTGTCTTGATAGTCAGCTCGGACCATCCATCTTCCACCGCTGTCAATGCATCTTCATCAATTCCTTTGATTAGTGCCTTGATCCGTACTTTCCACCAGCCAAAATTTTTTGCCTCAAGAAGTAGTAGCTTTATCAATCCAAAGTGATGGGAGTTATCCATTCTCAATCCCTAGATCACACCTGTTTTATATTTAAAGAAATTTAAATGATACTTACAAAATGTAGACTCTATTACCAATTGAAAATATGTGATAACTCCAAACACTGAAATCGAAAAAATTATATATTTTTTTCATGAGAATCTTGTTAAGTTAATTTTACAATTATATTTAACTTTGGATTTTTAAGTAATGCTACTCTTGTAAACTGCAACCAAAAAATTTCTATTATACCCGAAGATATATTTTGACTCTTTGTATTAATCGCTTCAACACAAAATTATTTTGTTTGAAAGACTCGTACCACATCACACAAACTTTTTTTGTGAAAACCTCAGGAAAATTCTATCTTTCTCAACTCACAAAAAACACTTCTGAAAAGTTTGAGAAAAACTCAAAAACGAAAGTTCCTTTAAATACATGAATTGAATATTTATTATTGAGAAGTATTCTATTTTTCTTAATCCAAAATATTTCAAAAAGATGTTTTTTTTTATCATCTGAGTTGATTGATTCATTCAATGTACATCTGATTTTCCTTTTTTCTTGATGTTTTTTTCTTTTTTGTCATCTAATTGGTCAGTTACCATTTATATTGATGCAAATTTCCTTTTCTCCTAAATGTACTTCATACATCTTCGGAAGGTAATATATAGTGATACTGAAATTTGGTTTTACAGAGAGGTGGATCTCTTTGTATATCGAAGGAATAATATTAATAGTCAATCCATAAATAGGTAAGCCAGGGTGACCCAATTTGGACACAAGGTGAAGGAAATAAACAAAGAGGAGATGAAAAATATTTTATGTATCGTCAAAATTCATATTTGGGATTACTTAAGATTTTGGATTATTCTTTTTATAGAGTAATACTATAAAATAACATATTTTTAAATTTTTCTTTCAAATCTATTACATTAAAAATAAAATTCCTAAACTAACACAAATTATTATGTGAATATAATTATTTACTTTAAATAAACTATATATAAAATTAAAACAGAATGTTTAGTTTCACTTTTTCAATTTATGGTTTAATAGAAAGAGATTTTTAATTATTTTAGTTTTAAATTTGTGTTATTTTTGAAATTTAAATGATATGTACTATATTTAGAATAAAAACTTGAAAGAGTGATATTTTAAAAATTCTCCTTTTTATATCCTTTTATTATAATAGATAATATTTTAAAATAATATTTTTTTAATTTTTGTTCCAAATTTAAAACTTTAAGCTAAAAATTTTAAAAATAGCTAAAATTATTTTCTGAAAATACATATTTATCATAAATAAATTATAAATATAATTAAAATATTATATTTTGATTCTTTTTCCAATTTAAACTTTAATTTTTTCTTATTAAAAAAGTTTTAAGATATTTTAAAATTAAATTTGTGATATTTATGGAAATTTAAACTAAAGTGTTATATATTTAGAACAAGAACCTAAAAGAGTGTTATTTTTGTCAATTGCTCTTATTAATATAACCCAACAAATTTTATAAATGATTAAAATTTTAATTTTAATATTTTTATGCTATTCGGCAATTTAAAAATTTTAATTCGAATTTGATAGTTTTAAAATTGATATTTTTATTTTAGGAATTTTTAACTAAATAGTTCAGTTCACATAATTATTTTTATATCAATTTTAGATCAATAATATTTTAAATAAAATAACATATAAATTACTAATATAATATAATATTTTCTAATTATTTTAATTGTTTAAAGGGTTTACTTCCGTCAACTACACAAACTTATGCGACTAAACCTATTTTTACCTATACTTTTTGGATCTTTCTTTAACTACATAAACTATATTTTTCTTCATAAATTACACAAATTTGATCAATTCTTCTAATTGCAGAAATTTAATTAATATTTATGCGTTAAATAGCTAATAAATTTGGTTCTAATTTGAAAATTTGGTTTTAAATTGGATTTATTTTGAAATTCGAACCATATTTTCGAAATAAAAAAAAGTTTAATAATAATTTAACGTGTGAATATTAACATAATTTCTGTAATTAGAATAATTTATGAAGTTTATGTAGTTTACGGAAGAAAAATATAGTTTAGGTAACTTATGAAAAACCTAAAAAGTACGGGTGAAAATAGATTTATTCGAATAAATTCATTTAGTTAACGAAAATAAACTCCTTATTTAAATAACTCATAACATACATATCATGCAGGTTTGGTACAATATCAATATGGAACGAGCCATGGATAGTGACTCACCACCCAATATCATAAACATGCAAATGAGATAACTATTTTCCTTCATTTACAGTAAACCATTTAATTGACGTTACGTCAAGAAAGTGGAATATGGATTTAATAAATGTAATAATTTAACTGAATGATATTCTTTGGATTAAAAATATTCCAATAAATATGATGGATACACCATATTTTTATAGATGATATTACTCAAAATCCACAAAAGTTCTAATATATTATTTGAAAAACATTTTAATAAAATAATCTTAATTTAACGTGTTATTAATAGAAATGTCATGCTGACGTATCATCAGCACAATGAATTTCAAATAAATATATAAATAAAATTAACTTATTAGAATAATTATAATATATGTCATTGTTATTAATTTGGTTAGAGAAACATTATATTTTATTAAACTAACAAAAAATATTATTAAATTCCTAAAAACAATTATTTTTCTTTTCTTTATTTATATATATAAAAATTAATGTTAAAAATAATTTTAAATAAAAATTAAAATTATATAAATATTTAATATATATTTACTAATAAACTATATTATATAATTTAAAAATATTTTTCTCAATCGGTATAAATCTAATATACAGTTAAATCGGATTATCGCTTAAGCCATAGGCAGTCCCAAAATAATTTTTATAATGCACCCAATGTCCATTAACTACTAGCACATGCTTGAAAATTAAAATATCCAAAAAAGATAAAAAAATATGATTCGGTAAGTGGTTAGTGGTGATAAAGACCTATCAGGGGAATAACTAAGTGGGTCAGTAATTACACGATTTTTACTATATTTTAAAGATGTAGAGTTTAACTCTATTTTTTTGGTATGAAAGTATTAAATTTTTGTATAAGAATATTAAATATTTGTATGAAAATTTTAAACGTTCGTATGAAAGTGTTGTATTAATGGATTCGTCGTGATTCAAGTGACAAAAAAATTAAATAAAAGATGCATTAGAAACAATAAATAATGTTTGTTGGCAATGAAGCAAAAACTCTTGGGTATTGGCCCAATAGAAAATAACACTGACGATAAATGAAGATAGAAATCATAACATAGATCATCTAATTATCACAAATTATAATTATCTAGATAGATCGTAGAAAGAAAATGACATTCTATCGGGGATATGGGAAATATATGTTACAACGAAGAGGGAGGGATTGAATGCATGAAAGCTAGAAATGTCCGAAGAAACTTATCATCACTTCACTAAGAATCGGATGCACGCATTTGGGCCATGCAATGTTTGAACCACCAACGAAAAACTCAGGTGGTGTTCACGACTGACTGCTCATAACTAGTGATGATGGTGTACTCAACCAAGGAAAGGCAGGCATTCACAATCCATTTGAAGGATTATCTCAAAAGTAAGAATATGTTTACCTATTTCTTTAATATGTTTACCTTTTTTTTTTAATATGTTTAACTTCAAGAGCACGAAATTGTCGAACGGATAGGCTGGTATAAGGTGCACGTCAATACAGCTCATAATTTGTGTATGGAAATTTTGCACCACCGGATTGGATATACGTTCCTTTTTTATAAAAAAAATTGTAAATCTAGTCTTTATTAGAGAGTGGTTTACATAAACTTTATACCTTCTCAAACTCAAATCGATTTTGGAAAATTTATTTAGACCACTCATTCTATGTACAAGTATTAATCCAAAGGAACCATAATCGTCTAGTACTTCACTTCTACAAGATTTGTGCAAATAAAATAGAAACTGTTGAGAATTAGGCTTGTCAAACTCAGCACTCGAAACTTTTCAGGAATTGATCTTCACTAACAGAAGTAAGTTTGTTGGTTTTTTTGTAAATGAAAGTAGTTAAAAGACACAAGAAATTTACGAGTTCAACTTGACAAATTTGTCAAGTCTACGTCTCGCCGGAATGTTCTTTCCAGGAATCCACTAATCAACCAACTCTTAACCTTATACAAGTTCTCTTTTCTCTCTTACAAGACTTAGCACACTCTCCCTTTTCTTACTCTCTTCTCACCATGTAAATACACTTATATACTTGAAGGTTTTATATTTTGAAGAAAAAAAGTGAAAGAGTGAAAAACATCTCTATGTTTTTACTCTTTCCTTAACCGTGATAGCTAGCATACGAGTTCAGTTGACTTTGAACTTTCTATTGATGTCCTTCCTTTTAGAGTGTTAACCGGTTTTCAAGAATTAGGAAAGCCTTCTTATTTTCGTTCTGTTGCTCTGAATTTTCTCCTGCAACATGCTTCTTGTTTCTTCCCTTATTTTCGTCAGTCTTCAGCTTGTACTTTAAAGAGAATTTGTCTTTCTTTATTCTGGAAACCTCTGTCTCTTCTAGAGTGTTTCACAAATTCTAGATTTCTGAGAGCATAATCAACAAACTTTCCCTTGACCGAATGATCTTGACTTCTCCTGGTTAATTTATCTTGGATTCCCCATTCCGGTAACTCCTTCTTTTTTAGTCTGAGACTTAGCCAAGCAAACTCAGAGCTTCTTGCAGTTTGCTTACTGAAACTGTTTTCGTGAAAATGTCTAAAGGATTGACTATAGTAGCAATTTTCACAACCTTTATCTTCCCTTCTGTGATCAATTCTCGTATGAAATGAAGCCTCACATCAATATGTTTGGTTGTTTCATGGTGCACAAAATTCTTTGCCAGAGAGATTGCACTTTGAGAGTCACAATGAATCTCCATCACTCCCTATTTAATTCCTAATTTTACACACAATCCACTCAACCACATTCCTTCCTTGATTGTTTCAGTTAAGGACATATATTCTGACTTAGTAGTAGAAATAGCTACTACTTTCTGTAAACCAGACTTCCAGCTGATGGAAGTTCCTCCTGCAGTAAAAACATAGTCTGTTATTGATCGTCTTTTGTACTTATCTGCAGAATAATCCGAGTCGCAATATCCTTTGACTTCAAATATGTTCTGTTTTCTGAAGCACAACCTCATCTTTGTTGTCTTTCTGATATATCTGAGCACCCACTTGACTACCTGCCAGTGATCTTTAATCGGCTTTCCCATATATCTACTTATTAACTGATGAGGACATCAGGTCGTATGTTCAGCCAGGAGACCAGACTGACCGACCAGGAAGCTTGCCCAAGATAGCCGGATCATTTGGCAAATTTGCCGGCCCAAGCAGTACCGCCGGACCCTCGACCAATAGGACTAGACCGATCAGCATTGCCGACGGAGAGGCCCAAGCTTCCGGCACACTTGGTGGCGATGTGGATGACACCGCCGGTCCCCTTGGTGATGCGACTGACTCCGGGATCAACTTGGCCGGTCCTAAAGGCATTCCGGCCAGTACCTTGCACAGTCCAGCCGATACAGCCGATCCAGCCGAGTACACGAGCATTTCAACTTCTACATAAGGAAACTCGGACCAGATAAGGTACCAGATTCAGGACATGCATCTAGAGGAAGTTTCCACACCAGTAGTGCCACCAGGAGCAATGACAAGGAGCAGATCAAGAGCACTCTTCCACAAGTTCAGCTTATGGGTCGACAAGCTCCTAGAGAAAGATCGACTAAGGAAAATGGGCCAGAAGTGCAAAGAAGAGTCCAAAGGCTTCTCAACAATGCAAGGGACTTCAGAGACTTGGGCTTTAGTGGCAAGAGAGGTCAGGGCCCCAATATTCCTAACCCTACTCCAAGTCGAAGACTAGGAGCAAGGCGCGTGCATGCCACAAGGACGACCACCTTCTATTTCTTGGCCATGAGGTAAGTAAGGTAAGTTTTCAATAAGAATATTTGCCTCTTTCTGTTTTGCAGGGTAGGATCTAGATTATTTACATTTTTGAGTCAAAGATATTTTAGGAATAGGTCCTTTTTCGGTTATACACTTTTGTACATTTTCCATTTGTGCATTTTTGTAATCTTTCCTTTTCTTTCTTTGAGTCGACCCTAGAAGGTCAAGCTGTCGAGCATATTAATAAGGCTCCTTCCAGCATTGTAGTTCGACAACCTTTTTGATATTAATAAAGTAGGACTTTCTTCCAACAAGTTTTCTCTCAAGAATCTTGTGCGCTTAGAATCTAGTTGAGACCAGCCCTCCTAGCTCTAAGTTTGTGATTTATCACGAGGTTCATCACCCCTCGTGTGGTTCACTTCATCTTTCCATCGAATACCAACCCAAAAACCCCTATCCAAGAAATCTAAGGTCGAGTTTCTCACCTAACCGTCTCCAAACAGCCCACCCGTATATAAGCCTTGAATCGAGGCTTGTATCATTTTGGTATCAGAGCTTAAAGCTCCTAAACCAGGTTGTTTCTATCCTCTAACTTGTCTTGTTTCTTGTTCTTGCATTAGTTTAAGTTTCATTCAAGAAAATCAAAAAAATAACATCTAAGTTCATACCGAGTGCATCTAGTTCCTACGTGCATCACTAGGTTCTAGAATCATTCTTGCATTGCTATTTTCGACTTTCCTTTTTGTTAGAATCATATTTCCATTAAATTTAAGTTAAATTAAAAATAAAATAAAAGGAAAATAGCAAAAATAGCAAAAGGATTCGAATTGGACAGCTAGCAATAGCTGTCAAGAAAGTTTCCAGCTAGCAATAGTTGTCAAGAAAGTTTCCTTTTTATGCAAATCTTCATATTTTCGAATTTCCAATTCTTAGATTTTTTCCTTTTTGTATTTTTTTCGAATTTCCCTTATAAAAGAAAACCCTCCTAATAATTTAGGAGCAGCATAACTTATCTTTTATCCATGTAGTACGCAATGGCATAAGAAAATAGAGAAGCAACCGAAGCCATGATGGTCATGTTCACCACCCTCCAAACGCAAATCGCATCCATAGGTGAGAGATTGGAGCACGTGGAGAGGCCTGTGAGATTCCAGGCCATAAGGTACGTGAGAGCTGAGCAAGACCGTGTTGAGGGTCCTGAGCACCTTAGGACACGACACGAACAAGAGGAGCCCCAATAAGATGGAGATGAGGACACACAACCTCATAACTATCACCATAGGCCGAGAGGACCTCCACGGCAACCAGAGGCAGAGGATGATGGCTTCGAGCCATATGGTCTTCACCAGAGACCAAGGATGCCTCATAGACATCATGAGGATGGAGATGAACACGCCTACAACCGGGTAACTCATCCTGATGTTAAGCTAACTCCTCCAAGTTTTGCAGGAAAAGTAGACCCCGAGGCTTACCTAGATTGGAAGAGAAGAATGAATCATATCTTTGATCATTACAACCAACCAGGGCCTAGGAGAGTCTCAATGGCAGTAGCACAACTCATGGACAATGCCCTCATCTGGTGGGATCGTGAGGTATCTGACAGAAGGAGGAAAAGAATGAGGTCCATAGACTCATGGGTCGACATGAAAGATGTTATGCGACAAAGGTTTGTTCCACCTTACTTTCATAGGGACTTACAACGTCGTTTTCGTACTCTTAAGGAGGGTACCAGATTAGTAGAGGAGTACTATAAAGAGTTCGAGAAGCTAAGGAACAGGCTGGAGCTCAATGATGATGAAGAAGCATTGATGGCACAATTCTTGGATGGACTCCAAGAAAGAGTCAGCCGCAAGGTGGAAAAGCAAATCTACAATGACTTCAAAGACTTGTTCCACCTATCTGTCCAGGCTGAGCAGCACATCAAACGTAAGAGCCAAGACATCCGCAGCAAGCCTAAGACGCCTTGGGCACCAAGCAATATTCCCAAACCCGTAGACAAAGGCAAGAGCATAGAGATCGAGTCAAGGTTCAAGAGCAAGCCTCCTGAACCCACCCGTGACCAGAGAGAGCCTAGTAAGTCTTCTAACCCTCAAAGATCACGTGACATCACTTGTTTCAAGTGTAGAGGTCGTGAACACATCTCAAGGGAGTGCCCAAACAACCGGGTCATGCTGATTACGGAAGCTGGAGAATATGAGTCCCAAGATGAAGAGGACTATGAACCAGAAGAAGGATACAGTGACATTGAGTACCCTGATATGGGGGAAGTGCTGGTCACTAGACGCATCCTCAGTGCAATGGTGGATCCTTCAGAGACCATCCAAAGGGAGAACATCTTCCATAGCTGTTGCACCATCTAGGGTAAGGTATGTAACCTCATCATAGATGGTGGTTCTTGCACTAATGTTGCTAGTGCATATATGGTTGATAAGCTAGGTCTAGAGAAGACAAGGCATCCTCGACCATATAGATTGAGATGGCTCGATGACAAAGTGGAGCTCAAGATCCATGAGCAAGTCACTATGTCATTCAGTGTGGGCAAGTACCAAGACCAAGTCGTATGCGACTTGGTGCCCATGCAAGCTGGCCATCTTCTGCTAGAAAGACCATGGCAGTTTGACAAGGAGACCAGGCATGATGGCCGAACCAATCTCTACACTTTCGTGCATGACAAGAGAAAGGTCAACCTAGCTCCTCTTACACTTTCCCAAGTACATGAGCTTCAACAACAAATGAGTAAAGAAAAGAAACTCATTAAATCTAACTTTCTTATTCAACCGAGTCATGTTCAAAGAGCTTTAGCCTCGAAGGACCTAATGCTACTAATGGTTTTCAAAGAAGTGCTGAATGTAGAAAAAGAACAGGTAGAGCTACCTCTTGAAGTAGCAACTCTCCTCAACAAGTTCCAGGATGTGTTTCCAGAGGAGATACCAGCAGGCTTGCCTCCTTTACGTGGCATAGAACACCAGATCGACCTAGTGCCAGGAGTAGCCCTACCCAACCGGCCAGCCTACCAGATGAGTCCAGAGGAGTCCAAGGAGCTTGAGAAGCAAGTCAAGGAGCTCCTGGAGAAAGGTTATGTTCGAGAGAGCCTTAGTCCATGTGTCGTACCAGTGCTACTAGTGCCCAAGAAGGATGGGACTTGGCGAATGTACGTGGACTGCGGAGCCATCAACAACATCACAGTCAAGTACCGGCATCCGATACCATGGTTGGATGACATGCTAGATGAGCTGAATGGAGCCACGGTCTTCTCCAAGATAGACCTCAAGAGTGGATACCACCAGGTCAAGATGAAGGAAGATGATGAATGGAAGACTGCTTTCAAGACAAAGCAAGGACTATACGAGTGGACAGTCATGTCATTCGGCTTGACTAATGCCCCCAAGCACCTTCATGCGCCTTATGAACCAAGTTCTTAGGGCGTACATAAGTAAGTTTGTAGTGGTTTACTTTGATGATATATTAGTATATAGTAAGTGCCTACGAGAACACCTCACACATCTTGAGATGGTACTTAAAACCCTTCGACAAGAAGAGTTTTATGCCAATCTCAAGAAGTGCATCTTTTGTACTGATAAACTTGTCTTTTTAGATTTTGTTGTAAGTTCACAGAACCTACAGGTTGATGAAGAGAAGATTCGAGCCATACAAGAGTGGCCAACACCAAGCAACATCGGCCAAGTGAGGAGCTTCCACAGACTCTCCAGCTTCTATAGGAGATTCGTGCGCAACTTCAGCAGTATTACCTTACTATTGACGGCAGTAGTGAAGAAGAACGTGGGATTCAGCTGGGGAGAAGCTCAGGAGAAGGCACTCCAGGCCTTGAAGGACAACCTTACACATGCACCAGTGCTAGTCCTGCCCGACTTCAACAAGACGTTTGAAGTGGAGTGTGATGCCTCTGAAATAGGCATAGGAGCAGTGCTAACCCAAGGAGGGAGACCAGTGGCATACTTCAATGAGAAGCTAGGTGGTGCCTCACTGAACTACCCCACTTATGACAAGGAGCTTTATGCCCTTGTCCGAGCATTGGAGACTTGGCAGCATTACTTGATGTCCAAGGAGTTTGTGATCCACACTGATCACAAGACTCTCAAACACCTCAGAGGGCAAACCAATCTCAAGAGGAGACATGCCAGGTGGATGGAGTTCATAGAGACCTTCCCGTACGTCATCAAGTACAAGAAGAGCAAAGATAATGTGGTAGCCGATGCACTATCAAGGAAGTTTGCCTTGATATCCACCATGGAGGCAAAGGTCTTAGGATTCGAGCACATCAAGGACCTATACAAGGATGATCCTGACTTTGTTGAGAGCTACAAGGAGTGTGGCACAGGGAGTCATGGCAAGTTTTACATCCATGAGGGATTTTTGTTCCGAGAGAGAAGGTTGTGCATACCACAAGGATCATTAAGGGAGCTTATCATTCGAGAAGCTCATGGAGGAGGATTCATGGGCCACTTTGGTGTCGACAAGACTCTAGCAATGGTCAAGGAGCACTTCTACTGGCCACACATCAAGAGGACAGTAGAAGCTCATTGTGCAAGATGCACCACTTGCAAGAAGGCAAAGTCCCGAGTGCAACCTCACGGGTTGTATCTCCTACTGCCCATACCTACACATCCATGGGTGGATATCTCAATGGACTTCATTCTAGGTCTGCCCAAGATCAATCACAAGGATGCAATCTTTGTAGTGGTGGACAGATTCTCCAAGATGGCACACTTTATCCCATGTGCCAATGTCAATGATGCCACACAAACAGCCGAGCTGTTCTTCAAGGAGATAGTACGGCTTCAAGGAGTGCCAATGACCATCGTATCAGACAGGGATACCAAGTTCCTCATCCATTTCTGGAGGACCCTTTGGAGGAAGCTAGGCACGAAGCTACTCTTCTCTACCACTTGCCATCCTCAAACCGATGGCCAAACTGAAGTTGTCAACAGGACACTATCAACTTTTCTCAGGACTACACTAGGGAAGAACCTTAAGACTTGGATGGAGTGCCTGCCATTCATAGATTTTGCTTACAACCGAGCCGTGCACTCAGCAACCAAGAAGACACCATTTGAAGTAGTATACGGCTTCAACTCTCTCACCCCATTGGAGCAAACGCCACTGCCACCAGTAGAGATGACCAACCTCAACGGAGCATCCAAGGCAGAGTTCAAAAGAAAGTTACACCAGAAGCTAGCAGAAAACTTGGAGAAGACGACCGGGCAGTACGTGACTCATGCCAACAAGGGAAGAAAGGAGGTGATCTTTCAACCAGGCGATTGGGTGTGGCTACACCTACGGCATGAGAGATTCCCCAACCTAAGGAGTTCTAAGCTAGCACCAAGAGGAGATGTACCATTCAGAGTGCTAGACAGGATCAACAACAACGCCTACCGGATCGAGCTCCCAGGTGAGTTTAATGTGTCCAACACGTTCAACGTAACTGACTTAGCCCCTTTCCATGCAGATGAACCAGTTTTGAGGTCAAAACCTACTGAAGAGGGAGGGGATGATGAGGACATCAGGTCGTATGTCCAGCCAGGAGACCAGACTAGCCGACCAAAAAACTTGCTCGAGATAGCCGGGCTATTTGGCATGTCTGCTGGCCCAAGCAGTACCGCCGGACCCTCGACCAATAGGACCAGACCGATCAGCATTGCCGGCGGAGAGGCCCAAGCTTCCGGCACACTTGGTGGCGACGTGGATGACACCGCCGGTCCCCTTGGTGATGCCGCCGACTCCGGGATCAACTTGGCCGGTTCTTAAGGCATTCTGGCCAGTACCTCGCACAGTCCAGCCGGTACAGCCGATCCAGCCGAGTACACGAGCATTTCAACTTCTACACAAGGAAACTCGGACCAGATAAACTACCAGCTTTAGGACATGCATCTAGAGAAAGTCTCCACACCAGTAGTGCCACCAGGAGCAATGACAAGGAGAAGATCAAGAAAACTCTTCCACAAGTTCAGCTTATAGGTCGACAAGCTCCTAGAGGAAGATCGACTAAGGACAATGGGCCAGAAGTGGAAAGAAGAGTCCAAAGGCTTCTCAACAATGCAAGGGACTTCAGAGACTTGGGCTTTAGTGGCAAGAGAGGCCAAGGCCCAAAGATTCCTAACCCTACTCCAAATCGAAGACTAGGAGCAAGGCACGTGCATGCCACAAGGACGGCGAGTAAGGTAAGTTTTCAAAATGAATATTTGCCTCTTTCTGTTTTGCAGGGTAGGATCTAGAATATTTATATTTTTTTGAGTCAAAGACATTTTAGGAATAGGTCATTTTTCACTTATGCACTTTTGTACATTTTCCATTTATGCACTTTTGTAATCTTTTCTTTTCTTTCTTTGAGTCGACCCTAGAAGGTCAAGCTGTCGAGCATATTAATAAGGCTCCTTCCAGCATTGTAGTTCGACAACCTTTTTGATATTAATAAAGTAGGATTTTCTTCCAACAAGTTTTTTCTCAAGAATCTTGTGCATTTAGAATCTAGTTGAGACCAGCCCTCCTAGCTCTAAGTTTGTGATTTATCACGAGGTTCATCACCCCTCGTGTGGTTCACTTCACCTTTCCATCGAATACTAACCCAAAAACCTCTATACAAGAAGTCTGAGGTCGAGTTTCTCACCTAACCTTCTCCAAACAGCCCACACGCATATAAGCCTTGAATCGAGGCTTGTATCATTAACCCCACAGGATGAGGAAGATCAGCTCAAGTTCCTATCATAGAATACATGATTGATAAAACATTGTTTGCATAAGGAATTGTTTTCATATACTTAGCCTGATCCTCAAGCTCTTTTTCAGTTGCTGCCTTTAGTGTGAAATGAATTCCAATTGGAGTACTTACTCCTTTTTAGTTCTCCATGTGAAAGCTCTTTAAGATTCTTTCTAGATATTTCTCCTGAGATAACTCCAGCTTTCCTCTTGTTCTGTCTCTGAATATCTCCATTCCTAAAATTCGTTTTGCCTCTCCTAAATCTGTCATTTCAAATTCAGATTTCAGAAAATCTTTGAGACTCTGAATTTCTTTCTTTTCCTTGTAGGCAACAAGCATATCATCTACATAAAGCAACAAGTAGATGTATGACTTATCTTTTAGTTCTTTGAAGTAGATGTAATTGTCATATCTACTTCTAGCGTACCCTGCCTTAATCATGGTTGAATCAAACTTTTGATTCCACTGTCTAGGCGATTTTCTCAAGCCATATAGTGACTTTTTCAGTAACCACACTTCATCAGATTCTTTCTCTTTTCTATACCCTTCAGGCTATTCCATTAGAATGCATTCCTCTAAATCACCGTGTAAAAATGTAGTTTTAACATCTAACTGATGAAGTTCCATATCAAGTTCAACTACATAGGCTAAAAGCAATTTGATCGACACATGTTTCACAACAGGGGAGAAGATTTCCTAATAATTTATTCCTTCTCGTTGTGAATAGCCTTTTTCGACTAACATTGCCTTAAACCTTGGCTCGGAGACTCCTTCTATGTTTGGCTTCCTTTTATAAACCCATTTGCATCCTATTATCCTCTTGTCTGAAGGTCTATCTACCAGCACAAAAGTCTTGTTTTTAATCAGAGATCTCATTTCTTCATTCATGGCTGACTTCCATCTTAACCAATCTGAATCTCTTTCAGCCTCATGAAAGCATCTTGGTTCTAGTTTTTCTCCATCTTCTGCTACCATTAATGCAAAACCAACTATGTTTGTATCAAGATACTTCCTTGGATGTCTTATCTTTCTTCTTGAACGATCCCTTGCCAACAGATAATTTTGAAAAGGATCTTCTGATTCAAAATCTTCTTCCTCTTCTTATTCTGATTCAGAATTCTCTTCGACTCTTCCTGATCTCAGTTCTTTCTCCTTTTGATTTCTCTCTGACTGATTTCCCAGGTCTGTAGTCTGATCAACTTTTGTATTCATGTCTGACTAATTTCTTTATGTAATTAGATCAAATATAGTTCTTTCACTCTCTGATTGTTCTTTCTGTCTATCTTCTAGATGTTTGTACATATGATTTTCTTGAAATGTTGCATCTCTACTAATGGTACTTTTCCTTTCATCTAACATCCAAAACTTGTAGCCCTTAACCCCTGGTGGGTATCCTATGAAGATAGCCTTTTTTTCTCGCGGATTAAACTTTCTTTGGTCACAATGTAGGTAAGCCATAGAGCCAAAAACTCTTATATCTTCGTATCTAGGCATGTTTCCTGTCCAGATTTCTTCTGGAATCTCAAAGCCTATTACAGAAAAGGGAGATATGTTGATTTGATGAACTGTAGTACTTGCTGCTTCAGTCCAAAATGCTTTAGGCAATCCATATTCACTGAGAATGCTCCTTACCTTCTCAATGACAGTCATGTTCTTTCTCTCAGCAGTCCCATTCTACTGAGGTGTGTAAGAGCATGTCTTATGTCTAGAGATTCCTTCTTTCTTGCAAAATTCATCAAACTCTTTATTGCAATACTCAAAGCCATTATATGTTCTAAGGACTTTCACTTTCCTGTTTTCTTGATTTTCTACTATTGTTTTCCATTCAAGAAACTTCATAAAAGCTTCATCTTTCTGCCTTAAGAAGTAGATCCACAGTTTTCTACAAAAATCATCAATGAAGGAGATAAAGTAGCGACACTTACCTAGAGATGATGGAACACTCGGGGAGCCCCAAAGGTCGGAGTGTACATAGTCCAACTTGCCTTTAGTGTTCATCTTAGAAGCTCCAAAACTCACTCTGTGAGCTTTTCCGTAGACACAGTCCTCGCAAAAGTCCAGCTGAGAAACCTTGTTTTTATCCAAGTATCCTTTTCTCAGAAGCACCTGAAGGTTCTTTTGACTCATGTGCCCCAACCTTCTATGCGACAGCTTAGTATCATCCTTATCTTCCTCTATAACATTAGATTCTCCTACTATAACAATGCCTTCAAGTATGTAAAGAGTGTTTTGTTTCTTTCCTTTAATTAGAGTTAGAGATCCTCTGTTTATTCTCAATTCTCCATTCCTTGACTGAAACCAACAACCTTGATCTTCTAAAGTTCCTAGAGAGATCAAGTTCTTTGACATAGAAGGCACATACCTCACTTGTAAGGAGGACAATTGTTCCATTTCCATTTTTGATTTTGATATTGACAATTCTTTTAAATTCAGAATAAGTGTCATTTGCCATCCTCACACTGCTTGCATTTGATTCATCCAACTTGAGGAACCAATCTTTTCTGGAAGTCATGTGAAATGAACATCCAGTGTCCATAACCCACCTTCAGACAGATTCTCTGAGACAAGACACACTTTTTCAGACACCATGAGAGCAGCTACATCATTTGACATTGTCACTACGTTTGATGATTCTCCTTTCTCTGAATAAGATTCTCTTCGATTTCTCTTCTTCCATACTTGACTTTGTTTTTTGAAATGTCCTTCCTTTACACAAATCCAGCATTCTCTCTTTCCCTTATCTTTGGATTTTGATCTGCTTCTGGACCTATTCTCCTCATACGCCTTGAACTTCTTATCTATTCTGCCCCTTGTTTCTTTAACATACAAACTTTCTACAGTCTGTTTGTTCCTCTTTAAATGTTGTCCAAACTCCAGCTACTTCGAATGTATTGCTCCAATAACATTGTCCAGTGTGAGTGTATCCTTGCTGTACTTTAGAGTATCTTTGAGGTGATCAAACGTACTTGGTAAGGACATGAGTAGAATTATAGCTTGATCTTCATTTGGGATTGAAACTTTGACGTGCTCCAGATCAGCTATAAGTTTAAGAAGATCATATGTTCCTTCTTCAATTGAAATAGATTCTAAAATCTTGTAGTTGTACAACTTCTGTTTCAAGTAGATGCGATTAGGCAAAATTTTTGACATGTAGAGTTGGTCCAATAATCTTAACGTCTGCTGCTATTTTTTCTTTTATGATTTTCCTCAAAATATGGTCACCCACGCTGAGGATAATTGTGGGCCTTGCTTTTCTCCTTTTCTCTTCTACTTGTGAGTCTTTTATAACCTCTCTTCTTTCTCCTCTTGGGCTCGAGGTTGCAGGTTCTTCCTCTTCGACCTCACTGCCACCTCTGAAAGGTTTTTTTGTTTCTTCAGTCTCCTTCAAACCTTCAAGAAGACCAAGTATCTCAAGATGTGCTAAAGTCTTCTCTTTCCAGAGAGTGTAGTCTCCCTTGCCGTCAAACTTCTCTAATTCCATCCTCCCTGTAGTCATATCAACCTCTTTGAAATGGCTCTAATACCAAACTGTTGAGAATTAGGCTTGTCAAACTCAGCACTCGAAACTCACTTACTGCAGGAATTGATTTCCACTAAGAGAGGTAAGTTTGTTTGTTCTTTTGTAAATGAAAATAGTTAGAAGACACAAGGAATTTACGAGTTCGACTTGACAAACTTGTCAAGTCTACGTTTCGCCGGAATATTCTTTCCAAGAATCCACTAATCAACCAACTTAACCTTATACAAGCTCTGTTTTCTCTCTTACAAGACTTAGCACACTCTCTCTTTTCTTACTCTCTTCTCACCACGTAAATACACTTATATACTTGAAGGTTTTACATTTTGAAGAAAGAAAGTGAAAGAGTGAAAAACATCTCTATGTTTTTACTCTTTCCCCTTAACCGTGATAGCATAGGAGTTCAGTTGACTTTGAGCTCTCTATTGTTGTCCTTCCTTTTAGAATGTTAGCCGATTTTCAAGAAGTAGGAAAGCCTTCTTCTTATCCTTCTGTTGCTCTACATTTTCTCCTACAACATGTTTCTTGTTTCTTCTCTTATTTTTGTAAGTTTTTAGCTTCTTGTTACTTTATAGAGAACTTATCTTTCTTTATTCTGGAAACCTTTGTCTCTTCTACAGTATTTCACAAAGTCTAGATTTTTGAGGGCATAATTGTAAATGGCACAATTGTAAATAAGTTGAATTACCATGGTTTACATGACTTTTAGCCAAAATTTTGAGTCGTTTTAATAATTGTACATGACATAGGATTATCTGAGTGATTACATGATGAATATATGCATTCTAGATAATTTTCTTTTTTAAAAAAATTCTGACCTTCCAAAAAAACTTACTTTTTTAGAAAACTTTTTAAATATTTTTTTTTCGATCTTGTTTTTTTTTTAAATTACCGATTTAATCGAAAAAATCTATTTTAACCAAAAACTAAAAATATGTGAATAAAATACAAAAAAAAATATTTTGAACATAACTAAAATATTTGTCAATTATTTTAGAAAAATCATGAACGTTCAGTGATGTTTTCATGATGTTTTCTGAAGATAATTCTTCTTGTGTTATCAGATTATGTGTTCCAACGAAATGTTAATATCATCTATACAAATTTAACGAAATCTTATGGACATTTTATAAACTTTCTTATCCTCCTAACATTAAAATAGAAATAAGTTTTTAAATAAATGATGATATGTTATTAGAAAAATTAACATGGGTAAAATAAATTATAAAATAGCAGTTAGTCAAATGTGAATTACAATTTTCAATATAAATTTATTTTTAAAAATAAACTAAATCATATATATTAAAGTAAAATTGAATTTTAAAAAATTACATATCATTACAAAAAATGATATGACTACAAAAATTAATATGATTAAAAAATTATTATCCTTTATACACTAAAAGGGAAGTGAGTTTTGAAAAATGTTTACATGTCAATTATAAAAATTTATAACATGGCATTTAGTTGGTAATTTTAAACATCGGTTCATTTTCAAAAAATAATTAAATTATATATATTAAATTAGAAGTGAGTTTAGAAAAAATATTTAATACCATGAATGTTTTTAATTTTATGGTTTTATGTATTTATAGTTGTTTCAAGTAATTAATTTGTATAATGAATCATTTGTATTTTTCAATCATTGTTATTACTTTTACATGTCTATTAAGTTTTTCATATTTTAATCAATATCCAATTATATAATTGGTAATTTAGAAATTAATATTTAAAGATTAAACTTAATTTTATTAAAAAAACAGTTAAAATATACAAATTAATGGTTAAAAAGGTGTATTATATATAAATCCATAGTTTTTAATATAAAATCTTAGCAAAATATAGTTTAGATATAATTTGATTTTAAAATAAAAACGTAAACATATTAAAATTTGAAAAATATAATTTTACTAGTTTTAAATTAATAAAACATAAATAAAACTTATGTTATATAATAAATATATAATATAATATATATAACATTTTAATCAAATATAGTAATGATCCAAATTTATAATATGTTATACTCATTCAAAGCGCGTGTAAATTATTTAGTTACTTTAATTTATAATTTAAATAATTTTTTGGTTATTTGTAAATATCATTCGATTCTCAGTTCAATTTAAATAATATCTAAAACCCGTGTATAATAGAAATTAGAAGAATCGGTAAATATCCCATACCATAAATCAAATCAAATCCTTAATTTAGATTTCTATTTTTATAAATAAATTACAAAGAAAATTAAAACATTGTGTTCAGATTTCTATTTTTTAATTCAGGATTTAAATTTTCCTTGATATAAAAAACTTTTAAAATATTTTAACATTAAATTTATAAAATTTAAATTAATAATATTAAATTTGAACAAAAACTTAAAATCATAGTGATATTCCGTACGATTATTTTTTTTACTTCGGTTAATATACACAGGCTTATTCATGTATGAAAAACCATCACTGAAACTTCACAGGACCCGAATTGTCAAGCTTGTATAGGCTCTTACCTAAACAGCAGTGAAACAAGTGTAGAGATATGTAAGGCAGAGAATCTGAAGCAATCAAATATCTTGACACTTGAGAGAAATCTTACAACAGAGAATGTCATCAACTTTACATGAAGCACTCACTCGAAGAGAATGCACCATTTTACCAATAACATAAAATACTAACAAACAAACAAACAAACAAGCAGTAGAGACCATACTACAGCTCCACAGATTAAGTGTTTTTATGTTTCTCCGGGTTCGATATATATATTCGAACCAATATCGTAAGTTGCTACAACAATCACCAGATAAATGAAGTCCAGGTGTCTGATCTTCGAACTAAACCACCTCAGGCAAGACATCTGCTGGAAGTAATATAGGTTTTAAGGTACTGGAAAAAATTGATGACACGAGGGAGTTAAGGGAGTATTACGAGACAGTAGAGTATGGTCTGATCTTGTTGAAACGCCATGCCCTTAAGATCTAATGAACCGTTGAGTAGAGACTCATTGACTAAAAGTGGAATTGACCCATCACAGATACAGAATCCCCCCTAGAGTTGGAATCCTTGCTGTTTAGGGAAAGACTCGAGAACTGAGAGTCAAGATCTTCGCTAGTAGCACGTCCCTGACTTGCTGATGGTTGTTGAGTTTGATTTTGTTGCTGATACAGAGCTCTTAGTCTTCCAATCTCCTTTTCCAACACCTCCTGTTCCACTGGAAATAATAGAGAACTCATGAGTTGTATTACTACTTTTCTACAAAACTGAATTCTCTTTTCTGAGTCAGAATATAAAACTTGTGAGATGGATAACAAGTATTGCGAACTTGTTGATAAATTTCTCTAGCACATTACTATGAATAGTCACTTTTTTCTTTCAGAAAACCAATAATTTGTTAGGCTAATACTTACAAACTCATACTACATATTAGATGTAAACGAAGCTAAAAGAATACATTTTTTGGATGGGTGGGAGAAACTTACATTGTTTAATCAGTTTCTCCTGAGCTATACTTTCTAGGCGCTGCTTAAGAGCTTTATTTTCCATACTCAGAATAAGATTCCGCTGGTTGAGGAAAACAAGCTCAGCTGAAACTTTAGACGCTTCTGCCTATAGATACCAAGGAAATCCATACTTCAGTGCTCCCGAAATTTTTGTAATGTAATACACATTTTTTTGCCTTACCTGCAATGCTTGTACATTCCTTTCTAGCTCAGATATGTACTGGAGCTTACGCACCCGTGATCGTTGTGCAAATTGCCTGCAGTAAACCATGTTAGGACAATGGAAAGTTTAGCCAATATCAATAACCTTTCCACCACCAGTGCCATAAGCAACATATGATCATGACAATGATGATGATTATGCTATTCAAAGATGAGTTTTCCTCAAGTCAATAAGGCTGAGAACAATATATAAACAATCAAGATAGGTATATCAATCAAGAACGAGTAAAGAGATCACATACTGTTTGGCTCGTCTTGTATTGTCAGCCTCATAAGTCACAGGCTGCGGATTGGAGTTTTTTTCCTCAGAAGAGAACTTTTTCGGGTCATGAGAAGTTTTGGCATAGTTCTTTGTCATAGATTTTGCTTCCTGAGACATATATGATGCTCCCATGTGTTTTCCGCCAACATTCTCTCGAGTGAAAGGTAGCCAAGAGGAACGAGCCCCAGATGCCACCAAAGAATCCCGCTGTCGGTTTGTCTGTTTTAGAAAATTAGCGTCAGAGTAGAAGGCAGCGTCCTGAGCATTTTTATTCCAATCAAGCTCCTGAATTCCTCTTTGAGTGGAAGAACCCGCTGTATTCCTATAACTGAAATCATTTTGGAGAGTCAAACTTATATTTTTAGCATTAGCCACGTCTAGATATGCGTAGGAGTCACTTGATGAACGCCGGTGACCACATTTGCGAACAGGGCTCTCTGGCTCATTGAGAAGATCATCAAGCCAAAAGGGAGGCTCTTCTACCAACTGGCTCTCAGAGGAAGTTCGCTGGTGGTGCGTTTTCTCATGACTAAGCTTCTGACCAAGCCTTGTGCCAATTGAACCACTGGGAATAAACTCAGAATATGGTGCTGACACGCTAGGAAATGGAATTTTTGGAGGGAGCAAAGCATTTTTTCCTGGGTGCATCAAGTCCTTAACACTCTGTGATCCCTTGGAGCTAGCCATTGCCAACCCGCCTGCCAAACTAACATTAAAATTTAAGCATTAATTCGCAAGTACATCTTGTATTTGTAAAACACCGTAAAAACATGACTACGTAAATCATTCTCTCTGAGCCATCAAAATCATTCGAAATGCAAACAACCAAAGAAGAAAAAAGGAAATGAATAGATCTGACTATTTAAACCACAGAGCAGGTCTTTCTAAACTTGGCCTAATAACCCAGCATAGATCAATACAGCAATTCTTAAAACGGTATTATGTTTACTGTATTCATTTCTCCCAACATGTTTTCTATAAAAACTTGATTTCTTCTTTTGGAAATAAAAAGCTGACACGGAAGCACATCGCTATAGCGGACCCATTCAGACCAGACCAGAACAGCTCATCCAGTTGCTTTCTCATTAAGCTAAGACTAACATATACACTTTGTCATAAAAGTGATTACATGAACTAATAGCATCTCGCCTCGCCTAAACAAGCGTCTTAATTTTTCTAAGTTAATCAATAACCTATTTCTCCTTCCCGCATTTGAACAAACCAATCAATTAAACGCAAAAAAAAAAATCGAGAATCCATAAAAAGCAAGTAAAACCCGAAAGTATGATAAGAAACAGATGCAGATTCGTCTTGCCTATTACCAGTTTTCGAAAATTGATTATAATGCAAACAAAAACGAAAAAGAAAAAAGAAAAACGAAAAACTAACCAACCAATCGGAGAATTCGAGGCTTGAGAGTGGATCCGAATCAAAGAAAAGTCGGAATAAAACAGAAGTTAAAATGACAATTCCGCCTTATTTGTTCCGCCGGAGATCTCCGTCGTAGGAATCTGTGTAACTCGTTTTGCCTCTCTGTCTTATCGTTAAAGGAGATTGAAGAAGAGGAAGAAGAAGAATCTCTTGACTCCGAGGAGGGCGATGAGAGAAATTTGGGGGAATTTAGTCCTAAAAAAGTAAATAAAAGGCTTTTCTTCTGTCTTAGGCCATTTTATGTTTTTAGTTTTTGGCCCTTTTGTTTCTGTTTTCTTTTTGTTGTTTGTTGTTGACAACTGTAAATTTATTAATAGAGAAGAAAAAAGTCATAAAATTGAATGACAACAATTCTCGACTGATTTGTTGTTCCCTCCATCGTACCGGTTCAGTACGTCGATTCAACCGGTTAGCATTGTTTGAAAATGTTCCATTCTACGGAAATAATCCATTTTAAATGGTAAATAGTACGAATAGCAAAATCTCAATCAATGATTTTGTTTAATTGTGTAAAATCTTCGGTTTATTTGTTGTGGGCCTTTTGTTTTTAAGATTCCAAACTTAAATGGATGGAATATGCTATCTATATTTTCGGATTTTTTTGGACTTTGTAAAATTTAAATGGTTTTATTTATATTAAGCTTCACTTCCGCCATTTAGTCCAATTTATACAATTAAATTTAGTTCCTCACAAACTTTTCGATTCTTTCGTATACACAAATCATGTTTCTCTATTGTACACCACTCAAACAATAACTAATATTGCAATTGTAATTCTCTGTTAAACTTAAATCGATAGTAAACCATAAAAAACCGATATTTAAATTAGATTTAACCAATAAAAATTTAAACCGACTTAAACCAACCAATTAAAACCGAGGAGGAACCAACACAATTAAAACCTAGGGTTTGCTCAAAATCGCAAATCGCGGAATCAAAATTGGGGAGAAATCGATTTTGGGAGAAAATCAACCTAGAGTTTGATCAATTGATGGCGAGAACGAAAGCAGAAGCGAGGCTGCCATATTCTCCGAGGTCAAATGTCGTGGTGGAGGAAGAAGAAAAAAAACGCGAAATCAAAGTTGAGGGAACTGACGGAATCTACGACAGATTAACCGGGAAGGGATAATATTCTGATTCAGATCTCACCTAGAGATCGAGAATCAGTTTCGCCAGACCTAGAGAGAAACACGGAAGAAGGATTCTCTCGAAGGAGCTGAGGAAAGGTGGCAGAAAAGTTGTTGCAGAGAAGAAGGAGGAAAAAGGGGAATAAAATCTTTCTAATAATTAAGTGAGGAGGTTGTTTGTTCGTACTTATATGCGACTGAAATTAGGAAATTCGGTTTGGGCATACCCAACCGGTTTACATAATGCAATAATAAAATAGAAAATAACCAGAATAACCGGTAAACCGGAGATACTGTAGCAATACTCCCTGGTTCACAACATTCTTGGCCTCAAGAATGGAACTCGGGGAATTTGCTGATGAAATCTTGGTAGAACTCCCAGGTTGCCTTCTCCGGACCTTCACCCTGCCACTGAACGAGTACCTTAGTTACTACAGTATTCCGGCGATTTACCATTTTGGTCTCGAGTATGGCTTCCGGTTCTTTGGCTGTTGAGATATCGCGCCAATATTGGGGAAGGAGAGGTGCTGCAGAGGGCGGGTTAGGACACAGTTTGAGTTGACTGACGTGAAATACATCGTGAATGGCTACGCCGGGAGGGAGCTCAAGCTTGTATGCCGTGTTTCCGATTCGATCCAGCACCCGGAATGGTCCGTAAAACCGAGGAGAAAGCTTATGTGGAGTACCTCTGTGTTTTGAGGGAGTGTTGCCGATAGGGTTGTAATTTGAGGAAGACATAATCACCCAGCTTGAACTCTCTGGCTGAACGATGACGATCCTCATTCTGCTTCATCCGGTTTTGGGCTCTTATGAGATGAAATTTGAGCATGTTGATGACTTCCTCCCGCTTTCTCATACTCCTGTCAATAACCGAACAAGAACTTTCCCCGGGTAAATAAGGTAGGTGAAGAGGAGGGGGCTGTCCATAGAGTACCTCAAATGGAGTGCATCGAGTCGCTGAGTGATAAGTGGTATTATACCACCATTCAGCCAAAGATAACCATTTGAACCACGATGAGGGAGCTTCGGAAGTCATACACCGGAGGTAAGTTTCAAGTGTTTTATTCGTAGCCTCTGTTTGCCCGTCTGTCTGTGGATGGTAGGCAGTAGAGAACTTGAGCTCGGTACCCTGCGATCGAAACAGTTCTCTCCATACTTCGCTGAGAAAAACCGGATCACGATCACTAACAACATCTTGGGGCATACCGTGCAATTTAAACACGTGATCCAGATAAGCCTGGGCAACGTCCAACGCCGTATAGGGATGAGATAATTCGATGAAATGGCCGTTTTTGCTGAGGCGATCCACGACAACGAGTATGCAATGCTTGCCGTGTGAGGGTGGAAGACCTTCAATAAAATCGAGGCTGATGGATTGCCACACACCCGTAGGGATGGGGAGAGGTTGTAATAAACCCGGTGAGGCAGCTTGATCATACTTGTTGTGTTGGCATGTAGAACAGTGGCGTACGTAATTTTGTACCTCAAGACTCATCCGTGGCCAAAAGAATAGTGATTTGACTCGGTGAAGTGTTGCATCCCGTCCCGAATGTCCCTCGACAGCTGAATCATGCAACCAACGGAATATTAAAAGCTTCACATTTGCGTCATCCCCCACAACCAATTTACCCTTTCGGCGGAGCTCATTGTTGTTGAACGAGAATGAAGGATGCGACAAAGGATTGGCTTTTATATCTGCAATTATCCGAGCAAGGGAAGCATCCGTTTGCCACAGCAGGCGAATGGAGTCCAGAAGTCCTTCATGAGCTTGCGATAATGTAATGTGCAGAAGGTGGGCGCTGGTTACCCGAGAAAGAGCATCTGCTGCATAATTTTCTTTTCCTTGTTTGTATTGAATCTCGTATGTATACCCCATCAACTTAGATAGCCACATGTGCTGGAATGGTGTAGTGATTTTCTGATCCAACAGGAATTTGATGCTCTTTTGATCTGTTTTAATAATGAAGAGCTTATGAGCGAGGTAAGAACTCCATACTTGAACCGCGTGGACAATGGCAAGGAGTTCTTTCTCGTACATCGATAATGCTTGATGCTTAGGTCCTAACGCACGGCTGATGAAGCAGATCGGGTGATGATCTTGCATCAAGATGGCGCCAATCCCGGTGTTAGACGCATCAGTCTCGACGATGAAAGTTTTAGAAAAATCTGGTAACGCCAAGACCGGGGTTGTGGTGAGGGCGCCCTTGAGATTCGCAAAGGCGTCAGCTGCCTCATCTGACCAGTGGAATCCGTCTTTCTTGAGGAGGTTTGTAAGTGGTTTAGCAATGATGCTATAACCCTGAACAAATCTCCGATAATAATTAGCGAGCCCCAAGAAGCTGCGAAGCTGTTTCTGGTTCTGAGGAGCTGGCCAATCACGAACAGCAGAGATCTTAGCGGGATCGGTACTAACACCTGCTACAGATATGAAATGTCCCAAGTACTCTACAGTAGTTGCCCCGAATGTGCATTTAGAAGGCTTCAAATAGAGTTGCTGAGAGCGAAGAATAAGGAACACTTCTTCGAGGTGATTGAGATGAGATTCCCAATTCGGACTGTAAACCAGGATATCATCGAAGAAGACGAGCAAGAATTTGCGCGCAATCCCCTGAAAAACATGGTTCATCAATCCCTGAAAAGTACAAGGAGCGTTAGTGAGACCAAATGGCATAACTAGATACTCATAATGCCCGGAATGAGTTTTGAATGCCGTTTTATAAATATCTCCTGGATCCATGCGAATTTGATGAAATCCGGCGCGTAGATCCAACTTTGAAAAATAGCAGGAACCTCCAAGTTCATCCAACAAGTCATCGAGCAAAGGAATTGGGTATTTATCCTTGATAGTTTGCTTGTTAAGGCCGCGGTAATCGACACAAAGTCGCCATGATCCATCTTTCTTTTTAACGAGAACGATGGGAGAAGCATATGGACTAGAGCTGTATTGTATCACACCCTGCTCCAACATATCCTTAATAAGTTTATCAATGACATCTTTTTGGGAAGAGGAATACCGATAAGGACGGAGGTTGACCAGGTTCGCTCCTATCTCCAATGGGATTCGATGATTGAAACCTGCTCGAAACGGAGGCAAATCGTTAGGCTCCTCAAATAAATCGGCATATGTTTCTAGCAATACTTGTAACCGTGGGTCAGAACCCATCTCTGTTCCGGAGGCAGCTATGTGGCACACTTGCAGATCAGAACTAGCTGGAGAAACTTCTTCAACCATTCGACCTTGGAGTAAAGCTATCTAGGGAGACTGTGAGAGTAGCTTATTTAAGCTACCACCTCGAATTACCTTACAATCGTTCTTGGTAACACCCCGGAGTACGTGCTTAGTTCCTTGAACAGAAAACTCCATCCGTAAGTGAGCAAAGTCCCACCAAATCGGTCCGAGGGTAGAAAGCCACTGAATTCCGAGAACCAAATCGCAACAATCAAGAGGCAAGGTGCGAATTTCAGTTGTGAACCTGTAGCCTTGTAGCAGCCACGTGAACTCTGAACATTTGAATTTGGACAGTATGGTATTACCGTTTGCAGCTGAAACTGGCATAGGCTTAGTTTGCTCCAGACGACAACCTACATCCTTAGCTACTTGCAAGTCAAGAAAGTTGTGTGTGCTTCCGGGATCAATTAGAATATAAATCCTCCTCTTTCCGATCTGTCCCACAACTTGCATACAGTTGTAAGTGGTTGAGCCATTCAAGGCATTCACAGAGATTGTTGGTGTAGACTCATGAGCCTCTTGCAACTGTTCCATAAGTGTTTCTTCCTCATCTGTCGATTCATCCTCACCATCACCCTCCAAGACGTAAATCTGGGATCTCTTATGTTTAAGATGATGACCTGGGGTATAAGGCTCATCGCAAAACATACAAAGGCCCTTGTTACGGCGCTCTTGCATCTCCTCGTAAGAAAATCGCTTAGGCGCCCTTTCGGTAGTGGTTCTATTTTGGGTATGGTTTAGAGGTTTGTTGGGAGTATGTTTTGGGATTTCGGGTGTGGGTAGAATAGGTTGTATCGAGCTGTTTTTTGGGAAGGTTGAAGATGAGGGGGAAAGTGTTTTAGGGTAAGGATTGAAGGGAGCTCTAAAGGTTTTAACGGGAGTAAGTTGTAAGACTGATTCATGTAGGCGAGCTATTCGGGCAGCTTCAGGGACCGAGTAAACGGGAAATTGGCGGACATGAAGCGATAGGTGGGGGTTCATGTTGGTGAGGAATATGCTTAAGGCGTGTGGTGAGGGAAGTGAAAGGCGGGTTAAGGCATTTTCGAAATTGTCGAGGTAAGTTTCTACCGAGAGAGAGCCCTGCTTCAGACTTACCAATTCTGACAGGGGATCATCGTATAAATCACCAAATCGAGTTGAAATTGCCACAACATATTCTGTCCAGGAAGGAATCAAATCGAATCTGGATGATATATAATGATGATGCCATTGCAAAGCTTTACCCGTCATGTGGAGTGAGGCTAATCGGACCTTGAGCTCCGGAGGAGTTTCATCTAGTGAGAAGAACTGTTCACATCGAAATAATCAATCTCGCAGTGCCGTTCCATCAAACATCGGGAAACCGATCTTAGTTAACCTAGTAGATAGTCCATTGGGTAAGGATGGGAGGTGAATATGAGGATTTTCACCTGCAACTATCGTGCTCTGTTTCGATGGGTAAGTGTCCAGAGGCATCGGAGCTTGTTCCCCGAACCTCGCCGAAGTCACTACTGCTGATGATGATGGAGTAACCTCGATGGGTCGTTTTTGAGGATCCGAAGATTGAGAAAGGAGCTTAAGCACCATCTGCTCCAGCTTTTCTAGCTTTCCACCCAGCTCTGTTCTTAATTCATCTGTTCGTTGCCGCTGCTCCTCGGCTTGTTGATTTTGCTGGGTTCTTAGACTCTCCACTTGATCACGGAACTCGTTCACCGACCTGGTATCCACCATCTTATGATCGGAGGAACGCCGAGCTCTGATACCAATGCGACAGATTAACCGGGAAGGGATAATATTCTGATTCAGATCTCACCTAGAGATCGAGAATCAGTTTCGCCAGACCTAGAGAGAAACACGGAAGAAGGATTCTCTCGAAGGAGCTGAGGAAAGGTGGCAGAAAAGTTGTTGCAGAGAAGAAGGAGGAAAAAGGGGAATAAAATCTTTTTGATAATTAAGTGAGGAGGTTGTTTGTTCGTACTTATATGCGACTGAAATTAGGAAATTCGGTTTGGGCATACCCAACTGGTTTACATAATGCAATAATAAAATAGAAAATAACCAGAATAACCGGTAAACCGGAGATACTGTAGCAGAATCGAAGTTGGTGGAGGAGAAGAAGAAGGTGACGGAGTCAAAGTTGATGGAGGAGAAGAACCCGAAGTCGATGGAAGAGAAGAACTCAAATCCGATAGAGGAGAAGAACCTGAACCCGATGGAGGAGAAGAACCCAAACCCGATGGAGGAGAGGAACCCGAATCCGCTGGAGGAGAGGAACCCAAATTCGATGGAGGAAAAGAACTTGAATCCGATGGAAGAGAGGAACCCAAACCCGATGGAGGAGAAAGACCCGAATCCGATGGCGGAGTCCATGATGAAGAAGAAGATGAAGATGTCTTCGTCGACGAGCATCCGGTACGTCACAATAAAATACATGATAGTTCAGATGATGAAGATCATGATAGGGATTGCGATAGATTAAGAAAACGGGTAGAAAAAGGCAAATTATATTTAGGGCAATTGTTTTATACTGGTGTTGAGTTTAAACATGCAATTTTAGAATATGCTTTGTCAACTGGAACCAACATAGAGCAAGAGATATGGGAGAAGTTTAGACTTGGGTTTAAGTGTGGTATGGGTGCAATGTGTGGCTGGAGGATCGAAGCTCGTATGATTGAAAACCAACAAACAAGTAGTTGGTAAAGTCGTATTATGATTCTCATGTGTGCATTCCTAATTCGAGATACAAAATCTTGAAGAGTCCTGCTATTGGAAAGTTGTTTATGGACAAGCTGAGAAAAAAAAATGAAAATTTGATGCCTCTAGATATTCAACAGGCGATCAAAGATGAGTAGAAATTGTCTTCTACTGTTAACTAATGTCAAAAGGTTCGACTTCTTGCTCTGAAATGGATTCAACAGGAGTATGATGAGCAATTCGTTTATGTTCGGGGTTATTGTCAAGAGATACGTAAGTTAAATCCAAGATCAACATGTGAGATTGAAACAATTGTTGGTGAAAATGGGGAAGATGAGTTCAATCGATTTTACATGTGTTTTGGCATCCTTTGCAGTACATGGTTAAGGACTTGTCGTAAGCTTATAGGTGTTGACGGTTGTTTTATAAGAAAAAAATCAAAAAGAGGTCTTACTCACAACAATTGGTAGACACCCTAATAACCAAATATATCTTTTGGCGTGAGCAGTAGTGCGGTATGAGAATGGTGATACGTGGGAGTGGTTCGGCTGCCAGCCAATGCGGCTGTAGTCACTGCTACTTCTGAGCCAGTTCTACTAGGTAGGAAAAAGCAAAAGAAACTAAACAAGAAGCAAAAGAGGCAACAAAAACAAAAGAAGAAAAGGATCACAGGAATTAAGGTTCCACATGAATCTCCTTCAAAAAAGACAACGAAGAAACAAAAACTTAGTAGAAGCAGCCGAATTATGCATTGCTCAAAATGCGGTGAAGCTGGACACAATGCGGTCGGTTGTGCTAAAAGGTCTTTATCTGGTGCATCAACTTCCCAATGTGCACCTAAGAGGGTTAGAAAGGACAAACTATGGCAAATCAATTTTTCTTCACTAAATTAGCAAACTAGAAGCTATTATGCATACAACAACCATGGTTAACCCTTCTTCTTCCAGCAATATTTCTCTTTCGAAAACATCTCTTCTGCACCATTTTTCACTTTTGCACCTCGAAATCACTTTTAAAGCACCTCGAAAGTACCTCAAACTTTCAGCCATCATTCGTTTCTTCTTAGTTGTGTCTCTGCACTTTTCCAACAACTTCTGCAATTTTCCAGCAACTTCTGCAATTTCCAACAACTTCCGCAATTTTGCAGCAACTTTTTCCAGGATTTTGACATCCTAACTTTTGCAATGTTTCTTCTTCCTTGATTTTGGCATCCTAATTTTTGCAATGTTTCTTCTTCGAGAAATGTTTCTCCTCACTTGAATGTTTCTCCTCCATTGAATGTTTCTCCTCCTTTGAATGTTTCTCCTCCTTATTCTTTCAGCAAATTTGAAACCCTAATTTTCGCCGCAATTCGATTTTGATGACAAAACTCGGGTTCTCCATCTATTCACGGGTTTGAGTCTTTTAATTTAGTGTTGGTTTGGGTCAATTTCAAAGTTAAAACCGGATTTAAAAAGTCAACTATGGTTTATTCAAGATTTAACGTTGACTCGTTAAAATTTAAGGGCTTTAGTGAAATTGCAAGTTTAATTATTGTTTGGTAGTCTACACACGAGAAATATAGTTTATGTATCCTACGAAAGAGCCAAAAAAATTTGTGTAGAACCAACTTAGTTACACAAGTTGGTGTAGTTGACGGAGGTGAACTCTTTATAATAAGAGAGCCGATGACCAAAGAAAAGATAAATTATGACGTCAATAACACACAAAACATAAATTTGAAAATAAAATAACAATTTTCCAAAGAAACTAACAAACTAAACATATTATTTTATACCCCTATGTAATATAATTAAAACAATACTTATCAAAGTTTGTCCAAACAATTTTTTAAATTATTTATACATAATACCATTACCATATATAACTAAATAAAATTGAATAATAATATAATGAATTATAACTAATATAACAAATATTTATATAGAACAACTAATTTAATTTAAATTAATATATATGCGAAACCATATAAATTATAATTTTCCCATTTCTTTTAATATTTTAAAAGAAATAAATAAAACATATAAATATAAATATTAATTAGCTTAAATTAATTTGTATTTATAAAATAAAAATTAAAGAAATAAATTAAATCTTTTTATAGAAATACTAAAATCAAATTAAAATTAACGAAATATGAATACCACTAAAATTCGAACAATATGTTATACTTCAATATTTTAATAAAAATTATTTATAACAAAATTAAGTTATTATTAAAAATATCTAATTAAAAATAATAAATAGGTTATAACGTCATTTAATATTATAATTATTATATTTACTGTTGTTATTAATATAACAAAAAATATTTTAAATGAAATTTTAAATATTTGAATTGTAATAATAAATAATAATTATTGCTAAATGTAATGTGACTAATAATAATTAAATTAAATATTAATAAAATATTAATAAGTAGTCATATGTAATACATTAGTATATCTAAATAACTAAAATTAAATGATAAATATAGTTGAACATAATTCAGATATCAAAAATTTATATAAAATAAATAATCAAATTTAATATAGGATATGCACAAAACAACACAAACTACATGTTCCACATCTTTGAAATTTAAAAAATTAACTAAAAATTTATATAATAGAAATAAAATTAATTTTGATTTACATCTAAAAATTTTGAGGAAGGAAATTAAATATTTTTTATGAAAATATTAGGACAAATGTCTAAAATAGCACATTTCTAAGTTTTTGTTCCAAAAATAGCATCATTAGTTTAAATTTCCAATAATAGCACAAATTTAAGATTAAAATGCATTAAAACTATATTTTAATAGAAAAAAATTAAACCATAAATTGGAAATAATGAACCCAAATACAATACTTTAAGTTTATGTATAATTTATTTAGAATAAATAAGTATTTTCACATAAGTATTTGTGCTATTTTTGGGAATTTAATTTTATGATACTAGATTTGGAAGAAAAAATTTAAAAGATGCTATTTTAGGGTATTACTCAAAATATTAATATCACATTAAAAATTACAAATGATTAATGCCATTGAAATTTTATAATATGTTATAATTGAAAAAATTAATAAAACAAAATTACATTATTTTTAAAATATATAACTAAAAATGATTTATATTCAAATGATAAGAACCTATATAAACATGAATCATGACATATAATTCAATACATAGATATATTATTCAGTTATATAGTGATGCGGGTTAGTATTGAAGTTTTTACTATTGTGATTTTTTATGGTTTGGTTAGTTAAATCATATAAAATTTTTTTTGACTAATATGAGATAAATTAAATGGACGTGTTAACTATTTTTACTACTCATAAATGTATTTTTTATATTTATTTTCTGTAAAGTTGATTAAAAAATTATCATTTACAAATATTTAATGAAAAATAGTTCTATTTCTATTGTATTTGGTTTTATAATTTGTCAAATTAATTCTTTTTAATACCAAAATGATGTTTTTTGTAGTTGTATTTCATTTGATAATGAAATCGGTAAAACGATATCATTTATGAGTATTTCTGAATATGTATCCTACGTGACAACTACGCTATCCCATTTAACAAAAAACAATCAAAATTATTCTTTGGTGGAAATAATTCCATTTAAACGTTTTGTGGGTTAAATTAAAAAAAAAAAAATTAAGTTCATGTAGTAATCCGCATGATTTGATATTCTTTATAGATAATTTCACAATCACATTTTAAAGGAACATTTTTTTGGTCTTAGGTACCAATTTCAATAGTCAAATTTTAATTCTAACATAAATTAAGGTATGAAAAACAAATGGCAAATGTCTAAAATAGCACATTTCTAAGTTTTTATTCCAAAAATAACATCATTAGTTTAAATTTCCAATAATAACACAAATTTAAGATTAAAATGCATTAAAACTATATTTTAATAGAAAAAAAATAAATCCTAAATTGAAAATAATGAATCCAAATATAATACTTTAAGTTTATGTATAATTTATTTAAAATAAATAAGTATTTTCACATAAGTATTTATACTATTTTTAGAAATTTAATTTTATGATGCTAGATTTAGAAATTTTTTTTTAAAAGGTGTTATTTTAGGATATTACTCAAAAACAAACTCTATCCCTCAAATTTTATAATTAACACTGTTAAAAAACATGTCAGTGCTTCCAAATTATGTTGACACGTGTAAAATTCCTTACAATTGCGTTCTCATATACATTTTTTTTTCAATTTAGCTTTACACATGTCAGCATTTTCAAAATTACAAATTGTCAAATAAGTAATGTTTTTAGAAAATAAAATGTATAATAAAGTATATAAATAAAAAGGATGTCATTTTATAAATTGCAGAAACTTAAAAGAGGACAATTAATAAATTAAATTAAGGAACTTTTTAATTTTTACAAAACAAATTAATTTTTTTTATGTTTTTGTTCAATTTTTAAAAATTACTCTTACTCAAATTATTTAAAATGCATTAAATATCAAGTTTTACATTTTAACTGAATATTAACCAGTAGTCAATTTAAAATTAATTAAAAGTTATTATCGGATTATATAGAGTTGAATGCTCAGCGTGTTAATAACATATATAATTTTTATAAGCTAACATATTATAATATATCTCACTATTTTTTTATATTTCGATACGAGTCACTCTTATTTTATATTTTGACATATATCAATATATTAATACAAATAAAATAATATTTAACACATAAGATTTGATATGTTACTATTTATTAATACCAAAATTAATATTATAACTCGTTAAATTTCGGCATATTTCATTATTATTTAGATTTTGATATGTGTTATGGTGTAAATAAAATATTCAAAATAAAATAAATTAATTAAGAAAAAATATTAAATCAAAAAGTGAAAAGATAAGAAAACTAATTATAAAATATGAATTTTTTGATAAAAATAAAAAATAAAAATAAATTAGTACTTTGTTTAGTAAATATATAAATTTAAAAATATTATAAACAAATATTATGAAGGATAAACATGTTTAATGTAAATGTGAACGTGAGATTATTCATATTATAATCACAAAATTTTAACATGTATCATTAATAATTTAGAATTTTATCATATGTCAAAATTTTAAATATTTTTTTAATAATAGTTAGAGATAAAATATTATAAGAATAGAAAGATGACAAAAATCAATTTGAAAATATGGTAGTAGAAAAGAATTTTAATCTACAATGTGAATAAACGGATCATATTACATGGGTTATCAATTTTTCTTTTTGTCACTGGGTTACAACGTGCCAACCCAATAGTTTAATATTTTTATACGAAGATTTAGCATACTCCTGCGATGGGCGGTGGAGTCGAACTCCACACCTATGAGATGGACGTATAGATGATACAACCACTAGATCACTTGCTCTTCTCCCATGGGTTATCAATTTTGAAATCTAAATTTATATAAAAAAATTGTCTATAATTTTGCATGCATATTATATGTCATAATCTAGTAATTATGATAAAGTCACACCAAATTTATATAGTATTAGAAATAATATTGGAAAATGTCTTAAACGAGGAATTCATCATTCATAAGAACCATATAACTTATACTTGTCCTTATGTGTGTTCTAGATTTTAATTTACAACCTTATGGAAGGAGTAATTTTATAAACAAATTGTAACCATCTCAAGCAAGAATCTTTTAAAAATTTGAATTTGAAATTTTCGACGACAACTTTTTGTTTGTATAAATACGTTAGAAATTTCTAAAACAATTTTGAAATATAAAGTAAAAGTTTGTTTCATCGAAAATTCTTTGGTATTTTTCCGAGGATTTTTGATAAGTTCACAGAATTATTTGAAATATGTTGAAAATTCTAAACCAACTCTCTCGATGGATAAAATATTTTTATTTGAGGTAATTGTTTTTGAAAATTATTGGAAATTATTTGAAAGATTTCCAAAAATTTTGGATATAAAACAGTTTTGTGTGGTACGTATTTTTAATGGTCAAGGGATATTTTAAATATACAACCAATATTTATTAAATTCGTGATGGTATATAAATTCAGTAAATTTGATATAAAAAAAGAGATGATTTTCCATTTGTAAATAGTTGTCAATTGAACTATCAAATATATATAAATACATGTTACAAATTTATTTTGAATATATGAAATAGTTGAATTGGAATGTTTGTCAAATTTGCCAATTTCTTTTTTAAAATCTGAAATATCTCGTTATTTCTGTCCATGGTAAAATTAACCAAAAAAGGCAATTTCAAAAAAAATGTTCGATAGTATTTACGTTACCAATTGCATTTTTTGCAAAGGTTTATGTTCTGAAACATTATATACCATTCATTTTGGATGTATTGATGTCACTATAATTTAAGGATTTTGATTGTTTTTCACTCTAGGATATCAAATATAGTAAACTTTGGTGTGCTTGTGACGCAAGAATGAGAGAATCGTGTTTCGAAAGTGGTTTGCGAGACTGAACAAATGTAACACTAAATTTATATTAATGTTGACCCATAACAAGATCATACAAATAATAATGGAGCACAATATAACTTAAGTCGATTAATCTCAGATAGCAGATTTTTAATATTTTGTGGAAAAACACTATAGTAAACAATTTCTTGATTGATACGATGTACCATAATTATAAATTTTTCGTAAACGTCATTCACTGTTCACCAATTTAATTAATCATTTAAAAAATGTTATTTTCTAGAAAAAGTTGTAGTAACTTGCAAAAATTATGGACCAGTCATTACTATTTTTATATAAATACATAAATGTTATTAAAAATTACGTAAGTTGGATAAGTGTTTGAGAAAAAGAAAAATTCAGTATTTGTGTAATTTGGATAGTAAACATATATTTGATTTATATATACCTTATAAATAAAAAATAAAAATAAAATATTACCAAAATATAATAATAATTTGTTAATTATTTTAAAAAATAAATCACGTATGTATTTTGATATTCCAAATTTTTTTCATAATTTTTCAAATATATATATATATATAAGTGATTTTATTGTTCTTCTAATAATCATCATTCATTATGTGTTATCTTTTCCATTTAATCGTACAATTTGTACAAAAAAATTTGGAATATAGACGGAATATAGAAGGGTGTAACCATGTGCAGTGCACGTGTGAGACAGTTAAATATTTTTTTGTCTATTTTAAAAATATATTTGTTTCAACATATGCCGCAAAAAGTTAATGCTTTTTAAATGGAGTATTTGAAAAGACACTAAATTACGATTATTAATATAGACTGTTTATAGACAATTAAATATACCATATTTATTAGTTTTCCATAAATCTTTTCTTTCGTTTGGTTTTACCTTTTTCTATGTATAAATCATTACCTATGTTATAATAATTCAGATTTATGTTTAAAATATCAACAATATTGAAATTTTATTAAATGTCTTTATGTCTTTTAAATAAAGGAAAAATATCTATAAATTTTTTAAATATTGGATAGCATGCATATTCAAATTAAAATATATAGTTAATACTTAAATATAGTAGTATATTATTGATGATAAATAAAAGAATTAGTAAAACCTACTCAACTATAATCATTAATTTAAAATAAATTCACTCAATAAATTTAAACGGCGAAGGATTTGAAAAGACACTAATTAATATTATTATGGTCTCAAAAACTCATTAAAACTAATAAATTTCTTCTATTTAATTGTCTATAAACATTCTCTACTTTACGGTTTCGTCTCCTCACCTTTTCTTCACTCTGAAAAGTTTCTATGGCAAAGAAGAAGAAAGTCAAGCAAGTGCAAGTTCCACCATGTGACAATGAGGAAACGAAACTCGTCAAAACTCCCTCCGGCGAGAAAGACAAACCTCTTTCCTCGGAATGTGAAACTGATAAGCACGTTTCGTCGACTGTTGTCGTCGTTGCAAATCCGAAGAAAAAGAAGAAGAAGAAGAAGAAGAAGAAGAAGAAAAAGAAGAAGAAGAAGGAAGCTCGTGGCTCCGGAGAGTCTACTCCGTCTACGTCTTTAGCTTCACCGAAGAAGCGTAAGAGTGTAGAAACCTCGTCAACGGACGTGAACACCAAAAGAGCAAAAAAGAATGACGAGAAGCTGAAATTTCAGAGAATCTTTAGTGAGGAAGATGAGATCTTTGTCCTACAAGGCATCATTGATTTCAAAACTGAAACTGGGAAGACTCCGAATGAAGATAAAAATGGGATATTTGAATTTGTAAAAGGATCCATTAGTTTTGAGGTTACTAGTGACCAATTTATGGAGAAGATTAGGAGTTTGAAGAGGAAGTTTCTGCGTAAGGTTGAGAAGAAAGGTAAAGAATTTGTTTTTAAGAATGCTCATGATCAAAAGAGTTTTGAACTGTCCAATATTATTTGGGGATGTGATGTTGAGTCAAGGAAAAGTGAGAGGAACAAAACGAAGATAAAGGTGGAAGAAGATGAAGAAGATAGGGAGATTTTCAACCATGAAGGAGACTGGTTTTACAAGTCTTTTCTTCCAAGTTCCATTGCTAGTCTTGGCATGGATGAAGAAGATGTGAAACAAAAGTGGACCTCTGCGTCGAAGGAGAAGAAGAGAAAGATTCACGAGATATGGAAAGCGTTGCATTTTGAAGAAATGAGTTTTGTGTACACTACAAGAAAACAGCGTATTTCCGACGGCTGTATCCGTCGGAAATATGTCGGTAAAACGGTTTCTCGACTACTTTCCGATGAAAATAGTCTGTCAGGACTATTTCGTCGGAAATGCGCTTCCGTCGGAAAGGTATCGATAATTTCCGACGGATTAGCGATTAACTTTGCCATCGGAAAATTCCGATGGATGTTCGATGACATCCTTCCGTCGGAATTAACCGACGGATCTGCGATGGTCCGGATACATCGGAAAATGCCGACGAATTGTCGAGGGCATTTTCCGATGACTTGTGCCGTTGGAAATATTGTTCGATGATATTTCCCGACGGTTTATAACCGTCGGGATGTACCAACACATTTCCGACGGCCTGTTCCGTCGGGAATTTCCGACGACATTAGCCGTCGGAAACACGAAATAATTGATAAAATAAAAAATTATTTTTTTAATATTTATATTTTTAAAATATTTAATTAAATAATAAAAAATTATTATTTTAATATTTAAATTAATATTATTAAAAATAATCATACAATTAATAAAAATAATATTATAAATATTAATATTATTAAACATTTATTTTAAATTACAAATTACAAAGGAGGAGCAGGAGGAGAAGGAGGAGAAAAAAAGTCATCAGACAATTTATTTTTTATCATTTCTACAAAGTTTTTGAGATTATTCATCTCTATTTTCATGGACGCCATTTCTTCTTTTAACTGTTCATTTTCCTCGTTTCTAACTGCAGATGTTCCGCCACCAGTATCTGCAACTCTCCCGAGTCCTGGATGACGATTCTTTGAAAATGGTACTTCTTGTAAAAATAAGAAATATTATTAAAAAATTTAATAAAAATTATTATAATATTAATTATATATTTTTCAAAAAAAAACTTACATCAAGAACGAGACGGTTAATCTCAGAACGCGGCAATTCAGCGACCGAAGATGAAGAACCAACTTGAGATTGCTGGGTTAGAATATCACTTTTTTTCTTTTTTACTTTTTCGATGATCTCACTAACGAGACCATCTTGGATACGACCAGTCTTTTTGTTTGTGTGGACGGCCTCGAGAAGTTGCAAGTGATCTGGAGGCGCTCCAATTTCTTGTGCCTAAAAATAAAAAAATTCTAAATTAATAATTTAAAAACTTTTAAATAATAATAAATAATTAATATAATAATTAATTTACCAATTGATCGGCTCGTCTGAGAAAACTAGTCGATCCGGCATTGTGAATATAAATGCCTTTGCCTCCTCGGTCGCTCTTCCGGTTTCCCGAATTAGTTTTCGAGATAACCTCAGCGGTGGAAGATTCCCAATAACGAATAAAGTCGTTCCAAACCGACTCATTCAACCCTCTTGGTTTATCTTTTCCCTTTTTCCATTTTTGTTTCCATTCGTTCATATGGCGGGAAAATTGTATTGCAGCCTCTTTTTCGAAAGCGTCTTCCACCAATTTTGTGTTCATGGGATCCCATGTAAATTCTTGCTGCGAAATTTTAATATATATTACTAAAAATTATTATTAAAAAATATTTAAAATAATTATATATTTAAAATTTAAATAACGTACCGCAAACGTCCAGAACCAAATCTGATGTTCTTCGTACGGAATATCTCGAAATTTGGTATATGATTTATTCAAAAGAGAATGAAGCATCTTTAATATAGATTTGCTTATTCCATTGTTTGAAATACCAAACCTACGAATTTTTATTACAATTGTATTAAAATAATTATTTTAAATATAATTATAGAATAGTATTAAAATAATTATTTTAAATATAATTATAGAAAATTTAATTCACCATGTCGAGTTTCCTTGACGTCTCGGATCGAGAAATGTGAGAAGTTCACGACCAGGCTGCTGAACTAATTCTTCAATTGTCATTGGTCGGAAAGAATCATTTGCAGATTCTGGAACTTGAGTTGGTATAAAAATCGGAGTCGATGACTCACCACGTCTTTGGTAATCTTGATACGACCTTAAAACATTATGATTGTGACATTTTATCCATCTATCATGATATTATATTTACATTCTTTTTTACTTTTTAATTTAAGATTTTTTATTTTAATATTAAATTTTATTATTTTTAAAAATTAATAATATATTTAAAAATATACTAATTTTAAAATAATACTAATGTTTTATTTGCTAATATATTTATATACCACCAAAATAGAAAATTATATTTTTGAGTTTCTATTTTGCAAACTTTCTATTTTATAATAATGACATAAACAACAATTTAAAGCAATAATTTTTAAAAAATCCTAAATTGTTATTAAGATGGAATACAGAAGCCCTAGAAACAGTAAACCTTTCCCCTCAAGTCCTTTTCTTTTCAAAGGTGAATTGAATCTGAGAAAGTTACTGTTTCTTTCCGGGCAATGAATGAAGAAAGGAAAGACAAGACTCGAGATATGTAAATAAATATGTAAGGCTGTTGGTTTTGGTTTCAATGTAAATTTGCCCTCCGTTTAAATACTTCGAACAACCAACTTTGGAAACATTACCCATATTACAGTTTTCACATACGAAAATAATTATGCAATTATATACATTTCAGTGATTATGATTTACACCGAATCTACAGAAAGCATGGATTTTATGAAGCCATTATAACGAAATTATGAAGCAAATATGAAGCAAATAACCATAAACTATGCACAAGTTTAGAGAAATCTATAATAATGAAAAAACTTACATGATTTCGGACGATTTAAGGAAACTTCCGGCGAAAACTGTCGGCGGCGAGGCGAAAACGGTAGTGGGGAGGCGAAAAGACAGAGAGAAGGAGAGAAACACGATAGAGGAGAAGAAATTGAACCGTAGGTTATATTACACATTCCCGACGGATATATTCCGTCGGGAATTCCTCGGGAATACATTAATAGTTTCGTGAAAACCCGCGTTAGAAATTATGATTCCCGCTTAAAATTTTAAACCGTCGGCAATCCGTCGGTATTTCGACGGATGGCTTAAATCCCGTGCATGTTCGACAAATAGTCTGACCACGTTTCAGTGGACTGTTTTCCGACGGATATCCGACGGATGTGCTAAAGCCGTTGGAAATCCGTCGGTTATGTATATCAATTAAAGATTTCCGATGAATTTCCGACGGTTTTAGCAAACAAAGGAAGTTGTCCGAAACTACTCCAATTCTAGCAATAGCCAAAGCAATGTACCTTGTTAAACAAAATATTTGTATTACTTATTTATTATTGTTATTTCAAATTAAAGATCATTTTAGAATTTTAGTAGACTTTTAAATAAATTTATTAATTTCTCAATTTTGCATAATTGTTTATAGAACCACGAAGAAAATATGAACATTTTTTACAAGCTTTTTTGGTGAAAAATAAAATAAAACATTATTATCACAAATTTAATCTGAATCTGATGAATATTCCGAATTTGCTGAATTTTGGTCGTCAAACTCGCCAATCTCTTCTTCTGAATCTTGAAACACGTTGTAATCTTCGTTCGTGGTGTCATCAACAACAAGGTTAACTTCAAGAGAAGTTTCTATTGAACCTAAGTTACCAATTGTGCTTTGTTGCATAGGCTCTTGTTCGGTAATACCACATACCATTCCTCTAGGATGTATTGAGGTCACTGTAATCCAAGGATCTTGCTTGTTTCTCACACGAGGATATCGAATGTAACAAACCTGGTCCGCTTGTGATGCAAGTATAAAAGGATCATATTTTCGATGTCGCTTACGAGAGTGGACAGATGTAACACCGAATTCGTTTTCACGTTGACCCATGACAGGATCATACTAGTCACAATAGAACACAATACACCTCAAATCAATCATTCCTGGATAGTGAACTTCTAATATTTCACGAAGAATACCATTGTATACAATTTCTCCCGATTGAGATGATACACCATAATTACAAGTTGTTTGTGAGTTTCCTTTGCGATGACTCTTAAAAGCATAACCACGAGTGCAGTACATTGGATAAGATTTTGCAGTAAATGTAGGACCACTCACCAACTCAACTAACCACGTGGGAAACGTTATGCCCCTAGAAGGACCTGTAGTAACCTACAAAATAATAGAATGTATTAAATTATAAATATATATATATAGATATATAGTAAACTATTATTGAAAATTATGTAATTAATTGTGGTAACACTAACATAAAAATGCAACCATTTTGCAAATTCGCTTTTTTTAAGTTCGGCCAACTCATTCTCGCTGTAATCTGAATAATGAACACGTATTTGTTCCATGTATATCCTGTTAATTATAAAAAATAAATTAACAATAAATTATAATAATAACTAAAAACAAAATTAAATTGAATGTACCTTTCATATTCCAAAACGTCATCGCAATTTGTCAAAATATACAAATGCAAGTGATTGTGTTCCTCCTCTGATAGGCGTCGCATCTTCCCTTTTCCACTTAAACGTCCAATTTGTGCAAATATTTCTGGCACATACACTGGATAGCTTGGTTTTTCTCCTCCATCATCATGTCGTGAAGGCCGTCTATTTTTTGTTTGCACTTGCGATGGAAAATAGTAGCTAGCAAAGTTAGATGTTTCTTCATTAATACTTTGTGCGACGATTGAACCTTCAACCCTGGCAAGATTTTTAACTTTTTTCTTTAGGTGGAACATATATCTCTCAAAAGGATACATCCATCTGTACTGAACAGGTCCTCCAAGGGCTGCTTCTCTAGGGAGGTGAATAGGAAGATGCTCCATAACATCAAAAAATGCTGGTGGAAATATTTTCTCCAGGTTACAAATGAGAACCGGTATTTTTCCCTCCAAATTTCGGATATCTTCTACAGTAAGTGATCTTGTACATAAATCTCGGAAAAAAGCACCAATCCCTACATAAAAAATATATTTTAATATCATATAATATATGAAAATATTATTATATATATATAATAATGTAAATTTAACGTCGTACCTACAATTGCTCCGTGGACGTTTTTAGGCAGTAGATCGCTAAAGGCAAATGAGAATAATCTTTGCATGACAACATGACAATCATGACTTTTCATCCCTGAAAATTTACCTTCAATAGTATCGACACAATTACGAAGATTAGATGCATATCCATCTGGAAATTTGACACTATGCTTAATCCAGTCAAAGAATTCAACTTTTGCATGCGCATCTAATCGGAATGCGGGAGACAATGATTTTCCATTTGACATTACATGTAGTTCCTTCCGAGAACAAATATCTGGCAAATCCAATCTAGCTTTCAAATTATCTTTTGTTTTTCCTTGCACATTTAGAACGGTATTCATTATGTTGTCGAAAAAATTCTTCTCAATGTGCATAACATCTAGATTATGGCGCAACAAATGGTCCTTCCAATATGGTAAATCCCAAAAAATACTCTTCTTGTGCCAATTATGGTATTCGCCACAACCATCAACAGGGTAATGTCCGTTACCTCCACAAGAAGTCGTTCTCTCAGCACCAAAATCTCTAAGTTGAGTCAACATATAATTCCCGTCAAAAATAGGAGGTGGAGCATCAAAATTTTTTTTGTTTTTCCTAAACAATGTCGTGCTCCGGCGATATGGATGATCTTGTGGTAGAAATCGGCGATGACAATCGAACCAACTAGTCTTTCGTCCGTGTTTCAGTTGGAACGCATCAGTATTATCTTGACAATATGGGCATGCTAATCTTCCATGCGTCGACCATCCTGATAACATACCATATGCTGGAAAATCACTTATCGTCCACATAAGTACAACTCGCATCAAGAAGTTCTGTTGGTTGGAAACATCGAATGCTTCGACACCATTTTCCCATAATATTTTTAACTCATGAATTAGTGGCTGCAAGAAAATATCAAGCGATCGCTTAGGATGCTCTGGGCCAAGGACGAGAATCGTTAGAAATAAAAACTCTCGTTTTATGCACAAAGAAGGAGGCAAATTATAAGGTGTAACGATAACTGGCCACAACGAGTATTGCCTCCCATGCTTCCCAAAAGGATTGAATCCATCTGTAGATAATCCGAGGTATACGTTTCTAGGCTCATATGCAAAACTAGGATAAACCTGTTGAAAATGTTTCCATGCTTCTGCATCCGAGGGATGCACAATTTCTCCATTCGAATTATGTTCTGCATGCCATCTCATAGGTTTTGCCGTGTGTTCAGATTGATATAACCTCTTTAACCTCTCTGTTAATGGCAAATACCACATCCGTTTATGCGGAATAGGTACTCTACCGCTTTTCTCTTGAAATCGAGGTTTGTGACAAAATCGACACTTCATGCGGTTTTCATCATTTCTCCAATAGATCATGCAATTGTCAATACATACATCGATCATCTGATATGGCAATCCAAGACCAGATACAAGTTTTTGAACCTCATAATATGAAGCAGGTGCAATATTATCTTCAGGTAATATATCTCTAACAAAATCAGCTATCGCATTCACACAATCTTCAGGCAAGTTGAAATCCGTCTTTATTGTCATCAACCTGCTTGCAGCAGATAAAGGCGATAATCCATCTCTACATCCTTTATACAAAGGCTGCTTGGATGCATCTAACATATCAAAAAATTTCCGGGCTTCCATATTAGGTTCCTCTATTCTGCTAATATCTTCGATGTACGATTCTCTTTGTTCACGAAATGCATCATTCACCATCTGAACAGTACCTCCGTTTATATCAACTTCTGATGTCGGTTCCTCTACCCTAACATTAGTATTATCTATCCTTTTTGAAGTACTACCATAATATTGCATCGTTGCATCAGTTTCTCCATGTGAATACCAAATTTTGTAACCCGGCATAAATCCATTCCTATACAAATGATTACGTACTTCTCTAACAAAAATAAATCTATGATTTCGACATTTAATACACGGACAATACATTTTACCGTATTCCGATGTCATGCTATTCTTTGATGCAAATGTCATGAACTCTTCAACACCTTGCGCAAATTCATCAGTCAATTCCCCCGTGGTTGAATCATATCGAGGTTTATCCATCCACGATCGAAAATACTCAAAAGAATCCGAAGAACACATTTTTTAAAAAAATTTGGTTCTGTTAAAATTTTGAAAGATCATAGCTTATTTATACTTAAAAATAGATATTATCACGATTTTTTAACAGATTATTAAGAATTATTAACAGATAATTACGAACTGTAAAAAGATTATTCTTCAGAATATTCTCAATTTCCGACGGAATGCCGACGGTTACCGACCACAACCGGATATTCACGTATTTCGAATAAATCTTATCAAAATACACCGACGGTTTTCCAACGGATGTCCGACCATAGACAGATAAACACACAATTTTAACAAGGTACGTATATTTCCGACGGATTTCCGACTGTACCCGACAATGGTCGGATAGTTCCGATGGGTTTCCGATGACCTCTGCCGACGGATTCCCGACGGGCTATAAAATACATAATCCGTCACGAACTCGTCGGAATATTACCGACGTATCTGAAGCCGTCGGTAATATTCCGACGATTTCAAGAGGATATCCCGACGATTTGGATATCGTCGGAAACGCAACGGGTTACCGTCAGTTTTCACCATCGATTTACCGACGATCGCTACGGCGTCGGAAATTACCGACGGACCTCCGACGGTTTCAAATCCCTTGGTTATTTGTCGCTTATCCGTCGTAATGTCGTCGGAAAAGGCCGACGGTTTTTTGTCCGTCGGAAATTCCGTCGGAAATGTTAATGTTTTCTTGTAGTGGTTACGCAAAACGGAGCTTATGCATATAGTTGCCTCATTCCTAGCTGAAGAGTAACAGTTTAGTGTTATCTTAAGACTCTCTGTGTTCCTTTTGGTTTTGTGGTTATCTTATGACTTTCTCTGCTTTTTTTTTCTGGTTATCTTTTTATCGGATTATGATTTGGGTGTAACGTTTTGGTAAATCTAGTTTCGTCTTCTTGTTTCTATAAGATGACATTGACCAAACGAGGTTATAAACACTGAAATGTCTCTTCTGCTTACACAACTATGTTGCACGGGGACGTTCCTCAGGTGCCGTCTCCCATCTCGGAAACGTACGGGAGACGGATACGCAACAAGGAATGCTATATGTATATATATATTAATTTCTTTTTTGTTTTTTCCATCCTTCTTTTATTGTTCAGATTTTTTCTTCTTTTTTTTCCTAATTTTTTTAATATTCTATTAGATAAATCTTTATTAGGTAAAATATTTTTTGTTTTACATTTATCTTACATAATAATTTTATATAAAAAAGGAAAAAAATACTCTTATACATTATTAGGTAAAATCTTTTTTCCTTTTTATATTTATCTTACATAATATTTTTATATAAAAAAAAATATTCTTATATAAGTTTATTTGTATCCCTAGGTTTCATTCTTACTTTTAATCTCTAGTTTTCATTCTCAGTTTTAAAAATCGTATGAGCCACAATTTGATAAAAATTTATATTTTATATTAATTCTATTTTTTATATTACAATTTAAATTCTTATTTTTAATGGTGCCATATATAAAAAAATTATATATTGATGCATATGTTAATAATGCATAGAATGCATTGATGTATAAAATATAATTTTAATATCGTAAATGAAGTGTTTAGAAATCTGTGTTTTGGAGAAATACATTTACGTTTTTGGTGGAAGTGTTAGATAATCCCAACACAAAAACATATTTTTTAGTCATATCCTTAGGTTTTGTATCACTTATGTTTCATTTTCTAAAATTCAGTTTATATGTTAATAGCAAATATATTAATTTAAATATCAAATTTTTAGTACGATTTTTGTTTTATTATGAAATATATTTATTCAATATTATAAATAGTTTAAAACTATTAAATTTGTATATTGTATATATATTTTTAATTTTTTATGATTTTGAAACATATATATATATATATTATAATTTAAAATTACAAAATATGATAGTTAATTTTTGTATGACCACTATATAAATATTGGTTGTAAATTATAGAAATTAAATAACTAAAATGTAATTTATATAAAAATATTATGGAATGTTGACACTTGATGGAAGAAATTTTAATTTAAAATTTTTAGTACCTTATTTTTTTACCACGCATCTTTCTATCTTAAACAATTAATAAAGACATTATGAGTTTTTTTTCGAGTTTATACATTATATATATATATATATATTTATACATTATATATCATAAAATATATTGTTTTCATTCATGTATTATATATATGACACAATACAAATTTTTTTATTTTATTATGATATTAGGCAGTTTGATTATATAAAATTATGAATTCTGAAGAACAAAAATGAAGAACTTACACTATAGAATTACGTGATTAAGTTAGAGAAACTTGGAACAACAAGAGGAACTTGGAGATTTAAATGTAATATTTGTGATGAAATTCGACAAGGCTCATATTCTACACTTAAGCACATTTGCTCGGAATAAAGAATGCAAGAATTTATTTATGTAAGAAATCTACAAAAAACGAAAAACTTGAAATGTAAAAGTTGGAAAACGAGTTTGAGAAGAAAAAAACAGAGTCTTTTCTGAAAGACGTTTCTTTACCATGCGAAGATAACTCTGACTTCAAAAAAAGAAAGTATAGCTTCTCAGCTATTGAAAGAGCATTTGGTATTGAAACCAGAGACCAATTAGATCAAAAAATTGCAAGAATGTTTTATACGTGAGGTGTACCATTTAATCTTACAAGAAATCCACATTACCATAGATCTTATCAGTTTGCTGCTGCCACCAAAATGCTGCCACCAAAATTGATGGTTATGTACTTTCTGGTTATAATAAGCTCAGAACGACTTTACTAGAAAAAGAAAAAACTCATGTTGAGAGGTTATTAGAACCGCTTAAATCCACATGGAAAGAAAAATGAGTAACAATTGTGAGTGACGGTTGGAGTGATCCTACAAGATTTGGTTTACATCCATAACAATATACATTTTTTATCAAGGAATTCCGATCAATATAAAGATGAAAAAACCAAAATATGGGATGTTGGTGCATACACATTTGATTCTATGGAATATGTGGGATTTTTAGAGTTTGCAAATCTTTCATTAGATGAGCCAGATTTTGAAAATGATTTAGTTATTGAATAGTTTATTTATATTGTTATGTAATAATAGAATATTTTTTATTTTAAGACTTTTTATATTTTTTATTTATAGATATTTTAAAAAAAATTTGCTGAACGTATCCATGCCGTACTCATCTCTATAAATTTTAAATATGCCGATTCCTGCATCCATCTCCGTCCCCGTCCCCAATGCCCGTTCCCGTTTCAGTGCAGCATAGTTACACAATTCAGAATCAAAAGCTGGTCAAACTTTTGATTTTATATCCAAACTCACTGATGAACAGAGAGAAAAGGTACCAAGCCAATACGAAGCCCAGGCTTTACTTCTTAAACTGGTGAGATTCTGCGAACAAAATCACATTTCCAATATCAGGCATGAGTCCAAGAACTAATCAAAATGCAGAAAACTAAGGTTTAGTTTAAAAACCTAGGGTTGTTTTTAAACTTCTGAGAAAATATGAGGGCTTCTTTTGAAAAGGACAATGGGTTACAGAATGTAGAGTCCACTTTTGGACTCAGAAAATATGGTTTCGTTTTGAGGAATAAAAATAGCAGTTCCTCTCTGTGCGAGTCGTTCGATTTTCAGGTTTACCTCAGATCGATTAGTGAATTATGACTTTTGGACTCAGATTTTAAATTTAAGGTTCGTTGATGTAAATTGTGTGACTTATAAGCAGCAATATCCAATGGCGTCTCCGAAGCGGCTGAATTTCTTCGAAGTGTCTGACGATGATGCGTCTCCTTCGTCCCGGAAAAACTCTCAGCAGCGGAAGCGTGCCTCAGTTCACGCAGACGAAGAAACGCCAAAGAAGTCTAAGAAGAAGAAATCGGCTTCTGGAGTGATCAAACGGATCTGGAGTGAGGATGATGAGCTCGCCATCTTAAAGGTTTTTTCTTTCTTTCCTTCTTCATCATCTACTCATTTTTTTGGCTGCATTATTGTTTTCCTTAACAAATCGCAGCAATTTTTTGAAATTAGGGATTAGCCAATTACAGAGTTAAGACAAGATCCGATCCCAAGATCGATTGGGAAGGTTTTTTCAATTCCGTACAAGGTTCCTTACATGCAAATGTCTCCAAGGAACAGCTGTTGAGTAAAACTAGAAAGTTAAAAAGGAAGTTTATTGTTCACATGGAGAGGATTAATCAAGGAAAGGATCCACTCTTTACTAGGTTTACAGATTCTCAAGCCTTTGGATATGCACACATGGTTTGGGGCCAAAATGAACCTAACGGAGGCATGCAGGTACCACAACGGACCGCGAGCTGCGTAAGTGACAGATTTGTCAATTGTTTCTAACCTTTTTCTATCAAATTACTTGATAAGTTGCAATTGCCTCTTATAGCTAAAAGTTTGATTTAGATATTGAGTTCAACTATACGGGTTGTTGATGATTCAGGAAGATGAGCAAATGAACGTTGCTGAACCCGTGTTTGAAGATGAGGCTGAGAAAAGGAACATTACTGCTGGAAATGAAGTTGAATTGCCTAACAAAGGCATGGAGAAAGTACAGCAGACCCTGAATCGCGTAAGTGACAGATTTGTCAATTATTTCGAACCTTTTTCTATAAAAGTTTGATTTAGATATTGAGTTTAACTATACGGTTTGTTGATGATTCAGGAAGATGAGCAAATGAACGTTGCTGAACCCGTGATTGAAGATGAGGCTGAGAAAAGGAACATTACTGCTGGAAATGAAGTTGAATTGCCTAACAAAGGCATGGAGAAAGTACAACAGACCCTGAATCGCGTAAGTGACAGATTTATTATTTCATTCTAACTTAAACAACAATCCATTTATTGATTACTGAAAAACTGGTGTTTTGTTTAGAGTATTTTGCTTTGAGTAAATTATCCTTTGGAATTAAAAAGATTATTTTTATATTGAGTTCAACAATATGGTCTGTTGATAAATGATGAATTAGGAGGATGAGCCAATGGGTAATGTTGAACTTGTGAATGAAAATGGGGCTAGGACAAGTAAGTTTGATGGCGCTTTTGACAGAACAACTGAGTACAAGACTGCTGGAAAAGAGAGTCATGAGGATGATGATTCTGATGAGTTTTGCGTTGTACGAGATGCATTTGAGACCATGATTTCGCAAGGCTTAAGTGGTTATCAGAAGAAGGTGCAACTTGAGAAGCTGATGAACATTGGAACTGAAAAAAAGAAAGAGTTGAGCGATGAATGGAAATCAATATGTGCCGAAGAAGGAAGATTGAAGATCAAGAAGCTTAGATTGTCCGCAAAACTTGCAGAGGCAGCAAATGATGGATAAAACGAGAAGAAGCCATTGCAGCCTTTTGGTACTGTTTAGGTAGTCCTCTCTCTTACCAAATATGTTTGATTAGACTAAAAGCACTTACTTAAACTTTGTGTCAGTTTTGATTACTGAAATTTCATTAGAAGTGGTCTGTAATTTTATTTGCAGGAAAGTCATGCTACGAGTTGATGCAAAGCAGGGAGTGCCAAAAATGGACACTATCCTCTTTAGCTTTTCCATTTTGGTGCTGTTTAGGTAGTCCTTTTGGAATGGCTTCGAAAAATAGCTGTTAGTACTTTTAAGTTTCAAGCTTATAACTACTTTTGGTGAATGATATACTTGGAAAGTGTCTGTGACACTGAAATTTCTAACTTTAATATTTATGTGTATGTGAAATATTGTTTGCCTATTATACAAGCTGGAGTAGGGAAAGGCCCTGCTTATAGTGTGCTGTGTAAAGGCTAGCCTGACAGATGAATAGGTAGTTTCAGACAACAGTTCCTCTGTTCTGTTCTACTGTGTTTCAGGTCAGTACATGTTGTGTCAGTAAATTTGATCTAAGTCACTTGTGTGATTCTCTTGCCTCTCTAGTTGCATGCTTGGATTTTGCAAGTAGGTATTCTCAGGAACTGAATAATAGGGGAAAGCAAACGAAATAGGAATCGTTACAAGCCTACACTTTAACCTATAGTTATACTTGACTGCTGTATTTTTGTTTCATCACTAAGACACAGAGTCAACTAGGCCAACAATTCAGTTCTGTCTGTGGTAGCATATATTAGATCTCTGATGTCATTTTTTCTGTTCTGATGTTAGCCTTGACGAGACAGGATCTCAAAGTTGACTTTGTTGAGGTCTTCTCTTTTCAAAGGGTCTTTAGTGAGTATTCCCTCGGTTTGGGATCACAATCTTTTGAACTGGTTTTACAATAGGTTCCTCCCGTATAAGAGAAACCGAGTGAAACATGTATAAGAGAAACTTTCTTCTCGACAATGAGATAGTTTCCGTCTCTTTTTGTATACCGAATTTGATCTTTTGGTTCTTGGTTTTCTTTCTCTAGGAAAGTTATCTTTGTGCCTTTCTTCCAGTCTGGTAGATCTCTTGGACTGTCTTTGGCTTTCTGTAATAAAGATATCATCAAAGGACAAAACTTGAAGGTCACATTGTTCTACCACATGAATTAATTACAGAAGATCATCACATAATGTAAGGAAACATCGATCAATGGCTAACTTAGAAATGTTTCATTAACTGTCCCTGAATATTTAAGTGTCAAAAACGAATGGAGAACAAATTCAAGAGTGACAAGATATCTACATATGTAGAGCTTGACAACATCGAAACCATTAAATCCGATGCATTTGAAATCACATGTTTCCAAAGTAGTACATGTTATAGCTTTCTACTTGTTAATGTAGTACATAACTTTTGAAACAAACTATATTTACGAAAATGGTCAAATCCACCACAAATTAGTATATTTGCACTTATATGTATATGTATATGAACTAACTATTATTTTCAATATGAACTACATAAATATGGTTAAAGTAAACAATTTTATTGACCGTTTACTAGTAGATCACGTGTATGAAAAATAAAAATATAAAATATAAAATTCAAAAATTTTAAAATTCGACAAATTCTAGAAAATTTCAAAAAAAAAATTCAAAAAAAATCTTAAATTATATAAATATAAATTTAAAATTAATAAAATATCAAAAATATTTTATTTTTTGACGCAAAATTAATGAATTTCAAATAAACTACATGAGTTTTATATTCAATTTATAAAATTATCTATTTTTACTATGTAGCTTGTTGAACTATAAATCATAACGTAAATTTCATATTTATCTATTTTTATTTCATTATTTTAGTTTATAAAACTTTGTGTGTTTCTAAGTCACATTAATATCAACAGCTTAAATTATATGTGCTATTGTATCGTTAACAAAAGAGGAAGTTGCATATGCTAAACCATCCTTCAAAATTATGTAATCTGCAAATAAATGAAATCAATTAAAAATAGATTAAAGACATGTAATATGAAAAATATAGTTGGAACTGATACTCATAGAGTTATTGTGTGCTTTTCAGCACATCACTTTCTTTATATTTCACTGTTAACATGTCATTATAATCGCATTAAAATATACAATCAACATATGATTATAATTGTGTTAATATTTTCAAATTTTATAGTTTATGTAGTGAACTTAAAATAATAATTAGTTTATGTAATCATCGATATTATATTAAAATTAGTGCATATAAAATTAGCTTGCGGTGAATTTGACCGTTTTCACTTGAAAAATAAGATAAAGAAAATCTTTATCAATATGTGTCCAAAGTAGCCAACCAATTAATATTCATACTGGTTTACAAAATGAAAAAAGAAAGATAAAATAGTCGAAGAAAAATGTACCAATTATGTTTTTTTTTTCAATCACTGTATCATTATATGTGACTTCATCTATTAAACCACCCAATAATGTTTCCATCCAAATTCCAAACCTTATACCTGTCTGAGCAAATTTATCATCTGCAAAAATCTTTAGCAATTCTATGATCAAATTTCTTCTTTGTATACTTTTAGTTCTTCTCAAAAGCTTATATATTTGATAAGCTTAAATCTTAAATCTTGAGAAAATTATTTAATTTCTATATATGTGTAGATACACACGAAGTTTGAACCTTTTTCTATTTGTCGTCAAATAGAAGTTGAATGTCGAATTCTCCCCCAATTTTAAAATTTTAATTTATTTTCATCCGAAATTAAATTTAGAAATTTAACTAATTATTTTATTATTTAACCAAAATCAAACCAATTTGACCCGATTTTGATCTGTTTTGACTCGATTTGTACCTTATTTTGACCGAATTTTAACCAAGTTAAAAAAGGTGGAAACGGGTCAACATATGGATTAAAAACTTGTCAAAATTGATCAAAATTGGGTGAAATTTAGTTTGTCGTTAGTTTAGTAATTAATTAATTGGTTAATTCTGCACATTTAATTTAGTGTGGAAATATGTTAAAAATTTTAGATCAGTGGGAATTTGACATTTAACTTTTATTTGACGACAACTATAAATAGGTCTAAATTTCGTATGTATACACACTAATATAAAAATTCATGGGTGGAATTAGAAAGTTTTCCATAGTCAATGTTAAATACAACAAATTAAGTTTGCCACATTGAAATAACAAATTTGCTAAACTAAATTCTGCAAATCAAACCTACCAAACTATGTCGAACCAAGTCTACCAAATCTACTTAAATCCATTGGAGTCTTTTTTTGCCACCCATCATTTATTACAACAGTTCAATGTTCTTCCTTAATGGAGGAAATTATGCTACATACTCTTTTGTCTAATCACTCTCTTTCATCTTAACAAATAGTTTATCTTTTCTACACGTATAAATGCATCTTTCTTGTACAGTTTAGTTTAAGAGAAAAATATACAGAAACTTTTTATTTTCTATAAGTTTTATTATTTCTATTCTCTCTATTCTCTCTATTCTCTCTATTCTCTCTATTCCTTTTCTTCATCATTTTCTACATAGCATCATATCCTTAGATCTCTTTATTTTTATTCTTCTTATTTCGTTTTGTTCTCTCATTTTTTAAATTTGGGTTTGAAAATTCAAAACAAATTGTTTTGTTTGTTATTTTAAAGGATAAAATTATTTATTTTGGAACTGCTTTCTATAGTTGTGGTCATGAAACCACATCATTGGCATCCAAGAGACATCTACTATCACTTAAAGAGAAGGATGAAATTGTAAAAACGTGGTTTTTACAATGTGGACAACTAAATAATTGTGAATAAAATTACATATAATAAAATATAAAGTATCGATATAAGAATTTTGGAAAGCAACACTTTTCCTCATATTTTCTGAGACAACTCAAACTAATGTAATTTTGCATTTATCATCTTTTTATGAGTTTTAGATTTTTTTTTATTCCACAACTTCATTTAATTTGAATGACCACGGAAATGTTTTTTGATAAATAATGTTATTTACTCAAAATAACACATTATTTTTCATCAAAAGTATTTTTCTTTATCACATATAACTATTTTCATAGTTTTGCCAAGTTAGTTTTATTTTCCAACTCTTGTTCCATTTTTTTAAATTATATTCATGCGTCGCAGCAAATATATACATCTATTAAAATAGATATCAATTTTGCTAGAATTATATGAATTAATTGCCGATGACCTCATGGTTCAAGGCAATTTTGCCGATGACCTCATCATATGTAAAATACAACATATGAATTAATATGGTTCAAGGCGTTATTTCTATATTTCGGAATCAAAACTTTGAAACCAATGATTATTCACTATGATAACTATGTTGCTATACTTCTGATCAACTTGCTAATATCTTCACCGAAGCAGTATAATCAAAGGTATATAACTACATTTAAGGCATGCTTGGTTTAATTGACATGCACCAGCCAACCTTGAGGGAAAATGTTAAAATATAGTTGCCCAAAATCTCTTAAGTTGAAATAGCATCATTTATTATACATGTCCAATGTTTTCTCCTTCCAAATAGACAAAATTATATTACTTCCTCTATTCTCAAATCATGTTTTTCATCTTAACATCTAGATTATTTTCCCTAGTTGTATGAATAGATATTCTTTTATACAATTCAGTTTAAGAGAAAAATATACAAAAAATTATATTCTTTACATGTTTTATTCCGTATATATTCTATGTATTCTTTTTCTCCATCATTTTCTATGGTCATGAAAACCATTGACAATTGCAACCACATTTTAGTAGAGCCTCACAATCTAAAATATTGGACATGTAACCAAAAATGTGGCTAACAACAATTTCTTCAAAATAATATGGTGTGTTTAAATCCTAATTTTAGGTAGAAGTGCAATATAAAATATCTCCCAACAGCCAGTTTAAAAAATAAGAAATAAGACCAAAATATTAATTACTAAAACCAAAAGTCCATAAAATGACCCATTTAACCTTTTAATATTAAAAAGTACAATTGACAAAATAGCACTATTTTAAGTTTTTTTTCAAATATAGCACCATTAGTTTAAATTTTTCAAAATACCAAAAAATTTAATATTAAAATTAATATTAATAAAAATCTAAATTTATTGTTAATGAATAAAAATTAAACCCTAAATTAGAAAGATAAACCCAAATATAATATTTTAATTTTATATATAATTTATTTATAGTAAATATGTATTTTCAAAAAATAATTTGTGATACTTTTGGATTTTAAATTTTTAGTGTTAAATTTAGAAAAATTTAAAAATTTACTATTTTATAGTAATATTCTATTAAAAACTATACAAAATGCAAATAGGCAAAATAGTACGAAGAGGAAGAACACTTTGGGAGAGAAAACGTCTTGTTGCCAATCTCGACAAATCTCATTGTGAGTGACATTTTAAACCCTAAAAATTCATCAATCATGAAAAGATATTATCTTCACCCATTTTCAAATGTTAAGCTAGATTCAAAAGTATTTTTCTTACCCAACATAGACTCCTATGCGAGAAGATCCATTTTCCTATTACCTCTGACGACTAGATGACACTTTAACCGATCTTATCTTTTTTGCAGACATTAAACATCATCATTACCTAACCTTAATAATTTGATAGGTCGTGATTTACAAATGTCTTTGTGTCAATGTTAAGTTTTATAATTTTTTGACAAAGTTTATAGAAGAATGCAATAAATAGAGCAAACATTACAAAAATAGAAGCTTAAAACCTTAAAGAACAAATTGTTCAACCGACAACTTAGGAAAAGGCACATAACATAAAGCTTCAACTCGAAATCCTAAAGGTGAGAGAAGATTCTTTCAACACTCAAATGTGAAGTTGTTGCACAACTGACCATCGTAACAGATCCCATGGAGAGAGCAACTAGCTGACTAAATCAATATCGGACGACATGGAACCTAAGGCCGAAACACAAACCCAACGATAGTAAATTGATGGATTTAGAGAATAATCTAGTAACACAGAGTTTATGTATTTTTTAGTGGTTAGAGGCGGTGGTTCGTGGTTGCTTTTTCTTTTTGTTTTTATAGGTTTGAATCTATAAGAAGTAGGAGAAGTGAAAGGGTTAATGTTGGGAGTAATGTCGTCAATAGTCCAATGATAGACGTCTCCAATGTATGTTATGAAAAGTTTTCTTGTTAATCTTTTTAAAAATGTTATACAATCAAAATATATAATATTATTATATTTTGAACTAGATTACAATATAATAATCTCGAAAATTAGAAAACTTGCAACAATGGATTAATAATCTATTTTCACTTTTCACTTTTGCCTAATATGGACGAAAATTCTCTTACACGTCATCCAGCGACATTGACACTTGATTTATTTGATTGTGACTATTATCATTACATCGCATGGTATTTCTTATCATCAATTTGCGAGAATTAATGTTTACCACAACAATAGACGCTATTAAATGCATTGTTTTTTTCTATACATTTGCATGGTATATTAGAATAAAATACCATAGGTTACAATATCTTTTACAATTAATATTAACGATACAAATAATAATATATATGATATTACATGTGGTATTATTGACGATGTTATATGATTCTCATTCGATAAACAAAAATTTTATATCTAAATAATCATCTTTCTCAATAGTAGTACTTGTTTATGTATAATAATATTATTAAATATTAATTATTATTTTAATATTACAAAATGTATGATAACGTTAAACTACAATTAAGCTACTTTATTTTTTATATACAACATATACGTTAGTATCATCTTTGGTTTTTTATAATCAAATATATTTCGATTTTGTAACTATAACAGATGTGTTATATGATTTAATATGTGATATTTGTATAATAACACTGATCAATGTTAAAAAAATATTTTGATTATACAAGATATATGATTATTGTGTTGTTAAATATTTAAAAATCAGTTTAACCATGTTGACCACGTTTTCATCTTTTTATCCTTTTACCAACCAAGATCTTCTTCGTCGAGCTCTACGTCATCTTGAAAAAAAACTTTTAATAGCTAACAATGCCTGGAACAACGTCAGATATCTAAATAGAAATTCTTATAAATCTCGTAGTGATGGCCTAAACAAAAAAAATCGCAGTTAAAATTCTAATTGAACATTCGAGTAAAATGAATGAAGAATCAAGTTAGATCGTTAGAAAACTAAATTGGTAAATAAACCGTTACGTGGTAGACGATGAGACTTGGAATCCAATAATAGAATAAAACAGGAAAAGAATAGTAGAAGATAAGTTAATAGATGATTTAGATCGTTATTATTTAAATTATAGATTCTCGCAATCATGGTAATGGATGATACTCCATATCATGAAATAATCAGTGTAATTTTTTCTACAATAAGGATATGGATAGAAATCAACAATAAAAAAAACCCAAAAAATTAAAATCGGTTATCACCAGGAATCATACTCTTAGGCATCATGCTCTTCTCACTCATGAGTGCAACTACTCGTAAGAATGACAAAACCTAGAATCCGATTACAGGATAAAAAATGAAAATAACAATTAATTGAACATCAACATCGCAAAAACTCGAGTGAATAACTCGGTTAGATCGTTAGGTTTTGTCATTAATGTCCTCAAAAATTGAAACTTTACCGGAAAGTTTCAAAGTATTTGAACAGAAAAAATGCTTGTAAAACGATTTGAACATAAATCCGGAAAACAAAGTTTTAAATTTCCTAGATAAAACAATTTAGACACACCAAGTTGTATTTAGAAGTCCTAGAAGAAATCATAGTGTTCTAAATCTTTAAACGAAAGCAAAACATGTTCATATCTTTGTTTTGTGACTATTGCTAGTCATCATGGCTTTCAACAATATCTCTGGTGTCGCGTGAGGTGTGTTATGCAGGCGGTGGTTAAGAAAAACTAATGAACTTGTTTGGAGAAAACGAGTGAATTGATGGAAGTTAGGAAACCAATAAAATGAGAGAAATGAAGAATCGATTTCTCTCTCGTGTCTTTATATCGTATGCAATTTTTAGCTCTTTATGATTGGATGAGAACCAAATCAAAATGATAGGTATTAGTTGAATGTAGTGTAATAAGAAGGATAATGTTGTATTAACGACAAATGAACAGTATTACAAACACTATTTTGTTATTTTATAAATTACTAGATATTGCATCGTACTACGCACCGATTATTTTTTAATTTTTATTATTATTTTTATTATGTTAAAAATTTTTAATATTTTAACAATATTATTTAATTAAAATATTTTATTTTGAAAATTAATCAAAAATATTTTTTTGGTAAACAGTAACATAAATAATGGTAAATAAAAACACAAACACATAACAGTTTTTTAACTATTATATGATTTTTTGTATTGCATGTTATCATAACAAAAATTAGTAAGTTTAAATGAATCATAAATTTCTAATAATTATCAGATTTTAAAAATCATATAATTTAAAAATATGTAGATTGAGATATTATATACATATCTTTTTGTCATACTTGTAGCACTTCAAGACCTATGAGTACATTACCTTTGTTAAAATATCATGCTTTCTAAGTGAATAAATATAACTAATATATATATATATACATATAAATCACCGTTAAACTTCTCAAAAATAGTGAAAGTATGAGGATGATAACACGAATGTCAAGTTTTTGATGTCATGATTAGTTTTTAGGGATTGTTTGCAAAGTTTATATTTGACATTAGAAAATTGTTGGTTTTATAGACTTAGGTAATTGAAACTTATTCTTTTGAAGATAGTGATCATTAAAATCTGAGATAGTGGTATGGAAGAAACGGTAATTTTATTTCAATTGTTTAAATGGTTGAAAAACTAATAGTCTAAATTATGATAATATGGTAAATTTTTTAAAGTGATAATTACTTATTTTATAACTTGTTATTTTGGATGAGGTGAACAGTTTGAGAAAGTACAATAAATTTTTTTTTTGTTTTAACAATGCCACATGTTAGTGGCAGAGCAAAATTTTTTGCTTATGTAAACTCAAAGATAAGCAGCAAACTTCTACTTTTATTAGTATAGATAATTTTTTTTTATCATCTAAGTAAATTTCATTTCTTTTAAATTGTATTTTAAATCATAATTAAATTAGATAACTGAGTAGATAGTTAACACTACTGAATTATTAGTTGTGCTTTAAAAGAAACTAGATTCATACCCACGCCATGTGTGGGAAAAAATATTCGTAAATTATATTTTATTAGTAAATATAAATTAAATATTTATATAATTTTAAATTTTATTTAAAATTAATTTTAACATTAATTTTTATATATACAAACTAAAAAAAGAAAAATAATTTTTATTATGAATTTAATAGTATTTTTTATCAGTTTAATAAAATATATTAATTATATAACCAAATTAATAACAATGATATATTTGTAATTATTCTAATAAGTTAAACTTATTTCTATATTTATTTAAAATTTACTTTAGTGATGACACTTCATCATGATATTTCTGTTAATAACACGTCAGAGTAAAATTATTTTATTAAAATATTTCTCAAATAATATATTAGGGATTATGGTAGTAACTTAAATCTATTTATATTTATTTAAAATTATTTATAAACTAACATATAAAAATTTTAAAGAAATAAAATTATTGTTTTTACAAATGTAACAGTATTTTTTGGTTAGTTGAATAAGTTATATTTATTCTCTAACCATAATAATATTAGTGGTATGTATTGTAATTATTCTAGTAAGTTAAACCCTTTTATATATTTAAGCTGAAACTCGTTGTGGTGTTGACACGTCAGCATGGTATTTTTGTTATTAACACGTAAGGGTAAGATTACTTTATTAAAAAGTTTCCCAAATAATATATTAGGGATATATAATAGTGATTTTTTGAAAAATAAATATTTGTATTGTATTTTTTAATTTAACAAATTTAAAACATATCGACATCATTATCATTGAGTTGGAGTAGGTGCACCAACCATAAACATCATTACACATCAATTCGACTGTTCACAGTTTTCTAGAATGTATAAAATATACTATAATATAATAAACAAATAAAATGCAATTGTAGACAAGAAAAATTCACTAGTCATCTCCACCATGGCTACATTTCTCTCATCTCTTGTCTCTTCTCTAACACTAACCCTCTTCCTAATTTCCGTCACAGGAGAAACCTTGGAACGTGATTTTTTGCAACACAAGAAAGAGAAACTAACCCATTTCAGAGTATATTGGCACGACATATTGGACGGCAAAGACCCGACTTCTGTCATAATCATGAATCCTCCGAAAAACTACATGGGACAAACAAGCTTCGGCCTCACGCGTATGATTGATAATCCATTAACGGTCACCCCAAAACTGAGCTCCAAAATGGTGGGAAGAGCACAAGGGTTTTATGCAGTTGCATCTAAAGAAGAGGTTGGATTGTTGATGGCTATGAATTTCGCGATTTCAGATGGGAAATACAATGGAAGCACGATCACTGTGTTTGGAAGAAACTCTGTTTCTGATAAAGTGAGGGAGATGCCGGTGATCGGAGGAAGTGGTCTTTTCCGATTTGCTAGAGGTTATGTTCAGGCAAGAACGCATGTGTTTGATATTAAGACAGGGAACGCTGTTGTCGAGTATAATTGTTATGTTTTGCACTATTGATCTGTATTATTGTCTTGTTTTTAGATCTTCACATAGTGGTGATGTACTACTACAGATCTTCACATCCATGAACCTTCACTTCACTTCTCTCTACTCTATCTCTTATCAATGAAAATCATAACCGAATCCTATATAGATTCTTGGAAACACACAAAAGAGATTCAGGTACAAGAGACCTGAAGTAACATACAGAAGAAGCTGTTCATGAAAGCTCAAGGGTGGTGTAGCTGCTTGTGTTCTTAACTTAGCGGTTTTTCCATTCATAACCCATTTCTCTACTAAAAATACACAGAACTTATTGTCACAATCAATAACATTTTGAAAGAGTTAGTGAATTAAAAGCATTTGTTTATTTCTCTGCCTAGACTCTTGTTCTTGGTTGTTTTGATGGCCCATAAGCACTGTGATTCTTCCAAAACCGGTGTGACCCATTACTATAATGTTCTCCACCTATACAGAAACATACATTCTTTTGCTGCAAATTTTGCTTAAACTTACCTGAAGAGTAGTGACTGCAAACTCAAGAGCTGAGTTGGTTCCTGTTGGACCATTCTTATGAAAATAGAGGAAAAGATCAAAAGAGGTTTAAAGGTTTTCTTGATGAGAAAACTGTAAGAACAAAAAAGGAGTGTGTATGAAATGCACCTAACCTGGGGTGAAGAGATTGGTGACATTTCTAGAACATAAGTACACACCCATGAATCTTCCCATCCTATCACCATAACCTGTTTTTTTAATCTTTGTAGTTTAACCTGTGATACTTTCTTTATCAATCAACTAGATGCATTAGGCACAGTTTTTAAGTCAATTTTAAGTTTATATAAAGAATTAAAATAGTTTCGATGATACGATTGAGCTAAAGCCAAAACTCGAAACTTGACTATCTCTGGTCTAAGTTTTAGATTTCATCCATCAATTTGATGCGAATCAGAGAAAGAACAACAAAGAAAAAAGAGATCTTTTCTTTTCCTTTATAATCAAGAACATGAGTTTATTATTTGCTTACCGATACTTTTGTAACTTGAATCTCAGAAATCTATCTCATCTTATCCAGAAAATCATAACTTGACTCTATTTCCAGTTCAAAATTCTTTCACATTAGTATAACAAATCGACAAATGCTTTGTGCCCATTTGATTTTTACTGCAAAGCAGAAACTTTTAGTAATGCAACAATGTACAAAAACCATCCTTTGATTTTCAATTCTGTTCCTTTTCTATCAATTTAGTAACAAAGAAAAACGGTTAACATTAATAAGAGTTATAAGTCACAATGTGTTTTAGAGTTTGTTTAAGAAGAGTTTGTCGACGACTATAATGTGGTATTGATTTCTCCAAATCTGATATTTTTGTGTTGGTCTTGCTCTCTCCCTCAGAACAGAAAGCATGTAACAAGAGGGTACACAAACACAATCAACAAAAGAGGTTTTATACCCAAACCAAGCATCCAACACAAGTGCATAAAGAAAATCTTAACATAGATAATGATTAGTTCCAAAAAGCTAGCTAGCTACAATAGCACCATACTAATAAAAGAGTCAAAAGACAAACCAGTGAGATATTAGCTCAAGTTGAAGAGGAAGATGCATTCTTCTTGAACAACATCTTTGCAGTGTTATTAACAAGACCAATTCTCTGCAAACATAGCTTCCTCATTGTTGCCTTGAGCTTCTTAAAATTTTCCTCCATTTCTCTCTTCTTTGGTCCATCTGCAACCCTACCCCAGTCTTTAATTATAGTGGTTGCATCCAAAGCACTTGCGCTCGCATTGTCTGCCTTGAAGAAACGAGCCATCTCTCTACCAGAAGGACGAGTGTTCACAACATAATTTATTTCTTCTTCTTCTTTCTTATGAGCAGGCGATGGAAAAAGTATCTTGATTTTCTCCGCAGTAAGAAGACCTTCAACTCCCCAAATCTTTCTTGACAATTCAAACGCTTTTTGGTCAAGATCTTTGGAATATTTGATTTCATCTTCATTCTTTCCTTTCTTGAGTGAATTCATCACCATGTTCACAAACTTCTTCTTACACCTCTGGAGTTTTGTCACAATCTGAACTTTAGTAGCATTGAATTCGATCAATGTTTTCACATAATCGCAAAAGGAATCCATATTCTCGTAAGGATTTCCTCTAGTAGAGTTGAAGTCAAGAAAACCTTGAAGCATAGCAATTTCATCAGTCTCGCTGAATAACCTTTGAAACAGTTTCTTCGGTTCATCTCCTGAAACCTTCTTAACTTCATCAGTTGTTGATGGCTTCTTCACATGCTCAGTCTTCATTTTTTTCTTAGACCCCTCATCTACTTTCGTCAAAGCAAGTTTTCCAGTAGATCCCGAGGTCTCCGGCCTTGGCTTTGCCACAACAGTGTTAAGAGGCTTCTTCGTTGCAAGCTCGGAGTCAGAATCCGAAGACTCCGATTCAGATTCTTCATCTTCATCAGTTGTTGATGGCTTTTTCACATGCTCAGTCTTCATTTTTTTCTTGGACTTCTCATCTCCTTTCGTTAAAGCACGTTTTCCAGTAGATCCAGAGGTCTCTGGCCTTGGCTTAGCAACACCACTGTTAGGAGGATTCTTCGTTGCAGGCTCGGAGTCAGAATCCGAAGACTCCGATTCAGATTCTTCTTCTCCATCAGTTGTTGACGGCTTCTTCACATGCTCAGTCTTCATTTTTTTCCTAGACTCCTCATCTACTTTCGCCAAAGCACGTTTTCCCGTAGATCCAGAGGTCTCTGGCCTTGTCTTGGTAACAGCACTGTTAGGAGGCTTCTTCGTTACAGGCTCGGAGTCAGACCCCGTAGACTCCGATTCAGATTCTTCTTCTTCATCAGTTGTTGATGTCTTCTCCACATGCTCAGTCTTCATTTTTTTCTTAGACACCTCATCTACATCCGTCAAAGAACGCTTTCCCGTAGATCCAGAGGTCTCTGGCCTTGGCTTGGCCACAACAGTGTTAAGAGGCTTCTTCCTTACAAGCTTGGAGTCAGAATCCGAAGATTCCGATTCAGATTCTTCTTCTTCGGATTCAGAATCAGGTTTATTCGCAGAAACAGAAGCAACAGAAGTCTGAGTGAGTTTAGTCTGAACATTGCCTTCGTCACTAGAAGAATCAGTTTCCTCTCCAGACGAACCAGAATCTTCATCATCTTCTTCTTCCTCCTCTTCACTGGAAGAGACGACAGTAGGGTTCTTCTCGATCTCGTCGTCTTGCTTCGGTGCCATTGAGAGAGAAGAGACAAGCAAAAGATTCTTCCTCTTCAGTTCTCGTCGATTCGCTTGCTTTTAGGTTTTAGAATAATTTTAGGATTATTTATAGTTTCTATCTACGGATTTGCTTCATCTTCTACGTTTTGTTTTCATTTAATAAATATTGATAATATTAACAAAGTTAATGATTACAAAAAAAAGCTACACACTTTACAAGACAAATGTATTTATTTTTTTCTTGATATAATATAAATTCCAATTATGAAGAATCTTAAACGTCCAATAGAATGTTCATGTAGATTTTTAAATTAATCAAACAAAAGGAATTAAAGGATAACAAAAGCTACACACTTCACAAGACCCATGCATTTTCTCTTGATATAAGATAATTCTAGATATGAAGAATTCTAACCGTCTAATAAATAATCTTTTCCCGAGATTTATTCATATACCAACAAGAAAGGATTATATTTTGATTTTTCAATTTCTGATTCATATAAGTAGTCTAATACTTCCTCACTTCGTTACAAAAATAACATTTTACAATTTTTTACACTTATTAAAAAAACTATTCTCTATGTTTATAAACAATTAATATTTAGAGTTTTTATCTGTTTAAAAAAATACATTAAAATTTGATTATAAATATATATTGTTTTTAGTTTATTAATAATTTTCTATATTTTAAACCAATACTAATTCAATAAACTTTTTAAAAAAAAATTTAAATTCGTCATTATTAATGTATTGAATGTTTAAAAAATCTATTTTTATGAAACAAAAATAAAAGCCAAAACACTTTTCATTTAATAACAGATAGAGTATAAAAAATTCTATTTTATTTTTATTAATATATTAAATAAAAAATCCTTTTCTATTCAAAATTTACGTTGAAAATAAATAAAAAATTATATTTATAAACAAAACTAAAATTTTAAAATAACCATTATATTTATAAAACGAATATAAAATTGTAAAATAACACTTTTGTAATCGCAAATCAAATTTTTGTCAACTTCAACTATTATTGCCAAAAAGAGAGTAAAACCATTGTTCCAACAACTAAACAACTCAAGCCAACAAAATCAAGGGTGAATTAGTGAACTAACATAAAATAATGCAAAACTAGCATGTCACAAAATCAAAGTTGGTATATAGCAGAGAGAAATAATTTTGTATTATCCACTAGCAAACAAAAACTTCTTTATTTCTTCAATATCCACCAGATTCAAAAGAGATTTTCATCTCAGAATATTTTCATAATTTTTTTTCGTAAATGGACAATTATAATCCAAAATAGATTGGGTGAGGTGTAATGTAGTTAGCAATAAGAAACATAATAAAATATTGCTAAAATAGATATTTTTTTGTTTGAGTAATTAACTACATATGAAATATTGTAGAATGCTAATACAATTATCTTTATTAGATTTTATTCCACGAATTATATGAAGTAAATATTATATGTATTTAATTATTGATGTTTAGTGTTGATCAATGATAGATTTAGTATGCATGGAAAAGTGTAGATTACTATATAACTAGTGTAGTGGATTATGTCATATGCTATAATATTGATAAATGTTAACTACTTTTGAATATATAATTATGGAGTTTTGGATATAGTTAATTATGTATAGTTAACTATTTGCGATAACTATACTGCTATAATTAACTATGAATAGATAATTATGTAGAATCTTTAATATATTCATTGAAAACTATTTTTTTAAAACAATCTTATCTCAACGTATTGATGATGTGTCATCATCAAAATCTTTAATATATTAATCAATAAATATTTTAGAAAACAATTTTATCCCATATTTATAAAATTGTGATGTGTCATCATCAAAATCTTTAATATATTAATCGATAAATATTTTAGAAAACAATTTTATCCCATATTTATAAAAGTGTGATGTGTCATCACCAAAAATAAGTTTTAAATAAATTTAAATCATTAGAATCATTATAATATATGTATTTTTAATTTGGTTAGAAAATCAATATATTTATTAATAGTTAATCGTATCGAAAAATATATATGTAATTTAGTTATATCATATTATTTATGTTTAGTCATTATATTTTTTCTATCATTTTTGTTTGAATCATTTAAAAAAAGAAGATCACTAATCGTTCATATAAAATAGCTTTGTTTAACTAGCATATATTATAAATTTGATATTTTAAAATATGAGTATTTTTTATTTAAGTAAAAAATTATCGTTTCTAATATTTTACGATTAAAATATATTTTACATAGAAATCATCAATCATAGAAATAGAATAAAATTTATTATTATACTAAAAATAATAATCAATATTTTAATAGATATATTTGGTTTTAATTACCAAATAATAATATTTTATAAATAACTATAATATATTTTATAATTAAAATTATATTATATTTATTCAATTATCTTACTTGGCGCATAACATAGATATAAACGATAGTTAAATTTTTACATAATTAATCATGTATAGCTAATTATTTGTTTATATAGCTAATTATTTGTTTATATAGCTAATTATTTGTTTATATAATTAATTATATGTCTATATTATTATGCTATTATGTATTTGTAAATGCAAAAGTATTGCAAACAAGAAGGTCTTTTTCAATGACGGAAGGTTATGAAAAGCGTTTTCAATGTTGAGAGCAAAAATTAAAAATGAAGTATTTTTCGATGGTTCATCCACGAAAGTGATAATCTAGCTTCGGTTTGTGTCTCTACGGACTTCTTTGTCCACTAAAGTAGGCCTGGGTTTTCGGTTAATTTGGTTTATTCGAGTCAGGTTTTTCGGATTTCGGTTTTTTGGGTTTCGAAAAAAGTTGACCGAATAAAAAAAAACAATTTCGGTTCGGTTCGATTATTTCATCGGTTTAATCAGTTTGGTTTTTAGTATAAAAACCGTTCCGAATTAAACCGAATTATAAATAGATTTTCGGTTTACTTGAATAAAATTTAAATTTAATCGGTTTAATGTTTTGTATTTCGGTTTTTTCGGTTAATTTCAGATTAATTTTCGGTTTAAATCGGTTATTTTGGTTTTTAAGTATAATTCGGATCAATTCGGACCAATTCAGTCCAAATCGGTCTAATTTGGTAGAATTCGGTATAGTCGGTATAATCGGTATAGTCGGTATAATCGGTATAGTCTGCTCCAATGCATAAAAAGACAGCAAAAATATGAACAAGAAATATTTAAGTAACCAAGTATAGACGGCAAGAACATCACATAGTTTTGATTGATTACTACCAATCTTATGAAAGGAAAGATACCGATCTGTTCTAGCAACATCAAGGCCTGCAAAAACATTATTCATTGGCTCAAGGACATTTTAACATATGTATGCAAAGGCTGAAAGAGAGAGAGAGAAAACTAAGGACATAGAAGCCAAATTACACTGTAGAAAATAACCCTACACTAGATCCACGAACTCACAGGCTAAAAAAGATCTGTTTACGTATTCATGGGGACAAAAAGAAGAAAAGAAAACTGAATAAGTTTGCAAACTCACCTAAAAAAGAGTAGCCGCATGGAACAAGACTAAAACACATCCAAAGAAACAAAAGAGAAGAACAAGATTAAATCACACCCGAAAAAACAAAAGAGAAGAACAAGATTAAATCACACCCGAAGAAACAAAAGAGAAGAACAAGACTAAATCACATCCAAAGAAACAAAAGAGAAGAAGAAGATTAAAACACACCCGAAGAAACAAAAGAGAAGAAGAAACAGAAGAGAGAAAACCGAGAGAAAAGAAAAAAAGAAGAAGAAAAAAAGAGAAGAAGAAGAGAAGAACAGGAGGAACTCAATTGCCGTTGGGAGAAGAGAGAGAATGAAGCGAAAATTGTGGCAAAAAATTAGGGTTTTCGATTAAATAGGGTTGCGATTTCGGTTTCTAAAAACCGATCGGTTTTCTATTATCGAACCGAACCGAATTATAAACCGAATAAAATTAATTATTTAGCCGATCGGTTTACTGAATAAATTTAAAATAAAACCAAAAACCAAATTTCTCGGTTCGGCCGGTTCGGGTTATTCGGTTTATGCCGAAAACCCAGGCCTACACTAAAGGATACAACACTATGTAATTGTTGGATTCCATGGAAAATAACACATGTTTGGTAATGTGTTGAAAGGCAGAACCGTCGAGAATGTACAGTAACCATGGCTTATGACGCTTGATTGAGTTATCATTGGTAAGGAATCATAGTTCGAAATACAAGATTTTGAAATCTTTGCTGAAATATAGGAGATAAATGAGTATAACAATAGTTTCCAGATAATGAACAGAAGAGAAGTTTTAGAAAGAAGATTAATTAGAAAGAATAAGAAAAGTAATCGTTAAAAGAGAATTATTATCATTGCTGCCATATTCTCAAAATAAAAGATAAGGCTAAAACAGATATTTTGGTTTGTAAAAATATGTTTTTTTTGTTATCTAAATTACAACGAACCGATCTAATAATTTAATATATTTATATAAAATTTAATAATTAGAATTTAATTTCATACTTATAAAATTGAAGTAGAACTGAAATTAGTAGCGCATTTACTCTTTATAAAGAGAAAAAATACTGGGCAATTTACTAATTTAGCACTAAATAATGTTTTAGTGACTAAATTAACATCCCACATCTAAACTCCCATAAATAATATTTTTAAGTGAAAAATACTAAAATAACCTTATTTATTTTTTTAATCTCATATTCTGCAAAATTTTTAAATCAGATCACAAGGAGGAAATCGAATCTTGGTCCATTATATAATAGAAAAAGTGTATAACCAATATGCTACTGTAACTAATTGACATATAAACATTTTGTTTTGTATATATATATGTATTTATTTTAAATTAGACTTTTTCTTTACATTATAAATCTATTTTCCTGTTTAAATTTTCCAATGGTATCTTAAATTTTTTTTTTAAATTTTGGTGATTGCAAAATTATTCTCTTCTAATTTCAGGATGTTGTGAAAATTCTCATAGAGCAAGATTGAGCGCGTTAATGAGTTTTTGAGAGAGGAGCAAAACTATTTTTTTTTCTTTTTTTTGATGACGAAAACCGATGTCAATTGTTCTCTTTTTGTACTCAAAATTATTGAATGTCATTCAATGTATATTAAAAATATGTCAAAGCTACAAGATGCCGCAAAAGAAAACATAAGAACGAAACTGCCATTTGACATCTTTCATGAGTTTGGTGATAAATCTTAGTTTGGACATTTTCACTTTGATGTTTTCGTTTATAACTTGTATATGTGATTGTTGATAAACATTCTTAATGATGTTTTTTGGATAAACACTCTTGATGTAAATAGGTAGAACAATCTGATGAATATGCACTCTTACTCATTTAATTTCACGTTTTAGGAAAAAATTCTTAAAACGTAAGTGATACTTCCTAAATTTGCATAAAACCTTCCTAAATTTTACATAAAATATGACTAATAACCTAAATTAATTAAAGATTTCTTAATATTAAGAAAGTGTTTCCTAAATAAAATAAAAAAAACTAAAAGTTGCAATTATGCAAATCGAACTTTAGACAAATGGGTAAGAGAAAGATTGTGTAACTAATATGCTGATGTAACTAATCAATATATAACATTTTATGTAATATATATACACTACTTTAAGTAAAATAGCAAAAAAATTTGAACAGACACATGTTGGGAGGGAAAGAATGTGTAACCAATGTGATACTATAACTAATCAACATATTACATTTTATTTAATATATATACACTCATGCAATTAAAATAGCAAAATCTTTAATTGGAATGGAGATCGAGCATTGACTAAAATTAAGGATATTTTAGTTTTTTTTATTTGTTAAAATACTATTTATATGAGTTTTTGAATTGGGTGCTATTATTGGTACTAAAATTTCATTTAGTGTTAATCTAGAGTATTTTTCAAAAATATTAGATAGTTAATTTTGAAAAGTCAAATGTTGTCAAATTTATTTTTTATTATGCAAATTTCTCTTAAAAACAAAACATCACATTCTTTCTACATCAAAAAATCCATTATATTTTTCCCTTATAACTATATCTATGGCTCACGTTGTTAGAGATGACCATACAACATGGTATCTTAATTTTCAAACATTTCTTTGTTATTCAATTAATTAGCTCAATAAAAACCCTAAATAATAAAATTCCACAATAATTTAATAGAATAAAAATAATAAAAACGAATGTTGTGGGACGAATATCCAGATCAGGTAGACATTTCGAAATAGAAAAAATTTAGATAATAATTTAAAAATTAAAAAAAAAAATATTCGAATACTTTGATATCGAAGTTAAGAGTTTAACGTCAGATGTTTTTTATACTAAAAAATACTAAAGAGTTTGATACCATGGTGACCGTTTTTTTTATAATTCTTTTGATTTTGCAAGTTCTCCGGATCCATTTGCATATACTAGACAATTTACATTTTTTTTATCGAAAATCAAGCTACTTGTATCTCAAGTTGTTTTAGATATTGGTTTAGTGGTTTAAGTTTGGTTTATTTATTTCGGTTATCTCAACATATATAACAATATAAATATTGTACAATATTTCGTATTATACATGAATAATGAGAACATCGTTTATTTAGTTTGTTGACTCTAACATGGTATCAGAACAATCAACAAACTTCACGGTGATTTTTTTTCTCTTTTCCGATCATCTTTCCGGTTAATTTTTGTTTCTCTTTTTATTTCTTTTCTTCAATCTTCCGCTTTGCTTTTTCATTCTCGAAATTTCTATTTCCATGCCGAAAAGAGGAAAACCGCGAAACAAAACTCAGCTCTGTCAATCGAAAAGAATATGAAACTGACACAACTCAAGGATCGTATGAAAAGGTACTTTTAGGACCTGAATCTTTTGATAGCTCTCATAGTTCCTTTTTCCTATATGCGGTGGATCATCGAGGGTTATTACTACTTACTAATCCCTTAGATGGAATCAATTACAATAAGTGGAGAGTAGTTATCACCATTGCTCTGGAATCTAAAAACAAATGGAGCTTCATATATGGATCGTTACCAAGGACGGATAAAAATGAGCCTATATACAAAATCTGGAATTGGTATAACAGTATGGTAAAATCATGGTTGTTAAATGCTCTGAATCAAGAAATCTATGACAACATACTGTTCTACAATGATGCTTCAGAAATTTGGATTGGTTTAATGAAGCGATTCAACATAAGCAATTTACCTTGCAAATACCAACTGGAACAAGACATTCAGAACTTCAGGCAAGGTACATTGGATCTTTCAGCCTATTACACTAAGATGAAGACCTTATCGCATCGATTATCTAACATCAGATCTCAGAAAGAATGCACTTGCAAATGTGAAAAGGTAGAAGATGCTGAAATCAGTAGAATTATTCAGTTTCTTATGGGGCTCAATGACTCTTATGCGAATATAAGAGGTTAGATCATTAACAAGAAACATAGACCTTCTTTGACTGAGATATACATTATGTTGGATCAGGATCAAAGTCAGAGAACTGCTAATTTTTCATCAAAAGAATCGATATCTCCTGTTGCCTTCCAAATCACAGGAAAAGACTCGATTAATTTGAAAAATGTGAATGCTGCAGTTAATTACCAGCAAAGACCTCGTCATGTTTGCAGTCATTGTGGAGCTCTGGGTCATCTAAAAAAAAGATGTTATAAGATCCATGGCTACTCACCAGGCTGGCCAGGAAAGAAGTGTTAGAACGCGAAAAACCGGATATGAAAATCACGATATGAGAAAACGATCTACGGATCAAACGATTGAAAAACTGAATTAAAAAGAAGACGAATTCGTGGAGGCGAGATTTGATCTCTTTCCTTAATTCAATAAATCTCCCGCAGTGTGGCGGTTTGATGAGATTTTGAATCCCAGGATACAACCACAATGAGACTACAATTGCAACACCCAACTGTAGAATCTACGAACAAGAATCTACGATATACTCTCGATAAAAACTTACAGTGCGTGAAGAAGAGAGGAGGAAGATCGCTGGAACGACTTTGGGAGAGAATGCGGCCGAATTAGGTTAATGAGGATTAAGGCTTGTTTTTATAGCCTTAAGGGAGCGGTTTTCGCAACCCTAAAACGTGGGAGGAAACCGAACCGACGAAAAAATCGTGGACGGTTAGGAGAGAAAACCGTGGGTATGGTTTAGGGTTTTGACTTGGTTTTGAGTCAAAACCATAATCAAAATTTGGCCCAAAAAGAATCTTATTGGGCCTACGACCCGCCTACGGCCCTTTGCCAAGACCCAAGACCCAAGACCCAAGACCCAAGACCCAAGACCCAAGACCCAAGACCCAAGACCCAAGACCCAAGACCCAAGACCCAAGACCCAAGACCCGACCCGACCCGAGACCCGAGCCCGAGCCCGAGCCCGAGCCCGAGCCCGGCCCGGCCCGGCGGCGGCGGCGGCGCGCGCGTGGCTTGGTCCCTTTTCTCTCCAACTCTTTTAAGCTACTACATAAGCTCTCCCATTTATATACTAGAGGATTTTTCCTCAAGTTTCCGATGTGGGATTTTTGTCCCTCCTCATTATTTTAGCCAACAAATTTATGGCTTTTTAATGAGCCCAATGCCCATTTCTCATTCACATTCCAACAATTTTTGCAATCAATATTTGGGTTATATTACCCAATTGAACATGCAAATTTGTTCATAAAAATTGTTCCAACAATCCCCCACATGAATAGAAATGACTCTATACAATGCAGACTCGATAGACTCGACAGACTCTATTATCTAGACGTATTCTATAGGCTAGACATAATGACTTTCGAGAGTATAAACGAAAATTCACTGTATCTGAGTTGGTAGCATGTTTCAGCTTTGAACCACTCATTGTTAATATCTGTCGGGTTTACTCGACCAGGAGGTGAACATGATGTCTTGAACCACCCGAGCTTTGATGTAAACCAAGACAACATGTATAACACAGTTTCATTTCTCGTAGAACTATGTTCTCTATTGTGTCCATTGTGGCCGTGGACTTGCCTGGTTAATCATGAGTGAACTTGGAGAATATAGCCTTTCCTTCATTCTCCTAGAAACGGCCCCATTTCACACTCATAAGGTGATTCGCCATTAGCTTTGTTTTAAGGAGCATCCTGTAATACTCCACTTATATGTCAAAACTATGGTCTCAAATCATTAAAAGCAATGCTTATCCTACACATACAGGTAACAACACTGTTTATCATCCTAGGAACTGGGTATAGACGTAAGTCTCACAGTGTTTTTTCAGATTCCGTTTGATTTAGTTGTCCCTTTGAACCTACATCTTGGGATCTCCAGTCACGTAGGTGGGGTTTCCATCAAACTTCATCTTTGTTCATAGGCTTTAAACCCATTCCTCTTGATGATTGTATGACTTGATCTCGAGCTAAACCTTTAGTAAACGGATCCGCTAGGTTGTCAGCTGATTTGATGTAATCTACCGTGATTACACCACTTGAGATTAAGTGCCTAATGGTTTTATGTCGTCTTCGTATATAACGCGATTTACCATTATACAGATTGTTCAGTGCCCGAGCAATAGCCGATTGACTATCACAATGTATACGTATTGCTGACACTGGTTTTTCCCACATCGGGATATCTTCCAAAAAATTACGAAGCCATTCTGCTTCTTCTGCAGCTTTGTCTAAAGCTATGAACTCAGATTCCATGGTTGATCTAGCCAACAGAGTTTGTTTGGAAGATTTCCAGGACACTGCTGCACCACCAAGTGTAAAGATATATCCACTGGTGGATTTTGAGTTTTTGGAGTCGGATATCCAGTTCGCATCACTGTATCCTTCCAAAACTCCGGGTTCTCTACCGTAGTACAACCCATAATCTTTTGTATAACGTAGGTAGTTTAATACTCTAGTTATAGCTTTCCAATGATTATGTCCTGGATTACTCGTGTAGCGACTTAGTACATTTACCGAGTGCGCCAGATCGGGTCTAGTACAGTTTGTTAAGTACATCAAACTTCCGATCACGCGTGCATACTCTAGTTGTGACACCGCTTCACCCGAATTTTTGGTCAAGTGAAGTTGAGGGTCGACAGGAGTTTTTGCACTTCCATTTGAGTAGTTCTTAAACCGCTCAAGAATCTTCTCAGCATAATGAGTTTGGGATAGGATGATTCCTTCAGAATGTCTATTTATCTTGATTCCTAGAATGACATCCGCTAATCCCATATCTTTCATGTCAAACTTTCCACTAAGCAAACTCTTAGTTTGATTGATCATGTCTTTATTGCTACCAATGATAAGCATATCATCCACGTATAAGCATAACAGAATATACCCATTTGGCGTATTTTTGACATAGATACACTTATCACATTCATTTATGCTGAAACCATTTGACATCATTACATTGTCAAATTTTTCATGCCATTGTTTAGGAGCTTGTTTGAGTCCGTACAATGACTTTACAAGTCTACACACTTTGTGTTCTTGACCAGGGACGACAAACCCTTCAGGTTGTTTCATATAAATCTCTTCTTCTAAATCGCCATTTAGAAAAGCAGTTTTTACATCCATTTGATGTATTTCCAAGTCCCTCAATGCTGCGATGCTTATCAGCATTCTTATTGAAGTTATTCTCGTTACTGGAGAATAGGTGTCAAAGAAATCCAAACCTTCTTTTTGTCGGAATCCTTGCACCACAAGTCTAGCCTTGTACTTCTCTATTGAGCCATCGGTTTTCAATTTTGTTTTGAAAATCCATTTACACCCTAATGCCTTAGAGCCTTGTGGTAGATCGGTTATCTCCCATGTATGGTTTTGCATAATGGAGTCGATCTCACTATTCACAGCTTCCTTCCAAAAAGGCGCATCAGGTGTAGACATGGCTTCGGTGAATGTTCTCGGTTCATTCTCTAAGAGAAAGACAGTCAAGAAATCATCACCAAAAGATTTTTCCTTACGAGCTCTTTTGCTTCGTCTAGGTTCATCTTCAAAATTTTCTACTTCAGTTACTGAAGTACCAGATGTGCTTGCCTCATTTGTGGAGGTGATTGCATCACTCTCTTCACGTGCTCGTTTCGGATGTTTATCCTTACACGGAAATACATTTTCAAAAAATGTTGCATTTTTTGATTCCATAATCGTATTGACATGGATATCTGATATATCTGATTTATGTACCAAAAACCGATAAGCACTACTATTGTGTGCGTATCCTATGAATATGCAATCCACAGTTTTAGGTCCAATTGTGACCTTTTTAGGAGGAGGTACTGCTACTTTTGCTAGGCACCCCCACACTTTCAAGTATTTGTACGAAGGTACAATGCCTTTCCACAACTCATACAGCGTTTTGCCGGTTGTTTTGTGTGGTATTTTGTTGAGGATATAATTTGTGGTGAGCAATGCTTCCCCCCACAGATTCTGGGGTAACCCAGATTCCTGCAACATTGCATTCATCATTTCTTTCAGAGTTCGGTTTTTGCGTTCTGCAACTCCGTTAGATTCTGGTGAGTAGGGAGCTGTTGTTTGATGGATAATGCCATTTTCTTGACAAAATGCATTAAACGGTCCATCATATTCGCCTTCCTCTATCACTTCTAACTATTTTAATAGTTTTCTTAAGTTGATTTTCAACTTCGAGCTTGTACTCTTTAAATTTTTGTAGGGCTTCATCCTTAGTACGTAACAAATATACGTAACAATATTTTGTACAATCATCAATGAATGTCACAAAATACTTTTTACCACCTCTAGTTTGTATGCTTTTCAAATCGCATAAATCAGTGTGTATTAATGCTAGAGGTTCAGTAGTTCGTTCAACATGAGGTGATGGAGTTTTTGTGAGTTTTGCTTCGACGCATATCTCACACTTGTCTTTACTTATTTTGCATTTTGGAATTAGGTTCAAATTAATCAATCGTTGCATCGATTTATAATTCACATGTCCTAATCTTTCATGCCATAAATTAAAAGACTCAACCAAATAAGCAACTGGTTTCTTATTCATTGCAACATTGGAAAAAGTAGAAATATCATTGTTTTTGAGAACTGTCATTACACACATTTTGATCAGTCCTCCCTTAACATACCCTTTTCCCAAGTACACCCCATTCTTCCTAAGAACCAATTTGTCGGACTCAAAGTTGATGGCGAATCCATGCTTGCTCATCAATGTCCCGGATATCAGGTTCTTCCTCATGTCTGGCACGTGCTTCACATTGGTGAGAGTGACTTCGTGTCCAGATGTCAGCTTCAGCACCACTTTGCCGTGACCTTCAATCTTGGAAAAAGCCGTGTTTCCCATCATCAACTGCTCCTCGGACTTGTTCTTCTGATAAGAACTGAACATATCTCGATCAATGCAGATGTGAGTGGTTGCTCCAGTATCATAGAACCACTCCCTAGGGTTTTCCTCAACCATGTTTGCCTAAGTGACCACCGCACATAGGTCAGCTTCAGTCAGATTGGCTTGAGCTTTTCCCTTCGCCTTACTACGACACTCCGAGGACTTGTGCCCTTTCTTACCACAATGATGACAACTCCCTGAGAATTTCTTTGGGTTGCCTTGCTTCTTAAAGCTTGTGGAGGCTTGAGGTGCGACCTTGTTAAACGCATGTTTATTAGGTCCATTGTTGTTTGCCACAACCTTGCCTTTGCCCTTTCTTGCGTATTCGGCTACATTCGCATTATGATCGAGATGGTAATCTGATCTGCGATGTGTTGACTCAATTTGCAACCTGGAAATTAAGTTTGACAACGTCAAAGCCTTTTGCTTGTGGTCGAGATAATTTTTGAAATCGACCCAACCGGGAGGTAGCTTCTCAATAAAGCAATTCACAGTGAATGTCTCACACAGCTTCATTCCCTCATCGGTTAACTCTTGGGATATCATTTGCAGTTCATGAACTTGCTCCATGATGGGCCTTGAGTCCACCATTTTGAAGTCAAGAAATTTCTTAACTGCATATTTCCCAGAGCCTACGTTGAAAGACTTATACTTCTTTTCCAAGGCATCCCAGAGATCCTTGGAAGTTTTGACCTCACTGTACACATTGAACAGTTGGTCCACCAGGCGGCTTTGAATGTAGCCTCGACACAAGTAGTCTCCATGGTTCCACGACTCAACACTAGCAAGAGCTCGTGGATCAGTATTCCCCGGAGGTAAGACAGGCTTAACCTCGGTGAGATACTTCTCCAATTTCAGAGTGGTCAGAAAGAAGTGCATCTTTTGCTGCCACGTCTTAAAATTGGACCCATCAAATTTGTCCGGCGTAAGTCCTGCACTTATAGAGCTAGGCACAAACGGGACATCAGATGAGGATGAACCAAGTGGTAGACCACTCCCAATCTGGGGCGTCATCTCACTTGCGTTAATCCCATCATTTGCACCTCGGGATGTGGTATCAACAGGCACGTAAGCAGTTTCGTTAGCCATTTCAGATGAATCTGTTCAAATATAAAAGAAACAGAATCAATATGGATCACAAACAAATGCGATAGCAATATAATCGATTTAAAAAAATCGTTAAAATTGCGTTCTGCGGAAATTTGCTTTAAAAAGCGTTCCGAGAATTCGCTCAGATTTCTGCGGATATCAAAAATTTTTTTTTTGATATTCCGCGAAATTCCAGAAAAATATTTTGACTCCTTTATGAATCAGAAATATTTTTTCCTCCTTTCAGAAACCCTGACAGGCGTTTCTATAAATATATATATATTTATATATATATATATTTTTAAAATAATATATTCGTGAAACCCTAGTAAGGGTTTGTAGAATAATATTTTTTTTTTTTTTTCAGGTTTCGCGAAACTCGCCGTTAGGCCTTCGCGGAAACCGTTTGACAAAAATATTTAGATCGTTTTAGGTTTTGAAACTTTCCACTGAATCGTTATAAAACGTTCGTAGAACTGTTTCAGATCGATCAGAAAACGGATTGAAAACGTTTATGAAATCGATTCCGATCGATTGAAATAATGTGAAAACGTTTTAAAAACGTTACAAACCAGATCAGAATCGTTTGAAACCGTTTTTTTTTTTTCAGATCGAAAAATCGTTTTGAAACGTTTTTGAAAATCGTTTTAAAAATCAATCGCAATTCTCAATCCGATTCAAGCGATAAGCAGGAAGCGGATTTATTGAATTAAGAATGTTAGAACGCGAAAAACCGGATATGAAAATCACGATATGAAAAAACGATCTACGGATCAAACGATTGAAAAACTGAATTAAAAGAAGACGAATTCGTGGAGGCGAGATTTGATCTCTTTCCTTAATTCAATAAATCTCCCGCAGTGTGGCGGTTTGATGAGATTTTGAATCCCAGGATACAACCACAATGAGACTACAATTGCAACACCCAACTGTAGAATCTACGAACAAGAATCTACGATATACTCTCGATAAAAACTTACAGTGCGTGAAGAAGAGAGGAGGAAGATCGCTGGAACGACTTTGGGAGAGAATGCGGCCGAATTAGGTTAATGAGGATTAAGGCTTGTTTTTATAGCCTTAAGGGAGCGGTTTTCGCAACCCTAAAACGTGGGAGGAACCGAACCGACGAAAAAATCGTGGACGGTTAGGAGAGAAAACCGTGGGTATGGTTTAGGGTTTTGACTTGGTTTTGAGTCAAAACCATAATCAAAATTTGGCCCAAAAAGAATCTTATTGGGCCTACGGCCTACGGCCCTTTGCCAAGACCCAAGACCCAAGACCCAAGACCCAAGACCCAAGACCCAAGACCCAAGACCCAAGACCCAAGACCCAAGACCCAAGACCCGACCCCCCGAGACCCCGAGACCCCCGAGCCCCGAGCCCGAGCCCGAGCCCGAGCCCGGCCTGGCCCGGCGGCGCGCGTGGCTTGGTCCCTTTTCTCTCCAACTTTTTTAAGCTACTACATAAGCTCTCCCATTTATATACTAGAGGATTTTTCCTCAAGTTTCCGATGTGGAACTTTTGTCCCTCCTCATTATTTTAGCCAACAAATTTATGGCTTTTTAATGAGCCCAATGCCCATTTCTCATTCACATTCCAACAATTTTTGCAATCAATATTTGGGTTATATTACCCAATTGAACATGCAAATTTGTTCATAAAAATTGTTCCAACAAGAAGAAGAACTCTTTTTATCAAAAACCAGTCACCACTCCAAATGTAAGTGCTAATGCGATGAAAGGTGATCCAACTACTGAAAACTTAACAACAGAACAAGTTCAGGACATCATTTCTTAGCTTAGCACAAGACTTCACACAACCAACATTGCACCTACTCTAGCTGTTTCTTAAGCCTCACCTTCAACTCCTCTCTCAAATATTTCTCGGATATCTGTTACGTTTCTGAATCTCTTTCATTCTACATACTATAATATACTTGCCTCCAAATCGCATGAAATTGACATCTCTCCTAGGTCATGGGTTATAGATTTAGGGGCTACACATCATGTGTCAAATTTCAAAAATAAGTTTCTTAGTTTTCAGGAGATAGAAAACACTTTTGTAAATCTGCCGAATGGAAACATAGTGAGCATTGTTGGAATAAGCATAAATGATGTATTGTTCATTCCTGATTTTTGTTTCAATCTCTTGAGTTTGAGTATGCTAACCAAGCATCTGAATTTGAAAATCACTTTCACTTCTAAACACTGTTTTATTCATGAGCTTTCTTAGGAATTGATGCTTGGTCAGGATAGTTAAGTTGGAAACCTCTACATTCTGGATTCTAGTAATCATTCTCTTGATTCAGAAATTCTAGGAAGATGCTTTCCTTTTTGTTCTGCTATTTCTCTTGATTCTCTTTTATGGCATAATCGTCTAGACCATCCTTCTCAATCTAAAATCGATGTTTTGAGTGATACATTGTCTTTATCCAAACATTTTAAAAATAAAAACACTCGTTGTCGTGATTGCCATTTGGCTAAACAGAAACATTTAGCTTTTCAATCAAATGCTCATATATGTAATACTTCATTTGAATTGTTACATATAGATACTTGGGGTCTTTTTTTCTACTCCCACTTATGATGGTTTTAAATATTTTTTGGCCATTGTTGATGATCACAGTAGAGCCACTTGGGTTTATCTTCTCCTAACAAAAGCTGATGTTATTTCTGTTTTTCCTCTTTTTCTCACAATGATTGAAACACAATATGGTGTTAAAGTCAAATGTGTTCGATCTGATAATGCTCATGAGTTAAAATTCATATATTTATATCTAGAAAAAGGAATTGTACCATATCATTCATGCCATGAAACACCCCAACAAAATTTTGTTGTAGAACGTAAACATCAACACATTTTAAATGTTGCTACATCTTTGATGTTTCAATCTCACATACTTTTGCAATATTGGGGTGATTGCATCATGACTGATGTGTTTCTCATTAATAGACTACCCACTCTTGTTCTAAAAAACAAATCTCCTTACCAAGTCTTAACCCAAACTGTTCCGGATTACAATAGTTTAAAGACAATCGGATGTATTTATTATGTTTCCACTTCCCAAAAGCAAAGACATAAATTTCAGCCTATAGGTAGAAATTGTGTATTTTTGGGTTATCCTTCTGGTTTTAAAAAAATATAAGTTATTAGATATGGAGAGTAATGTCATTTCAATTTCGAGACATGTTGTTTTTCATGAGAATATTTTTTCATTTGCATCATCTGTTCTAACAGATGATGTTAGGAGTTTCTTTTCTCATATTTCTTTCCCTGTTGCCCACGATAGACGAGGGAAACCAAAGTGGCTTGGGACTCGGTTGCTCAACAACAATCGAGGGTGGTCCAGGGATACATAGGTTGGTGAATTGGAATATTGTTTTTGCTTTAAAATTAATCTGGCTACTCACAGTAATAATAAATGGTTCTTTGTGGGTGTCGTAGCTAAATAAGCACCTTATCAAAGGAAGAGTTCTTTGGGATATTAGCTTTCATAACATGGAAAATTGGTTATGGAGAAGACATGAAAGTGAGACCTTTTACTAGGGAGTTTCGGATGCTAAACTAAGGTCGAGTATTACAATTATGTTATGGTGCATGACAATTAAATAGAGTTGGGACCGATGTTGGAGTTAACGGGTCCTATCGGACCTTTAGTCACATGAATCCCCTACTCAATCACCATGAGTCAAGCTCTTTCACGCTCAAGATAGAATCTACCAAGAGACCAAGAGGTAGACACCAATGGTTGCTCTCCTCCTTCATGTTCTTCCACAACTAATGGTTTATCTCTCTTTACGGCGGACCAATTCCTATGGAAATCCGACTTTTCAACTAAAGTTCAGTTTTTTAGCTATTAAATGACGCTTTTAAATCTATGCTTAGTTTCAAATATTACTAATATATTATTTGAGAAATATTTTAACAAAAAACCTTATATTCACGTGTGAATTAAGTATATCATGCTGATGACGTGTGTCAAACCATCAGTATTTTTAAAGCAAATATTATATAAGACATAATTTACTAGAGTATTTTACGAAAATGATATTAGACAAATATTTAACAGTATACTATATGCAAATCTCTAATATATCGATATAAAAGACAAAAAAATAAAAAATAAAATATTAAGAATTTTAAAAATTAGTCAAACAAAATATATAATTTTTTTTAAATAATTGAATATTTATCACATTTCTGATTCTTCACCTATTTAATAATATTTTCTTTCGAAGATATATATAATTTAAATTCATTGTATAATTTGATTTCAATGTATATTTTATTAGTATAATTAATATTTTTTAAAAATATTTTAAAATAAAAAATCATATATATATAATTTATATTTATTAAATAAATAATTAATTATAATGTATAAATATTTTTTTTTGCGTAAAATATATGTCTAAATCTAGTTATAATTCAAACAAGTTATCTGTAAAAAAACTGTTTTCATTTTCTAGTTCCTTGTATGTGGTCGGTTAACTACTTGAGAAATTGGGGATTGGCAGTTTAAAAAACATGTCTCTTTTGTCACATTGAGGCCAAGAGTCTTGAACACTTCTTCTTCCAGTTTCACCCGGTTTAACCCTCTTGCTTTGTTGTTTGATGACTTTTTTCACTCTCTTCTAACCAACCGAAAGGTTAATGTTATTACAAAGCTAATACTTCAAACTTAAGTTTATGAATTATTGAAACCTAAGAAATTCAACCTATGATTATCAATGATATTCAATGCATCGCTTAGCCAGAAATTTGCAATCTTTTCTCTATCACATTTTCAAAAGATCTCATCTCACTTTCGACCTTACTCTCATAAGCTCAAAACCCTTTTCCATTTTGGAATTTTGTTGGTTAGATTGTGATGGCGACGAAGTCCAAACTTCAGCCTATCTCAGCACGCCGCTCCTCGCCGCGTACTCGCGTCGGATCTGTGATAGAACCTAATTTCACGCCCCGTACTTGCTTCAAATCTGTTTCGAAACCTAATTCTTCGCCAGGAACCGATGGGATTCCTCGAACGCCGTTTTCCTTAGGGGCCATCACTCCCATCGCCGGAACCCTAAAGTCCGTCTCGTTATCTGATTGGTGGCTAACGAAGAAGACAAACGAGAAAAATTTAGGTATTGCAGGATACGAATCGAGAGGTGGATCTGAAGTGAGGCTATTTTCATCAGGTGCAATCTCAAAAAGACATGATAGTAGCACTCTCGAGACACTGGATGGAATTACAGTTTGTATTACCGGATTCATCAATCGATCGCGTACTCTACTGAACGGAATCTCGCCTGAGGTTTGCAATCGTTTTCTCTTAGGGTTTCCTTATAACTGGAATGATTACGATGAAGAAGAACCTGTAAAGAAGAAGAAGAAGAAGCATTTCAGTATTTCGTTTGATGACATCCCTGTGAGTAGGTTACAGGATCTTCTACTGAGTTCTTCTCCCTGCTTGAAAAATGAGATCTTGGATGATGTAGTTAACAGTTTAAGAGATTTCACTTGTCCTAGTACTGAGAAATCACTCAAGAAATGTGAGAAATCAGACAAGAAATGTGAGAAATCAGACAAGAAATGTGAGAAATCAAGAGTAGATGATGATGATAAGGAGGAGGAAGAGGAGAGTGTGGTTCCCATAGTTGTGGGAGTGAAGACCAGAGGGATGCTTAGAAGGAGAGAAGACAATGAAACTTATATTAAGAAAAGTGTCAACACAACCTCTAAGAAGAAGAGATCAAGAGAGAAGAATTAAGGTGAGAAATTTCTACTTAATTAGTAGCTTCAACAACTCTCTTGTTTAATCAATTTTTATAACCTTGAAGTTGTAGGTTCCTGTGTCTTTCAGTGTGTACTTTTGGATCTTTATCACTGGTTTTTGCATATTTTAGAGTTCTTTTCCCACAAAATTGAGTATGGATGTACCAACATTAGGTTATGTAGTCTTTGAGATTTCACACACCTAAACTATACATTCAAACACTCAGTGTAAATTCTTTGTATGCTTTTTCTCAGAAAGAAGATAATTTAAATGTAAGAAATGAGAGGAAAACAGAAGAGAGAAATGCAGGTAAGAAGGAAAAATGTGAAATTTCTTTATTTTTTTTGTTATTGTCAAAGGGAATTTCCTAAAAATGAGGCTTATCAAAGGATCCACCAAAATACTCGGATATGTCCATTACACACGGACAAAAGACTACTTCTCTCTTCTTTGTCTGATCCTAAAAGTCTCAAACTTCTAAAATTTTTACACATACATCACATTGATGATCGGCCATGTTTAAGCCTTTTTCTTCTTCTTCTTCTTCCTTAGGACAAAAAGATGTTGCAGAGAGCAGCGAGCAATGCGTATTCATGGTGGTGGGCCAGCCACATCCGGACAAAGCAATCCAAATGGCTCGAACACAATCTTCAGGGTACATTCCATTCTCATTGATTCACATTTCACCTAATTATGTTCTTGATCTTGTGTATCGTTTTCTTAATTCAATGAAAGATGATTAAGCAAAGAATTATCTGGTGCTGTAGATATGGAAGAGAAAGTAGAGTATACTTTGAAGATCATAGATGAAGATGGAGATACATTTGCCAAAAGAGCTGAGATGTATTACCGTAAAAGGCCAGAGATTGTTAATTTCGTGGAGGAAGCTTTTCGATCATACCGTGCATTGGCTGAACGCTACGATCATTTGTCTAGAGAGCTTCAAAGCGCAAATCGCACTATCGCCACAGCTTTCCCTGAACATGTCCAGTTTCCTTTGGAAGATGATGATGAAGATGATTATGCAGGAAATCCGCGGAAGCCGTCTAAGCATCTTCATCTAATTCCCAAGGGAAACAACATACCTGAAGTCCCAGAAATTCCAAAGAAAGCTTTCAGGAGTCAGTCTATGATGCTGTCAAGGAAAGGACCGGCTGGTCTGAAAAGGACAGTATCTTCTGCACTAGCGAAGCGGGAAGCAGCGATTGTGAGCTCGGGATTGAGTAAAGAAGAGGGCTTGGAGGAGATTGATAAGCTGCAGAAGGGAATCTTGGCGTTGCAGACAGAGAAGGAGTTTGTGAGGAGCTCATATGAGCAGTCTTATGAGAGGTATTGGGATTTGGAAAATGAAGTCACTGAGATGCAAAAGAGGGTTTGTAGCTTACAAGATGAGTTTGGTCTTGGTGCTGCGATTGATGATAGTGAAGCTAGAACATTGATGGCTAGTACCGCCTTGAGCTCTTGTAAGGATACACTTGCTAAGATTGAGGAGAAACAGAAGCTATCTGTTGAAGAAGCGGAAATTGAGAAGGAAAGGTTTACTACTGCAAAAGAGAGGTTTGATGCTTTGAGGAAAAAATTTGAAAAACCGGAAAAAGTAGATCGTCATGAGGTTATTAAGACAGCAAAAGAAGAAGGTTTGGTTCAAGAATCGAGCTATGAATCTGAGAGAGAAGATTCAAATGAGAATCTGACTGTTGTGAAGCTTGCGGAGAAGATTGATGATCTTGTGCATAGAGTTGTTTCATTGGAGACCAATGCTTCGTCTCATACTGCATTAGTGAAAACATTAAGATCAGATACAGATGAATTACATGAACATATTCGTGGTCTAGAGGAGGACAAGGCGTCTCTTGTTTCGGATTCCACAGATATGAAACAGAGGATAACTGTTCTTGAAGACGAGCTGAGTAAAGTTAGAAAGCTATTCGAGAAAGTGGAAGATCAGAACAAGGTTCTGCAAAAACAATTCAAGAAAGCTAATTGGACTGCTGATGATTTATCAGGAAAGTTGCAAGATGTGAAGATGGATGATGATGTCGAAGGAGCTGGAATTTTCCAGGAATTGCCTGTTGTTTCGGGATCAGAAGATTCTTGTGGTGACTTAAAGTCAATCTCAAAGGAGGTGGGAACAAGGAGTAGTGTGGAGGAAATGAAGAAAGATGCCATTGTAGTTAAGGAGAGTGCAGATGGCAAAACAGCTCAAGAAGAGAAATCTGAGATTAAAGATTCATTTGCTTTATCAGAAACAGCAAGCACTTGTTTTGGAAACGAAGCAGAAGAGCTGGTGACGGAAGACGAGGAAGAAGAGACATCAAACTGGAGGCAGTTGTTACCAGATGGCATGGAAGATAGAGAGAAGGTTCTGTTAGATGAATACACATCAGTACTAAGAGACTACAGAGAAGTAAAGAGAAAGCTAGGTGAAGTTGAGAAGAAGAACCGGGAAGGATTCTTCGAGCTGGCACTACAGTTGAGAGAACTCAAGAATGCTGTTTCATATAAAGACGTAGAGATTCAGTCTTTACGCCACAAACTGGACACTCCCGGGAAAGATTCGCCACGTCAAGTAGAAGGAAATAACCAGTTGGAACATGATCAAGGGCAGCGCGAAAGCATAAGCATTTCGCCAACTTCTAACTTTTCGGTGTCCACTACGCCGCATCATCAAGGAGGAGACATGAAGAGAACACCTGGAAGGACAAAATCAAATGAGGTTAGGGTGACATTTGCAGATGTTGATGACAGCCCGAGAACAAAGATACCAACTGTGGAAGACAAAGTGCGTGCAGATATTGATGCAGTGTTGGAAGAGAATCTCGAGTTCTGGTTAAGATTTAGCACATCGGTCCATCAGATACAGAAGTACCAGACAACAGTTCAGGATCTGAAATCAGAGCTATCAAAACTGAGGATCGAAAGAAAGCAACAACAGGACTCTCCAAGAAGTAGTAATCCTGCAGTTGCATCAGAGGCAAAGCCTATCTATAGACACCTTAGAGAGATTCGGACAGAGCTACAGCTATGGCTAGAGAACAGTGCAGTTCTTAAAGACGAACTCCAAGGAAGGTATTCATCGCTAGCTAATATCCAAGAAGAAATTGCAAGAGTAACGACTCAATCGAGTGGTAGTAAAATAAGTGAATCAGAGATTAGTGGTTACCAAGCTGCAAAGTTCCATGGGGAGATACTTAACATGAAACAGGAGAACAAAAGGGTCTCGAGCGAACTTCAATCAGGTCTTGATCGTGTAAGAGCGTTGAAAACAGAAGTGGAGAGGATTATGAGCAATCTGGAAGAGAATCTTGGGATCACAAGTGCAACAGAGGCAAGAACAACTCCGAGCAAGAGCTCTTCAATTGGAAGACCGAGGATTCCACTGAGGTCATTCTTGTTTGGTGTCAAGTTAAAGAAGCATAGACAACATAAGCAATCCTCACCATCTCTCTTCTCTTGTGTCAGTCCATTTCCACCTCTGCAAAAAACAGTCTAGTTACATTAAAGCAATCATCTCTTTGTTATTTTTCAGTTTTAGTCTCAGTTGATTTCTACTAAAGCTATCAGCTAATCAAACTGTATCTTCTTAATATCACTGTTTTCTAGGCTTTGGAGAGAATTTTGAAGTAAATTCAAATTTCATATTACTAATTAGTAGTATGTACTATACTGTACATCATCATATTCTTTTCTCGAGTCCTAAAAAGAAAACATAAACGAAAGAGCATTAGTCAAAGCAATGTAGGACAGATTTCTGCAAATGGAACTATAAACTCTTTTGCCCGGTCCCTGTCACGGTTGCAACATCTTTGGGTTTTGATTCAGCTTCAGCTCCAACGAGAGGAGAAACTGCAGAACAACTCTCTTTTTCAGGTGGTTTATTCAACGAACTTTTATCCGTAAAACTGCCAACTTCGGTCTGAGGTACTTGGTTTTTCTTAGGCATAAGACTTGGAGGAGTCTCTAATTTTGCAGCCACTAGCTTTACTGTGCTAGTCACCGAGTTCGTTGAGATGGTTTTATTTGGCTGAAGTGTTGTTGTAACCAAAGGGGTTGCTCTGTTTCCCAGAGTTTGATCTTTCTGTACACCAACCGGCTTGCAAGTGGCAGTAACTGCCGGTCCCACATTTGGCTCTTGCGGAATTACCGTAGCCGCAACAACTCTCTGTGTGGGGACTAACTTTGACGATGCTAAACCAGAAGGAACTGAATTCTGGTTTGTAGGTCCTTTCGAGAGAGGAGCCAACGATGAAGTCTTATTAGAAGATATCACTTGTTTTGAGCTTCCATTAACTGCATTCCTTATATTCAAAGATCCAACCACTTGAGTGTTAGTAGCAGTAGCAGCAGCAACGCTCTTTACTGGCTCAGCCTTTGGTGCTGATATAATAGCTGATGGACGAGGCAAAGAGACCGCAGAAGCAGTTTTCACAGGCTCAGCCTTTGGTGCTGATATAATACCTGTTGGACGAGGCAAAGATGCTGCCGATGCAGTTTTAGCAGGCTCAGCCTTTGGTGCTGATATAATACCTGTTGGACGAGGCAAAGATGCTGCCGATGCGGTTTTAGCAGGCTCAGCCTTTGGTGCTGATATAACACCTGATGGACGAGGCAAAGATGCTGCCGATGCGGTTTTAGCAGGCTCAGCCTTTGGTGCTGATATAACACCTGATGGACGAGGCAAAGATGCTGCCGATGCGGTTTTAGCAGGCTCAGCCTTTGGTGCTGATATAACACCTGATGGACGAGGCAAAGACGCTGCCGATGCGGTTTTAGCAGGCTCAGCCTTCAGTGCTGTTATAACACCCGATGGACGAGGTAACGATGCTGCCGATGCGGTTTTAGCAGGCTCAGCCTTTGGTGCTGATATAACACCTGATGGACGAGGCACAGATGCTGCCGATGTGGTTTTAGCAGGCTCCGCCTTTGGTGCTGATATAACACCTGATGGACGAGGCAAAGATGCTGCAGATGCAGTTTTAGTAGGCTCAGCCTTTGGTGCTGATATAACACCTGTTGGACGAGGCAAAGAGGCTACAGAAGTGGTTTTTACGGGCGCAACATTCAGTGCCGTTGATATACCTGATGGATGAGGCAAAGAGGCTGCTGCAGTGGTTTTTACAAGCGCAGCATCCAGTGATGGTGATTTACCTAATGGACGAGGCAATGAGGCTGCTGAAACCGTTTTTACAAGCGCAGCATCCAGTGTTGATATGCCTAATGGACGAGGCAAAGAGGCTGCCAAAGCAGGTTTTACAGCCGTAGCATTCAGGGCTGATGATATACCTGATGGACGAGGCAATGAGGCTCCTGAAGCAGTTTTTACTGGTTCAGCCTTTGGCCCTAACACAGAAACAGCGTTCTTTCCTGGTTCAACCTTTGCCACTGATGCAGCAGTTGCAAGGCCATGCATACAGGCTGCTGCAGCTACTGAATTAGCTGTTACCATTAGTTCTGCTCTCGAATGGGAACTTGCTGTTGCTTTCTTTGCAATAACTCGAGATTTACCAGTTGGAACGGATGTTATTGCCTGAGGCAATACTTGAACTACTGGCGGAGACTGTTGTTGACTTTGCAATGAACTACCACTGTTGGCACTGTTGGCTTGTGCTCCCGTTATGCTACCGGATGAAAGTGTTGGAGGTATACCTAAACAAACACAGTCAAATTGACAGAAGCGTTGGTGCTAAAATAACAAATTCAGAGCCTATATTAACTAAATAAATAGTAGAAAAAGCTGAAAAGGATCTCCTGTTCCCCGTACCTGGAAGTTTTTTTGAGGGTAACTGATTTCCCACCGCCAAAGACAATGCACGATTAGCTGCCATTTGTGCTTCTGTTCGCTGTAGGCCAGATTGGGTAGAAGAGTTTGAAGTACCACACCTTCTCCTTATAGCCCCCCACCGCTGCAAATAAGAAAAATCAGTTTGTTACAAACAGCCTGACAAACAAAATATGCTAGATAAAAAGCACCACAGATGCCCATCCAAAGTTTTCCCCAGGAATCTTACTAAACACTACTTACAGAGTATACCTGAAACCACCAGAAATAACCTGACGAGAAAATTTCACAAAAATATTGAACAGAGAAGATTATTAATTTCAGCATCTGCATTATATGCTAGTCACGAGATAATTATTCATATCATTTAAAGATCTGTTGCCGGGATTTGAACCCTGGAAGAACAGGGGAAACCCACATCCAGATCAAACTAGATGAACAACAGATATATTTCTAGTTGCTACAAACTTCAATCAACAAAACAGGATCCAATAAAGAAGGTTGAGAGCCACGTAATCGCATTTAGACAAAGTGTGAAGTTGTTTAAGAGCATAAGGAGCTCATGAAGTTGTTTCAAGGGATCTGCTATAGTTCTTTTCTTCTACGCGACATTATCCTTAACAGAACTCAAAATATGGTGCATAACTACCAAGAACAGGAAACTAACGGAAAAATAAAAGGAAGGGATGACAATATTATCAACAAGAGGAAATGTCATCCCTCATAAAATGTTATTATGCGTGATGGTAAAGATAGACCGTGCATATGCCACATAGTGATAAGCAAGAAAGAATGCATAAACTACGTAAGATTGCTTATGCATGCTGTTACTAGAGGATGCCCCATGTACACGAAGTTATTGAAAGACATGAGGAAAGGATGAAAAAATTTCAGCCAAATAAAATTACAAACCTGCGAGAGTTGTGAGGCTGTTCTCTCTCCTTCAAATTCTTCCTTCGCAATAAGAGCCCAGCTGCCTTCACCATGTTGCTTCACAGCAGCGATTAGCTCCTCGTCCTCATGAGCTGACCATTTTTTTCTTCTCTTCCGAGGAGCCATACTACTGGCTAACCCAGATCCATTAAGTCCGTCAGCTGCTTTCTGAAGAGAAACAGGAAAGGTGATATTCATCCCTCTTAATGACCAATACGACTCTGATGGTTCCTGAGGCCCCCTATGCAGGCCATAAGGTATGTTAATGGTCAAGGGAGCCTCAACCGTTACGTCTTCGGGAATATCTGAATCATTTGGCACATAGGAAGCAGCCATCACCTAGAAAGGAGACAAAACAGGGAACTCAGCATTGGATAATTAGGAACTCAGAATAAGCAGAGATAATGCCAAGAATACTAACGACCACTTAATTATGCAACCACTAACTGAAATTCTGATCATGCATAGTATACTAATATTTTTAGTATTTAGCATGATAGAGAAATCAAGAACAATACTGAATTAGTATAGACTCAAAGGGACAATCTAAAAGAAAGCTCCTTGCTGGCGGAAGAATCAGCTTATCAAATAAGAAAACCCAAAGATCCAATAAGAGGATAACACTATCATAATCTGTCAGTTCTCCCATAATTAGAGATATCAAGTCAATTAATCTCAATAAAAGATCTACCAAACAATGGCGAATATCAAACTATCTACGGCGTCACCTACATTAATGATAATAATGAACACAGATACCTCACAGGAGAAAATGTAACAAGGACTTTGAGAGAAGAAAAAAGAAATCAGAAAATGTATCTTCTATTTACTTCTTACTTTAACATATGCCATAGCTTCCGATAATGCATCAACGCTGACTGCGGGGGAAGATTCCAATTCACACTCCATGTCACTATCATCATCCTGCACAAGCAAGAGTTCGTTAAAATTTGCGACTACATTATGTTGTGCACATCTCACATGACACAGAAAGTCATTCCACCTTTAATAAAAAATGCTCAATATTGATAAAAAGTAGCCAGACAGAACCAACATCACAAGAAATTATAGCAGGAACCTAAGAGAAGAAATTATAGCAGGACCCTAAGAGAAAAAAGCAGATAATAGCAGAAATCTGTAATCTATGCGAAATTGAAATTCTAACCAGATCAATTTACATATATACATCATCAAAGAAGTTGATTGAGGATACAATCATTGAAGGCAAAAAAGACACCATAAAAGCACACAAGTGAAACTAATACTTGATCATCATCTTCTATGGGAAGGAGAGAATCTCGATAAGCAAGATGCCGCCACAGCAACTGGTATTCTCTAGGATTAGTGATTCCGGTAGTGGTCTTCTTCACTAACTCATTCCAATCCATCTTTGGTTCAGCGTAATAAGCCATTTCCTGTAGCAACTTCAGGATCGTCATGGTGTCATACCTGCAGCAAAGGCAAATCCCACGGTGAATAAGTCAAGTTCCCAGAATCTCAATTAATGGTGAAAAAAATACCGAGAGAGGACAACGAAAGTTGGAAACAAAACCTCCGCAAAAGCGTGGCGATGTCTCCTTCACTGATGAACTCTTTCCTCTTCCTATTATTGTTATCAACCATTGTCGTATTTGTAAGCAGCAATCATATGTTATGAAGAGTCGATCAAATCTGCAGCGAAATCTGCAGTGAAATCTCCACTCGAAACGGTATCAATTTCAGTAACAAGCCCTAAAAATAGGATCTGAGATGGATAGACAGTGGGATGTCTTAGGGATTGGCGGAGTCAGTTCGACGCAGAAGCAACACACGATACTCCGGAGATGAAGATGAAGATGGAAACCGATACGACGATCTGAGGAGGGAGGGAGAGTCAGGGAGACACAGAGGGAGAGTGAAGGCGCGTCGAGCGCACGCGTGCGGCTTGGATCTGTTGCTCAAATACTCCAATTTAAGTCAAACATGTGTCCAAATAGCTCCGTTACAATTTTTTTTTAATTATTAATATTAAAAAGAGAGAATAACACTTAAAAAAAGTTTAATTATGACATTCACTCAATATTTTAGTTATTGATTGTACTGTAATTATTCACTTTTTTTTTAAACGTTATTATGAAATTGTCATTAAATTTTTTAAAATGTCATCAACTAATATATATCTTTAATATATTATAAGGAATATTTAAAAAAAAAATAATTACATAACAACAAAAATACTATACAAATGTCACCATAATTAATTTAAAATAAATATATAAATAGGTTTAAATTACTAAAATAATTTTAATATATGTCATTAATATTAATTTGGTTAGGTAATCAATATATTTTATTAAACTATTTATTAAATTTATAAAAAATAATTATATTATTTTTTAGTTTACATATACAATAATTTATAACTAATTTTAAATAAATATATAAATGAATTAAAATTATTAGAATAATTATAATATATCTCATTACTATTAATTTGGTTAGAAAATCAATATATTTTACTATTATATCAATGATATATGTAATTTATTTAAATTATAAATATATTTTTTGAATTTAATAATATAATAATATATAATTAATAATATATTATATATTTAAAAATATTTAAATACATGATAAAAAATAAATTATATTATGTATTAATAGATAATTAACATATAAAATAAATATTTACGTATTATTTATTTATATCCTAAACATTTTTTAAATTATATAATTATCTAATTTATATGTATTAAATAATTAATTAATTATAATATATGAATATTTTTTCATGCGCAAAGCGCAGAATATAGTGATATTTGTTATAAAATACCATCGAAATTCATGGTATATGTATAAATTTAATATAACAAATATGTCGTACATTTTCATATAGTGGTAACATATTTATTTTGGTTTGTGATATACTTGTTTGCTGTATGATAGATTTGTTTAGTTTGCGATAGATTTGTTTTTGTGACAGATTTGTTTTTACTATAGATTTGTTTGATTTGTAATGGATTTGTTTGCTATGCGACATATTTATTTGCAATGTAAGATAAACTAGATTTATATCCACGGTTTGCACAGAAAAAAGATTCACATATTATAATTAATTATTTATTTAGTAAATGTATCTATTATTTAAAATATATTTTTTGAAAATTTTAATATGATTATACAAACAAAATATACAATAAAATTATATTATACAAATAAATTTAAATTATTTATATTTTGGAAAATATATTACTAAATAGGTAAATAATTATAGATGTGATAAATATTTAGTTATTACAAAAAAATTTTGATTAATTTTTAAAAATTTTAATATTTATATTGTATTTGTATTTTATGTCGAAATATTAGAGATTTAAATATAGTATACTGTTAAATAATTATCTAATACTATTTTCATAAATATTTTAATAAATTATGTCTTATATAATATTTGCGTTAAAAGTTTTGATCAGTGTTCAAAAAATCGGTCTAGGCGCCGCCTAGGCGTTCGATTAGGCGTCTATATGCACATAACCGAAATGATTTTACTAAAATCGATTAGAATAACTGTTATTTCGATTTAAATGGTCCAAATTGGTCCAAATCGGCCCAAATCGTTCAACTCGCTCAATTTCCGGTTTAGCTTTTGGTTATTTTGTTTTTGGTTTTTTGAATACTACGCCGTTTATGTAACAAAAAAATGCAAAAGTGGTGTAGGGTTAATTTATATTCACCAATCACCACCACTTTGTTCTCTTCGTGAACTTTCTTTAAACCTTTTTCGTCGCAATCTGAAATTCTTCTGTAAACCAACTTGTTTCCTCCTGCAACTTTAGAAGTCATGACTTTTCTAAAATTTTATCTCTAGTTTTTTTGTTTTTCTTATTTTAAGTTTTAGACTTTTAGTCAACATTCAATTTTTTGTTCTCTGTATCAATTTTCAGTTCACTTAGTTTTGAAATTATATGCTTTAGTTGTTTGTTTCAAAATAGGTTAATATTGTATGTCTGATCGTATTCATGTTTATGTTTGTTTTTAATCTGATTTTTGTTGTTTACAGATCTTTATGGCTTCGGAACCAGTAGCTTCTCAAGCAATACCATCACTTAAGCGAAACTCTAATGATGTTGGATGGGAATATGGGATTTTGTGTGATCCAAAGAATAATGATAGAGTTAAATGCAAGTTATGTTTGAAAGAGATGTCTGGAGGAGTGTATCGGATTAAAGAGCATATTGCGCACATTCCAGGAAATGTAACTGCATGTCCAAAGTCATTGAAAGATGATCAAGTTAAATGCAGAAAAGCCATAATAGAAGCAAGGAAGAAAAAGGTGAACAAGAAACATGAAAGTGATATGCTAAGAGCTGAAGTGAATATAGATATACAGAAACTTGAAGATGAATTAGAAGAAAACCTTGGTACTCCAAAGCCAAGTAACTTTCAGGGTCCTATGGATAAGTTTACAACAGCACTACGTCCTGAAATTCTTCTTGGTACACAAACAAGACAACAAAACATCAATGATGCACTTTTTAAAGAAAAAACGCATCAAGTGCATCAATATTGTGCTAGATGGATGTATCAATCAGGTATTCCTTTCAATGCCATTGATAATGATGCTTTTAAAATGTTTTGTGAGGCTCTTGGACGATTTGGACCAGGATGGATTCCTCCAACTCAATATCAACTAAGGGAACCACTATTAAAAGAGGAAGAAGAAAGAACTAAAGAGCAGTTAAAGAACCAAGAAGCAGAATGGGAACGGTATGGTTGTTCTATCATGACTGATGGATGGACTGATAGAAAAAAGAGGAGCATAATGAATTTGTGTGTCAATTCTAGAGAAGGAACATGTTTTTATCCTCAAAAGATGCTTCCACAGAATCTCACACTGGGTTATACATTTTTGAATATGTTGATCGATGCATTGTAGATGTTGGTCCTGAGAAGGTTGTTCAAGTAGTAACAGACAATGCTCTCAATAATGTGGCAGCAGCAAAGATGCTTAAAGAGAAGAGGCCAAATATTTTTTGGACAGGTTGTGCTGCTCATACAATTGATCTAATGCTTGAAGCTATTTCTAAGTTGCCTAAGTTTGCAAAGATCATTGATCAAGCTAAAGAGCTTACGGTTTTCATATATGCTCATCATAAAACATTATCAATGATGAGATTTCATACCAAAAAGAAGGATATTGTACGGCCAGGAGTGACAAGATTTGCTACAACTTTCTTGACACTACAAAGCTTATTGGATAAAAAACACAACTAAAGACGATGTTCACATGTGAAGAATGGGACAAATGCAAACATTCCAAGAGTGCAAAAGGGAAAACCAGCTTCTTAACTGTTATGAGCCCTGCATTTTGGAATGGTGTGACATTTTTATTGAGGGTTTTTGGACCTTTGGTGAAACTTCTTAGGATTGCTGATGGTGAGAACAAACCTTCGATGGGTTTTATTTTTGGAGAGCTTTTAGAAGCAAGGAGTAAGATTAAGTTAGCTTCTAATGACGTGGAGAGAAATTACAAACCTATCTTTGACATCATTGATGATAAAATGAAAGGTAGGTTGGATTCTCCTTTGCACTTGAGCGCTTATATATTGAATCCATTTTATTTTTATAAAGATACAACCATGGAGCATGATCAGATGTTAATTGATGGATTTATGAATTGTGTGGAGACTTTTTACCATGGTGATTATGAAAAACAAGATAAAGTCGTAAATGATGAGTTTAATATCTACAAGAGGAAGTCTGGAGCTTTTGGGAGAGAAATAGCTATGAGAGGATGTGAAAAGAATGATCACAAATTTGATCCAGGTATTTCTTTGATCTTAATAACCTTAATGGTTTTTTTGATCAGCCATGTGTCTTGATATGTAATATTTTTAGGGAATTGGTGGTCAATATATGGTTGTCATGTTCCTATTTTGCAAAAGTTAGCTACAAGAATTCTCTCTTTAACATCAAGTTCATCTGGTTGTGAACGAAATTGGAGTGCATTTGAAGGGGTAAGTTTTTTTGCCTCTGAATTTTGTCTACTAATTATTTGGTTTTGAATCTTTTACTTATTTGTTATTGTAGATCCATACTAAAAAAAGAAATAGACTAGATGTTAATCGACTTAATAGTCTAGTTTATGTCCAATTTAATGCTAAATTGTTCAACAAGCGACGAAAGATCAAAGAAAAAAAATATTGATGTGATTCTTGATGATAGAGATGAAAGCTATGCTGAAGAATGGTTAGTGGATTCACTTCAAAGTGATGAAGAACCTAATGGGGATCCTATTTATCAAGCTCCAAATGATGAAATTAGAGAAGATATTGACGATGAGCATGATATTACCACTGACATTGAATTTGAGTGTGATACTGAACAAGTGATGAATTTGGATGTACTTGAAGAATAAGAATGATATATTTTATTTTTTTACATTAGAGGTTTTTTGTTTACAATTTTATTCGAAATTCTTTAGATTTGAAGTATTTTATGATTTTAGATTTTCTTATATTACAAATTTATTAGTTAGACATTTCATCAACGTAATTATCTAATAAAACATAGGCTCAGGTTAATATTTTTTAAAAATAATTTGTTAATGCCTAGGCCCCGTCTAGACTCCGGTTAATCCGTAGAATTGCTAATCCCTATCAAACGCCTAACAACCGCCTAGCGATTTTTTAAACATTGGTTTTGATGATGTGACAAGTTATTGTAGTATACTTGTAAATTACACATACAAATAAAGTTTTTTTTGTTGAAATATTTATCAAATAATATATTCGAGATATGTCGTATCATATTTATTATCATATATATAAGTTTGCTATACTTAATTTTGTTATGAAAGATTTATTTTGTAGTTATGGCAAACTTATTTGGCTCGGATTTATTTGGATCTTGCAAACTTATTAAGACAGTTTAAGACTTATAAAAATAAGATTTGATAGAATTGATCTGTTATTAGTTATGATATATTTACAACAAAATGTGCTATAAAAAAATATAGATAGTTACTACATATGCAACTTAATAATTTTTTATAACATATATAATATATTTGTATTCAATCTATCCACTACGACAAAAAAAATTTATTGAAAGAACGAGTATAATCGTTGACTAGCATAATTTTTACGTCTAACATGTGACATCATATTTTTGATGATTCATTTTCATATCACGGCACAGTACACTTCTGTATCAATTTGATGTGAGACTTATTTACTAAATGATGTTGATTTTATCCTTCATGAAAAATTATGTGTGGTGACTCTAGTGTTATTCATTTGAACTCGACAACATCTATTCTCACTCATTTTCTTTTTCTTTCTCATAAACAATATCTTTTTCATACCTTATAAATCATCTCTTTATCATATCTAATAAATAATCTCTCACAAAGAAGTTGCATATAACTATAACACATGTAAGACTCCATACCCAAGTTGATGTTTTGCAATATTTTGATTGTATTTATGACATAATGCAACTGTATTGTAAGATAAATTATGTATATATGTCTATATAATAAGGTTCACATAATAGGGTTACATAAGTTTGCCACTTAACGAAAATAAGTCCACCATAATATTTAACGTATAGAGTTTGTAAATGATACTTTACAGTGTTATGATATATACGTGATTTTTTTTTCATAATTACGTTTAATGAATCATAAACACTAACCCAAATTAATTGATTTCTATGTAAGTTTACACGTATTAGTACTCGTTAGAGTGTATAAAATGTGGTTGGGAAAGAAGTAATACGATATGAGGTTAGGTTTTGCAGTTTGTACATTTTTAACAATAATTTTTTTACGATGATTAAGGATCTTAAAATAGGTATACCCACCTCATTTATGCTCATCCCATATAAAATCCACCTTATTTACACCCATCCCATATAAAACCAACCCCATTTAAACCCCAAATTATATAAAACTCAATTATTATAAATGTGTAATAGTGTTATCCATTTAGATCTATTTATAATTACATTAACTCATTTAAATCCATTCAAACCTATTTAACTCGTTTAATCCATTTTAGATTGTATTTTTTATTGTTTATATTTCTTTATAAACATTATATTTTTAATAAATAATATTATAATTTTTATTTGAAAAAATAGATAATAACTTTATGTATTTGTTAAAAATATTTTAAAATATTTTAAAAAATAAAATATTGAATTTTTGTCATATGGTTCATAGAAAATTTGAGTTTTCTAACATTTTTATCAAAATTAAGCATTTTTCATCAAAAACGTGATTTCCACATTTTTCTGTCAAAAACGTAATTTAATATTTTTTCCACCAAAAACGTAATTCAGAATTTTTTCGTCAAAAGCTTAATTCCATATTTTTCTACCAAAAACGTAATTCAGTATTTTTCCGCTAAAAATGTGATTCCATATTTTTCCGCTAAAAATGTGATTTCACATTTTTCCGTCTAATTTCGCATTTTTATGCCAAAAATGTAATTTTGTATTTTTTTGTCAAAAACGTAATTTCATATGTTCACGTTAAAAATATATTTTTGTATTTTTTAGTAAAACGTGATTTTTATTTTTTATTTTCTACAAAAAGTTATTGATTACTTATTATAAAATATTTTTTAAAATTATTGTTGATTAGACAAAAATAAAATATAAATGAGTTTAATAGAGTACCCATTTTGTAAAAGAAAAACCTTTTTAATAAATGGATTATAAATGGATACCTATTTAAACTCATTAATCTCAATTCAAATAAATGGTTTTAAATGAGTTTTTAAATTTTATAAGTATCCAATAAAAACCTAGCATTTTAACATTCCTAACGATGACCATAATTTTGTTACTAATGACGTAGTACGATATATTTATATTGTGACTACAATTCATAAATAATAAGATGTATGATTTGAGAAATATATTGTTTACTGTTTAGGATATAGGAATAAATAAAGAATTATATTCGTAAATAATAAGATGTATGCCAACGATACAACACTAATAAAATTAAGTATGTCAATTCTACAAAATAAATCTCCAAGTAATAACTAAGTCTACCCCTTATTACTAAGTCGGTTGGTCATGTTCGTTTGGCAGCCACATGTTGAACTTGCGGTTATGACTGCGGTAGATTATTGTTCGTTTAGCTGCCGCAGATACATTTGACAGACGCAGTGGTCAGACGCTACGTCTTGCGTCGTAATTTTTTCGACCGCTGATTAAAACAACGGTACGACTAAAAATCTGCGATCAACCACAACCGCAACCACCAGCGACAGAAAAATGAACAACATCTGTCGCATTCGCAGCCGCAGGGTTGACCGCAGCCGTAGCCGTAATCGCCTGCGGCGACCAAACGAACAACACTGTTATGATTTATTCGACTTGTATGCTTTCTCAAAACTCTGTTATGATATGTTTTAATCTAAGATGTTGTGTCATGGTTTTGTTAAACATATATTTGTAAAACTCGTACGATTATGCTTTCAATCTTAGTTTTTTATGACACTTTAATATGATAGCTTATCAAAATAAGATACACAAATACATAGATTACATACTAAATTTCAGATTTGAACCCAAATCGGAATGTGTTGAAGATATTCCTTTCATGGTTTTCTACCCACCGTTCTATAGGTATAGTCCATCCGTTATAAGTATGAATTCTTTAATCTAGTATTTCAACTAACTCGTGTTCATGAGAAAGAACTAAAACTTTTCTTTCAACAATGCTACATGTAACACCCGCATCTGGTGGGAAGTTTGGGAAGTAAGGATTGGAGGGAATCCGAATGTATCTGGTTGAGCTATGCTGGTCATAATCACCGAGTTCCGTAAATCGCGGAAAACTCAAAGTTTTTTGGTACCTGATCAAAACTCAAGTCGGCTGCCCGAGTTTTTTGAGGCTTGGTTAAAATTCAGACAAGTGGTCCGAGTAATTCGGTACTTGATCCGAGTAATTCGGGACTTGGTCTGAATTCAGACAATTTGTTCGAATGATTTGGGACTTGGTCGTAATTCAGACAGATTGCCTACTCGGGACTTAGCCGGATTTCGGACAGGTTATCCGACTTATTCGAGACTTGGATTTCAGACAGTCTTGGTCAAGATCCAATGAGTTGGTCGAGAGGGCCAATGCACTGGAACGGTTACCAAGTTCCAAACGCTTGGGCGAGGTGTGGGAACGTTTACTCGGCCCAATGCATGGGAACGGTTATCCAGTCCCGAGCGCTTGGGCGAGGTGTGGGAACCATTACTCAGTCCAATGCGTGGGAATGGTTATCCGGTCCTGAATGCTAGGGCAAGGTATGTGAACGGTTACTCGGCCCAATGCACAGGAACGGTTACTCGGTCCCAAGAGCTTGGTCGAGATGCGAGAACTACTTGTGCAGTTTTCCGAGAACTCTATAAATAGAACCAACACCCCTCATTCACTCTATTTCACGCGAGAGAACTAAAAAATATAGAGAGATTGTGAGTGAAATTCCAAGAGGAAAAGGAGGAGCCGAGTTTGTGCGATCGTGGTAGAGCTTGTGTGAACTGTGATTAAGCTTGTGTGAACTGTGGTCGAGTCTATGTGACCGTGATCGAGTTTGGGCGAATAGTTCGGGAAATTTGAGCACAAGAGGTGTCGTATTATCCGAGTCCGAGAAAGACTAAGGTGAGTGAGTGACAATGGCCTAAGTTTAGGGTCATTTCTTTCTAGATTCGATAGTCTGTTGCATGAATATTTGTGTGCTTGTCACTTCGCTTTGTTGGCTATCCGTGTATCCGACTTACTCGACTCGACAGTCTAGATCGGGCATGCGCTTGGGGCTGAAATGCGAAATGCTCTCCAAGGCTTGCCTGATTGTGGGAGGACTGGCCGATAGGCTTGGGTGAATTGCACGTGATGATTCTGTTATGATAAATACTTAGACTAAGATTCGATGTATGGTGCGATTTATGACTTTGACTTGGTGAGACAGGATGACTGCTCTCAATAAGCAATTATGTGCTTATGCCTCCATTTTTGGTCGCAAGTTCTGAGACTAACTGTGATGTGGGTCGAGATGTCTGATTTGGCTGCGAGACTAAGACTAAGGAGGAAGAGATGGTAGGGTTGGGTAGATCGATTTAGTTCAATATAATAGCTTATTAGCAAACATTCATTTGTACTAGAATCGGTTTATTAATTCAAGTTTATGTTTAACTCTACCTTTGATCATTCTAAAGCGGACTAACTAAACCTTAATCACGAAAAATTCTAAGTAAAATCGTAAGTATAACCCGGGTAAGTCTGAAAATCCAGATTAGGGCTTTACAAGTTGGTATCAGAGCGTGGGTGGTTCTAGGACGAGTAAGTGTAAATGGGCTAGTGGGTTAAATCCATCATTTCAAAGCCAAGATCTTGCGGAAAGTCTGTTGTTTTTTGTCTTTGATCCTTAAGTTAGTTTTTTGGTTAACTTAGTGAATAGCCATACATATGGCAAAGACTAATCGCAGTAGAAGACAGGAAGAAGTTTCTGGTTAGAATTCTGGAAATAATGTGGAAAAGAATGCCGAAGGTGGGACTGGGAAAGTTCCAGTTCAGGGAAATCTGAATAATGTGGCAAACGTTGGGATTGGCGGGAATGCGAATGTTGTGGAGGCAGTGATGGGCAATGCTGCTGCACCAATCGGACCTAAAGTTGTGTTTGGGTTGCTGACTCAAGTATTGGCAAGATTACCAGTTGTTGCACCTGCATCGGTGGCACCACCGCCTGTGAATGCGCCAGTGGTAGAAGTTGATGGAGGAAATATTGGAAAGAATCCATCTTACATAAAGGTGATGGATCACATGCAGAAGCTAGGCACCAAGGTCTTTGTTGGGGGAACTAAGCCTATAGAGGCCGATGGGTGGATTGAAAGATTGGAAAGAAATTTTGAATCCATCCGATGCCCAGAGACGTACAAAAGGATATTGCGGTCTACTAAATGGAAGGGATGCGCATGCGTGGTCGCATGGAATATCTGGGCAAATGGGAAACCAAGGCTCTTCGTGGGAGGATTTTTGCGACCGTTTCAGGGCAAAATACTTTCCACCAGAAGTTCATGACCGTTTGGAAGGAGCTTTTCTGGTCTTGTCCCAAGGGATTAAGTCGGTGAGTGAATACGAAGCTGATTTTAACAGATTGAAGAAGTATGATGGCCGTGAACTAAAGAGTGAGAGAAGGCAAGTTCAGCGGTTAATGTGGGGTCTAAGGATCAAAATCTGTGATTATGATACACTCGCGGAGCTGGTTGAGAAGAAAGCATAGTTGGAATACAATGCTGCCGAGAAAGCTAGTCTAGCCAAAATTGTTGCTGCTGGGCAGAAGAAACATACTCCTTCGGGAAAGCCAACCGTTGGCCATAATGTGAACTCGGCTGGTTGGAAAGGGAATCCCAGTGCAAGTTGGCGTGCCTCTAGTGCATGCCTTAGGTGCGAAAGTATGAATCATAAGGTTCGTGATTGCTCCGAAGAGGATCGTAGGGGAAAGGTTCAAGGGAACAATTGTGGTGAGAAGGTCTGCTATCATTGCGGTGTAGTTGGGTACATTAAGCCGCAGTGCTTGTAGTTGGTGCAACCTTCTGGGAAACGGGCGAATGAGGGATTACCACCTCTACCAAATAGACAAGCCATGATGCCTCGACTGTATGCGATGGCTGAGAAGACAGTGACCGATCCGAGTTTCTCCTGTTTGATCACTGGTAAGTTCTATCACTTACCTTAGCAAAAATTTATGTGTGAAATTATTGTGTGTTTTATGTAGTTCTTAGTATTCTAGGTGAATGTGTATGGACCTTATTAATTGGTGGTATGGCAAACCATGTTGTGTTTGATTCGGGAGTAACCAAATGCTTCGTGAATCCAAACATACTTGGAAAGGGTGAATTCCGTAAGAAACTAGGGGATAAATATAATTAGGTCCAAACGGCTAGGGGAAAAATCATGTTAACCTTTGGAAAAGTCTATAATGTCTTAGTGATGGTTGGCACTATAAACATGCCGGCCAATTCGGAGATTTGCCTAGTGAAGTTGTATGATGTGATCTTTGGAATGGATTGGCTCGGTACGTATAAGGCACATCTACACTGTCATCGCGGTATAGTTTGGTTTGAGACAAGTAATGGGGTGCCTGAATATCAAGGGATTAGACCGACTTTAGGGAGTTTGATTGTGTCGGGAATTCAAGCTAGCCAACTGATCGAGAAAGGGTGTGAGGCGTGCTTGGCTACCATTACAACCCGAGAAGTTGGATCTCGTGTGTAGTTGAGTAGCATTACGATAGCCAGTGAGTTCTAAGATGTGTTTCAAACTCTGGTTGGCTTACCGGCTACTCGTTCAGACCTATTCACCATCAAGTTTGAGTTTGGTACAACTCCAATATCAAAGGCACCATATCGGATGGCTCTAGTCGAGATGGCCGAGTTGAAAAAGCAATTGGGGGAGCTAATGTAAAAAGGATTTGTGCGACCAAGAGTTCACCGTGGGGTGCACCGATACTATTTGTCAAGAAAAAGGATGGGAGTTTTAGAATTTGCATCGACTACCGTAGACTGAATCACGTAATAGTGAAGAACAAGTACCGTCTTCCAAGAATCGATGAGTTGCTGGACCAACTTTACCAAGTACCATTTTAACCATCTTTGAAAATTCTAATTCTTTACCAATTGATAGGTTAATTCAGTGGCCGATGCTTTAAATTGCAAGCAAGTCGCAACATTGTCCGAGAAGGATATAGACAATTTGGTTAGCATGGTCGACACCTCGCGTCTAACCGCCCTCTCTGATGATGCAGAACCTTTGGGTTTAGGTGCGGCAGACTAAGTCAATTTGTTAAGCCGAGTCCGGTTTGCTCAAGAGAAGTACGACAATTTGATTAAAGCATTTCTGAACGATAAAACTGAGTATAAGACTTCAGAAAATGGAACAATACTAGTTAATGGCCAAGTATGTGTTCCGAATGATAAAGAACTTGAAGAAGAAATCTTGAAAGAAGCTCACCATTTTAAGTTCTTGATTCACCCAAGATCGATCAAGATGTACCGAGATCTTAAACGGTACTACTATTGGATCGGGATGAAGAGCGATGTGGCTAAAGGGTTGCAAGATGTCAAACTTGTCTAATGGTCAAGTCGGAACATCAAATTCCGAGTGGTTTGTTGTAGAGCTTACATATTCCCGAATGGAAGTGGAACATGATCACGATGGATTTCGTGATTGGTTTGCTAATATGTGGCAAGATGGATGCGATTTGGGTTATAGTGGATAGACTCACCAAATCTACTCACTTCTTTGTTGTTAATAAGAAGGACAAGGCCGAAATATTGGCAAAGAAATATGTAGAAAAGATAGTTAAACTCCATGGAGTGCCAATGAATATAGTTTCGGACCGAGACTCCCGGTTTGCATCAGTCTTTTAGAAGGCATTACAAAAATCATTTGGAACGAAGGTGAATATGAGTATGATCTATCATCCGCAAACAGATGGTCAGTCCGAGAGAACGATAAGAACACTTGAAGATTTATTACGAGATTGTGTTCTTGATTGGGGTTGAAAATGGAAGGATTACTTGCCTTTAACCGAGTTTTCCTATAATAATAGTTTCCACTTAACCATTGGAATATCGCCATTTGAAGTCTTGTATGGTCGTCTTTGTCGAATGCCATTATGTTGGACCCAAGTGGGGGAGCGTAGCATTTTTTGGCCGAGATTTTATTGAAAAAATAATCGAAAGAATCAGTGTGCTGAAACTTAATATGAAAGAACCACATAATTGGCAAAAGAGTTATATGGACAAACGTCGAAAGGAACTAGAACTCCAAGTTGGGGATGTGGTCTACGTTAAATTGATCACATATAAGGGTAAAGAACGAGCATATTAGACGGAGAAGCTAAAACCAAGGTACATAGGACCGTACCAGATCCTAGAAAGGATTGGGTCAGTTGCTTATCGACTCGCATTCTATGATGTGTTCCACGTTTCCTTACTAAGGAAATGTGTAAGGTATGTAGAAACCATTACCTCCGAACACCTCCACCGGACATTCAAGGGAATTTAAATATCGAAGGTAAACCGGTTCAGATCGTGGGAATAAAGGTTAAGGGTGTTGGAAGAAAAAAGACCAAAATTATTCAAGTGGTTTGGGATTGTGGTGGAGAAGAAGAAATAACATTGGAACACGAATCAATAATGATGGAAAAATTTGCTAAGTTGTTTGAGAAGCAACCAAAACATTTAAAGAAAAAGAAAGATTCGGGTGAAAATAGAGGTTCGAAAACGAATCTGGCTTAAGTGGGGGAGAGTTGTAAACCCGCATCTGATTGGAAGGCTAGGAAGTAAAGGTTGGGGGAGGGGGAATCCGAATGTAGTTGGTCAAGCTAGGCTGGCAATAATCACCGAGTTCCATAAATCGTAGGCAAGTTGAAGTTTCTCGGTGCCTGATCGAGACTCAGGTCGGCTGGCCAGGTTTATCGGGGTATGGTAAAAATTCGGACAAGTGGTTCGAGTAATTTGGGACTTAGTCCGAATTCAGACAAATTGTTAGAGTAATTCATGACTTGGTTGGAATTCGGACAAGTTGCCCGAGTTACTCGGGACTTGGTTGGATTTCAGACAGGTTGCTCGAGTTACTCGGGATTTGGTCGGATTTCAGATAGTTTTAGTCAGGAACCGATGAATTGGTCGAGAGGGCCAGTGCATGGGAACGGTTACCCAGGCTGATGAGCAGGAACAGTTACCTGGTTCTGAGCGCTTGAGCGAGGTGCGGGAATGGTTAGTCGGCCCAATATGTGGGAACGATTACCCGGTCCTGAGTGCTTGGGCGAGGCGCAGGAACGGTTACTCAGCCCAATGCGTGAGAACGGTTACCTGGTCCTGAGCGTTTGGGCAAGGCATGAGAACGTTTACTCGGCCCCAAGTGCTTGGGTAAGGCGTGGGAATGGTTACTAGGCCCCGAGCGTTTGGGCAAGGTGTGGGAACGATTACTCGGCCCTGAGCGCTTGGGCAAGGCGTGGGAACGGTTACTCGGCCCCGAGCGCTTGGGCAAGGCATGGGAACGATTACTCGGCCCCGAGCGCTTGGGCAAGGCGTGGGAACGATTACTCGGCCCGACATGTGGAAACGGTTACTCGATCCCGAGTGATTGGTCGAGATGCGGGAACGGTTACACGGGTAATTTTCCAAGAACTTTATAAATAGAACCCGCACCCCTCATTCACTCTATTTCGCACGAGAGAACTCAGAAAGATAGAAAGATTGCGAGTGAAATTCCAAAAGGGAAAGGAGAAGTCGAGTTTGTGCGGCCATGCTCGAGCCTGTGTGAACCATGGTCGAGCCTGTGTGAACCATGGTCGAGCCTGTGTGAACCATGGTCGAGTATGTGTGACCGTGATCAAGTTTAGGCGAACTGTTCGGAAAATTTGAACGCAAGAGGTGTTAGATTATCCGAGTCCGAGAAAGACTAGGGTGAGTGCGTGACCATAGCCTAAGTTTAGAGTCGTTTCTTACTAGATTCTATAGTTTGTTACCTGAATGTTCGTGTGCTTGTCACGATCGCTCTGTTGGCTGTCCGTGAATTTGAATTACCCGACTCGACGGTCTAGATCAGGCATGCGTTTAGGGCTGAAATGCTCTCCAAGACTTGTCTGATTGTAGGAGGACTGGTCGATAGGTGTTGGTGAATTGCACGTGATGATTCTGTTCTTATAAGTACTTGGATTAAGATTCGATGTATGATTCGATTTCTGACTTTGGCTCGGTGAGACGGGATGACCGTTCTCACTAAGAAATTATGTTGCTTATGCGTTCATTTTTGGTCACAGGTTCTAAGACTAACCGTTATGTTTGTCGAGATGTCTGATCTGGCCGCGAGACTAAGGTTAAGGAGGAAGTGATGGTAGGGTTGGGTAGATCAATTTAGTTCAATGTAATAGCTTATTAGCAAACGTTCATTTGTATTAGAGTCGGTTTATTAATTCAATTTTTTTTAACTGTACTTTTGCTCATTATAAAACGTACTAACCGAATTTCAATCGTGAAATTTTTTAATTAAAATCGTAAGTATAATCCAAGTAAGTCTGAAAATCTGGATTAGGACTGTGAACTACGCATCTCACCTTATTAATTTTTGTCATTTCCTAGGCATATCTAAAATGAATCCCGACATTTTTTTGGCAATTCGAGTTGAGAAATATACCTATGATGCTTAGCACATTTTTTCACTTTAGCAAATTGCGGAAGATTAAGCATATCAAATGGTTCACCATTTTCCAAATACATGGCTAGCATTGATTTGTCAGTAGCCATTGACAATGAAACAAGAATTAGAATAAAATGAGACTTTGGAAAAATTAGCTGATTTTATCTTAAGGGGATTAAAGATACTTGCACAACTAGGATTGAGCTGAAGATATCGATTTGCAAGTATTGTAACAAAATCATCTTTTTGAAACCTTAAAAATCGAGTTGTATAGAAGTCTTCAAATTCAGGTGGAAATAACTCTGATTCATAGCAAACTGAACTTCGTCGATGCTCTACTTTTTTTGGCGAAACATAGTATTACGAAGATGTAAAGAAAGAAAATTTAAAAGAGATATAGATTTGTTCGTATCCTAATCCCTTCTTTAGAGAGAAAACCTGATTTTTTGACATATTCTTAAAATCTTCATTTAAGATTTCTTGCTTCTTTTCTTCTTTTTTATTATTTTCAAACAAATCTCCTTTTTCTTTTTTTTCTTTCCATTATTTACCCTAACTTGTTTATTATTCATTTCATTATTTATCCTTTTAAACTTTACTTTCTTCCCCATTGGTTATTTCTTTATTGTATTTATATTTTTTCATCACAATAAGTTTTATTTTATAGTTGAATTTGGTATCGAATGATTACAAAAGACTACGGAAAAACTCGATATTAAGGTGTTTTATAAATATAAAAGTTTTGAACTATGGGGAAAATAACGAACAAGGTGATTTGGCCTCTTTAACATATGATTTGCTTAGCATTCCAAAATTATTACAATGATGTTGAACTGCCTCATTCAAAAAATATTCAAATTCTTAATATATTATTTGAGAAACATTTTAAAAAAATAATTTTATCCTAATGTGTTATTAACAGAAATATCATGATTACGTGTAACAAGATAATGAATTTAAAATAAATATATAAATAGATTTAAATTACTAAAATGATTACAATATCTTGCAATTCATATTAATTTGGTTAGAAAATCTATATATTTCATTAAACTAACTAAAAATAAAAAAAATTATTTTATTTATTTAATTTTTATATATGATAATTTATAAATAATTTAAATAAATATATAAATATATTTAAATTATATTATAATAATTACAATATATCTCACTACAAACTAAACTGGTTATAAAATTAATATATTTTACTATGATATTAATGATCTATGTAATTTATTTAAATTATAGAAATATTTTTTGAATTCAATGACATAATAATATATATAATTAATAATATTATATATAATATTTAAATACATAATAATAAAATAAAATAAATTATGTATTAATAGATAATTAACATATAAAATTTAAACTATTTACGTATTTTTGTTTATATTTAAAATATTTTAAAATAAATTATGTAAATATCTAATTTATCTTTATCAAATAACTAATTAATTATAATGTACAAATATTTTTCCTTGTTCAAGACGCGAGTCTAAATCTAGTATTACTTTACATGCATAATTGGTGCATAAGTCTTCTATAATAATTGATAAACAATTACAAGTTTGATGACTGTAAAAATATTTAAAATTTTACGCATGTACATATCATTCTTGTGATTTATAATCTTTATTCTACAAGTGGTTTCTTCAAAGATTTTGATCTAGATGTATCACTTACTCGCAGATTTCAAATCTACAAAATTTGATTCACAAATAATAAATAATAGAATTAATCCGTACTATATGCAGACTTATGTAATTATAATATTTTGTTATTGTGTGACTTGTAGTTTACTAATTTTTAGTTAATATTAATTTTTTAAAGAATATTTGTAATATAAATACAAATGCAAAACTTGAATTATTAGATGAAATACTATACTTAGTTTGTTAGATAAAAATGTTATTCAAATATATTAATAAAGATTTGAATTTTAAATATTGGATTTCATAAATATTCATGAATATAATTTTTAAAATAAATGTAAATTAAAATTTTATAATTTGTTAAGTTGCTAAACGTATTAATATAATTAATTTATTTATTTTTAGATAAAAATTATTAATCAAAATCTGAATTTTAAATATTAGATTTCATAATACTAATGCATATTTTAAATTTTCTATATATTTGATAAAAAAAATTTAAAATTAGTTATTTATAATGGTAATTGAAGTAATATTGTACAAATTAAATGTTATTTTTTGAAATGTACTTGCCAAATAATAATGTAAAGATAACAAAATAGACTTCAAAATATAGAAAAAAAGTTTAGTAAAAAATAGTTGAATTATGTTTTTGAAAAATGAGTAAACAATTAGGTGGAGGTATTAAAAATATTTTTGTTTTATCAGATGATGCACAACGGATCGGTTCAATAACCCAACATTTTTATACGAATATTTAACACTCTTGTACGAAAGAAGATGAAGTCGAACTCCATACCTCTGAGATGAACGTAGAGGTAGTACAACCAGTACACCAGTTACTTCTCCCCTTCTTAACATAATCTTTAATCCAAGAATTATAATGCATCAATTGTTACTTTTGGATTGTAGCCCTAAGTACTATTAGATTTGCCTATACACTTTCAACAAGTTTCTTTGAATTTAAAACCTAAGTTATCACTGTTGTGTTGATGTATATGGAGAAAATACAAATGACACAAGAAGAAGAGTATTTTTTTGGATTTGCCATTTTGGAATAACCATTTTTGCTCATATTCTATATGTCATGTACATTGAGAAGATTGGTTTCGACAGTTATACATACAGTTCTAAAAGTGCAAAGGAAAAAGGTAATAAGTTAACGTTTATATTGGAATTGTCAGATATTATTCTTGGAAAGAACTTCATGTTGTGGTAAATGGGAAAGGTCTAGTCTTTGTTCTCTGGTTGGATTCATCTTCAAAACAAAAGTTTCTCGATGCATAGTGGATATAGATTTGCGTGTATACTGGCCCATTAACCAGTTATTCTAACCACATGAGAATCATTGACCTCATGATGATCTAATTGTAACATATATTAGTGTTTGCCAATTATCAACATGATTACACAACGTTTAGATCAATAGAAAATCATATCGGTCGTAGATCACTTGCATAAGTTTCACCAAAGTGCAAAGTCGCTTTGTTTAAGGATACAAATTTCATCATCTTTGTGATGTGGATATGTACCGCGTAACTGAACCATGTAAATCTCCAAAAGAAAAAAAAATTTACTTTTAAATAATTCATTTATTGGTATAATATATGCAATCAATAGTATAACATAATCAATTCAATTCATATCTTTGGTATAGTAGAAGTTCTTCGCAGTTCATAAGAATACATATGTAAGTGATTGCGATGCTCCTCTGTAGGCCTTAGTTTCTTTCCTTTTCCACTTAGTTGTCTAATTCATGGCTTGTTTTGGTTTGCAGTATTAGATGGTAGATGTGTGTATCAACAATTTTATAATTTTTTGGAAAGAGGACCTAGACCATGAAAAAATTATTTTTTTTCCTTTTCTACATGTAAAACAATTTTATAATTGACGACAAAAAATACGAAAAACAATTTGAAGTGGATTTGTCTTCGAATCCAGGCCAAATATCTAATTTGTTTTCCATTCTTCGAACCACTTAAGAAATTCGGCCTTCATTCGGTTTTCCAAATCATTTCTTTGGTTCCATTGTAGTTCCACACTACCTTTACCATTCTTTGACCTTAAATGGACCTAAATACTTTAGATTCAACTTCTCACTCTTCAAAGTTCTAGTTCTTTCCTTGTATGTGATTGACTTCAAATATACCCATCACCTACTTCATACTCCAAATTTCTTCTCCGTTTGTTTGCATAACTTTCTTGTCTATCTTGGATCTCCTTCACATTAATCCTTAGGAATTTGATCTTCTCAATGGTTCCATCCACGATATCTGATCTGATGGACGTACGCTCTCCCAATTCGGTCCAACACAATGGGATCTAACAAGTTCATTCATACAATGCTTCATAAGGAGGCATTCCAATACTCGCTTGAAAATTATTGTATTAGAATTCGGCCAAAGGTATATGTTTTCCGCAAAACCCGCCCTAGTCCAAAACACATGCCCACAACATGTCTTCGAGTGTCTTGATTGTTTGTTCGGACTACCCATCTGTTTGGGGGTGGTAAGCCGTACTCATGTTCACCCTTATTCCTAAGGCTTTTTGGAATGCTTTCCAGAAATGGGCCGTGAATCTTAATCTGAGACAATGCTTACTAGAACTCCATGTAATTGGACTATCTCCTCAATGTAACGTTGTGAAATTCTCTCCGCCCCATCCGTTTTTTGGATAGGCAGGAATTATGCTGACTTGGTCACTCTATCCACAAGCACCCATTTTGCATCATGACGTGCATTGGTCCTTGGTAACCCACTTATAAAATCTATTGTGATATGGTCCTTCTTCCATTTTGGGATGGATAAGTTTTTGTAATAGTCCATTCAAAACTTGGTGTTCTGCCTTGACTAGTTGAAAACTCGGACACTTAGCCAACCATTCAACCACATCTCTCTTTAGTACAATCCAATGGTAGTATTGTTTCAAGTCTCAGTACATATTACTCGAACCCGGGTGGATTGCAAACTTGGATTGATGTGCTTCCCTTAAAATTTCTTATTTTAGCTCTAGGACATTAGGAACACACACTCGACCTTACCACAATACTCTTGTTGTTCGATTTCATGTATTCAGACTTATTGTTCTGGGCAGATTGGTTTAGATCTCCATACTTTTCTTAGGCCACTCGGATCTTACTTAATAAATATGCTTGATCAGCAGCACCTTAACCCAACAGCTCTAGTTCACTTGAAATTGCATTCAAGTGCATCATCTTAACCAGACCGAAAAGGATTTCCGCATCCTTTTCTGCGTAAACAACCGATCGCTTTCTATTCAAAGCATCCGGCATGATATTTCTCTTCCCAGGTGATAGGCAATATCCAGGTCGTAGTCGGCCATGAATATCATCCATCTTCTTTTCCTTAGGTTCAGTTCGGGTTGAATGGAGATGTATCTCAAACTTTATGATCGGTTAAATTTTCATTTTGGCACTATACAAGTATGACCGCCAAATCTTCAATGCAAAAACTAGCGCCACCATTTCTAAGTCATGAGTGGGAAAATTTCTTTCATGTTTCCGCAATTGCTTTGATACATAGGCAATAACCCTACCCTTTTGCATCATAACACCTAGTCTAGTTTTGGATTTTTCTGTGTAAACTGCATAAGGTTCATCTGGTTCAAGTAGAGCCAAGATTAGTACAATCGTTAGCATCTCCTTCAACCGTTGAAAACATTACTCGAATGTGTTCCTCCACTTGCACTTAACATCCTTTCTAGTTAGATAGATCATGGGGTGACCATCTTCCCAAACCCATTTACGAACTGTCGATAATATCCGGCCAAACCAAAGAAATTCCTAATTTCAGTTGCATTCCGAGGCTTTGGCCAATCTTTGATAGCCTTAAGTTTTTTCGGGTCCATCTACACTCTTTGGTCCGACAAAATGTGTTCCAAGAATTCGTTTTTCCTTGTATATTTAGAAAAATATGCACAATATTATAAAATAATTCTTATCCATGTACATGACATCTAGATTATGCAGAAGGTAGTTTATCCAAAACGGAAAATCTCAAAAATACTATTTTTGTATCAATTGTATTGTTATCCACAACCATCAACAGAATAGTGACCATTACCATCAAATAAAATTGTTCTCTCTGCGTTGAAATCTCAATTTTGTTAATATATAATTCTTGTATAACCCAAGTGGTGGATTGACAAAATAATTTATTTTTTTCTTAAACAATATTGTGATTCGGTGGCACGAATAATCAATTGAAAATATTGTCTATGAGAGTGAAACCACCACGTATTTCATCCATATTTCTATTGGAACACATCATTTTTATACTCACAATATGGTCACAATATTTTTTCATACGTTTTTTCACCTAGATAATATATCATATGTTTGAATTGATAATATAAATACTAAACGCATGAAAAGTTTGTTGGAACAAAACATCAAATGCTTGAACATTATACGCTCCCATAACATCTACACCTCATGAATTAAAAGTTGCAAACACATCAAGCGGTCTCTTAGGATGGTTTAGGCTATGTACAAGAATTAAAAGGAACAACAACATTCTTTTCATTCAAAAAGATGGCATCAATTTGTACCGTATTACCGGTCGTAATGAGTACTATCTTCTATGCTTTACAAAAGAGTTGAATTCCTCAGTACATAATTTAAGGTATACGTTCTTTCACTCATGCATAACACTATGATATATTGACTCAAAATGTTTTCATGCTTCTGCATTTCAACAACATCCAATTTCTCCATCTATTGTATGCTTTGCATACCATCTTGTAGGCTTCATCGCCAGCTCAAATTGATATTATCTTTCTATTAAAAGGTAAATACAACATCTATTTAAAGAGAACAAATATTCTTTTGCTAGCTTCCTGATACTGAGAATTTTCAACAAAAACTGTATGTTACGTTTTATTTGTTATCTCTCCAAAAATTATACAATTGTTGATATATGTATAGTTTGATATGACATATCAAGACCAGCCAAAAACTTTTGAATCTCATAGTATGAATTTGGTGAAATAGTATCTTCTAACAAAATGTCGGTAACAAATCAGGTATTGAATAACCACAATCCATAATCACATTGAAATTCGTATTTATTATCATCAACATGGTTTTATATGATAAAGATGAGTGTCATTTTTACATTCTTTGTATAACAAATGTTTAGTTGTGTCTACTATATAAAAAACCTTAGAAACTAAAATTCTTTTACTTTATTTTCATTATCAACGAACAATTGTCTATTTTTTCAAAAAAGTATCATCACCACTGCACCGTCCCAATATTTTCATCTATTTTTTATTCTTTTAACATATTCCAACATATTGTTCACTAGTATTAGCATAATTCAACATTGACTCATTTTTTCCAAACATATACATAATATGTAAGCCACTCATTAGGTTGTGTGGCGATTAACCATCCACTCACGAAAATACTTACAAGAGTTTGATAAAAAACCTTCATTGACTTTTAGCTATGTTTCTAGATGAGATACAAAAAGTATTTATAAGTGATCAAATTGAGAATTCTAATTGATTTTCAACAGATTTTAGACGGATATCAAATTCAAGTAGTTATCCCAATAAATATGTGCGAACGGTTTTATTTACCAAAATTTTTAAATTTTTTTGATATCATAAATATTCGTCTAAATATCAACGGTCTCTGACTCTATCAAAAAGTTTTGACAAGAGTTTTTTTTGTCAGTTATTCGTTGAAAATATCTAAAACACTTATTTCCATTGGAAATTTTATCAACAAGTTTAATTATCAAAATAACCATAGTTATTTTAAAAATATTAAGTTCAAGTTTTCAAAAGTAAGACAAATTTCACAAAAAAAAGTTGAACCGAATAATTACTTTACTCTTACATTATCAAAAAGGTTTTCTCGGTTCATGTATGATTTTTAAAGTCTCATATCTAAAATTAAAATAAATAAAAAATTGATTCGATTATCCAAATATCATAGTTTTTTCTAACAATTCCGAGTGGAGAGTCGCTGTTGCAATTTTGAAAAATTAAACATTTCTTCATTAAATGTCAAAGAAAATACTTGTCGTGTGGAAAAAATGATATTAGTATTGGTCTTGGGAAAATACACATTCCAAAATATTAAAACAATAATACTATTCGTTTGAATTTTGAAAAAAATTATGGTTGCGATCTGTGATCAAACGATGTTTGTTTGTTTTTAACAATTTTCTATTGTTAAAAACATCGACAAATCATAGCAATCTATGATAAAAAAAAAAATTAACCATCGCCGAATTTGAGTGGTGTAATCGAAAATTTGCAGTCAAACGTTGCGATCAAACGCACAATTACGAAATGAACAAAAATACGACAATGATATGATGTCATGCGACTATAAAACAAATAATAGTTTATTGCACATTATCGTAGTGTCTAAGATCGCTGTCGCAAACCCTGTGACAAATAAACGAACATATCAAATATTATTTTGGTATTTAATACTGTAACTAGATTTATACCCATGGCATGCATGAGAAAAAATATTTATAAATTATATAATATTGTTTATTAATAAATATAAATGATTTTTAGTATTAATTTATATATATAAATTAAGGAAAGAAAAATATTTTTTTATGAATTTAATAGTATTTTTAGTTAGTTTAATAAAATATATTGATTCTCTAACCAATTAATAACAATGATATATATTGTAATTATTCTATTAACTTAAATCCATTTAAATATTTAGCTGAAACTTATTGTGGTGATGACACATCAAAATGATATTTTTGTTAATAATACATCAGAATAAAATTATTTTATTAAAAATTTTCTCAAATAATATATTAAAGATTATAAATTTTAGATAAAAAAATTTTAAAATTGATGACAAAAATTGGCTCTGGGGAAATGAACAGATAAAATGTTAAAATAACGATTAAACGGTAAACCTAATACAAATAAAAAAGATAAATTATATATTTTCTCTTTTATAAATAAAAATCATTTAGAAATGAAAAAACATGAAATCTTCAAAGAAGACCAAGTCAACAAAAACCAAATTGTAAGTGGCAATTGACCAATAATAAAAGTTATTTCAAGTCAAGGCGTGTTGAGTAAGGTTAATCATTTGTTTTTGATAACAATGGTCAACGGTTAAACATCTTGACTTAAGAAATATTGGATCCATATACATCTTATTTATATAAATAATTCATGTTATTATCTCTTTGTGTCACATATCCTTCAACTTCAAAACTACTCAAAAGGACATAACAAATAAAATAATTGAAGAAGTGAGTATGAAAATGAAAGCAAAGTCAACAAATGGATGTTTGGTTGCATTATTGGTTCTTATTGTTTACTGCTTCAAGAATATGGGTGAGCCTTTGGTTTTATCTCCTCCATGCATATAAATATATAATTATTTTTAACTAAATTTATTTTAGGATTTTTTTTTTAATTTTATCACAAAATCGAAAGAGTAGGTCTTTTCTTTGAGTTATGTCATGAGCGTATAATAATATCTTAAAAGCATAATGATATATTTTTTTAATAAGGATTGCTTATTCTGTTATCATGAAAATACTAGTTTGATTTTTTAAACATATAGTAGTTTGATTTTTAAAAAAAATTATTTTCATGAACTATCACCATTTCGTAGTATTCTACAATTTGTACATTTTTGGTATTAGATATTTCTAACAAGTTTTAGTGAAAATTCATCTTATTATCATAGCTGGGATCTCGATCGAGGTTTTACCTTATGATCTTGTTAAAAGTGATATTCATGGAGGTTTTCTTGCTCTTCACAACAAAGATAAGATGCCAAAATCTTCCTCATCTACTAATGAGTATTACAAAAGATTCAATCTAGCCACAGGTTTAATTTTGTACTATTTTCTCAACATTTTTCTCTACCAATATATCTTTGTGATAGATCTTGATTCATTACTTACATTACACATAATTCTATTTTTAATAGTGATAAAATATAATTACAAAATAATAAAGGAGAATTCTCAAAAGTACGACACAATTTTTTTTTAAAAAAATCATTATTAATTTTATTTTCAGAAATACCGTAATATTTTTCAAAAATACCGTAATATTTTTCAAAAATACCAAAAATCTAAACTTAAACTTTAAACCATAAAATCTAAATTATAAACTAAAAAACCAAATCCAAACCTATAAATTTCAATTGTAAATCTTTAAAAATTATTTTTAATGTTTGTGGTATTTTTGAAAAACAACTTTTGACGGTATTTTTTGAAAGATAAAAGAAAAAAGTATTGATGATAGTTTTGAAAGAATTTGTTTTGTGGTTCCTAAATTTAAAAAGTTAAACCCCAAATATTTAAGAGGAAAGTTAAATTAATATTTGAAAATATATATATTTTAAAAACTAACTTCTCTTTAAAATTTTTTTGAAAGCTAACTTTTGATTTGGTAAAAAGATAATAATACCATAATGAATTTTTAGAATTTACAATTACAAAATATTTATTTATTTTTCTTTTAATTTTTGAAACTAAAAATATCTTGGAAAACACTTTAAAATTATTTTAATAAAATAAATTAATTTTAAATATAAGTTATCTTTAAATTTATATTTATTTATGAAATCTACTCTTATATTTAATAACAACCAACTCAAACTCTATATGTACATCATTTTTATTTGCTTTATAATTACATGAAGAACACGTTTTTGGTAAGTTATATTTCATTGTATAATCATATTTCATTATCCATTTATATTATATTTTTTAAAAATTACATGACTCATTACGAATCACTAATCTTCATAAAATCCAAAATTTGCACTATTCTAAGAGTAAAAACTGTGCGTATAGAAATTTTATGATTAATAGTGTTTATGAGAGAACTCAAATTTAATTACTATTTATTAATTATAATTTAAAAACATCAAACCAAATCTTAAAAATATATTGATGATATTATCTTTAAAGTGATGGATTTTAAAACTTTGATTGACATACATGATAGTTCCTTTATTCTATCTCAATGACACTTTAGTTAATTTTTTTGTAATATTAAATTTATTTATTTTAAAGTAATAACTTAAAATATTATCATTTTAAGTTTATTTTTTAAATTTATCATATTAAAACTAAAATTCGAAAATAACACAAATTATTATGTGAAAATAATTATTTACGTTAAATAAACTATATATAAAATTAACATAATGTTTGGGTTCCAATTTAAAGTTTAAATTTTTTTTATTACGAATAAGTTTTTAATTATTTTATTATTAAATTTATGCTATTTTTAAAAATTTAAATGATTAGTGTTATATTTAAAACAAAAATTTGAAATTGTGTTATTCTATTTAATTGCCCTTTATTTTAATGTAATCGATTTAATTTAAATAACATATGCTTTTTTTATTTAAAGTATTATGATAATTTTTCATACCAAAAATTAGTTTTAAATTTTAGAAAGCGAAATTATTTTAAAAAATATATAATGTTTGAATAATATTAAACTAAAATTTCTAATATTTAATTCATAAAATAATAAAAAATTATTTTTAATGTTTTGTGATATTCCAAAAAATAAAAATTTAATGAAATCTTTGAAAAAATAAAATATTGATGATATTTTTTAGAAAAAATATTTTATAATATTTTAAGATATTTCTCAAAAAAATTAATAGCTTTTGCATCATTCTGATATGCTAATTGGATCATATATTATATGTACGCAGTGGAAATTTGGCGAACAATAAGAAGGAAGTGTAGAAATGGTTTCATCACTTTAAGTATAAAATCAATGCATTTTTTCATCTCAAAGCTAATGCAATTTAGATATTCAATATCAGTCCCAACTACTTCAACTAATCGCTCTTCCAGTCGGATGATTTTCTGGGTAACATTAACTCGAGCAGTCTCGTCCATGGCCAACGACACAACTCTATGATTATTTTTGTCACCTTCATAATGTTTACGTAGTTTTGTAATATGCAAAATATTCACTAGAATCTCTTAATCGAGCTAAGTTGTAATAAGCAAAATATTCCACACAGAGAAATATCAAAGTTAGAAAAGTCATAACATCTTCCAAGTAAATCATTCACCAAAAGTTGTAATAAGCTTGAAAGTACAGCCAACTAATTTTCTAAGCCAACTCCTAAAGGACTACCTAAAAAGTACCAAAAATGTTAGAGCTTCTTCATTTCATCCATCAATCATTGCCTCCGCAAGCTTTGCAGAAAATCTAAGCTTCTTGATATTCAATCTTCTTTCTTCTGCACATATTGCTTTCCATTCACTGCTCAACTCGTTTCTTTTTTCAGTACCAACGTTCATCAGCTTCTCAAGTTGCAGCTTCTTTTGATAACTGCTTAAACCTTGAGAAATCATGGTCTCAAATGCATCTTGTATAACGTAAAACTCATCAGAATCATCATCATCATCGTCATGACTCTTGGGAGCTTTGTCAAAACCGCCATCAGACTTACTTTCCATAGCTCCATTTTCATTCACGGGTTCATCATTATCCATCGGTTCATCATCCTGATTCATCATTCATGAACAAAATCATATTCTCCACAAATCACCAGTTTTCCGTACATCAATAAAATGGTTTGTTGCTTAAATTAGTACTTCAGACATATCAAAATGATATAATCAAAGCAAAATCAGTCTCCAACAGGATTAAATAAATAGAAAGCACTTAAGAAAGTTTAGTATGCAACTATAACGACCTTTATCTGTATGTCTTTGTCATTCAACATGTGCATAAACAGAGAGATTCCTGTGAAGCTAATAGGTAAAGGATAAGCGTCCTATCCCAATTGAAACTAAACAGAGCAATATAATCCATACATAACTCCATAAGCTACTTCTGTAACCTTTTAACGTAAACTATAACATGATCTTGTTGTAAAAATCTATTCTTTTTCTATGGAAATGCGAATCTAACTACTAGCATTAGATTCACATAGTGAGAATATAATTAAATATGACTTTAGGTAAGCAAAAATAGAATTTCTTAAGCAGGAAAGCAAATTTGATCGAAATAGACTTGAGAAGGTTAGAGTGAAATAATAAATCTGTCACTTACGCCATTCATGGTCTGCTGTACTTTCTCCATGCCTTTGTTAGGCAATTCAGCTTCATTTCCAGCAGTAATCTTCATTTTCTCAGCCTCATCTTCAATCACGGGTTCAGCAACGTTCATTTGCTCATCCTCCTGAATCATCAACAAACCGTATTGTTAAACTCAATATCCAAATCAAACTTTTAGCTATCAGAGGCAATTGCAACTTATCACTTACGCAGCTCGCGGTCCGTTGTGGTACCTGCATGCCTCCGTTAGGTTCATTTTGGCCCCAAACCATGTGTGCATATCCAAAGGCTTGAGAATCGGTAAACCTAGTAAAGGGCGGATCCTTTCCTTGATTAATCCTCTCCATGTGAACAATAAACTTCCTTTTTAACTTTCTAGTTTTACTCAACAGCTGTTCCTTGGAGACATTTGCATGTAAGGAACCTTGTACGGAATTGAAAAAACCTTCCCAATCGATCTTGGGATCGGATCTTGTCTTAACTCTGTAACTGGCTAATCCCTACTTTCACAAAATTGATGCGGTTTGTTAAGGAAAACAAACAATGCAATATAAGAAAATGAGTAGATGATGAAGAAGGAAAGAAAGAAAAAAAAACCTTTAAGATGGCGAGCTCATCATCCTCACTCCAGATCCGTTTGATCACTCCAGAAGCCGATTTCTTCTTCTTAGACTTCTTTGGCGTTTCTTCCTCTGCGTGAACTGAGGCACGCTTCCGCTGCTGAGTGTTTTTACGGGACGAAGGAGCCGCATCATCGTCGGCCACTTCGGAGAAATTCAGCCGCTTCGGAGACGCCATTGGATATTGCTGCTTACAAGTCACACAATTTTACATCACCGAACCTTAAATTTAAAATCTAGAAATCAAAATTCACTAATCGATCTGAGATAAACCTGAAAATCAAACGACTCGCACAGAGAGGAAGTGTTTTTTTTTGTTCCTCAAAACGAAACCATATTTTCTGAGTCAAAAAATGGACTCTACATTCTGTAATCCATCGTCCTATTTTCTCAGAACTTTAGCAACAACCCTACTGTTTTTAACACTAAACCTTCAAGATAATATTTTAAAAGTACGTATTTTAGATTAATTTAATAATATAAAAAATATAAATTAACATTAAAATTTCATTTATTTGTTATTGATTCCAATATAACAAACTTTTATTTTTTATATTTTATTAGTATGATAATATTATATTGATTTGTTATGTAATATGCGTTTTAATGTTTATGTCATAATTTTGTATTTTTAATACAATTTAAAGTTATTTATTTTTTTATAAAATTTAAAGTTAATTTTATTGACAAATAAATGTTTGATGTGATTCTTAATTGTTTTTATACTAATTAATTTAAATCAATAAATTTAAATATCTAATAATAATACAAATTTTAAATTAAAATGCATTAAAACTTTATTTTAATTAAAAAAAATTAAATCATAAATTAGAAAAAATAAACCCAAATATAATACTTTAAGTTTATGTATAATTTATTTAGAATAAATAAATATTTTTACATAATTATTTGTGATATTTTTAAGAGTTTAATTTTATGATTCTAGATATATAAAAAAACTTAAAAATGCTATTTTATAGTATTATTCATAATTAATTTTTTCTGTAAACTATGTTATTACGTGGGACAATAGTTAAATATATTAAAAATTAATTGAATTGATATTATATAAACTAAACACAAATACAAACGTTTTGGATTAACTATTATATAAACCAAACACAATATAAATGTTGAAGTTCTCATCCCTTTTGGTATAGTATATTGGATAATTATGCAAAATCACATTACTTTAGTTTTTCATTTTAAATGTATTAATATTAAATTTTTAATAATAAAATAAATTTAATATTAAAATAAGTTAAAATGTTTTTTAATAGACAAAATCTGAACGAATTCAACATAATGTTTAAGGTTTATTTGTAAGGACAGTTCTTTTAAATATCATATTTTTGGTTTTTGTTTTAAAATGACATCATTAGTTTAAATTTTTAATAATATCATAAATTAAAATTAAAATACATTAAAATAATATTTTGATAAAAAAAATTAAACTCTAAATCGGAAAAAATGAACTCAAATATAATGTTTTAAGTTTATGTATAATTTATTTAGAGTAAATAAATATTTTATATAATTATTTAGGTTATTTTAGAATTTTAATTTTATAATGTTAGATTTGGAACAAAAACTTTAAAAAGTGTTATTTACAATATTGTTCTATTTGTAATTTATTATTAAATTTAAAATACTGTTACTTTAGAGATTTGCTTTTGTAATTTTAAGAAAGTCCTAATTTTTAAAGATTTGGAAAATTCATATTGTTGGAAATTATCCCAAAGTATAATGTTAGTTAACATATTCCAAATTTATTTTTATGACTAATATGTTAATTTAACAATATAACTAGTTAATAATATGTTCCATATTCTTTTACTAAATTATCAATTATCAAAAAGAAGCTTAATAATATAACAAATATTTTAAATCATAGTAAATCTACTAAACTTACCTGTTTTTGTGGGTTTATAGATTTTTAAAAAATTTACTTATTTTTTTGGTTATTATTTGGCTCTTTTATGAACGATTGATAACAAAAATAAGGACAATTCTTCAAAACAGTCATATTTTTTTTGAATGTATCAAATAATAGAAAAAATTTAACATTAGAATAAATTAAACATTTTATTAATAGAAAAAATATATTAAATTGGAAAAATAGCATAAATATAATATTTTAATTTTATTTGTAATTTATTAAAATAAATAAATATTTTTATTCTGTTAGATTTGATACAAAACGTTAAAACGTGCAATTTTCTGATATTACTCTATTTTTATATCCATGCTTTGGATTTCTTATTACATTTTTGGTTTACGTTTTACTACAAGAGAGAGATTCGTTGGTAATTCGTTACTAATAGCTTTTATATTCGTAGTTAATTCAACGGTAATATTTTATCGTTAATTAACTAACGAATTAATAATAAATTAAAAATAAATAAAATTTAAAATAATTAGCAACCGCGACGGTGGTCTCCGACTACGACAACTGTTTCTGACGATGGTAGTCTCTGACGGGTTCGGCCATGTTGAAATCTGGCCGGTGGTGACAGAAGGTTGATTAACTTGTCGACTGGTTAACTTGGTTAGTATACATGAACTACCGAACTATGGTTAAAACAAACAATTTTGCTGACGGGAATGCTAAGAGTGTATGTTATACGTTGATTAGGACGTCATGTGTCTAATAAAAAAAAAATAAAAAATAAAAAACTATAGAAAATTTTAAAAAGTAAAAACCCAAAAATTTTAAATTATATAAATTTAAATTTTAAATTAACAAATACAAAAAATAAAATTATTTTGACGCAGAGTTAATAAATTTAAAGTAAAATACATAAATTTTATACTTAGATTTCAGAATTATCAATTTTCATCATATTGTTTGTTGACATACCAATTTTTTAGATAAAAAACTAAACTAAAATCCACTAATCTAATTTTTTGACATTATAAATTTCATACTTATCTATTTTTTATTTCATTATTTTGATCCATGTTTCTGAAATCGATTTGGTTAACATAAAATGAACTAAAGAATGAATTAAAATAAAAATATAATTATAATCCAAAATAAATTTTAACTATTTTCTATAAACTGATACTGAGTGAGTTATCGTGTGTTTCTCAAAACATTGTTTTTTCTATGTTCCACTATTAATCCATAGTTATAATCGTATTGGAATATACAATCATCATGTAATTATAATCATGTTTTACATTTGAATATATCTTTTTGTAATTTAATTTTCTATGTCTATAATATTTGCCTGAAACAAACTTTCTGCTAATAATGTATACATCTTTAAATTCATGATCAATTTCATGTTTAAGTTGTTCAAAGCGTAACAACTTATCATCAACAGTAAAGATTAAGATATATCTCGGTAACAATGTATCTGTCATAACATTTTTTTACTTTGTTTGTATTTTATGACATATTAAAATATTTCAATAAATTCAATCTACCGTGCATATTTTTTGTTCAGTTTCCGTTGGCGGTTAAATGTTTGAGTGACTCATATTCAGTGTGAATCACAATTTTCTTATGCCACAAGTAGTGTTATCAAGTTTGCAATATACGAATCAAATCATATAATTTTTGTCATAGGTTGGTTAGTTGAAAGTGACTTCTCCAAAATCTCATGGAAATAGGGTAAAGATTTTTTATCTTACATCTAAACAGCTCTAATCTTATACCAAAAGTATCAGTTTTTAAAAAAATAGGTAAGGATAGAAAAGATGTATGTGTAAAAAAATTTTCAAATTTTGGAATGAATTTTTTTGAGCTTCTTTCTAAGAAAAAAGATAAAAATAAGCACAAATATATAGTTAGAAGTAACAACACCATAATTAGACAATAAATAAATATATTTTTAAATATTTCTACTAATAAATCTAAATGAAAATTCGATAATAAATAAAAGCATATTTAATAACTAATAAAATTTCAACCAGAGAATATTTTATCTGATTATATTAAAGTAATTATATTTTGGTTATATGCTCTACGTGTGTCTGACAATATATTTTTGCAAGAAAAATAATTATTACATAATTCATATAATATAAAAATTCAAGTTATTTTTTCGATATGTTATTATTTAAATTTTGGAAAAATGGACACGAATTTTTCAATTGAAAATAAGCGTACCCTGATAGCCATACATAGGTAATGAAAATTAGTGGTAATTCATAACATTTTATAATAAAAAAAATAATACCAACATTGGATTAGTAGAAAATTTATTGGTATGTATGCATTTAAATATACATAAACGATTCTCAGACAAGTGACAAAAAAATGATTCTCAGATTTTGTATAATAATATTTGCAATATTTATAATTAATATCCTAACTAAAAATATAATTGATTTAAGTCTATATTAATATTTATAGCTAACAAAACTGGCTTAAATTTAAGAAATTGTAGGCTTGATTTATTTAAATTGAACTCACTAAACCCCTTAATGCTCAAATGATTTTCTTATCTTAATAAAATTCATATAAAAATAATTCGCCAAAAGAATGCAATTTGCCATAACAAATGTTTGTGAAGAATTTGGGAAACATTGTTGCTTTTGGATTGAAGACAAACTTTATTGATAAATGACAACACAACACAAAATGATTTTAGACTCTAACTCTAAACTCATAAGTCATTATTTGCCAACTAATTTTTTCATGACATGATAGAGAACAAATAAATTATAGAAAACTAAAATTTGTTGGAATAAAAAAGATACATTTCAAATCTATGATTTGTTACTCCAAAACACTTTGTTGACATTTGTGTCCGCATCGATGGAGATGATTTAGAACAGGTTATGATTGCCATCGTTGTTGTATTCCATCCAAGGAAAGCCTGTTTGCTCACCAAACTTCAACATTTCTCCAAAAAAAATCTGATTTTGATTTTGATTCGGGTCGTAAAATACATCCTGAGACACAATCAAATAACAATATCATTCCATGTTCATATATATATAATGATTATGATTTTGAAATATATGAATGTTGATTACACACACAAACCTGATGCATAACCGGAGTATATATTTCTTTGTTGGAGAGAAGATTGCTTGCAAGATCATTATCATGCTCTTGTCTCGGATTTGAAGAAATCATGGATTGCAGCTCGCAGGTTACTTGCGGAGAGTTGATCGTTGGAGCATTCAGAAGATTAGTTTCAAGAGAATCAACATGATAAGATCCCTTGTATGAAGATATAATAGAGTGCAAATCGTTGTTTAATTGAGGATAGTTAATGATTGGAGGGTCGAGAAAGAAAAAGGAACCTTCTTTAGCCATAGCGTTTGGTGTCCTCTCCTCGTTCAAAGCATTTAGCGCCATCTCCGCGTTCATAGCGGTTGATGTCATGGTCGCAGTAATAGCGGAGGCTGTAATGTCTGCGGTCATTGCAGTGGGTGCTATATTTGAAACCGTAACCATTGAGGAAGATTCGCCGGTTTCGTAATAAAGATTGTTTTGGGATATGTTTTGATGATGAAGAAGATGTTTAAGATATTGATCAATAAAGTTACACAGGCCAGAACGATCATTATCGTTCATACTAAAATCTGTCAAATTTCCACCAAGAAAACCGAACAAGAGCTCCTTCATGTAGTTTTCCTTATTTTCCACAGTCAATTTTTGGAGTTTTTTCCTCACTTTTGCGATTTCTTGGTTGAGAAATCCTTCATGGTTTACCGATCTAAAAGTTTTCTCCGTCTCTGACAACATCTCAAACTTTTCCATTAAGTTAATCACACCCGAGTTTGATGGCCATACCTCTGGATTTGAATTTGGTGGATTGTAAATGACTGCGCATATGTCGACACCGCAAAGCATCTTGATTTCATCGAGTTTCTTCATCAATCCATTCTTCTTATGATTGAATGTTTTTTCCCTTGCAGTCGCATCGCAGATGTAAGTTAAGTTTAACTTTTTTCTCCCCATAACGACAAGTTTTTGTTATTGTTTTATTTTGTTTTGTTTTTCTATGGTTTATGTTATGTTTATGGTAAAAGAGATGATAATATAGTAGTGAAAGGCTTCACGGAATGTGTTGTCACTTTGCTGGATGACTTAACTAGAAATGTTAACTATTAACAAAATGCTAAATTTGAAATTTTTTACTAAATAGATAATGCTTACTCATGCTTATAACTCTAATTTATTGGTGAGGACAATACTTTATATGGCCTATGTACTTTATTTTTCAAAAAATCACTTTGCAAATATGATATATCGAATTGTCACTTTCTTTAAATGTGAGAAATATGTTTTAGGGATTTAAAGTTTCCATATAATTAAACTGGATTTTTATGGATAAATTTTTTCATTAAGTTGTTCTTGAGAATTACTTCGAGAATTTTTTTTTTTCCTTATTGTCAATATTTATAAATCAAGTAATTAAAACTTTATATTTCCAAAAACTTTTGCTATAAAGTTGTTCTTGTTTCTAGCCAAGTTATGTTTTCCTTATGATTTTTACATACTTGTAAGTATGTGAATTTATGTGGGCCATCCAAAGGATTGGCCAACATAAGTTTATGAAATTATTTCGTGAAATTTTTAAGAATTTATGATTATTTCTATCTATCAAATTAAAATAAGAAAAAATGTGAAACTAAACAGTTATTAGGAAATGTACGATACGTTGGTCTGAAGGTCGGAGGATTTAAGGTTTTTTCACTTTGAGGATATATCTCATGTATTTACATAATCAATTATTTAAGTGAGTTTTGTGACAATAAAAATTTACGTGTAGATATGATATTATGAAAATTATTTTTTTTTCATAGACAAACAAAAATGCTAAATATTTACACTCACAAATTTGTTGCTTTGTCTATACATTTCATCTATTCACATAGTTAATAAATAAGGTTTTTTGTTAAAAAACCAATTGCGTTTAAATGTGATAGTAGGAGAATTATATATTTTTCTATGAAATATAAAACGTTAAATATCTACAGCAAAATCTCCTATCATAAATATAAATCTATAGTTTTCACAATGTTTTCACAATGTTTTCAAGTAAATATAGATCAATGTTTAAATGCAACTTAAACTTAGTAAAACTAGTGACAATGTATTCCGTATAGTGTTTGGAACATTGCAAAATATTATACGATAACTAGATTTATATCCGCATCATGCGGCACAGTAAAATAAAATAAATATAATGTTATTTTAGCTATAAAATTTAATATAATTTTTTGAAAGAATCTTTTTTGTTTTATTATATAAAAATATTGAAGACCATGAATATATTTATTTAAAATTTATTTTGGTGATCACAAGTCAATATAACAATTTTGTAAATAGCATATTAGAGTAAAGTTATGTTTTTAAAAATAATTTTAAATTAATATATTAGAGATTTTAGAAAGAAAAAAAACTTGATCAACTATATACCTATAGATAATCAATTATATATGCAAGAAAATATGATTACAAAATATTTGTTTGAATAGTAAAAGAGACAAACTATGTTTTAAACATTCGTGACCATATGAAATTAGTAAAAGATTTCTACACATAATGTGTTGCTGATCTTTGATAGCTTGATTTCACCAAAGTTAATTTGAAAATTTATTTCACCTTATCAAAATCTTCGAACCCTTCTTGTTTTTTGTCATCGATCTTTTCTTCTCGTCTCTCCTGTATATGTGTGAAGGATCAGATCACTACGATCAAAAATCCAAAATAACATATTTTCGAGTTTTTGATTTAAATATAGCATATTAAAATTAAAATTATAAAAAATAGCACATGTAAAAATTACAAATAAAAGTAAAAAATTGTGTTTGTTTCTTTTTTCTAATTAAAAATTTATATTTTCTTAAAAAGAAAATGTTTTAAAATCTTTTTAATACTAAATTAGTGTTATTATTGAAATATAAACTAATAATGTTATATTTCCACCAAAAACTAAAAACAATACTATTTAGAGATTTTTTTAAATTTTAATTATATTTATAATTATTAATACATAAAATTGTTAATTTTATATTATTAAATAGCGGTTTACGAATTGACGTTGCATATTGATGAAAAAGAAATTGATGGTTAAATTGAGACAAATATGCGAGAATTGTATAATTGCATAATTTGCAAGAACTGTTACGACTGGTATGTTTTACCATAGATTTACGATCAATATGCAACTACGGTTTGTATGCACATTTTGTGACTAAATCACTATTTGTGTCAACAACCGTAACACAGTCGCATAATAATCGTAACAAATACCGAGTACTATGCAACCATAGATGTGGCCGTGTTAATTATAGTCACATAACAGTCAAAAATATTGCAAGTACTAGATAATTACATTACGAACATTTGTGTGACCAGGTTACGACCACATTTATGATCGTGTTTATGGTGGTCTCAAAACAATCACAGAGTTTGCGACTACCAAGTGAACACGAAGCAAAAACACCTACGAGCAATATGCGACTCCCAAATAATCATAATTACAAATAGATATAATCAAATTTCTGATTAATAATTTTCAAAATTTCTATTATTAACTAGAATCTTTTAAATTATATTATTAATTTTAGTTATTAAAAAATTATATTATAATAATATATATATATATATATATATAGTAATTCGATTTTGTGACTCTTTTGTCACTAGGCTACTAAATGTTGTCGTAAATTAGTCGTATTACATACCCTAAACCCTATATGTAATCATTTATAACATATTTGAGATAATATGACATAAAATATGATATTATGAACTCGCTTATTTTTATATACAATTACTTTCGGACACCACCATTTATTTCTATTACTTCATCATAATACTATTCAACTCAACATTTTTCAATTTCTCTCTACATTTCTTCTCATTTCTCTCTTCATATGTATCTTGAAAAGTTTACAATTTTGGAAGCAATAGTCATTTTCTGCAAAAACAAAGCTTTTGAAAGTAGATATTGGTTATCTTTGAATTTAAAAGAAATCTTTCAATTGAAAAATTAAGATCCAAGGTATTTTTCGTGTTTTGGCTATGATTTTCTTGTTGCAAATCGCAGACTTTTCAAAAAGTTTGCTTTTGGATAAAAAAAAGATTGTGCAATGCTTACTCTTAATTTTTTTTACAAAACAAACTTTTAAAGAAATTTACTTTTAAAGTTAAGATCTTGGAGATTGTGTAATGCTTACTTTCAAAATTTGTACAAAGCAAAATTATGAAGAAATTTACACTACAAGAAAACATTAATTAACATTTCCGATAGTATTTCCGATGGAAATAAAATCGTCGGAATTTTCCAACGCCATGGTTTTCCGACGGAACACCGAAGGAATTCACTTCGTCAGAGTTCCATCGGTAATTCTCGACGCCGCAGCACCGTCGGGAAATCGATGGTAAAACCTGACGGCTTTCTGTCCATTTTTTGACGAACAGGTTATCATCGGGATATCCTTTATAAACCGTCGTAAATTACCGACGAAATTTAGACCATCGGGTTTCTTCCGATGACTTCCCAACAGAATGTTATTTTTACTATCCATCGGGAATCCGTCGGTAATATATCGATGCGCTGACGTCGATTATCATCGGTTAGTCATAGGAAATATCCGACCGTGGTTGAAATCGTCGGAAATCCATCGGTAACTGAAGAATAATCTATTAAAAATTTGTGATTATCTGGCAGTGGTCAGAAACCGTCGAAAATCAGTCGAAAAATGAAGAATAATCTATTAAAAATTTATGATTATCCGACAGTGGTCGGAAACCATCGGAAAAGGGAATATTCTTAAGAATAAAAAATTAAAAATTTGTGATTATTTGTTAAAAATTCATAATAATCTATTAAAAATTCGTAATAATCTGTTAAAAATTCGTAATAATCTTTTAATTTTCACTATAAATACGCTATGCTCCTTCGTAATTTCACTAGGACAAAAAATCTTAAAAAATATTTTTTTCGGGTTCTTATGAGTATTTTCGATCGTGGGTGGATAAACCTTGATATGATTCAATAACGGGAGAATTGACTGATGAATTTGTGCAAGGTGTTGAAGAGTTCATGACATTTGCATCAAACAATAGCATGATAAATTATATGCAAAAAAACATGATTACAAAATATTTGTTTGAATAGTAAAAGAGAAAAACTATTTTTTAAACATTAGTGAACATATGGAATATAAAATGGCGAAAGATTACTACACAAATGTATTGTTGATCTTTGATACCTTGATTTCACCAAAGTTAATATGAACTCTAAAATAAATTGTCTGCGTCGATGAAAGATTATTTAACCTTATCAAAATTTTCGAACCCCTCTCGATTTTTGTCTTCTTCCTTTTTATTTATTGTCTCTCCTCCGTATGTGTGTACCTCAGTCATCAGATCTATTAGTTTTGAGGTTTAAAGCTTATAGAACTATTTTAAATTCTATATGATTTGCCCATGTCTTATGTAGATATAATATATTATTAAATTTAAATTATTATTATATTTTATTAAAAAGTTATATACATTATATATTATGTTTACATATCAAACTATTTGTGTTGAATTTTAAATGTAAAAAAAAAACTAAATAGTAAAATTTAAAATATTATTGTATAAAACAATTCCAAAATGTATTGCAGAAATAAAAATACCCGATATTTTAGAAAAACTCTTTTGTACTTAGAATGATAAGTTCATGAGCTTTAGGTGTGAAAAACATTTAATATATTAAATTAATATATTCAACAATATAATACGATATATTAACTTATACAAAATTTTAGGTTATTCTAAATCATAAAATGAAAAAAATATCATATGAAACAATTTAAAAAATTTATTGAAAAAACAAACATACCCAATATTTTAGAAAACTTATTTTGTACCTAGGATAATAAACTCATAAACTTTGGATGTGAATAATATTTAATATATTAAATTCATATATTCAACAATATAATATGGTATATTAACTTATATAAAATTTTAGATTACCTGATAATTGATAATTGTAATATCATATATTCGTTAATAATATAAAAAAACTGGTTTGTTGTATTTGAAATAACTATTTTCTATTAAAAAATATCGGATTGTGGTTCCGTCCAAAAAAATATATCTCATAAATTTAATTTACTATTCTTATATGAGATTTTCAACTATGTTCTAGATTTGTTTATCATTTATTTGACATATTAACATTATTTAATATGTACGATTAATGGTTTTTAAAAAAAAATTATTATATGCAATAGAGAAATATTGATAAGGTGACTATGGTGGTTAAACTGACTCTTCAGAAAGGAAACTATGAATCTGATGAAAATTCATCTTTTTTTCGAAAAGAGTGACACGGAATATGGGTAGAAGAGATATTATGCAGATGATGAAGAATCATTTCAAGATGTGTTTCTCGAATTTCTCAAACAAAGTGATAGTCGACACTTAAAATATCAAAAAAAAAAAATTGATATTCTGTCAAAGAAGATGGATGTCATGGAGCACAACTTAGAAGAGCTTAAGACCTCTATATTGTTGGCGAAGGTGTGCGTTTGGTCAGATAGTTCTCGAACAATCCGATCATGCGCTTTTAAAAAGAAAAAGTAGTGATTTTTGGTCTTCTATGTGTACACTATATTGATTGAACTTATTTGGTTGTTGTTGTTGTTTGGTAATTAGAACCTAATATTTGCAGACTTCTTTGGATAAAGTATTTATAAACTTCTATGGAATAAATATTTGATTGTGTTATGGAATTTGATTTAATGATCCGCAATGATAACAAACAAGGAGCAAGTGAAAGCATCGATAAAGAGAAGCAAAGCAGTGTAGAATACGTTGGCACAGTAAAAAACCCAGGAGATAGATTTTTCTGTCTTACAAAATAAACAGAACACTAAAAAAGGCAGCAATGATCTTGCAACGCGCCAAAAATGCTAGATTGTGTAAATTTTGTCCCACTCAAAAATCACCATTCCAGAGAAATAGCACGATAAAAGAAATAATTCAAAACCAAAAACCTTTTGGTTGTGGATATGATCCGTTCGCTGAAGTGGACAAACAAAAAGTAAAGGTGCTCGATAATTTGTTGAAACTTGATGCGTAAGTTATCTTTTTATTATTTTTTAGAATTTTGTTGTGCAAGTTATATTGTATATTACCTCACACTAATACTCATTGTGGTATCCATTGCATTGACACTTCAAATGAATCAAACCAGTGGTTTCACACTCTCCATTGCCCAATGAAATGACTCAACGATGTGGTATATTTATGATCTTGTTATAATTGTAGACTTTATGTTATAATTGTAGACTTTAGATTATTATTGCACACTTCTGATTAGCATTGCAAACTTCTTGTTATTATTGTAGATTTCATGTTATTAATAAAAAAATTACGAGTAAATGGAGCATATGGACGCTAGGTTTAACCTTTTGAGGCTTCGTTTCAACAAGCATCTAGAATGGTTCAATAGCGATCAGATTTGCTTCGTTGATTGCATCTTCCAGATAGTTTGGTCTAGTCATCACAAGCAGTTTTTGAATTCCACCGAGAATACAGATGATTCAAGGAGATTGCTCCCTCCAGGAACATTTGACTATCATGGAGGGTAATAAACCATTTACTGCAAAACCGAAAAAACATGGAGCCTCGAATTTTATGACATTTATTCACCGCTGCATGTAATGGGTAACCATTGGGTGGCTAAGTGAATATCAATACCGATGTTTCATTTTTGGGATAAATATCGGACGTGTGATTGACGTCGTTGTCCCATTTTTAGGATAAATATTATACGCATATGCCGTGTACAAATAATTTTTTGTGTACAACGGACATACCATCATAAACACATGCACATCAATCGTCATCGCAGCTGCAATAGCATGTTCGCATGGTATTTTTTCAATATCAAACACACGACACCCACACTTATGATGATGTAAGTCAACAAAACAATCTCGCGAATCTCCTATCACATAGAACTCCCTACTATCAATGCATTGCACTTTTAGTTTGCTTGCATCATGTGAAGGTATGACCAACAAATATTTAACTCCTCGAAAGTGGAGTGTTTGTAGTTTCATAGCATTTTAACGTCTTTTACAAACCACCTTCCAAGCTTCTCCGGTATATAAAGAAAATATGAAATAGGAAACCCACGTGTTCATATTAAGGCAGAATTATAGATTCTGCAATATTGTTTGTCTTTATGTTATATCTCTCTCCCGAAAAGTAAACTCGTGACCAAAGTCGTACGTCAGCTTTTTCTAAGTAATATGCAAGGTTGTTCACTTTTCGTATTTCATCCATGTAATAGTTAAGCTATATCATCGTAAATGCATACGCAACACCTTTTATCAAGTACAATAAATGTTTTCCCTCAAACTTCGTGATTATGTTATTTTGTAGATGATAATAACATATTCCTTGGTGCTCTTTCGGAAAAACATGTGGGTGTGCCTTAATGATAGATTTATGTCTATCGAAAACTATAACCAATGGATTTTCATCTAATATACAACAACGAAAATTCGTGAAAAGCCATTCCCACGAATCATCGTTCTCAGAATCAACAATCTTGAAAGCAAACGGATATGTTTGAAAATTTTCATCTTGTTCAGTTTCCACAAGCAAAACATCTTTGTACTTTTTGGTGAGATGGGACCCATCTACCATAATAACTCTTCGGAGATAGTCAAATCCAACAATCGAGGCTCTATATGCGATGAACAAATATTTAAATCTTCTATGCTCATTGAGTTCAATAGTAGTATTAGTATCCGAATTGGTTTTCTGAATAGATTGCAAATATGTAGACAATTTTTCATATCCATCTTCAATTATTCCCCTTACCAATTCTTGAACATATATTAATGATAATCCATAAAAATATAAAACATTAACTTCATTGAGTCTTTGATATGTTTTGGAATAATTTCATAAATTATTCCAATGCGTTCCATAAACATCTTAGCGATGTATCTTGGAGTACTTTGTCTACGGTGATTCAACATGTTTGTGACTGAATATGTATGATCTTTCACAAACTTCGTCATCCAAAACGTGTTAGATTCACTAGATTTGACCGTAGCTCAAACCTTCTATGCACAATCTGCCACATACAACTGCTTCGACAACTTATAAACTTTGAAATTGAATTGCTGCATAATCGACATCCTACGAAACTATGATACCAAATTAGCTTTGCAAGGGAAACTTTGGTTCACATATAATTTTTCAATACATCACAGAGTAGAGCTTTCTCCTTGCTTGTAACATCCTTTTATCATATCTTCAACATTAAAACTGAATTTCTTATCATCTTCATTATTATCCTCATCTTTTAGTTTACCGTAAGCACTGTAATCCTCACCGTCTAAGTAAATTTTACTCTCATCTTGATCAACAATGAAATCTTCATCATCATTAGAGACGTCATCACACTCATATGAATTATTTTCACGCTTCACACATCTAGAGACACAAAAACGTATAACATGACTTTTGCATAACTCCAGTAAGTTATGAACTTTTCTATCATTTGTCACTTTCATATAAGGAGTATCGCACGACATTTTCTCTAACAACGCACGTGGTACAACATAACTTAACTCTAACACATCATATTGGCTATCAAATCCATAATCATCTTGTATCATTTCAACCAGTTCTTGATATTTGCAATCATCTTCAACTACAAACATTTTACCTCCTCTTAGATTATCCACATAAAAATTACATGTTTCTGTCATATTCCACTCTTCACAGACAACAAAGATTTGAACCATTATCTGTAACACAATTAATGAATTTTAATAGATCATTGTAGACATATTACCTAATTTGATTTCGTAAACAAAGCAGGCTTCTCGAAAAGTCTGCTTTATTACGAAGCAAACTTCTCGAGAAGTATGCTTTGTATTTCATTTAAAAAGCATAATTCTCATGAAGTCTATTTTGTATTTCACTTACAAAGCATACTTTTTGGCGGCAAAAAATATTTTGACGCCAAAATGTTAGTTTTCCGCAATTGACCATGATTTTTTTTCTAAAGCATACTTATCGAAAAGTTTGCTTTGGAAAAAATTCATGGGCAAATGCAGAAAATTAACCTTTTGTCACCAAAGTAAACATCTTGAGAAATCTGCTTTGAAAAATATTTATGGTTAATTACAGAAAACTAACCTTTTTGTCATCAAAGCAAACTTCTCGAGAAATCTGCGAAATTTATTCTGGATAAAACATACTTCTCGACAAGTCTGTTTTGGAAAAAATTAATGGTCAATTGTAGAAAACTAATATTTTTCGTCATCAAAGCTTTTTTCTTTCTTGACAAATCATACTTCTCGAGAAGTATGTTTTGAAATACAATACAAAGCAGATTTCTCGAGAAATCTGCGATCTGAAACGAGAAAATCATAGCCAAAACACGAAAACTAACCTTGGATCTTGTTTTTTTGTAGCTGAGCGACTTCAAAGATGACCGATATAGACTTCCAGAAACTTAATTTAACATATAGTGATGAACTTTTGTAAAGTTAGAAGCTTTTGAAGATAATGTGAAGAGAGAAATGAGAAGAAATTGTGAGAGAAAATGAAAAATGTTGAGATAAATAAGATTTGGTGAATGAATAGAGATAAATGGTGGGTGTGTCAATGACATTAAGAGCTCTTAACAATCAACAACAATGATTGTTGTGCAATGAAAAATATGGCATTATCGTAATATTTTTGAGAAGTTTGTTTATAATGGTCTTTTGTATTTTTTTTAATTATAAAGTAATGATAAAATTATAAATAAAATTATTGTTATAGAATAAAAAAAGATAAATGTTGATTTTGTAAATATAAATTTAATAAAGTTAATCTTACATTTGGACAAAAAAATTTAGGTTACTTTTACATATGGTCGTTTTTTTAAAAGCAATTCTATCTTTTTTTTCTTTAAAGGTTTAGTTAATGGTTTGCCTAAACCTAACAAAATTTACTAAAGTTTTAATGGATAGAGAAGATTATGAAGTTTTTTTGGCCAATTCGTTAAACTTTAAAGTTTTTATGAACTTTTTCCCATTGTATGATAGTGCTTTTTTATATTATAGACGATTTTGCTCTCAATTTTTGCTATGCAATTTTCCTGAATTATGCTATGCAAAATTCATGTACTTGGGACCATACCATAAAACAGAAATAACCCATCGTAAACACAAGAATCAAATTGATTTACGACCAAAACATTTTCTTGACGCATTCAAGAAAGCAGATGAGATTAATCTATTTGAGGAAAATACATTTCTCTATATTGCATGAACCAAATGTAAATGTGTAACGGTATTTGAATCAATACCTTTACACTCTCGAGTCTATGAAGCAAAAAACATGCGACATGCTCGCTTTGCTTCACAACATTTACACTTAAGACAATACAAATGTTAGCTAAAGAAACCGTCTCTTTCACACAAATTGAATGAATCATGCAGATCCCAAACTTAAGGATCTCTGCAATTTACTCGGGTTTATAGAAGCTAGTTCGATGTAATCTTGTTTGTCAAAAGGGTTTTAACATCTTCTTATCTTTTACTTTTGTTGTCCAACCATTGCCTTAAGCTTCTCCTCCAAAATGTCCTTCTCGAGACCGTACATTCTGTTCAAAGCATGCATATTCTCAAGGGTCTCGCTCAGTGTTCTACTGTCGCTACCGTCACATCTCAAATGCTGCATTGGACCGTGTAAGAATCTGTTCACAATGCCTCGGCTTAAGTCATCAACCGCTCTAGTAGTTTTCTTGTTGATGTCATCTCCCATTTTGGACAAGCACTTCTCGAGCTCAGCGACTCTGATTCTCTCTGCGTAAGCCCGTAATTTCTTGATCGTTGGAACCGTCTCTAATGAATCCCTCCATGCTTGAAACTGGTTTGATTCCTCAGTGATTATGGCTTGAGCTTCCATTGCTTTCCTCAACCTGTCTTCTTTATTAGCAGCAACAACTTCCTTGAGGTCGTCCACATTGTAAACCCGTGAAGTTTCTACTTCATTGACACAAGACCCGACATTTCTTGGAACAGAGATGTCAACAAAAAGTCTCATCTCTCCAACTTGTGGACAGGCGGGAGGGAGACTCTCTACGTGCTCCTTTAAGAACAATGGCGTCTCAGATGCTGTGCTGGTAAACACTACATCCGCTTCTGCAGCACAAACTAGCATCTCATCAAGAGGACGATATATAATCTCAATACCAGGCATCTCCTCACGGATTGCTTTAACTTTCTCTTCACTTCTGTTGACCACCACCATTTTTGTGCAACCTTTGGCTACCAAATGCTTTATCACAAGCTTTCCCATCTTACCTGCACCAATTATCAACATCCTAGCATCCGCATGGGAAGATTCAGGAAGCTTCATTAGAGCAAGTTCAACAGCAGCTGAGCTAACTGAAACAGCCCCAGCAGCAATGTTTGTCTCTGTTCTGACACGCTTTCCAACGGTTATCGCGTGTTTAAACAGCCCACTGATATTCCTCCCAAAGCCATTCACTCCTTGACCAACTTTAACAACTTGTTTCACCTGAGCAAGGATCTGACCTTCTCCTAGGACAAGAGAGTCGAGACCTGCTGAGACTTCAAAAATATGTTGTGTAGCATCCTTGTTATACAACAGAAAACGGTGCTGACAAATCTCTGAAACTGGGATTCCACTCGTCTGCAATAAAGAAAAAACAATCTGTCAAATAGTTGCTACAAATTTGTAACAAGCATGAAACACACTTAGATAAACAGATTGAGTATGAATCTCACTACGTCAGCAAAGAAATAAACACATGTTTTCTTCATTCCTAGACATGTAACTTCAATTTCCGTTGTATTTTAAACGAACAAAGACCACTCTTGACGTGTTCTAAAGCATTAGAAACACTCCCACAATAGAACTAAAACCACATCCAAAGTACCACAAAAAGACCAATAAAAGCTTAGCGAGAAAAATTCAAAAGAGACACCTTTGACATCCATTCAGTAACTTCTTTCACTCCACGGTGCTGAGATAACGCTAAAACATATATCTCCATACGGTTACAGGTACTGAGTACAGCAGCCTCTTCGATATGATTCAAACTGCACAATTCACCAATAGCTCGTGGCCACTCAGCCTCCGGAATAGCAAGCTTCTCACGCATCTCAACAGGAGCTGTGTGAATGCTAAGTCCGATCACCACAATGCTGCTTCTTTCCTTTGTATATCCTAAATACCGTAAAAGAGAACAAATTCATTACAAATTTGCTTTCAGTATAATTACAATGTCGTTCACATTGCTTTCAAATCATAACATAAAACATAACTCGAAAAACGAAATTCACCCACAAAAGATTCAAACTTGAGAAGCTAAAACGAATTAGTTTTTGAGAAAGAGAAAAAAATCAAAATTCTCAATCCTCACTCTCAAAACTAAAAAAAAAAACTAAAACTGGAATCGAGCCCATAAAGAGAATAGGAGAGAAAGCATACTATCAGCTGCAGAGTTCTTGAGTTGCTCAAGGGCTGAGATGCTTGCTGCATCAGACACAGAATCAGACGCAGAAAGCTCGCAACGAGCTCTCTGGATCAGACCACGCCTATTCCTACTGTTTCTCGGAAGAGCACGAACACCATTAAGACCCAATAGCGTCTGCGAATTAGAAGACGAAGAAGAAGACAAATTAGGGTGATTCAGTAAAGTCTCAAGCTTCGGGCAACCAACGAAGGCAATCGAAACCGCCATTGAAACCAATCTCAATCTCGCTCTTTGTCTACAAACCCAAACCCTAGAGATCAGGAATCGAGCAGAGACAGAGAGGGATGGTGCGATGGGGAAGAAGAGATCGTTTGTGAGAATAATTGGGCTCGGAGAATGAGAAAAATCAAATCTTGAAAAGGTGAATTATGGGTCGGGTCAAGCCGGTTCGTGTCGAAACTGGGGATTTTGATTGGATGAAAATCTAAAGAGATGTGTGAAAAATTTGGAAATGGAGAGATTGAAAGTTTTCAGATTATGATGAAATGTGATTGGCGGGTGGAGAACACGATTTATCCACGACTCGTTGCTTATTGGTGGCGTTTGTTTTTCCACGGCAACTTTTTTATTTTTTTGTTTTATTATAATTATAGTTTATTTCCTATCACACTTGTGACTCCGGTGAGATCTATGCTTTAAAAAAAATTATTTTTTGTTATAAGAAAATAAAATTGGAAAAAATATGTGTGCCTACAAATGCTCCCAATATCGGAAAGGAATCTACGTAGATTTAAGAGAATTACTAGATTTATACTAACGATCACGTTCTGCATGTAGAATTTTTTTTTGGGTTGTAAATTATATAATATTATTTATTATTAAATATGAAGTAGATAGTTATAAAATTTTAAACTTTATTTAAAATTATTTTTAATATTAATTGTTGTATATATCAATTTAAAAAATAAAAATAATTATTTTTTACGAATTTAATAATATTTTTTGATTAGTGACTAAAATATATTATTTCTCCAATCAAATTAATAATAATGATATATATTATAATTATTCTAATAATTTAAATGTATTTATATATTTATTTGAAATTTAATGTGATGATAACACGATATTTCTATTAATAATAAGATTATTTTTTAAAAAAATATTTATCAAATAATATATTAGAGATATGAAAATATGATAAGTTCAAAAATAATAAATCTTGAAGTCATGAATTAAAATTGAAAGCTAAATAGTTATACTTTTAATCATCAACTAACTTTAATTTTGGAATATTTTTAATGCATCACCAAATAGTAATACTTTTAATCATATATTTATTTAATAAATTTAAATAAAATACGAAGTTAATTTTATGAATAAAATAGTATAAATAATATTATTTGTTTATATAAGTGAATATTTTTTATAACACATAATTTAAATGCTAAAATAATTATTTGATTAACTCAAAATAATTTGAACTAACGAGTAGGTAGACGACCCACCCGACCAAGATAGGCCGCAACACAAAATCCTCATTCATTGAGTCATCCGACCGAATCATCACTCCGGACCAGAGATCCATAGACCGGCCTACCACTAGAAGTATATTGTTCACACATTTTATCTTGTCTTAGACTAGCCCACGAATGCACCATCAGATTGAGCATTGATCGTATCACGAGAAAAAATGTAATCGAAAAGACACATGAACTTGTTTTGTTGAATTTAAACCCAACCATGAATACATCAACCTAAATTTGATCCAACATATGTTCTTTACCTATCTAGGATATAATGAAATGGATCCAACTCCAGTAGTTGACCAGACGCGGTCCTGAACCACCCATCTAGTCGACGATACCAAAATTTGATTTATTTGGAATTTTTCGTATTTGAAAGTCTTCAATTGTATCCTTGGCACTGATGACACTTTTTCTTAGATTCCTAAACTATCAAGGATGTCCTAAGTTGCACAAGACTTATTTTTAGATCCATAAAGTATCAAGGTTACTGATATTATTATGTTGCTAAGGAATAGTGATCATAGATATGATTTGTATAATGTACAAGATTGTAAATCACTCAGTTCGTTAATCATGTAATTGAGACAAGGATTATAAAGGAGAATGGTAATTTAGTTGGTGAAAATGTCTTAATCCCTAGAATATTTGTGTCTCCGTCCAAAACTATTTTTTTTATTATGCGTTAAGAAACAATTTTCTATACACTACAAGAAAACAAATATTTTACTACTGAAGTATTAGTCGCAAATCTGTCGCACTATTTAAAATAGCAATTAATTTGTGATTACCTAAACCATCACAAATCAATCATCATAAAATTAAATCATTGTCACTAAATTAAGACTAATTTACAACTACATAAAACGTCGGAAATATGCAACTATATTTTCAACTGCCTTGTTGTCGATCTACTTTGCAAATATTGTGGTACTATGTCTTTGTCGTTGCATATTTTACGACTAAAATGCAACTGCAAAGTTATTACCACTGTAAATCGTAGTGGCAAAACAGTCGTAAAATATGCAACTACGATGACTAATTTAGTTGTCGTTGAGTTCTAATCGCATATTAGTAACAAAATTTAGCGATTTATTTGTGACTGCGGTTATGGTGACTATATCATCAGTCACAAAAGGGTTTCACAAAACTTGTGCGACTACTTTGCAACAGAATTTTTGATCGAAATTATTATAGTCGCAAAATAGTCAAAAAAATTTGCGATCACAAAACGACTAGATTGGGTTCCTTTTTGTGACAATTTGCAACCGTGCTCAAAACGTGGTGGCAAAACATTTACAAGATGTGCGAATACGAAGCGAATACACAAGCTATATCTAGCTATTGTAGCCGCTAGGTGGTCACAACTTATTGTGACTCAATTGCAACCCTTGTATGAAATTTTAAAAAATCAAAATCTATAATTTAATTTTTAGAATTTATATTGTTAACTAAAATTATATTTATAATTTTAAATAATCAAATAAAATAAATTTCTTAATTTAAAAAATAAATATCAATAATATAAATCCACAAAATAAAGTTAAATATTTACATAAACTGTTTCCTAAACATAAATTATAAAAAATACAATATACAATCTAGTTATTATCTCGTGGAGTCTGAAATGAAAATCTCGGTGAATAAAATATGGGAAACTTACTAATCTACCCTAAGAAATTAGTGTATTTACTAGACTACCCTACAAAGTTTTTTAATTACTAGAATACCTTTTTCATACTTTTCGTACCAAAACTGCCTTTATTCGCATTTGATAAGAAAAACGTAATTACAATTATGCTATTATTTCAGCCACAATATTATAAAAATCTGCCAAATAAATCTGCTGATGTCTTCACGGTAGTTATATAGCAATGGTTGATTTACTGTGGCTGATTTTGGAGGTCGGCAGATTTTCGTACTTACTTATGGAAAAGCAGACTTATAAACTTATCGATATAGCAGAATGACGGAAAGCGACTGACTTAAGTGAAATCTCACATATTTATCAAATATTTATAGCAGATTTCTGAAAATTTTGAATGATTTATGAAATATAGGCAGACTTATAACTTCATAATGGCGGCTAATTTATGTAATAATTTCTTTTTAACCGTTGACTTATGAGCTAATGAATTTTGGATTTAATGACTAAGATACCATTACATTATGACTGACTTACTATATGATACCACAGACTTATAAAATATAGTAGATTTAATGACTCTAACAGCAGAGTTTCATATTGAAATGATATAGACAAAAGTTTACTACACTACCCTAACAACTCCGGCAGATTTATGAAACAAGTTTTATGGCAGATTTTCATTACATTTGCTCTGTATTTATATATTAGGTCCTTGAAATTCGAATATTATGTGAAAACCCAAGCGTCTCTAACCTAAATTAGGGTTGCCGCCATTCACCTCCATTGTTGCGAGTAAGCTTATTTTCATACATAAATTTTTGGCAATACCGTTTAAACAAAGATTTCATGTATATATTTTTGAAGAAAAAACAACTACTGAAATTTTGGCTCAAGTTTGTTCTATAAGTATGTCGTTGTAAGTCAACTATATCCGTAAATTATCGTTAACATAAATATGCCGATAAATCTGCCATAAATACATGATAAATCTGCCATAAATATATGATAAATCTGTCATGACATACATAAAAATTCAAAAAGATTTTAGTAATAACATATCAAATAACCCGACAAAAATGCAAATGACGAATTCGGAGACGATTTCGCAGATGAATTCACAGCCACAGCAGAATCGCTGGATTACGATGGAAGACGAAGAGTCACCTGGAACAACGACAATGGAAAGCACAACAAACACAACAATGGACGACGACGACGTGAAAAATAGAGAGAAAACACCGTGAGAGAGAGTACCGCGAAAGAGAAGAGAAAGATAGAAGATGAGAAAGAGAGAAGAGAGAGAGAAGAGAGAGAGAAAAGAGAGAAGATAGAGAGAAGATAGAGAGAAGATAGAGAGAAGAGAGAGAGAAGAGAGAAAGAAGAGAGAGAAGAGAGAGAGAAGAGAGAGAGAGAAGAGAGAGAGAAGAGAAAGAGAAAGAAGAAGAGAGAGAGAAGAGAAAGAGATGAGAGAAGAGTGATAGGAGAGAGAGAAGAGAGAAAGAAGAGAGAGAAAAAAAATATTTCCCTCTCCTTCTCAAATATTTTTATTAAATATTTTAAAATATATTATTTTATTAATTAAATAATTTAATAATAAAAAGATAAACGACTTTTTCCACAAACATGTTTTTGGCTGGTAAAGTAATAATATTGGGTAAAATTTAGGATATTTGAAATAATTCCTCATAAAACATCGGTGCTTCAGTTGAGGGTTCGGGAGATGTCATATTTACTAGAACATTGGCGGAAATATATGTAGAAAACTAGGATATGTGGTGTCGAGCGGTTTCAACAAATTGCACATCCAGAGCCAGTCCTAAATTTAATAGGGCCGCAAGCAAAAAAATGGGCCGTTTTATACTACAAAAAAAATTGGGCCGTTCTAATTTGTAAAATTTTTTGTTGTTAGAAGCACTCAAACTGAAGAACTCAAGGAAATAGTTTACTTTTATTTACCATTTGTGCTAAGAATACTTTTGAAATAAAGGCTAATTTTTTTATATTAACATTGAGGATCGTAAGTACGGGCTTGCTTTACTTGGACCCAGGCCTGGCCCTCTGCATCATGTCGTTCTTGCTCAGCAGCAAGTTTGGCATCCATACGAGAGCATTAGCAGTGGCTTACTCTTTGATTTGGCGTTAAGCAGCCTATAAATGTTCTTACATTCGGAAAAGTTCCAAAGAACTGCTTGTCCCATAGCATTCTTTTCTTTTTCCGGTATTATGAATAGAGTAAGACTTCCAAATCCATAATGACGTCATCTCTCATTATGGAACATTGGACTACAGTAAAAATAAAATAAAATAAATTACATTAATTAAATATAAATAATAACATGGTTTTTCTACTTGACTGGATATTTCATTCATTTATTATATCATCTCTAAATAGAGCGAGTTACCATCAAAGATCTCACAAGGATTGCCGAAGATCTGTCTTGTCAATCGATATTTTTTCTTTCAGATTTTTTTCATATGTTTCATCAATTGCCTTTGCCTTCATGCCAACATATGTCTCGTTTGCCCATGTGTATGCATTTTTATAAAAAAAATTTCCAATGGAAACTGGTCATCCGAAGTCATTTTTCTAAAAAGATATATAAAAATGATAAGGAAATAAAAGTTAAAAAAATATTTTAAAATTTAAATTACGTACCATTTCTTTTTCAATTTGTAAATATGATTTTTTTATCTGCAAGTGTTTGTGGGGTCCAACGAGATCACAGGAAGAATTTTAATTGTTACATGCATTACTACTCCTTTTGTGAGTCTCCAATGTAATCCAAAAATTTGTTATTGTTTTGTACAAAAACGGAAAAATCCACTTGAGACGTTTGTCGATAGTGTGAACTGTACTTATCATTTGTTTTATCTGTCAAATGCAAACAGTTTTAATTTTGCGCATAGACAAAGTGATCACAAGATCTCAATTGTATGTTTGATAGTCACCACAATCGTAGTGGCAAGTGAGTCGTTAAATTTTACTACTAATATGCCAGTGCAATTAAACAACAACTAAATTTGTTGCATCATAGTTGCATATTTTTGACTATTTTTGCCACTACGGTTTACAGTGGTAATAACTTTGTAGTTACACTTTAGTCGCAAAATTTCTAACAACAAAGACGTAGTGGCATAATGGTCGCAAAGTAGAGCGATAATGTGACAGTCACAAATGTAGTTGCATATTTACGATATTTTATATAGTCGCATATTTGCAATATTTTATGTAGTCGCAAATTGGTTTCAGTTTAGTACTCACAAAGCGACAATTTAGTTGTGCGACAAATGATTTGTGATGAATTCGGATAGTTACAAAGTGGTCGCTATTTTGAATAGCACGACGAATTTGGGACTAATACTATAATTGCAAAATGCTTCTTTTTGTCAATTATAGTTATTACTTTTACATGTGTATTGGGTTGCTCATGTTTTAATCAAAATCCAATTATACAGTTTTAAATTTTATAAAATTATATTTTAATATGTATTTTAATTGTACAAAAATATAGTAAAAAGAACAAAAAATTACCGTGTATTGAATGCAATTTTACAGCAAAATCATGATTTGTGAAATTTTAGAGATATTTACAAAGTTCGTGTAAAATTAAGGTGCAATCAATTCGTTTGTGTAGTACAATAGAGATGACTAAAGTTTGCATGGAAAAACCGTGGACAACATAAGTTTGTGTGGTATAATAGTGTCGTCCTAAAAATTAATGGTTAGAAATGTATTATATATAAATGTATGATTTTTAATATACAACCGTAGCAAAATATAGTTCAAATGTAATTTAATTTTAAAATTAAAACATAATCATATTATAAATTAAAAAATATAATTTTGATAGTTTTAAATACATAATTCAAACATAAAATTCTTTATATAGTATAATACATATATCATATCGATCAAATATAATAATTATCCAATTTTAAAATATGTTATATATATGGAAGACGTAGGTAAAATTTTAGTTACATTTATTTTTGTTGATTTCTTATTTTTTTTAGACCTTAGAAATGTTTTGTTTTGAGTCTATATAAGCACAGTTCATTGCTCATTTGAAAGTTCCCTTCATGTTCAAATTATTTAATAAAACGTTGTTTATTTTTGTGCTTTTGTCATTTCAAACCCTTGATGAGATTTCATTGTTTTGGATTGTTACGTTTCTAGATTGTTTGTGAAGTTCAAACAGTAGAGTTCGTGTGTTGTTGTGGATTCAATAATCAACGACAAAACCCTTTATCTCCCATCATCACCATCCCACCATCCATTTCAATGAGAAAATGGAGAATAAGAGGAAAAACGTTTCTGATTTTTATTATGATTTTTTTTGATGATTACAAGTCGAGCATCAAGGCTCTTTTATAGAGTTAGTTTCACCATACAATACTCGACATGTGTTTATATTTCATTGGTTAAATTTCTCCTAGGGATTGTAATGTATCAAAACGATTTTTGACAAAACGGTTTTGCAGAGCCAGCTAGAGCCGTGCAGATTCCCTTCCTGCAGAGCACCCGTTTGTTGCAAGGGAGGAAGAAGAAGCAGCTGGAACAATCTTTGACTGATTTGGGCTTGTGGCATATTTTGTTGGGCTCATGTTGGGTTGAGAGTGTGACAAATTGTGGCCTGTACTGATGTTGTCGAAGTCCTCTTCTTCTCCATCGTTTGTGTTCTGCAAATTTGAAGCAGAAACATCAATACCCCCGCTCAAACTCGTGGTGGGTGGAAATCCAACACCGAGTTTGGTTCGGAGCAGAATAAAGCTGGAGCGTGGCAGAGGCTTTGTGAAGGTGTCAGCTAATTGAAGAGCAGCTGGAAGATGACGTGTTTCAATGGCACCAAGCGCCACTCTTTCCCGTATATAATGGTAATCTGTTTCAAAATGTTTGGACCGGTTATGAAAAGTGGGATTGGTGGTCAAATACACAGCAGAGAGGTTGTCACAGTGTAGAACAGCAGGCTTTGGTTGAGGAATAGCAAGATCCCGAAGAATCAATGTGATCCAAGTAAGCTCGGCTGCTGTATCTGCTAAGGCCCGGTACTCTGCTTCTGTGGAAGAGCGAGACACAGATTTTTGTCGTTTGGCACACCAGAAAACAATTGTGGAACCAAGAAATGTGCAAAACCAGTGGTAGAACGACGAGTGGATTTGCAACCAGCCCAGTCGCTATCACTATATGCAGTAAGCGAAAGATCCATGGTCCGATTAAGATGAATTCCAAGTGACGTAGTACCACGCAAATAACGCAAGATGCGTTTGAGTAAGGTGAAGTCATCTTTGGTTGGAGAATGCATCCGTTGACATACAAAATTTACGGCAAACTGAATATCAAGTCGCGTAAGTGTGAGATACTGTAACTTGCCAGCAAGACAGCGGAAGAAGGTTGGTTCAGCAAAATTTTCAGAACCAGAAGGTGTAGCCTCAATGCGGGTTGGAAGTGGTGTGGGCATTGGATTACATGTAGCCATATTAGCCTGCAAGAGAATTTATTCAGTGTATTTCTTCTGACTGAGAAAGAGCCCTCCTTTATGTGACTCAACTTGTATACCCAGAAAATAATGGAGGCTACCCAAATCCTTCATAGCAAACTGCACACTTAATTCCTTAGTAAACGTTTGAAGCAGAACATCATTATTCCCAGTAAGAATGATGTCATCTACATAAAGAAGTAAAACCATTGTGCAATCATTTTGATGATAGACAAACATTGACGGATCAGCCTTGCTACAAGTGAAACCATACTCCAAAAGGAAGGTACTAAACTTGTTAAACCAAGCCCGGGGAGCTTGTTTTAAACCATAGATTGCTTTATTGAGTTTGCAAACATAGGATGGGTACCTGGGATCTTCAAATCCAGGAGGTTGAGCCATGAAAACATCCTCATGAAGATCTCCGTGAAGAAAAGCATTCTTGACGTCTAGTTGAGTAATGCGCCAATTTTTTGATGTTGCAACAGTGAGTACAATTCGTATAGTTGCAGTACGTACAACAGGACTGTAAGTCTCCAAGAAATCAACACCTTCTTCCTGATCATAACCCTTGGCAACCAATCGCGCTTTAAGTTTATCAAGAGAGCCATCAGATTTTAACTTAGTACGGAAGACCCAGCGACTGCCTAATACATTCATATTTTCAGTAGGTGGAACAAGATCAAATGTTCTGGTTTGATGAAATGATTCCATCTCCTCACGTATGGCTGCAGTCCATTGAGCATCTTTAAGTGCAGAAGCAACACTCTTGGGCTCAACAGGAATATTTTTTGTTGTAAGAAGACAGTAACGAGGATTGGGCTTCCGAATGCCATCCTTATGCCTTGTAATCATTGGATGGACATTAGTTGTGGCTGGAAGGATTTCTTCCACATGTTCCAAGTCCTCTTCTTCCTCATGTTCTGTTTGTGACTCCTCTGCTACAGAATCAGAAAGATTAAGTTGATCAGTAGGTGTACTTGAAACAGAATCATGAATTACTTGAGAAGAAGGACGGGAAGATCTGTCAATTGTTGGTAATTCAGTGAAAACAACAGGCTGAGCAGAAGAAACAGGCTGTTGTGGAGAGGAAGATTGCCAAGCTTGAAGAATTTTTGTGTTGTAGCTTGGAATGAGATGCGAGTACCGATCAACAAAAGGAAAGGACTGCTCATCAAAAACAGCATGTCTTGTGATATAGACTCGGCCAGATGGTGGGTAAAGGCATCTATAGCCTTTATAATTGGCATTATATCCCAAAAAAACGCATCTTAGAGACCGTGGCTCAAACTTGTGCTCAGTATATGGGCGCAAACAAGGATAACAGGAGCTACCAAACACACGTAGAGCTGAGTACTCAGGTTGGCGTTGAAACAGCAACTGATATGGAGTTTTGAATGTGATGGCAGCTGAAGGTAGTAGATTAATAATGTAGTTGGCAGTAAAGAACGCCTCTACCCAATATTGAAGTGGGACTTTGCTGTTGAAGAGCATAGAAAGACTTAATTCCGTGAGATGACGGTGCTTTCTTTCAGCTAATCCGTTTTGTTCCGGAGTATGTGGACAAGAGAGCTGATGCTTAATACCACAAGCAGAAAGATGTTGTTTGAAAACATTACTTGTAAATTCCCCACCACCATCACTTTGGAAGATCTTGATTTTTTTTATCAAATTGGTTTTCCACTAATCGTTGAAATTGCAGAAAAATTCCATAGAAATCAGATTTGTGTCGTAAAGGGAAAAACCAACTAAAACGAGAATAACTGTCCACAAATATTGCATAATATTTGAATCCTTGAACTGAAGCAACAGGAGAAGGTCCCCATAAGTCACAATGTATTTTAGACAAAGATTCTGAAGCAGTAGACAATGAAGCAGAAAAAGGAAGTTTCATACTTTTGCCCATTTGGCAAGGTTCACAAATGGGGGTCTTTGTGGTCTTATTAAATGAAATCGCCTTGCTGGAATGAAGGTGTTGGAGGATTTGTGCACTTGTGTGACCAAGCCATTGATGCCAAGTAGAATAATCAGCGGCTTGTTGGCGATTGGAGTAGAAAGTGACAAAATTTGTATCCTCCAACACGTATAAGCCATTACGTCGTGGCCCTTGTGTGAGAATTTTCTGCGTTGCTAGATCCAGAATGCACACCTTTGATGCATCAAAAAAGACAGCACATGGGAAGTCTTCACATAATTTAGAAATAGACAACAAAGATTTTTTGATGGAGGGACATACCAACACATCATGTAATGGTATATTACCTGATGAGGATGAAAGAACAGTAGAGCCAACATGTGTGATAGGAAGCAATGAACCATTTGCAACCATAACAGTATCTGATCCATTATATGGCGTGGAGTGTTGTAATGTTGCAGGGGAATCAACAATGTGGGTAGATGCCCCTGAATCCGGATACCATTCAGAACCAGATGAATTTGAGACCTGCAAGGCAGCTAAAGCTTGGGGAAATTCATCACTCTGATAAGTATTATTAAACCGATTCCAACATTTGAGAGCGGAATGCCCTGTTTTGCCACAAATCTGACACGTTACCCTCTGCTGATTGGAACCATTTTTGGCTGGACTAGATTGTGTGACTTGCTGGTGGAAACCTCTGCCCCTGGATGAGTAGCCTCCACGGCCACGATAAGAACCAAATCGAGCACCCCGTCCTCTATTATAACTAGGAGGAGCATTAGAGATAAAGTGTTGCTCTGTTTGAAAGGCCAAATGAGGTGTTATCGCTGAAGCTGGTTCTCTAGACTGCAATCGCTTATCAAAATTTCCAACGGTTGAGACAGCATCATTAAATGTTGGTGATGGATAACGAGAGAGAGAATCCTCAACAACCGTAAGAATGGGATCATATTCCTTATCCAACCCATTCAAAAAAGTAAATATCTTCATGGATTCATCTATTGGTTGCCCAATAGAGCTCAACTGATCGCATATGGCTCGAAAAACTCGACAGTATTCAGCAAATGTTTTATCAGCCTTAGTGATGCTCTGTAATGTTCTTCTTAGCTCAAAAACTCGTGATGCAGAGCTTTTATTAAAGTTTTCAGCTAAAGCAAGCCATATGTCATGAGAAGAAGGGAGATTAAAGACATACCCAAGAACTTCTTCACTCAACGTGCCCAAGAGCCATGATCGAACCAGTTGGTCTGTGCAATACCAGTCATCATACTTTGGGTTTGTCACGATTTCAACAGTGTCTCCGTTTCGAACCTCCATTGTCATGGGAGGTGGAAGCTGTCGACCATTAACAAAACCCAAGAGTTTCTGACTGCTAAGCAGCGACTCAAACTGTGTTTTCCACATAAGATAATTACGATCATTGAGCTTGAGCGTTACAGAACTTGAAACATGGACTCCCGAAGGAAAGGGAAAGGTATGAGCATTTTCTTCCATTGAACCTGTTAGGGTTTCTCAGAAAGCTCTGATAACATGAGAAAATGGAGAATAAGAGGAAAAACGTTTCTGATTTTTATTATGATTTTTCTTGATGATTACAAGTCGAGCATCAAGGCTCTTTTATAGAGTTATTTTCACCATACAATACTCGACATGTGTTTATATTTCATTGGTTAAGTTTCTCCTAGGGATTGTAATGTATCAAAACGATTTTTGACAAAACGTTTTTGCAGAGCCAGCTGGAGCCGTGCAGATTCTCTTCCTGTAGAGCACCCGTTTGTTGCAAGGGAGGAAGAAGAAGCAGCTGGAACAATCTTTGACTGATTTGGGCTTGTGGCATATTTTGTTGGGCTCATGCTGGGTTGAGAGTGTGACAAATTGTGGTCTGTACTGATGTTGTCGAAGTCCTCTTCTTCTCCATCGTTTGTGTTCTGCAAATTTGAAGCAGAAACATCAATATTCAAGACGTATATTTTAACATCATTATAAATAAATTTGGTGATTGTAATCTTATATCATGAAGTAAATTTTATTTTATCGATTTTAATTGTGCTTTTATTTAAAAATAGTATTTGAATCTTTCTAACACAAAAGACTAGAACGTAGATTTTAGTTTTTGTCTAGTAATAGATTTTTTATTCAAAAATTAGTTTTCCTCAATTTGTAGAAAATCTATTCTATTAAAATCATAATTAAATAAAGGACAATTGATTAATTTAGCACTAAATAATGTTTTAGTGATTAAATTAATATCACAAATCTAAACTCCCACAAATAGCATTTTTTAAAATGAAAAAACTAAAATAACTTTATTTATCTTTAAATATAATTTTCTGCAAATTTTTTAAATCATCTGAGGAGGGGGATCAAACCTTGGACTCTTATATAAAAAAGGAGTGTGTAACCAATATACTACTGTAATTAATCGACATATAAACATTTTGTTTTGTATATATATATTTGTTTTTAGTTTAAATTATACTTTTGTGTTTACATCATAAACTTATTTTCATGTTTACATCATAAACTTATCTTCATGTTTAAGTTTTTTCAATGGTATCTTAAGAAATCTTTTAAATTTTGGTGATTACAAAATTATTCTCTTCTAATTTCAGGATGTTGATGTGAAAATTCTCGTATAGTAAGATTGAACGCATTAATGAGTTTTTGAGAGAGATGCAAACCTATTTTTTTCCCTTTTTTGATGACGAAAACCGATGTCAATTGTTTTGTTTTTGTGCTCAAAATGATTGAATGTCATTCAATGGACATTGTAGATATCTCAAATACAAGATGCCGCAGAAGAAGACATAAGAACGAAGCTGACATTTGACATCTTTCATAAGTTTGGTGATAAATCTTAGTTTGGACATTTTCATTTTGATGTTTTCGTTTATAACTTGTATGTGTGATTGTTGATAAATATTTTTGCTGATATTTTTTGGATAAACACTCTTGCTGGTGTTTTTTGGATAAACACTCTTACTCATTTAATTTCACGTTTTAGGAAAGAATTCTTAAAACGTAAGAGATACTTCCTAAATTTGCATAAATTATTCCTAAATTTTGTATAAAATGTGACTACTAACCTAAATTAATCAAAGATTTCTTAATATTAAGGAAGTGTCTCCTAAATAAAATAATTAAATAAAAAAAAACTTAAAGTAACAATTAGGTAAATCGAACTTGAGACAATTGGATGAAAAAAAAATGTGTAACCAATACGCTGCTGTAACTAATCAACATATAACATTTTGTTTACTATATATACACTATTTTAATTAAAATAGCAAAAACTTTATTAATAGCTCTAGAGGGGGATCGAACCTTCGACAAAGTTTGGGAGAAAAAAATGTGTAACCAATATGATCGTATAGCTAATCAACATATTATATTTTATTTAATATATATACACTCGTTTAATTAAAATAGCAAAATCTTTATTTGGAAAGGAAATAGAACCTTAACTAAAATTAATGATATTTTAGTCTTTTTTTATTTGTTAAAATGTTATCCATGTGAGGTTTTGAATTGAATGTTATTATTGACATTAAAACTTTATTTAATGCTAATATATGGTCTTTTGAATAAAAACATGATTGAGAAAAATAACAACGACAATCTATTTTAAAAAACCACAAACAATCAAAGTGGGATCCTACATTTCGGTAACCACATTGATCTCTTATTATTATAACAACAAGAAGAAAAAAAGATTTAATTGGAGGCTTAATACTCATTTTAAATTTCTTTTTAATTCTTCATAGCATTGCCACCACTTATGTCGCCGTTGGGAAACTCATCAGAAGAAGTCAAGAAACGAAAAATCTCCCAATAAAACTTAAAGGATATTTCTGTCTCTTCCAAACAATGATTCTTCTCTTCTCTCGTCCACATCTGCACATTCAACAAAAAAATATGCTTTACAATTAATGAATGCACCAAACTTTAATATTTTTTCTTAGGTTTAGTTCCGTCAACTATACGAATTTATACGATTAAATCTATTTGTACTCGTATTTTTTGAGTTTTCATTTATCTATATAAACTATATTTTTATTTCATAAGCTACATAAATTTTCTAAATTACTACAATTATACAAATTCTGTCAAAGTTTACAGGTTAAATCGCTATTAAACCTAGTTTTAATTCAAAAACTTACTTTTAACTTGGATTTATTTCAAAGTTAAAACCATATTTTCGAATCAAAACAAGATTTAATAGTGATTTAACGTATAAACGTTAACGGAATTTATATGATTGCAATAATTTTTGAAATTTATATAATTTACGGAAAAAACACAGTTTATTTAGTTAAAAAAATTCGAAAATATAATAAAATTATAGGTTTATTCGCATAAATTCATTTAGTTGACGGAAGTAAATCATTCTTTCTTAACATGCAGTAAGGTTAAGTTCTATACCTCAGCAACTTAGTTGATGGAAGTAAATCATTCTTTCTTAACATGCAGTAAGGTTAAGTTCTATACCTCAGCAACATTGTTCAATTCTTCCTTCACGTTCTTTAGCAATTCTGAAAGTTCGTCGTCCCATTTGTAGAACTCGAGTTCTTTATTGTCAAGTATGCTCTCAGATACCTACAAAAGTTATAAGAAAGTTGTTATAAGAGAGGCTTCAAGTGAGGTTTTTGGCGAAGAAAGTTGGTTTTTTTTTCTTTAACCTTTGTCCCAATCTTTCGACCACCGGCACTATGTGCAAAGTAGATGTTGTAGAAGTGACAAATGAAAGCTGGAGGATCCTTCTCTGCTATATCCTTTAAATACTCAGAATATGCTTTGCCAGGAGCCATTGATACTGGAATTTTGTAACCTTGTTCCTTGAACCACTCCAAGTCCTTTCTCAAATTCTCTGCTCTTTCCAATCCCGTATTTTTGAATCCGGCATCTACAGAACAAAAACAGACAAGAGATTTTGAAAAGGTTACACAAGCAAAAATAAAATACATGCTACTATGAGTAGAGACTGTCCTGAAAGCAAGCGAAACAAGCATGTTCATGCACTCTTTCATATTTTTGTAAAACATTTAGTACTCATTTTGAAAATATTATGATAAAATAATGTAAAACGATATTTTTATTTATTTTTTATTTGCGACTTTGTTAAATTTAGGGCTGACCCTTTACTATCGTCTATCTATTTCCTTCCAGTATATAACCATGAAATACGTATACGTCATGCACAGACCTTAAGTTTTATCTAAGAAATCAAAGTAAAGTAATATGTAATATCTAGATAACATAATATAAAGGTTTATTATTTTTAAAAATATTTATATGCAATTAAAAAAAGATGAACATGACTAAAACGAATTATCACATGATATTTAGTCGAATATGATATGTCAATTTGAAACATAACTTTATTTTCAACAAATAAATTAATTTACATTAATTTCATAAAGCCAATAGACAAAACCAAATGATATATTATCTATAACTCAGTATAAGATATAGTATTCTGAGTTATACAGAGTTATGGATTACACATATGTAAAATAGTCATATTCATACTTTAAAAGTCATGATTTTTTTTCTTCTAAAACTTTGTCGTCATATGAAATTTCTTAATGTGCTTCATAAAAATGGTCAAACATGTAAATATATATATATATATATATATATATATATATATATATTTATTTAAAAAAAAACCAACTTAATGTGCTTCATTATTATATACACATTATAATGAATCATAATATATTTTTTTCATAGAAAGTAAGAAAATTTAATAAAATCCAAAAGCATATCTAAATATGTGATGCCAGTTTTTGGTCTTGTGACTACAACAATTTAGTTTTACAATTAGTATGTCGAAATCCTTTTTATGCATTATATTATTTGGTTTTTGTTTATATTTTTAAGATAACATTTAACTGTGTACACAACTAATTGTTTAATATTTAGGCGAAAATTTAAATGATTGGTTTACTTATAAATTGTAACATATAAATGATTGGTTTACTTATAAATTGTAACATATAAATGATTGGTTTACCTATAAGGCGCCTTCTCTACCACATTTCAATACAAAAAAAGCATGTGATTTTGTCATTTAACTTTTTCACTGAAAAGCGTAATGTGATAGTTGAGGACAACAATAACAAAATGGTCGGAATTTTTCCATTGGTAGTATCGGTCGAGAAATAACAAAAGCGTTCTTTATTTTTAGTCAATTTAAAATAAAGATAAATTTTATTTGTGTTTTATATATTTAAAACTATCAAAATTATATTTTTAATTTATAATATTTTTTTATTTTTATTTTAAAATTAAATTATATTTGAACTATATTTTAGTAAAATTGTATATTCAAAAATATAAACTTATGTATAATACATATTTTTTAACTATTAGTTTTCCATCTTTTGACTATATTTTTTTTTGTAAAAGTAAGTTTCATCTTTAAATGTTATTTTAATTAAAAATTATATAATTAGATGTTGATTAAAACATGAACAACTCAATAGAAATGTAAACAATAATAATCATGATTAAAAAATACAAATTTATTCATCGTAATTATCAAATCAAATTAATTAACTAAAACTACTATAAATGTATAAAACTAAATAAAACCATAAAACCAGAAAAAAATACATGGTATTAAATATTTTTTATAAACTCAATTTTTCCTTAATATATTATTTATTTTACTTTTTTAGAAATAAATTTATGTTTAAAATTATCATATCAAATTTGAGTAAACGTAATGTTATCATTTTAACTATATCATCTTTTCTAATAATAGAAAACATTTCATTATTAAATTCACTTTTTTGTTAATGTTAAAGAGATTACTATTGAGCCTGATCTAATAGAGTGAAATGATTTTAAGGAATCAGCAATATAACTTACCAAATTTTCAATTCATAAGAAGAAAAACGATGAGAAAAACTCACAAATTGGGAGAGTAGACTCATGAATAATCCGTTCGAGCGTGTCGAACACAAGCTTACTGTCCACGAGAAACTTCAAATACCCTTCCATTGTGAACTTCCATACAGCGACAGGTCCGTCTTGGGGAGATTTGGACTCTTTTTTACTTTCGTTTGCGTGATCTCTTGGATGCATTCTCATTGCCACGAACCTCATCTCCTCGACAAACCCTTTTGGTTCCCCGGGATACCTTTTTTTTGGCATCTCCTCCACTGCTTCGGCAGCAACAACCACCAAAGTCCGATCTTCATTTGCTCTTCGGACAAGATGGCGAGGAGGAGTAGTTCGGGCATAGCTTATCGTCATCGGCTTAGCTGTCATACCGACAAAGTTGATTTTTCTGCTCGTGGGAAAGCAGGGAGAAACACTAAGTCTTGTTGTAGCCATTATTGCAATATACACAAATTAAGATCCGAAATTAGGGTTTCTAAGAGAAAGGGTAAGGGAGTGTATATATATGTATTCTTGCGTTAAGACTTAACCAAAGAAAAAGTGAATATGTGTAAGATATTGCGTAGTCTTTAATTTAAGACTTTACGTATGGAGTCAACGGCTTATCAAAAAGACAGCTTCGTATGATAATGCGGTTTCCGAGTATATACCACCGCTGCGCCAGTTCACGATCTATATTATTGAAAGAAATAATATGATACATTTTCTTTAGGTAGCCTGGTGAATGCATGTATACATGTTTCTAAAAACAAAACACATGCCTGCGCCCAGAACCGGCCCTAAATTTAATAGGGCCGCAAGCAAAAAAAAAAAAGGGCCGTTTTATACTATAAAAAAAATTGGGCCGTTCTAATTTTTAAAATTTTTTGTTGTTAGAAGGACTCGAACTGAAGAACTCAAGGAAGCGGTTTTCTTTTATTTATCATTTGTGCTAAGAGTACTTTTAAAATAAGGGCTGATTTTTTTATATTAACATTGAGGGCCGCAAGCACGGGCTTGCTTTGCTTGGGCCCAGGCCCGGTGCAGGCTGCGCCACTATAACTGACTTTGTTGTAAAAGAATCTCTTCCCACTATAAGATATAACTGATTTAGGCGTGCAGAAAATTATTCATACATAATTTACCTCTTATTTAAAATAAAATATTAATTTTTTTTAATATTGATAATAAAAATAAAATAAAAAATAAAATCGGATTATACAAATAAATTTAAATTATCTTTATATTAGATATACAATATTATTAAAGAGATAAAAAAATTATATATGATAAATATTAAACTAAATCAAATTTTTGTTTTATATTTTATATATTATATATTGTTTTAATATCATTTTCTTAAATACTCTTATGTAATACTTATCTTAAAATGCTCTGATAATGTGACATGTCAACGTGACATATTTATAAATCATATGTGAATATGAAAATTTTCTATTAAAATATTTTTTAATTAATATATTAAGAATATTTGAAAAATATGAGAATAGGAAAGATCTTCTAAGTTTTCTAAAATAATATGGAAGGACTATTATAAAATATTTTAATTTTTATTATAAATTTTTAGAAAATTCATGAATAGAAAACACCTTTTGTAAAAACTTACTTTTATTTCATTTGTTCAACTTTTATTATTTATCACAAGTAAACGGATGATAAACGGATGATGAAGTATTTATAGCCTGCAAAACTATAAAAATAATTCTAAGATCCATATTTTCATTACATATATTAAATCTAGAGTAATCGATACTAATATCTAACTATTTACTCTTCAGATCTTTAAACATTTAAAACGATGATGAATTTATCAAATATCTTTAGATAAACTTTAAAATTAACTACAAGAAAACATGGTTATATATTTAGCGATGGTAACATCGGTAATTGATGATCATACAATTTCAAACGGATTAGCGATGAATACAAATCCGTTATTAAATTTTCGAGGTAAATAACATTTCTTCATAAATTCATCAGAATATTACCGAGGACTAGTATTCCATGTTAAATCGTCTCTAAATATCGGTCGTTAACTCAATATTTACAGTAAATTTTATAATTTGTCATTGTATCGATGCTACGTAGAAGCTATGTTACGTTGAACTAACGATGATATCAACAATTTTATTCATTTGGAAACAACAATTGTTAATTCGTCGTGACATACCTCGTCATTATATTGTTGTAATATTGCATTGTTAAATCGTTGTAATGGATATGTTGTTGTTGGAACTCGGTTTTACGAAAGTGGTTGTCAATCACTTTCCGGTGAGTTTTCTAATGAATACGTTAAAACCAAAGTTCATTTGAATGAGAAATAAGTATCTAAAGTGGGTTGTTTGATAAGTATAAAATGAACAAATGTAATTGTTCCACATTAGAAGTTAAAGGTGAAATCTCTCTTGTATATCAAGCGGAGAAACTATTACAAAACTCAAAATTCTGGATATACTTTGGTGTATTAGTGGAAGGAGATAACCAAACTCGAGTTTTGAGTTTTCGGAATTTAGCAAATAGACCAATGGTTGGTATAATTATTATTGTGGTTTGGTTCAAACTTCATTTGTTATTTGTTGACAAAGTCAATAGTCAATTTCACCTTAATTGAGTTAAGTTACAATTTACAACCAAATTAATTTGGTTTATTGATATGTAACATTTATAACATAAAAATCATAATGATTTTTAATGGAGAATAATTCTCATTAAAAATGGAGTAATCTCTTTATAAACTCATATATTGATCATTAAGAAAAACGGTTGAGAAAGATTAAAATGAAGATGAAAAATGAGGATGAAAAATAACGGAAAAGAAACCTTTGTTTTTCTCATTCTATGAGTGTAAAAAAATACACATAAATCCATCACTTGTTGAGTCTGAGAGTGCAACATAGAAAAACATTCGTTAATTTTGTTCTTGGGTTGTGCAATACAAAATAGTTGCAGTTGTATCCTAGAATTCGGAACGCCATGCAACCGTCACACTACGGGGTGTTTTCAGAATTAAGGAAAGAGTGTCTCGTCTCCCAAATTCTTGTATCGGTATTTTATATTTTATTATATATAATTTATTCACTATTATCATTTGCTCACATTGTAGAAAATCGCGTGCTAACAATTTTAATTCTGAAAAATTTTGTTAGTCTCACGATTGTAATTACAATAATTACAAGTAAACGGATGATGAAGTATTTATAGCCTGTAAAACTATAAAAATAATTCTAAGATCCATATTTTCATTACATATATTAAATCTAGAGTAATCGGTACTAATATCTAACTATTTACTCTTCAGAGAATTCTCTAACATTTAAAACGATGATGAATTTATTAAATATCTTTATTAGCGATGAATACAAATCCGTTATTAAATGTTCGAGGTAAATAACAGTTCTTCATAAATTCATCAGAATATTACGGAGGACTAGTATTCCATGTTAAATTGTCTCTAAATATCGATCGTTAACTCAATATTTACAGTAAATTTTATAATTTGTCATTGTATCGATGCTACGTAGAAGCTATGTTACATTGAACTAACGATGATATCAACAATTTTATTCATTTGGAAACAACAATTGTTAATTCGCCGTGACATACCTCGTCATTACATTGTTGTAATATTGCATTGTTAAATCGTTGTAATGGATACGTTGTTGTTGGAAATTGGTTTTACGAAAGTGGCTGTCAATCACTTTCCGGTGAGTTTTCTAATGAATACGTTAAAACCGAAGTTAATTTGAATGAGAAATAAGTATCTAAAGTGGGTTGTTTGCTAAGCATAAAATGAACAAATGTAATTGTCCCACATTAGAAGTTAAAGGTGAAATTTCTCTTGTATATCCAGTGGATAAACTATTACAAAACTCAAAATTTTGGTACACTTTGGTGTATTAGTGGAAGGAGATAACCGAACTCGAATTTCGAGTTTTTGAAATTTAGCAAATGGACTAATGGTTGGTACAATTATTATTATGGTTTGGTTCAAACCTCATTTGTTATTTTTTGACTAAGTCAATAGTCAATTTCTCCTTAATTGAGTTAAGTTACAATTTACAACCAAATTAATTTGGTTTACTGATTTGTAACATTTATAACATAAAAATCATAATGACTTTTAGTGTAGAATAATTCTTATTAAAAATAGAGTAACCTTTTTATAAACTCATATATTGATCATTAAGAAAAATGGTTGAGAAAGATTAAAATGAAGATGAAAAATGAGGATGAAAAATAAAGGAAAAGAAACCTTTGTTTTTCTCATTTTAAGAGTGTAAAAAAATACACAGAAATCTCTCACATGTTGAGTTTGAGAGTGCAACACAGAAAAGCGTTCGTTAGATTCTGTTTTTGGATTGTACAAGACAGAATAGTGACAGTTGTATCATGGGATTCGGAACGCCATGCAACCGTCACAATACGGGGCATTTTTAGAACTAAAGAAAAAGTGTCTCGCCTCTGTAAATCCAGTTTTTCTCAAATTCTTGTATCGGTATTTTACATTTTATTATATGTAATTTATACACAATTATCAATTGCCCACATTGTAGAAAATCGCGTGCTAACAATCTTAATTCTGAAAAATTTTGTTAGTCTCACGATTGTAATTACAATAATTACAATCTGAATTTTGAAAATTTTTGTTAGTCTCACGATTGTAATTACAATAATTATAGTTGTATCATTGTCGTAAGGAATTCATCATTACATGATCGTAACATAGATAAGAATAACAATGAATATTAGTAAATAAACAATATTCTATACTCGTAAAAACTATAAGTTGCAATAAGTCTACAATGAATTGCGGAATAAAAAAACTAAAACTAAAATAAAATTAAAATTAAAATTTAAAATAGAACTAAAATTAGAATTTATAAAATTCATTAAAAAAACAAAATAAAACCTAAAGTTGTCATCAAGACAAATATCTCAAAATACTTCCACGCTTACTGGTTTTACAAGACAAATAGTTGGTCTTTCTCGTCACACTCTTATTGTTCCTTAGTCCGACCTTGATGGCTCATTTCCGCCGTTGCTTGTGTTTACTCTACAACGTATGTGCTAATATGGGATTCTACACGACTATATTTTCGAACATATGATCATAGTTTTGAATTTGCTGATCATACGCTGCATATTTCTATCGTAAAATGGCGATTTCGGTACTTACAACATCGAATTGTGTTCACAAATTTACTGGGTTGTTGTGCATATGCTTACTCTTAAAATCCACTTTGTTGTCTTCGGAGTAAACTCAAATACATGATAATTTTTTTGCACCTAGGTAATTTTCTCATCTAAAATAGGTCAAAAAATCGATTATACTTTCATATCTATCGACTAACCTAAAAATTAAATTATAAGTAATCAAACTAGAATTAGCATTTCGGACGATCTAGAAGAAAAACTATGTGGTTATCCTAGCATTCCATCTAATACAAAAATTCATCTTTAACCTTTGAAAATCTCTAACCCTAACAAAAAAACTACTCAAACATGGAGATTAGAACAAAAAATCATGAAAAAAGAATACATATAGAAATTAATAAAAGATACAAATGATCTGAATTTTTCTCTCAAATGAACGAAGTCTCTAAATTGTCTCTCCAAAAACCGTAAAACTAATCTTTTTATGAGTCTCCAATGAATAAAACCTCATTCTCTTTGACGGCTAAAAGAGACCTATTTATAGTCTAAAACATGAATTGGGGTAATTTGAATATCTCGATAAATCTAGATCAAAGATGTAATATCGGAATATTTGGATTGCAAGGGGTGTGTCACTAATGTAAAATACTGAATAAAATTCTGCTTCATACGTGCTAGATTTTCTTTTCGTTTATTTTGACTCCAAAATACCTTGATTACTCCAAACCATCCAAACTCGTGCAAAAACTTGCAAATACTCTAAAAACACTAAAAAGACGCGATAAAATGACATATATCATGATTAATAACTGGTAAAAACCATGATATATCAACTTACCGAGACATGGCATTTGCTTGCCCTCAAGAAAAACAAATATCTAAACCCGTCAAAGAGGTTTGAAAACATGGAAACTCACCTTATCTTTAGAACACTATAATGATATCTCAACTTATAATCCACATGATACAGGACCACTCTAAACTGAACCACCATGCACTTCTCCGTAGAAAATTGCAGTTTCCGTGCACATTCAATCCAAAATCTCTCAACACTGCCTAGAAGCCTTCATCGTTAGGTCTCATCTACGACCTTCAATACCAAAAACCTTCTAGACTCATTTTTGTATGATCTCATTATTCCATAACAAACCAACCATACAACTTTTTTTGGTACTCTTTCTCTCCCCAATACTTATTTTTTTTTTCTTTTTTCTTTTTTTTTTTTTATCAAATGTGTAGGCGAATAATGGTATAACGAGAAATTTTCCTTATTTCGCTTCCAACTTTTGTGTGATGATTTCTTTCGAAGTAAAATATTGAGATCATGAGAAATTTTCTTATCCTTTTATTCAAAATAAAATCATTTCATGTTTTCCATTTTTTTTATTTCAAATTAGGGTGAGGTGTACCATCTTTTTGTTTTCAAATTATAGGTGATCAAACTAGAATTAGCATTTGTACTCGGGTCAGTACTAAGATTGTCTTCCATGTTCTTTCATTGACTCTTTAGTAAACAACACAAAAACTAGAATCCTAATAAAGGTCAAAAACAAAACCCAAAGTTACGGGTTTAGATGCTGTTTTAGGTCTATTTGGATCCCGATATTAATGATCAATGCTTTTTGTTTTTAGATTATAGTTTTGGTACAAGCTCGGTGGTTGTGAAAGAACGTTAGTTATGCTGTATTTCCTTTCAGTTTTTTTTTGCTTGAATGTGGATTACTTTCACGACTAGTTCAATTGTAATTCCAACTTCTATTGCCATTGTTTTTGGTTAGTCGAGTTGTTCTTCATAAGGTTCATTATTTACGATGGCGTAACCAAAAACATAAAATTTATATTCAAATATCTGAATCTTCATATAACCAAAAACATAAAATTTATATTCAAAAAAATCTTCATAAAGTCGTGGATAGAGCCTATGATCTAAATAAAATTATGGAAAATATGTCGCCTTTACATGCTGAAATGGAAGACTTATTTGAATCATAATTTGTACGAAATGCTTATGGTTGGTATTTACTCCTAAATAAAATTATGTGTATAGCTATGGAACTACCATTAATCTTATATGACTATTTAAAAGCCACATAAAAGCTAACAAAAAACTACGGAAAATTAGACACTTATTTATAGCCATGTAAAAAGAATAGACCATGTAAAAATTAGACACTTAAATTATAAAGCAGTTAAATTAATATGGAATGGTAGAGTTTATTCTTATGATACAAAATATGTAAATTTTAAGTTTTCGATGCTTTTTATGGTATTTTTAAAATAGCTACGAAATATCTATGGATACCCTGTGGTTATACTCATAATCTACACCTAAAAATTGCAGATTTTCATACCACATACAGAGGAAGTCCATAAAGAAAAGAAAATTTTCTCACTCTTTTCTCTTTTTTCTACTTTTGCAGGTTAATATGGACTGGTAAGTCTATTTTTATTAACCAATTTATGTAAATATTGTTCCTCTGTTTAGATTTATGAACTCTTTTAATAACATGTGCCAAAATGAAAAAAAAATAGCAGAAAATAAACTATTTGTTTATATATCTATATTTCTAATATATTATTTGAAAAATATTTTAATAAAATAATCTTATTCTAACATGTTATTAACAGAAATATCATACTGATGTGTCATCATCACAATGAGTTTCAAATAAATATATAAATAATTTTAAATTATTAAAATAATTATAATATATGATATTGTTATTAATTTGGTTAGATAATCAATATATTTTATTAAACTAACAAACAATATTATTAAATTCATAAAAAATAATTATTTTTCTTTTTTAATTTATATAAATAATTAATTTATATTTATTAATAAATAATATTATATAATTTATAAATATTTTCGGGATATAAATCTAGTATATATATATTCCACCACTCTACTATAAACATGGAAATTTTGCTTATATACATAATCTGGCAAACAATCGAATTATGCCGTGATGGCCTCTTCTTCATTAAAAAACTTAGGTTTCATCGATGTGTTAAATAGTTTCGAACTGTTTATCATCTCTTATTGGAATTAGACAACATTATTTCAAGATCATCGATTTGTTAAAACCTAGGTTTACACTTCCAAGACCAGAAACTATCACTTTTGCTCCACTTCATTAGGAGATGCGAAAAAATATTATTTAAGTTTCATTCTAGTTCTCTTCTAATCAGAGTTTGTGATGATGCCTTGAAAATAGGAACTCTCATCCTAGGATTGCATAAATAATTTGAATTGTATGAATCGAATCAAAATGGAAAAACAGATTTTGGTTGTTATTCGGTTTTAAAGAATTAGCCAAACGGATAATATTTTAGAAAATTATGGTTATTGATTACAAATCGTACCGAACCAAATCAAAAACCAAAATAATATCTGAACAAACCGAATTACTTTTGGTTATCTAGAAATATTTCAAATATTTTTGATTATTTTTAGTTATTTTTGGTTATTTTTAGTTATTTCAGTTATTGAATTATTTTCGGTTATGTTTGTTATTTTTTTGTTACTTTTTCATTCTTTTTTGCTATTTTTAGATCATTTTTGATTAATCGGATTATTTTTGATTATTTTTTATTTTTAAATTTAATAATCGAACAGACCGAAATTGAAATAATCCAATTAAAACTGAACTAAACTATAAAAATAATTGAATTGGTCTTTAATCTATTCAACAAAAAAAATCAAAATAAAAAATAATCTACCAAGACCGAACGGTATGCCCATATATCATCAAATACTTAACGCTTTATCAATAATAACATTATACCGTTGTTCTCAACAAATTTTTATTGGGTCGTGATTCCCCAATAAGCCAAAATGACATTTATCAACTCCAAACCAAAGCTTGCTTTTACAATAAATGGGTTATAACACACAAATATTTTCAGAGGCCCAAATCGATTTTACGTCCAATAAATTTAACTAAATGGAATAGATTGAGATTGATAAAAAAAAAGCGATAAAGAAAAGTCGTATAGATTGAATTGAATCAAAATATACACACACAATAAGTGTATCAAATGGTTTTGTTATCTTTACTGTCATTTAATATGTGTGAAATTTGACACTTTTTATTGAGCTTGATAAAGAAAAATCGTATTGATTGAACCGAATCACAGTACATACACAATAATTAAAAATATTAAGAGCATTTAAAGTTATACTATGCAATGAATATATAAAAACTTATTTATAAATATAGTATATATTTTCTTGCATATTTACTAAAGATAAAAATACCAAATAAAAGAAAATTAAACCGAATTTTATAAATAAAAGGTTAAATCTGGTTTTATAACCGAAATTCGAATTGTTAAACACTGTGCGAATCTCTAGTGTGATAATAGTGTTGTTCATTTGGTCGCCGCAGTCGTAGTCGGCTGCGCCTGCGGCAAATATTGTTCGTTTGTCTACCGACGGTGATTACGGTTGTGGTTGATCATAGATTTTTAATCGTACTGTTGTTTTAATTAGCAATCAAAAAAATTGTTACGCAACACGCACCATCTGACCGCTGCGTTTATCGTAGATACCTACGTCATCTGAACGAACACTAATCTATCACAACCATAACAGCATAAACCTACGACTGCCAAACAAACATCTGGGTATGGTCGACGCAGCTGGGTATGGTTGCGGCTGCGGTGGATGTTGTTCGTTTGTTTGCTGTCGGTGATTGCGGTTGCGGTTGATCGCAGATTTTTAATCGCACCGTTGTTTTAATTAACGGTCAAAAAAATTACGACGTAAAACACAGCGTCTAACCGCTATATATGCCACATATACCTGTGCCATCTAAACGAACAATAATCTACCGTAGTCACAGCCGTAAGAACCTGCGATTATGATCAATAATATTTCGGAAAAGAATGATCATCTTACTATCCACTCATGCACTTGAATTCAAGCTTCTCAAGCTCTATAACCCCATTCTCCATGAGTACTTTTGTAAACTAAAATTTCGATTCAATTTCGAACAAATAAGTATATATAAAATTGAATTACCATCCATTCTTGTTATAATGTTTATTATTACTATTATTATAATTCTTGAATTCACATTAAATTAAATTATAATTCGTTGTTGCATAGTTCACGATTACTTCATGATGACTATGTGAAAAATGAAACAATGGTGGGTTTGGAAAAGAAAAACAAATAACTATTGAAGATGCAAATTCGATAATACCTGTTGGACAAAAACGGAAACGTAAAGATGCTTCTTTTAGTGGCGCAGATTTTGGTTAAGAGATTGGGAAACCAACCAAATGTCGCGTCGGAATCGGATTCGTGTGTACAGTTTTGGTGATAGACACCTTCGATGAGACAAATCCTTCTGTTTTTCTTTTTCGGTTAATGAAATGACTAATTTGAATAAAATACACTAATATATCAAAAAAAAGTTTCTCGGAACAAAATATCATCAATAAAGGTATCTTTGTTTTAAAAGTAACATTAAAAGTTTTTTTTTGGACAATAGTATTTTAAATTTGTGTTTCAAATATAGCAAATTATTTTAAAATGCAAGTTTAATATTAAAATATCATAAATATTTTTAATAAGAAAAACTAAAACTTAAATGTAAAAAAAAGAATCCAAATATAATATTTTAATTATATTTGTAATTTATTTATAGTAAATATGTATTTTCAGAAAATAAATTATGCTATTTTTGGAATTTTAAGTTTAAAATGCTAAATTTGAAACAAAAATTTAAAAAATGCTATTTTATGATATTACTTTTTTTATACAAACATTAAAAATAATTTCTAATGGGTTTATGCTTTACTTTTAGAGATCAAAGTATACTTTTTAAGATTTAAGATTTAGTTTTTGGAAAATATCAGTAAAAAGTTTTTTTTTCAAAAAATATCATCATTAATTTCAATAGTTTTATTTTTAAAAATACCAAAAAATCAAATTAAAATTTATACACAAAAAAAAATAAATCCTAAACCTGAAAACTACATCACATATCTCCTAGATCAAATATACTAAACTTAAACCTAAAATATTTAAAATATACATCCTTATAAATCATTTTTATATTTTTGGTATATATGTTTGGAAAAATAAACTTTTAATGGTATTTTCAAAATATAAAATTAGTGTGGTAATTTTGTGATATTTTAGGATATTTTCTTAGTTTTTAGAGTTTAATTTTAATTTACTGATATTTTTGGAAAATTTGTTTGTGATATTATTAAAGTTTAAAACTATTGATGGTATTTTTGCAACAATTTTTTGTGATATTTTTGAAAGTTGTTCTAGATTTAATTGAGGCATATTATGGTGAGTTATAAGAATTTAATTCCTTTTGCTTTTCGGAGTTTTTCACTCATTACTTTTTAGTCTGACAGAATCAGTCTCTCAGATCAACTCAATTTGGTGCAATGCATCTCCACTATAGTTTTAGCCTTTGATGCTTAGTTTTGTAGCAACGTGACACAAAGTTGTGTCAAGTCAAGATTATTATAAAATTTATATAACTGTTGAATTTTCATTATTTATGTGTTACTATACAACTGTTTGTCCATGTAGTCAAAAGTTATAATTTGTTGATGCTATGAGGCAGTGTCAAAACATATATACATAATTTATAGCAGTGCTGAATCTTATTCTATAACAATATGTTACATAGTTTTCGATATTTTCACATACTTGGGGAAAAGAAAAGTTATAGTAATATTTTGGTAAAACGATATACTAATTTGTGATGCACTTATTTTAGAATGAGCTAACTAAATAAGGAAAATAGAAATGAAACAAATATTAAAAATAAATCACAATTGTTTAAAATATCACTATTTCAATTTATTATTCCAAATATTACACTAATATTTACATTTCCAAAAATATCACAAATTAATATTAAAATAATTAAAAACCATATTTTAATAAAAAATTTTAATTTTAAATTAAAAAAGTGAACCCAAATATTATTTTTAATTTTATATATACTTTTATATCAATAATTATTTTTATATAATAATTTGTGGTATTTGAGGAATTTTATTTTTAATATGTTAGATTTAGAAGATAAACTTAAAATGTGTTATTTTAACGTATTATTAAAAAAAGACTTATGGAAATTAAAGAAACTTAAATAAAGGAGGCAATTTGGAATTGGAGATTAATTTCTTTCAAATCTAAAATTTATTTAATAAAATTATAAATATTAAGTAACGAAGCACACAGACCTTCTCTACTAGATCCATAATGTACTAATTAATTTGTCTGTGGAGTTGGCCGAAATGAATTTTATAATTTATTATAAAATTTATAATATTTGTTAGATAGGTGAACATATAGTAGAGAGATTGAAATAGAATGGTTAACATTTATAATTAGATTTTACTGTATTATTGATTAATTTTAAAAAATGTCTTTAATCTGTTACGGGGAATTGCTAAAAATGACCTAAAATTTGACTTCAAATGCAAGTTTGACAATTTACACTTTTTTTTGCAAAAATAACCTATGAGGATGGAGAAATTACTGAACACTCCTTTGGTCTAAAAATAATGTCGAAATATCAATTACGTTTCAGTCCCTGCGTGTTTTTTTGTTATCAAAGCACGCTTCTCGGAGAAGTCTGCTTTGGTAGGAAAAACAGTTTATTCTGGCTGAAGCAGACTTCTCCGAGAAGTCTGCTTTGGTCGGAATAAACCTTGCAGACTTCTCAAAGAAGTCTGCTTTGGTGAGAAAAACAGTTTATTCCGGTTGAAGCAGACTTCTCCGAGAAGTCTGCTTTGGTGAGAAAAATAGTTTATTCCAGCTGCTTTGTAAATAAACTACCTAAATCAAATAAAAATTTTGAAATATTTAAAAAAATTAAAATTGCTATTAACATAGTTTATATATATATCAAAAGCACGTAAAAGTTATAATGAATTCAAAAATAAGGAGATTGGATTCGATCGAATGGTATAAAATACTTGCTAGTTTTTGTTGTTATGTGTTGTGGGTTAATAGTTGATGTTTGTGTAGAGAATTCATGCTAGAATTTGAAATATCATGTGATAATTTTGAAAATTTAGATTTACAAAATTTAAAAAAAAAATTGTTTGAGTTTTGCATTTACTTAACTATCTTCAACATATTCATCTAATTTTTAACAAAACTTTCGCACATTTAGTGAATTTTATTATTTAGGGTTTAGGGTTACGCAGACTTCTCGAGATGTTGTCGTAGATTTAACAAAGCAGACTTCTCGAGAAGTCTGCACAAACCAAAAATTAACTAAATCGGTTTTCTTCAATTTAGAGTTTAGGGTAATGTAAAAATACGAAGCAGACTTCGAGAAGTCTTCTTCAGCCGGAATAAACTGTTTTTTTTTCACCAAAGCAGACTTTGAGAAGTCTGCGCAAATCGGAAATTGACAGTTTTTAACCTAACCAAATTTAACTCTCCATATATAAAGAAGGTAACCCTAAAATTTTATCATAATTTCATTTCCAAAAAAAAACGTGGGAGCCTCCATTCTTTAAAAATGACTACAAGGTAAATTTTCTCTTCTTCTCGTTTTACTTCCCCTCTTTTCTTTTCTTCTTCTCTTCTCATGTTCTTTGTCATCTTGTTATTTTATAGATCTGGAAAAAATCATGAGATGTGAAAAAGGTAAATTTTTTTTTGTTTATATGGTTTTGGGTTTGTGATTTTAGAATATTTTTGTTGTTTAAATCTTTTGTTATTTTTATAACACTCTTTCTCCTCTTATAGTGTTGTAGATATGAAAAAAGAAGTGAAGAGATTAAAAAACGTAAGCTTGTTGCTTTTATTAGTTTTTAAGTTTTTCGTAGTTTTTGTGATTTTTGTTGTTTTCTTAAGTTTTTTCCTATATTCTTATCTTATTTCTCATCTTGTATTGTTGTAGATCTAGAAAAGAAAGTCACGAGATCTAAAGATGTAAGTTTGTTATTTTTACTAGTTGTTACGTTTTTCATGGTTTTGGAGATTTTGTTATTTTTTGTTGTTTTCTTAATTTTTTCTTATATTATTATCTTATTTTTCATTTTCTATTGTTGTAGATCTAGAAAAAAGATTTACAAAAACTAATTTTGTTGTTTTACTAGATTTTTAAAGTGATTTTTAATAGTTTTTAAAATTTTATATGGTTTTTTAAAGATTTTCAATAGATATTTGAGATTTATGGTGGTTTTACAGTTTTTTGTTGTTGTTTTTGAGTTTTCTGCTTACGTTTTGAATTTGACACTAGTTTTTGAATTAATGGATTTTCGTGTTGCAGACTTCATTACAGGTTTGCAGATTTCAGTTGCAGACTTCAGTTGCAGACTTCCGTTGTAGAGTTCTTATATTCTTATCTTATTTCTCATTTTCTTTTGTTGTAGAAAAATATTCACAAAAAGTAATATTGTTGTTTTAGTAGTTTTTAAAGTGATTTTTAATGGTTTTTAAAATTTTAGATGGTTTTATTAAGATTTTCAATAGATGTTTGAAATTCCCCTTGAAATTTATGGTGGTTTTACAGTTTTTGTGGATGTTTTTAAATTTTTTTCTTACGTTTTGAATTTGACTTTGGTTTTTGAATCAATAGATTTTCATGTTGCAGACTTAATTACAGGTTGCAGACTTCATTACAGATTGTAGACTTCACAACACGTTTTCATTACAAATGTAGACTTCACTTGCAGACTTCATTAATAATTGCAGACTTCGTTTGTATTTTTGGTCATATTTTAAATGAGTTTTTGTCAACTTTATTGTACATATCACTAGCTCCCATCACTCCATCTTGTCAGTCAGTTTTCAATCAACTTTTTCAGAATTATAATAAACTATTAGTTGTATGTCAATCACGTTTCAATCAGCTCAAGTCAAATCATACTTATAAAATTACAAAATAACAACCATTAAAAACACAAATATTAGTATAAATTTTCATAAATACTTTTATACATAGTTAAGGACTTAGTGCATATTTAAGATATTTAGTACATACTTCCTAATAACAAGAAAGAACAAGAACTGAAAGATATGTATAAACAATTTCATCAAAATACTAAGTTAACAGGATAGTGTTGGATGTTTTTTGTAAAACAACATCGATAACATTGTGCCTTCAAATTAATTGAATTGATTGGTTACATGTTTCAGAAACTACACACTTATATCGGCAAACTTTGTTGTATAAATCTCGCAGACTTCTTTGCAGACTTCTCGGCAGACTTTGTACTTTGTCCTTACTCGTAACTTAATTTTTTGAGATACTCAACACTAAAACTGAATTTATTCATCTCTTACTTTACTGTAAAGAATGTAATCTTCAACATTCGATTAAACTTTATTCTCAACTTTATCAACAACGTAATCATCATCCTCAATTACAAACATTTTTCCTCCTCTTATATTATCCACAGAAAAATTCTAATTATCTGTAATACTTCACTCCCCACAAACAACAACGATTTGGACCATTATCTGCGGTAAAAATTAATGAATTTGATTAGATCATTGTACACAGACTAAATTTTTTTACTGAAGTAGACTTCTCGGAGAAGTCTGCTTTGGCGAGAAAAACATTTTATTCCTATTAAAGCAGAATTCTCGAAGAAGTCTGCTTTGATCGGAATAAACATCGCAGACTTCTCGTAGTCTGCGACTTTTATTCCTATCAAAGCAGACTTCTCCGAGAAGTCTGCTTTGATCGGAATAAACGTCGCAGACTTCTCTGAGAAGTCTGCTTTGATAGGAATAAACTGTTTTTCTCGCCAAAGCAATTTTTATTCCTATCAAAGCAGACTTCTCCGAGAAGTCTGCTTTGATCGGAATAAACGTCGCAGACTTCTCCGAGAAGTCTGCTTTGATAGGAATAAAATGTTTTTCTCCCAACAACCACGATAATGATGGTTGTATGCATTGAAAAAGATGGCATTTTCGTAATATTTTTAAAAAATTTGTTCATAATGGTCTTTGTGTTGTTTTTGTTTTTTTTTAAGTTAATGGCAAAGTTGCAAGGAATAGAGATGTTGTAATTTGAACACATTAAGTGTATTTCGGTCCACATTTGCCAAGTCTTGGAGAAGAGGGATCCACTTGATCATGTGGTTGCTGGTGTATGATAGGTTTATTTTGGGCTTTCTTATGACCTTAATAATCTCTCTTGGACGCCATGTTTTGGTTTGCAAGTGATGAACTCGGTTGGTCATTTTACTTGCCATAAACGGTTTCAATCAGTTCATTTGAAGGCACAGATGGACCCGTCTAGTCTAATGTGTGTTTGGGCTTCTAGAAGTGAGGGAACTCCTATAAGTACCACAAAGTCGCTTGGTTGCCAAATAAATTTTTGGAGACTTTCATACAAGGAAAGTTCCAAATATGGTAAGTTTCGACACCACCAAATTGATGAAAGGTGCATGACTTGATCTGACCTGGTTTGAAAAGAGCTCCATGTCGTGCGTGTCTTCTGTGAGTCAGGATTATATTCCTGGTTTGGTATTAGCTTGGCGTTTCTTGGTTAGGCTTGAATTCATTAAAATACACTCATGTATCTTGTTACGCGTATTTGGCCACCTTTGTGTTTCTTGGACCGGCCGGGGGTTGGACCGATGACCACATCAGGTGCATAAATTGGTCTGGTATATTTTGGAGTGAGATCGATGCCGCTCCGTGTCTTCTGTGAGTCATAATTATTAGACGGGAAAGGGCAATGAAAGGAGATTGTTTTTATGGAATCACACGATCAAAAGATAAAACAAGGGAGTTTCAATCTCTGAAACTAAATGGTCTTTGGCTTCAAAAGAGTTAAGTATCTCTTATATCCAGCTCTGAGTTTAACATGGCCGAAAACAAAAGTTGGACTGCTTTAAAAAGTTTTATAAAAAAATTTATCAGTGGAATTGAACAATGACCTAGCTATAAGAAAAATCTTGTTTCCATTTACCACTATACTAAGAGTATTTTCAAAATAAGTCCAATTTTTTGTATAAATATAAAGGGCCACAACCATTGGTTTGTTTTGTTTGGGCTCATGCCCGACATTGTCTCACTCTAAACTCATGATGAAATGAAAATAAATTTCCTCATATTTGAAAAGAAAACTCAAAGATTTCTTAAAAGATATTATATTTTTTTATTTTGTGTCATTACAATGGTCGAACAAGCTTTATATAGAGCTTTTACAAAATTTCTAAGAAGGTAAAACTAAGAGAGTCATCTACAATTACGGAATATGGCCTTTGGAGCTTTCGACAAACATAGAAAGTAGTAAATATTTTGTGTTTTGATAACTTGGGCAAGAAATATTGCCTCTTTGGAATGCGTAGATGCATTGAACAAGTGCCAAAAACGCAAAAGCCTTGAGGAGAGAGTCATGGTGCATTAATGATCTCGGCCTCAACTATGGAATTCTTGCAAAAGGAGGACCCACGTGATCTTATGGTGGTCGGTGCATGTAAGGTTAATTTTAGGCTTTCTTAGAGGCATACAAAAATTTCCTAAATGTATTTTTGGTTTGGAGGTGACTAAAATTGGGTGCCATCACACTCGCTATAAATGGCTCCAATTGGGTCAATTGAAAGCATGAATGGATCAGCTTGTTCCAAAGTGTGATGTGGCTTTTAGAATGGTGAGAGGATCCCATAAAAGTAGGACAAAGTCTCATGGTCGCTATACAAATGTTTGGATACTTTCATATAAGTAAAGTTCTAAATATGGTAAGTATTGGCAACACCAAATTGATGAATGGTGCATAACTAGGTCCGGCGTGGTTTGGAGTAAGATCGATGTTGTTGCATGTTCTCTGTAAGTCAGGATTATTAAAGAGGAAAGGGCAATGAAAAGAGGGGGTTTTTATGGTATCACACAATTTTATGGTATAACATGTTTTTGTGCCCGATGTTATCTAATTTATGTTGGGCTGACGACCTATTTCCTCATTGTAAGTATCATATAGCACTACATCTACCCCAAATAAAACGATAGACTTAAATCCACACGAATACAAAGTTATAAGCGAAATTCCCCTAAACCGAAAGTTGTAAACTAATTTACCCTCGAATACAAAGTTGAAAACGTAAGTACACATAATTATGGTTAACACTGGTTTACTGTTTCAAAAAATAAATAGAAAACCGTTAATAACCCATATTTTAACCCTTAACAACCCGATAACCCGAATTAGAATAGGTTAACCCAAAACCTAGACCCGACCAGAACTTAACCCGGCCAACTTAACCTAAATCGCAAAATCCCAAAACAAAAATCCCCAGTTTCTTACTTCAAACTCTAGAGATCGAAGAAGAGAAATCGAGGGGAAGAGAGAAATCCCGGCTATCATGAAGAGCAATGTCGTTAGTTGTTCGTGAAGAGGAAGCAGATGGGATCGAAATCGATGGAGAAGCGATGGACGTGACGATTTTCAAATCGAACAAATGATGGACGATTTTCGCGATGAACCTCCAAATCATGCACGACGAGTACCAAGAAAGCGAGAGTGAAGAAGAAGAAAGCATTCCGGAGAGTGAACGAACACACATAAGATGCAGTGATGGGAGATTATATCCGGAGCAAACATTTGTCAATGGATTTGCGTTTAAGAAGTCGGTTCTCGACTATACACTTTGAACTGGCCGCAACATAAAGCAATACAGATACGACAAAGAAAAAACAGACTTTAAGTGCGTTGGTAGTGAGGGTTGTAAATGGCAAGTATACTGCTCTGTGCATTCAAATTCGGCATTATGGAAGATTAGGATTTTAAAAGATGAACATAGTTGTGTGCCAGATTTAGAGTGTAAAATGGTGAAGGTTCCAGTGATAGCTAGGTTATTCATGGATAAAATCAGAGAGGAGCCAAGTACTTTTTGACGATGAAGATTGAAGAAATGATTAAATAAAGATGGAAGATTAAAGTGTCAAGGCCACAATGTCAAGATGCTAAAAATAAGGCCTTGAAGTGGATTGAGAAGGGTATGATATGCAATTCTCACGTCTCTGAGATTATGCTGCTGAGATATTGTATTTCCACATCGGTTCGACTGTTGAGATTGACATTTTGACAAATGAAGAAGGACAAGACGTTTTCAACCGGTTTTATGTGTGTTTTGATGTTATCAGAAGGACATGGAAAGAGTCTCGTACATCAGTTATAAGAGTTTTTGGGTGCTTTTTAAGAGGCAAAATGAAAGGTCAACTATTCGTAGCTTTAGGGAGAGATGCAAATAATGCTATCTATCCACTAGCATGGGGGGGGGGGGTTGTAAAAGTTGAAAACAGAGACAACTCGGTGTGGTTTGTGAAGAAGGTGAAAGTTGATTTTAACCTACTCGATGGTGAAAGTTACATTATGATATCTGATCGTTAAAAGGTAATGAAGTGTTGTGCTTTTCAGTTTGTTATATATGCGATTTTAATCCATCTTATGTGGTTGTGTTGTAGGGGCTGATTAGAGCTGTTAAGATAGAGTTGCCTAAGATAGAGCATAGAATGTGTGTGAGACACATCTATGGGAATTTGAAGAAAAATCATGGAAGCAAAAAGCAGATGAAGCCTCTGATTTGGAATTTGGCATGGTGCTATAACGAGGCTGACTATCAGGATAATCTGGACAGGCTCTTCAACTACGACACATGAGTGTACAATGATGTGATGAATTCTCATCCAAGAACATGGTGCTGGGCATTCAACAAGCTTGGAAATTACTGTGAGCATGTTGAGAACAACTCCACACAGTCATTTAAAAACTCCATAGTAAAGGCAAGAGAGAAACCCTTTTTGCCAATGTTAGAGACAATGAGAAGACTTGCAATGGCTCGTATAGCCAAAAGAGATTTCATATCGAATGCTCATACAGGTTTGTGTTTCTGTGTATGTTATTTCATCCTAATTTTTCAGTAAAAATTGTACTAATAACTATTCTTTTCAGGGATATGTACACCATATGTTTAAAACTTTTTTGTTGCGGAGTTAAAGCATGTTTTAGAATGCAGAGTAACAAGAAACACAAATAGTATGTATGAGGCATACTTGAGTGGTTGTTCTTTCCGTATAAACTTGGAAAGGAGAACTTGTACATGCAGGAAGTGGGACATATGTGGAATTCCCTGTGAACATGCCTATGGAGTCATCTTATCTAAGAAGCTACATCCTGAAGATTTTGTTTGTCATTGGTTCCGGACTTCTACGTGGAGGAGAAACTACTCAGAGGATATTGTTCCGATGAGAGGGGCACGATTTTGGCCTTCAACACATGCTCCAGAACGTGCATATACCTCCTGTGCCACCACAACTTAGAAGGAAAAAGGTAAGTAAGAAGGATAAAAAAGGAAGAAGGGCTAAAACGAGTCACCAACGAAGATGCAACCAAAGCATTTGAAAGATTATGCATTGTGGTATATGTGGTGCAGCTAACCACAATTCAAGATAATCATAAGAAGGATTCCTTACAGGTTTGATATATAATTTGGTGTTATTTGCAGTTTATTTGAAGGTTATTTGCTTGTAATATATCTCTAATTTGGTTAATATTGCAGGTTACTCAAGAAGAGTTTTCTCAAGTGGAATCTTCTCAAGGGAGACTTTCTCAAGGGAGACTTTCTCAAGGGGAACCTTCTCAACGAAGATCTTCTCAAGGCAGTCTTCCACAATCTAGGTCTTCTCAAGCCATAGTTTAGGCAATATTGGGTGGTATGTAAGGTGGTTTTTCGACAGTAGGTAGGGTGGTTTTTGGACAGTATGTAAGCATAATCTTCGGATGGTTTTTGGGTGGTTTTTAGGCAATGTTGGTTGCATGTTTTTGTCATTCTTATGCTAATGTGTGAACCTATTCAACTTATGTTGTAATGGAAGATTGAAACACACAATAACTTGAGCATATATAACTTGAACGTCAACATACTCATAACAAAGACATTACAATACTAAATGCATCTAATGATGAGCATACATCCAAAACTACACTAACTATCATCTTCTTCATAGTTGTTTTTACTTACACGAGTTTCTTCCTCAATTTTGGCTTTAACCTTTTCAGTCACCATGTTATCACCCTCCATTCTCCCATTTCTCAGTTGTCAAGATTCTAGCAACAACAAAATAGATCTCTACTACTTGAATAAACTTTGTCAGATCTAGAGATCTCAAACCGAAGAAGATATACTATACAAAGCGATTATCAAGATCAAAATAAACGCATAATAAAAGACACGATTTAACCAGTTCAAGTCTCGATATGAGAATCCTACGTCTGGGCTTGACGGCACAAGTAATCCACTATATCATCAGTTCGGAAACAAGGCTACAAAGAGAATATACAAACCGATCTCCTCCTTAGAACTTACTCTTACCGTGAACTCACACCCTTACGAGTCGAATACCTCTCTCCATTTACCCGGAAGAGAAAACCCGTAAGAACAAGATTCAGAAAGAAAATGTCGACTGCGCTACTGAGCTAACCCTAGCTCTCATCCCACTCTTATAGTCCGAGTAAGATTGGTACAGCATATAAACCGAAAATGAACCAAATGATTTTCCTAACCATTCCCAATTTCAGCTAACCGTACCCACTTAAACTAAACCAATCCCGGTTCCAATTCCTAGAAGATGATTGGTTGTCACCAAAATTAACAATCTCCACCTTGACAACCAGCATTTTCTTCCTCTTCTTCTTCTTCTTAGTGGTTCCTTTGCTTCACGTACCATCAAGCATGACCATGCAACATTCACCTGGTCACTTTGAGCAGAGCTAACGCCTGCTCAAACTTCAATACTGGGATAACTTTTGTGAGCATATCCGCTGGATTCCTTGATGTTGGAATTTTCTGAATCTGAACAATTCCTTGCTGAATAATATCTCTTATGAAGTGATATTTCACAGCTATATGTTTTGTCCTTTCATGGAAAGTATTATTCTTCCCAAGACAAATCTCACTCTACGAATCACACCATATTGTCATAGCTAACTGTTTAAAACTCAACTCTTCGACTAGACCTTTCAGCCAAATTCTTTCCTTAACAGCCTCTCCTAAAGCCATATACTCAGCCTCAGTTGTTGAGAGAGCAACCACATGCTACAAATTTGATTTCCAGCTAACTGTATTCCCACCAACCATGAAAACATACCCAGTTATAGACCTTCTCCTATCTAAATCTGCGGTATAATCCGAATAAGAGTATCCTTCTACTCTAATATCTGAGGTCTTTGTAAAGACCAACCCTTTCTCTTGAGTCCCTTAATATACCTTAAGATCCACTAAAATGTTTTCCAGTGAAGTAATCCTGGTTTACTCATAAACCGACTCACAAGACCTATTGCATAGGCTACATCTGGTCTAGCTCCTATCATTAGATATATAATGCTACCTACTGCATTACAATAGGGAACATTATGAGCTATCTCTTCATCATTTTGTACTGATGCAAGTTTAAAATGAGCACCAATCAAAGTTGCAACAGATTTGCCATCTTCCATATTAAACAATCTCATAACCTTTCTACTATACCTTACCTGAGATAATGTAAGAACTCCACCTTCACGATCTCTCTCTATATCAATACCTAAAATCCTTTTAGCTGATCCGAGATCCTTCATCTCAAATTCACTATTCAGTAATCCTTTTATTTTCTTAATCTCGACTTTACTTCTAGACGCAATTAACATATCGTCCACATAAAGGAGCAAGTAAATAAACTCTCCTTTCATAAACTCCTTGATATATACACAATGGTCGAAGTTACTCTTCACAAAACCATGTTTAATCATAAACTGATCAAAACACTTATTCCATTGCCTAGGAGCTTGTTTCAACCCATATAGATATTTTCTAAGGTAACACACATAATCCTCCTTTCCCTTAACCTCATAACCCTCTGGCTGACTCATAAAAATTTCTTCCTCAATATTACCATGTAAAAATGCCGTTTTACATCTAGCTGCTCAAGCTCTAAATTCAGATTTACTACCAAAGACATCAGTATTCTTATCGACACATGCTTCACGACCGGTGAAAATATCTCTTGATAATCTATACCTCTCTCTGAGAATATCCTTTGGCTACCAACCTAGCTTTAAACCTAGGTTTTTCAACCCCTGGAATTCCTGGCTTCCTAGTCAAAACCCATCTACAACCTATGATTTTCTGGTTATTTGGTTTCCTTACCAGATCCCATGTGTGATTCTTGTCAAGAGATCGCATCTCATCGTCCATGACCTCCTTCCATTTATTCCAGTTGTTGCTTGTAAAGGCTTCTTGGAAGTCTTTTGGATCTTCTGACATGAGATCTTCAGCAACAGATAAAGCAAAGGCCAACAAATTATCGTTAGCATACCAGGCAGGTTGGTGGATGGTTCTTCTTACTCGATCTCTAACTAACAGATAATTGTCAAGATTATCCTCCTCTTCTCCTGATTCATCTTCATCATCAGGATTTGCCTCAGGTTCTCCACCTTGAGAATTTGTTTCCTCCTCATTTTGTAAACCTGCATCCTGTTGATCAGCCTCTGGGTCCTTGATTTCAACCTCAGTCCGTGAATCTGTACCTGCAGTAATCTTTTCTGCACCAACATCTTTTCACGCAGATAGTCTTTATAAAGAATATTTTCTGTGAAAACCGTATTTCGACTTACTACACATTTCTTTTCATCAATTAACCAAACCTTATACCCTTTAATTCCTTGAGGATAACCTATAAACACACCTTTAAGGGCTCTAGGTTTTAGTTTTCCTTGATCTATATGAATATACACAATCGATCCAAATCTTCTTAAATGAGAATATCCAGGTTCTTTTCCTAACCAAATTTGTTTTGGTACATTTCCATCATTTGCTGATGATGGAGACCTATTTATAATATATACAGCCGTAGCAATAGCCTCTGCCCAGAATCTCTCATCTAGACCTGACTCATTTAAGAAACACCTAACTTTCTCCATTATGCTTCTATTCATTCGCTCAGCAACTCCATTTTGCTGAGGAGTGTAGGCACATGTCTTATGTCTCTCTATCCCTTGGTTCTTACAGAAATCATCAAACTCCTTATTACACAATTCTAAACCATTATTTGTTCTAAGTCACCTAACCTTTTTATTTACTTGATTTTCCACTAGCAGTTTTGATTCACGGAATTTACTAAAAGCTTCACTCTTAGCTGATAGGAAATATGTCCATACCTTCCTAAAGTAATCATCTATTATAGACAAGAGATATTGCTTTCTGGACAGAGACATATGAACATTCTGTAAACCCCACAAATCTGCATGGACATATCTAAGTACTTCATCCGTATTGTGCTTTCCAATACTAAAGCTTAACCTCTTAGCCTTTCCCATTATACAGCTCTCATAGAATTCCAGATCACTTTTTTTTTTATCCAACAGACCTTTATCAGCTAAGATCCTAAGATTCTTAATACTCATATGACCTAATCTATTATGCCATAATATAGTATCATCCTTATTCTCAGCAATACTCACTACAGGCAATTCAGTTTCACCATCAAAGAGATAAAGACTACCACACAACTTACCTTGAAGTGCTAACTTACCATTCTTGTAGAACTTTGTCTTGCCATTACCTCCTTCATTCCTGAATCCCTGCAAATCTAAAGTGCTTACTGAAATTAAATTCCTTTTCAGTAAAGGGACATACCTGATATTTATCAGTTGCTTGATGGTTCCTCCTTTGGTATTGACTATGATTGAACCAATTCCTTGAACTGACACTGACCTATTGTCAGCTAAGAGTACCTGTCCCCCTGGTATCTCCCTGAACTCATCAAACCACTCCCTCCTAGACGTCATATGGTACGAACACCCCGAGTCTATAATCCACCTATCTTGAGGGTTTTGTTTAGAAGTAGTGAGAGCATCTACTTCTTGAATTACATCTATCATCACAGCGGCTTCTCCCTTATCCTCACTCTCAAACTTTTTCTTATGAGCAAAGCAGTCCTTCTTAACATGGCCTTCTTTCTTGCAATACCAGCAAGTTATCCTAGATCCAGATTTTGATCTTGATCTACTTTTTCCCCGTTTATGGTTGAATTCTTTCTTCTCAGATCTTCCCCTAGTGATATAAGCCTCACCACCTTTCTGAGATCCATTCAACTCCTTTAACTCCATTTCTTTCGATCTTGCTGCTCCAGCAACATCCTCAAGAGACAAAGTCTCACGACCATACTTCAGAGTCTCCTTCAAGTGATTGTATAGAGAGGGTAACGAACTCAACAACAAGATCGCCTGAACTTCTTTTGAAACAGAAACATTGACACTATTTAAATCTGAGACTATCTTTAAGAAATCGTCAATGTTTTCATCAATAGATTGAGATTCAACCATTTTAAAGTATAGAATTTATGCTGAAGAAAAATGCGATTAGGTAATGAGTTGGATAGATACAATCTTTCAAGTGTTGACCATGTAGATGCGGCTGTGGTAGATGCATCTAACTTCCTCAGCACATGATCACCGACATTCAAGAATATCAGATTCATGGCTTTCTCGCATCTTTCAAATCTTGCGATCTCCTCCTCCAAGCGTTTTTGTTTCTCGCTTTCAGTCTCCTCCACCTCCCTTACTGGCGCTTGAGGTAAATCGACCAGTGTGTCCTTTAAACCAAGAACACTCAGATGAGCTAACATCCGTCGCTTCCATAACGAGAAATCATCCTTCCCATCAAAACGATCGACTTCGATTCTTGCATTCGACATGCTGCTAACTCCACCTCGGCTCTGATACCACTTTGTCAAGATTCTAGCAACAACAAAATAGATCTCTACTACTGGAATAAACTTTGTCAGATCTAGAGATCTCAAACCGAAGAAGATATACTTTACAAAGCGATTATCAAGATCGAAATAAACGCATAACAAGAGACACGATTTAACCAGTTCAGATCTCGATATGAGAACCCTACGTCTGGGCTTGACGGCACAAACAATCCACTATATCATTAGTTCGGAAACAAGACTACAAAGAGAATATACAAACCGATCTCCTCCTTAGAACTTACTCTTACCGCGAACTCACACCCTTACGAGTCGAATACCTCTCTCCATCTACCCGGAAGAGAAAACCCGTAAGAACAAGATTCAGAAAGAAAATGTCGACTGCGCTATTGAGCTAATCCTAGCTCTCATCTCACTCTTATAGTCCGAGTAAGATTGGTACAACATATAAACCGAAAATGAACCAAATGATTTTTCTAACCATTCCCAATTTCAGCTAACTGTACCCACTTAAACTAAACCAGTCCCGGTTCCAATTTCTAGAAGATGATTGGTTGTCACCAAAATTAACATCAGCACTTTCAATTCTTCTTCAACTGTTAAATTTTTCTGTTGTCATGTCTCAATCTCGTTTATCAATGTTTCATCAACCCAATTGAAAATATGGATATTATTCATCAACTTCATATACACCCAACAAAAAAAAATTCATCAACTCAAATACAACCTTCGAAATTGAATAACATGAGCATTTGAAATCGAATAGGATATAAAACAACAACTACAACCATCGAAATACCTTATTTAATGCAGAAAAAGAACACCTCAAGAACCTTTGGTATGAATTTAAGAACTCGATTTTAGGGTTCTTAGACAAATTGGGGATTTGTTTGATAATCGGGTCTGGTCATGCATGGGTTTGGTCAACATGCGGGTCACGAGTTGGGTTCAGTTTACTCTTTTGGTTAAATGGTTCGGAATCTGGGTTTATGTCGTGAACCGAGGAAACTAATATTTGTGGAGAAAATTGATTCGAATTTTTAGTTTAGAGAATTTTAGTTTATAACTTTATATTCGTGTGAATTTAAATTTATTGTTTAATTTAGAGTAGATGTAGTGATATACATGGGAAAAATAGGTCTCAGCCCATTTATGTTTAACATTTAAGGAGAATATCTTAGAAAATCATGTTGGTGGTTTAAACACTGTTTAATTTTTTTTGTTCGTATGGATTGAAAATGGTCCAAGCAATGACTCTAACCATTTCACAAGCCTATCATACCATGTAATTATCTAAGTGAATCTTTTAATGTAATTGCTTACTCTAGCCATATAAATTATTAGGGATGACTCTACAATAACCTAGAAAACACAAGCATCTCAATATTTTGGCCTAAATTTACAACTGCCCAAATTTTAATTATGTTAGAGAGGGATGTAGTCAGATCGGCCAGTATGAGCAAGAATTAACAAAACAAGTTAACCTCTCTATCAAGTACCCCCGACCTTATTAACATGATATGTCTACTAGGATACTCTAGAGAGAAAAATATGTTTATTTGCTATCTCATGAATATAAAAACACGAGAACAAATCGTATAGCTTTGTAACCATGTCGACCACTAGTTCACCTTAGAGAGACTAGTTGGGTGGTACAAAACCAGATCACTTGTAGTCATAAAAACACTCTTATAAGCGCAGTTATAGAAACTTTGAATCTTTTGCACTGTGCATGTATCTCTACTGCTATTAAGTTTGATATCTTAGTTAGATAGTAAATAAAACAAAAAAATATCGATGATCTATTTTGCCATGAGAAGTATCATATAATACCATGTGTCTCATAAACTAAACGTAAGTTTGAAATCTGTTTTCCTCCAAATCCAAAGTCTTATAGGGTTCTTCCAAAATATTCATTTGACAGCATTATTGTGCGTTGGATGTAGGCAAATGGATTTCACATCAATAGATTTAAAGAAAGGTTCGCATATTTTATGCTGCCTTTATTTGTTTTCCAAAAATGTGCATTGCATATCGCCACAACTTCATAAATTAAGTACGTCACGTAGATAAAACGCAAGTAAAATAGGCAAACATTAGGAATAATTGTTTCCATATTAACATTCGATTTTTCATTCAGCTGAAATGATATATATATAATTAGGGAGTTTCTCTCCATATATCCATCTAAGGAACCCTAAAAGCTAAAGAAAATAAACAATTTATATTAAAAGTTATTTGAGATGTTCGTTTACTCCATATTTCTTGTAATTATGATGAATAATTTTCATAATTTATAAAAAAAATTAAAGTTAACGACAGTTTAAATGTTAATAACGTAAATATTTATTTAATAAGAACAAAATAAAACATAATAAATTTTATAAAAAAAAATAATATTTAAATAGTATATTACTAAATGTATTACAAAGATAATGACTAAAACTACAGTTTCAAAACAAAAAAAATAGTTTAAAATTTTAGAAAATTTAATTAAAATAATATAAAGAATATTAAAATATGCTTGATTTGATTAGTAAATATTAATGAATATATTGTTCAATATCGAAAATAATATTATATTTGGGATACCATTTTAATATTTCTAGATATAGTTTTGAGTGTAAGAAAAATTTAATTGATACAATGAAAACCAATTGATTTAACAGTAAGAAATTTTTTGCCTTTTGTGAAAGCTTTTCTTTTTAAAATTTATGTACGCAATTTTTAGATTTGTATCGATGTATAAATAAATAAAATTTAAAATAATAACAACAAAAATACTTTATATCCTTGGTATGTATTTGAAAATAGCTGAATTACACTATGCATTGGTAATAAACAGAAGATTTTATACAATTAATAGAAAATATGCTCTAAATAATATACCATGTGAAATGTATGTCTGTTTATCGCTACCATCTAGTCATACTAAAATACTGTAATAAAAAGAAGATAAATAATTGTCCACAAAAATTAAAGAAATAATTGACGCTAGCACAATAAAAATTATATTTTTCGGTGATTTATTATTTCTGTAATTTATTATATTAGTAGTAGTTGTAAATATTAAAAAAATTCTTGAATTTATTTATTTGATGTTTAAAATGAAAAAAAAACACAAATAAACAAAATTAATAAAAAAATAAAAGATATATCTTTGTATATATATATATTTAAAATAAAATATAAAAAATATATATACATATAACAAAATATATAATAAAAATATTTATTGCATTATACATTTATTATTATGAAATGTTCTTATTCATCTTCGTTTTTTACAGGATATGGTTGCACCTATGATAAATTGTTGTTTGTATATTTGATATAGTTTTGCAGTTATTCGCAATGGTCATACAATGTGTCATGTGTTATAATTTTTTTGATTACCGATTAAAATAATTGTGCGATTAAAAATTTGCTATCAACCGCACTATAACCGCAATCGTTGATGGTAGACAAACAAATAATATATACAATAATCGCAACCATAGTGTTAGTGGTGGCACACAACCAAACAAGACTATTAGTTTTATTAAGCTGCGGTTACCAAACTCGAACAAAAGTTTATCATATATATTGTGGACTATGCATCATTGTGTATGAATCATATAAAATAAGTTTAAATGGTTCTGAAGCCCAAATGGACGTGGAGGTGCAGATCTTACATAGATGGAATTATGAATATGAAATGTAGCACTACTATAAACAATACGTCTTTAGAAGACAAAAACACTAAATGGCCACAAATTCATTTAGGTATACCGTTTCGTGTCGTTTACAATTTATTTTATGCAATTTCTATATCATTCTTTAGACATTCTATACTTTCTCATTTGTTTGTAGACAAACTGTTTTTTATTTATTAAAATTGATATTTTAATTAAAAGAAAAATCTTAACAATGCTATTAATATCTGTTGGGGCTATTTTCGATTGTAATTTTTGTATTTAGATGCTTTTTCGAACTTTTTTCTCGGGTCGAAGCAATACGATTCAAAACAATATTATCGACCGTCTCAATTTCATCGCATTGCCGATTCAAAAATTTTCAACCATATAGATGAGGCTCACACATCATGTGGAACCTTTTTAATTGAGTGGAACTAACGAAAAATTATTAAAAAATATGGATGAACAGTATATATACGATTGCATAACATGTACTATCAAGTGTAATTATGTTACTAATAATGCATCGGATCCCATTAGAACTCCGCAGTTAACTGTACATGGGCGAAAGTAGTAATGGAATGGATGATCTCTTGAGAAATTCTCATGTTGCATCTCTTATTTTATTCAGTCAATTTTTTATGTGTATATCATAAAATACGGTATTTTTGAAATGCTATTAATTTTGTAAAGACAAAACGCTAAATTTTCGAGGGATCACGAATGGACAAAAAAAAAGAGTTTTGTAATTGTCAGAAAAGATAGTGTTCCAATTTAAAACAGCCAGACAAATAATGATTTTATTCGGCCATAACTTATCACAAAAAGTGGCAGCAAACATATATAGTGGATTCTGCAAATTTGTTCCATAAGTTTCTGGACAATTAATTTCAATGCTTTTCTCTTTGTTTCTTCTTCTTTTTTATATACCATTTTCACATTTTTTCCATACACACGATGTATATATATTCGTCATTCTGACAAGTTTTAAACTTTGTACTTTTGAATAATTTTCTTATTTTAATTATTTGATTGCGGATTTTCTTTGAAGCCGACAGGATCACTCTTCTTGATCTCCACTATCAGACCAAATGTCTAACATATAAGAAATACGCACCAACACTGACATGGCACTACGTGTGGCCACACTTTTCAGACTGCTCCTCTAGCTTTCACGTTTGTTATCTACAAAGATACATATGTTATGTCTAAGATCATGCTAGAATTTTGAAGAAGCCGGTTTAATTAGTTTTTTTTGGCCCACTAATATCCATTTGGTTTTCTTTCTTCTAATCTCTCTAACTTGACACTTCAAAAACAGCCATCACAAATTATTTATATATAAAAAAGAATTTTATAACGATCATTGTCGATTCTAGAATGTGTTTAGGGTATCTTTTGCTACACATGTGATCATCGCAATTAGTTCAAAAGAGAGAAGTATACCTTGTTTATGATATGGATCTAAATGATCGAGCTGAATACTTAGATGAAGATGAAAGCCATTATCTTGTGGTGCATCCATCTTTCCTCCAACTCATGTCAATGATGAGTTTCGATTTGCGGTTTAATGAAAGAATCTGCATAATCAAGATAGAAAGAAATCTTTAAGGTTATGCAAACATACCCAAAAGAGTTCAGAATATCAGACACTAATAGTAGATTTTTTATTTTGAAAATGGGATTAACAATATGGTTGAATCAGGGGCGAGTCCTAGGCTAAAACTCATGAAAATAACTTTATTAGATACCAAATAATATAATTTTTTTGGGACATCATATTCAATTCAATTTTTTAGTTGTAATACTTAGAGATGTTATGTATAGGAAGTAGTAAATTCACTAGTGGTTGCACTATCTGTACGTTCATTTTAGAGCTATGTAGTTCGATTCTACTTTCATTCGTATGAAAATGTTAGGATATTGAGCAAATCTGTTATGGCCTACTGACAAAAAACAAAAAACAAGAGATGTTATGTATAAATATTAGGTTCGAACCCATAATTTCCTTTTTATATAGTTTTTAAATATGGAACATTTTTTGTACAATTAAGAGACATAATATTTTCATATGTTTTATGAATCATATGACATCGGGCCGGCTCTGGATTGAATACTTGAGTCTTAGAAAGCTCAAAATAGAGTGAAAATGCTTGCTTGGTTAAAAATATTTATAGTTATTAGTTGAAAATATTTTCAATAACCCAAGTAAAGATTGATAGGTGAATATTTTCTTACACTAAACATTTTGTCACTGTTTTGTAGTTATATATAAAGCTTGTCACACTGGTCCAGTAATGGATAGGAAAGAAGAAAATAGTGAAGATAGTTGATAAGGCAGCCTTTGTTTGTTTTGTTTTTGTCTTGTTTTCCCAATTAGTTATTGCCCCCATAAGAAGAGGCAGAGAATTAGTCTATCTCTTACAGTGAAACAATTTTGTTTCTGTTCAAAAATATAATAATTGTTATTGGATTGCAATCGATCTTTCACCACTTGTCTTTATACTCAGTTTTATATGACACTATCTACTTGGAATGCACATCTCCATATCATTATTCTTGCTTTTTATATTGTTACACTATTGGTTATAAAGACTTACATTTTTTATTGGTTTATGAGTTTACTACTACTTGTATTTTAGCAAATGGGTTGATATATGAATACGAATATTATATTATCAAATTCAATATAGTTTCAAGCAATCTCTACCTTGAATTCAATTACAACAACTTGATGGCTTGGAACATAAAGTTAAATACATTTAAAAGAGACAAACATTCAAAAAAATGATTAAGAAACACACAACCACTCAAGAAAATGATGAAATATATAGCTATGAAACCAAGATGGTTATAGAGACTATATATATAATATTTATATAAAGTTATAGTATTTTAGGTGATGCAATATTGTTTAAGTTTTTATTTCTTCAGTATTGTTTGATATGGTCGGCTCATATAAGGTGGCAAGAAGTGTGAGTGTGCGAAGATCGGAGATTCAATAATCTTGTTTGTTTAGTCACCGTAGGTGGTTGTGGCAACGGTTACGGTCAATCTTGCGGCTACGACTGTGGTAGATTTTGTTCGTTTGTGTGCCGTCGGCAGTTGTTGTTGCAGTTGATCACAAATTTTTAGTCGAACCGTTGTTTTAATCAGCGGTCGAAAAAATTACGATGCAAAACGCGGGTCTCACTGCTTCGTCTGCCGTATATATCTGCGGCATATAAGCAAACAACAATTTACCGCAAACGCAAATTTTTTCGGTTGACAAACGAACATGACCAATAATAGAAAACTTAAAAACGGTTCAATCTGAAACTTTGATCTTTAGCTACAACAAGAAGATTCTACAAGGAAACAAATAAATCATATATGCATAATTTTTTTGTGTAGAAACCAAATATTTTCTTAAAATTGATCACAAATCATCCCAATCATAGATTTACATATTGTGCACTGAGTGCCTAGCCTAGACTCATCGAGTGGACAATGTATATAATAAACATTATGTTTTTCAACATATATATTATTTAAAAGGGTTTGGAGATTAATATATATATATATATATATAATTACTTAAACTAATTTATTTTAATCCAAAATACGATTAAGGAAAAATAATATGTATTGTCAACTCCTAAGTAAAATGGGAAGAAATCAAATATTTAGTTTTAGTAGGCAAATTAATTAAAATTCTAATCCCCCTCAAATAGCATAAGATAAGTTTTTCTAGATTTTTCTGAAAACTAAATCAGTTATATAAAGTCTTTTTAAATATGTAGTAAGATTTTAAATAATAAATTATCATATTTTTAATTAAGTTGTTTTTTTTTCAAGTTCCCATTTCCAGTAGTTAAACAATATTTATTTATGAATTATAATAAGATATGCTTTTAAAGTTTCAGAGAATGGGAATTTTAAAAAGTTAATGAAAGCAAACTTACGGAATATATCCAACTTAGAACATGTAGAGCCGTTCATTGTGATAAAATATGCTAAGGGGAAGGCTGTCAATTATATGTAAGATGTATGCAAAATAATCTATCGTGAATTCATATGGTACGAATATAAAATTTCGTTGTAAAAAACTCATGTAAAGCTGGTTATATTGTATTTTTAGTGATCTCATAAAATTAGATTCGTTCCGCAAAAATAACAAAAAAACAATCATCATTTACTCAATTTAATTAGCAGCCCAAATACTTAGATGTATGGATATGACTTGTTGTACACAAATATATTGAACAAACTTAAATTAAAAAAGCCAACCTACTCTATAACAAATATAGTCTAACACGAACATTTCCATTTACTTATGCTCACATATTAATATTTCTAATATATTAATTAAAAAATCATTTTAACAAAAAAAAAACCTTATTTTCACATGTGTTTTATAAATATATTATATTAACATGTCACATTATCACAACATTACATAAAATATAATTTATTATAATATTTATGAAAATGATATTACATAAATATTTAATAGTATACTATATATAAATTTCTAATATTTTAACGTAAAAATATTTTGAAAAAAAAACACAAGAAAAATAAAATATTAGGGATTTTGAAAAAATATTCAAACAAAATATAAAAAAAACTTTTTGTTTTAATTTAATATTTATCACAGCTATAATTTTTACATATTTAATAATATTATTTATTTAAAATATAGATAATTTAAATTCATTTGTAAATTCTCATTTTATTGTCTATTTCATATTAATACTAAAATTAAAAAAAAAAGAAATTATGTATCTAAAATATTTGTTAAATAAAAATAATAATTATAATGTTAATATTTTTCGTGGATCTAATTCTAGACATGAATGACGAACCACATATGATGTGACAAAAAAGAGAGAACAAGAAATAGCTAACAAATACATCCAACCAGAAGAAGAAATTAAGAAAATATATTCTAGAAGATTTTGGCTGAGACTAAATATGCAGAAAATCTGCATCTATCTATTATTTGAGATAAAAATAAAAAAAAAACCTTTTGTTTTACACTTTTGTGTGCATCTCAGTTGTGTGTGTTGTGTTCTCTCACAGTAATGCAAGACGTACATGATATTTTTGATATGTGTTATCCTTATTATTACTCATTAAAAGTACATTGAAAATTTGCAATTTAGTCTATTTATTAACGTACTTACATTGTACTTTACTTTGTTTTCGATTTTAGAACACAATATCCTTATTGTTGATATGTCTAGCAAGAATCATAGGACATTTATCACTAGTATTTTCTCACCCTTAAAACAATGGATTTGAGGAGTGCTAGTTTCGATCAGGGTAGGTCGCAGCAACTATGCTTACAACTCATGTGTAGCTCATTGCAAGTTTCTTAATGCAAGATTTGAGAGTTGGCCTATGTTCACAATCGCTCTCGGTAACTTTGATTACAACTCATGTTCATATGCTGCATCTATACGGTTCCAATGATTTTTTTTCGACGTTTGACATTTATTATGTTAAAGTTTAGTTTTGTTCGTTTGGTCACGGCAGTCTATTGCGGTGTTGGTCAACACTGCGGTTGTAACTACGACATATGTTATTTGTTTGTCTACCACCGGTGGTTGCGGTTACGGTTGATCGCAGATTTTTAGTCGTATCGCTATTTTAATCAGCGGTCAAAAAAATTGTGATGCAGGACACAACGTCTAATCGCTGCGTTTTAACTAAACGAACAATAATCTGTCGTAGCCACAATCATATCAAACAAGTTACGGCTGACAAACGAACATGATCTTTGTTTCTGTTGTCTAGATAGTTCTTAGTTATTGTATTTATTGTTGTAATTTCTTAGTTTTCAGTCCAATTTTTTCCTTTGTTATCTTTGTAAGTTTTATCAAAAATCAAAAAGAAGATAATACTTATCATTTTTAACAAAGCATTGTCTCTCTTACAAAAACTAAAACTAAACGTAATATTATACACCTACTGGATACAAAATATCGAAGTTTTCTACTTCTCACTTCTGTACATGTACACTAATATTCTTTTGTAAACTTATATTGTAGAACCGCCACACCAATTTTAATCATTTAGTTTCTTACAGATCTATAATAAATTTCTTAACAAAACTTACAAATATGAGTGAATTAGTCAAACAACCATATTATGATTCATAATCAAGGATATAACCATATAAATTCATAAATGTAGTAACTAAATATCAAATAATATTTTTGCTCCTCATAGTTTTGTTGTGTGATGTATTGTTTAATAAATAGATCCTTTTTTTTTGTTTCTAAACTTAAATTCTTAATGCAAATTAATTAAATCTCATGATTTAACTAAAACGTATTTTTATGCATCCGACGTAATTAAATTTAAATTTGGATAAAAAATTTTAATATGTTGTACTATATCAAAACGCATATAATATAACGATTTAATATACTATTTACCATCATTCTTATAAATCAACTTCAAATGTATATGTACTAAACCCTAAAGACTAATGTCTAAATCTAAATTTTAAAACATGTTTCAAATTCTATATTCAAAATACAAAAAATGTTAGATAAAAACATATATAATTGAACGAGTAGTATAATATTTATCATAACTCTTATAAACCATCTATAAAATTTTAAAAAAACAACTCCAAACTCAAAAATATGTTTCAACTCTATAGTACATTCATAATAGAAACTATGTTGTACTATATAGAAACACATAGAAAAAATGAGGGACTATACTATTTACCATACTCTTAGATAAATTAACTCTAATTTACAAATAATAGATTCTACAAACTACAACAAAAAACCAAACTCAAAAATCATTTTTACTTGAAACTTTTAAATCATTTTTCAATTAAGAACAACATTACATTTTTATTCTACATACATATAGAATAGAACAATGTATTATTACATTTAATCATACATGTTATAAAGTTTTGAACATGTTAATAAAACTAATATGCTACTGTTTTAAAATTTTCAAATTACGACATGTCAAAAAGCATATAGATCTTTCTAATACGATAACGAAATATTTTAACTATTTAAGGAAATAAAAGTGAAAATGTTTATGATAAGTGGTTTTATAAAAAAAATAGAAAAAGGAAATTGGAAAGAGAGATACTTAAGACAATATATCAACATCGCCCTAATTTTTCACACAAAGAGCATTTATTTTATGACAATATATCTTAGTATAATATTAATACAGTAATAAACTTTTATTTTTTAAAGAAAAAATAGAAAAACTATCGGTCTACTAAATGTAAAATCGAAACTTGTAAAATTGAAAAAATAAATAAAGTAAGACAAAATATACGAACTATAAAAATTAAAAAGGAATATGAAAAACAATATAAAAATCATCAAGTATGAATTTAAAAGAATATAAGTAATATATGTGTATACATATATTATCTTTCATTATAACTATTTAAAAATAATACATGTTGATGTAATTTTTGTGAATGTAATGTATTGTGTTTTATTATGTTGATATTAGTTATTTTGATAATATTTTTCTATTTATTGTGATTATATGTCACGAAAAATTAGTTTTTTCATGTCTAAAGTTTATGACATTTAAAATTTCTTCAAATATGGTACTATAAAGATACTATAAAATACGTAAGAAAAATGTAGTTTCACAAGATAAATATTTTTTAAAGTGTTTGATATTTATTCATAAATTATTTTTAATTTAAATATTTTAATATTTAAAATCTGTTTTAGAATATTTTTGCCTATCCAGATGGATTGCTTCCTGGGGTTTCTAAAAAAATTGAATCGATTCTGAAAGGAGATTAACAATTTTAAAATATAAATACTTATATTTATTCAAAAATTCTCAAATAAAATAAATTGGAGATTATCTATTTCGGTCGATTAATATTATATATACTTTTTCCGTTCTATTTATAAGATTTAAAAAATCTTTTGTTTGTTTCACTTAATAAGATTGTTTTTCAAGTTTTTATGTATATCTTAAATGTATTTAATATTTTGTGATTATTTAGATCATGTAATATTTTTATTAATTAGTTTAACTATTTTTTTGTCATTTAAATTTTAATGAAATGATCCAATAATTTAATATAGATTTAACACTATTATACGAAATAAAGTAGATTCTAACTATTTATATAAATTTTTTTTATGAATTTATGCATCGAAAATTTCATAGAATGGATTGGCAGATCCAATATAATACATGAGATCATAATTAGATCAATTTCTGTTTGCCTCAATAATTAGATCAATTATGAGTTCTCCTTTACTGAGTTTCCCTTATGTCCGACAAAACAAAATGAATCTTGCAAAAGCCGCCCAACACGTAACATGTAACCACGTGTACAACTATAAGTCAAATTTTATAAAGAGTTCATATAAATAATAATTTCGTATATACTCTCATTCATACAATGTAAAGTAAATTAACATTTCAAGCATGTAATCTCATATCTGAAACCGTCGTAATGCTGAAAGATAAGCGTTATTCGTTTGTCTGCGGCAGCGACCTGCGGTCAGACGCTACGGTTAGACGCAACAATATTGTTGTTCGTTTGATCGCCGCAGGTTGTCGCCGCAGATTGTATCGCAATTGTTTGATCGCAAACGCTATAATTTCGCAGCGATTAAAAATTTTGATCGCAGTTTTCTACGGTCGACCGCAGCGTTTGACCACAGGAACCTACGATGGTTAAACGAACAATATTTGGCCGCATGACGCAGCCGCAAGTTCCTGCGGCTACGAAACGAATAGGCCTATAATAAAATCTAATCGTATCGAAATTATGGACCACAATACAAAAGACCATATGCTTAACTACTACCATTAAGAATCTCTTTATATATAGAAAATATTAACATAGTGCTTAATTTATTCTTCTTTTTCATTTTCTAATGAAAATATTCACTTTAGTTAATTAAATAAAATTTTGTTACTATGAACATCAAGGGAGGCTCTGAGGAGATCAAAAGTTGCAAATGTCCTGAATCCAAAAATAATTTTTATTTTTAAGAGCTAACATTTAACTTACATTAGTTGAAAGATATTAAAGAAACGAATGTAAAACAAGTAGATTTAGAGATTAAAAAAGTTTTGTAGCAAGAGAAATAAATGGGTTAGTGGTTGAATCATCTCTACATTCATCCAAGAAGTATGAAATTTGATTTTATTTTCTCTTATATAAGAATGTTAAACTTTCGTATACATATGTTGGTTTATTGAGCGAGTTCGTTGTGGTATAAGTAACAAAAAAAAAATATCGTAGCAGATTAAAATTCAGATGACATTTAAAAACAAATAAAATTTGGTCCTTAGACAAATGCTTTTTTTAGGTCTAACTATAACCATTGTCTTTTTGTGAGATAGTTTTTTTATATAATATCAAGACCATTTTAAATTACCTATAGGACTTTATTTATTAATACGACATGTCGAAGTGTCACTTTAAATCACACCTGCTAACATACTATAGTAGAGCTTGTCGTATGTTCCTAACCCAACTATTATATAAAATAAGATATCTAAGAAATAAACATATGAGAACCATGTGACCCCATCGTCACATTTAGTTAGAGTTATCTGTACACAGAGGACAATGAACTACGGTCCAGTTAATCAAACAACACCAAAGATTATGTTTCTTTTGTTTGATACAACGAAACACACACAAGATTATGTTATTTGTTTTGGCTTTTATTTACTTTTTAAACCGATATTAGACAAACCCACATATTGATTTTTGGAACATATGAAAGCAATTAATTTTTGACCATTATTGGCAAAGATGATTAAATGTTGAAAGAAACACTCAAACTTTGGTTCTTCTATATATTGGACTGAAGATCTATTGATTTTTCGAACGTATGAAAATAACGACCTATTTATCCAATAGACTATCATATATCACCAAATATCTCTCATACTAAAATATCAAAAAGTTGTAAGCCAATTTTTTCTCATTTTAAAGTTCTAAACATTTTTACCTTTGAAATAAAAAATGAAAACATAATTACACATAATATCGGTTTTAGTTGGTTTACTATATACAAAACAATGTTTAAAATATACTGAACCCCGATTTTAATCACTAAAAATCCATTAGTCCGACTAAAAGCGGATTAAAAAACTCCCAAAGCTTCTTAAACAAATTTTTCCGAGATAATGAAATCTCTAATTCTAGAAAATCTCTAATTTTTATAATTTCTAAATCGAATCGAAACCCTAGAAATCGGGAACTTGAAAAATCAAAATCGAAAAGAAATATCGTTAGTGATTTGAGAATAGCAAAGCGTAAAAAGAGGACATTTGCATCATGAAATCAATGAAGAAACAATAAAAAAAGAAAAGTTTCAAATCTACGAATTTGTAAAAGAGTTTACGGATGAACCACACCAACATGACTTCGGAACATTCACAATTCTTCTTCTTGAATGCCCACTTGATGATCCACCCGAAAATTCGGATGAATTATTCATCTCAATTGATTTTTGGAACTAGAAAATCCTAGTTTGATTTTATGGTTCTTCAGATTTTACAGATTAAAGAAACTGAAAATTTTAGGATAAATTGGGTTATATCCATGTCAAGTTTTGTCAAGATGCTAGTTGATAGTCGATTACTATCTTGGTTACGAGGTATCGAAATCGGGTTTCTGTCATAAACTGAAAAAACCATAATTCGGAAGTAAAAATATTTGAAATTTTTAATTCGGAGAAAATTATTTTACAATTTAGTTTGAAAGATATTTAGTAATATAATAGATGGTCAATCTTTTATTAAGTAAATCTTGGATATATCATTTAGATTATATATCTAGCATCCACGTTGAGAAATCAAATATTTCTTGTTTATATCACCACAGTAATATGAAACAACTCCCTCTGCACTGGAGCCAGCTTCGATTTGGATTTAGAGTCTGATTGCTTTCTTCAATAACGAGCGAAAAAAAAAACAGACATGAAATCAATGGGACCAGAGAGAAAAAGAAAATGAGAAAAATTTGTCGTGTGGTGTTTATGGGTTAAGCTCGACACTGGAATGATTTTTTCAGACACGAAGAAAGTAGTTTTGATCACATGGATTTTGTTGCTCACTTTACTTAACAAATAATGACAGTGTTTTTTGCCTTGCAACACGAGACAGCCACCACTTCCCCATGCATTTGACAATAATACCCCTTGTCCCTTTCCTTCATTGGAAAAAAGATCTTTCACAATTCCAAAAGCATCATACCATTATACGAGTGTAGAAGCATTAGGTTAAAGAATGGTTCATTTATGTTTTCACAAACTTTCCACGAAATTCCTAGACTACGTGTGTTGGAATCAAAATAATAATAATGAAACTTAGAAAATATACTTTTGTAGTAGTAATCGAAAGGAACTAGAATACAAAAATATTGTCGAACACATTGAAACTTGTGCAAACACATAAACGTTATTGAAAATCACTTAAAAAAAAAAATCCTTACCACTTGTTTAATTAATTTTACATAACTTCATACACGATTCATCATACATAATTTTATATAATTTAGTAACCAAACTTGCATTACCAATTCAAATCATTGAAGTATGCATTGTTATTTTATCATTTATGAAAAGAAAACATAAATCTTTATCTAAATTCTTCTCAGTGACTAATCTAGCGTGATCACCTAGACTAGTGATCTTAGGATTAATTAAAGTCATCAAAAATGCAGTTTGATTTTATAAATGAACTTAGACGTGCAAAGTTTTCTTAGCAAACGATACATGATGTTAATGTATTTTGTGAAAACAGAATATATTAGTAAGTGAAAATAAATGTCTTAGAGTAAACTCTAATCGTAGATTCGTAAGTAATGCAATTGGTGCGCAGCAACAGCACAAAAAAACTTGAAATATCAACATTTAAGCAAAAAAACTTGCTACACATGTATAAAACCCAATCCACAAAGACTAAAGTTACATTATAATCAAATTAATATAAGACGTAAACAAAGAGTTTGTGGTGATTAAAACTAATTTAAAAAATAATTAATATAAAAATAAATAACTACAAAACAAAATCGATGCATGGAATAAAAATTGTAACTCATATATTTGAATCTAAGAATTTATTTAGATATGATCTAGAACTTAGGAAACTAAAAGTTACTATGTCTAATAACCTGTTTTTCTAAACTGTCGTTTGAATTCAGGTTACTAAACATTAATTAATTTCACAAATATAAAGGACGAATTGAAAGTTAAATCCAGTCAACATAGGTGACAATAACGACAATAAGGATGAGAGTTTTTTAATTGTTGAAAGATGGAAACAAAAGTTTAGGAAGACCACTTCGCAAGCAAACATAGCAAAATTTAAGAGATTTTGACATTTTTGATGTGTTCATGTCAATTGATGTGCATTAGACCCTCTTCCATTGCGTGGATTGATTTCGAGATCAAACCACGAATCATCGGTTTGATGAAGAAAAGCCTCCATAGACTTTCTTTTGAAAACTTCGTGGATCACTTCAAAACTTTTGAGGAAATTTTTGGCATTATAAAAAAAGGAGTGTCCTTTTTAACTATCTAATATGTACAATATTCAATTTTCTTTGGCATATAGAAAATTTTGTTAACTAAAGTAACTATGTCATGGATCTTGACTACTTAGAATGGGTGGAAATTTCCATTCCCCAACCATTTTTTCACCAAGCTAAGCTACAACCTGGTATGGAACAAAATTTCTAAATTCTAACAAATTGGTATTAAGCCGTTCTATGAGGCTATAGAGCGATTCAGATAGTACATCCGAGATTTCCATCATCGTTGGTTTATTGAACCTATCTCACTCAATATATTCTACAGGGACATCAATTCAGAGTTCTAGATGGCTCTTGATACAATTAGTAATATAGATTTTACGACTATACGTGTGATTGAAACTTATGCTTTAATCAACAACCTAGTTACTAGCAACAATATTCATTGTCTTGATTATGACAAAAGGCAAAGGAGCATAAGCAGTTATGTTGATTGAGAAAGTGAATGCGAAGCTTGATATGTGTTGAGTTTTTGTGATAAGAATGATGAGATGGATAGCCAAGAATTTGCCAATGAATATGTGTCATAGGTTGAATTGAATTATGGTCGTTGACAAGATTTTCAAGACATAAAATTTAGTCACAACAATGTTTTCAACAATGGTTTCCAGAATAGCTCTAAAAACAATAGATTTCAAACACCAATGAGTGCACCAATTACTCAAGACAACAAAGACATGTTGTAGCTGATTTATAGAAGGTCAACAAAATAATGTCAACGATATCAACATCAAGTTTGACAACATGTATCAATATCTTAGTGGAAAATTTAAGACACTCATCCAGCATTTTGTTGATACACAAGTGGCTCATGTCTCTACTACTATTAACATAGATCAAGAAATTTACCAAAGGGAGTTAAGCTAAATCTCAAAGATAAGTGTAATGTAATGGAAACGCGAAGTAGATTTGTACATACTTTGATGGTACTATTGATTTGACAGAAGAATAGTCTGCAAGGACATGCCAAGATCAATAAATCTCAAGAAGATCAATAAATCTCAAGAATGGATCCAATGATCCACCCTTTCCAAAATATTTTTGAGAAGTACAAATATCAATCAATGAGAGCAAGTATCAGTCGATCTAAGCATGTCATAGATCAGAGAGATCTCAAGATCGACCATCCCATCTGGGGTTCAATCATCCTGATCCTGAAAAATTGATCTCCACCGAATCGATTTTTCGAAACCCCTTTGAGAAAAACTACGATTTTCACTTCCTAACTGCGTGTTCAAGACTCAAGCACCCTATCTAGTCCCATCGATACACATGTTTTCATCCATTAGTTCAAAGAAGTTGATTGGTTTTAATAAGATAGAACATCTCTTGGTACATCATTTGATGATGCTTACTGCGTCATTTTTTCAAATTTTGCAAGAGACAGAAGATCAAAAAGCAGTATACAAAGGCAATTACACATCAACACCACTGAAACAGTTTCATTTACCAGAACGGTCCAAGAAAAAAAAAGAAGAGATTTTGAATTTTTTGTTTTGTTTCGATCAGAATCACTCCAAAACAACCCAAAGTCTATATATACTTATTTCAGCCACGTTTTGGGAGGAAATTCTATTTTTCTTATTCATAATTTTAAAATTTTATTCTACAGCTTTTGAGAAATGAATTTCTAACCGGCTAATGTTTGAAAAGATTATGAATCCTATTTATTTGTTATTATGCAATTTTTTAATCATGCTTTGTGATTTTTTATTACTATATGTACATTGTTTCATAGTTAGATTTTATGAATTTTTAGAAAATTTGAATAATTGATAAATCAAGTTATTATAATAAAAGTACTCATCTAAGTTATTCTTAATTTTTAATATACCTTGATCACCTAGATTATTTATTTTAAGATTAATTGCATTCGTCAAAAGTATAGTTTGATTTTCTCAAAAGACTTTAGATGAAAAAGTTTCATTAATCAATAAAAACGGATATTAAAACGTTTTATAAACATATCAAATTTATTCGATTAATGCATTTTTAGTATTCTAAATTCAATTGATATCAGAAGGAGTAATTGAGCTAGTGGTTGGACCACATCTACGTATATTCCAAAAATGTGAATTTCGATTTCATTTTATCTCGTACAAACATGTTAAATATTCGTATGAAAATATTGGACTATTATACTATTGGATTGGAGCGTTATAGCACAATGACAAAAAAATTCGACTGCTATCTTACAAAGAAAACTTGTATTAAATTCTAAACATATTAATTTAAATATAATAATAATTGGATAGTTATAAATTAGTCTTTTAAATTTCATGATTAGAATATATGTTTCTGTGAAATTCGGGTGAACCTGAGTCTTTTAAAATTCTCGCTTTAACTATTTTTAGTGAAAATTCTTGCTTTGACTAATGGTAACGTTTTAAATCTTATCTTATTTGACTAAAAAGTTTTTAAGTCAACCCTAAGTACATAAAAAAAAAAGATTATCTGCCCGTAAAGAATATGGAGTAATGTTATAAGTGCAGTTTCTGTTTGTCATTATTACACCTAACCATAAATTCAAATAGATATATAATTATAAAAAGAGACCGACCTCAGTTTTTATATGTTTTGGCGGTAATTTAATAGTCATACGTTTGTGATTTGATAATTACAGACAGGATGGACACTACCAGAGATCATATTGCATTACCATCACAATGAATCACATATTTTATGAGATCATTTATTTTTCCTTGTCCTAAAAATTGTTTTCTTTCACGACAGTTTATATACTTTTTCGTTTACAGTATAAGCAAAAACACTTTAGACGATTTTTCTCTTCTGTAAAGTGTTGGCTTTTTCGTTACATATACGAATATACAAATATATGTTTGAGCAATTCTCTAAAATTGTGTTTTTTAAGTTTTTGTTCAAGAATCGTATCATTAATTTAAATTTCTAATAATAGCACAAATTTAATATTAAAATACATTAAAATTTCTTTCTAATAAAAACAGTCTAAATTGAAAAACAAATTCAAATATAATTTTTTTAAATTTATATATAATTGATTTAGAGTAAATAAATATTTTTTATATAATTATTTGTGATATTTTTAAAATTTTAATTTTACGGTGGTAGATTTAGAAATTTTTTTTAAAATATTATTTTAAGATATTATTCTATATTTTTGAGGTTTTTTCGTTTTTAGTGAAAAATTTCTTAAATAAAAAAACACGTAGAAGATAGCAAAGCATAATGATGAATGTTTTTGAAGATTTTTCGACTTTTAAATTGGTAACGAAACAGGAAAATACCATCGAATGAAACGTTTGAAACTATAGAAAAAACATTAAAAACATACCCAAAGGAATGGTGAGTATCCAGAGTATCTATAAATTTAAGAACTTTTTGGGACATAATGTTTACAGATTGGTGGAATATATGGCCAGGAAATGGCCGGAAAGCTGGTCAGGAAAGGTGTCTTAAACTAATGAAAACTAAGCTTAGATCCTCCTTGACATATCTTGTATCGGGTATTCCACTGTTTTTTAACTATTTTTTCTTTGCAGCCACCAGCTGGGAGGGAAAGGTATCCTGTGTTGGTGTTTGGAAGATTTTTACGGTTATGAAAAAAGAGAATATATATTGAAAGTAATGAACTTTTTATTTAACTTGATTGTATTACACTCAAAAAACTTGATTGTGAAGACTACACTCGATCTCTATTTATACATAACGAAAAGACACAATTTGAAACAACGCGACTTTTTACTTGAAAAGACGCGACTCTATACTTGAAAGGACACGACTCTTTACTTGAAAGGACACGACTCTTTACTTGAAAGGTCACAACTATTTGTGTTGAACCAACACGACTGTATAAGTGAAAAGACACAACTTTACGAATTGATAATTCGTGACTCTTAATTATTAACTAACTTATATAAATGTGACTTTATATTATACGAGATTTGATTATACTTTAACACTCCCCCTTAATCATATCTCGGCTTCACTCCAAGCTTTCTTCTAAGATCTTCAAATCTTGAAACGTTTAATGCCTTTGTGAAGATATCTGCGAGTTGATCTTCGCCTTTGCAATACTCTAGTTGAATGAGTCCTTTGTGCTCGGCTTCACGTACAAAATGATACTTGATCTCTATGTGTTTTGTTCTTCTATGTTGTACCGGATTCCTTCCAATTGCTATTGCCGACTTGTTGTCACATAAGATGGGGATGCCTTCTTTAAACTTTAATCCAAAATCCTCCAAAAGTCTTTGTAACCATATGGCTTGGTTTGTCGCTGCACATACGGCGATATACTCTGCCTCTGCCGTTGATTGAGCCACTGTTTGTTGTTTACTTGACTGCCAACAAAACATAGTCGATCCAAGACTAAAAGCATAACCTGATGTGCTTTTCTTGTCTTCGGTAGAACCACCCCAATCGCTGTCCGAGTAGCCTATTAATCTTGGTGTCTCCACGCTTGTAAAAAATACTCCAAAATTTGACGTTCCTTTGACGTATCTTAACACCCTTTTGGCTTCTTGATAGTGCTTCACATGGGGTGATGACATGTATCTTGAGAGATAGGAGCTTGCGTACATTAGATCAGGTCTTGATGCACATAAATATAAGAGCCCTCCAACAATGCTTCTATACTTAGTCGGATCTCCAAATTCCTTGTCATCTTCTACTCCTTTTCCTTGTTGTGTAAGTGGAGTGCTTACACTCTTGCTTTCTTTCATTCCAAACTTATTAATAAGTTTGTTTGCATATTTTTCTTGTGAAAGAAAAATACCGTGATCATCTTGAATTATTTCCATCCCAAGAAAATAATTCAACAATCCAAGATCCGTCATCTCGAATTCATTCTTCATATTTTCCTTGAATGTGTTGATGAGATGAACATTGCTCCCTGTGATGATGATATCATCAACGTATAAGCTAACGATCAACACATCTTTTCCTTGCTTCATAATATACAAAGCCGCATCATTCATACTTCTTTCAAAACCGTTTTGAATGAAGTATGAGTCTATTCTTCCATACCATGCCCGTGGGGCTTGCTTCAAACCATATAAGGCTTTGTATAGCCTTAACACCTTTTCTTCCTTTCCTTCAATCACAAAACCAGGTGGTTGTGTGACATAAACCTCTTCTTTTAGTTCTCCATTTAAAAAGGCTGATTTGACGTCCATTTGATACAATCTCCACTTCATTTGAGCCGCATATGCAAGTATGGCTCGTATTGTATCATGTCTTGATACTGGGGCAAATGTCTCAAGATAGTCAACTCCATATTCTTGAGAAAAACCTCTTGCAACTAGTCTCGCCTTGTGTTTAATAGGATTGCCACTTGCATCCGTTTTGATCTTATAGATCCACTTCACGCTTATTACATTTTTCTTCTCCGGCTTGTCTACTAGTTTCCATGTCTTGTTCTTCTCAATCATTTCTATTTCTTCATTCATGGCTTTTCTCCACTCTTTACTGACACAAGCTTCATTGTAAGTTTGTGGTTCTTCATTTGCGAGAAGGCAAGCTTCTATTATTTGAGCCACTTCTTCAACCTCCACTCTTGGTGCTATTCGCATGATTTCACTTATTGACTTGTATTTCTTTGGTGGTTCAGAAGTTTCTCCTTCTTCATTGTTATCATGGTCACCATCTTGAAAAGAAACAGGGCTGGAGGTTTTTTCGGTTTGATCTCTTGATTCTTGTAGGTCATTCATAGATAAAACAATAGTCTTCTTGACTTCTTCTTTTCTATCCCAATCCCACTTCTTATTTTCTTCAAACTCAACATCTCTTGATACTTCAATCTTCTCATTCTCCAAGATGAGAACTCTATAACCTTTGGATTGATTGCTATAGCCGATAAGGATTCCACGTTTTGACTTAGCGTCTAATTTTCTCCTTTTTTGATCGGCAATATGCACGTAGCATATGCTCCCAAATATTTTCAAGTGTGATACATTTGGCTTGTGTCCACCCCACTTCTCTATAGGTGTCACATCATCTTCAATTGTCTTTGATGGTAGACGGTTTTGTAAGTAAGCCGCGGTGTATACCGCTTCTGCCCATAACTTGAGCGGTAAGCCTTGCTCAACAAGCATTGTTCTCGCCATCTCCACCAAGGATCTATTCTTGCGTTCTGCTGCACCATTTTGTTGTGGTGAATAAGGCAATGTAACTTGCCTATTGATTCCTTCTTCTTCACAAAAATAGTTGAATTCTTGTGAAGTGAACTCACCACCTCCATCAGATCTTAACGTCTTGATGGTACAATCTGATTGTTTTTCGATCATCGCTTTGAACTTCTTGAACATTAAGAAGGTCTCAGATTTTTGTTTTAGGAAGTATACCCAACACATGTGAGTATAGTCATCCAAAAACAACAGAAAGTAACGGCTTCCATCAAGCGATTTGTGTTGCATCGGTCCACATATATCCGTATGCACAATCTCAAGCTTTTCTCTTGTCTTTGTTTGAGATTCTTTTGGAAAACTTTTGCGTGATTGCTTTCCAAGATTACATGCCTCACATACTTCCTTGTTGACTTTAAATTTTGGTAACCCATTTACCAAATTTTTGTCTTGCATTTGTTGCAACCGTGTGTTGCCTACATGACCAAGTCTCTTGTGCCATGTTTCCATTTCCTCTTGCTCACTTGTATTCATGGCTTCTTCTTGTACTGAACTTAACTTGATTCTGAAGCTCTTTTGAGTCATTGGAATATCCATAATCTTCTTGCCATTTGCATCTACAATGATGCATTTCTTGTCTTTAAAACATACTTGATAGCCGTTTGAAATAATTTGAGGAACACTCAACAAATTTTTCTCCAAACTAGGCACCAAGAAAACGTTTTTGATGACTTTCTTGCCGTAATTTGTCATGACGGTAATATCTCCTTTACCGGCTGTCATTACTATTTCTCCGTTTCCGACTTTGATCGGAACCTTGATACTTTTATCGATCTTAGAAAAGTATCTCTCGTCTTTCGTCATATGATTAGTGCATCCACTGTCAACTAACCAAATATCTTCTCTTAATGTTGTTATTGCTTCTTCACTTGCATTAAACAACATGTGGTCTTCACCCAAGTCTTCCTCTTCGAGACTTACATGCGCTCTTTCCTTTTTCTTTGAGCGACACACATTTGAGTAGTGGCCAATTTTACCACAATTGTAACACTCCTTGTTACTTCTTTTATTCTTTTCATGATTGTTTTCTTTTGGTTTCTTCCAACACTCGTTTTCGGTGTGATTGCTTTTCTGGCAAAACTCACACCACTTCTTGCCTTGAATAACACGTCTCTTGGTGTTATCTCGTTTGAAACCGGATTTGGTTCCTTTTGAGCGAGCATTAAATGCTCCTTCATTAGTGTTTTCTTCTCTTGCAGCCATTCTTGCTTCATGTGCTTTCAAAATGCCGATTAGCTCTGTCATTGTTAGTGAAGTCAAATCGCGAGTTTGCTCCAAAACGCTAACAATGCTATCAAACTTGGCTGGGAGAGAGATGAGTATCTTCTGTATGAGTTGATAGTTGGTTTTCTTCTCGCCATGATAAGTTAATTGATTCTCCAAAACAATTAACTTATCGGTGAATGTCTTAATATCTTCGTTATAATACATCTTCAGATTTTCGTACTCCCTACGCAACGATTGAAGTTTAACCAATCGTACTTGAGGAGAACCTTGATACTCATCCTTCAATACGTCCCATGCCTCTTTTGATGTTGATGATGCCGCAATGCGTGAGAATATTTGATCAGTCACGGCAGTTTGCAAAATTTGCAATGCCATCGTATCATTTGACATCGCTTCTTCTCTAAGCGATTTTGCCCTTGCTGTTTCAGGGGTTTCTTGTTCTTGTACCGGTTCGACCGGCACGCCTTCTTCAACCACGGACCATAATTTTCTAGTCCTTAGAATGGTTGCCATCTTAATGCTCCAGAAGTCGTACTTCTCCCCATCGAATATAGGGATCACTTGATGTGAAGAGCCTTGCATAGTCTCGGCTTATTTTGCGATTAACTTATGCGATATCTTCTTGTTGGTTTTGTTCTTGTGATGAGTTGTAAACTAGTGCTTTCTCTTTTGTCCTCTTCAATCGTAAAGCTCTGATACCATGTTGGTGTTTGGAAGATTTTTACGGTTATGAAAAAAGAGAATATATATTGAAAGTAATGAACTTTTTAATAACTTGATTGTATTACACTCAAAAACTTGATTGTGAAGACTACACTCGATCTCTATTTATACATAACGAAAAGACACAATTTGAAACAACGCGACTTTTTACTTGAAAAGACGCGACTCTACACTTGAAAGGACACGACTCTTTACTTGAAAGGACACGACTCTTTACTTGAAAGGACACGACTCTTTACTTGAAAGGTCACAACTATTTGTGTTGAACCAACACGACTGTATAAGTGAAAAGACACAACTTTACGAATTGATAATTCGTGACTCTTAATTATTAACTAACTTATATAAATGTGACTTTATATTATACGAGATTTGATTATACTTTAACATCCTGAAGTGTTGGATTGATACAAAATTGGTACTTGTCACGTTGGATACAACGACCTTGTCTCCTTTGAGTTTTCCCATACTTTTATCTGCCTAACATAGAAGGATAAGTCGTTTTACATTATCACATGTTGAAAAAAATAACACAGTATGTGCTCGTTTGACCTGAATATTGTGGTTTCAAATTAACTTGAGTATTTATATGCTGGGAGTCTTAGATTTCATGTGTCTTAGCGCTGTAGAGTTTGATTGGCTGTATGAGCTATCTTGATGATCCGGGTCTCTAAATTCTTTAGTTGTCTAGTCATCCCTGATAGCACACTCATGTCACAATACCATTATCTCCACATAAAATGACAAGAAAACGAGTTTTGGGATAAGAGGTCCTTACCATTACACATATTTGCATAATTCTAAAATTTAATTGTTAATTTTGGTGACAACCAATCATCTTCAAATAATTGGAACCGGGATTGGTTTAGTTTAAGTGGGTATGGTTAGCTGAAATTGGGAATGGTTAGTTAAATCATTTGGTTCATTTTCGGTTTATGTGTTGTACCAATCTTACTCGGACTATACGAGTGAGATGAGAGCTAGGGTTAGCTCAGTATTGAGTCGACATTTTCTTTCTGAATCTTGTTCTTAAGGGTTTCTCTCTTCCGGGTAGATGGAGAGAGGTATTCGACTCGTAAGGGTGTGAGTTCACGGGGAGAGTAAGTTCTAAGGAGGAGATCGGTTTGTATATTCTCTTTGTACTCTTGTTTCCGAACTGATGATATAGTGGATTGCTTGTGCCGTCAAGCCCAGACGTAGGGTTCTCATATCGAGACCTGAACTGGTTAAATCGTGTCTCTTGTTATGCGTTTATTTCGATCTTGATAATTGCTTTGTATAGTATATTTTTTTCGGTTTGAGATCTCTAGATCTGACAAAGTTTATTCGAGTAGTAGAGATCTATTTTGTTGTTGCTAGAATCTTGACAAAGTGGTATCGGAGCCGAGGTGGAGTTAGCAGCATGTCGAATGCAAGAATCGAAGTCGATCGTTTTGACAGGAAGGGTGATTTCTCGTTATGGAAGCGACGGATGTTAGCTCATTTGAGTGTTCTTGGTTTGAAGGACACACTGATCGATTTACCTCAAGCACCAGTAAGAGAGGAGGAGGAAACAGAAAGTGAGAAACAGAAACGCTTGGAGGAGGAGATCGCAAGATCTGAAAGATGCGAGAAAGCCATGAATTTGATATTCTTGAATGTCGGTGATCATGTGCTGAGGAAGTTAGATGCATGCACCACAGCCGCATCTACATGGTCAACACTTGAAAGATTGTATCTATCCAAGTCCTTACCTAATCGCATTTTTCTTCAGCATAAATTCTACACTTTTAAAATGGTTGAATCTAAATCTATTGATGAAACATTGACGATTTCTTAAAGATAGCCTCGGATTTAAATAGTTTCAATGTTTCTATTTCAGAAGAAGTTCAGGCAATCTTGCTGTTGAGTTTGTTACCCTCTCAATACAATCACTTGAAGGAGACTCTGAAGTATGGTCGTGAGACTTTGTCTCTTGAGGAAGTTGCTGGAGCAGCAAGATCGAAAGAAATGGAGTTAAAGGAGTTGAATGGATCTCAGAAAGGTGGTGAGGCTTATATCACTAGGGGAAGATCTGAGAAGAAAGAATTCAACCACAAACGGGGGAAAAGTAGATCAAGATCAAAATCTTGATCTAGAATAACTTGCTGGTATTGCAAGAAAGAAGGCCATGTTAAGAAGGACTGCTTTGCTCGGAAGAAAAAATTTGAGAGTGAAGATAAGAGAGAAGCCACTGTGATGATAGATGTGATTCAAGAAGTAGATGCTCTCACTACTTCTGAACAAAATCCTCAAGATAGGTGGATTATAGACTCGGGGTGTTCGTACCATATGACGTCTATGATGAGTTCAGGGAGATACCAGGGGGACATGTACTCTTAGCTGACAATAGGTCAGTGTCAGTTCAAGGAATTGGCTCAATCAGAGTCAATACCAAAGGAGGAACCATCAAGCAACTGATAAATGTCAGGTATGTCCCTTTACTAAAAAAGAATTTAATTTCAGTAAGCACTTTAGATTTGCAGGGATTCAGGAATGAAGGAGGTAATGGCAAGACAAAGTTCTACAAGAATGGTAAGTTAGCACTTCAATGAACGTTGTGTGGTAGTCTTTATCTCCTTGATGGTGAAACTGAATTGCATGTAGTGAATATTGCTGAGAATAAGGATGATACTATATTATGGCATACTAGATTAGGTCATATGAGTATTAAGAATCTTAGGATCTTAGCTGATAAAGGTCTGTTGGATAAAAAGAAAATAAGTGATCTGGAATTCTGTGAGAGCTGTATAATGGGAAAGGCTAAGAGGTTAAGCTTTAGTATTGGAAAGCACAATACGGATGAAGTACTTAGATATGTTCATGCAGATATGTGGGGTTCACAGAATGTTCATATGTCTCTGTCTAGAAAGCAATATTTTTGTCTATAATAGATGATTACTCTAGGAAGGTATGGGTATATTTCCTATCAGCTAAGAGTGAAGCTTTTAGTAAGTTCCGTGAATGGAAACTTCTAGTGGAAAATCAAGTAAATAAAAAGGTCAGGTGTCTTAGAACAGATAATGGTTTAGAATTCTATAATAAGGAGTTCGATGATTTCTGTAAGAACCAAGGGATAGAGAGACATAGGACATGTGCCTAGACTATTCAGCAAAATGGAGTTGTTGAGCGAATGAATAAAACCATAATGGAGAAAGTTAGGTGTTTCTTAAATGAGCCGGGTCTAGATGAGAGATTCTGGACAGAGGCTGTTGCTACGGCTGTATATATTATAAATAGGTCTCCATCATCAGCAAATGATGGAAATGTACCAGAACAAATCTGGTTAGGAAAAAAGCCTAGATATTCTCATTTAAGAAGATTTGGATCGATTGTGTATATTCATATAGATCAAGGAAAATTAAAACCTAGAGCTCTTAAAGGTGTGTTTATAGGTTATCCTCAAGAAATTAAAGGGTATAAGGTTTGGTTAATTGATGAAAAGAAATGTGTAGTAAGTCGAAATGCGGTTTTCACATAAAATATTATTTATAAAGACTATCTGCGTGAAAAAGATGTTGGTGCAGAAAAGATTACTACAGGTATAGATTCACGGACTGAGGTTGAAATCAAAGATCCAGAGGCTGATCAGCAGGATGCAGGTTTACAAAATGAGGAGGAAAGAAATTCTCAAGGTGGAGAACCTGAGGCAAATCCTGATGATGAAGATGAATCAGGAGAAGAGGAGGATAACCTTGACAATTACCTGTTAGCTAGAGATCGAGTAAGAAGAACCATCCACCAACCTGCCAGGTATGCTAACGATAATTTGTTGGCCTTTGCTTTATATGTTGCTGAGGATCTCAGGTCAGAAGATCCAAAAGACTTTCAAGAAGCCTTTGCAAGCAACAACTGGAATAAATGGAAGGAGGCCATGGACGATGAGATGCGATCCCTTGACAAGAATCACACATGGGATCTGGTAAGGAAACCAAATAACCAGAAAATCATAGGTTATAGATGGGTTTTGACTAGGAAGCCAGGAATTCTAGGGGTTGAAAAGCCTAGGTTTAAAGATAGGTTGGTAGCCAAAGGATATTCTCAAAGAGAGGGTATAGATTATCAAGAGATATTTTCACCGATCGTGAAGCATGTGTGGATAAGAATACTGATGTCTTTGGTAGTAAATCTGAATTTAGAGCTTGAGCAGCTAGATGTAAAAACAACATTTTTACATGGTAATATTGAGGAAGAAATTTTTATGAGTCAACCAGAGGGTTATGAGGTTAAGGGAAACGAGGATTATGTGTGTTACCTTAGGAAATCTCTATATGGCTTGAAACAAGCTCCTAGGCAATGGAATAAATATTTTGATCAGTTTATGGTTAAACATGGTTTTTTGAAGAGTAACTTCGACCATTGTGTCTATATCAAGGAGTTTATGAAAAGAGAGTTTATTTACTTGCTCCTTTACGTAGACGATATGTTAATTGCGTCTAAAAGTAAAGTCGAAATTAAGAAAATAAAAGGATTACTGAACAATGAATTTGAGATGAAAGATCTCGGATCAGCTAAAAGGATTTTAGGTATTGATATAGAGAGAGATTGTGAAGATGGAGTTCTTACATTATCTCAGGGAAGGTATAGTAGGAAGGTTCTGAGATTGTTTAATATGGAAGATGCCAAATCTGTTGCAACTCCGATTGGTGCTCATTTTAAACTTGCATCAGTACAAAATGATGAAAAGATAGCTCATAATGTTCCCTATTGTAATGCAGTAGGTAGCATTATGTATCTGATGATAGGAACTAGACCGGATGTAGCCTATGCGATAGGTCTTGTGAGTCGGTTTATGAGTAAACCAGGATTACTTCACTGGAAAACAGTTCAATGGATCTTAAGGTATATTAAGGGGAGTCAAGAGAAAGGGTTGGTATTTACAAAGACCTCATATATTAGAGTAGAAGGATACTCTGATTCAGATTATGCCGCAGATTTAGATAGGAGAAGGTCTATAACTGGATATGTTTTCACGGTTGGTGGGAATACCGTTAGCTGGAAATCTAATTTGCAGCATGTGGTTGCTCTCTCAACAACTGAGGCTGAGTATATGGCTTTAGGAGAGGCTGTTAAGGAAGGAATTTGGCTGAAAGGTCTAGTCGAAGAGCTGGGATTTAAACAATTAGCTGTGACAGTATGGTGTGATCTGCAAAGTGCGATTTGTCTTGGAAAGAATAATACTTTCCATGAAAGGACAAAACATATAGCTGTGAAATATCACTTCAGAAGAGATATTATTCAGCAAAGAATTGTTCAGATACAGAAAATTTCAACATCAAGGAATCCAGCGGATATGCTCACAAAAGTTATCCCTGTATTGAAGTTTGAGCAGGCGTTAGTTCTGCTCAAAGTGACCAGGTGAATGTTTCATGGTCATGCTTGGCGGTACGTGAAGCAAAGGAACCACTAGAAGAAGAAGAAAAGGAAGAAGATGTTGATTGTCAAGGTGGAGATTGTTAATTTTGGTGACAACCAATCATCTTCAAGTAATTGGAACCGAGACTGGTTTAGTTTAAGTGGATATGGTTAGCTGAAATTGAGAATGGTTAGTTAAATAATTTGGTTCATTTTTGGTTTATATGTTGTACTAATCTTACTCGGACTATAAGAGTGGGATGAGAGCTAGGGTTAGCTCAGTAGCGCAGTCAACATTTTCTTTCTGAATCTTGTTCTTATGGGTTTCTCTCTTCCGGGTAGATGGAGAGAGGTATTCGACTCGTAAGGGTGTGAGTTCGTAGGGAGAGTAAGTTCTAAGGAGGAGATCGGTTTGTATATTTTCTTTGTACTCTTGTTTCCGAACTAATGATATAGTGGATTGATTGTGCCATCAAGCCCAGACGTAGGGTTCTCATATCGAGACCTGAACTGGTTAAATCGTGTCTCTTGTTATGCGTTTATTTCGATCTTGATAATCGCTTTGTATAGTATATTTTTCTTCGGTTGGAGATCTCTAGATCTGACAAAGTTTATTCGAGTAGTAGAGATCTATTTCGCTGTTGCTAGAATCTTGACATTAATATTTTGCAAAATTTGACCTATGCGCCTACTACACGAGTTTGTGTAGCTAGGTTGGCAAGTGAACAGTGTACATGTTAAGAATAACTGTCTTCCATCGAAATAATAATGTTTCGATAAAGAAGAGATCCAGAAAAATTTTCAGTGGCCCTTGCGGTCTTACATGTGAAAGTTCAGTTTGATGCACAACAAAGCAATTAACATCTAATGAACTAACTATAGTCAGAGTTAGCCCTTAGAACATGGCACACAAGGTCTATAAAAATTGGAGTGTGTGTCCGGAGACTTGGCTATGGGTTCCAAATGAGAAATAGCTCATGCAGGCCGAAGCTTGAACTCATAAAACTTGGGACTCAGAATTCGGGCGTGAGGGCCCATGATGATCAAAGCTTGACTACAAGCTAATCACTGCAATTAGTATGTCGGTTTTTCACTGCAAGACAAGAGCTTTTTGATGAGTTCATCGGCGTAAGCTCCAGCCGATGCGCTGCCCCAACCGACCTAAGGAGCACAAAGACGGCCAAGTACATGCAAAACGACACATGAGTGTATTTCCATTAATTCAAATCTAACCAAGAAACGATCAGCCAAGATCGGGTTTAGCTTATAATCCTGGCTAACAGAAGATACGCGACGACATGAAATTCGCCACAAACTAGGTCAGACCAAGTCATGTATCATTCATCAAGTTTTTGTTGACGGAATTTACCATATTTTGAACTTTTCTTATATGAAAGTCTTCAAACATTTCTTTCGCGACCAAGAGACTTTGCGGTATTTGTAGGAGCTCTCTTAAATACTTCTAAAGCCCAAACACGCTTTGAGCCAGGCGGATATGTGCCTACAAATGATTTGATTTGAGTCGTTTATGGTAAGTGAGATGACCAACCGGTTTAATAACTTGCAAACTAGAACATAACATCCAGGAGAGATTATTAAGCTTCTAAGGATGCACAAAATCAACCGACATACACCAACCACCATAGGATCAGGTGGATACCTATTCTTCAAGACTTTTCATATTTGAAACGAGAGCATTAAATCACCAATGGGTCTCTCCGCAAGTCTATTCTATTTTGGGCACTTGTTCATACATCCAAACATCTTAATGAGGTGACACTTCTTGCCCAAGTTATCAAGATACAAACATCGCCAAAAAAGACATTAATAATCAACGGCCATATATTTTAAATTTATGATATGTTTTCTCTTTTTAAAAATTAGTACCGTTTCCAATAGCACTATATAAACTCATCACGACCTCATTGTAAAGATATATCATCATTATTATAAAAATTTGAATACAAAATATTTTAAAAACCTTGTTTTTGACCTTGTTCTTGTTCTTTAGAAATTAAGTATGTGATTTATTTCTTTTCTATTGAAACCACAACCAAATTAGTTTGAGAGATTTAAAATCTCTTAGTTCACCTTTTGATCATGTGTTTGGTCAAAACCTCTTCTTTTTAGTGATCTTGAGCGCTTAAGCCAACAGAGATTCTCAGCATTGTGAATTACGGCGGTACCACTTGTGAGATTGAGATTCAGTCTTACATCATTTTACTTACAAAGTTAGGATGATGCACAACGGACAATGGTCATTGTACCTTAGGAAGACATCACCTCTTCTCAATTGAATTAAGATACATGCCGCAACATAATGGGAAAGGTTCCCTAGTTCTAGTGAGGAAAGAGAATGTCTCTCCCTCTTGACTAAGGGGAATGTTGTTTCACAATAGGGAGTGTTCTTTTCCTTTGTTAAAGAGAGTGTATTTCATTTTACCATGATGCATACCATTTTGTCATGGGAGTATTCATTTTCTCTAATGGAAAAGAGCAGTAAGTAGTTTTCATACTTGGAACTACAATCCTAAATTTCCTTAGTGAATATTCATGTTGTCTAATGGAGGTAAGTAGTTTTTATATTTGGGCACTACAAGACTAAACTTTCTTGATGAAATTCGTTTTTATTTTGTCTGTATAAATAGTAAACACAATACCACAATGTTATTATGAATATTTTTTCACCGAACTCAAACTTCTTTCGATTGATACATATTTTGGCACATAGTTCATGCCACGTAAAGGAGGTCACCACCGTTCCTCTCTTCTTTTGTTGTTATTTTGCCACTGTCGCAGGAACTCCAATCGAGCTGCCTTCTGACTCCTTTCGTCACACTAGCCTACTTGATCATATTTATTATGAAACTGTCTTTTCACACTTTCGCTCTGGACAATTTATTATTCTTTTGCACCATCTCACATTTCTTCTAAGTCTAGTTGGTCGATTTTGGCTCATCTGGAGTTGGACTCCGATCTAACTCTTGATGGTGAACTGCTATTGATGCACACAAATTTCGTTTATCTACGATTGCGGTTGTGGTAGATTGTTGTTTGTTTATCTGTCGCAGTTACATGCGATCAATCGTAACAATTGATGTTGTGTCTTGTGCCGTAATTTTTTTGATCGGTGGTTAAAACAGTTGTACGACTAAAAATCTGTAATCAACCACAACTACAACCGTCAACAGCAGACAAACGAATAACATATACCGCAGTTAAAGCCGTAGTGTTGACTGTAACCACAACTACAACCGCCAACGACGAGAACACGAACAAAACTATGGTTTTAGGTTTGGCGTTTTTGCTAGTGTCGTATCGTAGAATCCTTGAGCTCGTATTCCAGTCTTTGTAAAGACTTTTCTTTGCCGTCGTCAACTTTCTTTTATCTCCATATCTGAGATTTCTACGAGCATTAAACTATTTACAATAGTTGAAACTTGATGACCAAATGAATATGTGTGTGCATGGTACTCCAAAATTGACATATGGACCGACCTTCACCTGATCGAGAATCAAATATTAGGAAAATCCCAATCGTTGTAGTGGGAGAGCCCATCAACATTAATCTTTGAGTTGCTATAACTTTACTTATCATTTTCATTTATTTTTAAGTCTTACTCTTATTAATTTATTTTGATTAATAAAACATAGAAGAAGAGTTATTGCAAAATTTTTGTTACATGATAGTAAAATCACAGAAAAATAAATACAAAAAAAATCTGATCCTTTGTTGTATTGATTCTGCTCAGTGTAGTGTGAAAACATATTACTCCTGCTCTGTTATTCAATGTTATGAATGAAAAACAAGATCCTGGAAAAAATAAATAGAAACAAATTTTTTAGAAAAATCCTGTCATGCAAGAGGTAACAAAGCAGTGATATATTAGTAAAAATATCTTATCATAGAAATTAGAAAATACTTTAAATAATATGAAAAAATATGTATAAATCAAATATTTATTACTTATTGATTTCAAATTGAAAATCTAAAAAAATTAACATGGTAACAAAATCTGATCTACATTTGAATAGCTGATCCTTACCAAAAATTCACATCATTCCAAAACTGAATATATCAACTCATTGTGAGAAAGTTATTATTTAAATTAAAATATTAAAAATATATTAAAAATATTTAAAAAATATATCTCAGACCAAAATTAAAATAAAGTTAAAAATATATAAAACATAAATTAATTTACTATTTATCAGTTGATTTTAAATTAAAAAAAATATATATATGAATCTTACGGTGATATCGGAAGTTAACTCTATTGTGACTTGGGCAGCCGCAATAACCGAAAGATTTCAATATGATAGAACTCAAACTTTATTTTAATACGGAAAAACTGTTGTGTTAACATTAGACAAGAGCTTTTGTTATTTAATATGTCATTAAAGTGATCCTTTTTGTCGTCTATTAAAGTATTAGTTTGATGTTTTTACACGATAAACTAATTTGTCGTTATGCAGTTTCTAAAATCTTATTATAACAAATAATGTTTTTTTCCCTCTGAGTTGAAAAATCTCACTGTGATTCCCATCATAATTTGCAATTGTAGAAAATAATTATTTTTTTAACTATTTACAAACACTAGAAACTAATAACTTACTAGAAATTAATCTATACTATTATAACTATAATATTTTATTATGATTTTTATTAATTTAATCAAATATTTTGTAGTTTATAAATTTTTATTAAATATTAAATTATTTTATTAAATATTCTAAATATAAATATAAATCAAAATTTTTAATTGTTAAATATAATATTATAGTTAGTTTTTTCCAAATAAAAAAGTTATCCAAGTATATTAATAAATATTTGACTTTTAAATATTAGATTTTATAATATTTATGAATATAATTTATAAAATATGAATGTAAATTAAATTTTTATAAATTATTAAGCTGTTAAAAATATTAATATAATTTATTTATTTATTTTTATATAAAAATTATTTGAATAGATTGATAAAAATTTGAATTTTAAATATTAGATTTTATGATATTACTGTCTTTTTTAACTTTTCTATATATTTGATATTTGATTTTTAAATTAGTTATTTACAATGACAATTGAATTAAAATTGCTAAATGTTATTTTTTGAAATTTATTTACCAAATAATAATATAAAGATATGTGTGATCACCATATATACATATAAATAAAGTTATAAAAAGGTAAGAGTAATTGGGTTACTCGCTGTACTACTTTTACTTCATCATAAAAATGTGGAATTCGACTCTATTATATTTTTTATGAATGTGTTAAATTTTTGTATGAAAATATTAGATCGGTCCGATTTGGTCTAATGATTAAAAAAATAATAAAATTATAAAGGCATTAAATAAATATAGTTCCTTATCCTATATTTTATCTAGTGGAATTCCTAGTGTCATTTTCCCCTTGATGTACATACGAATTCTTTAGTCAAACCAAACAAAAAAAACCCACTTAAATCATAAAATATATTAAAAAATTTATTTCCATGTTAACAAAAAAAAAAAGTAAAAACAAACGAAGGGCTACATGTCAAGACGACATCAATTCTTTGTAAGTATAAATAGAGAGCTCTACCTCTAAAAAGACCAACCAATTCAACATTAAATTCTTTAGTTTCTCTCTGTTTCTTTTATCATTTGCATAAATCATTTGGCCTCTCAGAAAACTTAAAGGCTCTGAGCTCTGTCTCTTTATCTCTATTCTTCACAAAACTAATTTTACATTTCTCTAGCAAGAATCATGTGTAACTCAACCTCATCTTCTTCCTTATTGTCTCCTAAAGACAAAACCCATTTCTCAAAACTCGAGTCTTGTGATTCCAACCATCCTGATTATTCCGAATTAACCGATAACGATTCTCTAGACCTTAATAGATGGCCAACTTTTCTCGAGGTAAACGTTATTTTGTTTCGTTTAAATATGTATTTGAACCCCAAAAAAAAAAAAAAATTAAATCCCGGTTTGGGAATTTTTCTTTTTTTTTTTGTTGGTGAAGATTTTCATTTAATAAATAAAATCAATCATTAACAAAAAAAGACTAAAGTTCGATCGGGTTGGTTAAATATCTACAGACGTGGACGGTTCTTGTTCTTGACTTGATAATTTGGCTGCAGGGCTTGGAAGAAGTGAAGGCTATCGGAAAAATCTCCGGACCGACGGCGATGACCGGACTTCTTATGTACTCGAGAGCAATGATATCGATGTTGTTCCTCGGGTACCTCGGCGAGCTTGAGTTAGCCGGAGGATCTCTCTCCATCGGTTTTGCTAATATCACCGGCTACTCCGTGATCTCCGGCTTGTCCATGGGGATGGAACCAATCTGTGGTCAAGCCTACGGAGCTAAACAAATGAAGCTTTTAGGATTAACCCTTCAAAGAACCGTACTACTCCTCCTCTCCTGCTCTGTCCCGATCTCCTTCTTTTGGCTCAACATGAGACAAATACTCTTATGGTGTGGCCAAGACGAAGAGATCTCCTCCGTTGCTCAAAAGTTCCTTCTTTTTGCAATCCCTGACCTCTTCCTCCTCTCTTTGCTTCACCCTCTTCGCGTTTACCTTCGAACACAAAACATTACATTGCCAGTGACTTACTCCACTGCTGTATCCGTTCTCCTTCACGTCCCTTTGAACTTCCTCTTAGTGGTGAAACTCAAGATGGGAGTCGCCGGAGTCGCTATAGCTATGGTCCTAACCAATCTAAACCTTGTAGTCCTCTTATCTTCTTTTGTGTATTTCACGAGCGTGCATAGCGATACATGGGTTCCTCTTACTGTTGACTCTCTTAAAGGTTGGTCGTCTTTGCTCTCACTTGCCATACCAACTTGTGTATCTGTTTGTTTGGAATGGTGGTGGTACGAGTTCATGATCATTTTGTGTGGACTATTGGCTAACCCAAAAGCCACCGTTGCTTCAATGGGAATCTTGATTCAAACAACGGCTTTAGTCTACGTCTTCCCATCCTCTCTCAGCCTCGGTGTCTCCACAAGAATCAGCAACGAGCTTGGTGCTAAACGTCCCGCGAAGGCTCGTGTATCCATGATCATTTCCCTCTTCTGTGCCGTTGCCTTAGGCTTAATGGCAATGACGTTCACCGTACTGGTTAGACACCGATGGGGACGCTTGTTTACTACTGATGCAGAGATTCTTAAGCTGACTTCAATCGCATTGCCCATAGTGGGCCTATGTGAGCTCGGAAACTGTCCTCAAACCACTGGTTGTGGAGCTTTAAGAGGCTGTGCAAGACCAACACTTGGTGCCAACATAAACTTGGGTTCGTTTTACATTGTGGGCATGCCGGTAGCTATTCTACTAGGGTTCGTTTTCAAGCTAGGGTTTCCAGGTTTTTGGCTAGGGTTGCTTGCTGCTCAAGCCACATGTGCTTCACTGATGTTGTGTGCACTCTTGAGAACAGATTGGGTAGTCCAAGCAGAGAGAGCTGAAGAACTGACGTCACAAACTCCACCAAATACTTCACCTCTCCTCCCAAAAAGCCGGTCTGCTCCCGGTACAGAAGATATGTTGAGAACCACGTTGGTTTAGATTGATAACTATTCTTTGGAGTCATTTGCTATCAACCTTGACGTACATATATGTTATTGTCAAAACATCATATTTTTTTGGAGTTAATTCATATATTACTCCGTAATTTTTACTTTTTGATTAAATAATTAACAACTTTGTTTGTGGGTTTTATTGGTGTTTGTATTATCTATATGGTTTGTATGGATGTAATAGTTTTAAGCTTTGACCTTAACAGTTTGTACCCCTTTTGGTTTGTTTATCTTTATCGTTGTCAGTTTTATAGGAGAATGTGATATTTTTGGTTTTTTAAATGAAAAATTTGTTTAAAATGATAGAATTGCCAATTCAAAATCAATTGAAGTTAATTGCTCTATTTAAATTCTCCATATGGGATATTTTTTTTTCACACACGCCAATAATGGTCTGTCTAACCATTAATCCCAATAATATCTTATTATAGGATTAATTTCCGTTTTAAATAATTTTGCGTCAAACTAATTTTGGATCATATCGATCGGGAATTTTTCGATGGATTGAATCGATTTCGGTTTGGATTGGACAACGTGTGTTCGGATTTTGATATCTATGTTAAGAATTATAGATTTCCAACTCAAAACTATTTGACAATGTAGATTGACCTATTTAAATTCCCGACATAAGATATTATTTTCACAAAATTAACTCAGTACTAAAATTTATGTGTATATAAAACATAAGTAAGTTTACTAGTAAATAATTTCTGGTATTATAAAAATTTAGTAGAAATACAATCAGAATAACTACGAAAAATGAATATTTTCCATAATAGTTTAGTTTTTTTCCAGATATTTTTATATTCTTGATACATTGTGAAAACTTTACAGATTTAACAATCAATTCTTTTTTTTTCTTAAGAACAGGCAATATGAATCTTTATTTTAGAGCTTTCTAGTTGTTCCATGTTACATAAAAGGAAATATATTCGCAGCCAAAAATGGAAAAAAAAAAACACTTCCCTTTAAACAATATCGTATATATTCTTTGTCTCAAAGCCATTGAGATTCGTTACGTTTAAAAATATTAATTGAATTCACATTTATTTGATTTTTGGTTGCTTGAGCAGAGAGAAGCATCTTTTTTTTCCTTGTAACAAAAATATCCATTCTTTTTTTTCTTTGAAACAAAAATATCCATTCTTTTTTTTTTAATTATAGTATAAACTTTTTTGATGGGACCAGAATGTGAAATTATACGAACTTCACAACGATGTGTGCCAAAGAATAAAACATTAATGTGACAAGGAAATGAAAATAAAAGTGAGTGGAATTTGTAATGAGTCTACGTGTCGACAATATGAATTACCATTGATATTTGTATTTGGGCAGAAATATCTAAGATTGTAAAATGATGTAAAGCCTAAAGTGAATTCATTGGCTAGTTGAAAATCATTGAGTTTCATTGGTCATCTGTTAAAGATTAAATTTTATTGGCCTTTGAATTATGACGAAAGAAAAGACAATTATACTATATATTTTGGACATCCAACTTTTGTTTTCATTTACACGTGAATCATTTTTTTTTGTTTTGGTTATCTTTTTTTGGTTACAAAAATAATATGCTGTCAATAATACTCTGTCTAAACTAACAGGTGAAGAAGCTATACAAAATTCCAAAGTTGTTAATTACTTTCAACACAAACAACTTCTCTTTCTTTTCTTTTATATTACATCGGTTTTGCAAAGTGGAAACAAAAAAAACCAGCATTATAGTCTTGTTCATTTACATATTGTCGGTGGTTGTGGTTGTAGTTAACATTGTAGATACGACGTCTGTTGTTTGTTTATCTATAGTTAGTTTATTCGATTGCAGTTAACATTGTAGATACAACAACTTTTATTGTTTGTTTGTCTTCCATCATCGGTTACGTGAATCGTAAATTTTTAATCGTACTGTCGTTTAATCATCTTCGGTGGTTGCGGTTGCAGTTAATATTGTACATATAACATCTGTTGTTTGTTTGTTTATTGTCGGTGGATGAAGTTGCAATTAACATTATAGATGTAATATATGTTGTTCGTTTGTTTGTCGTTAGCGATTACGTTAGTCGCAAATTTTTAATCGGACCATTATTTATAGATAATTTATTATATGCATATATACATAAAAATATCTCAAAGTCAAAGAGGTAAGCACTAATGATATATAGTGACCTTTTTGTTAATAACCTTTCTCACATCAAAACAAAAATTTAATTTGATAATCTATGTTAATATATAAACATCTTGGGTTTTAAAAACTAAAATCTAAAAAATTTAGACCGTTTTGCATTTTAATATTATAATAATTTTTTAAAAAAAACAAGATAAATTTAGTAAAAAAAATGGATAAATTAACGGAAAAATAATATATTATTCTCGAAATATAATTCAATGTTGCATTTCTATTTACAAACTCATTTATCAAACTTGTTAATCAAACTTTTCAACTATATTCTTTTCAATCAACACCATCAACAATCCACTTAATATCTTTTATGACATAATCCACCGTATATAAGATTTTATACCCATAAATCATACATTTTTCCATCGTAGATAAGATTTTATGCCGCACAAATCATACATTTTTTCCATCGTAGATAAGATTTTATATCGTATGAATCATACATTTTTTTCCACCATAGATAAAATTTTATACTGTATAAATCATCTATTATTCAACAAAAATATAAACTTCAGAAACAAAAAAGAGAAACATTTTTAACGAAAAGAGCTACGTATAGTGGTTTCATGCCACATATTTTGTACCTCATAGACCCGAAAGGTAGTAAATACATGTATATGGGAGAATTAAGAATACCATAAAAGTGGAAGAGCTATGTACCAATCACATGTTGTTAACGTCTTTGTTTGGATGAAACGTTCAACTGTAGCCACATGCAACATCACCATATATAGAGACAAGAGAGTCGTAGACAAATTTGTGTTCAAATAAAAATCGAATTAACAAAGATGCCAACTCTATAAATGTCGCGTGTGGTAAAGCTCAAATTTTGTAGGAGAAAGCCTATCTTAGGCAGGCAGGGTCCCCCACTCTATATCCTCTCCATTTTCTTATAAATAATATTAACTTTTTACACTATGATTTTTCATTTAAACTTACTTTATTTTATGAAATACGAATCTAAAATGGTTGTTTTTTGGTGGAGAGATTAAAGCCACATGCATTATATGTCGAGGATGTCCATTAAAGTCATATCTTATTAGTGGATGCATGATAATAACCTATTGTTACTTGAATTTGAGCGAATCCTATTGTTCTACTTCCAAAGGTCCTTCATATAAGGTAGTTTGTCAATACACATGTTAATTTGGGCTAAAATCCATTATCTAATTGGCCCAATTCTGAAAATTATTGGGTTCCATATTTTAAAAATACATCCAAAATATAGCTTTTAAAAAATGACATTTGCAAAATTGAACTAAAATTTCTTTTCAATTGCAATTTTAACTTAATTAAATTTATTTTGCAAAAATAACTTTTTATCTTTTTTTTTTTTAACTTTTAACAATAATTTTATTTATAACTTTGTCATTACTTAAAAAAAAATAACACAAACATCATTATGAACAAATGTTTTCAAAAATATTACGAAAATATCATCTTATTCATTGCACACAACCACCATTGTCGTGGTTGTTGGGAACTCTTAATTCCATCGACACACCCATCATTTACTTCTATTTCTTCATCAAATCTGATTCATCTCAACCTCATTCATTTTCTCTCACATTTTCTTCCAATTTCTCTCTTCACACTACATTCAAAAGCTTCCAGCTTTGCAAAAATTCATCATTATCCATTAAAACAAGCTTCTGTGAGTCTATATCGGTCATCCTTTAAGTCGCTTAGCTAAAAATCAAGATTGAAGATTAGTTTTTGTGTTTTGGCTTCGATTATATTTTTCCAGTTCATACAGTTTATAATACAAATGAGACTTCTCTAACAGACTTCGAGAAGTCAGCTTTGCAAATAAAATACAAAGCAGACTTCTCGAAGTATGCTTTGATCGAAATAAATCTCTTTTTAACTGGAATAAACTGTTTTTCTCACTGAAGCAGACTTCCCGAGAAGTCTGCTTTGATCGGAATAAACCATTTTTCTCACCAAATCATACTTTTTGAGAAGTGTGCTTTGGTAAAAAAAAATAGTTTATTACGGTTGAAGCAGACTTCTCGAAAAATCTGCTTTGGTGAAAAAATGGTATATTCTGGCTGAAATAGACTTCTCGAGAAGTATTCGAGGTTTATTCCAATTCAAACAAACTTTTCCGAGAAGTCTACTTCAACTAGAATAAACCTCGAAAACTTCTCGAGAAGTCTGATTTGGTGAGAAAAACAGTTTATTCCGGCTGAAACAGATTTCTCGAGAAGTATGTTTTGGTGAGAAAAACAGTTTATTCCGGCTGAAGCAGACTTCTCGAGAAGTCTGCTTTGGTGAGAAAAACTATTTATTCCGGTTGAATCAGACTTCTCGAGAAGTCTGCTTTGGTGAGAAAAACAGTTTATTTCGACTAAAGCAAACTTCTCTAAGAAGTCTGCTTCAGTGAGAAGATTTAGTATGTGTATAATGATTTAATAAAATTAGTTAATTTGTACCGCAAATAATGATCCAAATATTTGTTGTCTGTGGGCAGTGGACTATGACAGAGACTTAGAATTTTTTTGTTGATAATATAATATGAGGTAAAATATTTGTAACTGATGATGAAGATTTCGTTGTTGATGAAGATGAGAATAAAGTTTACTCGGACGGTGAGGATTATAGTCTTTACGGTAAAGTGAAAGATGAAAAAAATTTAGTTTTAGTGTTGAGGATCTCAGAAAATGAAGTTGCGAGCAAGTAAAAAGTACAAAGTATGCCGAGAAATCTACAAAGAAGTCTACGAGATTTTTGCAACAAAGTTTGCCGATGTATTTTCTAAAACATGGAACCAATTATTTCAATTAATTAGAAGATACAATGTCATCAAGGGTGTGTTACAAAAACATCCAACACTATCTTGCACCGTAATTACAACATATACATTTATTACAACAACATCCAATACAAAATGTTAATTTAGTATTTTGATGGAATTGTTAAGACATATCTTTAGATATTGCAAATCATAGATTTATTGTTTTTCATTCAATTATTGTTCTTTTTTGTTATTAAAAAGTATGCATTAAATCCTTAAGTATACACTAAGTCCTTAACTATGTATAAAAGTGCTTATGAAATTTTATATTAAAATTTGTGTTTTTAATGATTGTCATTTTGTAATTTTATAAGTATGATTTGACTTGAGCTTATTGAAAGGTGATTGACATACAACTAAGTTTATTATAATTATGAAAAAATTGATTGAAAACTAACTGACAAAGTGAAGTGATGAGAGGTAGTGATAGGTACAATAAAGTTTACAAAAACTCATTTAAAATATGACCAAAAATACAAATGAAGTTTGCAATTAATAATGAAGTATGAAGTGAAGTCTCCACTTGTAATGAAAACGTGTTATGAATTATGCAACTAAAGTTTGCAACACGAAAATCCATTGATTCAAAAACGAAAGTCAAATTCAAAAGGTAAGAAAAAAAATTCAAAAACAACCACAAAACTGTAAAACTATCATAAATCTCAAACATATATTGAAAATTTTAAAAAAACCATCTAAAATTTTGAAAACCATTAAAAATAAATTTAAAAAGCTACTAAAACAATAAAATTACTTTTTGTAAATCTTTTTCCAAATCTACAACAAGAAAAAATGAGAAAAAAAATAAAAATATAGAAAAAAATTAAAAAACAACAAAAAACAACAAAATTTTTAAAACCATGAAAAACGTAAAAAGTAGTAAAAACAACAAACTTACGTTTTCAACCTGTTATTATGTGTGCAACTGAAGTATGCAATTGAAGTTTGCAACTGAAGTTTGCAACCTGTAATGAAGTCTGCAACACGAAAATCCATTAATTCAAAAACTAACGTCAAATTCAAAACGTAAGAAAAAAACTCAAAAACAACCACAAAACAACCACAAAAACTGTAAAACCACCATAAATCTCAAACATCTATTGAAAATCTTAATAAAACCATATAAAATTTTAAAATTCATTAAAAATCACTTTAAAAAACTACTAAAACAATAAAATTACTTTTTGTAAGATGATAAATAGGATAAGAATATAAAAAAAGATTAAGAAAACAACAAAAAACAACTAAATCTCCAAAACCACGAAAAATGTAACAACTAATAAAAATAACAAACTTACGTCTTTAGATCTATTGACTTCATTTTCTAGATCTACAATAAGAGAATATGAGAAATGAGATAAGAATATAGGAAAAAAATTAAGAAAACAACAAAAACAATAAAAATCACCAAAACTACGAAAAACTTAAAAACTACTTAAAGCAACAAGATTATGTTTTTAGATCTCTTCACTTCATTTTCCAGATCTACAACAATATAAGATGAGAGAGAGTTTTATAAAAATAACAAAAAATATAAATAATAAAAATATTCCAAAACTACAAACGCAAAACCATATAAACAAAAAAAACTTATCTTTTTTATATCTCATGATTTTTTTCCAGATCTACAAAATAACAAGATGACAAAAAACATGAGAAGAGAAGAAGTAAAGAAAAGAGGAGAGTTAAAGAGGGAAGAAGAGAAGATTTACCTTGTAGTCATTTTTGGAGGATGGAGGATCCCACGATTTGTTTTTTTGTAAATGAAATTATGATAAAATTTTAGGATTACATATTTTATATATGTAGAGTTAAATTTGGTTAGGTTAAAAATTGTGAATTTGGTTATGTTAAATTTAAGTTAAAATTTTTTCAATTTCCGGTTTGCGCAGAATTCTCGAAGTCTTCAAAGTTTATTCCGGATGAAACAGATTTTTCCGAGAAGTCTACTTCAGCCAGAATAAACCTCGAAAACTTCTTGAGAAGTCTGCTTTCGTGAGAAAAATAGTTTATTCCGGCTGAAGCAGACTTCTCGAGAAGTTTTCGAGGTTTATTCCGATCAAAGAAGACTTCTCTGAGAAGTCTGATTCAACCGGAATAAACCTCGAAGATTTCTCGAAAAATCTAATTTGGTGAGAAAAACAGTTTATTCCGGCTGAAACAGACTTCTCGAGAAGTTTGCTTTGGTGATTTTGACCTTAAAATTCATTTTACTGTTTGTGGTATTTTTGAAAAAATAATTTTCTGTGGCATTTTTGAAAAAATAAAACTAAAGATCATACTTTTAGAGGAAACAATTTTTTTTGTGATATTTCAAGGTATTTTTCTTTATATAGTTTTAATTTTTTTAATTAAATTGGATTTAAAATTTATTTTTTGTGAATTTAAATTATGAGTTCTCTCAATGTTGAAAAAATATTCTCAGAAATAGTTTTATTAGATATGTTATACAAGTTCATATATGAAATTTGATAAATACAGAAAACCGAATATAAACGTGTAAGTAATCACATTGTTAATACGACTAGAAATCTAGAATAGTAACCCAATATTTTTTGGATTACCAAACACATTTCATTTATGGATTGAGTAAATACATGAAATGCATTATTAAACCAATAGTTAAAGAATAAAAATGCTAATATACGAAAAAGATAAGTTTCGTAGTCTAATTTGTTTTGCTAACATATCGACTTCGAGAATTTTTTCTCTTCGAGTGATGGATGAAGCAAAAATCTGGAAATGCCTCCCAAAAATGCTTCTAGTTCTATCATTTCTGTAGCAAAATCTGACCAATAATTTGGGTGTTTCACCATTTGCACATGTTAGGTAGAATCTATTAAAAGCTCCTTTGGGAGATAGTCCATATCCTACAAGAAATTTTGGAGTTCTATTTGCAAATGAGAGATTCTTTTTTTTTTTTTTTTTCTTGAATTCCTAGGAAGTTAGGTGTACCATCTTGGATTTTAGGTATCCAATCTACTTTCGACGTCTAATCTTGTTGTTTATTGGAACCATTCATATAACAGGTAAATGGTGCCTATTAAAATTTTTTGGATGATTCTTAATTTATTTACGCTACTCTAACAAGTTGAGTGACGAGTGAACCTGCAAATTTTTTTGCAATAAACCATTCTTCACTTTCTCGAATAGCTTGATTCTAAATATCCATCACCGACCAATCAAATTCATAAAATAACTTATCGTTTAACGCTTTTCAAAGATACCACGTAATCCAAAGATAACCACGAATATCCTATTCAGTTATATAATTTACTTATATTTTGACATAATGAACAAATTTAAATGAAAAACTTTTAATAGAACAATATATTATATAAACAATTTTTGATAAAAACCACAAAATGGTAATTTCTAGTGCTACTTTACAAAAGTGGTAGATCCACAAGAGTTAGTCTAAATCATGGTAAACGGAGTAGCATTTTCATTTTTAGCTTACATCCCTTTTTATAGAAAAAAGAAAGTATTTTAATTGTAAGATGTAAATGGTTCAGTTACATTCATAATTCCATATTATAACTGGAGCCTATGCATCTAGGATAATTGGCTATTGGATCAGCATGTTTTGGTTCAAATCGATGACATAAAATGTAGTACTTTTAGTCTATTCTTAACTATGTTCACATTAAAATTTTAGGATCTATCAAACAGTTAAAATCGTTTGTTTTGCGGAAACCATTTGCAGTAGAATTGTTGGTGAGCATAGAGTAGGTAATCTGTTAGACATTTTCGACGACAAAAATCCCGTCGCAATTACCGACTACTTTATTTTTGTCGGTAATTTGTTTGTTGACCAATTCCACGTAAATATATAGTTTGTTGAATAAATCTTCATCGTCGTCGGAAATCCGTCGGGATTTCCAGTGACTTTCCAATGATGACATTTTTTGCAGTCCGTTGGAATACCGTCGGTAATCCGTCGGAAAATAGTTGGTTGACCGATTCAATTAATGTAGACCGTCGTCGGTGATTCGTTGGTCACTGTCGGAATTAGGTCAGAATCCGTTGGTAAAACCGTTTCAATATCCGATTAATAATCTTAAAAATGTTTTAAAAATTTGTAATAATCTTTGTAATTTCCACTATAAATACGCTTTGCTCTTTCACAATTTCCCCAAAACAAAAAATCTTAACAAATGTCTTCTTCAGGTTCTTATGATTATTTTCAATCGTGGATGGATAAACCTCGATATGATTCAATGACGGGAGAATTGACGGATGAATTTGTGCAAAGTGTGAAAGAGTTCATGACATTTGCGTCAAACAGTAGCATGAATTCGGAATACGATAAAATGTATTGTGCGTGTATTAAATGTTGAAATCATATATTAATCTCTGTTAGAGAAGTACATAATCATTTGTATAGGACTGGATTTATGCCGGGTTACAAAATTTGGTACTCACAGGGAGAAACTAATGCAACGATGCAATATTATGGTAGTACTTCAAAAAGGTTAGATAGTATTAATGTTACAGTAGAGGAGTTGGCATCAGAAGTTGATATAAACGCAAGTACTGTGCATATGGTGAATGATGCATTTTGTGAACAAAGAGTATCGTACATTGAAGATAGGAGTAGAGTAGAGGAACCTAATTTGGAAGTCCATATGTTAGACGCATCAAAACAACCTTTGTATAAAGGATGTAGAGCTGGATTATCACCTTTATCGACCACAAATAGGTTGATGACGATAAAAAATGGATTTTAATTTGGCTGAAGATTGTGTGAATGCGATAGCTGATTTTATTAGAGATATACTATTTGAAGATAATATTACCCCTACTTCATGTTACGAGGTTCAAAAACTTTTAGCTCGTCTTGGTTACCGTATCAGATGATCTATGTGTGTATTGTCAATTGCATGAACTATTAGAGAAATCATAAAAACCGCATGAGGTGCCGATTTTATCACAAATATCGATTTCAAAAGATAAGCGCTAAAGTACCTATTCCGTATAAGCGATATTGTTTTTATTTAATTCGAAACGACATCGTTTTCAGCCGTTAGTGTTTAACACTAACTGCTAAAACGATGTCGTTTAGAATTAAATGAAAATGACATCGTTTCAGCTTGAATTTTGCATATATCTAATGAAAGCAAATGACGTCGTTTTAGGAAAATTAAAAAAAAAACAGCCGACCATCTTCTTCAAGTGAGTAAAATTGCGAAGGGGGGAGGGGGGCAAAAAAACAATCGAAAAGTTTGAAGAGAGGAGTTTGGGGCATCACTGTAGAGAGGGCCAAAATTTGGGTGCGCAGGATTGGAGTGGTGTTATCAGTAAATCGATATGCTCTGGTCATCAATCTCAACCGAAAATGTGATAACTTGGGTTTTAGAAAGTGTGATGAAAATGAGAATTTCACTTGTGTTTACAGTAAATTTTGGATATAACATGTAGTAAATAAGTTGATTTTCACTTTCCCTCTTCTAAGTACTCGTGCACGTGATGTTGTTTTCAACATATATTACGACAGTGATGTTGTTTTCAACATATATTACGACAGTAAATTCTTGATTCATCAAGACGGAGACGTGACATACGAGGGTGGGTACGTGAATATTCTTGAAACAGCTCCTCAAAGTTTGTATAGCGGTATCACAAGCGGTTTGAACGTGACGCTATACGGACAAAGGATTTGGTACAAATTACCGTTTGAAAGTGTAAAGGAAGCAAAGCTTTTGTGTGATGTAAGTGATAATTTCAAAAGAATGTGTAATGCGGGACTAGAGTTGTAGATATATACATGCAGCAAGCTGAGTGTGAGGTTGATGGAAATCAAACGGAGGCTGGAATGGATAATGCAGTCAAATATGAAAATCCATTCGGTGAGTTAGTTCATGAGGAGAATGATTTGGAAGAGGAAGCTCTTGTAGAGGCTGTTGTTAGTTTGTTGGAAGATGAAGAAGATAATGAAGAGTACATGAATACTCCTCCTGTTTTGGATGGTGAGGAAGAGCAAAACGAATGTCCTTACGATCGATGGCTTAGAGAAAGTGGTGAATTAGTGATAAAACAAGTTTTTGAAGGTGTGAATGAGTTCCAGGAAGCGGTTCTAGAATATTCATTGAAAGGTGGTTGGAACATCTGATTTAATCGTTGGGGAGAATTAAAAGGCCGAGCCGTGTGTGGAGTAGACATAGAAGAATGATGTACTCTATGTCAATGGAGGATTTACTGTTTGTATGAAGCTTCGTTGGGTTTATGAATGATTAAGACTTTTCAAGACGAACATACATGCTTCAAAGGTGGGCATTATAAGATTTTGTCGGATTCTGTCATTGCAAGATTTTGTCGGATTTGTCATTGTTAAGATGTTTATGAATGATGTTAGGAATGATCCATTTGTGAAGCCGAAGTTTTTACAGGAACAAAATTCAGAGAAGTACGTACAATCTGAATGCATCTAGTGGTCAATGTAGGAAGGCAAAAAAAAGTGTTGGACATGATACAAGGAGAATATGATGAGCAATATTCATGGAGTAAAGACTACAACATCGATATTATGGCGTAAGCTACACACTACAAGAAAATAGCATATTTCCGACGGCCATATTCGTCGGAAACACGTCGGTAAAATAGATTCTCAACTAATATCCGATGAAAATAGTCCGTCGGGACTATTTCTTCGGAAATTAGATTCCGTCAGGAATTTATCGAGAATTTCCGATGGATTGGCGATTAAATATGTCGTCGGAAATATCTTTTTTTTTTAACTCTAAATCAAAAGTTACGAATGATTGTTCTAAATTGATCATTGGTGCTCTTTGAATAAAGACATATAAATAAAGCATAATGCATGGCATCACGCAGTTTGGGACAGATTGAATTACTTGGAGGCTTTGTCGTAGCTATTTTGGTCTTAAATTTTGTCATAATACAGAAAATTGAGATAGCTTTAATTGGGCGTTAGATTCATGTCACTCTGAACTCTGAATTAATTATACAAGTTTTTTTTTATCAATAATGAATTGCACACTAAAGAAGTATTTAATTGTTTGTTTTAGGTCTAATCCAGATTCAAGTACTGAGCTAAGAACGGTTGTTGGAGATGCTGGTCTCGAGAAATTTGATCGATTTTACGTTTGTTCTACTAGACTACGTGATACATGGCTCTCTTACTACAGACCAATATTTGGGATATACGATTGCTTTCTGAAATCCACCAGAAAGGGCCAATTACTTGTTGTAGTCAGGAGAGATTCAAACAATCAGATTTATCCATTTACATGGGCAGTTGTCAACGTAGAAACTGCAGAAACTTGGGCGTGGTTTATACATAAGCTAAAGATGGATTTGAAACTCGGAGATGGCGAAGGTTTCACATTGATATCAGATCAACAAAAAGTAAATGTGATTATATAATTCTGATTGCTTTCAAAAGCTCAAATGTCTTTCTTTTAATTAACAAGATTACTAAAGGTTGTTGATAAAGAATTACCTAAAATTGAGCATCGAATGTATGCACGACACATTTACAACAATTTGAAGAAAATATTTACTAAAAACCTTCGGATGAAAAGGTTGTTTTGGCAAGTTCTCGAAAGCCACAACGTAGCTGACTATGAAGCCAATTTAGAGGAACTGAAGAATTATGACATTGCTATATACAACGAATTCATGAAGCAAAGTCTGGAAAGTTGTAGTCGCACGTTTTTCAATAAATGTGCACTTGTGAAGATGCTTTGAACAATTTCTCGGAGTCATATAATAGTGCCATTGACAAATCACGAGAAATGCTATTAGTTGAGATGTTGGAGACAATGCAGAGACAAACCATGATCCAAACTGATGTAAGGAGGAAGAAGGTGGACTCATACAAAGGAAAATGGAGTGCCAAAGAGAGTAAAATGATTGTTTGTGAGGAATTGCAAAGGATATGGTGTAGAAAAATTGTTGGACTAGCTAGGTTTTTTGAGGTAAAGAAAAATGGTGTTGGATACAAGCAGAAGAAGGTGGACTTATAAAAAAGAAAATGAAGTCCCAAAGAGAGTAAAGTGATTGCTTCTGAGGAATTGCAAAGGATATGGTATACGACAATTGGTGGACCAGCTGGGTTTTTTGAGGTAAAGAAAAATGGTGTTGGATATAGGCTTAACATGCGGCTAAAAAATTGTAGTTGTAAGAGATGAGATTTTTCCGGGATTCCTTGCCGTCATGCATTGCGTGTTGTTATGTATAACAAGTCATACAAAACAGTATATTTGGTTGCTCACTATTACTTAGACTCAACTTGGAAGAAGCAATACATCAACTCCATCAAACCTCTTAACGATATGAAGTTTTGGAAACATTCGGGTGAACCAACAATTTGAGGCTCCTACTAAAGAGAAATCTAAGGGCCGAAAAAAGAATCTCCCTAAGCGAGTGAAAAGGGTGAATGAATCTCCAACAAAAGCCATAACGGTCACAACACATGGGCGTGTTATGCATTGTAGCCGGTGTGGGATGGTAGGACATAACACATTAAAATGTTGTAACGCAAGAGTTCCTAGATCTAGCAGGCAACATAGCAGTCAATACACATCCCATGAATCTTATGACTCATTCACACTTCTTTACAGTGAAGTTCCAAGTCAACCAACCCAACCAAGGCAAAATTTAGGTATATTATTTGGAAAATAGCTTGCTTATCAATTTTGATGTTGCTTGTTTTCGCTAAATTCACAATTTTTTCGTGCATTGAGGTTTCATCATGATGCTACGGGAGTCTACTCAAAGAAAATTTATGGCCGAATATGTATTATTTTGATAAATCGTATGCCATTTTGGATGAATATGTTTGTGTTATGGGCGGATTATCAATGTTCCTTGGCTAAATATGCTTGTGTTTTGGCTGAACCTATTAATTTTGTTGGATTAAATCACAATCGTGTTTTTTAGTTTGCGTTTTGCCAATATTCCAATTTGTAATGCTTGGATTAAATCACAATCGTGTCTCTTTTTCTAGGTTTTTTTTCCTCCATTTGGATTTTTCTGTTCTCCTGAACCACGATTCACAGAATTCACAAAATTCCCGAGCATATTCAGCCACATCTCCTAATTCGAATCACAATTTATATAATTTACAAAATTCACAAATTAATAGAATATGAATCACATTTCACAGAATTCAAAAAATTCGTGAACCACAATCACTGAATTCACAAAATTCTCATTTCCCACCAATATTTGAATCTCCTAATCACTATTAGCCACATCAATTCTCCTCCATTTTGATTCTCCTCCATCTCCATTTCTCCGTTGGATTCGTTTCTCCTCCATCTCGGAATTCGTTTCTCCCATTGGTTTTGTTTTTCCTCCATCTCGATTTCTCATCCACCTCAGAATTCTCCATCGGATTCGTTTCTCAGGTTCTCGGCCATTTCTGAAAACAAGTCAATACGAAAATCGACATCCTCCTCTGAAATTTTGGGGAAGAAAGACGATGGAGAAAATCAATGGGGAATAAACCCTAATATTTGGGGAAGAAAGACGATGGAGAAAAACGTCTCCAAAGTCGATTTCGTTTTTTTAATCAAAATAAAATGGTGTCATTGTGGAATCAGCAAGGGAACATGTTGCCATGTCAGCTTTGTTAACGGAGTAATTCATCTCGTTACCGAATTGTTTATTTGCCTATATACACGCAATACATGTTGCAAATTTAAATTACTTCGGTGTGTGGGTGTGTTTAATCACGTTTTAAGAATACATGTTATTATTTTAACACTATGTTCACGTACAAGAACGAATAAGCCAAAACCTCCATGTTTAAACCTATAAAGCACCTTCCTTAACCTTAAGACATTATCTTATTCTCCTTTGACTATATAACCTTGTGGTTGCTCAATGTAAACTTTTTCATTAAGATATCCATTTAAAAAAAATGATTTGATATTCATTTGATGTATCCTCCAACAGTTTTGGACTACCAATGAAATGATTAGTCTAACAGTTTATAATTGAACAAGTCGATTCCGGCTCTTTGACTATAACATTTTGCCACCAATATTGTCTTGTATCTTTAACCTTCTTCTTTAGAGTTGTTCTTTGCTTTATAGACGCACTTCACACCAATTGCCTTATGCCCATTCGAAAGTGAAGCTAACTCTCATGTCTCATTCTTTCGTATCGCTTTAATCTCTTTATCCATTGCATTTTTTCTATTTTTTCTTATCTATAGCCTCTTCAAATTCATAGGTTCACAATCCCAAAATAAACAAAATAAGGTAAGGTTTTATAGATTTTCATTTACCTCGTAGAGTTCGTCTAGACTTCTAAAATGTGGAGTCTTTTCAGTCAAACTTTCATCTCCTTGAAAACTTGTGGTTGGTGAAGTTGGTAGTGTGCCTTGCTCCCCTCTAGGTTTCTCCAAAGGTTCATTGTTCAAGTGGTAGAAAGAAATTATAATCTTCATCATTTGAACTCCAATCTCATTCTCCTTTTCCATTGAAGATGACATTTTGACTAAGGATTGTCTTCCTCGTATCCGGATTGTAGAGCTTATAGCCTCTGGTATTATTTTCAAGCCAATGAAGATGAACTTATCACTTGTATCATCTAGTTTGCTCCGTTATACATGAGTATGAGCAGTGCTTCCAAAAACTCTTAGATGAAAACTCACCAGGATTCTTTCCACTCCAAGATTCTTATGGTGTTTTCTTAGATCGATACTTCTTGTTAGAGATCGGTTTGATAGATAAACTGCACACACAACCCGTTTTTCCCATAGCTCCTTTGGTGACCTTTTACTTTTTAGCATGCTCCTCATCATCTCAATAATTTTTCTATTCTTTCTTTTCGCTAATCCATTGTGTTGAAAAGATCTTGGCACCGTCAGTTGTCTATGAATCCCATTAACCTCACAATATTTCTGAATATTTGGAAGTGAACTATCCTCCACGATCGGATCTCATGGCTTTGATCACAAGGTCACTTCCCTTCTCGACATAAGTTTTGAACTTTTTGAAGTTTTTAAACATTTCAAAATTTTCCTTTAAAATGTAAACCCATGTTTTTCTTGAAAAATCATCAAAAAAATAGTTACTTTGACTGAGTGTAATTGGCTTCATCGAACCACAAACATATGTGTGTATAAGCTCTACCTGCTTATGAGCTCTTGTGTTTGATTCCTTCGGAAAACTGATTTTGAATTGTTTTCCAAGTAGACACCTTTTATAAATTTTATTTGGATGGTTGATACAAGGCAATTCTCTCACCATTTTTTTTCTTGGAAATAAGCTCCATTAATCCTCCAAAGTTGAGAAGTCTAGATCAAAGATGCCAAAGCCAAGACTCCTCTTTATAACACATCTTGAAACATTGTTCGATATCATTTTGAATGTTAAGGACAAACTATCTATTTATTGATATTGGCACCTTGGTGATGAGATTACTTGCACAACTCTTCCAAGTTATAATCTTTTTATTGAATACAATAAACCTTTCTGTAAGAGTTGTCCAAGACTCAAGATGTTCGTCTTCAAACTTGGTACATACCTTTACCTTTTACTTCTGTCTTTGATTCATTTTCTAACGCACCGCTATTAAGGTACCATTCTTGAATATCATCTTGTTCATCCTTCTTGTCATCCATTAATAACATCTCATCTTTTCGGATTTTCTTCACCGTAGTTGGACTTCTCTTCAACTCGATTATTGCTTGAAGCTTTATATTCAGAAGCATAATGTGTAAATTTTCCACAATTGTAGCATTTAATATTTGACTTATTGTACCTTGATCTTGGGTTTCCTCTCCCATGACTTCTTGATGAGCTTTCTTCTCTTTGATTGGCCTTGTTTTCAAAAGGAGTCATAGTTCTTCCATTTCCATATCAATGACCTCTTCCATGGAATTGACCGCCATTTTGTCTTGGATGGCTTTGACCGCTTTCTTCTTTATCAATCCTAGCTCATCTTGAGTACTTACTCGGTGATGTTTTATTTCTTCTTCTTTTCTTCATAATCTTGTACGATCCAAAAAGTTTCTAAATCTTCATAGCCTTCAAATCTTTTGTCTCTTCAATGACCGTGACAATATACTCGAGTATTGAATCCAACAATCTAAGAACCTTCTCTATGATTCTCACCTCATCTAGTTTCTCACCATTTCTTTTTTAATTTATTAGTAACCATCAACACTCTTGAGAAGTATTTGGAAACTAGTTCACCTTCTTTCATTTGTAAAGTTTCAAATTCTTCTCTTAGAGTTTGAAGATGGTTCTTCTTAACTTGTTTTGCTTCCTTGTAGGAGGTTCGAAGGTTGTCCCATGTTTCTTTGGCTCTTTTTGCTTCTGCGACATTCTCGAACTTTTTTCCGTCTAAACCTTGATATATTAGACAGAAAGCCTTATTGTCTCTCTTCCTTGAATATCTCAAATTTTCCTTTTGAGTTTGAGATAAATTACCTTCATTCTCCAATTTAGTGAAGCCTCTCTCGACTATATCTCATACATCATGTGCTTCTAGAGACTTCAATTGTTGTAGTTTCTCTTTGTGAGCATCGGAATTTGGTGGGAAATACCATTGCTGCCCATTTTTTTTAAGAATTTTCTACCTACAACTTTTTTGGATGGAAATAATTCAGACGTGGTGGAGAATGTGTTTAACAAGCTTTGAAAAATAGGAATTTTAGAAAAAAATAAAGGTTTTTTTAATTTCTTTTGAAGATCTTATTTTTTAACAACTTCAAATGAGAGAGTAAGAAGATACTTATAATTTTTAAAATATAAAATATAGAAATATTTTAATTCAAAATCTAGAAATTTTGTTCATAATATCCATATTATTTTATTACAATAATCTAGATATTTCTTTTTAAGAAAATTCAAGATGATTCTAGATATATTCTAAAATTTAGATCAAGTTTTGATCTAGACCAAATAATATTTGGATCAAATTTGGATTTGGTCCGAACGATATTTCAATTATTGATACAATAATTAAACTTGATCTAAAGTCAAGTTTAATTTTCAACATTTTTGTCCCTCTTGGCCTCTCAGACCATTTTCCTAGCCTACTTGACCAAGCTTTTACCATCCTCCCAAACCTTTTTGGTTCAACTCAAAGGTTCTACAAAGCTCAACCAATTACTACTTGTCAACAAAGCCTAAACCTCAATGGCTAGCCAACAAACTACTGAATAACAGTGCTAGTGCTTACAATTGATTAAATCAAGACTCGGGATGAGAGGAATGCAAGATAGTTGACAGATAATTGCTCTCGATTTGGTAACTTAACACAGAAGGTTCGGTATTCGATTAAAGCTATTTTACACCATCTGAACCATAAAAAACAATGGATACTACCACTGCAAGATAAAAAAGTTTAGATATTTGTGAAAACACATCTATCTTCAATTATATTAACTGAACTAGAAGACCACTATTAAAGTTATTTAAACCGGTTTAGTGTGTTTAAACTAGTTCTAATTTTGAGTATAAATACTTTGAATATAGCTGTAATATGGTTAATTCAGTTTTGATCAGTAAAGTTTTCGTTCTTTTTCTCTTTGTTGATGTCGAACTTCAAGGTTCTAAAATGGTATCAGAGCTGAAATCAACTTGAATTTTTTGGATTTCGATCCAAATTTTTCTTCTTTCTAGCGATTGTTACCGATCACTCGATATAATTTTTTCGTTCTTTTTTTTCATCTTCGCTGCAGCAATTTTCTTGATTTCTTTGACAACCATGGCTTCATTGGGTTCGTCAGCAACGATGTCGAATTCAGATCCAAATCATCTCTATATTCGTGCAGCCGATCATACTGGTATTTCTTTGGTTTCTGATAAACTTCTTGGATTAGCAAATTTCAATACATAGTGTAGGTCAATGTTAATTGCATTAAGAGCTCAGAATAAGGCTATATTTGTCAATGTAATTTATTCGGGTTTAGATGAAACACATCCATATTTTAGATCGTGTTCTAGATGCAATAGTATGGTTTGCACTTGGATTGTAAATGTTGTTGATCCATTGCCAAGAGAATAATGTACCTTGATACTGCACGTCAAATGTGGCGGATATTCATGATCACTCTAAGAAAAATGATGGTCCAAAGACTGTTGATATTAAACAATAAATTTATACCAAAGTTCAAGGGACACATAATGTAAGTGATTACCATACAAAACTAAAACAATTATGGAAAAAGTTGAAAAATCATGAGAGCCCTTACAACTGTTGTTGTGGAAAAAAAGATTGCATCAATCTAAAACGATTGATCAATAGTGATGAACAAGATCATGTGTTGATGTTTCTAATGGGATTAAATGAAACCAATAAGAGGACATATTTTAAAGATAGAACCTAAACCATCACTTTCAAAGTCTTCAATCTTATTTCAAAAGAAGAAAGACAAAGGTATATAAAAATTTAGTCCAAAAGTGCAGTTGTTTTTCAAACTACACAGAATGATCCAATACCATCATCGTCTACACAGCTTATCGCTGCATATCATCATCAAGATATAACAAATCCAAGAATCGTCCTATATGCTCTCACTGTGGATTAATGGGTCCCATTGTCATCAGATACTATGAACTTCATGGATATTTACAAGGCTATAAAGGTCAAGGTTCAACAAATAATACATACAAGTCGACTCAAACTCAACCATTCTCCTACTATCAAAACAAGTCACATAATTCTTGAAATCAATGAAAAGAGAATGTTGCAAACATCATGGTCAATGGTTCTGAGAGTATTCATATGCAGAATCAACAAGGAGGTCATTTGGGAAACATCACAACGGAACAAATCCAACAACTTCTATGTGCTTTGAATGAAAAATCCAGTGTTTTCAACAAAGATTTATAGAGTTCAGGCAGCATATTTTAACGAACAAATGGAACAACTTCTACATCCAACACCCACATCATCCCACATATTCAATCACCTTCTGATACCACTAAAACCTTCCATTTACTTTCATAAATGGGAATGAAAAAAAACCTTACTTTCAATGCCAATACATGGATCATAGATACAAGATTGAATTTTCATGTTTGTTATGATTTAAACTTGTTTTATGTAACTGAATCTATTAGTAACACTTCTGTTACACTTTCTGATGGAACTCAAATCATGGTCAGTCTTTCTAGAAAAATTCCTATCTAAAAAAATCTTGTTTTAAGCTTTTTCCTTTATGTGCCAAATTTCCGATTCAACCTTTTAATCATAAATGCTTTGATGAGAAACACTAATGTTTCAGTTTGTTTCTTTCAAATTCATGCTATATATACCCTCATAAATTATTTATTTCCCAAGAGCATACTTCAGCCTTGATGATACCTTCAGCACAATGTTTATGTGTTGGAGCAAAGTCTCTTTTCAAATCCTTCCACTCAACATCCAATTCTTCAAATATCTTCTGCGCATGGCATCAACGTTTGAGCCATCTTTCACCAAACAAGATCCATTTTCTTTCCAAATTTCTTGATATTTTTAATAGAAAAACTGATCATAAATTCTTTTGTAAAATTTGTTAAACGGCAAAATAGAAACGCTTTTTTCAATTATCAAACAATCTTTCTAAAGAACCTTTTGATTTGATTCATATTGATGTTTGAGGTCTTTTTAAAATTCCAACTCCAAAAGGATACAAATACTTTCTCACAATAGAAGACGATTATACTAGACTTATTTGGGTTTATCTTTTCCCAAACAAGAGATATGTTGTTGTGATTTTTCCTGAATTTCTTCAATTTATTAAAACACAATAGAAAGTTCAAAATTAAATCAGTTTGATATAGCAATGCACCTGAACTCTTTTGATTTATTGCTTAGATCTAAGGGCATTGTTTATTTATTCTTTTGTCATTATACACCATAACAAAATTTTGTGGCTGAAGGAAAACATCAACATATTTTTAATGTGGTAAGATCATTTCTTTTCAATCCAATGTATAATTATGCTACTGAGGAGACTATATTTTAAAAGCCATTTATCTCATAAACAGCACTCCATTTCTCTTACTTCAAAAAAAAAATTCCCTTTTCAACTCATTACTTCGAAAATTCCACAATACTATCATCTACTAGTTTTTTGGTGTCTATGTTTTGTTTCTACTCTTCCAAAGAACATACATAAATTTTTACCAATAGCATCTCGTGTCTTTCTTGGTTATCCTACAAGATATAAAGAATAAAAATTACTTGATTTAGAGACAAACAGAATCGATATCTCACGTAATGTTGTTCCATGAATCTATTTTCCCATTCTCTAGCTGTCCTAAAGACATCAACATCTTTCCACAAGATTTTTTTACGTTTTTCTATTCTAGACATCCTTTTCCAGCTTCTTTTGAACCAATCTTACATCAAAATGATCCCATAATTCCACCTTCATCTGTTAAAGATAATTCTGTTCATGATAATGTTTTATCAGGAAGCTCTTTACTAGTTACTAGAACAAGGAGATAAACCAAAACTCCTCCTTATCTCAATGAGTACCATTGCTATCTGCTTCACACCAGTCCAACCTCACTACCGTCTCTCATCCTATTTCAACCATTTTATCCTATGAAAATTTTGAACCCACATATAAACAATTCCTTATGTCCATTACCACTAACATTGTCCCTAGAAGCTGTTAAATTTGTTGAATGGATTGAGACTATGAAATCTGAAATGAATTCTTTGGAAGAAAATGGTACTTGGTCTATTTGTGATCTTCCTCCAAATAAGCATCATGTTGGTTATAAATGGGTGTCTACGATCAAATATAATCCTGATGGAAGTATAGAAAGGCATAAAGCGAAGTTGGTTGTAAAAGGATATATACAGTTAGAAGGATTAAACTATGTTGATATTTTTTCGTCGGTGGCTAAGATGTGTACTTTTTGAGTACTTTTGAGTTTAGCAACTGTTAAGAATTGGTCGATTACTCAGTTAGATATCAGTAATGACTTTCTTAATGGAGATCTAGAAGAAGATATCTACATGACTATGCCAATTCAGTGTTCTATTTTATCTAGTAAATCATGGTCTTCGAGATATGATTCTAAACCCTGAATTTAATAAATTTTTAAAAATTATGAATGATATAATACTAATTATAACAATATGAATTGTATAAACTTAAATTAGTAAGTACACATTAACAATTAACACATTTAGCAAATTTGTAAATCATTGTACTAAAACACTCTAAACATTTCCTTAACATTATGCTACACATTATAAATCTTATATGTTTATATAACATGTTTATGGTTTTCCACGTTTTAGTTTACCCACCACTTAGTGACTGAAGTGTCACTTCGCATATTGGTCACATATTTTACGGTCAAAATACGACCACCATAGGAGTGCAACATATGTAGTCGCTATTTGGTCGCAAAAGTGCGACTGAGTAGTGACTATACATCTTGGTCGCAAACTGGTTGTGACCAATATGTGATTATATCCTCAAAGGTGCGACTAATTGCGACTACGTGCCCGTAGCCGCAAATTTATCGCCAAATAGTCGCAAAATTTGTGACCACGAATAGTGGTAAAATGATTGTTTTCTTGTAATGATAGCTTTTGCCAATTTGTTTTGTGACAATCAGTCTACTTTACATATAGTTTCTAAACCTGGTTTTCATAGGGAACCAAACACGTTAAAAATGACTGTCATATTGTTTGAAAAAGGCTATAGAATGGATTCCTCAAAACTCTCCATGTTCGCTCAAATAATCAGTTGGTAGATATCTTCACCAAACCATTGTAACCTGGTCTTTTCAAAAACTTTATCTCTAAGGATGAAATTCATAAACTCTTCATTCCATTTTGTGAAGGGGGGAAGGGTATGAAGTTATTTAAACCGGTTTATGTGTTTAAATCAGTTCCAATTTTGAGTATAAATATTTTGAATACAAATATAATATGGTTAATTCAATTTTAATCAATAAAGTTTTCATTTTTTTTTCTCTGTCATGTCAAACCTCAAGGTTTTAAAAACCACTATGAATGGGAGATAAGTATGGATGATTTGAAATAAATTCAGCACGGACAATTTTTACAATTTGCTAAAAGATTGGAGGTTTTTAATGGTTTAATCGTGTAATTCAAATTTTCTCTTATTGTACACTATGTAGCTTGATGATGACAGAAGTTCCAGTTAAAAATATCAACAACTTTGTATAACACACACACAAATAGTATTAGAAATCATTTAAACACAATTGTACAATAGTGTTTAATCAGATTTATACACTACTAACACTTATCATGCCACTGACCAATTCCTAATCTATCCAAAACTCACACACAACAAAGTTTTGTACACTATTTATTTACTCACCAGAAAACGTGTGCAACAACACAGGCTGTTCTTCTTCTCAAGAGCGAAAATCCTAACTGCCTCACGACACCACTTTTTATATGTGTCTTGCACTAGGTTTTCCTTTTCCTAAATGAATATTCAGCAATATTGAGTCCCACAAACTTGCTTTCTTTGAATATCCTTTCTTCCTTGCACAACTTGTTATCTCATTCCCAATGAGAGTACGCCACATCAGCATCCTTAAGTTTCCCGCTTTGGAACTTAAACGCGTTGCACACCAGTCTATCTCTTTAGCCACAAACCTTGTGCTAACAATCTCCCCCTTTTTGTGTAAATGTGAGATCTCGAGAAACATGCATCATCACTAACATATACCACACACAACATTTACCAAAAACAAGTTTCAAGTTTGAACCTATCAGATTGACATCAAGGTTACCTCCACATAGGGTTTAATGCTCGTACAAACAACATAGCATAAGTTCCACAAAACAAACAGAGAATTCAAAACAGCGCCAGGTTACAAAAAAACATCAATTTAGCATACACACATACACGACTATGTCTCCCCCTATCTACTAGGATCCTATCTAGAATTATGTTAGCCCCTCTCATTTTCGGAATTATTTCCTCCCTCAGATGTATCATCACCATCTCGACGTTTACCTCTAGCCATGTATTCTCCCCCTTCTTGAGATCACAGTTAGACAAAAACACATTAGAAAATAAGGGGCACTCATAATGGAGACAAAGAGAGAAGATATGTAATACCAATAACCCGTAGTTGCATAGCTTTAACCAACCGAGCTAGCTCCTTCAAGTCATCCAAGATACGCGGCGTAGATGAAGTCGCATCCTCCTTCTTCACACTTTTGCCTTGTTTAGGATCAAGCACCATTACCAAAGGGGCCCGAGAAGTGGTGTCACCCTGATGTCCAAGAACATGACGTTGATATATAAGCAGATTATGAATCAAATTGGGAAAGGTGAGCCGCGTGGTTTTGGAGGGTGATCGCCCAATCTGCAGAATCTGATCATACATAATTTTTCCAAAGTCAAATGGCTTCTTTTGAAGAAGCATGTAGAAAAATTGCACACGGCCGTATCTTTCATTATAGTTTTATGATTCAGAGTATCTTTCCCTATTAGATCCCTTTGAATTCCATATTCGAAGTTACGATCAGGTCTATTCATTAAAAAGAATCGATTCAATACATTTCTTATGTACCCATAGGGACTATATTGGAATTGGATTTGAATCAGATTTCTGATCAATCTATATTGATTGACTGCCTCCATTATGTTGTTGCTAGCAAATACCACTATTTTTGGTTTTGGATCTTCCAAATAATTCCGGTAGGAGATCCAGACCCAATTTTTTCTGATCCTTTGATAAAAAGATTCATTTTCTTCATAAAAAAATAGGAGGTAGAACCATTAAAGATTTCTTTTTCGATTCATCCTTGGAGTTAAAAACCTCCTTCAAGAATTTTCTTTGGAAAAATTGTCTCTTGAAGAAGCATGTAGAGAAATTGTCTTTGGAGTTGAAAGTCAAATGGCTTCTCTTGAAGAAGCATGTAGAGTTAAAAACCTCCTTCAAGAATTGTGTTTCGATTCATCCCTAGAGTTGAAAACCTCATTCATTGAGCTCTTGTTGAATGTAGGCAACCAATTGCGATAACAAAACTTGTACAGCAGCTGCATCTAAGGCGTCATGTACTTAGAGCAAAAGCCTTCCCAACGGGTCCATTTTCCACCTGTGAGAGCATGCACTGCGGCATCCAGATTCTCAATGAGCCAACCATTAGAAAGAGTTGAATTCTCCAAGTTAGGAAGCGAATACATCTCGTTGATAATGTCCAGTGTGAAATCGTACATCAACCCTCGAACATAAACCATGTTTGTACCTAGACAGTACTCGAGATCTCTAAAATTCGCATAAAATTCTCTCAAGATTTCAGGGACATAGGAACTTACATCGAGCACGGTATAGATAAGGCCGGTTTTCTCAATAATCGCCTTCACTTCCTTGAGATTGGTGTCCTCTAGGCAAAGATACTTCATGTCCAGGAACTCCCGAGAGAGATATTGTTTCATTCGGTCATCAGCCGCGATAGAGACGAAGCGATGGTTGAAGGCCCGAGACATGGGTTTTGCAATATCAGGGTTGAGCCAAAATGCCTCTGTGACCTTAGCCCGTTTTGCCTCAAATCAAAGTTTGAGTTCCTCGTAAGGGTAATTTGCTCCAGTTCAAGCATCGGTAACATCCTCCATCTCATCATCGGAGGCAGGAGGTGAAGGAGAATCGGCGACAAGGGCCTTACCGGGTCTACGAGAAGGGTGCGACAAGGATGGTGGATCTGGAAGTGCAAGGGGCGCGGAATGGGCTTCTTTATCGTCTGAGATGGCAGCGGCGAGTTAGCGTTCACGGGTTGCTGTGCGTCGAGTGAAAGGCCATAGGGAAAACGCCATGGAGAACCTGCAAAGGTCTAGGGTTTCTGAGAAAAAGGAAATCGGCGCCTTTAAAAGAGAGAGAATGAGCCGATGCACAAGGGAGGGGAAAAGACTCCACTTTTATAGACCCGTGGTAAATGTGGTTCCAAGGGGAAGAGGCATCTCGGCATATGTCGTTTCACAAAGAGAAAAAACAAAACAAATCAATTAGAATAGCAAAGAACATAGTAAAATTAACTGTAACACAAGCAGAAGTGTGCTAGTGACTTACAGAAAACTGACAGCAAGACACTCAAAGCACAAGTAGTTTGATTCAAGGAACAAATGTAAGAATTCATACTATATACAAGACTGCATAACACATTGATAAAAGAAAGATAAATTAGAGGACTAGATATACCTCAAACAATAAACCCTCAGAACATATGAAATCAAACTATACTATACGTAAATAAGAAATCATAGCCACATAGATGCCGAGACCACATTGAAAGAGGTCACCCCGGTTATATAACAGGCATGTGCAACAACCAATCATCTCATCACTATGAACACTCAAAGAAGATACCTCCCCCTTCTTTTCCTTTTTTTTTTATTAGCTATTACTCATCCCTTCCTTTTTTTATTAGTTATTACTCATCCCTTTCTTTTTTTTTTCTTTACAGAAGGAGAGGTATTAACATCGAATTGGATCTATTTTAGTCTAGATTATGGTAGCAACCTGACTCGAAGTCCATCAATCCTTCTGCCTAATCCGAACAGTGATCAAGGCTAGAACAAAATGTGATAGCATCTTACGCCAAGTTGAGTATCCTTCATTTCAAGCCTTATCTGTGCTCCTCGCTTTCTCAAGAATGTATCTTTTATTATTAATTTTTTGTATATGAATATGCAGGGCACAGTACTGTGTACTCCATTCCTCAAGTGTTCATTTGTACTTAGAGACTCATGATCATTACTAGCTATCCATCACACAATTAGGAGGACCCCATTCAACAGTGTAATATGCATGCACACGTTTGTTGCTTGTCCTCCCCAATATCGCACAGACAGTCATAGTTCACACACTCCAAGAGCCTTTCTCAGTGAAATAAATGTATTTGCATCCAAAGCCTTAGTAAAAATATCAACAAGTTGTTTTTCAGATGTAACATGCACAATTTCAATAGTCTTATCTTCCACCAGTTCCCTGACAAAGTGATGCCTAATATCTATGTGCTTTGTCCTAGAGTGATGCACTGGATTTTTAGAGTTCATATCAAAGGTGCAAAGTTCATACCATAGTCAACCAACATGTGTTTCATCCATAGCAATTGAGTACAACAACTACCCAAGGCAATATACTCAGCTTGCGCAGTAGACAATGTCACACAGTTTTATTTCTTGCTATGCCAAGAGATCATGTTATTGCCAAGAAAGAAACAACCACCTGAGGTACTTTTCCGATCATCCATGTGAGTGTTTGTCTCTTTTGTGTGGTACATACCAAGATTTGTTGTTCCTTTCACATATTTTAGTATACACTTAATAGCCAACAAATATGATAAACATGGATCAGCTTGGTATCTTGCACACACTCCCACACTGTAGCACAGATCTGGTCTGCTCGATGTTAAGTAAAGTAAGCTCACTATCATTGCTCGGTAGAGTTTTTCATCAACTGGTGCTCCTTCTTCATCCCTGGACAGCTTACTCGTTGTGCTTATTGGTGTTATAGCAGTTTTACTCGTCTGCATATCAAATCGAGATACAAGGTTTCTCGTATATGTACTATGTGACACAAAGATCCCTTCTGAAGATGCTTTACTTGTAGTCCAAGGAAGTAATTAAGCTCTCCCACCATACTCATCTCAAATTCATGCGTTATGTTCATCACAAATCGATCTACAAGTGCTTTGCTTATCCCTCCAAATATGATATCATCAACGTAAACATGAACTACCAACATGTTTTCGTTCTCCTCTTGAATTAACAAGGTCTTATCTATGTTTCCCCTTCTAAAGTTAGACCTTAACAAGAATTGAGTTAGATGCTCATACCATGTCTTTGGTGCTTGTTTGAGTCCATATAGAGCTCGCTTGAGTTTCTAAACGTGTGAAGGAAAATTAGGATCTTCAAACCCTTTAGGATGTGTCACATACACCTCTTCCTGTAGTAGTCCATTCAGAAACGCACTTTTCACATCCATCTAAAATAGCTTGATGTTTATCTTGCATGCTATTCCAAACAGTAGTCGGATCGATTCCAGACGTGCCACTGGTGCGAAAGTCTCGTCAAAATCCATTCCTTCTATCTGACTGTAGCCTTGAACAACCAATCGTGCCTTGTTTCGAACAACGTTGCCATCTTCATCAATCTTATTTTTAAAAACCCATTTTGTTCCCACAACATTGGCATTGCTTGGCCTAGACACCAAGTCCCATACATCGTGTATGGCGAACTGTTCTAGTTCTTCATGCATTGCTATCACCCATGATTCATCCTTCAATGCTGTATTTACATCCTTCGGTTCTATCAGTGACACAAATGAAGCTAGTTCAACCATATTCTTGAAATCAATTTGAACTTTCCTGGTTCGTCTATCATCATGGATGTCACCAATTAAATAATCAACTGAGTGGTTACGATGCACTTGCAACTGACTATCTGCCCCGGTTCTTTCCTCTATGCCCTCATCTTTGATTTCTTCTTCCTTTGGCAGTGTTACCTATGTTCTGTTCTGGTTTGCTTGCACATCTTCTTCCTGTGTAACTCTCTCAACTGTTGATATACTTCGGTCATCAAACACTCCATTTACTGATTCAAGAGTCATTCTGAGATTCTTATTATAGACCCGATAAACCGTTTCGAGTACCCCATAAACAAACCCTCTTCACTTCTAGAGTCAAAATTTCCAAGGTAATTCCTCTTATCAAGTATGTAACATACACACCCAAACACATGAAAGTAGCTCAAATTCGGTGTCTTCCCTTTCTAAATTTCATACGGTGTAGTCTTATTGCCTAGCTTAAAATAAACCATGTTGATAATATAGCATGCCGTACTTATTGCCTGAGCCCAAAACCATGTAGCCACATTATTTGCATGCATCATCGCTCTTGCCATCTCTTACAGGGTTCTGTTCTTTCTCTCTACTACTCCGTTTTGTTGTGGAGTCCTCAGCGTTGAGCATTGATGTCTAATTCCATACTTGTGATAGAAGCTCCGAAACATTCCATTCTAGAATTCTCCACCATGATCGCTTCTTATTTAAACAATGTGTCTTCCATCATTAATCATTTGTAGCGTAAAGATCTTGAACTTCTCAAATGCTTCAGATTTCTCTCTTAAGAATTTCATCCAAGTAAATCGTGAGAAGTCATCCACCATAACAAAGATATACCTCTTACCAGCTATGTTTTCTGTCTATATCGGCCCCATCAAACCTATGTGTACCAACTCCACAACTTGTTTAGAGCCAATTTCATATACTTGTTTATGTTGTACCTTAATTTGTTTGCATTTGCAACAACCTTTGCATATGTTCCCGATTTCATTCTCAAGCTTGGAAATTCTACGGACCACTTCATCTTGCCCAATTCGTTGAAGCCCATGTGTATTCATGTGTCCGAGTCATCTATGCCAGAGTTCCAATTCATATTCAACCATTGAAAGGCAATTTTTAGCCGCATTCCACATATAGCAATTATTACTTGACCTAGACCCATATAATACCATATTTCCTTGATCATTCATCGCTTGACATTTATCCTTAGTAAAAAAAAACACTTTTAGGCCTTCGTCATACAGTTGACTCACACTAATCAGATCCACCTTTAATCCTTCTACATAGTAAACATTCATCAATGAAGGCTGCAATTCATTACCGACTGTCCCCACTCCTAATATTTTTCTCTTTGCACCATCTCCAAAAGTTATTTTTCCAGCCTTGAATTTTGTGTATGATTTCAAAATCTCCTAGTTCCCAGTCATATGTCGTGAGCAACCGCTATCAAAATACCATGGTGTTGACTCTTTGTGAGTCCGTGAAATGTAAACCACTTTACCACACATTCTTTCCTCTTCTGCTTTATTTGGCAGTCTCACATTTCCCTGTTGATGTTTGCCACTGTCTATTACCAGTGTCTTTTTTCCATGCTTCGTGTTGGTTGAGCAAAGGTTCTGTTCCAGATCGCTGCATTGATTTTCCTTGTTTAACTCAGACACACTAGAGCAATAGAAGTAATTTTTGTCAATCCATACTTTCTTAAATTGACTAGGTTCAAGAAAACACTTACCTGACTTCCATGCTTGCCTGATACGATTAACCATCCTATAACAATTAAGTTTGATATGTCCATTCCTTCCGCAAAAATAGCATCCCTTGAATCTTGGGTCTCTAGTCCTTTTGGTCCCATCCCATCCATTAACTGATGACTCCTTGTGTCTATGGTTTTCATTTTGATGTTTTATGACCTTAGTTTCTCCACTCTGAACAAAATTCTTGAGATTTGTGTAGTGAGGACTCTCTCTGACACATGTACCCTCTGGGTATCCTTTTGTAACCCATACCCCATGTTCGACCAGTAGGAGTTCCCGTCTCCGGAAGTCTATCCGGGTCCTTTGACCCCTGATTTAGCATTTTGATCTTTTTGTAGTTTTCTGTCAGGTTATGTTCCAACGTCTGATTACGTTCCTTCGTTTGAATCAAAAGGTCTTTCAAGTTGATCATTTCTGCTTCTAGTGTTTGAATCCTCTTAGCTTCGGATAACTGTTCACTCGAGTTACCTGTTTCCTCCTTTTCACCAATTGCACATTAAGGTGCACAACTCTTCTTATCACTAGACTCCATCTCCATAATATTGACATTGGCTTCCAACATGACCTTGTCCTTGAAAAGTTGCAAATTAGCATTGCTCAATGTTACCCAATTATCATAGAGACGTCGATATTCAGCCTTTGCAGCAACTTCACCATCATCATCTGAGTCTGTCTCTTGATCGGATTTCTTGGTTGCTTCACTTGTAAGTGCCACAAAATTTAACATCTCATTGTCTTCTTCACTATCATCTGAGACTCGATCTCACTGAAGCTTAAAAGTGACTAATAATTATGCTTCTGAAGTTTTGGGCATTCTGATTTTATGTGACCAACTCCTTTACACTCAAATCATTTCAGCTTCTTGCGTTTGCTGAGAGGCCATTCAGCCTTGACGTTTCCATATCCTTCGCACTCGTGGCATTTCACATCCTGTCGCCTACTTGACGTTCCAGCTTCCATCCTCTGTGGTTGTTTTTGAAGCAATTTTGATAAGTCCCCTATTCGTGGCTGTCAGACTTTGGTTGTCCCTTCTCAATGCACTTAAGTGCCTTTTTAAAGCTTCTTGCCATTAGACCCATACTCACCTCTAGTTTTTGATTCAAACTATCTTCAAGCTTTCTCATCCGATCTGAGTCTTGTTCAACATTGAATGATATTCCTTTCCCCACCTTAGACGGCTCTGTAGCACTATCCATTTATTCAGCTTTCATCATTCCTATGAGTTGTGAGAACTTCATGTCATCTGTGTTCATGGCAATCTTCAATACTGCCTTATGCGGTCCAAACTTTGCTGATAGGCATCTCAACAGCTTCTTGATAAGCTTTTTGTCCTTGTACACCGTCCCTAACAGAGCCGTTTCATTTGCAATTGAACTTAATTTCAATCCAAAGCTTGCTATAGACTCATCACTTCCCATCCTCAAATTTTCAAACTGAGAGGCTAGATGATCTAGTCGCGTTCTCTTGACACATGAAGTACCCTTGTACAAATTCACGAGAATGTACCGCGCATATTTCGCAGCAACACATCCTTGAACGAGCTTAAATTGTTCAAGGTCGATTGCATAGAATATTTTTGTTAGAGCCTTTGAGTTGAACTTAGACGCACTTTTATCAGCATATGTCCACTTCTCTTTGGGTTTTGGAATTTTCTTACCTTTCTGGTTCAGTATCCAAGGTTCTTCCCAACCAACTTCCACTAATGTCCATGCATCTTCATCTGTTCCCCGAATTCTCTGTCGCATACGCACTTTCCAATGCCCAAAGTTGTTTTCATCTAGTACAAGTGGTTTTTGCACAGCAATAAGTTCTTTAGATGTCTCCATACTCTGTCTTAGGGTCTCAACCTGTTGATAAATCTCAGATTTATGATAGGTGACCTGCTCTGAATACCAATTGAAAGCACTAGAGTATAGAGAATACCAAGAATTTTGTATAACACACACAAATACTATTAGAAATCGCTTAAACACAATTCTACAATAGTGTTTAATCGGATTTATGCACTACTAACAATTAGCATGCCACTGATCAATTCCTAATCTACCCAAAATTCACACACAACAACAGTTGTGTACATTTTCACTCACAAGAAAACGTGTGCAACAGCTTACACACAGTATGTTCTTCTCAAGAGCGACAACCCTAGCTGGCTCATGATATCACTTTTTTATATGTGTTTTGCACTAGGGTTTCCCCTTTCATAAATGAATATTCATCAATATTCAATCATACGAACTTGTATTCTTTGAATATCTTTTATTCCTTGTACAACTTATTATCTCATTCTCAATGAAAATACGCCACATCAGCATCCTTAAGTTTCCGATTTAGAACTTAAACCCGTTGTACACCAATTCATCTCTTTAGCCACAAACGTTGTGCTAATTAACACCAGTGTCGAGGTCCATGAGATATAAGGCTAAAGAATTTGATTTGAGTGTTTTGTTTGTGATATCTCACCATTTTAAATGATATAGTTGGGTTATTTAGACATCAACCGAGTAGTAGAACTAAGTATTCGATGTTAGTTGTTTAGCATCAGAATTTATCATATTAAAATTTTAAAATCATCAATTTGGATTTCATTTAAAAATACATTACTAAATTGATGCTTTTAAAAATCTAATAGAATCATTTTTAGCATCATAATAATCAATGATTGGTTGTGCGTCACACACCTTTTTCAAGTAGGTACTTAATATAAATTATTCTCAATAAATTTATAAAATAATTTTTTAAAATATCAATTTTTAAATAAAACTAAAATTTTAAAATAACATAAATTATTATGTAAAAAGATTCTTTACCATAAATAAAATTAAAATATTATATTTAAGATATTTTTCAATTTAAAATTTAATTTTTTTTCTGTTAATAAGATATGTTTAAATTATTGTAGTATTAAATTTATATTATTTTTAAAATTTTAAATTAATGATATTATATTTAAAACAATAATTTAAATTATTAGTATTTTAAAAAAAATTTCTAAAAAAGAAATTTCAGCTAATGGTATAATTATACAGCTTATTCTAATGGTATAGTTGTATAATTTTTTCAGCTAATGGTATAATAACATCTAATGTAATCCAATGTGAATATATAACATGCTATATATATATATGTATGTATATATCATAAATGGCATGACGTAATTTTACCCACATTCACTAGAGACTTTTTCAAAATGAAAAGAAAAAAATTATTGATTTTTTTTTTTTGCATAATGGATTTATAAAAACTTCATGAGCAATTGACAAAATAGTATTATTTTAAGTTTTTATTGCAAATATAGCACAATTAGTTTAAATTTTCAAAAATTAGCATAAATTTAATATTAAAATACATTAAAATTTATTGTTAATGTAAAAAAATTAAACTTTAAATTGAAAAAAATGAACCTAAATATAATATTTTAAGTTTATATATAATTTATTTATAATAAATATGTATTTTTAAAAAATAATTTATGGTATTTTTGGAATTTTAATTTTAAACTACTAAATTGAAAACAAAATTTTTTAAAATGTGTTATTTTATTATATTAGTCAAACTTCTACTAAACTTAAACTTCATTGACATATATGGTTATTCTTTTTCGGTATGTAGTTTCTGGATTTTTGACGTGTATGATAAACTACCAAATAAATTCTCTTTTATAAAATTTCACATATTTTAATAGTCAGTCGTTGAAATTAATTAAAAGAATACAAAACATAGTCTCGAAACGCATGATCTTTCTCTCTCAACCGACCTTAAGCACCCCAAAATGGGATATGATTAAATATTTATAAGAAAAATAACTCATTAATACTTTTTCTTAGTCGCTTTGAGTTGTTTGTTGTTACTTTATACCTTTTTATCAAAATAAGTCAAATAACAATAAAAGTCAATTATAAAGAGGTAAAAACTCTATTACAATAATTAGTTTAGCATTTATCAAGATAAGAAACATACGCCACCTTTGACACACCGGGTTAGAATGTATATCATGACGATTGTGGTTACTACTAAGATTTTAAATGGGACATATATTGTTTGTTTATACTTTGTTGATAATTATAATTGTTGTAAATATAAATTTTTTATCATATTATTATTTTATTTAAATAATAAAAAATTATAACGAAATTACAGTAATTAGATCATAAAAATTTACAGCAAATAAACAAATAACAATAACAAATGAACATGACTTATCAAACTAATACTAACTATAAGTATTCGATATTATTTGTTTACTAAAAATGATATGTATAGTTACGAAAAATAATTAAAGATGCAATTATAGTTTTTTCAGTGGATATAGCTATATGATTAAATTTTCGTAGTTTTTTATATTTTTTAATGTTATGATTTTGTTTTTTGATGTTTTACAATTTTTCGTATTTTTAAAAAAGCCACGAGAAATATTGGTTGATGCATAACTATACTCATAAGTCATAAGTTTTAAAAAAGTATCCAAAAATTATCATTAAATAAATTTACAATAATATATATATAATATATATGAACATTCATGCAAAAGTAAAGAAAAATACTTATTAATAAATAAAAGTATAGGTTATGAGAGTAACATAATATATTATATTAATGATACTATCTTCCTTGGTTTTAAAAGAAGTATATATATACTAAATGTCATTAGCACTAATAGATAAAACAATTTAACAACAAACTTTAAAAAAGGAAAACTAAACAGGCAGCTTAGGTGTCTAATGAATCTAATTGTTCTTCTCAAAGTAAATTAACTGTTTTCGAAGCAAATTAAAAACTGGTCATCATTGAATATCAATGCATATTTGACATATTTCTTTCTTTTCTTTCTGGTCGACTAGTTTAAGTTGATTTATGTGTTGCTTTCGAGAAGTTGTCAAAGAACATAAACCCACTATTAAAAAGGAATGATTTAGTAGTATTTTTATTCTTTTATTTTTGCACTATATTACTTCTCTTCGTTTACTTAATTAGATCAAATTGGAGATATGTTAAAATGATAAATGTATTATGACAGTCTGAACTCAAACCACAAACTTTCGATGGAAGAACAAAGAAACACGTAAGAAACTTTGATTTCGGTTTCATATTATGGACCAAAACCTTAAACGATACATTTGCCAATTAGATATGTTTTTGGTAACGTCTTTGATTTTTATTTTGTTTTGTTTTGATCATTCTTTTGAGTTTTGATGGTTTGGTCAAAGACTCAATTGTGTTATGTTTGCTAATTAGTGGGTAGGAAAATATGTTCCATTTTCTTGTATTTTATCGAAAATGATTTAGTCAATCTTCTAAATTTATCAACTAACTTTTTGTTATATATGAACAAAAAAAACACTCATTCTTGGATACACATCATGAGAGCAAGACTAAACATAGATCCATTATAATTAATTAATAAAAATTTCATATATTATAATTATTTTAATAACTTAAATCTATTTATATTTTATTAAAACATAATATGATGATGACACGTTATTATGATATTTCTGTTAATAATATGTTAAACTGATGTTATTTTCTTAAAATGTTTCTCAAATAATATGTTATGGATATCGTTTGTTCTTTCAATTTCCGAAAACTGAATTATTCGTTTGATGATTATCGAGTAAACTTATTCGTTTCAGTTTAGTTCGGATTATCGGTTGATGATTATTTTTCCGAAGGATTAGTAGGTATCCTTAAATTAAAGATGACATGGTTTTTATTTTTCTTTTGTTGTCTTTTTTGTGAATAAAGAAAAATAGGTTTCAAATCAAAAGAATTTTCAGATATTTCTAATATTTTGATTTTTTTAAATATTTTAATCTATAAATAACTGATATTTTTGAGTCTATAATTGTTAATTTTGGTAATTGAACTATATAAAATCTAAATTATTAATTCTTTGAATATATAATTATATTTTTAATATTTTGATATTAATGTAGTTCTCAGTTCAATTTTGTTTTTACATTTTTTTTGTTAGTTGATTACAACGTATTGGTCCATAGAATCGAATTTCACACTCATGGGACGTAAAAATGATGAAACTACTAATTCACTTATTGCTCACCAGTTTTGTTTTAACTTTTAGATTTAACTATATGATACGTTTCGGATAATTATCCTACAAACACATTATATGTTCTAAATAAACTTATGTAAACATTCTCAAGGAAACTTTCCCATGGTACGTGCCAGCTCTGCCAACCCAAGTGGTTTCACACATCATTTTAACATTTGACCAACTAAGGATTTAGTTTAAAATATAATTTTTTAAACCAGAAATTCTTGATATTTGATGCATAATTTTGTAAGAGAACATTCTTGAAATATTTATTTTGACTTTTTTACATAGTTTATTAAGATCTAAGAAAAGTAAATTATATATTTTTTAAACAAAAATTGTAGTTTCGAATTTCGATTTGGTAGCCTGAAAGAATACCTCTCTAACTGGCTGGGCTAAACTATATCGTTTATATAATTGGAGGTACATTTTACATATCTTCAATAAAAAAGTCACTACTGAAAATGAATGCATATATATATATATATATATATATATATATATATATATATATATACAACATAAGTAAATACGGTCTCTATTGGAATGCGAAAGTCGTCGTATACGGTCTCATTGGAATGCGAAAGTCGTCGAAGACCACAGCTATCGTAGAAACTGTCAAATCTTGTATTAATATGCCTTGAATTTATTAGGTTTTGGGTTTTTGGAATCAAGTAGTTCAGCACTAATTAATACCATACAAAAAATACACATAAGGAAATGAGCTGCATTTATAGATTTAAGACTACAAAATGTAATGGGGTATGAATTTTAAGGCGAAATCCATAAAAAGAATGGGAATTGACTAAAATAGCATTATTTCAAGTTTTTGTTTCAAATATAGCATTAGTCATTTAAATTTATAAAAATAGCACAAATTTAATACTAAAATAATTGAAAACTTATTCCTAATGAAAAAAAATTAAACCCTAAATTGGAAAAAGTGAATCCAAACATTATGTTTTAATTTTATATATATTTTATTTAAGGTAAATAATTATTTTTATATAATAATTTATGCTATTTTGGGAATTTTAATTTTATTGTGCTAAATTTGGAAGATAAACTTAAAATGGTGATATTTTAGGGTATTACTCTAAAAAGAATCTCCAAACTAACTTATTTATTCGGTTAAAAAAAGAATAAATGTATTAAAATAGCATCTTTTTATTTTATTTTCTAAATCTAGTATATTAACAATAAATTTTTTAAAATAACACAAATTATTATTTAAAAATAATTATTTATCTTAAATAAATTATATATAAAATTAAAATATAATGTTTAGGTTCAATTTATCTAATTTAGGGTTTAAATTTTTTTTATTAAAAAAATAATTCTAATTATTTTATTATTAAATTTTTGCTATTTTTAGAAATTTAAATAACTAGTGGTACATTTGGAATAAAATTTAAAAAATGCTATTTTAAATAATTATCCTAAAAATTCTATAATTTATTTATTTTATCCATTATTTTTTGATGGACCTTAACAATACTAAATCTTTCATCTTTGTTCTATTAGTAAAATGAATTTTTTTCAAGACTTTATTTTGGTACAAAATCGGTTTTTAATTTTATCGATTTTTCGATGAATTTCTCTTGTAAGAAAATTAATTAGCAGAATTTTGGAGAAAAAAAGTAGTAACATCATATATAAAATAAATTTAATATTTATTAGTTTAACAATGGGATAATCAATCAAAATGGCTTTTTATGTCCTACTCATTTTATAATTACATTCTTAGTTTAGATGAGATTGCACACAAAGAATTGAAGATGCACATCGCAACTAGCTTTCTTGCTTGCACGTTGACTCGTCAAAGCTATTGGTGCGTACAAAAATGGTGGTCCTATTGCACTTGAGATTTCTGAAAGAGGACACGTATGGGTCTATTTCGTACGTCAATTCGTATTGCAAAAATCTTAACATGGTTTATCGATCATTCTGAGATTGTTGACTGAATCAGTCATTCTTTCCATCTTTCATTATATTTCATTCTCAAACGTGCAACAACAATTATGCAAGCAAGGAATATCTCGTAAGACTAGTCAAAAAGCTCAATGCGTAGGTATTTGGTCCCAAATATAATCAATACAACTATCGCTTTTGATGACAATTGTCACATAAAAGAAAACAATTTAGGGCATAGATATGTGATGGTAGCATTATGTAGACATAGAAACCAGACACATGCATGTGTTGTGAAGAAAACTTTATTGGAATAATTGCATGCATGTTTTTTAATTTGGATGGGCAGAGAAGAGACACAAACGTTTATTCAAATAATTGCATGCATCTTTTTTTCTCTCTATTGGGATGGGCCGAGAAATGAGAGTCGTTGAATCAACTCAACAAAACCTAAATAATTGATGCATAAGAGAACCATACATGAAGATGATGATAGACCTAACACCTACACAACTATGGTCCAAGATTTTCGTAGGCAATTCCCTATCTTAAATCGACAAATTTCGCAAAATTTAGGTATACAAAAATGAGGTGTAAAATCTCGTGAAAGAATGATAGGAAAATATAATAATTTAGAAACAAAATACTATAAGATGATTAAGATTTGTTTGAAATATGAAAATCTATGTGTTGTTCACATATCTTCATTTGATAAATCTATCCTTCTATAAGGTATATATTTCGATATTTCAGTTGAAATTGAGATCTACTATTTTTCATAACTATTTTAAATGTATGGTTTGAACATAAATAAAGCCCAATTTACTAAGGAGTGAAGAATATGGATCTTTCAATCCAATCCCAAGAGTAAAATGAATAGCTTATGATGGGCAATTTAGATAGGTTAAGGGTATGTGAATGTCTACAGATTAAAAGAATCATAAGTAGAACATGAATGTATAAGTTCGACACGAATATTGTTTCCTTTGGATCACATCTAACACTAATATAAAAATAGGGTACAAAGAAAGTAGACTAGCTTTGCTTTAGATATTATTGGTATGACATATAATATAAAAGAGTTTCGGCTTTAATTTAAAAAAAAGCGGGAAAACATTTATAGGCGTAAAATTAATTATATATAATACTAATCTAATGTGAAGCCTAATTGACAAAATGAGAAATACCACAAAATACAACAAACAAGTTTTTATTCCAAAAATAATATCAGTAGTTTTATTTTTTCAAAAATATCTTTAAAACATTATTTTTTCAAGAATATCACAAACACTATGTAATAATTTTAAAGAGTTAAATATTTGGATATGGATCTATGATTTAGGGTGTTTAGAGTAATACTCTAAAATACTATCTTTTAAAGTTTTATTCTCAAATCTATCATCATAAAAATTTAATTTCAAAATTAACACAAACAATTACGTGAAAACTATTTATTTACTTTAAGTAAATTATACATAAATTTAAACATTATATTTGGTTTTTCTCAATTTAGGATTTAATTTTTTTTAAGAAAAGGTTTTAATGTATTTTTAAATTTATATTTGTAATATTATTGGAAATTTAAATTAATGATGCTACTTTGAAACAAAAAGCTATTTTAGAAAATTTTCTTTTATTTTATAGGGTGTGAAATGTAGTTTTTAGATTTTAGTTATTAATGCTTAGGGTTTACATTTTAATTTTATTTTTTTAGTAATTATGAAAAACAAAACTTTTGATGGTATTTTGGAAATTATAAATGGTAATGTTGAAAGAAAATTTTTTTTCTGAAATTTTAAATTTCGGAAATTGCTCTACAAAATTAGACCGAATCAACAATGGATTGTTGTGAAAGATTTAGTAGAGTTGAATGATTTTTGCATAAGAAGTTTGAAGAAAGGAGCCTCTTTTGCATATTAAAAGTTTCAAAGCAGCTGCTAAATCGTTGGTATTGGGGATAATATTTTATACGTAAACAAAAACTGAGAAGTAGATAGTTTTTTCACTCCGAAATCTAACCTTAGTAAGTATTTAGAGAGATCGAAAAAAATGTAGAGAATGTGTTGCTCATAACTCAAAATTTACTTGAATATCGGAATGTACTGTACAAAGCTCATAGTAAGAGATTAAACCGAAAAATCATAATACTTCGGTCTGTAAATTGCCTCAATATAGGTCGAGGTATGGTGTTCATCTTTTCATCATCTGCATCTATCACCCCCTATCTCATTTTAGAACATAATCACCAATCAGAATTAGAAACTATTGAACTCAATATCTCAACAACCATTCATGGTGGAGAATACGATTTATGTGAGAAGAAAGAGATTCTTATTTCTTGATTATATTGTATACAAATATGTTCTGTAAATATATACAACCATAAAATATGTAAACCCAAGACTATCCTCTATACTTCTTTTTTTATTTACAACATGTGCTATTGTTATCACCTAATAAACCCCCTCCCCTCAAGCCTTGCATCTGAACTGGTGAGCCTTGCATCTGAACTGTCACCAGGAAGAAAAAGGCTTGAGATGGACATTGTGGAAAATAGAAAATGAAAAGAACCAGAATGTAATGGCTTGGTTAAGATATTAGCATGCTGATTCTGTGATGCTACATGAATTGTTTTCAGAAAACTATTTTTAAGCTGATCCCGCACCGTGTGACAGTCAATGTCAACGTGCTTTGTACGTTCATGAAAATTTGGGTTTGTCGCAATGTAAATTGCAGATTTGATGTCACAAAAGAGTTTAGCACAAGAAACAACCTGAATATGGAGATCATTAAGTAATTTTTGCAACCAAGAAAGTTTACAAGTTGCTAAAGCCATGCTCATATATTCGGCTTCAACACTGCTGCGACTAACCACCATTTGCTTCTTTGATTTTCAAGAAATCAATGAGCTACCAAGATATACAAAGAAACTAATAATTGATCGCTTAGAATCTGGACAAGTTGTCCAGTCTGCATCAGCAAAAGTATTGAGACACAAATAAGAAGTAGCATTATAGAATAACTATTGACCAGGATTAGATTTAAGGTAGTTCAATATCTGATGAGCAGCCCGCATATGAACATTAGTAGGAGAAGCCAAAAGAGGTGATATCCGGCCTAGTAATAGTCAAATAGAGAAGACGACCAATCAACTTTCGATATGGTGTAGCATCTACCAAAGGAAGTCTCGTGTCCTTACTCAAGGCAGTTTTTGCATCCATAGGAACAACACTCGGTTTACAATCCAATAAGCCATTAACAGTCAGCAAATCAAGTGTGTATTTGCGTTGGCGAACCGAGATTCCTTTAGAATTGCGAGCAATTTCTAATCCAAGAAAAATCGAGCAGGACTCAAATCTTTGATATTGAATTCTCCTCGCAAAATCTGCTTAAGATCACCAACAACTTGATCATTGTTGCTTGCAATTATAATTTCATCGACATATACAAGGACAACAATGAAAGATTTGGCATCTATCTTTACAACTAAGGTGTTTTCAGCCGAGGGTTGTTTAAAATGATGAGATAGAAGCACTTTAAAAAACCTTTTATACCATTGGCGAGAAACTTGCTTAAAGCCATATAAGGATCGATGAAGTTTACAAACCAGATTAATAGGCAGTTTGACTGAAGAAAGCCGGTGTATAATCCTGAGGCAAGCTCACATAAATTTCCTCCTCTAGATGACCATGTAAGAAAGCATTAGAAACATCAATTTGGGTTAAGCTCCAACCTTCGATAGCTGAAAGACTAAGTAACAATTTTAGAGTAGCAAGTTAGCAACCGGAGAAAATGTATCAATAAAGCGAGCACCCTCTTATTATGTAAAGCCTTAGCCACTAATCAAGCTTTGTATCTTTCAATGGATCTATTACTTAATGGTAAACACTCATTTACAATTAACCACATTTTTATCAGGAGGTAATTGCACAACACTCCACGTACCATTAGATTCAAGAGCCTGGAGTTCGAGATCCATGCTTTGGCCCACTATGAACATATCATAGCTTGCTTAAAATTATTTGGTTCAGTCTCACGGGATAAAACAAGAATAAAAGATTAAAGAGAAGGGCTTAATTTTGAGTAAGTAAGAACCGATGATAAAGGATGGAATATGTTGGATTATTTTTTTTATGGGAGAAGGAGAATTAGTAAAAACATATTGGTAATTGGATAAGTAACGAAGAGCTTTAGTTGTACGTTTTGGCCTAACAACAGCTAGTGATTCAGGTCTAGTGTCTTGAGTTTCAGTCAATGGAGTTAAAGGTGAGGCACTAGAATGAGAAGTGGATGAAGATGCAAATATGGTGTATTAGATGCAGGTAAAGAATCAAAATGAAATGGAATGAATGGTACATGTAAAGGTAAAATGGTATTTTGAAAAAAAAATCAGTAGAAACAAATGTATCATGTTTTCTCTTAAAAGGATAGATATTCTCATGAAAAACAACATTCCTATAAATAGAAATAACATTTGTATCGAGATCAAGAACATTATATCCTTTATATCCCGAAGGATAACCTAAAAGACACAAGGTTTTGCTCATGAAGTAAACGTATTTCTATCCTTCAAAACAGTAGACTTATAACACAAACAACCAAAACTCTTAAGAAAAGAGTAATCAAGCGTTTTATGCATCAATATCTCATAAGAAGATTTCTTATTCAGAAGTAATGAGCGAGTTCTATTAATCAAGAAAACGACTTTCAAAAATGCAATCCCCAATAGACCAATGGATTGAAACTGTTGAGGAGTATAAGCACAATAATAGAAATGAACCATGCCAGATTTCTCAATAGGATTCAAAAAGCTAATTGTGGAGCATTATCAATTTTAATTGCTTTAACATTTGAGTTATATTGAGTGCACACATGAGCTAAGAAAACTTGAAATATAGAAGTAACTTTATGTTTTGTTTGACCTAAGTTGCCCTAGAGCAATCATCAACTAAGGTAAGAGAATATGTGTATCCTTCAATTGTCTCAACAGAAAATAGACCCCAAACATCAAGATGAATGAGATAAAAAGGTTTTGGAAATAGATGATTGTGAGATACAAATGGTAAATGTTTCTATTTAGCAAGAGGGCAAATTGTGTTAATGTTCAACCAATTGAGAATGAGATTTGGTAATTGAAAGATGATCTAAAAGGTATTGGATTTTAGCGATGGAGGGATTATGTTTGAGAATTCCTCTAAAACATAGAGATTATGTTTGAGAATTCCTCTACCAATCGTCATGAATAGATTCCTGAAGAACACAATAAGTGGGAAAAGAAATGAGCAGAACATTGATTTTGAGCCAATAATGCACTCACACTGATCAGATTAAAATGAAAGGTTGGAGAAAACAATACATCATGCAAAGCAATGGACTTAGCTATATGCATTGTATCAGTATGACTAATAGAAACCCTAGTCTCATCAGGAAATGAGACAGTTACTCTAGACACCAGAAAAGTCTCACTAAACATTTTCAAATCCGAACAAACATTACTAGTTGTTCCATTGTCAATTATCCAAGTACCACAGAGTATTTGAGTATGAAGAGAAGAAAAAGAGCTATGTTGAAAGGAAAGAATGGTGTGTGTGGAAGAGAAAGATGACTTACCGGAAGAAGATTGAGTAGCCGTGACTCCATGTGGAGAAGTATCTGGAACAGGAACAGTAATATCATGAACCTTTAGGCGTGAGTGAAGTTGTTGCAGCAATTTACTCACTTGAGAATCATTTAGATTGGCCACATCAAAATTATGCGAATTCACTGCTGGAGAAGGAAGAAGAGATGTGTTAGTAGAAAAGACATTAGCAACAGTCACATCTTTCTTCCCGTGAGAAAAATTATAAGATGGTCGTCCAGCTTTATTAAACTGCCCTCGAGGTTGAGGATGATTGTATGAGAAATTTTGTGTTGAATTCTAATAACCCGGAGGATATCCATGGAGTTTGAAACACTTGTTAATAGTATACCAGTTTGATCACAATGAGTACAAATTAGCCTTTGTTTAGGTATGAAATTATTGTATCTAGTAGCAAATGCACTGTTTTCAGTAGGACCATTGTAGTTGATTTCAGTAGAAGTAGGAGCAGTAGTATGAAAAAACAACATTCTCCGGTTTAGAAACAGGACGAAGCACTTTTTGTCTTCATCTTGACAAACTATGTTGAAAGCATCCCCTATCGTAGGAATAGGTTACAACATTAGAATATGTCTTCTAGTGTGCTCATAAGCTTCATTAAGACCCATCAAGAACTTTGTAACTCGACTCCTCTTTCGTAATTTCCCCCCATAAACCAGCAGATTAACACTCACACTTGCCACAAATGCATACCGGAAGATCAACATAGTTCTTGTACTCATCCCATAGAGTAACTAATTCAGTGAAATAGGTACTAACATCCATAGCTCATTGTTGAATCGTGCTTAGACGTTGCTCAATCTCGTATACACGAGGAGCATCATCTTGTTTAAATCGCGAGATCAGATGATTCCAAATTCCCTAAGCCGTAGATATAAACAACAAGCTTTGCCCTATCTTATTAGAGACAGAATTCATGAGCCATGTAGAAACCATGTCGTTGCACCTAAACCATGATCCATAATCACTATGATTCTCAGAAGGTTTCAAAATCGTACCATCAAATGAAGCCCAGTTTATTGTGAACATTGAGAGCCATTTGAACAGAACGTCTCCACAAATGGAAATCCGCTCAAGTTAAGACGATCCGAGAACAAAACCAATCCTGCATGATCAATACTGTGAAGAAAATAGGGTTATCATAAAGATCGGAAGCTTGTCGAACACATTATGTGGGAGAACTCGAATCAGATACCATTATATCCAATCGAAAAGAAAAATTGTGCTGAAGATAAAATCAAGAAAGAATTGGCAACAATTAGAGGTTAATGAAAGAAAGAAACAAAGCGGATTATACTCGTAAAGAAAAATCGGGCTGATAAAGATGAAGAAATCAAGAATCAACGACAATTGAGATCAAAGGACAAGAATGAAAGAAAATAGAAGTATAACGAAGCAAAAAATCTATAGAATCATCACATTAATCGCAAGAAACAAAACCACAACAAGGTGATTTAAAATTTCAGAAACATGAAATACTCATTGAGTTCAAATCGAACAAAGAAAAAATAAAATATAGAGATCAATAGCGCGGAAGAAATCAATTTTCTTGCTTTGATACCAGAACTCAAAAGCTCAAGAAACATTCATGGTGGAGAATAAAATTTATGTGAGAAGGAGATTCTTATTTCTTGATTATATTGTATGCAAATCTGTTTTGTAAATATATACAACCATAAAATATGTAAAACCAAGACTGTCTTCTATATTTCTTTATATTACAACATGTGTCATTTTTATCACCTAATAAAAACTCAATTCGATTTTCAAATTCATCTTCCAGGATGTTTGTTACCTACTCCCTTTGGCTAGAAAGAAACGTAAGACATCATACTGCTATTTCCATTCCGGTCCCAACTTTGATTAAGGAAATTCACATTACCATGAGAACTAGATTAGCTAGCCTAGACCGAACAATATTGCTATTAAAGTGTGTGGTCCGCCAATGTCTCAGGTGGAATTTGTATCTCATCGTTATACGTAGTACCAATTTTTTCACCGATAAAGAACACTTAATTCTAGATTCTATGCTACATTTATAAGGTTTCTTCAAAAAGTTTCTTATACGGCCATGCTGACCTCTTCATATTATTTTGTTTGCCATGTATAGTTCGATACCATTGTTTCTATTGTTTATGTTAAACTCTTGCATTTGAAGATTTTATGGAACTTAGTATTTTTTTTTTAACTTATGAAACAGTCGGCATCTAGTGAGCATGTTTCAACTCTCAAACTCTTTTGAACATTGTTCTCTTTTATTTCCTGTTGATACTTGTTCTTCCCATTTTTAGATGTAACATTTTGTGTGATCCTTAATTCTATGGACGATGTGATCGCCTTAAAATCGGTTCAGATTGTCAACGTGTACCACTTTTACCATATATAATCCTCATTAACATTATCTAACTACAAGAAAACAAACCCAATAACTAAATGAAATTAGTTCGACCATTCTGCGTTCTCATATGAAAACTCACTTTTTGTACAAAGCTCTACTAATTAGATCCTTAAATGTTACTTTCAGCATCTAGCCTACCTATTTTTCATGTCAATCCAAACTTCTTAGCTTCATCTTCGGCTACAAACTCATACTTGCTCATCTTCTAGTTAGGTCTAGTTCTAGATGATTAATTTACATCTTTAAAACTTGTATTTTTTTTCTATAATAGTATATGCTTCTATTTTAATAGATAATATACTCTTTGTTAAAATTATGAAAGCTAAAGAGAGAAAATAGAAAAGTATGTGTTATTTCACATTAACTAGATTTTGTTTACAAGTGTTTGTTTATATACACTTTGATAAGATTAACCGTAGAACAAACTTAATACCAAACACTTAAACACTTAACCATTTCTTATTTAGAGTTAATACCCCTACTTTAAGTCGAAGTATTCAAATTGGAAGAAAGAGACTTGAAAATGCATATCTTGATATATGTAGTTTAAAGGTTTTGGGAGATAAAGCTTTGGTGAACAAATCAGTCAACTGATTTCCCGAAGTGACATGTAAAAGATTCAGAAAACCAGCTCTCAATTTGTCACGAACTAGATGACAATCGGTTTCTATATGTTCTTTCAAAGAAAACTGAGTTGGAGACAATGTGGATTACAGCAATACTGTCACAAAATAGATTAAATGACATGTGACTTGAATATGAAGCTCTTTCAAAAGCCGACTCAACCAAATCATCTCACAAGTGGTATCAGTCAATGCTTTGTATTCCGCATATGCACAACTTCTTTGAAACAGTAGATAGCTCGCGAGATTTTCACGAAATTAGTGAATCACCAAGAAAGACACAAAAACCACTCATTGATCTCCATAAATCTAGACACACATTCAAATAAGCATCTAAGAATGTTTGTAACGAACCTCAACATTGGCTGAGTAAAACAAACCACGGCCTAGATCACGTCTTAAGTATGTGGCAACACGATGAGCAGCTTGAATATGTTGAGTATTTGGTTTTGACATACACTTTTATGAACTGCAAAAGTGATATGAGGTCTTGTTATGGTTAGATATAACAACTTTTCAAATAGTGCTCGATAAGCTGTAACATCTTGAAAAGGCTCACCACTTTTTGCATTCAGCTGAATGGTATTATCCATTGGTGTAGCAATTGGCTTGCAACCAAGAAAACATTTGCAAGAGTAGCTTTCAAATAGCAACTGCCTGATCATCATCACTAGCAATTAGAATATCATCAATGTACATTAATAGAGCTAGAAAACAGTTGTATCTTGCTTGACAAACAAATTATGCTCTGTCTACGATTGTACAAATCCATCCTTCAATAATACTTCAAAAACTTCTTATTCCATTGTGGAGACGATTGTTTAATACCATTGAGAGACTTATGTAACTTTGAAACAACATTAGGTGGCAAAGTGGAACCAGCTAGAGGAACCCAAAGTTTTTGAGGCAAAAGTAATCTGGTCGTTTCTTCAGAAGCATTTCAAAAGGATTTTTGTTATGAAGCAAGAGTGATGGTGTTGTGTTGATGAGAAAGACAGAGGTAAGAATGCAATATGTCCAATATTGAAAAGGGACTTTTGGCTGAAAAAGAAGACCTCTTACTACATTAAGAATATGTTGATGCTTTCCCTTCACTGAATTTTGTTGCGTAGTATCAACATATGAGAATAAATGAAAATTCTTTTTCAGTCAAGAAGAGCAGCATTATCAGAACTAATAGCTATTTGCATATTGTGTTTCAACAAGATTAAGAAAGGAATGGAAGAATTGGAAAACATCGCTTTTAGCTTTCAAAAGATAAACCTGTGTGATTTTAGTACAATCATCTACAAGGGTTAAAAAATATCTATATCCTTCATTAGAGACAAATGAAAAAGAACCCCATAAATCCAAATGGATAAGATCAAAAGGATGAGGACAAACATTATTGAGAGATGTAAAAACTAAACTGTTAAGAAAACGTCTTTGAGATATTGAGAAAACGTCTTGGTACTTCTTTGTTTTTTCACTTTGTTTTTCTTAAGTTTGAGTTACTTTGTGTTTTGAGAATGTTTGATGGACACAAGAGAATTTAACGAGTTCAGATTCCTTAAACTAGGAATTCTACGTCTCGCCGAGTATCACAACCTCGGAAATCCACTAAAATCTTGCCCTGAAAGAGCCTTATTCAGTTACACTTCTCACACTTGTTCTTAGATGTTTTTCACCTCTCTCTACCTATCACATTTCAACAAGTTCTCCTCTAATATATTCTACACTAGAGAGACAAACGAACATGTGTCTTAAATGTTTCGGGTGTGCTCTCATATTCTCCTTGTAATCTGTAGAAGAAGAACGGCTTCTTCTTCTGCTCTGGAGAAAACTGCAGACCCGTACATTCTGCAGAAAGAATGTACTTCTGGTGAAAAACGTAGTAACTTGTTGCGAATAAGTCAACTTCCTGAAGTGAATAAAACACTTCCTCTTTGGGCCACAGACCCAACTTTGAAGCCACCATATCGCCGTAAGCCCACTGAAGTAATGTGCACCATATCTTGTTTCAATATAAACGTTTCTATTTGACAAGATGGCAAGTATTGCAATGTGAATAGTATTTAATCTGAGATCTTGGAATAAAGAACTTAAGATAAAACTTGTATCTTTGACAAAGAAGGATGATCCAGCCTTGAATGCCAAAGAAAGCTAGAATCAGAAAGATTGATTTGACAATGGAATGAAGAAAAAGGCTTGAGTGGTGATGATTGGTGTTAAGGTGAAAGGAAAGAGAGAAAGCTGTCTGAAAAATGTGTTTCTTGATTGATAATTTTCTGAATGCATTTTACAAAGAGAGTAGCTTAGTACTTAAAGACATAAAGGAACTATCTAGGTCTTAGGCAACTTGAAACCGTGAGAACTGGTTGAGGAGAGAGGATTCAGTAGCTGCCAAGATGTGTCAGGGCTTCAAACTGGTTTTGCAGGTTTATAGGAAGTGGTCCAGCATCCGTACGAGCTGGAGCAGCAGTCTGAGCTCCCAACAGTGCAAGTACTCTGTTCTGAGCTTCTGACAATGAAAGTACTCTGTTCTGCATCTTTGTCTTGTCCCTCTTTGCTGTAGGAAAGTTGTCGCTTGGGACTGTGGAGAGAGATGGTCCAGCAGCTCTGACTTTGGCAGGATCCAGGTTCGTGCACTACTCCAAAAGATGCTCTGCTTCTGATTTTCTGTTTCCACTTACACCACTTACATTCCCCCTCAAACTTGGAGTAAGTTCACTAACTCCAAGTTTGCATCTTAGCTGTGTAAACTTGATTCTAGGTAGTGATTTTGTGAAGATATCTGTTATTTGAAGATCTGCCGATATATGTTTCGTTTCGATTAACCCCAATGCTACTTGTTCTCTTATGTAGTGATAATCTGTGTCAAAGTGCTTAGATCGGCTGTGCAGAGCTGGATTAGCACTTAAATATACTGCAGATAGATTGTCACACATTAACAAAGTTGATTTATGTTGAGAAATTCCGAGATCACGAAGGAGAAAAGATATCCAAGTGATCTCCTGGGCTGTTGTTGCGAGGGCTCTATACTCGGCTTCGGTTGATGACTTAGACACTGTGGGTTGTCTTTTTGCTGACCAAGATATAAGGTTAGGTCCTAGTAGAGTACAGAACCTCGTCGTAGAACGACGAGTCTCCCGACAACCTGCCCAATCACTGTCGCAATAGGCCGACAGAGATAAGTCTTGAGTTTTCTTAAGATGTAAACCCATTTCAGTAGTTCCTTTAACATATCTCAGCAAACGTTTAAGAAGGCTGAAATCTGAGATCGTTGGAGCATGCATTCTTTGACACACGATGTTCACAACATATTGAATATCGGGTCTAGTGATTGTTAGGTACTGCAGTTTTCCTGCTAGGCTCCTGAAATAGGTGGGTTCTTCGAATGGAGTGGAATTGACCTGATCAGAAGCTTGAGGAAGAGGAGTTGGCATTGCATTGCAATCGCTCATTGCAGCTTGATGTAGTATGTCCTTAGCATAAGCAGTTTGATGTAGAAACATTCCCCCTGAACATGATTGTATATGAATGCCCAGAAAGTATTGAGGATAGCCCATGTCTTTCATAGAAAATTTGCTCATAAGTGTTTGCAGAAGATGTTGAATGAGAACCTCATTGTTGCCTGTGAGAAGAATGTCGTCAACGTACAACAATAATACCAATGACTTGCCTTCTTTGTGATAAGTGAACAATGAAGGATCTGATTTACTGCAAGTGAATCCATAATCTAGTAGAAAAGTACTAAAAGTATCAAACCAAGCTCTTGGAGCCTGTTTAAGCCCATAGAGTGACTTGGTTAATCGGCAAACATGTCCTGGGTTTTTAGGATCTTCGAATCTAGGAGGTTGTTGCATAAAGACAGGCTCTTTCAAGTCTCCATGTAGGAAGGCATTGGTGACATCTAGCTGTTTTACTGTCCAGCTTTTCGCAATTGCAATGTTTAACACAAGTCTTATTGTGGCTGTCCTTACTACAGGACTAAAAGTCTCCAAGTAATCCACTCCTTCCTCTTGATCAAACCCTTTGGCCACAAGTCTAGCTTTCAACTTTTCAACTGATCCATCCGGCTTAAGTTTTGTTTTGAATACCCACTTGCATCCTAGTACATTCATTGTTGAAGTTCTTGGCACCAAGGTCCAAGTATGGAGCATGTGTATGTTTTTGAGTTCACTCAAGACTGCTTCTTTCCAACCAGGATGTTTCATTGCTAAAGTGATGTTTTTTGGCTCTTCTACGACAAATTTGGAGGCAAGAAGGACATACCTCGTGTTTGGCTTGCGAATTCCAGCCTTTGACCTTGTTGTCATTGGATGAGTTTGTTGCACAGGCGCCTCAACTGGTGGTGTTTGTGTTACCTCAAGTGATGATAAATCAGCTGGTTCATTCGTATCCATAGTCGCCACAGGTGAGATTTGGGGGGGTATTGCTTGTTTCTAAGGAAGCAACAGGTGATGGTAGTGGAGCTTCATGTCTTATTCCCCTGTCTCTTGGTGAATTAGAGTAGATATAAGTCGGAGGTACAAGAATTTCAGCTTCTGATTTTTCTGTCTCCACTTTATGCTCTTATGTGAAGATACTTTGCCAAGCTTTAAGAAGATCTGAATGATATTTTGTTGTTAGGTGTCGATACTGTTGTTTGAAGGGAAGACAATTCTCATCAAATATGACATGTCTGGATATATAAACCTTTCCCATGGGTGGATGTAGACACCTATATCCCTTGTATTCCGAGCTATAGCCGATGAAGACACAATGTAGAGACTTTGGTTCAAACTTGTGACTTGTCCAAGGTCTAAGACATGGATAGCATGATGATCCGAAGACTCTAAGCATAGAGTAGACTGGTTTCTTGTCAAAGAGCAGTTGGAAGGGACTTATGTTCTTCAAAACCGATGATGGCAGAAGGTTTATTATGTAGTTAGCCGAGAAGAATGCTTCTACCCAATACTTGAGGGGCGTATGGCTATGGAACATCATCGAGAGGCCAAGTTCCACCAAGTGTCTGTGTTTTCTCTCAGCTATCCCGTTTTGTTGAGGGGTGTAGGGACACGAAATTATATGTTTGATGCCTTTCTCTATGAACAATTCTTTTAGTTTGTTGCTCATGAATTCTCCTCCTCCATCACTATGAAATGTTTTTATTTTTGCACTCAATTGGTTCTCGATCATCTTTTGAAAGGCAGAAAACACTTGAAAGAACTCAGACTTGGATTGCAGCGGATAAAACCATGAATATCTAGTGAAGTCATCAACAAAAACCACATAGAATTTGAATCCTTGGTTTGATACAACTGGAGAGGGACCCCAAAGGTCACAATGAATGAGATCTAGGGGCTTTAAAACACGAGATTCAGAAGATGAAAACATTAATTTAGTACTTTTCCCCATCTGGCAAGGCTCACATACAGGGGAGATGCTGCTCTTATTTACTTGAATTTCCTTGCTGCTTATGAGGTGCTTAAGAACTTTGGAGTTTGAGTGACCAAGTCGATGATGCCAAGTTTCCTCTGAAGCCGAGCATTGTCGAGTTGAGTAAAAGGCAGCAAACTCTTGGCTCTTAAGCACATAAAGACCATTACGTCGACGACCCTTTGCCACTACTTTCTGATTTTTTAGATCAATAACGCAGACCTTATTAGCATCAAAGAACACTCCACAATAGTAATCATCACAAAGCTTTGACACAGACAACAAGGATTTGTGTATATCCGGACATACTAAAACTTCTGATAGTGGAATCTTACCTGAGGCAGTGGGAATAGAAGTGGAGCCAACATGTGTTATTGGGAGATATGTTCCATCAGCAACTAGAATCGTGTCATTGCCCTCGTATGTAGTGACATTTTGAAGTGAGTTAGTTGTAGATGTTACATGAGCAGAAGCTCCCGAGTCAGGGTACCATTCTTTACTCGAATCATCAGGGACTCTTAGTGAAGAAAAGGCTTGTGGAGTCCCAGAGGTGTTACCTTGATAGTTGTTGTCGAATCTGTTGTAGCACCTTAGAGCTGTGTGACCACTTTTCCCACATATTTGACAAGTTGGCCTTTCTCCAGAGTAAGTTGGTGTAAACTGATGTTGTGAGAACCCTCTTCCTCGGGTAGAGTATCCCCCTCTGCCTCGGTATTGTCCAAACCTGCCTCTTCCTCTTGGATAAAAGTTGTAGGGGTTGCTTCTGAAATTGCCATTGTTGTCGCCCCTTTGTGTTTGGAAGGCCATGTGTGGAGTAATGTCAAAAGGTTCTTCATATGATTGTAGCTTCACATCAAAATTTTCAACCTCTGAAACAACATCATTAAATGTTGGTGGGGGCAGTCTAGTTAAAGAGCTTTGTATCACTGTGGTAATGGGGTCGTACTCACGTCCCAAGCCATTCAAGAACCCAAAGATCTTCATGGATTCGTCTATGGGCTTGCCGATAGAACTGGGAGAGTCACACACACTTTTAAAATCCCTACAGTATGTCGAGAAGTTCTTCCCTTTCTTGTTGAGAAGTTGCAAGCTACGCCTTAGAGAAAACTCTCTCGCCAAGGAGCTCTTGTTGAAGTTATCCGCTTGAGACATCCATACGGCATTTGAGGTTGGTAAGTTGTGAACATAACCCAATACTTCTTCTGAAAGGGTCCCGAACAGCCAAGACTTGATGAGTTGATCGGTGCAATATCAGGATTCAAACATAGGATTGTCCACAACTTCATTATTCAGAAGGAGAGTTGGTTCAGGTGGTAGAATGCCTCCATTGACGAAGCCCAATAGTTTTTGAGAAGAGAGAAGTGACTCAAATTGAGTCTTCCAAAGTAAATAGTTTGTATCGTTTAGTTTCAACGTTACCGAACTTTGAACATGTATGTTGTTTGGGAAAGGATAGTTTTGTTGTTGTGGATCAGCCATTGTTATACCTGTTAAGGTTCACAATAGCTCTGATACCATGTTAAGGTGAAAGGAAAGAGAGAAAGCTGTCTGAAAAATGTGTTTATTGATTGATAATTTTCTGAATGCGTTTTACAAAGAGAGTGCTTAGTATTTAAAGACATAAAGGAACTATCTAGGTCTTAGGCAACTTGAAACCGTGAGAGCTGGTTGAGGAGAGAGGATTCAGTAGCTGCCAAGATGTGTCAGGGCTTCAAACTGGTTTTGCAGGTTTATAGGAAGTGGTCCAGCATCCGTACGAGCTGGAGCAGCAGTCTGAGCTCCCAACAGTGCAAGTACTCTGTTCTGAGCATCTGACAATAAAAGTACTGTGTTCTGCATCTTTGTCTTGTCCCTCTTTGCTGCAGGAAAGTTGTCGCTTGGGACTGTGGAGAGAGATGGTCCAGCAGCTCTGACTTTGGCAGGATCCAGGTTCGTGCACTGCTCCAAAAGATGCTCTGCTTCTGATTTTCTGTTTCCACTTACACCACTTACATTCCCCCTCAAACTTGGAGTAAGTTCACTAACTCCAAGTTTGCATCTTAGCTGTGTAAACTTGATTCTAGGTAGTGATTTTGTGAAGATATCTGCTATTTGAAGATCTGCCGATATATGTTTCGTTTCGATTAACCCCAATGCTACTTGTTCTCTTATGTAGTGATAATCTGTGTCAAAGTGCTTAAATCGGCTGTGCAGAGCTAGATTAGTACTTTTGAGGCAAAAGTAATCTGGTGGTTTCTTCAGAAGCATTTCAAAAAGATTTTTGTTATGAAGCAAGAGTGATGGTGTTGTGTTGATGAGAAAGACAGAGGTAAGAATGCAATATGTCCAATATTGAAAAGGGACTTTTGGCTGAAAAAGAAGACCTCTTACTACATTAAGAATATGTTGATGCTTTCCCTTCACTGAATTTTGTTGCGTAGTATCAACATATGAGAATAAATGAAAATTCTTTTTCAGTCAAGAAGAGCAGCATTATCAGAACTAATAGCTATTTGCATATTGTGTTTCAACAAGATTAAGAAAGGAATGGAAGAATTGGAAAACATCGCTTTTAGCTTTCAAAAGATAAACCTGTGTGATTTTAGTACAATCATCTACAAGGGTTAAAAAATATCTATATCCTTCATTAGAGACAAATGAAAAAGAACCCTATAAATCCAAATGGATAAGATCAAAAGGATGAGGACAAACATTATTGAGAGATGTAAAAACTAAACTGTTAAGAAAACGTCTTTGAGATATTGAGAAAACGTCTTGGTACTTCTTTGTTTTTTCACTCTGTTTTTCTTAAGTTTGAGTTACTTTGTGTTTTGAGAATGTTTGATGGACACAAGAGAATTTAACGAGTTCAGATTCCTTAAACTAGGAATTCTACGTCTCGCCGAGTATCACAACCTCGGAAATCCACTAAAATCTTGCCCTGAAAGAGCCTTATTCAGTTACACTTCTCACACTTGTTCTTAGATGTTTTTCACCTCTCTCTACCTATCACATTTCAACAAGTTCTCCTCTAATATATTCTACACTAGAGAGACAAACGAACATGTGTCTTAAATGTGTCGGGTGTGCTCTCATATTCTCCTTGTAATCTGTAGAAGAAGAACGGCTTCTTCTTCTGCTCTAGAGAAAACTGCAGACCCGTACATTCTGCAGAAAGAATGTACTTCTGGTGAAAAACGTAGTAACTTGTTGTGAATAAGTCAACTTCCTGAAGTGAATAAAACACTTCCTCTTTGGGCCACAGACCCAACTTTGAAGCCACCATATCCCCGTAAGCCCACTGAAGTAATGTGCATCATATCTTGTTTCAATATAAATGTTTCTGTTTGACAAGATGGCAAGTATTGCAATGTGAATAGTATTTAATCTGAGATCTTGGAATAAAGAACTTAAGATAAAACTTGTATCTTTGACAAAGAAGGATGATCCAGCCTTGAATGCCAAAGAAAGCTAGAATCAGAAAGATTGATTTGACAATGGAATGAAGAAAAAGGCTTGAGTGGTGATGATTGGGACTCCATATCAAAAAAGTAGAGTTTGTTGTAAAGATTATCCTTCCCAATCATCGAGCTGTGAGTAAGCTTCTGAATTATGAAAAAGAAGTGATGAAGTTAACATTATATGCATAATCTTAGAATTATCAAGCAATGTCAAGAAGAGAGATCACACTGATGAGATTAAGGTGAAAACATGGAATGAAAAGGACATTGTGAATTAGAAGCTTATCCGATAACTTGATAGTTCTAAATTGATTAATAATAATCTTAGAATTATCAGGCAATATCACGGTAGTTTCTGAGATATTATTAATATCATCAAACAGATCTACGTTAACACACATGAGCTCTAGCACCAGAAATCAATTATCCAGGCAACAAAATTAAGACATGATTCCTTTAAAGTAATGTAAGCAAAATTACCTATAGAACTGGAAGTATACAACATATCAAGCACATCAATGATAGTAGCCATAGAGTTCTGTGTCTTTGTGTTAAGTGATGTGCCAAGTGTTGAAGTTGATCAGTAGAAAGTTGAGCCAAAACATTGGACACCTGATGGAAATGGTCTTGAACAGCAGAAATGACCACATTTCCAACCACATTATCACGAAAACTCTTCTGAACCGGTGCTTTTTGAAGATTATCATATTGATGGTGCTGAGTAGTGTATTTGGTTGAGTCTGATATGGTCTTGGAGCATAATTTTGTTGTGTTGGATTAGAAGTTTTCTAACATGGTGGATAACCATGAAGCTTGTAGCATTTATTTACTATATGTCCTTGTAATCCACAGTATGTGCACATTGACCTAATTTGCTTAAACTAATAACCACCACTAGCTGCTTAAAACATGTTTTGTTGTGTAGTCGCTCCAATCATTTGTTGTTGTCGGACTTGATCATGAGAACTCGTCTGAAAAATCACCACACCAGATTGAAGAGTTTGTTTAATCATCTTATGGTACTCATGTTGAATAACTAGATTCGACGTCTTCTCTAAATCTACAAATGGATCAATCATAATAATCTGTTATCTGATAGCCTCATGAGAATCATTCAAACCAAAGAGAAATTTGATAATAAATCCTCTTTCAAACTAATCTTTCCACTTTCTATCTAACTCGCAATTACAATTTTCACTCTTACAAACTAGAAAATCATGTGCACTCTTAACATCTTCCCAAATTGTCAAGAGCTTTGTGTATAAAGTAGTGACATCCAAAGAACCTTGACGAAAACCATGAAATTTCTGTTCTATTTGATCAAGCCTATGAAAATTATTCTATTGAAATCTTCGCAAAAGTTTCTTCCAAATTTTGTATATGGTCATTACATACAACACACACTTTGACCTATATTTTTTGAAACTGAAATCATCAAAAAAAAAACGTACCACATTTTTTACTCTAGATCAGGTCACACATCGCAATCATCATCAGCAGGTTTTGATAGAGTTCTGTCAACAAAGCAAAATTTATTTCTCTTGTTTACCGCCATTAACATGGATTGATGCCATTATAAAATCTGATGCGTCGGTGAATCGATCGTAAACAAGAATTTTATTTGAATTATCGTTTTCATTGAGATAATATGGATTACCATATGAATCTATGTTACCAGTCAAGGAACACTACAAGAAAACAATCATTTTTCCACTCCGATTTGCAATTACAGATGTGGTTGCAAATTTAGCAACTCTTTTGGGATTGTTTTACGACTACAGTTTGGTAGTCGCAAAATAATATGCTACCAATATCCGACTGGTTTACGACCAAGACTTGTAGTCGCTAATCAGTCGTATTTCTGCCACCAAATAGCGACTACGTATGTTGCACTCATATAATGGTCGCAGCTTGGTCGCAAAATATACAACCAGTATGCAATCACTATTGGAGTGGCATTTAAGTCACAAAGTGGGAGCTAAACAACAATGTGGAAAACATTTGTGTGGTAGGTATACCTAAAATAAGCCACCACACTATTGTGGTTGCAAAATATTCATAAAATAGTGGAAAAATCTTTTATATATATACATATATGCTCCCATGTCTTTTCTCTAATTTGTAGAATCACAAATAAAAAAACTTCAAACATGTGGGAGAATTATAATAATTCAAGAGATTGGATATACAAAAAAATTGATAATCAAACAAAAAATATATCGCCATAGTTTGCACAAGGTATGGAGCAGTTCATGAATTTTGCAAGTAGTCAGCCAATAGTTCAAATTAGTGGAGATAAGTTTTTTGGTCTTTCTATTAATTGCAAAAATGATAAAAAAAAATTTCTAGGACGCAAAATTTGGAATCATCTGTATAAACGAGGATTTATACCAAATTATTATGTTTGATACAAACATGGAGAATAACTGAATGTTAAATTAGGCACGAGTAGTCGATGTGATGATGTCTACATAAATGAGAGAGGTACCAAGATCAACAAAACAAAACCGCATATAGAGATTGGAGATTCTTGTGAGCTACATCTAATGGATGGATCCTGGATTTGCGACATTATTAGAGACAAAGCTGCACCAAACATGACGCCACCTACCGGACCATCAACTGCGTCGTCATCATTTACGCTGGGAGATTTTCAATTCCCGTTTCTCAATAATAATTAGTTTGATTTTTTTTTATTGTACTTACAATTATTAAATAAATTATAATTTTTATTTTATAATAAATATATATTTAGAATTTTCTTTTAGTAATTTTATGGGAAATTTGCTAAAAATGACTCAAAACTTGCCTCCAAATGAATCAAAACTTGCCTCCAAATGAAAAAACTAACTTTCATGAACAAATTCTTGCAAAACTAACTCATGAGGGTAGGAAAATTACAAAACATTCCTTTTGACTCAAAAATAATTTAGAATTTAATAAATGTTTAAAATTATGTTTCAGTTCATGTGAAGTCTGCGTGTTTTTTTAGATTAAAGCAAACTTCTCGAGAATTCTGTTTTGATAAGTAGAAACAAAGCAGATTTCTTGAAAAGTGTGTCTTTTACAAAAAAAGCCTGCATAGTTCTCGAGAAATCTGTTTTGTTAGCCAAATACAAAACAGACTTCTCGGTAAGTCTCCTTTGTTAATAAACCATCTAAATCAAATGAAAATTATGAAATATGTAATTTTTAAAAAAAAATGTTATTAACATAATTTATATACATATCAAAAGCAAATAAAAATTATAAGGAATTCAAAAAGAAGAAGATTAGATTCGATCTAGGTATCAAATGTTTGATAGCTTTTGTTGTTATGTGTTTTGGGTTAATAGTTGATGTTTGTGTAGGGAATTCATGTTAAAATTTGAATATCATGTGATAAGCTTGAAAACTTTGTTTTATAAATTTTTAAAAGAAAATTATTTGAGTTATGCATTTCCTTACATATCTTTACCATATTCATCCATTTTTAACAAAATTTTTGCATATTTAGTGAAAATTATCATTTAAGGGTTTAAGGTTACGCAGACTTTTCAAGAAGTCTGCCGTAGATTTAAAAAAACAAGCATCCCGAGAAGTCTGCTCAAACCAGAAATTATATTCAACTAAACCAGTTTTGTTTAATTTAGAGTTTAGGATTGTGCAGACTTATCAAGAAGTCCATCCAAACTGAAATTTAACCAACCGGTATCGTATTAAATCTTCAAAGGAGACTTCCTCGGAAGTCTACACAAACTAGAAATTTCACCAAACCGGAATTTTAATTTAATCTTACCGAAATTTAGGAAGCACAGTCTGCTTTGGAACGAAAATATAAAACATACTTCTCGAGAAGTTTACTTTGGAAATTCGCTTCGGTTAAATTAAAATTTTACCAAATCAAATTCAATTTACCCTTACCAACATGGATAAAGTAGATTTCTCGGGAATTATGTTTTGTATTTTCGATCCAATGCACACTACAAAGCAGAGTTCCCAAGAAGTCTACACAAACTGGAAATTTCACAAAACTAGAATTTCAATTTAACCTTACCAAAATTTAGGAAGCAAACTTCTCGGAAGGTCTGCTTTGGAACGAAAATATGAAATAGACTTTTCGAGAAGTCTTCTTCAGAAATTCGCTTGGGTTAAATTAAAATTTCACCAAACCGGTGTTTCAATTTAACATTACCAAAAATTACAAAGCAGGCTTTTCGAGAATTTTGTTTCATATTTTCGTTCTAAAGAAGACCCCCCGAGATGTCTGCACAAACCGGAAATTGAAAAAAAATCGTAACTTAAATTAACATAACCATATTCACAATTTTTAATCTAACCAAATTTTATCCTCCGTATATAAAGAATGTAACCCTAAAATTTACCATAATTTCATTTCAGAAAAAAAGTGGGAGGCTACATCCTTCAAAAAAAAATGTTACAATGTAAATCTTCTCTTCTTCTCTCTTTACCTCCGCTCTTTTTCTTCTTATTTTCTTTTCATTTTTTTCTCATTTTGTTATTTTGTAGATCTTAAAAAAATCATGACATATGAAAAACATAAATTTTATTTGTTTATATATTTTTATCTTTGTGGTTTTGGAATATTTTTACTGTTTAGATTTTTTGTTATTTTTCTAATATTTTTTCTATTGTTGTATATCTTGAAACTAAAATCAAGAGATCTACGTAAGTTTTTTTTTTTTATTAGTTTTTAAGATTTTCGTGTTTTTGGAGATTTTGTTGTTTTTGTTGTTTTCCTAATCTTTTTTCCAATATTTTTATCATATTTCTCATCTTTTCTTGTTGTAGATCGAAAATGAAATTAAGAGATTTAAAAAAATTAAGTTTGTTATTTCAGTGGTTTTTGTGATTTTTAATGGTTTTTGAAAATTTAGATGGTTTTCTTAAGATTTTCAATAGATGTTTGAGATTTACGATGGTTTTACAGTTTTTGTGCTTGTTTTTGAGTTTTTTCGCAAGTTTTGAGTTTCAAATTAGTTTTTGAATCGATGGTTTTGTGTATTGCAGACTTCATTACAATTTGCGAACTTCAGTTGTACACTTCATAATAAGTTGTAGACTTCAACTGCAGATTTTATTACTAGTTGCAGATTTCGTTTACAAACTTCATTATTTCTCATTTTCTATTATTATAAATCTAGAAAAAATAAGTCAAGAGATATAAAAAATAAGTAAATTTTTTTATTAGTTTTTTAATTTTTGTAGCTTTAAAGATTTTTGTTATTTTTCTAATATTTTTTTTCATTTTCTTTCTTATCTTCTCATTTTTTATCATCTTCTTCTGCTTTAGATTTGAATAAAGAAGTTAAAAGATCTGAAAACGTATTTTTGTTGCTTTTATTGGTTTTTTTGAGATTTTTAATGATTTTTAAAGTTTTAGATGGTGGTTTCAAAATTTTCAATGGTTGTTTTAAGATTGTTAGTTGTTGTTTTGAGATTTATGGTAGTTTTACAACTTTTTGTGGTCTTTTTGAGTTTTTAGCAATTTTACATTATTTTTGAATTGATGGTTTTGCGAGCTCTAAACGGGCAGACTTTATTACAAGTTGCAGACTTTAGATGGAGAAGCCATTACAAGTTGCAAAATTCACTTGTAGATTTCATTACTAATTGCAGAAATTCGTTTGTGTTTTTTAATATTTAAATTAGCTTTTGTAGACTTTATTGTAGCTATCACTCCACCTTGTAAATCAATTTTTAATCAACTCTTGCATACTTACAATAAGATTTTAGTTTTATGTCAATCACTTTTCAATCAGTTCAAGTCAAATCATGTGGAATTTCGGTCAGTTATTGCAAACTCACCGGTCTTGCTCAGCTCTCACGTGTCTTATGGCCTGGAATCTCACCGGTCTTTCCACGCGCTCCAACCTCTCGCCTATAGATACGAGTTGTGTTTGGAGTGTGGTGAACATGGCCATCATGGCTATGGTGGCTTCTCTAGTTTCTTCTGTCATTGCGTGCTACAAAGAAGAAGACAAGTTAGGATGCTCCTAAATTATTAGGAGGGTTTTCTTTTTATAAGGATTCGAAAATTTGCAAAAACGAAAAAAATCTGAGAATTGGAAATTCAAAAATGTGAAGATTTGAAAAAAAAAGGAAACTTTCTTGACAACTTGTGCTAGCTGTCCAATTCGAATTCCTTTGATATTTTTCCTATTTTCTTTTTCTTTTCTTTTTAATTTAACTTAAAAATAAAGAAAATATGATTTAAACAAAAAAAACGTGAATGGTAATGCAAAAGTGAATCTAAACCCTAGTGATACACGTAGGAGGCTAGATGCACTCGGTTTGGAGTTTGATGTTATTTTTTTTATTTTTCTTGAATGCGACTTAAACTAATGCAATAACTAAAAACAAAATAAGCTAAAGGATAGAAACAACCTGGTTTAGGAGCTTTAAGCTCTGATACCAAAATGATACAAGCCCTGATTCAAGGATGTATGCACGTGGGCTGTTTGGAGAAGTTTAGGTGAGAAACTCGACCTTAGACTTCTTGGATAGGGGTTTTTGGGTTGGTATTCGATGGAAAGGTGAAGTGAACCACTCGAGGGGTGATGAACCTCGTGATAAATCACAAACTTAGAGCTAGGAGGGCTGGTCTCAACTAGATTCTAAGCGCACAAGATTCTTGAGAGAAACCTTGTTGGGAAAAAAGTTCTATCTTTATTAATATCAAAAAAGTTATCGAACTACAATGCTGGAAAGAGCTTTATTAATATGCTCGACTACTTGATCTTCTAGGGTCGACCCAAATAAGAAAAGGAAAACTTACAAAAGTGTACAAAAGGAAAAGATACAAAAGTGTATAATCGAAAAAGGACATATTCCTAAAATGTCTTTGACTCAATAAAAGTAAATATTCTAGATCCTACCCTGCAAAACAGAAAGAGGCATATATTCAAATTGAAACTTACCTTAACTTACCTCATAGCCAAGAAATGGAAGGTGGCCGTCCTTGTGGCATGCACGCGCCTTGCTCCTAATCTTTGACTTGGAGTAGGGTTAAGAATCTTTGGGCCCTGACCTCTCTTGCCACTAAAGCCCAAGTCTTTGATGTCCTTTGTGGTTTTGAGAAGCCATTGGACTCTTCCTTGCATTTTTGGTCCATTGTCCTTAGTCGATCTTTCTCTAGGAGCTTGTCGACCCATAAGCTGAATTTGTGGAAGAGTGCCCTTGATATGCTTCTTGTCATCGCTCCTTGAGGTACCACTGGTGTGGATACTTCCTCTAGGTGCATGTCCTGGAGCTGGTAGCTCATTTGGTTCGAGTCCTCTTGTATAGAAGTGGAGATGCGCGTGTACTCGGCTAGATCGGCTGTACCGGCTGGATTGTGCAAGGTACTAGCCGGAATGCCTTCAGGACCGGCCAAGTTGATCCCGGATTGTGCAAGGTACTGGCCGGAATACCTTCAGGACCGGCCAAGTTGATCCCGGAGTTGGCGGCATCACCAGAGGGACCGGCGGTGTCATCCACGTCACCACCAAGTGTGCCGGAAGCTTGGGCCTCTCCGCCGGCAATGCTGGTTGCTCTGGTTCTTGTGATCGAGGGTCCGGCGGTACTGCTTGGGCCGGCACGCGTGCCAGATTGTCTGGCTATCTTGGGCAAGCTTCCTGGTTGGCCAGTCTGGTCTCCTGGCTGGATGTACGACCTGATGTCCTCATCATCCCCTCCCTCTTCAGTAGGTTTTGTCCTCAAAACTGGTTCATCTGCATGGAAAGGGGCTAAGTCAGTAACATTGAACGTATTGGACACATTAAACTCACCTGGGAGCTCGATCCGGTAGGCGTTGTTGTTGATTCTCTCGAGCACTCTGAATGGTCCATCTCCTCTTGGTGCTAGCTTGGAACTCCTTAGGTTTGGGAAACTCTCCTGCCGTAGGTGTAGCCACACCCAATCGCCTGGTTGAAAGATCACCTCCTTTCTTCCCTTGTTGGCATGAGTCATGTACTGTCTGGTCCTCTTCTCCAAGTTTTCTGCTACCTTTTGGTGTAATCTCCTTATGAACTCTGCCTTGGATGCTCCGTTGAGGTTGGTCATCTCAGCTGGTGGTAGTGGTGTTTGCTCCAATGGGCTGAGAGGTTTGAAGCCGTATACTACTTCAAATGGTGTCTTCTTGGTTGCTGAGTGCACGGCTCGCTTATAAGCGAACTCTATGAATGGCAGGCACTCCACCCAAGTCTTTAGGTTCTTCCCTAGTGTAGTTTTGAGAAGAGTTTATAGTGTCATGTTGACAACTTCAGTTTGGCCATCGGTTTGAGGATGGCAGGTGGTAGAGAAGAGTAGCTTCGTGCCTAGCTTTCTCCAAAGGGTCCTCTAGAAGTGGATGAGGAACTTGGTGTCTCTGTCTGATACGATAGTCCTTGGCACTCCATGAAGCTGTACTATATCCCTGAAGAACAGCTCAGCTGTTTGAGTGGCATCATTGACATTGGCACATGGAATGAAGTGTGCCATCTTGGAGAATCTGTCCACCACTACAAAGATTGCATCTTTGTGGTTGATCTTGGCAGACCCTAGAACAAAGTCCATTGAGATGTCCACCCATGGATGTGTAGGTATGGGCAGTGGGAGATACAACCCGTGAGGTTGCACTCGGGACTTTGCCTTCTTGCAAGTGATGCATCTTGCACAATGAGCTTCTACTGTCCTCTTGATGTGTGGCCAGTAGAAGTGCTCCTTGACCACTACTAGAGTCTTGTCGACACCAAAGTGGCCCATGAGTCCTCCTCCATGAGCTTCTTGGATGATAAGCTCCCTTAATGATCCTTGTGGTATGCACAGCCTTCTTTCTCTGAACAAGAACCCCTCATGGATGTAGAACTTGCCATGACTCCCTGTGCCACACTCCTTGTAGCTCTCAGCAAAGTCAGGGTCATCCTTGTATAGGTTCTTGATGTGCTCGAACACTAGGACCTTTGCCTCCATGGTGGATATCAAGGCAAACCTCCTTGATAGTGCATCGGCTACCACATTATCTTTGCCCTTCTTGTACTTGATAGCGTATGGGAAGATCTCTATGAACTCCATCCACCTGGCATGTCTCCTCTTAAGATTGGTTTGCTATCTGGGGTATTTGAGAGTCTCATGATCAGTGTGGATCACAAACTCCTTGGACAGCAAGTAATGCTGCCAAGTCTCCAATGCTCGGACAAGGGCATAAAGCTCCTTGTCATAAGTGGGGTAGTTCAGTGAGGCACCACCTAGCTTCTCACTGAAGTATGCCACTGGTCTCCCTCCTTTGGTTAGCACTGCTCATATGACTATTCCAGAGGCATCACACTCCACTTCAAACGTCTTGTTGAAGTCGGGCGGGACTAGAACTGGTGCATGTGTAAGGCTGTCCTTCAAGGCCTGGAATGCCTTCTCCTGAGCTTCTCCCCAGCTGAATCCCTCGTTCTTCTTCACTACTGCCGTCAGTGGTGAGGCAATACTGCTGAAGTTGGGCACAAATCTCCTATAGAAGCTGGCCAGTCCGTGGAAGCTCCTTACTTGGCTGATGTTGCCTGGTGTTGGCCATTCTTGTATGGCTCGAATCTTCTCTTCATCAACCTGTAGGTCCTGTGAACTTACAACAAAACCTAAAAATACAAGTTTATCAGTACAAAAGATGCACTTCTTGAGATTGGCATAAAGCTCTTCTTGTCGAAGGGTTTTAAGTACCATCTCAAGATGTGTGAGGTGTTCCCGTAGGCACTTACTATAAACTAGTATGTCATCAAAGTAAACCACTACAAACTTATTGATGTACGTCCTAAGAACTTGGTTCATAAGGCGCATGAAAGTGCTTGGGGCATTAGTCAAGCCGAATGGCATGACTGTCCACTCGTAGAGCCCTTGCTTTGTCTTGAAAGCAGTCTTCCATTCATCACCTTCTTTCATCCTGACCTGGTGGTATCCACTCTTGAGGTCTATCTTGGAGAAGACCATGGCTCCACTCAGCTCATCTAGCATGTCATCCAGCCGTGGTATTGGATGCCGGTACTTGACTGTGATGTTGTTGATTGCTCCGCAGTCCACGCACATGCGTCAAGTCCCATCCTTCTTGGGCACTAGTAGCACTGGTACGGCACATGGGCTGAGGCTCTCTCGAACATAGCTTTTCTCCAGGATCTCCTTGACTTGCTTCTCAAGCTCCTTGGACTCCTCTGGACTCATCCGCTAGGCTGGCCAGTTGGACAGGGCTGCTCCGGGCACTAGATCAATCTGGTGTTCTATGCCACGTAAAGAAGGCAAGCCTGCTGGTATCTCCTCTGGAAATACATCCTGGAACTTGTTGAGGAGAGTTGCTACTTCAGGAGGTAGCTCTACCTGTTCTTTTTCTACATTCATCACTTCCTTGAAAACCATTAGTAACATTAAATCCTTCGAGGTTAAAGCTCTCCGGACATGGCTTGGTTGAATAAGAAAATTAGACTTGATAAGTTTATTTTCCTTACTCATTTGGAGTTGTAGCTCATGTACCTGGGCAGGTGTAAGAGGAGCCAAGCTGACCTTTCTTTTGTCATGCACAAAAGTGTAGAGATTGGTTCGGCCATCATGCCTGATCTCTTTATCAAACTGCCACGGTCTTCCTAGCAGAAGATGGCCAGCTTACATGGGCACCACGTCGCACACGACTTGGTCTTGGTACTTGCCCACACTGAATGGCACAGTTACTTGCTCATGGATCTTGAGCTCCACTTTGTCATCCAGCCATCTCAGTCTATATGGTCGAGGATGCCTTGTCTTCTCTAGACCTAGCTTATCAACCATATATGCACTAGCAACGTTAGTGCAAGAACCACCATCTATGATGAGGTTACATACCTTGCCCTTGATGGTGCAACGGTTGTGGAAGATGTTCTCCCTTTGGATGGTCTCTGAAGGATTCACCATTGCACTGAGGATGCGTCTAGTGACCAGCACTTCCCCCACATCAGGGTACTCAATGTCACGATACTTCTCTTCTGGTTCATAGTCCTCTTTATCTTGGGACTTATATTCTCCAGCCTCCATAATCAACATGACCCGGTTGTTTGGACACTCCCTTGAGATATGTCCACGACCCCTACACTTGAAACAAGTGATGTCACGTGATCTTTGAGGGTTAGAAGACTTACCAGGCTCTCTCTGGTCACGGGTGGGTTCAGGAGGCTTGCCTTTGAACCTTGACTCGATCTCTAGGCTCTTGCCTTTGTCTATGGGCTTGGGCATGCTGCTTGGTGTTCAAGGTGTCTTAGGCTTGCTGCGGATGTCTTGGCTCTTACGTTTGATGTGCTGCTTAGCCTGGACAGATAGGTGGAACAAGTCTTTGAAGTCATTGTAGATTTACCTTTCCACCTTGCGGCTGATTCTTTCTTGGAGTCCATCCAAAAATTGTGCCATCAATGCTTCTTCATCATCATTGAGCTCCAGCATGTTCCTTAGCTTCTCGAACTCTTCATAGTACTCCTCTACTGATCTAGTACCCTGCTTAAGAGTACGAAAACGAAGTTGCAAGTCTCTATGAAAGTAAGGTGGAACAAACCTTTGTCGCATGAGGTCTTTCATGTCGACCCATGAGTCTATGGGCCTCATTCTCTTCCTCCTTCTGTCAGATACCTCATGATCCCACCAGATGAGGGCATTGTCCATGAGTTGTGCTACTGCCATTGAGACTCTCCTAGGTCCTAGTTGGTTGTAATGATCAAAGATTTGATCCATTCTTCTCTCCCAATCTAGGTAAGCCTCGGGGTCTACTTTTCCTGCAAAACTTGGAGTTAGCTTAACATCAGGATGAGTTACCCAGTTATAGGCGTGTTCATCTCCATCCTCATGATGTCTAGGAGGCATTCTTGGTCTCTGGTGAAGACCATATGGCTCAAAGCCATCATCTTCTGCCTCTAGTTGCCGTGGAGGTCCTCTCGGCCTATGGTGATAGTTATGAGGTTGTGTGTCCTCATCTCCATCTGGCTGAGTTCCTCCTGTTCGTGTCGTGTCCTAAGGTGCTTAGGACCCTCAGAACGGTCTTGCTCAGCTCTCACGTGCCTTATGGCCTGGAGTCTCACCGGTCTTTCCACGTGCTCTAACCTCTCGCCTATGGATGCGAGTTGTGTTTGGAGTGTGGTGAACATGGCCATCATGGCTTCGGTGGCTTCTCTATTTTCTTCTGCCATTTTGCTACAAAGAAAGAAGACAAGTTAGGATGCTCCTAAATTATTAGGAGGGTTTTTTTTATAAGGATTCGAAAATTTGTAAAAAGAAAAAAAATCTGAGAATTGGAAATTCAAAAATGCGAAGATTTAAAAAAAAAGAAAACTTTCTTGACAACTTGTGCTAGCTGTCCAAATCGAATTCCTTTGGTATTTTTCCTATTTTCTTTTTCTTTTCTTTTTAATTTAACTTAAAAATAAAGGAAATATGATTTAAACAAAAAGAAAAACGTGAATGGTAATGCAAAAGTGAATCTAAACCCTAGTGATACACGTAGAAGGCTAGATACACTCGGTTTGGAGTTTGATGTATTTTTTTTCTTGAATGCGACTTAAACTAATGTAATAACTAAAAACAAAACAAGCTAAAGGATAGAAACAACCTGGTTTAGGAGCTTTAAGCTGTGATACCAAAATGATACAAGCCTCGATTCAAGGCTTATATGCGCGTGGGCTGTTTGGAGAAGGTTAGGTGAGAAACTCGACCTTAGACTTCTTGGATAGGGGTTTTGGGTTGGTATTCTATGGAAAGGTGAAGTGAACCACACGAGGGGTGATGAACCTCGTGATAAATCACAAACTTAGAGCTAGGAGGGCTGGTCTCAACTAGATTCTAAGAGCACAAGATTCTTGAGAGAAAACTTGTTGGGGAAAAAGTTCTATCTTTATTAATATCAAAAAGGTTGTCGAACTACAATGCTGGAAGGAGCCTTATTAATAGGCTCGACAGCTTGACCTTCTAGGGTCGACCCAAATAAGAAAAGAAAAACTTACAAAAGTGCACAAAAGGAAAAGATACAAAAGTGTATAATCGAAAAAGGACCTATTCCTTAAATGTCTTTGACTCAATAAAAGTAAATATTCTAGATCCTACCCTGCAAAACAGAAAGAGGCATATATTCGAATTGAAACTTACCTTAACTTACCTCATGGCCAAGAAATGGAAGGTGGCCGTCCTTGTGGCATGCACGCGCTTTGCTCCTAGTCTTCGACTTGGAGTAGGGTTAAGAATCTTTGGGCCCTGACCTCTCTTGCCACTAAAGCCCAAGTCTTTGATGTCCTTTGTGGTTTTGAGAAGCCATTGGACTCTTCCTTGCATTTTTGGTCCATTGTCCTTAGTCGATCTTCCTCTAGGAGCTTGTCGACCCATAAGCTGAATTTGTGGAAGAGTGCCCCTGATCTGCTTCTTTTCATTGCTCCTTGAGGTACCACTGGTGTATATACTTCCTCTAGGTGCATGTCCGCGAGCTGGTAGCTCATTTGGTCCGATTCCTCTTGTGTAGAAGTGGAAATGCGCGTGTACTCGGCTGGATCAGCTGTACCGGCTGGTTTGTGCGAGGTATTAGCCAGAATGCCTTCAGGACCGGCCAAGTTGATCCCGGAGTTGGCAGCATCACCAGAGGGACCGGCGGTGTCATCTGCGTCGCCACCAAGTGTGCCGGAAGCTTGGGCCTCTCCGCCGGCAATGCTGGTTGCTCTGGTTCTTGTGATCGAGGGTCCGGCGGTACTGCTTGGGCCGGCACGCGTGCCAGATTGTCTGGCTATCTTGGGCAAGCTTCCTGGTTGGCCAGTCTGGTCTCCTGGCTGGATGTACGACCTGATGTCCTCATCAGGTGGCTTCTCTATTTTCTTCTGCCATTACGCTACAAAGAAAGAAGACAAGTTAGGATGCTCCTAAATTATTAGGAGGGTTTTCTTTTTATAAGGATTCGAAAATTTGTAAAAAGGAAAAAATCTGAGAATTGGAAATTCAAAAATGTGAAGATTTGAAAAAAAGGAAACTTTCTTGACAACTTGTGCTAGTTGTCCAAATCGAATTTCTTTGGTATTTTTCCTATCTTCTTTTCCTTTTAATTTAACTTAAAAATAAAGGAAATAGGATTTAAACAAAAAGAAAAACGTGAATAGTAATGCAAAAGTGAATCTAAACCCTAGTGATACACGTAGAAGGCTAGATACACTTGGTTTGGAGTTTGATGTATTTTTTTTTCTTGAATGCGACTTAAACTAATGCAATAACTAAAAACAAAACAAGCTAAAGGATAGAAACAACCTGGTTTAGGAGCTTTAAGCTGTGATACCAAAATGATACAAGCCTCGATTCAAGGCTTATATGCGCGTGGGCTGTTTGGAGAAGGTTAGGTTAGAAACTCGACCTTAGACTTCTTGGATAGGGGTTTTGGGTTGGTATTCTATGGAAAGGTGAAGTGAACCACACGAGGGGTGATGAACCTCGTGATAAATCACAAACTTAGAGCTAGGAGGGCTGGTCTCAACTAGATTCTAAGCGCACAAGATTCTTGAGAGAAACCTTGTTGGGAAAAAAGTTCTATCTTTATTAATATCAAAAAAGTTATCGAACTACAATGCTGGAAAGAGCTTTATTAATATGCTCGACTACTTGATCTTCTAGGGTCGACCCAAATAAGAAAAGGAAAACTTACAAAAGTGTACAAAAGGAAAAGATACAAAAGTGTATAATCGAAAAAGGACATATTCCTAAAATGTCTTTGACTCAATAAAAGTAAATATTCTAGATCCTACCCTGCAAAACAGAAAGAGGCATATATTCAAATTGAAACTTACCTTAACTTACCTCATAGCCAAGAAATGGAAGGTGGCTGTCCTTGTGGCATGCACGCGCCTTGCTCCTAATCTTTGACTTGGAGTAGGGTTAAGAATCTTTGGGCCCTGACCTCTCTTGCCACTAAAGCCCAAGTCTCTGATGTCCTTTTTGTTTTTGAGAAGCCATTGGACTCTTCCTTGCATTTTTGGCCCATTGTCCTTAGTCGATCTTCCGCTAAGAGCTTGTCGACCCATAAACTGAATTTGTGGAAGAGTACCCTTGATATGCTTCTTGTCATTGCTCCTTGAGGTACCACTGGTGTAGATACTTCCTCTATGTGCATGTCCTGGAGCTGGTAGCTCATTTGGTCCGAGTTCTCTTGTGTAGAAGTGGAAATGCGCGTGTACTCGGCTGGATCGGTTGTACCGGCTGGATTGTGCGAGGTACTGGCCGGAATGTCTTCAGGACCGGCCAAGTTGATCCCTGAGTTGGCAGCATCACCAGAGGGACCGGTGGTGTCATCCACGTCGCCACCAAGTGTGCCAGAAGCTTGGGCCTCTCCGCCGGCAATGTTGGTTGCTCTGGTCCTTGTGGTCGATGGTCCGGTGGTACAGCTTGGGCCGGCAGGCATGCCAGATGGTCCGGCTGTCTCAGGCTACCGGCTGTCTCAGGCAAGCTTTCTGGTAGGCCAGTCTGGTCTCCTGGCTGGATGTACGACATGATGTCCTCATCACTCTCCTAGGGCCTGGTTGGTTATAGTGATCGAAGATGTGATCCATCCTCCTCTCCCAATCTATGTAGGCTTCGGGGTCCACTTTTCCTGCAAAACTAGGAGGTGTTAATTTAACATCAGGATGAGTTACCTGGTTGTAGGTGTATTCATCTCCATCCTCATGATGTCTAGGAGGCATTCTTGGTCTCTAGTGATGACCATATGGCTCGAAGCTATTGCCTTCGGCTTCTGGTCGCCGTGGAGGTCCTCTCGGCCTAGAGTGATAGTCATGAGGTTGTGCATCCTCATCTCCATCCGGCTGGGGCTCCTCCTGTTCGTGTCGTGTCCTAGGGGGCTCAGGACCCTCAGCACGGTCTTGCTCAGCCCTCACATGCCTTATGGCCTTGAATCTCACAGGCCTCTCCACGCGCTCCAACCTCTCGCCGATTGATGCGAGTTGCGTTTGGAGGGTGGTGAACATGGCCATCATGGTCTCGGCTACATCTCGATTTTCTTCTGCCATTGAGTACTACAAAAGAAAGGAACAAGTTACTCTGCTCCTAAAATCTATTATGAGGATTTCTTATATAGAAGAATTCGAAAAAATGCAAAAAGGAAAAACTGGGAAAAAGGAAAATTCGAAAAAAATGGAAAGTTGAAAAAAAATGGAAACTTCCTAACAACTAGTGCTAGCTGTTTTAGTCGATTTCTTTTGGTGTTTTTCCTATTTTCTTTTTTTTCTTTTTAATTTAACTTAATAATAATATAAATATGATTTAAGCGAAAAGGAAAAAAACGTAATTTGCAATGCAAGAATGAATCTAAGCCCTAGTGATGCACGTAGAAGCTAGATGCACTCGGTTTGGAGTTTGATGTTATTTTTTTGATTTTTCTTGAATGTGACTTAAACTAATGCAAGAACTAGAAACAAAACTAATTAAAGGATAGAAAAAACCTGGTTTAGGAGCTTTACGCTCTGATACCAAAATGATACAAACCTCGATTCAAGGTTGTATGCGCGTGGGCTGTGTGGAGAAGATTAGGTGAGAAACTCAGCCTTACGCTTCTGGATGGGGGTTTTCTGGTTGGTAAAAGATGAAAGGGTGAAGTGAACCACACGAGGGGTGATGAACCTCGTGATAAATCAGAAACTTAGAGCTAGGAGGGCTGGTCTCAACTAGGTTCTAAGCACACAAGTCTCTTGAGAGAATAACTTGTAGAAAGAAAATTCGATCTTTATTAATTATCAAAAAGGTTGTCAAACTACAATGCTGGAATGAGCCTTATTAATATGTTCGACAGCTTGACCTTCTAGGATCGACTCAAGAAAGAAATGGAAAACTTACAAAAGTGCACAAATGGAAAACTTACAAAAATGCATAACCGAAAAAAAGTAATTATTCCTAAAATGTATTTGACTCAAAAATGTAAATAATCTAAATCCTACCCTGCAAAACAGAAAGAGGCAAGTATATAATTTGAAAACTTACCTTTCTTACCTCACGGCCAAGAAATAGAAGGTGGTCGACCTTGTGGCATGCACGCGCCTTGTTCCTAGTCTTCGACTTGGAGTAGGGTTAGGAATCTTTGGGCCCTGACCTCTCTTGCCACTAAAGCCCAAGTCTCTGAAGTCCCTTGCATTGTTGAGAAGCCTTTGGAATCTTCTTTACACTCTTGGCCCAATGTCCTTCGTCGATCATACTCTAGGAGCTTGTCGACCCACAAGCTGAATTTGTGGAAGAGTGCCCTTGATCTGCTCCTTGTCATTGCTCCTGGTGGCACCACTGGTGTAGAGACTTCCTCTAGATGAATGTCTTAAAGCTGGGAGCTTATCTGGTCCGAGTCTCCTTGTGTAGACGTTGAAATGGTGGTGCACTCGGCTGGATCGGCTGTACCGGCTGGACTGGGCGAGGTAGTGGCCGAAATGTCATCTGAGCCGGTCAAGTTGATCCCGGAGCAGGCGGCGTCACCAATTGGATCGGCGGTGTCATCCACGTCGCCACCAGTTGGGCCGGAGGTTTGGGCCTCTCCGCCGGCAATGTTGGTCGGTCCGGCCCGGCTGGTCGAAGGTCCGGCGGTACCGCTTGGGTCGGAAAACGTGCCAAATGGCCCGGCTATCTCGGGCAAGCTACTTGGTCGGCCAGTCTGGTCTCCTGGCCGGCCATACGACCTGATGTCCCCATCAGTCACTGTCCCGACAACATTAAACAGAGAACATTCATAAGAAAAAAAATGTGATTCTCAAAGTCTTCAGTAACAATCAATCGAATAAAAAGATTGGATGTATAGTACCTGTCCTCAAGCCAAGAGATGCTAAATACGTCGCCGAGACAAATATCATAATCAGGAGGAGGAGAATGATATGAATCAGGACAATAAGTTCCAAAGTTCGAATTAGCAGCAGTTACAGCTAATATGTTGAGATTATTCTTTAAAATCCCTTCAAACATACTTCTAGATTCACATGCTTCGACATATATCACCTAATTAACATCCACAAAATACTTCAAAGATAAAAGAACACAACACATATATAAAGCTAGAGATGATAATTGAGTTATTACCATCTTCTTGTAGCTTTTTAGCTTATGCATCTTTTCCAAGATTTCAATGAAATCTTTTGCATGAACATTTAAAAACCTAATGTCTGTAGTTATAATACTCATTTGATCCAGCAACAAGAACAGTCCCGTTTGTCTTTTGCACCATCTTCATTCAATATCATTATTGTTCTACAATTTTAGAAATTGAAATTCGGTTAAGAAAATAAGCAAAGCATATAGCAAAACAATAATTTGAAAGTAACTAAGAGTGGACATTGTTTAAAAACTACTAAAGAAGTGTGTTTTTCTGTTAATTTTTTATCTCTGTAAATTTTCAATCTGATGTGTGAGAAGGATGATATATGTTTTTGATAATTGAGATGAAGTATTAGCTCGTTTATATAGTAAAATCCATTTGCAAACACTAATATTTTGGGTTTTAGAATTTGATAGTGGATGCAAAAAGTAATGCATGCAGTTGTCATACCTTAACATTTCGCTTACATGGTGATTGATGAACTAACTTTAAGTACTTTAAGTGTTTTTAGATCGGAATTAAACCTCCTATTTTGTAGGAGTAAATGCGTATGTTAGTGTTTTAGTGGTGTAAAAGTAGTGTTCGAGTGGTAGTTTCTCAGTTGTAACTTAAGGTCTATTTAAGACTTCTTCCTCAGTGTGCTTTGTTTCTTAAGAATTGTCTTTAACATAGTGGCATCAGAGCCACTATGAACCTGAAAATGAGTGAAAGAGATAGCCTGATTAAATTTTATATGTGAGCTATCTATTAATACATAAATTAATTTATTTTATTGTGGTGTATTTAATTATTTATATATATATATATATATATATATATATATATTATTAATTATATATATTATTATGTCATTGAATTTAAAAATGATTTTTATAATTAAGATAAATTATATGTCATTGATCTCATAGTAATTTTTCTAATCAAATTAATAATAATGAGATATATTGTAATTATTCTAATAACTTAAATCTATATATGTATTTATTTAAAATTATTTATAAAATATCGTATATGTAAATTAAAAAAATAATTTTTATGAATTTAATAGTATTTTTGGTTAGTTTAGCAAAATATATTAATTTTTTAGCCAAATTAATACCAATGAGATATATTATAATTATTCTAATAATTTAAACTTTTTTTATATTTATTTTAAATTTATTATGGTGATTACACGTCAGTATGTTATTTTTGTTAATAACATATTATGATAAGATTTTTTCTTAAAATTTTCTTCAAATAATATATTAGGAATGTTGTAACTTTTTTGTCCGGTCCACATAGAGACTAGAAGAAATCTTTGTAAGTATATATAGAGATCTTTGTAAGTATATATATACACGCATGTAAGTTAAATAAAATTGATTATTTTCAAATTTGTCTCTGAATAAGATTACTATAGTTTTCGTTATTTGACAATCTATAGCATAAATAAATAAAAAAAGAGAGAGAAGAATGCAGTTGATGAAAAAACCTCAACAGTAAAACTAGTGAGCTGAGAGACTGTAATAGCTAATTCCTCGATTTAGAAGTAATAATTAGGATTAGTGTAGGAAGTGTGTCGTTTTACAATACAAACATATATAGTTTGCGTGTAGCAGAGACAAAAAATTATTTTCTATATAGTTTTCTTCTTTACGAGTAAACACAATCAGTGGACACAAAAAATTAGAATAATTAAATAGTAAATGATTGCATCATTAATTTTCTAATGGGAGAGTCATATGCTACTAAAGTATCATTGAATATCAAGAGGCAATCTGCTTCTAAACCTGGCAAAAGCAGTACCTGCTGCTGAGATTAACACAAATGAGGATAAAAGCTAGCTATGTCCTTGAGGTTCTCTCAAGTTATACCATAGATGGATTCTTAAAGTAGAATTCAACGTATGAACAGAGAGAACAAGAGAGAGAAGAAAACCCACCACAGTAGACAAAATCCATACCCCAAGCATTCGATCAGAACCCGTTGAAAGAATGAAGTAGCTAAAATAGTGTCTGAACTTTAACTATTTTAAGTGTTTTTAGATCGTAACTAAACCTTCTATGTTGGAGTAAATGCATATGTTAGTGTTTGTAACTTAAGGTCTATTTAAGACCTTTTTCTTCATCAATTAAATGTGTGGCATTTTCAGACTTACGGCACTCTGTTTTGAGATCAGTGTCTTTAACATAGTGGTATAACTTGAAAATAAGTGAAAGAGACAGCTTGATTATTCCAAAGTTTGATGGGGATTATGAGCATTGGGTAATGCTTATGGAGAATTTACTTAGATCGAAGGAATGGTGGGATATTAGTCTTGTTCATTTGGTCGCCGCAGGCGGCTGTAACTGTGGTTGCGGTCAATACTATGGTTGCGGCTACGGTATATGTTGTTCGTTTGTCTGCCCCCGGTGGTTACAGTTTTGGTTGATCAAAAATTTATTAGTCGAACCACTGTTTTAATCAGCAGTCGAAAAAATTATCACACATGATGCAGCATCTGACCACTACGTCTACCGCAGGTAGTTGTGATAGTTAAACGACCAACAATCTGCCGCAGCCGCAGCCGCAGGAAGTTGCGGTTGGCAAACGAACATCACTATTATTGAGAATGGAATTTCTTGGCCAGAAAATAAATGTTATCCTCACTGGTGCTCAATGGAAAGAACAAGCAGAGCAAATTCTGAAGGATCATAAGGCGAAAAATTACTTGTTTGCATTGATTGACAAGACTATTTTGAGGACGATTCTAAAGAAGGAAACATCAAAGGATATATGGGATTTGATGAAGAGGAAGTTTCAAAGAAATCAAAGAGTCCAAAGTGCACAACTACAAAGGCTACAAAGAAGTTTTGAAATTCTTGAAATGAAGGAAGGGGAAAAGATAGTTGGGCACTTCTCAAGAGTGATGAAAGTAGTGAATGATATGCAAAATTTGGGAGAAGATATACCAGATTCGAAAGTAGTCGAAAAAATTCTTTGAACTCTAGTTGAAAAATTCGCATATGTTGTGTGTGCAATTGAAGAATCGAATGATATTTCAGGAATGACAGTAGATGGCCTTCAGAGTTCATAAATGGTTCATGAACAAAACCTATGCAGACATGTAGGAGCTGAACATGTTCTGTTGGCTGAAGAACAATGGCAAATAGATGGTGGATGAGGTAAAGGCAGATATCAAGGATTCTATAGAGGACGAGGTCGAGGTAGAGTAAATTTTCAAGGAAGAGGAAGAGAGTATCAAGACAGAGGAAGAGGAGGCACAAGTAAAAAAATGATTGAGTGCTATAAGTGTCACAAATTGGGAGATTACAAGTATGAATGTCCAGATTGGGAAAGAAAAGAAAACTATGCAGAAATGGATGAAGATTTACTTCTAATGGTGACTACTGCTGTCCAAGAAAATCGGTCATAACACATATGGTTTTTAGACTATGGTTGCAGTAACCACATGTGTGGGATAAGAGATTGGTTCATTGAATTTGATGGAAGCTTTCGACAAAGTGTGAAGCTGGGAGACAATAGGCATCTGTCAGTAGAAAAAAAAAGGAAATTTTCGATTAGAGATAAATGGAATCACTTAGGTAATCTCTTCGGTTTACTGTGTTCCTAGTCTTCAAAACAATTTGTTTTTAATAGTACAGTTGCAACAGAATGGACTAAGGATTATCATTGAAGATTATACATGTGATATATGGAACAAACAATCACATCAGCTTATCATGAACTCTAAAATGTCAAGGAACAGGATGTTCATGGTCACAACCATTGGGAAAGAAGCACAAGAACAGGAAGAAAACAAGTGTTTGCAAGTTAAAGGAAAAAACAGAAGAAATATGGCATAAAAGATATGGCCATCTAAATCACAAAGGGCTGAGGCTTCTGGCAGAAAGGGAATTGGTAGCTACACTTCCAAATCTCAAAGACATAGAAGGAGTGTGTGATATATGTTTTAAGGGAAAACAAAATCGATCCAACATACCAAACATGAATACCTGGAAAACTACACAAAGACTGCAACTGAAACACACTGATATTTGTAGACCCATTGCTTCTATCTCAGAAGGAGGAAAGAGGTACATAATCAAGTTTATAGATGATTATAACAGAAAGTGTTGTACATATTTTCTAGGAGAGAAATCAGAAGCTTTAAAGGTTTTCAAGGAATTCACATAAATGACAGAAAAAGAATCAGGAGAGAATGTAAGCTGCTTGAAAACAGATCGTGGTGCGGAGAATAATTCAAAAAAATTTGAAGAATATTGCAGGGAAAATAGAATCAGAAGATAGATCACAACAGCTTACACACCACAGCCAAATGGCATAGCTGAAAAGAAGAACAGAAGCATCATGAACATGACAAGATGTATGCTGATTGGAATGTATGTACCAAGAAGATTCTGGGCTGAAGAAGTGCAGTATGCAGTCTACATTCTCAATCGAAGTCCATCAGCTGCATTGGAAGAACTAACACCAGAAGAAAAATGGAGTAAGCATAAGCCATCACTAAATCACCTCAAGGTACTTGGATGCGTTGTCTATGTTTTAATCCCTTATAAAAACAGAAAAAAAAATTGGATGACAAGACTGCAAAATGTGTGATGTTTGGAGTAAGTAAAGAATCAAAAAAGATATTGTATGTACAATCTAGAATCAAAGAAAATAATAATCAAAAGAAATGTGCAATTCGATAAAAACAAAGGATGGAACTGGAAAGAAAATTATCTTGAGCTGCTGTGTGATGAGACAACAGGAGGAGAAGGAGTTGTAAATGGGACTTCAGTAGAAGAAGTAGAAGAACAAAACAATTCTACACTAGAAGAAACTGAAGAGGAGAATCAAAATCAAGGGAAAGATGAAAACTGAGACACGGAGATAAGAAATGATGAACTTGCAACTCATGTTGAACCTGCAACTCCTGCAATTCTTTCTGGAAATACAGAATATGTAACTCAACAACACCAAATATTAGGAAGAATGATACAAGCTCATGTTTGGATGAAAGACTATATTGGTGAAATTCCAATTTTTGTCATCGAAGAAGATAGAGGAAATGTATTAGCAATGTTAACAACATAAGAAGATCTAGTGAGTTTTGATGAAGCAGTAAAACAAGAAGTGTGGCATGCAACAACGAAGTCTGAAGTCAAATTGATAGAAGACAATAACACATGGGAATTAGTGGACATACCTCCTGGTACAAAAGTAATTGGAGATAAGTGGGTTTTCAAGACCAAACTCAATGAAAGGGGAGAGATAAAAAAAATTCAAAGCTAGATTGGTTGCAATGGGATATCATCAAAGACAAGGTATTGATTTTCATGAAATTTTTGCCCATGCAGCTAGGTGGGATACAATCAGAATCATATTGGTTTTGGCTGCTCAAAATGGCTGGAAAATTTTTCAACTTGATGTTAAAAGTGCATTTTTACATGGGGAACTCAATGAAGATGACTATATTGAACAACCAGAGGGATTTGAGATTTAGAATGTTGAGAACAAGGTTTACAAACTTCGGAAAGTCTTATATGGGCTTAAGCAAGCTCCTAGAACTTGGTACAGTTAAATTGAAGGATATTTTGGAAAGGAAAGTTTCAAAAAATGTTATTGTGAACATACTTTGTTTGTGAAAAGAGAAAGGGAATAAACATTCTCATCATTAGTATTTATGTAGACGATCTAATGTACACGGGTAATTCAATCCAAATGTTGGAAGATTTAAAGAAGTCTATGAAGGAGGAATTCACAATGACAGATCTCGGAAAAATGAAGTTTTTCTTAGAAGTTGAGGTTGTTCAAAATAAATACAGGATCTTTATCAGTCAGCAAAAGTATGCAGCAAAAGTTCTAAGAAGATTTGGACTTGAGAATTGTAATTCAGTCAAAAATCCCATTGTTCCTGGACACAAACTCTTAAAGGATGAAAGTTGGATCAGAAGTAAATGCAACAATGTACAAGCATGTCCAGATCTTATATTTTCAGTGAACTTGGTAAGTAGGTACATGGAAAAATCACATGAAGAACATCTTTTGGCAGAGATATGTACAAATCACTCTTGGATATGCAATTCAATACAAACAGGATGGAGAAAAAAGAATGTTCGGTTATGTTGATAGTGACTATGTTGCTGATATTGAAGATAAAAAAAGCACAATAGGTTATGTTTTTATGCTTGCAGGAGGAGCAATTTCGTGGACATCAAAAAAGCAACCTATAGTCACTTTATCAACTATTGAGGTAGAGTTTGTAGTTTCATGTCAGGCAATTTGTATGAGAAACATACTAAAAAACACTACAAGAAAATATTAACATTTCCGACGGTATTTCCGACAGAAATAAAACCGTCGGACTTTTCTGATGATTTTGCGATGGATAATCGACGGACAACCGAGGGAAATAAAACCATCGGAGATCCATCAGTAATTTCCGATGCTCGCAAGGTCGTCGGTAAATCGATGGTAAAACATGACGGTAAACCGTTGAATTTCTGACGAAAGCGTAATCATCGGGATATCCTCTTGAAACCATCGGAACATTACCGACGTATCTCAGGCCATCGGTAATATTCCGACGATTTCCCGACAGATCTTTTTTTTATAATCCGTCAGGAATCCATCGGCAATAGTAGTCGGAAAACCGTCGGAAGTATTCGACCATTGTCAGACGCCGTCGGAAATCCGTCGGAAAATTACGAATAATCTATTAAAATTTTGTGTTTATCCGTCGGTGGTCGGAAACCGTCGGAAATCCATCGGTGGATGAAGATAAAATCTATTCAAAATATGTGAATATCCGGTTGTGGTCGGAAACCGTCGGAATTCTGTCGGAAATAGAGAATATTCTGATGAATAATCTGTTTAAAATTCGTAATTATCTGTTAAAAATTCTTAATAATCTGTTAAAAATTTGTGATAATATCTAATTTTTACTATAAATAAGCTATGATCTTTCACAATTTCAACAGAACCAAAAATTTTAAGAAAATGTGTTCTTCGGTCTCTTCTGAGTATTTTCGATCGTGGATGGATAAACCTCGATATGATTCAACCACGAGGGAATTGACTGATGAATTTGCGCAAAGTGTTGAAGAGTTCATGGCATTTGCATCAAAGAATAGCATGACATCGGAATACGGTAAAATGTATTGTCCGTGTATTAAATGTCAAAATCATAGATTAATCTCTGTTAGAGAAGTACGTAATCATTTGTATAGGAATGGATTTATGTCGGATTACAAAATTTGGTATTCACATGGAGAAACTGATGCAACAATGCAATATTATGGTAGTAATTCAAAAAGGATAGATAGTACTAATGTTAGGGTAGAGGAACCGGCATCAGAAATTGATATAAACGGAGGTACTGTTCAGATGGTGAATGATGCATTTCGTGAACAAAGAGAATCGTACATTGAAGATATTAGCAGAAGAGAGGAACCTAATTTGGAAGCCCGGAAATTTTTTGATATGTTAGATGCATCCAAGCAGCCTTTGTATAAAGGATGTAGATATGGATTATCGCCTTTATCTACTGCAAGCAGGTTGATGACGATAAAGACGAATTTCAACTTGCCTGAAGATTGTGTGAATGCGATAGCTGATTTTGTTAGAGATATATTACCTGAAGATAATATTGCACATGCTTCATATTACGAGGTTCAAAAACTTGTATCTGGTCTTGGATTGCCATATCAGATGATCGATGTATGTATTGACAACTGCATGATCTATTGGAGAAATGATGAAAACCGCATGAAGTGCCGATTTTGTCACAAACCTCGATTTCAAGAGACAAGTGGTAGAGTACCTATTCCACATAAACGGATGTGGTATTTGCCATTAACAGAGAGGTTAAAGAGGTTATATCAATCTGAACACACGACAAAACCTATGAGATGGCATGTAGAACATAATTCGAATGGAGAAATTGTGCATCCCTCGGATGCAGAAGCATGGAAACATTTTCAACAGGTTTATCCTAGTTTTGCATATGAGTCTAGAAACGTATACCTCGGGTTATCTACAGATGGATTCAACCCTTTTGGGAAGCATGGGAGGCAATACTCGTTGTGGCCAGTTATCGTTACACCTTATAATTTGCCTCCTTCTTTGTGCATGAAACGAGAGTTTTTATTTCTAACAATTCTCATCCCCGGCCCAGAGCATCCTAAGCGATCGCTTGATATTTTCTTGCAGCCACTAATTCATGAGTTAAAAATATTATGGGAAAATGGTGTCGAAGCATTCGATGTTTCCAACCAACAGAACTTCTTGATGCGAGCAGTACTTATGTGGACGATAAGTGATTTTCCAGCATATGGTATGTTATCAGGATGGTCGACGCATGGAAGATTAGCATGCCCATATTGTCAAGATAATACTGATGCGTTCCAACTGAAACACGAACGAAAGACTACTTGGTTCGATTGTCATTGTCGATTTCTGCCACAAGATCATCCATATCGTCGGAGCACGACATTGTTTAGGAAAAACAAAAAAAAATTTGATGTTCCACCTCCTATTCTTGAGGGGAATTATATGATGACTCAACTTAGAGATTTTGGTGCTGAGAGAACGGCTTCATGTGGAGGTAACGGACATTACCCTGTTGATGGTTATCGCGAATACCATAATTGGCACAAGAAGAGCATTTTTTGAGATTTACCATATTGGAAGGACCATTTGTTGCGCCATAATCTAGATGTTATGCACATTGAAAAGAATTTTTTCGACAACATAATGAATACCGTTCTAAATGTGCAAGGAAAAACAAAAGATAATTTGAAAGCTATATTGAATTTGCCGGATATTTGTTCCCGGAAGGAACTACATGTAAGGTCAAATGGAAAATCATTGTCTCCCGCATTCCGGTTGGATGCGCATGCAAAAGATGAATTCTTTGACTGGATTAAGCATATTGTCAAATTTCCAGATGGATACGCATCTAATCTTCGTAATTGTGTCGATACTATTGAAGGTAAATTTTCAGGGATGAAAAGTCATGATTGTCATGTTGTCATGCAAAGATTATTTCCATTTTCCTTTAGCGATCTACTGCCTAAAAACGTCCACGGAGCAATTGCAGGTACGACATTTACATTATTTTATATATAAATAATAATCATTTCATATATTATTTGATACTAAAATATATGTTTTTATATAGAGATTGGTGTTTTTTCCCGAGATTTATGTACAAGATCACTTACTGTAGACGATATCCAAAATTTGGAGGAAAAAATACCGGTTCTCATTTATAACCTGGAGAAAATATTTCCACCAGCATTTTTTTGATGTTATGGAGCATCTTCTTATTCACCTCCCTAGAGAAGCAGCACTTGGAGGACCTGTTGAGTACCGATGGATGTATCCTTTTGAGAGATATATGTTCCACCTAAAGAAAAAAGTTAAAAATCTTGCTAGGGTTGAAAGTTCAATCGTCGCACAAAGTATTAATGAAGAAACATCTAACTTTGCCAGCTACTATTTTCCATCGCAAGTGCAAACAAAAAATAGACGACCTTCACGACATGATGATGGAGGAGAAAAACCAAACTATCCAGTGTATGTGCCAGAAATATTTGCACAAATTAGACGTTTAAGTGGAAAAGGGAAGACGCGACGCCTATCAGAGGAGGAACACAATCACTTGCATTTGTATATTTTGACAAACTGCGATGACATTTTGGAATATGAAAGGTACATTCAATTTAATTTTGTTTTTAGTTATTATTATAATTTATTGTTTTTTTTTCATAATTAATAGGAGATACATGGAACAAATACGTGTTCATTATTCAGATTACAGCGAGAATGAGTTGGTCGAACTTAAAAAAAGTGAATTTGCAAAATGGTTGCATTTTTATGTTAGTGTTACCACAATTATGTAATTTTCAATAATAGTTTACTATATATCTATATATATTTTTATAATTTACTACATTCTATTATTTTGTAGGTTACTACATGTCCTTCTAGGGGTATAATGTTTCCCACGTGGTTAGTTCAGTTGGTGAGTGGTCCTACATTTACTGCAAAATCTTATCCAATGTACTGCACTCATGGATATGCTTTTAAGAGTCATCGCGAAGGAAAATTACAAACAACTTGTAATTATGGTGTATCATCTCAATCAGGAGAAATTGTATACAACGGTATTTTTCGTGAAATATTAGAAGTTCACTATCCAGGAATGATTGATTTGAGGTGTATTGTGTTCTATTGTGACTGGTATGAACCTGTCATGGGTCAACGTGAAGACGAATTCGGTGTTACATATGTCCACTCTCGTAAGCGACATCAAAAATATGATCCTTTTATACTTGCATCACAAGCGGATCAGGTTTGTTACATTCGATATCCTCGTGTGAGAAACAAGCAAGATCCTTGGATTACAGTGACCTCCATACATCATAGAGGAATGGTATGTGGTATTATCGAACAAGAACCTATGCAACAAAGCACAATTGGTAACTTAGGTTCCATAGAAACTTCTCTTGAAGTTAACCTTGTTGTTGATGACAACACGAACGAAGCTTACAACGTGTTTCAAGATTCAAAAGAAGAGACTGGCGAATTTGACGACCAAAATTCAGCTAATGCGGAATATTCATCACAATCAGATTAAATTTATGATTTTATTTTGATATTTATGATTTTATTTTTAAATATTGAAAATAAATATTTATGATTTTATTTTTAAATCTATGTGCACAAAACATTTCACAATATTATAATTAAAAGTGCTTTTTAAATAAATTTATCTATATATTTTTTAACTTTTTAATTAAATATTTTTTTGAAATATTGATTACCATTACCGACGGTGTCCCGACGGCTTTATTAATTCCGTCGGAAAGCCGTTGACAACTTTATAAATTAAAATTGTATTTTTTTATAAATTTTTCTATATAATTTTTAAATTTTTTGATTAAATATTTTTTCAAAATATTGATTAACAACACCGACAGTTTCCCGATGACTTTATTCAATCCGTCGGAAAACCATTGGGAACACGTTGATTAAATAATTGCAACGTGGGTAGACTATTTGTCGATCATGCCTGGGATTAGGCTTTCCGACGGATTTCCATCGACTCGTCGACGGATTGCCGATGGATTCCCGACGGTCTTACGCGGGAAACGTAATTCCCAAGGCAGGCTTCTGGATAGATATTTATTTCAGTTCCGACGGATTCCCAACGGCAATTTTCGTCGGAAATTTTTAATATAATCTACGGCTGTTTCTTCTCTTTTTCTCTCTCGCGTTCTCTTTCGACGATTCGCCTCCCTGCCGCGTTCTCGCCGGAAAAGTCGCTTTCGTCACCGGTATTCGACCTGTAGTCGTAAATAATGTAAGTTTTTATTCATTTCTTTCTCGTAAATCATCTGAGAATGTGCTCATCCAATGCATTTGAGATTTGTCCGTAATCATCTTGTTCCATGAATTTGTAAGGGTTTGTTCCATGAATTTGTAAGGAATTTGGTATCCATGTTTCACCAAAGTTTTCTTTCAATATTGTTTTTTGTTTTATTGCCGAATTCTGTTTTTCCTTGGATGGAATCATCATGTAAGCTTAACTTAATTTCAACCGAGAATAAAAAAAATTTAGGGTATGCAAATAGGCGTCTGCTTGAAATGTTTGATTCCTCAGTATTTTGTGTTTATATATTTCCGATAAGACTTTTCTCTGTATCTAAAATTGAAAAAGCTTATTTATTCGCTTGAGTATACAAACATCAAACAAGTAACAAGACCGACCTTCACTTGTCTGATAATAGACAAAATGAAGACAACCCATAATATATTCAATAGAAATACAATAATATCTCAACTGACTTATTATTTATGCGAAACTATCAAACTTATATTTCATTTGCAAATATATATATATATATATAGCTTATTACACTATTTTGACTTCAACTGCCGTCTCCTCTTCTCTCGCCGGTTTAACATCTTTCTCCTCAACCGTTGCCGGAAAATAGTAAATGTAGATAGATTGATAAAATATCCTAATCATAGGTTGTATCAAGATTACCAAAGACGCGGTGAGTCGTCTACTCCGAGTTGCTTACCAATGACAATTGAAGAATTGGTTCAGCAGCCTGGTCGCGAACTTTTTACTTTTCTTGATCCGAGACGTCAAGGAAACTCGACATGGTAAATTAAATTTTCTATAATTACATTTAAAATAATTATTTTTACGATATTCTATAATAATTATATTTAAAATAATTATTATAACGCTATTTTTATAAAAATTCGTAGGTTTGGTATTTCAAACAACGGAATAAGTAAATCTATATTAAAGATGCTTCATTCTCTTTTGAACAAACCATATACCAAATTTAGAGACAGTCCATACGAGGAACGTCAGATTTGGTTCAGAATGTTTGCGGTACGTTATTTAAATTTTAAATATATAATTGTTTTAAATAGTTTTAATAATATTTTTTTAGTAAGTAAATTTTGCAGCAAAAATTTACATGGGATCCCATGAACACAAAATTGGTGGAAGAAGCTTTCGAAAAAGAGGTTGTAGTACAATTTTCCCGCCACATGAACGAATAGAAACAAAAATGGAAAAAGGGAAAAGATAAACCAAAAGGGTTGAATGAGTCGGTTTGGAACGACTTTATTCGTTATTGGGAATCTTCCAGCGCTGAGGTCATCTCGAAAACTAATTAGAGAAATCGGAAGAGCGACCGAGGAGGCAAAGGCATTTATATTCACAATGTCGGATCGACTAGTTTTTTGAGACGAGCCAATCAATTAGTAAATTAATTATTAAATTAATTATTTATTATTATTTAAAAATTTTAAAATTATTAATTTAGAATTTTTTTTTTTTAGGCACAAGAAATTGGAGCGCCTCCAGATCACTTGCAACTTTTCGAGGCCGTCCACACGAACAAAAAGACTGGTCGTATCCAAGATGGTCTCGTTAGTGAGATCATCGAAAAAATTAAAAAGAAAAAAAATGATAATCTAACCCAACAATCTCAAGTTGGTTCTTCATCTTCGATCGCCGAATTGCCTCGTTCTAAGATTAACCATCTCGTTCTTGATGTAAGTTTTTTTTTTAAAATATATAATTAATATTATAATAATTTTCATTAAATTTTCTAATAATATTTTTTATTTTTATAGGAAGTACCATTTTCAAAGGGTCGTCATCCAGGACTCGGGAGAGTTACAGATACCGGTGGTGCAACATCTGCAGTTAGAAACGAGGAAAATGAGCAGCTAAAAGAAGAAATGGCGTCTATGAAAATAGAGATGAATAATTTCAAATGTTTTGTAGAAATGATAAAAAAAAAAAAATTGCCTGATTACTTTTTTCTCCTCCTTCTCCTCGTGCCCTCCTTTGTAATTTGTACTTTAAAACAATTGTTTAATAATATTTATATTTATAACATTATTTTTATTAATTGTATGATTATTTTTAAAAATATTTACAAATATTAATTTAATTTAATAAAATAAAAATTATTAATTTATTTTTTATTTATTTTTTAAAAAAATTTATATTTTAAAAATGTTTATTAAAATAATTTTTTTTTTCAATTAATTGGTTTTTTCCGACGGATTATGCCGTCGGAAACGTGTTGCGATATCCAATGTCTCCGTATCATATAAACGCTTCTGATAATCCAGGTTCTCTCATCTCTTCTGTTCTTCTTTGTCAAGATAATTATTCCGAATGGGCAGTGGAGATGTAGAATGCTTTGCAAGCAAAGCAGAAGATCGGTTTTATCGTATCTTCAATACTGGCTCGCAGAGTGGAACGGCCTCGTCTAGTGCCTTATCAACTGACTTAGACTTACGGACCAAATATGACATGAACTCAGATTCATAGCTCGTAGCCGTCAGAGAGTGGCTGGACGGATGCGAAGAGCTGATAACCGCAGTGTAACTCAGCCGTATAAATCTCCAAAACAAGAATTGGAGGGAGAGAAAGATGGAGAGGAGAGTGTAAACAAGAACTTCTCGAGCTTCCATCTTTGGCTTTGGTTTTGATCCTTAATTTTCCAAATGGAATGTTAATACCATATTTGTAGAATTGTAATGGACAGATTAATTTAATAATTAAATTAGTAATCAATCATACTTATTGATTTAGTTTTACGTAACTCACAATGCAAGCATATTTTCGTTGTAAGTTGCAATTAATAACGCCTTCTGGAGCATCGTTGCACCCTTATGAGCGTTTATGAAGCCGTTGGCTTTGCACGCTAACACAGTAACACTGTTATAAGAAAATTAAAACACATGATTCTCATTAATTAGTCCCATGTGGTTGATTAAAATTGAAAACTAGTCTAAACGAATGATTACGTTTGCATTTACTACTTAACATGTGATCGTTACAAAAAGATGACATGACATATTTACAAAGAATATATGAAAAAGTTTTATCTGAATTTGGAATAATATACTCTGTATAACTCGCCATTGTTGGTGACGAAATTGGACTACAAAATTTCAACAAAAAAAAGTCGAATTGAAAGAATTAACCAGTAAAAAAGAAATCAATGCTCAAATCATGAAAATCAAAGCTCGATTTAGATGAAAATCGATTAACTATGAAGAAAGTAAGAGAAAAAACGTTCTGATACTATTAGAATATATTTAGAGAATATTCTATGTATTATAATATACTTAAATATATACTAGAATATACTTAGAAAATATTCTATGTATTAGAATATATTTAAAAATATTCTATATTATTCATGTTTATCTAATTAGCTTTCACATGTATAAATAGTTGAAAGATGGATCAATAATAAATCAACAAATTCAAATACTTATGGTATCAGAGCAAAGGTTTTTAATAAGCACTTAATCAATAATTTTCTTTATATTTTCAATAATGGTTTTTTCTGATGACGAAAGCAATACAACCTCCGGAGAAAAAACGGAGATTTCGTCAACAAAACCAATGTCTCCGTATCATATAAACGCTTCTGATAATCCAGATTCTCTCATCTCTTCTGTTCTTCTTCGTCAAGATAATTATTCCGAATGGGCAGTGGAGATGTAGAATGCTTTGCAAACAAAGCAGAAGATCGGTTTTATCGACGCGATGATTACAAAACCGATCTATGAACCAAATCTTTCTATGTAGAAAACAAAGAACTCAATGATTGTGGGGTGGATTCAAACATCTATTAAACGAAAGGTGCGTTTTACGGTGACGTTTGTTGCTGATGCTAAGATACTTTGGGAAACTCTTAAATGAAGATTTTTGGTAAACAATGGTGTTCGAGAAATCCTCTCCCTAGACTCAAAGGACCCATCTCCAACAAGCTCCATGCATCATGATCAAAGGAATTGTACTAGAATCTCTAATATACAGAATGCCCTGCCCGCAACATCCCTCAATACAACAGAAGCTGTAAACTTAATTGGCTTCGTTATCCTCTGCTATCAAATTCAAATAGCATTACCCTCAACTACAGCTTAATGTACTCGGTGTGAGGAGATATGATCCATATGGCATCTCCATCTCGAAGTAGATCCACAAGTTGTGCAATTAATTCAAATGGTACTTTACGTAGATTCCTAATGCTTTTTTGATTTGATTGGTTTATATTAGGTTAATTAATATTAACCACACTGGCTCATCTCCATTACCCAATCATCATGGATGGTTAAAAACATGGACAAAGAACCATTTAGTATAATCAGGCCCAAATTTATTCAATACATAGATTTGTTTGGTTATAGAGCTTTTGAGCAACAGTAATTTGCCACGTTAGTTTTGTCTATTGACAATGTAATCAGCGAGAAGCAACAACGGAGCCACCTTGTCTGAATCAAACGTCATAAGGTGCTCCTTTGCTTCTTTGTTCAACTTCTCAGCATATTCCCTCGAATTCTCCACTCCCATCACCTTGGGATACGTGAGCTTTTCTGTGATCAAATCTTTACCAGCGGTTTTCCCAAGCTCTTCGGATGACTTGGTCACATCGAGCACATCATCCACCACCTGATACATCAACCCAATGCACCTCGCGTAACTTCGAAGACTTTCGATCTCTTCATCAGATCCACCTCCTATTATAGCTCCAATAACAGCCGCCGCTTCAAGCAACGCCGCCGTTTTATGAATATGTATAAACTCGAGTTGCTCTAATCCGATGTCATTATCTAAGCTCATACCTTCTCCAGCCAAATCCGCCGCTTGACCCGCAACGAGCCCTTCTGTTCCTACCGCTTTCGCCATTTCCTCAATGGCCCGGATAACCTTCTCCGGAGGAACTTCCGACGAATTAGATGTCAGGGTTGTCTTGACGGCCAAAGCTATTAGCGCATCAGCTGCCAAGACCGCTATATTTTCACCAAAGACTTTATGGTTTGTGGGTTTTCCGCGGCGGAAACTATCATCGTCCATACAAGGTAGATCGTCTTGGATGAGCGACGACGCATGAATCATCTCAACCGCACATGCAGCAGGTATCGCGGTTGACTCTTGGCCACCCACAAGCTCGCATGCAACCAAACAGAGGATTGGCCTTACGCGTTTTCCGCCTGAGAGAAGCGTGTACCTCATGGCTTCTCGTATCTTCAGTACTGGCTCGCAGAGTGGAACGGCCTCGTCTAGTGCCTTATCAACTGACTTAGACTTACGGACCAAATATGACATGAACTCAGATTCATAGCTCGTAGCCGTCAGAGAGTGGCTGGACGGATGCGAAGAGCTGATAACCGCAGTGTAACTCAGCCGTATAAATCTCCAAAACAAGAATTGGAGAGAGAGAAAGATGGAGATGAGAGTGTAAACAAGAACTTCTCGAGCTTCCATCTTTGGCTTTGGTTTTGATCCTTAATTTTCCAAATGGAATGTTAATACCATATTTGTAGAATTGTAATGGACAGATTAATTTAATAATTAAATTAGTAATCAATCATACTTATTGATTTAGTTTTACGTAACTCACAATGCAAGCATATTTTCGTTGTAAGTTGCAATTAATAACGCCTTGTGGAGCATCGTTGCACCCTTATGAGCGTTTATGAAGCCGTTGGCTTTGCACGCTAACACAGTAACACTGTTATAAGAAAATTAAAACACATGATTCTCATTAATTAGTCCCATGTGGTTGATTAAAATTGAAAACTAGTCTAAACGAATGATTACGTTTGCATTTACTACTTAACATGTGATCGTTACAAAAAGATGACATGACATATTTACAAAGAATATATGAAAAAGTTTTATCTGAATTTGGAATAATATACTCTGTATAACTCGCCATTGGTGACGAAATTGGACTACAAAATTTCAACAAAAAAAAAAGTCGAATTGAAAGAATTAACCAGTAAAAAAGAAATCAATGCTCAAATCATGAAAATCAAAGCTCGATTTAGATGAAAATCGATTAACTATGAAGAAAGTAAGAGAAAAAACGTTCTGATACTATTACAATATATTTAGAGAATATTCTATGTATTATAATATACTTAAATATATATTAGAATATACTTAGAAAATATTTTATATATTAGAATATATTTAAAAATATTCTATATTATTCATGTTTATCTAATTAGCTTTCACATGTATAAATAGTTGAAAGATGGATCAATAATAAATCAACAAATTCAAATACTTATGGTATCAGAGCAAAGGTTTTTAATAAGCACTTAATCAATAATTTTCTTTATATTTTCAATAATGGTTTTTTCTGATGACGAAAGCAATACAACCTCCGGAGAAAAAACGGAGATTTCGTCAACAAAACCAATGTCTCCGTATCATATAAACGCTTCTGATAATCCATATTCTCTCATCTCTTCTGTTCTTCTTCGTCAAGATAATTATTCCGAATGGGCAGTGGAGATGTAGAATGCTTTGCAAGCAAAGCAGAAGATCGGTTTTATCGACGGGATGATTACAAAACCGATCTCTGAACCAAATCTTTCTATGTAGAAAACAAAGAACTCAATGATTGTGGGGTGGATTCGAACATCTATTGAACGAAAGGTGCGTTTTACGGTGACGTTTATTGCTGATGCTAAGATACTTTGGGAAACTCTTAAATGAAGATTTTTGGTAAACAATGGTGTTCGAGAACATCAAATCTCTGCTGAAATCATGGCCTGCAAACAAGGTGGACAATCTGTGTTTGAATACTTCGGTAAACTTTCTACACTTTGGGATGAATTTCAAATTTATCGAACTAATCACACATGTGTGTGTGGCGCGGCTGAAAAAATAGCACAAGACTATGAAAAGGCAAAAGTGCATATATTCTTGATGGGATTAGATGAAGCACGATTTGGCTCAGTACGGACAAACATAATTGGCCAAGATCCTATTCCAAATCTTAATCAAGTATATTCAAGAGTGATTCGTGAGGAACAACATCTGAACAGCACACGAGTGAATGAACATAAACATGATACAATAGGTTTTTTAGCAAAAGCTGAATCATCAACGCCCATTGCGAACGTCGTGCTAACAAGACCTCGCAGTAGCGCAACATGCACTCATTGTGGACGTCAAGGTCATGAAACCAAAGACTGTTTTCTTATTGTTGGTTATCCAGACTGATGGGAAACTCGTACATCAATCTCACGACCTACCAATCAAGGAGGTCGTGGCGGACGTAGCACATATAGCCAGAATGGACGAGGAAGAGGAGCAACAGTTCGTGCTAGCTACGCCCAAGGAGAAGAACAAAGTCAACAAGTAACTAACACTCCTTCTAGTTGGACCACAGATCAACTCACATCTCTTCTCAATGCTCTCAATACTCAAAAATCGGGGCACTCATTTAAACGGCTTAATGGTAAGACAGAATTAAATGATGTCATCATAGATACCAGCGCATCCCATCACATGACCGGTGATGTCACATTACTGATTGATAAACTAAAAATTTTACCATCTGATGTGTTGTTTGCTGATGGAAGCTCCGCAAAGGCGACAGAATGTGGAACACTAGTTTTAAATAACACTAACACGTTAAATGACGTGCTTTATGTCCCCAACATGAATTGCACTCTAATCTCTGTTACAAAACCTTTAAAAATAGATCGGATGCATTGCAATTTTTACTGACACTCTTTGTGTTTTACAAGACCGTTTTACGAGGACCCTGATTGGAGTAGGTGAAGAGAGAGAGGGGGTCTACTATTTTAAAGGTGTTAGAGTTACGCGAGCACACCAAGCTAGTAAGAAATCTGCTGCAAGCTTGTGGCATCGCCGACTTGGGCATCCGTCTGCTAAAGTGCTTTCTTCTTTATCGTTTTAGGAGCTATTGGTGCTTTTAATGAAACTTGTAACATTTGTTTCAAGGCAAAACAAACAAGGAAAATTTTTCATGATAGTCATAATAAAACTACAGAGTGCTTTCAGCTTATTCACTGCGATATTTGGGGACCTTATCGGACAAAATCATCTTCTGGTGCAACATATTTTCTCACAATTGTTGATGATTTTTCTAAAGCAGTTTGGACATACCTTCTTTTGGAAAAATCAGAGGTATCTCGGTTTCTTCAAGATTTTATTGCCATGACTGAAAGGCAATTTGGAAAGAAAGTTAAGACAATTTGAAGTGACAATGGAACCGAATTCATGTGTCTTGCACGAGTGTTTAACAATCTAGGCATTCTCCATCAAACGTCTTGTGTAGGCACTCTACAACAAAATGAACATGTGGAGCGCAAATACAGACACATATTGAATGTTGCAAGATCTATCAGGCTTTAAGCTAACTTACCAATATGGTTTTGGGGAGAATGCATCTTGGGGGCTGTCCATCTCATAAATCGGACACCTACACCACTTCTCAACAACAAAACACCGTACGAGAAGTTATTTGGTCATGCTCCCTCCTACGACATGTTAAAAGTATTTGGATGCCTCTGCTATGCTCATCGTGGAGCTCGTGATAAAGATAAATTTGGCCCTCGTAATCGACGTTGTGTGTTTGTTAGGTATCCTCTTGGTAAGAAAGGGTGGAAGCTGTTTGACCTCGAAAAAGAAGAGTTCTTTACCAGCAGGGATGTTGTGTTTTGTGAAGATGAATTCTCATTCATGACCACCAATACTCACCACATTAACTCACTTATAACAACTGCGGAGTTTACTGATTCTGAATGGATTCTTTCTGGTCATGAGGATGTGACAGATGAGGGGAGCTCGCCATCATCTAATATTCCCCCAGATATTAATGATTAACATCATCCTAATCCTTTATCACCATCATTAGACGTAATTTTTAATGAAATTGAGATCGATTCTACCATGGTTGAATCTCCGAAAACGTAAGGACAACTCGGTCTGGGCAAGCGAGTTAAGCAACCATCAGTTCGACTTAAAGACTACGTTGTCTACAATGTGAAAACTCTAACACCGCCTCCTCCAACTCTCTGTCATGCTAATTCTTCATCAGCCTCCACTAAAACGAGTCCATGTATTTCTCTCTATCCAATGACTCATTATATCTCTGATGAACATTTTTCTGTGAAACACAGAGCCTTTCTTGCCGCCATCACCTCCGGATATGAACCAACACATTATAATGATGCTGTTAAATTTAAAGTTTGGCGAGATTCTATGAGAGAGGAAATTATGGCCCTTGAGGATAACAAAACTTGGGATATTACCACGTTACCTCCAGGAAATAAAGCAATTGGCAACAAATGAGTCTTTCACATTAAATAAAATTCTGATGGTTCTATCAAACGGTACAAGTCTAGAATTGTGGTCCTTGGTAATAAGCAGATCAAGGATGTGGATTATGGAGAAAATTTTGCACCAGTTGCAAAATTAACAACCATACGACATTTGCTTGCAGTTGTTGCAGCATTGAAATGGAAAGTACATCAAATGGTTGTACATAATGCTTTCTTACATGGAGAATTAGAAGAAGAAGTTTATATGAAACTTCCGCAAGGTTTTCACTGTGCCAACAAAAATATGGTTTGTCGCCTTAGGAAATCACTATATGGTCTCTGTCAAGCTCCACATTGTTGGTTTGCAACACTCTCATCTGCTTTGATGCGATATGGGTTTATTCAAAACAAGTCAGACTATTTTCTATTCACTTGGACCAAAGAGGGTTCGATTATTCATGTGCTTATTTACGTTGACGACTTTGCAGTTGTAAGCAACGATTTGCCTCGGATGACGAAGTTCAAACACTATTTGAGTGAATGTTTTCACATGAAAGATTTGGGGAAGCTTAAATATTTTTTGGGTATTGAAGTCGCACGTCAAGAAAGTGGATTTTTCTTAACCCAACGCAAATACACTTTGGATATTATTACTAAAACCAGATTACTTGGGGCCAAGCCTTACTCCACGCCGATTGAGCAACATCACAAATTGGCAAGTGATGAAAGACCGATGCATGAGAATCCAGAACAATATCACTGTTTAGTGGGTCGTCTGATTTATCTCACCATAACTCGCCCCAAACTAACATATGTCGTGCATATTCTCTCACAATTCATGCAAGCTCCTCGCGAAGCCCATTGGACAGCTGCCATACGTGTCGTCCGCTACTTGAAAGGTTACCCAGGCCAAGGTATCCTTCTTCGATCGGATAGTGACTTGCGAATACGTGCTTATTGCGAAGCAGATTAGGCCGCATGTCCTCGCACAAGAAGATCTCTTAGTGCATATGTGGTTCTTTTGGGCTCTTCCCCGATCTCTTGGAAAACAAAGAAACAAGACACAGTCTTGTGTACATCAGCCGAATCAGAATATAGGGCAATGGCTTATACTCTCCGTGAGCTTAAATGGCTCAAGTCAATGTTAAAAGCATTCGGTGTCGACCATTCTACACCTATGGAAATGTATTGTGACAATCAATATGCCTTAAATATTGCCGCCAATCTGGTCTTTCATGAACAAACTAAGCATATTGAAGTTGATTGTCATCAAGTTCGTGACGCTATACAAGACAAAATAATCAGCACAAAGCATGTCGCTACCTCCGAACAACTTGCATATATTTTGACTAAAGCTTTGGGACGTCCAGCTTTTGAAAATCTTTTGGTCAAGTTGGGCATTAGTGATTTACATGCTCCAACTTGAGGGAGAGTATTAGAATATACTTAAGTATATACTAGAATATACTTAGGAAATATTCTATATATTAAAATATATTTAAAAATATTCTATATTATTCATATTTATCTAGTTAGCTTTCACATGTATAAATAATTAAAAGATGGATCAATAATAAATCAACAAATTCAAATACTTATCTGATACCATACTAGAATTTGGAAAGCTAGAAAGAGAAAAATAGAAAAGTCTGTTATTTCACGGTAACCAGATTTTGTTTACGAGTGTTATTTTTATATACACTTTGTTTGATAAGATTAACCGTATAACAAACTTAATGACCAAACACTTAACCATTTCCGGTTTAGTGTTAATACTCTTTGTTTAATTATAAGTGTTGCTATTCACACATAGTTTTAGAAGAATGATCGAGTGACCATAAAATAGTATTTTTTTAAGTTGATTTTTCAAATCTATCACAATAAAAATAAATTTTTTAAAATAATATAAATTATTATGTAAAAATAATTATTTGTCTGTTATATATAAAATTAAAACATAATGTTTGGGTTAACTTTTCCTAATTTAGTGTTTAAATTTTTTATTAAGATGAAATTTTTAATTATTTTAATATTAAATTTATGCTATTTTTAGAAATTTAAATGATTAATGTTATATTTGGAATAAAAATTTGAAATAGTGTTATTTTAGACAATTAATATATTATTGAACTAGATAATTTACCCACACAAGATGTGAGTATAACATATTATAAAATTATATCATTAGTATATTTGATTAAGATCTTATATGTATTATATTACATATTTATTATATAAGATGAACTTTATTTGTGTTTTATGTATTTAAAACTACTAAAATTATATTTTTGAATTTGTATTATGCTTATGTTTTTATTTTAGAATCAAATTATATCTAAACTATATTTTTGTACGATTTTATATTAAAAATTATGGACTTATATATAATACACCTTTTTAACCATTAGTTTTATATATGTTTAGCTTTTTTTTAAAAAAAATTAAATTTCATATTTAAATATTAATTTCATAAATTATCAATTATATAATTAGATATTGATTAAAATATGAATAACTCAATAGACATATAAAGTAAAAACCATGATAGAAAAAATATAAATTATTCATCATAATTTGTCAAACAAAATTGGTTACTTAAAACAATTATAAATACATAAAATCTAAATAAAACCATAAAATAGAAAATATATATGGTATTAAATATTTTTATAAACTCATATGATTTACTTTATTTTTGAAAATAAATTTATTTTTAAAATTAGAATGTCATATTACTAAATGTCATGTTCGATATATCATTTTTAATGATATGTAAACATTTCTCAGAATTCTATTCTTTTTGATGTAGGAGATAAATAACTTTTTTAGTCATACTAAATTTTTTAAATCATATCATTTTTGTAATGGTAAGTAAATTTTTTTCTAAATTCAGTTCTAATTTAATATATATGATTTAGTTTATTTTAGAACAAATTTATGTTTAAAATTGTCATGTATATTTGATTAAATTATTTTTTAAAAATAAATTTATATTTAAAATTGCTACGTCACATTTGATGAATTTATTTTTTTTGGTACGATTGTATATTAAAAATTGTGGACTTATATATAATACACCTTTTAATCATTAGTTTTTGCATATTTTTGGCTATTTTTTGTAAAATTAAATTTTATCTCGAAATATTAATTTCTTAAATTACTAATTATATAATTGGATGTTGATTAAAATATGAACAACTCAATATACATGTAAAAATAATAACCATGATTGAAAAAATAAAAATTATTCATCGTAATTTGTCAACCAGATTAATTATTTGAAACAACTATAAATGCATAAAATCTAGATAAAACCACAAAATTGAACACATAAATAGTATTAAACATTTTTTTTCTAAACTCATTTCTAATTTAATATATATGACTTAATTATTTGTTGAAAATAAATTTATGTCTAAAATTATCATTTCACATAAACATCATGTCACATTTAACTAAACGTCATGTAATAATTGTTTTTATTTATATCATCCTTTTAATGATATTTAAACTTTTTTTCATAATTCATTTCTCTTTTGATTTATAAGGGATAATAATTTTTTTTATCATATTAATTATTTTAGTAATATAATTTTTTTGCTATGATATATACATTATTTTTCAAAACTCACTTATGATTTAATATATATGATTTAATTTATTTTTAAAAATAAAATTCTATTTGAAATTATTATGTTATATTTTATTAATTTATGTTTTCAAAATAAATTTATGTTTATAATTGTTATGGAACATTTGATTCATTTATTTTTTTAAAATAAATTTATATAAAAAATTATCATATCATATTTGATTAATCGAAATATCATAATTTTTTTAGTTATTTTATTTTTTTTAATGATATATCATCATTTTTTTTTAAATTCATTTCTGTTTTTCTCTTTAAAGAGGATTGTATTTATCTTATTGAAAAAAATGAAAACATCATGCTACAAGAAGGCCCGTCTACTTTTTTATACAACGTAAATAATCCAAATTAATTCGAGTAATTTCATATATATTCAAGTTCGTGAAGACTGAGCATTCGTTTCTTGTATACCAATTATCGAATTTTTCTATTAAAAACAATTAGTTGTACACCAAACTATCGATATTATTAGCTACTATACAACAACAATTTGATATTCCATATTGTCTTTAGGAAAACAAAATCAGCGGAATAGATCTTGGAATGACCACATTATGAATCTTGCAAAGATATCAGACTCCAAAAACTCGATGTGAGCAGCACGTCCGATGAATGAGTTCAGGTTACGTCCATACACTGTCGTGTCGAAGTTGACATCGCAGCGCATGAACACCCTTTGCGAATGCAGCGCTTGAGGGGCTGGTCCACGTATTTGGTCCATACAATTATTCAGCATTTCCAAGAAGGCAATTCCGCGTTTTGTGCTGTCGGATGAAGCCGGTTGGCATGATTCAATTCTTGCTGAATGATATGGGACATAACCATCCTGCCATAATATAACATTCACATGTTTCTAAGGTTTAATACGATTACCTTTTCAAGTGTGTTTACTTTCTTATTTCATTCACAAGACTCCAACTGCTTCATACTATCAATTTTAAACCGGAATGCGTACCTGAGGCGACGACAGAAGAATTACATTTTTGAAACTTTCCAATGTCTTTTGCTGAAAATGATTCGACCTGATATTAGAACTGAACAACAAATAATATGTATGCAAGAAACCATGGTGAATTGACTATCTATCTACCTTGCAGAGTTTGTACAAAAAAGTATGCCGGAGATCAGGATCATCTGTGAGTGTAAGCTGATGAATAACCTGTGTACTCTTTAACTTCTTCAGGAGCCAAAGCCCGGAATTAAACAAGGAGTTTGTACTGTACAGATAACCCAAGTGCGGACCTGAAAGCGATAGATATGTGTGTAGAAACTTCTTGTATGGTTCCATTAAACTATCTGAAACAAGCAAAAACAGTAGAAATGTGGCATAAAACACTTGAACCAAACTAAAAACTAATCTGACATGTTACCACATTTTTAGTTACCAGCAATTGCTGTTCTGATAATGACGTTGCCAATGGAATGCCCAACGAAACTCAACTTGATGCTTTTCAAATGCCCGTGTCTTGCATATTTATCCTTTTTCCTTTTAAAGAATGAAACAACTTCTTGAGCGAGTCTTTGTCCCATTTCCCTGAAATCGCCATGTGTTTTTGATAAGAGTAGTGGAAGAAGGAGATTGGAAGCATATTTCAATAAAAGAAGATCACGAGAGGAGAGTTGATGACGTGGCAAGAACAACCAATAAAAAGATGTACAAGAACTAGTATAAATAGTGATGGATTGTATTCATTTTGGTTTATGCATTGTTTTGGTTTTCTGGTTACAAACTCGTGTGAGAGTTTATTAGGTTCAGAGTAGAGACTCTGTTCAAGGTATGGAAAGGATTATGGTTTCTGTACTTTAGTTTTTGAGTTTGTTGATAAGAATTCAAGAGAATTAGAGTTGAGATCTTATCAAATTGGTGCGGTGAACTCGGTTCGAAGCAATCGCGATGTCGTTCGTCGAATTTCCAATGTTCGAAAATGGTGATCCGCAACCATGGATTTCTGGGATGGAGCTTCGTTTTTTTCTGTATCGTTTCTCGGATGAAGAGAAAATGAATATGGCTCAAAGCGTCATGGACGGTGAAGCTCAATTTTGGTTTCAACAGAGGCAATCATTGCTTCCGTTTCAAAATTGGAGCGAGGTGAAGGATGAATTGCTTTTGTATTTTGGAAACGATGATGATCCAGAGAAAATACAGTTAAAGATGAATCGTGAAAAAGGATTTCAAGAATTCATAAATGCGGTAGCAATTTTGCCTTCGATACGTATGATTGAAGAAGATGACTCATGTAAAACGAAGGAATCCATTATATCAACGGAATTGATCGAAAGTTCAGAGGAGGAACCTGAGATGGAGGCAATTCTTGTTGAAAACTCAGTGGGGAGTGAAACAATCAAACATCAAGAGTCGATTGAACAAAACCATTTGATTTTTGGTGCAGAAACGATTCTGACGACGGATTCGATTGAAGAAAAGAAGCCGCGCGAGACCAATAGTTCAACATTAGCAAGTGATGTTGTTCATCAGAAAGAAGCAATTTTCTGTCCTCAGGTACCGTTTCTACCTTTGGAACCAAGCCGTAGATTACATAACGAGGAATGTCCATTTGTATTCGTGAAGAAAAATAATAAATCACAGTCTCATGGTGCTTTTTTCGTTGATGATTTGGACTTCAATCCTGGAGTTGAGGTTTGGATTATTCCAAAAGTGGAACAGATTTATCGTTTAGAAGTGGCTGTTATATTTGAGACGCCAAAAATTGTGAAGATCCTACTGTGTGCACACAAACTGTATGATATAATGCCTCAAGCAAGATATGCATTGCATCACTTGTTTAAAAAACAAAAATGTTGCAAATCATGGACTTTCAAGTTCAAAATCAGTTCGGATACACGAGAGTTGATGCAAAGAGAAGCTTGGAATCAATCGGAGGATAGATTTTTCTTTATAGATAAAGCTGATCATATATTTCAAGATAATGCTATGCAGAAGAGAAGCCTATTTCAGTCCCTGAGAATGGTGAAAATAGCAAACATGTTAATTCGAATGTTGAGATGGGATTCAAGACTAGTGAAACTTATATGTGGTGAAGTGAAGTTGCACTTGAAGTACAAATGGAGATCTAGACTACTACAATCTTGGATGGATGAGAAATTCTGGATTGCACAGATATCATTTGTAGTGGCTGTCACAGTTTGTGAGCATGTTTATATGCTTGCAAGATTGTTGGAACAAAATCTTGATTGTGCGTTTGACTTGTGCTGTATGCACATTTGTCTTAAGGATTCAAGGCAGAAAAAGTTATGCAAGGATTGGTGGTTTAAATTCAAACTCAGCACAAGGAGTAGAGACACACTTCGATTTTGGAAGAAGAATTTGGACAGTAATCAGCATCATGGAAGAAAGATTATGGCCTCTCATTCTTTTCAAGCAAATGGCGATTCAAATATTCATGTTACTACAGAATTTAGGAAAAGAAAGAATTGGACGGCAATATTCCAGGTTTGGGATTGCAAGAAAAACAAACACAAGTGGATAAAGTTACAAATAGTCTTCCACATTTACATCATGAAAATTTGGTGTGTCCTTTGGATTTATTTCTTTTCGGTATGGCATCGGTGGAGAGAAAAGAAACAACAGTTGTTACTTCACAGCTTGAGGACAAGAAACAACAATTGTTACTTCACAGCTTGAGGACAAGCTGTCTTCAAAAGGGGGAGTAATGATAAGAGTAGTGGAAGAAGGAGATTGGAAGCATATTTCAATAAAAGAAGATCACGAGAGGAGAGTTGATGACGTGGCAAGAACAACCAATAAAAAGATGTACAAGAACTAGTATAAATAGTGATGGATTGTATTCATTTTGGTTTATGCATTGTTTTGGTTTTCTGGTTACAAACTCGTGTGAGAGTTTATTAGGTTCAGAGTAGAGACTCTGTTCAAGGTATGGAAAGGATTATGGTTTCTGTACTTTAGTTTTTGAGTTTGTTGATAAGAATTCAAGAGAATTAGAGTTGAGATCTTATCAGTTTTCTCTTCATTTGCCTCTGACATGAGAAACTCTATCGTCGGATCTATCAGAAGCCACTGATTCCGGACAAGCCTCAAGTCCAAGTGATGCCCCTATGATAGCAAATTTGAACAAAGTTCTATCAAGTGTGTGAATAGAACATAGAAAATAAAAGCTAACTAAGCAAATTGCTACTATGGTTCAATGAATTTCCAGAAGATAACTCACCTGGAAACCATGAACAAAAACAACGATCTTTAGTTCACGGCCACTTTGCTGGAAGTGAGTTTCTTTTGTTTGTTCCATTTCATCATTATGCCCATTTAGCAAGCTCGAATCAAGCATATCCACATGTCTTAAGTACGAATTATCACTTAAACTGCGTCTTGGTGCATTCAAGACACGTTCAATTATAATAATAGGAACCCGCATAGGATCGCCAAGAATATACATGTCTTGTATTGAACGGTTGTTAATCTGCACAAGCAATTGTATTAACACAATGAATCAACAGCTAACGAAACCAAGGGGGGACTAAATCGAATAGGGAACAGAACAAACCCGCATCTGTGCAATACTTCGACGGTGAAGTTCAGCACGGTTAGCTGCAAGTTGGGCAGGCTACATCAGAGCAGAAAACCAAATGAGCCAGGCTTATGTTTTCACAATATTTGGTGAACAGAGATAGAACAGTAAACTCACATCAGTCAACTTCAACACACTTGAGACCCCTTTGTGTGCACTGTGGTTTAAGATATCACTCATTCCACTATTTCGAAAATGATGGGGCATTTCAACATTAGAGTACACCATCCATATGGACCATTCAGCTCTCCTATCTTTAGTCCAGATATCACGAAGATGTTCCAGTATTTTTGTGTTATTATCCCTATAAAGGACACGTGAGATAAAAGCCTAGAATGTTGATCTTTCAGATAGCCTTTCAGGAGATTAACTTAGAGAACGATCTTATATCATTGAAGACCTAAAAGAATTACCGGTGAAATCCCAGAAAAGTGTTCCAAAGATAATGCATCTGGGTGCCCAATAAGTGGAAAATACGAGATAGATGTTCCTTCGAAAGTTCATGAAGCCAGTCATCACTTGCTAAATCAAATGGAATATTCAAATTCTGTGCCAAAAGAACGGAGAAATAAGCCGAAGAGGATGAAATGAAATAATTGATAAAACCAGTCCGCATAAAAATAGAGCAAGGACCTCAAGACTGCTTTTTTCCTTGCCTTGTCCTGAACCAGCAACTACTGAGTGCGATAACGCAACATTGTTCATATTTGATACAAAGTCTGACAAGTCAATTGACCGACCAACTGCCTTGCTAAGTCTTTGCATTTCCTCAAGTAAAATATCGCGAGCTCCAAGTAATGCTTTAACAAATGACACCATTTTCTTGTCAGCAGAAGCAAGCAAACCAAGTGCCTATTGAATTAAAAATTGGCAACCAATCAATCAGACGTTTTAAAAATCTAAATTACTGAATCATAGGCACATACTTCCTTGAAAGATTGAACACTGCGTCCACTGCCATTTTTACTGTTACTTACGCCACTGCATCAAACATCTTGAGAAATCAACTAAATATAACCAATAAAGTAAATTAAGTTGAACCCAAACATTTCTTCACAAACCTTGATAGACTTGCAGGTCGTCTATAAGCAGCAGATTTCAATACGCTAATGTGGACACTCACATCAACAAGAACTGCGTGAAGTGTATCAAAATGCACTGGACAGTATGAATGCAAGCCTGTAAGAGCTTTAGGTGGAATACGAAACTCATGAACTGCTGTAGGAGAAGCATCTAATTGCTTCGCTGATGAATTATCCATAGAGGGAGCATACATGAGCTCAAATTTCAATATAGCAGCAGATGTAGCTGCCCCCTGCAAACCCAAAATCATTTCACAACTTCATAAATGAAATATCTTTGTATCTAAAAATTTTTCCAATTCACGCTGGATGACTATTATCCAGTTCATATTGGTGATTAATTCATTTCATTTATCTGTTTTTACATCAGCAAACAAAGCATAACTTTCGAATTCATCAGAATGCATAATAAGTAGTGATTACTACCTCATATCTTTGCAGTGGCAAAGTAAATGAGATCATCATACACAGACGAATATCCTGCCTTGCATATTTGATGCGGAAGGGCTGTGTTAAGAAACTATTATCTTTATCATCTATCCTCCACACTCCATTAGAGCTGGATTCGAAAGCTGAAACAGAAAAAAACAACTCTCTCTATCTCATTATATACTCAAAATAGATTCTCCCAGAACACAGGATTGTACTTGATTCTCATTAATAATATAAACGAACAAAAGTAGAACTATACAGCCTACTGATCCTATAGATACATACAGAATCACACAAACACAACAACAACAAAATTATAGATAGGCAATGAACCTTTTTCGTAAGAAAGCTATATAGTACCTTCATATTGAACGACTCGTGATGGAATACCACGAGTTATGTTATCACCATCCTCCCATCTCAAGGTGATTTTGATCTGATACCATCTGAGACACTTAAAAGAAATTATAACTAGTCAAAAAAGCGTTGATATAGATACTTAAAAATTGAATCAGCAAGAATAACAAGCTCCATACCCTTGCTGAAAAAGATCAAGGTTATGAAACCTGTGGATATAAACCGCAATCTCTTGAACCGTGTCAACCATCAGTACTGGCTTAACCCTCGCATTGTATGGTTTTGCATCAAGTGTCTTTGCTTGCCTACTTCTTTTGCTCAATCCAATTAACCATCCAAGATGGCGTAACATATGTGAACGAAAACGTTAAAAGAAAAAGCACATCACTTTCTAAATCCTTGAATATGTGTATTTCAGGACAATGATGTCCTGAACCAGAAGGATTAATCAGCTCTTTCAAATCGCATGCCTAACAACTAGATCTTTAATCATTTTACTTCGTTCACTCAATGTCGCATTACACAGCATACCTGCACAAAAAGGTTATTCGAATTTAATGCAATCGTCTCACATAAATATAAATCAGGTTATGTCAACAACGTAACCCTGGATCATCATCGTCATACAATTTCAGCTTCTACCAAAAAGAGTACTCCAAAAATGATTTTGGGCAAGTTTTCCATGTCATGTCCAATACCAGGATTTGTCCTTGAGGAGTTAAAATTAATAAATTGCAATGAACATATCAAACCAAACTACCGAATCAGTGGGAAAAACTAAGCCATTTTCAGAGTAATTGACGAATCCACGAATCACAAGGTTCACGTTTAAGGATCATTACAACTATTTAATATTGAAATGCAATAAATATCAATCGCAATGCAGAACAGAACCTGCAAGTCTCAGATGAAGATCTGATGAAAACCCAGAATTTTCTAAGGCTTAATTTCTTTCAGCTTTGGGAATAAGGAACAATGCGACAAACACTGAAGTTAACAATGTGAAGAGAGAAAAAAAACAGAGGGAAAAAGAATCTAGGAAACCCACAAATGATGGTACAATGATACAATTTTCTTCGAGCAATTCGAGGATTTTAATTCTTTTTCAAAAAAGAAATAAACTTTAGTCGAAGATTTGATTAAATTTGTCGGAGAGGATGAATGTTCATACGAGTGACGATCTCGATCCACGCTGTGTTGTTTTTCCGATTCGTACAATAAGATCCGACCCGCCACGTTTCGGATTATTTGACAAGTAAAACATGGGCTTCTGTTAGGCTTAATGGCCCAAAACCTTGTGCGCACATAATGGGCTAAAACAAACCTCTTTTTTTTTACACCAAACAAACCATAAGAGACTACAATAACGTGCATGGAAATTTTTTAATTTGGTGTGGATTTTGGAATTTTTTAATTTGGTGTGGATTTTGGAAATTTTTTAATTTGGTGTGGATTTTGGAAATTGGAAATTTATCATAAACTCAAGAGAACTTTTACGTTTTACCGAAAATGGCAATTGAATAAAATAACATTATTTTAAATTTTAGTTTCAAATATAATAATAATCATTTAAAATTTTCAAAAATATCACAAATTTAATATTAAAATAATTAAAAAAATTTTGCTAATGAAAAAAATTTAAACCCTAAATAATTCAAATGTTTTAATTTTATATATAATTTATTTAAGTTAAATCATTATTTTTACATAATAATTTGTGTTATTTTTATAATTTCATTTTTAATATGCTAAATTTAGAAAATAAACTTAAAATGGTGATATTTTAATATATTACTCTTGATTAAATAAGAGTTTTCTACGGCTTGTCTCCTTTTTTATTTTCTTTTTTTATCATTCGTTCATCATTTTAACGAATTAATAAGTAGTAAATAAATATCCGCAAAAAACGATTTTTAATTTTGATAAATATTTGGCTTATTTTCCTTTTCGTATCCGATATTAAGTGCTGCTAATATCAACTTAATATTAAATGGAAATTTCATTAGTAAAACTTAGTTATGTTATGTTCTCATTTACTTAAGAATTATTTATTAACTTATCCAACCATATAAAAAATAATTCATTTTTATCTATTTCTTTGAAATTAATCAATTATATATTTTCATTCATTTACTATTAAACTAATTAATAATACATTTAATTAGAAAATACAATTGGTAAAAAATGAGTAATTTTTTTTTAATTTTTATCCCTCTAATACTAATTGGGAAATACAATTAGTAAAAAATTTGATGTAACCTTTTCTATTTCACTTAATGTTCATATCTCAACTTCATGTGTAATTTCAACATAAAAATTTAAAAATATATAAAGGATAATATGTGTTACACATTATTACAATATAATCTAATACATTATCTATTCATTGATAAAATATATACATTTTCAGCTAAATAAGAATTATAATAAATCAATTCATAATTTATTTTTTGTGTATCACATATATTTACCTAAATAAAAAATATTTAAAATCTATTATAAATTTAGAAATTTATTCTGTATCCGTGGGCGAGTCAACTAGTACATTTATATTCTGTTTAAGTAAATACTTATTCTCAAAACCATATACCATCGTTCACTCACATAATAATAAATTAAAAATTTGTGTTTGGTTTTTTTCGGATGAGTATTACCCTAAAATAGTACCATTTTAAGTTTATCTTCCAAATTTAGCACACTAAAACTAAAATTCCTAAAATAGCATAAATTATTATGTAAAAATAATTATTTACCTTAAATAAAATATATATAAAATTAAAACATAATGTTTGGGCTCACTTTTTCCAATTTAGGGTTTAAATTTTTTTTATTAAGAATAAGTTTTCAATTATTTTAGTATTAAACTTGTGCTATTTTTGGAAATTTAAATCACTAGTGCTATATTTGGAACAAAAACTTGAAATAGTGCTATTTTAGTCAATTGCCCTTTTCGGATGGTCCTGAGAATAAATTATCTGAAAGCATTATATTTCTGAAAATTCATATAAATAAGTATATCTCTTAATCTTTTCTTCGAAATATGAAAAAAGTAACAAATTTCAAATTAATTTTTTAAAAATTAAGAAAACAAATTGAGTACATTTGTATAAAGTTTTACATTGTTATATCAGCGAGAGAGATATATATCACAAATAATTAAAATTAAAGTTTTTATTTGAAATCTAACATCATAAAATTAAAATTCTAAAAATATCATAAATAATTATATAAAAATATTTATTTACTCTAAATAAATTATACATAAATTTAAAATATTATATTTGGGTTCATTTTTTATAATTTAGGGTTTAATTTTTCTATTAAAATGAAGTTTTAATGTATTTTATTATTAAATTTGTGTTATTATTAGAAATTTCAATTAATAATGTTATTTTTGCAAAAAAAAAACGTAAAATAATGATATTTTTATTAATTTTCCAAAAAGTAACAAATTTCAAATTAAATTTTAAAAATTAAGAAAACAAAGTGGTGAGTACATTTGTATAAAGCTTTACATTGTTATATCGACGAGAGAGATATATACCTCCGTTTGATACTACTTAGCATATTTTTCATGGCATCTTCAAAGGCCAAAAGAATAGATGTACCTAATTTCCAGAAAATGAAAAGATTCTGTTTTATCTAAACAAAAATATCAATAAAATCGATATGAATTAATTTGTATATGGACCATTGTCGATTCCTTCACAATTGTAAGAACAAAGTGTTGGAAAGAGACAAATCTTTTTGAAAAGATAAATAAATGGAGAAGATAGTTAGCATCACGAGTAGCATCTTTCTCAAGTTTTGTTTAAAAAGATAAAGTCTTACTTTCAAATGCAGAATCTAATATTTCCATTAAGATGCTTTGCTTATTATTATTTTTTCATTTTATTAGTTTTGTAGATAAGAATGTGTATTCTGCCCATAAGATTATGTTTTATTTTTATTCTCTATGCTTAGGAAATTACACTATCTATAGGAATATTGGCTTTTGCATTCATAGAAGTGAAGCCTTTCCATGTTGGTATATCTAACCTTTATTTACAACTTCATAAGTTGCAACTACTCTCTTCAAATTTTGTTTTGTACAATTCTTTAAAATAACACTATTTTAAATTTTTGTTTTAAATATACCACTAATCATTTATATTTCCAAAAATAGCATAAATTTAATAATAAAATAATTAAAAACAATTTCCGAATGAAAAAAAAACATATTTAGATGTGAACATATTTAGATGTGATAGAATTATCGACATGAGAACTACAACATAATGTATATTAACGTCAAAATCAGAGTTGATTTGAATGAGAAATGGAGAGATAAAATGGGTGGTTTGAAAAGTTTGTAAAGATTTCAAGATCGGATAAATGTATAAACTAGCAAATGCTCCAAATCAGAAATTGTATATATATTGAAGAACTCATCACAAGGTACAATAGTATTGAGTAAACTATGGAGTATTGGAGAGAGGAAATACCCAATGAAGCTCGGAATTTGGTCAACTAGGCCAAAGAACCAATAAAATTAATCTTTTGGACCAAGTACCTTCAAATGTTTGAGTTGATTTGGTCAATATACCAAACACAAATATCTTTTCTGTTGAAATCAAAATATGTAAAGGAACAAGTTAATTTCATGCCTTAACACATCAAAGATCGTCGCCATTGTTGCTCGTCTTTATGTTATCGATTTTAGCTTAGGAAAGAAGGCTTCAAGTTCTATAAAAACAAAAGAACTCCTCTCATTCTAAGTGACAACAACATCATATAATTCCACACTATGCTTGTTTCCTGTTTTTCTTCTTGGTTTAAAAGTACAACACTTTGTTAGAGTGTGTTGATCATTTTTATGTTAGAGATTTTGGTTTGAGCAACAAAGCTTCGAGGAGTGGCTCCATTTTCATCAGAACTCAAGCTTTGTTTCTCAAACCCAAATCTCTAACATAAAAATGAGCAATGCACACAACTAACTTTGTACTAAGTTTATATTTGCGCTATTCGCGAATAAAAATAATTATTAATTAAATATATTATAATTTTATTTATTTATAAAATATTATAATTTATTATTTAAAATCCAATTATTTCTAAAAAAATATTTTTTTTTCTTTTTTAATTTAATGATATTTTTTATTTTATTTGAATGATTGATAATTTTTATATGAAATACATTTCATTCGTAAAATATTAGAAACGATAATTTTTTTTTGTTTAAATAACAAATACTCATGCTTTAAAATATCTGATTTATAATTTATAACATATGCTAATTAAATGAATATATTTTTCTAAAAATTATTATTGATCTTATTTTTCTTTATAAATTATCAAAAAAATGATAGAAAAATATAATAAATAAACAAAAATAATGTGCTATAATTTAATTAAAAATAGTATTACTTCGATGCGATTGACTATTAACTATTTATAAGTTTTCGTATGTGTAATTTAAGAAAATAAAGATGATTGTTTGTTCGAAATAATAATTAATTTTTGTTAGTTTAATAAAATATATTAATTTTTTAACCAAATTAATAGAAGTGATATATATTATAATTTTTCTAATAACTTAAGTATATTTCTATATTTATTCAAAATTCATTTCTAATAAAGATTTTTTTAAATACTTCTCAATTAATATATTAGATATTTTACACATTATGAATTCAGTAGAGTTAACCAAATCAACTCAAACATTTAAAGGTATTTGGTTCAAAATATTAATCTTATTGGGCATTCGGTCTAATTAACCAAATATACCATAATGAATTCAAGGATTGTGTACTTTGTCATGAGTTCTTGTTATGAATTTTTAAATATATATATATACAGGGAAGAAACAAGTGTTATAATGGTTGTATCACCTATACGTTCAGTACAAAAGTGTAGAGTTCGATTCCACCGTCTCTCGCTGGAAAGTGTTAAATCTTCATACGAAAATATTGACATATTGGGTCGGTACGTTGTGATCCAATGACAATATATATAGGTAGATTTTCATTCAAATATTTAATATGGGACATTTGTTTATTTTACAAATTTTTAAAACTTTACAAGTTTTTCACGCAACATACTTTGGATTTCTATTTTTTATTCAAAGTAAATGGGACTTTGATAACTTTCCAAGTTTACTGAATGTTATATTACATTTTTTGTCAAATGTATTACAAAAGAAGAAATAAACTAATCGAAATGATTAAAAAGCTAATTTTGTAAGTTAGTTTCGATATATTTATTTATATTAGAAGAGAAAGATCGAATTGAGATTGTCCCATCCACGAATATCCTAAAACACTATTAAAATAAGTTTTATTCTACCAACATTACCATTAGTATTTTTTCAAGAAATACTATTAATTAATTTTTAAAACATATCACAAATATTAAAAAAAAATAAAAGATTTATTATTTAAATATTTGGGTTTGTACAATTTAGTTTAAAATTTAGTATTTAGTTTTAAAGATTAATTTTAGTTTATGATATTTTAAAACAAGTTATATAGCCATATTTTAAAAAAAAGATTTATTGATGATATTTTTAAAAGCAAATTATAGTCATATTTTTTTTAAAAAAATTATTGATGATATTTTTAAAATAAAAAATTTCTGTTATAGTATTTTCGAAAAATATCCATTCTATTAATGTACCAAACATCTTTAACCTAATTCGAATATAAGACAATTTAGTAATATGGATTAATCAGGCCCTCTATATCTTAGATGCAATGAACCGAAAAGGGTTATAATTGAGAAGATAGACAGATGTGAAAAAAAAAAGAAGATAGAAAGAATATATCCGTTTTCAAATATATTATCTGTTTATTGATATATATATATACATATACTTTCTCATTTTTATAATTACAAGATATTAGAAATTGAGTTGCTTAATGTGCATATTTATTATTCTATTACAATGATTTGTTTTTCTTAAAGCAATTGGTTTTGTAACCTCTATTGAGTTTACCTTTTAGCTTATTGAAATTTTAATAAAATATAATTTGATAAAATATAGATATTTTATAGCAATAAAAACTGAAAAAATGTATAGATCGAGTTGGTAATGTTAATAGTATAACTAATTATTATATATAAATCTTCACCATTTTATTTTCAAGAAGAAAATCTGTTAGATATAATCTTCATATCTAAATGTGATATATAAATACAAAAATGAGTGGAGAAGAGCAAGTGATATATTGGTTGTACCACCTTTAAATCTATCTCAAATATGTGGAGTTTATAAGTGATATATTAGTTGTACCATCTTTAAATCCATACCAAATGTGTGGAGTTTGAGTACAATTTACCTCATATGAGATTGTTAAATTTTCGTATCTCTCATATGATATTGTTAAATTTTTGTATGAAAATATTAGATTATTGGGACGGTCCGTTATATCTCAAATGACAAAAAAGAATATAAAGTAACTGAAGTTGGAAATAACACGAGATAATTTTTTAGATACAATTACAAATTTCACATAAAATAATTTTTAACAAGTTCAATATGTTAATATAAAATCACACTTTCCCAAAAAATTTACTTCAGTCAACTATACAAACTTATGCGACTAAACCTATTTTCACCCGTACTTTTTGGATCTTCTTTTAACTACGTAAACTATATTTTTCTTTCATAAATTACAAAAATTTCATAAATTCTTCTTATTGCATAAATTCTATTAATGTTTATGCGTTAAATAACTACTAAATCTGGTTCTAATTCGAAACTCTGGTTTTAACTTTGGTTTATTTTGAAATTAAAACTAGATTTTTGAAGTAAAACAAGGTTTAATAACAATTTAACGTGTAAATATTAACAGAATTTCTGTAATCGAAATAATTTATGAAGTTTATGTAGTTTACAAAAGAAAAATACAGTTTATGTAACTTATAAAAGACCCAAAAAGTACGGATGAAAATAAATTTATTCGTATAAATTCGTGTAGTTAATGAAAGTAAATAATCAATCTTTTATTCCTTTGTTGTTCTTTTCTACAAAACAAGTGCAAGACGCTTTTGTTAAACGGTATTTCTTTTTTGTGTTGAAAGTATACAATATTCAACATCACTATTTATATACAATAAGTCACGTGATTAATCCTAAATTCCTAACCGAATTTCTTTTTAGAAATAAACACAAACATGAACCAAAATATGAGTTTCTTATATTCATTCCAGAATACTTGTCTAGTTCAGCTAGTACCTTTTATATAGTGCAAATTAGTTTCAAAAATATCTCATACTTGCTCCATGTCACAAGACGTCTCATCACACTTTCATGTACCACTTATTTTATTACTTTCGATCGACAGAAAAAAACATTTCAAACATTTGTAAAACTCTGTTATAATTGCATTTTCATCTTTAAAATAATATATCATTTAGTCGAATATGCCTTTACGATGGACGATCGCTAGAGAATCCAATCTTAGATTACAAAGCAAATCGAGTATGAGGAAGTGACATAGTGAGAGTGTCGACGAGCTCATCTGCTGAAGTGGCATGACAGACACGAAGTGTTGTACCTCAATAATGGTAAATATAATTTGAATGGTTTTATTAATCAATAATGGTAAATAGAGTTTTATTAATCAGATTCGTTATAAAAATATAGATAATTTTGTAAGATTAAATTATTTCTGAGTTAATTAATTTTGTCTTGCCATTTATAACGTCATCTTCCTCTTTTTATATTTTTAATTTGTCTAATCTTCAACGTTATAATTTCATAAATATTCCTCCTATGTAATCTCACTGCCGTTCTCGATAGTTGGTGAAATCAAACATTTTACTAAATTTTTCGGCAACTGCTCAAAAACAATGCAACCACTATTCGATGCTAGACCTCTGGGATAATGGGTCAAGTACTCTTAAACGAGCTTTGATTGTAGAGAGGGCGAAACCCACCTCCAATACGAACCACATTTTCTTACACCCGTTCAAGAACAATATGATAGTATACAATAAGATGTTTCATGGGATAGTGCAATACTGGAAACGTGGAGGATTTTTGTGAATAGGAGAAGAGATAGAACAAGTGACTAAGCATCCTCACTAATACCATAAGGATATTTGGAATAGTAAGTTCTATTCATGTATGATTGTGTGTATTATATACACGAAGTAATTAGGATCTTCATCAAGAAATAAAACTATATCTTGTAGATAAGAGATAAATACAACAATAGAAGATAAGTATATAATTTATTCTAATAAAGTTATCAATTTTAAATTGCAACCTCAAATTTTGCTTAGCATGCTTTAAATCTAATCCAAAGGGATAATTCTCAAGCATCTGTTCCAAAGTATGGTTTTGTACTATATTTTTATTCTTGATATGCTATAGAAAAAGTGTGAAACTATTATACTGTGTAGCCCATGAATCATATGACAATTAATTCTTTATTAAATAAAAATCCAAATATTCTATTTTATTTTTCACCATTTTAAAATTGGAGATATTATGAAATAAACATCATTTTTCATCATAGATAATGAAAATATAAAAACTAATCTATACATAATATAAAATAGTTTTTACTCCTAATTACATTTTGTTTTCCACTACTATAACGGTTTGCTAACATTTGCATAAATTGATTTTCTTTTGTGATATACAATTTTTAAGCCATCTTTAAGATTTCAATATGGAATGTAATGAAAATACTTTTTGGTTAGAAATCAAATATTTTAATGGTAATAGTTTCTATTCATTATCAATGAATACAATATTCAAAGTATTACTTTCTTTCAACTAAAATAATAGTTTTGTTTGACAAATTAATTAGCATAGTTTATGTTGAAAATATGAAAAATTACCTTAAAGATGATATACTGTGAAAACTACTCTTGAAAACAAAATAGCAAACCGATTGTATAATGAGAATGGGTTGACAACGTGAAAGGGATGGTAATGCTACCTAATCAAATTCTGATAAATGGAACAAAGAGACATACCTTTTCACAAAGGGAATTTGGCATGAGTTTATCTCTTATTTCTTGATGATACTTTTTTCTTTGGAAAACAAATGTCAATTGATTGTAGATATTGTTAGATGTTATGCAAAGGCAACATAATGCCATGAATAATTTTTGAGTCATTAGTACTATTTTGTAATAAGATTCCTAAGCATACTTTTGAAAAGACAGTTTGGAATTTATATAACTTAAGTATAGGAATACCAAAAAGTCTAAAAGGCTCAAAAGTGTAAAAATTTATGAGAAGTTAGGAGTTTGAATTAATAGATGTTATGGATGAAGGATGAAGGATGAAAGATGATATGATATTGGATTTTATGTTTTCTAAAATCATAATTTAAGTAAAAATTTAGATAATTTTAAAATTTATCGAACTTCGTATAGTACTAATAATGAGATAATTTCTAATATATGAATTACCTTAAAACGAAATAAATAAATTAGGCAGTAGTATCCTTTAGAGAGTAATTTCACTATTTTTGAAACTATCTTACTAAACAACTACAATCATTGGATGGTGAATGATCACATAAGAGAGGTAAAAAACCTCTTAATTTACCGAAATGATCTTTGGATATTACACATCAAAATATTGAATTATTTACAAAGAACAAGAGAGAACTTTCTTAAAAGTTGAATTTTATTTTTGAAATGTTTGTTGAATGATTTCTCACAAATTGATACTACATATTCATAGTAGAAGTTGACGATAATGTGGTCAAAAGAGACATTAAATTATTTAGAAACTGAAGAAAATAAATGTGTTAAATTGGTTCCTACACTTGTCTTGCATAAACTTCACCAATATCCTTCATTTCTAGGTTTGTATTAACTATTTCTCAGCTAATTTCGTATGATTTTTGTTGCAATATTCATTGTATTTCGATTGGATCTTCTAAAATTTCAATCAAATAGAAAATGGTTGTTTTTGTGTTGCAAAAAACCCAATGGATGTTATTCATAAATTAATTTCATCCTTTGCAATGCTAAAAAACCTTATGTACCATCTATGGAGGAGTATATTTTCATATCTTGATTTTCTATTGAAAGGATTGCGAATGAGTTTAAGATTAAGTACAAATTCAAATGTGATTTATTTGATTAAACCGGTCATAAAAATTTGGCATATGCCAGCATTACAAGAATCTTTTAATCTGGAAGAAATTTAGTTAGTTTGAAGATTTCGATTAGCTAAATATATAAACTAAATAATTTATTGTAACATTATATTAAATCCAGAACATATACATGGAAAATTCTTAATATATTATTTGAATAATATTTTTAAAAAATAATTTTACTTTAATGTGCTATTAACATAAATATCATGTTAACGTATCATCACCATATTTAGTTTCAAATAAATATATAAATACGCTTAAATTATTAAAATAATTACAATATATGTCATTGTTATTAATTTGGTTAGAAAATTAATATATTTTATTAAAAAATAATCAAAAGTAATGTTAAATTTGTAAAAATAATTATTTTTATTTTTTTACATATATAAAATTAATATTAAAAATAATTTTAAATAAAAATAAAAATCATATTAATAAATAATATTATATAATTTACGAATATTTTGTGTGACGATGTCTGTATGTTATTAAGTGATAAAAATGTTGGAAAGAGATTTTATATAAACACCGAATAATGGGATTGAGTTATAAGGCTCCAAAGGCATATGATTTAAAAAAATTATGACCTTTGAAATGATCTACGATTCTATGTCAGTTAAGAAATTTGGGCCTTATTGGTGATTGCAGCATTGAACAGAGAGTAGATTCTCAAAGAGCTCAATTAGTATAAAGATGGAATCATTGCTTTGGAGACTCCGAAATGGTATAAAACACACAACAGTGATATCGACTGTTATGTTTAAGTTTTGTGGTTCATATGAACATGAAAAGTTTGTAATAAAAAGAGTATTTTTTAAGGGGTTCAAATAGAGCTTCCAAACATTATAAATAATGTAATTAATTAGTGAATATTTTACATTACTTCATTAAATGATGTGAGGATTGTAAAGTTATTTAGGTGTCACTTTGATGGTTCATTGAATGTTACTGTGTAACAGCGTACAACGTTGATGGTTCATTATAATATACATTTGAGAGAAACATTTCAATAAATAAATATTTATAAATGTGCCACGTATCATATATCTTAAAATAAAAAAATATATATAAGATATAGCTTTATTTTAACATTAACGAAAATAACAGTAGATAAATATTTAACATTATACAATATATAAATTTCTAATATTTTTATATAAAATATTTTGATATAAAATAAAAATACAATATAAAATAAAATATTATAAATTTTGAAAAATTAGTTAAACAAAATATAAAACAAAAACTTAATTTAATTGAATATTTATTACCTATTTAATAATATTGTATATCCAAAATATAAATAATTTAAATTTATTTTTATAATTTAATTTTATTATCTATTTAGTTTGTATAATCAATATCAAAATTTTCAAAAGAATTAAATAAAATATAAATTGCATATATGTATTTAATTTACATTCACTAACTAACAATTAATTATAATACATGGATAGTTTTCTTCGTTGAAAATAAGAGTCTAAATCTAGTTAGTATTTTATTATACACATTTTATATTTGTTGTACAGTGTTATTAACGTTGTTAGTCATTGAAAAAAAAACTAAATCATTATCCTAAACTGATAATATCTTCTTGTCTTTGTATTGACCACGACACTGCACCAGTGAAATCGAATATACTATAAATCAAGTTGCTAAAATTTTAAAATCACCACACCAAAATTTTCAAAATCAAGATACTAAAATAGAAAGAAGATAGTGCTCAATTGCGTGAATTTAAAGCTACAAAAATCAACAAATTTATATTTGTATACATTTTCGCCATATTATTCCATAATAATTCGTTATACAATCTCCAATACCCCAATAATGTATATATTTTATTTTACTATATAAAACATATTTTTCTCACCTGTAAAGCCACCCATATGATGCATGCTAATAATTAAAGCCAATAATAATAATTAAAAAAATTATTGTAGTTTTGTTCGTTTGGTCGTTGTAGGTGATTGTGGTTGCGGTTGCGGTCAACACTGCAATTACAATTGTGATAGATATTGTTCGTTTGTTTGTCGCTGATGATTATGATTGCGATTGATTGTAGATTTTTAGTCGCAACGCTATTTTAATCAGTGGTCGAAAAAATTGTAACGTATGACAAATCGTTTGACCGCTGCGTCTACCACAAATAATTACGACAGTTAAACGAACAATAATTTATCGTATCTAAAAGTTTATACGGCTCACAAAATTATTAAGAGGCAGTTTGTGGAAGACAAGGAGGTTCGAGTTGTTGTCAATTTTCAATGTCATTATTCACTTTTCCAAAGCCACGAATCTTTTATTGCCTAACTATTAGGCTATTGTTAAACATGTTTTATTATTTTTAGTTTATATTGTGTCAGATATTTTAATCGAACACATATTCTAATCTAGTTTGATGATGGCTTTGGCTTATATCTTATCTTAGATAGATACAAAGATTGTAGAAAATATCACAGACGGAAATTAACTATTTATCACCGTTCAAATGCTTTAATTGATTTATCGAATATTTTTCTCTCGTTATTCTTTTCTCCATCTCTAAAATTCTCTATTTTTGAACAAAGTTACACCCATTTATGTATCTGTGTATTGTCATTTTTTATAGAAATAATTCTCTATATAAATTGATACATTCTTTGATGAAAGGATACAAATTATTTTTGTGGAATTATGAGAATAATTTTTCATAACTATCGATTGATTAAGCCGGTTCGGTATGGTATCAAATCATAGATATAAACTGACCATAAACCAATAGTTTATAAATAAAATTACAATATTAATCATTGAATTCATTTAGTATATCATTTGAGTGAGAAGTTTTTTCCACAAATTTTCACTATCAAGAAGAGAATTTCACAAAAACAAAATTTGATTATATAATTGCAAGCTTAAAAAAACAGCAAAAAAGGAATATTTGAAGATTTCTTTCGACTTATGAATGCTCTATTTCTTTGTGTCTTGCTTTCTTGTTTTTGGGATAATTCTTAATGATTGGGATCTTCTCCTTATATTGCCAAAAAGTGTTGTTTTATTTCCTTTTTGCATTTGTGTTTTTCCTCTTAATAACATCATCTATTTTTTTATGTTGTTTATTCCTTTTTATGTCCAACAAAAAATAGAAATACAACATACTCCCCTAAACCCTTATTTCCACTGAAGTTTAATTTACAGCCTCTTATGTTTCTTCTTTGGTTATAAATGAATCTTTCAGCAATTTGTCATCATTTAGGATTTCTTTCAATTTTTCAAAACTTTAAATTGAGTTAGCATTCAGTCTTCCACATTGAAAAGTCTTATGTCCCATCAAAATTGTCTATAGCAATTATTATACTCATTATTATGCATTTAAACAAAAAAAACTAAAAACTACTTGTAGCACATATCCGAAAGCTCTAATACCATTTGATAGGATTTATTAAAATCATTTGATTGTTTTTAGTTACCAATTTTTAGAGTTTGTAAATAAAGACACGAATTGATCGGATTGGAACGCTTCTCACAATTTTTCACTATCAAGAAAAGAATCTGGTTTTGTAGGTACTAACTTTTAAAAGAAACAACAAAGAAAAGAGGAATGCTTGAAGGTAAAGATTTGAACTTCTTTTTTGTTATGAATGCTCTTTTTTCTTTGTCTCTTGCTCTCTTGTTTTTGGAATGATTCTTAATGTTTGGGGTCTTTTCTTTGTATAGCCAACAATGTTTCTTTTTTTGTTCCTTTATGCATATGTATTTTACTTTGAATAAAGGCATCTGTTGTTTCCTTATTTGTGTTTTTAGTTCTTTTGGTTTTAAAGAAATAGAAATAGATATTTCAGATTTTGACTAGAATTGAAGTCCAACTGTTTTTTTCCACATTTCCCCAATTATAATAAGCGACATATGATTTTTACACCTTAATCATGAGAATGATGAAACCTAATATTCGATAGATCGCGCAAAATAACAGTTTCCGTGTCTTTGGTCGAGCGCTTTAATGCTGAATAACCATTCCCACGCCTCTGGTCAAGCGCTTTTGGACCAAATAACTCTTGCTTCGCCTTTGGTTAAGTTCTTTCGAATATTGTTCTTACTTAAACCTTTCCTCGGGAGCTTTGGACCAGATAACCGTTCTTGCTTAAACCTTTCTTTGGTAGCTTTGGCCGATAATCGTTCTCCCTCAATCTTTTGGTCGAAGGTTGAGTAATTGTTACCACTCAAATATCACACAAAAACTTGATAACTTATGTAACCAAATGTAACCAATCTGGTCGGATTCCAACAAATCTTATCTAAATCTGTCCAATCTTATCTAAATCTTGAAGAAATCTCGAATGACTTAGCCAAGATGTTTGAATCATGATCAAACTTCAAAAACATCGATCAACCTGTATTAATGCTAACCAAATTTCGAAAAAACTCAGACTGTTGGAATAATCGTCAGTATTGTTCAAACATCAAGGAGGTCGACCCTTGTGTGGATTATGTTTCATACAAAGGCAATATATACGATCGCTATTTTAGGGTTAAATAGCATATTCATATTGGGCCTTAGTCCAATAATAAGTGTTTACTAAATTATTTTGGATCCAGTCGGTTTAACATTTGATGTGCAGGATATAAGTACACGGAAAATCAGAAAATTAAGACAGTATTGAACAACGGTGAATAACAAGAACGGTTAAAAACAAAAATGGATCTCTCGAGCAAGAATCTGAGACTCGAGAGTAACAAGGAAAACACCGTAGTTTTCAAAGAGGAGCTGATCTTCTATAACCAAGGGTAAAAGGTAACAAAGAGAGAGAGAGAGAGAGTGAGAGAGAGAGAGAGAGTAATTCAACCCAATCTCATAGGGTTTTCGATATCAAACTGAGCGAGGTGGAGAGTGGGGGTTGTTTCTTGAAGTCTTTCTTGGTTCTTTCTCTTCGGGTTATTTTTTGGTTGAATGGGGAATATTAAGTTCTGGGAGTGCATTCTTTTCTTGTGCATTAAAGTCGCCATAAGTTGGTGCAAATATATTGTTGTTCAATCGATTTTCATAGTGGATTGTGAGAGGAACTATCTCACCCGAGAAGTACCTGCAAAGGGAACTCGGTAATCAAAGTCTTGCATAGTAAATTCTTGATAGATCAAAGCAAATCATTCACTAGAATAGAATTAAATTCTTAACAAGTGGTATCAGAGAAAAAATTCTAACCTAGGGAAAAAGGAGTGAATGATGATCTCAAGATAAAGGAAGGATCAAAAACTTATATGTTAGTTGTAGTATCTCGATCACAAATGGAATTGTCACTTAATATGCCTTCTCGGGTGTCGTCTTCATCCTGCCACAAATTAAACTTTGTCAGTCAAATTTTTGGGTCATAAGGTGTTCTAGGAATCGTTTTTCAAAGAAACAAGAATGGAGCCTACCTTGGGAAGATTTGAGATGGAAAGTTCAATGGCAAGGGTGAGTTTGGTCTATGGAAATACAAAATGTTAGGACACTGGAAATCCAGGGGTTATTATCCACAGTCCAAAAACCATAATCCGATTCTGAAAAGCAAGAAGAAGAATATGATGTAAAACCAGATCCAAGAAAGGTACATAAAGACTTAAGAGCTAGAAGTTTATTTGCTGCTTGTCTGAGCAATCTAATCTTGAGAAAAATCATGCACGAAAAGACTACTCTTGGCATGTGGAGAGCTCTTGAAAGAGACTACCAGATGAAGTCTCTCCCACATAGGATTTATCTGAAAAAGAAATTATCATGCTACAAAGTAGAGGAAGATAAGTTGATTGAGGATAATGGATATATCTTCCTCAAGCTGATAGCATACTTGGCTAGTGTAAAAGTAACAATCTCATATGCGGACCAGGCCATACAACTGCTATCCAGTCTGCCCCCAATATATGAACCTCTTGCTCATACTCTCCAATATGGAACAAGAAATGACACTCTGGCAGTTCAAGAAGTAATGACAGCAGCCTACTCAAAGGAAGCAGAACTCAGGCAAAAGGAACTCTTCCCTAAAAGCAAAAACATCTCAGAAGGTCTATATGTTGAAGCTTGGGGAAGGTCGAATCAAAGAAGAGATTAAGGAAATGGAAAAGGATCGAAAGGAAATTGGAGGTCTCAGTCGAGGCCCAAGTATGGAAAAGGAACAAAGGGAGCATGCTTCATATGCGGTAAAGATGGACACTGGAAGAAGTGTCATGAACATCAGAACAAGAGAGAACGAGCCTCACCGCAAACACTGTCATAGAGGTAAGGAAACCGCTTCTCCTTAGAGTCAGTATGCAAGAATCAAGAGAATGATGGGTTCTCGATTCTGATTGTACTTTTCACATAACACCAAATAGCTAAGGAGAAAAGGTGCTAATGGCTAACAACACCTACAATGAGGTGAAAAGAATCAAGAAAGTGAAAATTATAAACCATGATGCTTCCTGTGTAATCTTGACTAAGGTAAGATATATGCCCCGTATTACGAGAAATCTTATATCGTATGGAATGTTAGAAAAATATAGGTTGCACATACAGAGGAGAAGACTTCAAGGTTGTTTTCTACAAAAATAACCATCCAATCATCACAGGATAATACAAGGAAGGATTGTATTATCTAAAGGGATATGTAGAAACAAGCGAGGTAAATAAAGCTTTCTCTAAACCTATATCATTCTCTTTATAGCATTCTCGTCTAGGTCACATGGGCATCAAGAATAGGATGACGCTACAAAAGGAGAGATACATTCCTGAAACAAAGACAAGGACATAAAATTCTGTGAAGGATGTGTGTTGGGAAAGACTCACATGTTGAGTTTTCCAGAGGCAAAACACACAACAAATGACATACTTGAGTATGTGCATTCGGATCTTTGGGGTTCCCCAACTACTCTTGAAAGCCTAGGTGGATGCAAGTACTTCATCAGTTTCATAGACGAATTCTCCAAAAATGTATGAGTTTATTTTCTTAAATCTAAAGATTAAGTTTTTATCATGTTCAAAGAATGGAAAGAGGCGGTTGAAAGGCAAACAGAAAAATGTCTTAAATGTCTACGAACCGACAATGGCCTGGAGTATTGCAACGAACAGTTTGATCAACTGTGCAAGACAAATGGTATTAAGAGGCATCGTACGTGTACTTACACGCCTCAACAAAATGGTGTGTCCGAAAGAATAAATCTGCCCATCATGGACAAAGTTAGAAGTATGTTAGCTGAGACCGGTCTGAACCAAGAATTTTGGGTAGATGCAACTTCCACAGACGTATACTTGATAAATAGAATTCCAAATTGTACCAAGGATTTCAAAATACCGGAAGAAATTTGGTCAGGTCAAAAGCTAGATTTCTCACACCTAAAAAGGTTTGGATGTTCGGTGTATGTGCACACCATTCAAGAAAAAGTGAATCCGAGAGCTATAAAAGGAATATTCTTAGGATACCCGTTTGGAGTTAAAGGGTATAAGATCTGGATTCCTCAAAAGGGAAAGTGTGTCACCAGCAGAAATGTTATCTTCACAGAAGAAGTAACATATAAGGATGATCAAAATGATCGAACAGTCGATGCTAACAAAGAGGAGCAACAAGTCAATGAAAAATCACCTGGAAACAAAAGAAGCGAGTAACCTTCAGGCATGATTTGATTAAAGGAAGGTATCTCGAAATAGTGGATCCTAGACATATATCAACTCATGGTGGAGAAACATCAGACTATGAAGAGTCAAAAGTATCAAAAAGTTTTGAGAATACTGAAAAGGACGAGGCAGAACCAGTTAACATTGATTCATCATCAAATGACTATATGCTAGCAAGAGATAGAGAAAGGAGAGTGAGCGTAAAACCACCTTCAAGATTTGAAGATGTTGATTTTGTGGCGTACGCTCTATCAGCAGCAGAAGACATTGACATTGATGAACCTAAGAGCTATAGCCAAGCAATGAGGAGTGAGCATGTATTCATTAAAGAAAAACCACACATGGGATTTAATAGAAAAAATAGAAGGACAACAGCTGGTAGGATACAAATGGATTTTCAAGATTAAACTAGGAATACCGAGAGTTGAAAAGCAAAGATACAAAGGCAGGTTTGTAGCCAAGGTATTCTCTCAAAAGGAGGGAATATGCTACAATGAAAAATTCTCACCGGTAGTGAAGCATGTATCCATTCGCATTCTGTTATCCCTAGTGGTTAACCATGATCTAGATCGCTTGAACAACTAGACGTAAAAACAGACTTTCTTCATGGAAATCTAGATAAACAAATCCTGATGGAGCAGCCAGAAGGCTTTATAAAAGATGGAAATGAAAACAAGCTGGTTTGTCTACTAAGAAAGTCCCTATTTGGACTGAAATAGTCATCTAGATAGTGGAATGTGAGGTTCAATAGTTTCATGTAAGGGCGAAACTAGTAGAAGTGGTTTTGACCCATGTGTATATATGAAGAATACACACAACATGCAAACAACATGTTTCTACTATACGTAGATGATATGTTAATTTTTTCTAAATATAGACTAAAGATCCAAAAATTAAAGAAAAATCTTCAAAAGGAATTTAATATGAAGGACTTGGGAAATGCAACCAGAATATTGGGTATAGACATCAATGGAGATAGAGAAAAATGGTGTGTCATTTTGCCTCAAAGGAAGTACTTGGAAAAGGTACTGAAAAACTTCAATATGTTTGACAGTTAACCAACATCTACTCCATTAGCTAGTCACTTCAGGATTAAAAACCTAACTGAAGAGTAATGGGAGGAAGAATAGACTCATATGGAGACAATCCCCTATGTACGTGTGATGGGGAGTCTAATGTATGGTATGATAGGATCAAGACCGGATCTAACTTATGTTGTTGGAGTCATAAGCCCATACATGTCAAAGCCCGAAAGGAATCACTGGTGTAGTGAGGTGGATCTTAAGGTACTTAAAGGAAGCTATCAACAAAAACCTAACATTTATGAAAAGTAAAGAAGATTTTCATATTGAAGGACTTTGCGATTCAGACTATGCTACCGACTTAGACTGGAGGAGGTTTGTGACTGGTTTCATTTTTCAGGTCTAGGATAATATAATCTGTTGGAGGTCAAACCTAAAGTCAGTAGTGGCTATATCTATGACAGAAGCCGAGTACATGGCTCTGTCGTCTCTGGTAAAGGAAGCTATATGGCTAAGAGGCATTTTTGAAGAATTGGGGTTTGGTCACAAAAGCGTAAGAGTACACTGCGATTCACAGAGTGCTCTCGCCTTACCTAAAAATTTGGTTTACCACAAGAGAACCAAACACATAGCTACTAAGTATCGTTTCATAAGGGATATAGTGGCTCAAGGAATAGTCGCTTTGACAAAAATTCATACAAACAGAAATCCAGTGGATTTTTTAACTAAAGCCTTACCAGGGCCAAAGTTTTACCTCTGCTGTGATTTGGTTAATCTCGTGTGATTTGAGTTCTCGCCCTAGGTGACATAATCAATTCTGTGGTTTTTTTCCCGCAACAAAGAAACGAAAACAGTTTAGTAAGGAAACTAAACATAAACGAAATGTTAAAAGGACTTAACCTTCTCATTAAAGCATATAGGTTACCTCGGGAGTCTACTTGAAGCTGAGTTGAAGCTTCAGCTCGGCTTTGATTAGAGAAGAAAAAAGAGAAAGTTTTCTCTCCATATCTAGGGTTTTTGATTTCGACGAAGGGTATGTCCGAAATGGTGGAGTTTGTGGATTATTTTCAGACAAATACAATATATACGATTACTATTTTAGGATTAAATGGCATATTCATATTGGGTCTTAATAAAAGTTTACTAACATCATTTTTGATTCAGTCGTTTAACATTTGATGTAAAGGTTATAAGTAAACGAAAAACCAAAAAATCGAAACAGAGTTGAGAAACGGTGAATAATAAGAACGGTAAAAAACTAAAAAGGATCTCTCGAGAAAGAATCTGAGGCTCGATAGGAATAGGCCTGTCAATATGATTCTTTACCCGAGGGTCCCGCCCCGTTTGACCCGCTGCGGGGCGGGTGCGGGTGGAGCATTATTTAGAGCGGGACGGGTGCAGGTCGCAATTTTTTAACTTATGGGTTAGCGGGTTAGCAAGGGTGTTTGTTTCTTGGGGTTGGGGGGGGGTTGAGGGTGTTTGTTTCTTCGGTGGGGGGGGGGGGAGTGAGGGTGTTTGTTTCTTGAAATCTTTCTTGGTTTTTTTATTTTTCGGTTGAGTGAGAAATATTAAGTTCTGAGAGTACATTCTTTTTTTCTGGAATAAAGTCGCCATAAATTGGTGTAAATATATTATTGTTCAATCGATTGTTATAGTGGATTGTGAGAGGAACTATATCACCGGAGATATACCATGCAAAGGAAATTCAATAATCAAATTCTTGCATAATAAATTTTTGATAGATCAAAGCAAATCATTCACTAGAATAGGATTAAATTATCAACAACTTGAGGTCAATTTTAGCTCGGCCAAGACATATATTGGAATTCCTTGAATTTTTCGAGACCCGTCAGTAACTAACTGTTAGCCCATGTGAATATGTTAATGAAATACAGGACAAAAGGGAAACAAAAATCCAATAGTTCAGTTTTAAGGAATGGTTGGTGTATTTTTCATGATATTATAAAGGTCGTAATTTCTGACCCACAGAAATAGACATGTGTCGATCTCCAACTTTCAAATTGATAAAAAGGATATTGTAAATGAACTATGAATATATTTCCTTATGCATTTATGACAGCTAAAAAGAGTTATTGTATTAACTCAAATCAATTTTCTTCTCTAACAATTGTATATTTTATTTACAATGATATTATTGTCCGATTACATAATTAGGTAAAATCTGCATACTAATTAAAGAATTGGTTAAATAAAAATAATAACTATAATAGTAATTAACCAAAATTAATAAAAAGAATACGAAAACAAAAAGTTGAAAAGTTAGTATTTGGATGTTCGTTATTGTTTATGCTAAGTATCACATAAAGCTTCAAAGGTTAATTTGGTTAACTACTCTGGTCAAAAAAGGTCATATGATTTGAAATGGGTATCCGGAAAAAACAATAAATTTGGTTTAATTATATTTCTAAACCAAATTTATTATTTAAATTAATATTTATTTTATTGTTTTTATGACTGTTGTTTTACTTTTTTTAACTTTCCAAGAAGTCGGCACAAAAGTTCCATAACGTTACACCGTCCATTTTATTCCGAATAGATTCTCTCATAACAAATAAAGAAGAGAGTCAACATCAAAATCAATTTTTCCTGCATTTTAGAATTTCAAAAAAAACTGTTTAGCCATCAAAAAAATTAATTCAAAAATTTTCTTTGGGTTTTCCTAGAAAATATTAACATTCAAAATATGTAGTTCTTTTGTTTTCTTACTCGAAATCATTATAAGTTAATAATTTGATTTTTTGGGTGGAGTCGACTTTATAGGCCAAATTCTTTCACGTGTCTTTAAAATGGTTAAATTATATAATATTCTAAAGTTTGTAAATAATGTGAACCTCCCACGTGTATATTATTATAAGAGGTAGTGAAATAGACATTACACTAAATAAAGGAAGAAAAAAATTCGTTTTGTCAATTACTTTAACATGTATTGCAATGCCAAAACTACTTTAGTTATTGCTTTAAATATAACCAAATCTCTTTTTTGGTAAATATATTATGACGTGTGAAAAATATCTCACACCTAATTTCTCTTCTTTGAATTGCATGTGTCTTCCGTTAAAATAAAGATAATAACTGCTCTTATGACTCAAAAGTAAACACACACGTTTCAGAAATAAAATATAAATAATCACAACTTATAGTTAAAAAATATTCCACAATATACAGTAGACTCGACCAAATAATTCGAATTTAATGAATCGAACCGAAATCAAATCGAAAAAACATATTTTGGTTGGTATTCAGTAATAAAAAATTAACCGAATGGATATTTTAGAAAACTCTAGTGATTGGTTACTAACCAAACTGAAAAAAAATCAAAAACCAAAAGAATATCCGAACAAACCGAATTATTTCAGTTATTTTTGATTATCCGAAAAATATTACGATTATTTTTTTGTTATTTTTTTGTTAGTTCTGGTTATTTTAATTATTTTTGGTTATTTTGGTTATTTTTGGTTAATTAAATTATTTTTGGTTTTAAATTTAATAACTAAATGATCGAAAACTGATATATAATCGAATTAAAACCAAACAAAAAAATATAAAAATAATCAAATGAATCTTTAGTTTTTTTAATCAAAAAAATCGAAACTTAAAATAACCGACCGAATATCCAAAAACTCAAATCATATAGAAAGAAGTTTTATAACAGTTGTAAAAAAACAATAAAAGCTAATGTTAGTTTTCTTTTGGTAATTAATGTTGCAAATTATAGAACATATGTAACACTAATATTATAATTTTTTTAAGTAATCGAATTTTTTTTTTTAACTCTGTAGATGAAAAGCTTCAAAGACTTTGAGTTGTGTAATGAAGATTTTGCATGACACTCAGATCAGTCACATATCATAATGATTTGATGGGAAAAACATCCTACACTGATAAGAGACTGTGACAGCTTTTCTATCGTCAATTTCTCATATAATAATTCGAAAGTCAGAAGAATTTGACTGCCATTAATATGGTATTTGATTCGCGTCTAATCATCGTTCAAGCTGTCAAAGTTATAACCCTTAAGATTTTACAGCCTCCCCCTGTCATTTTTTGGTTTGTAGACTCTATTTTCGTAGGATCGGATGGTTAGTGCACTGCTCGGAGCAACTCAACAAATATTACATTATGAACTTATTCGCTTGGTTGTCTTTAGCGGTTGTAGTTATGCATACGGTTAATATTATGATTGTAACTATAATATATATTATTCATTGATTTATTTACGATTAATCATAGTTTTTTGATAGTACTACTGTTTTAATGAGAGGTTAAAAAACTTGCAACGCAAATCGCAATAACGTCTAACCGTTTCAATTAATCTAAATGCGGTAGATAAACAAATAACAATCTGCAACAATCATAACTTGTTATCGTTGACAAACGAACATGACAAATATTTTCATGTTTTATCATCACTCACACTATATAAATTAATTCATGTTAGTTAATTTATTCTAAGAATTATAAAGTTTAAAGTTATGTCAAAATAATAAAATATGTATTTTGATCATGTAAGTAACATTCTGATTACACAATAGATCTTCCATATTCTAAAAACAAAGTCGAATTGCCAATCAAATTTCCTCGCGATTAAAACTGATACGATCAAGACATATAATAGAGTGGAATGGGGTTTCTTATCGGCCTTAACGGAAAGGCTGAATTTCACAAAGCAATGGATCAATTGGATTATGCTCTATGTCACAACCATATCATATCGGGTGATCATCAATGGAGCTCCGAGGGGATATATAATTCCCCATCGAGGACTACGTCAGCGTGACCCCCTCTCCCCATACTTGTTTATACTGTGTATGGAGGCCCTAATAGCTAGCCTGAATGTGGCAAAGGCCTCCGGAACAATCACTAGCATTCGAGTAGCGCCTCCATGTCCCTAGATCTCACACCTTCTCTTCGCAGATGATAGCCTGTTCTTTTGCAGGGCAACAACAGAGCAGTGCCAATCAATTGTCAGCATCCTGGAGGCTTACTGCAAGGCATCAGGACAATAAATAAACTACGACAAGTCATCAATTATCTTTGGCAAAAAGGTCCCGAGCGAATCACAATCTACCATAAAAGCCCGGACAAGGATCCAAAGCGTTGGAGGGGTCGGAAAATACCTGGGGATCCGAGAAAAGCTGAATGGCTCAAAGTCCCAAATTTTTACCTATGTCAGGGAACACATTCAACAAAGAATAAACAGATGGTTATCAAAGCTCCTATCTCGAGGGAAGAAGGAAATCATGATAAAATCCGTAGCCATGACAATATTGACATACGTGATGTCATGCTTTCTATTTCCCAAGATCCTGTGCAGTAAACTGAATAGCGTCATCACTAATTACTGGTGGACATCGGGTAGGTCTGAGAGAGGTATCCACTAGCTCTCATGGGAAACCCTATGCTTACCCAAGGCGGATGGCGACTAGAGAGATTCCCCACGTCATTAGCGGCTCGTGTTCTGAAAGGACTATACTTTAAGGACACACATGTATTCCAGGCAAGCTCCCCATACCGGGCATCCTATGGATGGAGAAGCCTCTGGTCTACTAGAGACCTAGTAGGGTTAGGTGCAAGGAAGATTCTGGGAACCACCTCCTAGGACAACATTTGGACGGACCCCTGGATTCCGGACACATTTCCATAAGGCCCAAATAGGGATAACCAAGCCCAGTTCCCCGATGCGAAGGTAACTGATCTTATTTGCCCAAGGAACGACTGATGGAATATTTTGGAACTCAGGAAGCTGTTTAACTCAGAGGACGTAAGATTAATTTCTTCCATCTCCCCAAACACTAGAAAGGAACAAAGAACGTTCTGTTGGCATTTCACAAAAGAGGGGGAGTATTCAGTCAAGTTAGGCTATGAGACTCTTCAGAAGTGGAACATACCAAAACTAAACCTCAGCCTCCAGCAACCATCTGTATCACCTTTGAAACAGGCGATCTGGAAACTAAAAATCACGAGAAAAATTCAACATTTCCTTTGGCAATCTCTCTCCGGAGCATTAGCCACACATGAGCGGCTACACTACCGCCATATCCGAAGTGAATCTTCGTGTGAAATATGTGCTAATGCCTCGGAGGACATTAACAATGCCCTATTTTTGTGCCCGCCGGCATGCCAAACGTGGGGGTATATCAACCATTCCCTCAGCACCAACCACCTTCCCTCTGAAGGGTATTTTTGGGAACATGGATTACCTATTATGGCGCTTGCCGGAAAAGACCCAACCGGGCTCCGACTCCGATATTTTCCCATGGATCATTTGGTTTATCTGGAAAGCTCATAACGATAAGGTCTACAACAATATAGACTACATCCCCATGGAAATCCTAGATAAGGCTCAGAGAGAAATCAAGCTTTGGCGGCTCTCCATGGAGGACAATTCTTCAAGAAAGTCCATCGACAAAGACGATGCAGCCCTGGAGTTCTCACCAGTGGTCTGCTTCATTGATGACTCTTGGAAAGATGGTGAACCCACGACAGGCATTGCATGGATCCTTAAACTGAAGGATGGGTCAACCGATCAATTGGTATGAGAGACACGCACATAGGATAATCTCCCCTACATACGGAGTTCCTTACCCTTCGATGGGCGATGTTTAGCCTTCATAGGAGGCAAAGATTTTGTGAGACTTTCTGTATGGATCCACCGACCTAATCCAGCTAATCAACAATCCAAAAAAGTTACCGGCATTTACAATGGAGATAGAAGAATTTAAAGAGATACAACAGCACTTCCCAGGGTTCGCGTTCATCTACCAGTCAAGGGAGAGGAACACACAAGCGGACTACTTATGCAAGCAAACACGGGAAAGAAACACTATCTTCTCATACATAATCACATCAATACCACATTAGTTTCAGGATACGTCATGTATCTTTTAATCAGTTGAATATTGTAATGTTTATTAAAAAGTGGAAAAAAGTAATCAAATCAATTGTGAAAGAATAAATGGGTCGGTGGGTCGGTGGGTCAGTAATTGCACCACCTTTGGATCCATTCGAAATGTATGGAGTTCAAATTCACTTTTTCTCATATGAGAATGTTAGAATTTCATATACAAATGTTAGATTATTAGATATGTCCATTGTGGTTTAGATGATAAAAAAAGTAAAATCAATTTTTAAAAAATATTTCATACACTACTATTTTCTATAAACCAATTCATTACGACAAATTCAAATAAAAAAAATTGAAACATAAATCAAAAGGAATAAAAATATCAATCAAAATATTTATTTTTCAACTAAGCAAATTAATTACATAATGATCAATGTCAAAAATGAAAAGGTAGATAGTTATGGTTCAATAGTATTCACAAATCCATGTTAGAATCGAAATTTATATATCTGGAATTGAATCCCTTTATCTACAATTAGTTTAGTTGTCTATTAGATCGATGTGTTATGATCTAAATTGATGACAAAAAATAAATATCAAAATAACCTATAAGAGAGATGAAAGGAGGAAAGAAACATAATTTTTTTTCTCATATAAAGAATTCCAATTTATTTACTTTTAACTTTGTAAACTCATTTCATTAGCTTGTATTGTTTTTAAAGGAAAACTCGAGCTAAGGAGAAAAGATGCATAGTATTAAAGTTTTAAAAATTTCTTCATTGATTTTCTTAGCAGTTTCCATCGTGAGGGTTTTTCCCTTATTATATATCAGTCATGAAAACCCTACTATACATTTAAAAATAAATCTAGAACATTGAATCTGTTTTGCGTTTTAGCACTATCGATCTTTGTTGTATTGTTGTTCTTATTTCCTATATTGTCGCACTGCCCATGCGCTGCATTTCCATCGTCATCTTCTCATGAAACTATCGACCATTGTGGGAGACGCGCCAATGCTTGATTGAGCTTGATGGACTTCATGATTTTGTGTGAACTTTGCATTGCTTTGGGTCTCCACTCTTGTGGGCTTGTCGTGATAGATGAAGTCTCTTTTTGGGTGGAGACTTACATTTTATTCCAACAACACCAAATTTGGCTCTAAGACGAGTGAAGGTGTCGTGAGATAGGGACTTGGTAAAAATGTCGGCTAGCTGCTCATGGCCAGGAATGTGTTTGATAAATCAACGAGCCAAGCACAACTTGTTCTCTGACATAATGGTGGTCAAGATCAAAATGCTTTGTTCGTGAGTGGAAGGTTGGGTTGGCAGTGATGTAGACGGTTGATAGATTGTCATAGTATGGAGTGGAGTGTAGCTGTATACAAAGCTCTTTAAGAACATAACTCAGCCAAGTTATCTCCAAAGTTGTCTCGGAGAGAGAGCGGTATTCCGCTTCAGTGGAGCTATGAGAGGCTGTGAGTTGTTTCTTGGATGACCAGAAGATGAGATTAGCACCAAAAAATATGCAGAAACCACAGGTGAGCGACAAGTTTCCTTACACCCCGTCCAATCATTGTCACTATAAGTTCAGAGAATGCAATCAGAATTATTGGTGAAATTTAAACCCATGATGATCGTGCCTTTTACATACCGAAATATTTGCTCTACCAAGTTGAAGTCCAAAAGCGCTGGAGCATGCATTCCTAGGCATACGAGGTTGACGGAAAATCGAATATCGGGTCTAGTGAGCATCAAATATTGTAATTTACTGGCAAGACTACAAAAATATGACGGATTGGTGAATAGTTCGGTGGGTGTGGAAAACCGGTCAGGTTGTAGCACCAGAGGAGTGGATACGACAGAACACATATTCATAATGGCAATCGCAAGCAAATCTTTAGCATATTGATGTTGGGATAAGAACAAACCAGCTGAATCAGAATGCACTGGAATACCCAAGAACTAATGAAGAGGGCCAACATCTTTCATACAAAATTGTTTGTTGAAAACCTCGAGAAAAGTAGTGAGAAGGTTATTGGTGTTCCCGGTTATAATCATATCATCAACATAGAGGAGGGAGAATGATATATTTACCCTTGGAGTACATGAAAAGAAATGGGTCAAATAAGTCCAAATTCCATCAAAAAGGTGCTAAATTTATCAAACCAAACCCTTAGAGATTTTTTGATCCCATAGATGGATTTGTGGAGGTGGCAAACATGTGTAAAATGAAACCAGATCCACAAAACCTGTGGGTTAAGATATAAAATTCCATGAAGCATTTTGACGTCCAATTGTCGTAATGTCCACCAGTTGATAGTGGCAACGTGTAAGACGGCGTGGATATTTCTTGTTCTAACCACCGAGCTGGATATCTCAAGGTAGTCTATGATTTCCTCTTGATTAAAACCTTTAGCGACTATCCGAGCTTTTAATTTGTCCAATGTACCATCGGAAATAAGTTTAGTTCGAAAAACCCATTTAATACAAGCACACTCATACCTTCCATGTATGGAACAAGCGACCAGGTTTGAGACTCACAACAATTGTGTATTTCTTTAGACATTTATTTAAGCCAATCGAGATCCTTGAGTGTCAAGTTTACCATTTTTGGTTCGGGATAGGACACTTTGTGTGTTAACAGAGCATATCGAGGGTTTGACTTTCGAGTTGCCTATTGTGGAACGAGTTACCATAGGATGATGACCCATGGATGGAGATAGCATATCCGGTAAGTGATGGGGACATCAGGTTGTATGGCCGGCCAAGAGACCAAGCTGGCCAACCAGAGAGCTTACCCGAGACAGCCGGACTATTTGGCACGTCTACCGGCCCAAGCGGTACTGCCGGACCTTTGACCAACCGGGCCGGACCGATCAACATTGCCGGCGAACAGGCCCAAACCTCCGGCCCAACTAGAGGCGACGTGAATGACACCGCCGGTCCAAATTGTGACGCTACCGGCTCCGGCATCAACTTGGCCGGAGCAGAAGACATTTCGGCCAGTACCTCACACAGTTCAACCGGTACAGCCGATCCAGCCGAGAGCATGGACATTTTAACATCTACACAAGGAGACTCAGACCAGATAAGCTACCAGCTTCATGACATGCATCTAGAGGAAGTCTCTACACTAGTGGTGCCACCAGGAGCAATGACAAGGAGCAGATCAAGGGCACTCTTTCACAAATTCAGCTTATGGGTCGACAAGCTCCTAGAGGATGATCGACAAAGGACGTTGGACCAGAAGTGCAAAGAAGAGTCTAAAGGCTTCTCAACAATGCAAGGGACTTCAGAAACTTGGGCTTTAGTGGCGAGAGAGGTCAAGGCCCAAAGATTCTTAACCCTACTCCAAGTCGAAGACTAGGAGCAAGGCGCGTGCTTGCCACAAGGACGGCCACCTTCCATTTCTTGGCCGTGAGGTAAGAAAGGTAAGTTTTCAAATTGGATATTTGCCTCTTTCTGTTTTGCAGGGTAGGATTTAGATTATTTACATTTTTGAGTCAAAGACATTTTAGGAATAAGTCCTTTTTCGGTTATGCACTGTTGTACGTTTTCCATTTGTGCACTTTTGTAAATTTTCCATTTCTTTCTTGAGTCGACCCTAGAAGGTCAAGCTGTCGAGCATACTAATAAGGCTCCTTCCAGCATTGTAGTTCAACAACCTTTTTGATAATTAATAAAGTGCGAATTTTCTCCTACAAGTTTTTCTCTCTAAGAAACTTGTGCGCTTATAACCTAGTTGAGACCAGCCCTCCTAGCTTTAAGTTTGTGATTTATCACGAGGTTCATCACCCCTCGTGTGGTTCAATTCACCCTTCACCCAATACCAAACCAGAAACTACCTATCCAGAAGTTTAATGTCGAGTTTTTCTCCTAACCTTCTCCAAACAGCCCACATGCATATAAGCCTTGAATCGAGGCTTGTATCATTTTGGTATCAGAGCTTAAAGCTCCTAAACCAAGTTGTTTCTATCCTTTAACTAGTTTTGTTTTTAGTTCTTGCATTAGTTTAAGTTGCATTCAAGAAAAATAAAAAAAAATAACATCAAACTCCAAACCGAGTGCATATAGTTTCTACGTGTATCACTAGGGGTTAGACTCACTCTTGCATTGCAAATTACGTTTTCCTTTTTGCTTAAATCATATTTCCATTATTTTTAAGTTAAATTAATAAGAAAAGAAAAAGAAAATAGAAAAATACCAAAAAGAATTCGACAAAAAAAAAACAGCTAGCACAAGTTGTAGGAAGTTTCTATTTCTCTAAACTTTCCATTTTTCAAATTTTTCCTTTTTTCCAAATTTTCCTTTTTGCATTTTTTTCGAATTCTCTATATAAGAAATCCTCCTAATCGAATTTTTGGAGCAGAATAACTTGTCTTCTTTCTTTGTAGTACGCAATGGCAGAAGAAAATAGAGAAGCAGCCAAGGCCATGATGGCCATGTTCACCACCGTCCAAACGCAACTCGCATCAATCGGCAAGAGTTTGGAGCACGTGGAGAGGCCTGTGAGATTCCAGGCCATATGGCACGTAAGAGTTGAGCAAGACCGTGCTGAGGGTCCTAAGCACCTTAGGACACGGCACGAACAGGAGGAGCCCCAGCCAGATGGAGATGAGGACGCACAGCCTCATAACTATCACTCTAGGCCAAGAGGACCTCCACGGCAACCAGAGGCAGAAGGTGATGGCTTCGAGCCATATGATCATCACCAGAGACCAAGGATGCCTCCTAGACATCATGAGGATGGAGATGAACACGCCTACAACCGGGTAAGTTATCTTGATGTCAAGTTAACACCTCCTAGTTTTGCAGGAAATGTAGACCCCGAAGCCTACCTAGATTGGGAGAGGAGGATGGATCACATCTTCGATCACTACAACCAACCAGGCCCTACGAGAGTCTCCATGACAGTAGCACAACTCATAGAAAATGCCTTCATCTGGTGGGATCGTGAGGTTTCTGACCGAAGGAGGAAGAGATTAAGGCCCGTAGACTCATGGGTCGACATGAAAGACCTCATGAGACAAAGGTTTGTTCCACCTTATTTTCATAGAGATTTTCAACGATGTTCTCGTACTCTTAAGCAGGGTACCAGATAAGTAGAGGAGTACTATGAAGAGTTTGAGAGACTAAGGAACATACTAGAGCTTAATGACGATGAGGAGGCTTTGATGGCACAGTTCTTGGATAGACTACAAGAAAGGATCAGCCGCAAGCTGGAAAGGTAAAGCTACAATGACTTCAAGGATTTGTTCCACCTATTTGTCGAGGCTGAGCAGTACGTCAAACGTAAGAGCCAAGACATCGCAGCAAGCCTAAGATGCCTTGGGCACCAAACAACATTCCCAAGCCTGTAGACAAAGGCAAAAGCATAGAGATCGAGTCACGGTTCAAGAGCAAGCCTCCTGAGCCAACCCGTGACCAGAGAGAGCCTAGTAAGTCCTCTAACCCTCAAAGATCCTGTGACATCACTTGTTTCAAGTCTAGGGGTCGCGGACACATCTCAAGAGAGTGCCTAAACAACCGGGTAATGCTGATTATGGAAGCTGGAGAGTATGAATCCCAAGATGAAGAAGACTATGAACCAGAAGGAGAATACGGTGACATTGAGTACCCTGATGTGGGGGAAGTGCTGGTCACTAGACGCATTCTCAGTGCAATGGTGGATCCCTCAGAGACCATCGAGAAGTAGAACATCTTCCACAGCCGTTGTACCATCAAGGGCAAGGTATGTAATCTCATCATAGATGGTGGTTCTTGCACTAACGTTGCTAGTGCGTACATGGTTGATAAGCTAGGTCTAGAGAAGACAAGGCATCCTCGACCGTATAGACTGAGGTGGCTCGATGACAAAGTGGAGCTCAAGATCCATGAGCAAGTCATTGTGCCATTCAGTGTGGGCAAGTACCAAGACCAAGTAGTGTGCGACGGGGTACCAATGCAAGCTGGCCATCTTCTGTTAGGAAGGCCATGGTAGTTTGACAAGGAGACTAGGCATAATGGCCGAACCAATCTCTACACTTTCGTGCATGACAAGAGAAAGGTCAGCCTAGCTCCCCTTACATCTGCCCAGGTACACGAGCTACAACTACAAATGAGTAAGGAAAAGAAGCTCATTTTTATCTAATTTTCTTATTCAAACAAGTCATATCCGGAGAGTTTTAGCCTCGAAGGAATTAATGCTACTAATGGTTTTCAAAGAAGTGTTGAATGTAGAGAAAGAACAGGTAGAGCTACCTCTTGAAGTAGCAGCTCTCCTCAAAAGGTTCTAGGATGTGTTCCCGGAAGAGATACTAGCAGGCTTACCTCCTCTACGAGGCATAGAGCACCAGATCGACCTCGTGCCCGGAGCAGTCCTGCCCAACCGGCCAACCTACCGGATGAGTCCAGAGGAGTCTAAGGAGCTTGAGAAGCAAGTCAAGGAGCTCCTGGAGAAAGGCTATGTTCGAGAGAGCCTCAATCCATGTGCCATACCAGTGCTACTAGTGCCCAAGAAGGATGGGACTTGACGAATGTGCGTGGACTGCCGAGCAATCAACAATATCATAGTCAAGTACCAGCATCCAATACCACGACTGGATGACATGCTAGATGAGCTGAGTGGAGCCACGGTCTTCTCCAAGATAGACCTCAAGAGTGGATACCACCAAGTCAGGATGAAGGAAGGTGATGAGTGGAAGACTGCTTTCAAGACAAAGCAAGGGCTTTACGAGTGCGCAGTCATGCCATTCGGCTTGACTAATGCCCCCAAGCACCTTCATGCGCCTTTTGAACCAAGTTCTTAGGGCGTACATCGGTAAGTTCATTGTAGTTTATTTCGATGACATTGTAGTTTATAGTAAGTGCTTAAGGGATCACCTCACACATCTTGAGTTGGTGCTTAAAACCCTTCGACAAGAAGAGCTTTATGCCAATCTCAAGAAGTTCATCTTTTGTACTAATAAACTTGTCGTCTTAGGTTTTGTTGTAAGTTCACAGGACTTACAAGTTGATGAAGAAAAGATTCGAGCCATACAAAAATGGCCAACACCGAGCAACATCAGCCAAGTGAGGAGTTTCCATGGTCTAGCCAGCTTCTACAGAAGATTCGTGCCCAACTTCAGTAGTATTGCCTCATCATTGACGGTAGTAGTGAAGAAGAACGTGGGATTCAGCTGGGGAGAAGCTCAGGAGAAGGCGTTCCATGCCTTGAAGGACAGCCTCACACATGCACCAGTGCTGGTCTTGCCCGACTTCAACAAGACATTTGAAGTGGAGTGCGATGCCTCTGGAATAGGCATAGGAGCGGTGCTAACTCAAGGAAAAAAGTCAGTGGCATACTTCAGTGAGAAACTAGGTGGTGCCTCACTAAACTACCCCACTTATGATAAAGAGCTTTATGCCCTAGTCCGAGCATTGGAGACTTGGTAGCATTACTTGCTGTCCAAAGAGTTTGTGATCCATACTGATCACGAGACTCTCAAAAACTTCATAGGGCAAACCAATCTCAAGAAGAGACATGACAGGTGGATGGAGTTCATAGAGACCTTCCCGTACGTCATCAAGTACAAGAAGGGCAAGGACAATGTGGTAGCCGATGCACTATCAAGGAGGTTTGCCTTGATATCCACCATGGAGGCAAGGTCCTAGGATTTGAGCACATCAAGGACCTATATAAGGATGATCCTGACTTTGCTGAGAGGTACAAGGAGTGTGGCACTAGGACTCATGGCAAGTTTTACATCCATGAGGGATTTTTGTTCTGAGAGAGAAGGTTGTGCATACCACAAGGATCATTAAGAGAGCTTATCATCTGAAAAGCTCATGGAAGAGGACTCATGGGCCACTTTGGTGTCGACAAGACTCTAGCAGTGGTCAAGGAGCACTTCGACTGGCCACACATAAAAAGGTCAGTAGAAGCCCATTGTGCAAGGTGCATCACTTGCAAAAAGGCAAAGTCCCGAGTGTACCCTCACGGGTTGTATCTTCCACTGCCCATACCTACACATCCATAGGTGGATATCTCAATGGACTTCGTTGTAGGTCAGCCAAAAATCAACCACAAGGACGCAATCTTTGTAGTGGTAGATCGATTCTCTAAGATGACACATTTCATTCCATGTGCCAATGTTAATGATGCCACACAAACAGGAGAGCTGTTCTTTAGGGAGATAGTACGGCTTCATGGAGTGCCAAGGACCATCGTGTCAGATAGGGACACCAAGTTCCTCAGCCATTTCTAGAGGACCCTTTGGAGGAAACTAGGCACGAAGCTACTCTTCTCTACCACCTGCCATTCTCAAACCGATGGCCAAATTGAAGTTGTCAACCGGACACTGTCAACTCTTCTCAGGACCACACTAGGGAAGAACCTCAAGACTTGGATGGAGTGCCTGCCATTCATAGAGTTCGTTTACAACCGAGCCGTGCACTCAGCAACCAAGAAGACCCCCTTTGAAGTATTATACGGCTTCAACCCTCTCACACCATTGGAGCAAAAGCCACTGCCAGCAGTAGAGATGACCAACCTCAATGGAACATCCAAGGCAAAGTTCATAAGCAAGTTACACCAGATGGTAACAGAGAACTTGGAGAAGAGGACTGGACAGTACGTGACTCATGCTAACAAGGGAAGAAAGGAGGTGATTTTTCAACCAGAAGATTGGGTATGGCTACACCTAAGGCAGGAGAGGTTCTCCAACCTAAGGAGTTCCAAGCTAGCACCAAGAGGAGATGGACCATTCAGAGTGCTAGAGAGGATCAACAACAACGCCTCCCGGATCGAGCTTCCAGGTGAGTTTAATGTATCTAACACGTTCAACGTAACTGACTTAGCCCCTTTCCATGCAGATGAACCAGTTTTGAGGTCAAAACTTACTGAAGAGCGAGGGGATGATGGGGACATCAGGTCGTATGGCCGGCCAAGAGACCAGACTAGCCGACCAGAGAGCTTGCTTGAGACAGCCGGGCCATTTGGCATGTCTACCGGCCCAAGCGGTACCGCCAGACCTTCGACCAACTAGGCCGGACCGAACAACATTGCCGGCGAAAAGGCCTAAACCTCCAGCCTAACTGGAGGCGACGTGGATGACATCACCGGTCCAATTGGTGATGCTATCGGCTCCGACATCAACTTGGCCAGAGCAGAAGACATTTTGGCCAGTACCTCGTACAGTCCAGCCGGTACAGCCGATCCAGCCGAGAGCATGGGCATTTCAACATCTACACAAGGAGACTCAGACCAGATAAGCTACCAGCTTCAGAACATGCATCTAGAGGAAGTCTCTACACCAGTGGTGCCACCAGGAGCAATGACAAGGAGCAGATCAAGGGCACTCTTTCACAAATTCAGCTTATGGGTCGACAAGCTCCTAGAGGATGATCGACAAAGGACGTTGGGCCAAAAGTGCAAAGAATAGTCCAAAGGCTTCTCAACAATGCAAGGGACTTCAGAGACTTGGGCTTTAGTGGCAAGAGAGGTCAGGGCCCAAAGATTCCTAACCCTACTCCAAGTCGGAGACTAGGAGGAAGGCGCATGCATGCCACAAGGACGGCCACCTTCCATTTCTTGGCCGTGAGGTAAGAAAGGTAAGTTTTCAAATTGGATATTTGCCTCTTTCTGTTTTGCAGGGTAGGATTTAGATTATTTACATTTTTGAGTCAAAGACATTTTAGGAATAAGTCCTTTTTCGGTTATGCACTTTTGTACGTTTTCCATTTGTGCACTTTTGTAAATTTTTCATTTCTTTCTTGAGTCGACCCTAGAAGGTCAAGCTGTCGAGCATATTAACAAGGCTCATTCCAACATTGTAGTTCAACAACCTTTTTTATAATTAATAAAGTGCGAATTTTCTTTTACAAGTTTTTCTCTCTAAGAGACTTGTGCGCTTAGAACCTAGTTGAGACCAGCCCTCCTAGCTCTAAGTTTATGATTTATCAGGAGGTTCATCACCCCTCGTGTGGTTCACTTCACCCTTCACCCAATACCAAACCGGAAACCTCCTATCCAGAAGTCTAAGGTCGAGTTTCTCACCTAACCTTCTCCAAACAGCCCACGCGCATATAAGCCTTGAATCGAGGCATGTATTAGTAAGGCTGCATCAGCCAACAAGGCGCTATCATGAACGGAATGCGTACCTGAAGTGTGTAGGAAAAAGCTTGGTCTAACACGGCGAGAGTGGTTGGAGAGTATTCGCATATAGGAACGAGGTCTAAGCTCGCCGTATGCTTGAGACACTCACCATCGATAGTAGACGCGGTAACGAGGTTTGCCGGTGGCGGCTGTAGCTGCGGTTAACTCTGTGGTTACGGTATATGTTGTTCGTTTGTCTATCACCGGCGGTTGCGGTTGATCGCAGATTTTTAGTCACACCACTGTTTTAATCAACGATCAGAAAAATTGCATTGCAAGACGCAATATCTCATCGTTGCAATTGACCACATGTAGTTGTGGTGGATAAGCGAACAACAATCTATTGTAACCCCAACTGCAAGAAGGTGCGACTTACAAACAAACATGACTATTGTAGAAATCCGACTTAGCTTCTAAAGGATAAAAGCAGGTATAGCAGGAAACGTTGTCTATAAATACCAAGTAGAAACAAAAACCTTGAACCGACATTATAAGGGCTGGCCCCTAAAGGTCACAATGTAATTTTTCTAATGAGAAAAAAGGCAGGTGAATACTCTTGCCGAGTTGACAGGCCTTGCAAATCGTGATGGTACCCTTATTTATTGAAATCGAACTACTGCGTTTAAGCTGCTAGAGAATTTCCGAACTAGGGTGCCCAAGCCGTCTATTCCAAATGTCTAAAACTGCTAAGTTTTTTCTATTGGAATAAAATACTTGCTCCTTTGGCTCCATCAGCCGATAAAGTCCATTACCTAGGAATCCCTTCACTAGCAACCTCTTTGTTTCTTTTTCAATCACATGTACACCATCACCATAAAATTCAAAAACACACGAATAATCCTTGGTGAGCTTAGATACAGAAAGTAATGATTTTGCAATATCGGGACAAATAAAGACTTCTTTGAGAGGTAGATTATCTGAAGAGGATGCTAAATTTTTGGAACCAGTGTGCATAATAGGCAAATAATTACCATCTTAGATCATCACAACATCACTGCCATGGTAGGCCTTTGATTGCTCCAGAGCAAGATGATCATTAGTGACATGTCCCGTCGCACCCGTGTTGGAAAACCACTCTTGCCCGCCATGTTCCGTTATGTCTGTTATACGCATCATTGCCAATGCCCTTGGAAATCCCTCCGATTGATAAGTAGTAGTAATTTTGTGCCAGCATTTTAAATTTGGATGTCTGGCTTTCCCTCATATTTGACATACGATGATGGTTGTTTCTAGCGAGCTCGCACTACGAAGAGAGATTTGTTGTGGAAATCCTCTTTCTTTAGTTGACCAGCTTCCTCTTCCTCATCCTCTTGCAAAGCGATTGAATGGAGTGGTTATGCCTTTGTTATAATACGTTACCGGATTGCTGCACTGAATGGTGTTGAATGCCAAATTTGGGGTTATAGTGTTCTCGTTGTTATAGCTTGCAACCGATCATCGAAATTGATTAGACGAGGAGTTGTGAAGTCAAATGTCGACGATGGATGAGCATCCATTGAACCTTCGACATTTTTTTTAATTGGGTCGTAATCTCTGCCCAACCCTTGTAATGTAGAGAATATTTTCATCTTCCCGCTTAAAAGGTTCTCAATAGACGTTAGTTGGTCACAGAGATTTTTGATTTCTCTTAAATAAGCCGTCATTGTTTTGCCTGCCTTTGACATTGTCTGAAGCTTTCTTTGCAATTCGAAAAGATGGGAAGACGACACGCGATTGAAGTGGAGGGCAAGAGCGAGGCACACTTGTTGTGTGTGCTCCAACCACCACACTAAGAATGGCTTATGACAGAGACCCCAAAATCCAAGACTGCACAACCTAGTCGGCTCTTCTCAAGGCCATATGTTTTGGATTTTCAATTTCGTTCGTGAATCCTTCCATGGTAGGAATTGATGTAGTAGATGCAGGCGGAGAGATTGCTCCCTTTACAAATCCAAATAGCCTTTGTCCAAAAAATGATTTAAACTGCTGACACAATTGGAAATGTTGAGAGAAGAGGGTGAATAAAATTATGAATATCTGTTTTCCATGGTACTCTTATACCGTGAAAGCAGAACTCGAGTTAAAAAAAAAAAGATGCAAAGTATTAAATTCTGAAATTTTCTTAGCAGCTTACATCATGAGAGTTTTTTTTTTCTTATATACTCTTCATCTAAAACTAAATCTAGAATGTTGAATCTTTTGTGTATCTTAACACCATCAATCTTAATCTCTTGTTAAGGTTTTTCCCTTCTTATACAGTACTCATGAAAACCTACTCTACATATGAAACTAAATCTAGAACCTTGAATCTATTATGGGTTGTAACTAATCTATTAATATTCAAAGACGAAATTTGATATTAAACTTGCAATTTACAATTTAAGGAAAAATAAGTTTAGAAATTTCAAACTAAAGAGAATAGGACGTGAATTTAATTCTAAGGAAATGTAATAATATATGATAATTCTCATGAAAACATAAATCATTAGTCCTGTAAAATAACATGAAAACGAGTTTGTAAAATATAATATGGGTTGTTACCGGACTAGTCTGACCATTCAATATTTAATCAGACTGGCATCGAAGATGTGGTCACACTACCAAACAATATAAGATTAAGGTTATGTGCATCAAATTATTCAGATCATTGAGCACAAACCCAAGTATATGGCCAAAAAACATATTAAACAAATGAAGCTATTTGTCATAGTTAAAAGATTCGCCTCACCTAAAAATTGATGTTGATTTCAGCAGTTATTTTAAGAAAAAATTATTCCAGATTATTAATTTTAATATATTTCTGAAATTAAAATATCGGCTTCGCATTCATTTCTAAAATAATAATGAAAAAATTCTTATATTATTTCAAATCAGTTTCTGTAAAAATTATTTTAGGGTCACACATGTATAATCGATGTGTTAGGGTCATTATCTAAAGTAGTCAAAATTATGTGGTCATTTATTTGTAAAGATAAAACACTATGAGACATAAGTGTTATGGAAAATTTATGTGTGGATACATTATGCAATTTCTAATTTGATGAAGGGTCGAACTAAAAATTATTTCTAATATAAATAGAAAGGTTATGGTCCTCATAACAATCCTAATAAGAAATTCAGCCACCTTTGTATCCCATCAACAAAGATCTTCAGCTATTCTCGGTTTGTCGTGGAAAAACCATTTCCAACTTCAATATCATAAGTCATTGATACAAAAGGTACGCTTCCGCTATTGTGTTTCTTATTAGTCAAGAATTAGCATGAGTTTTATGATTATAGAAATCATAAAATAATCAATAATTGGTATCAGAGCATCATGTCTAGTTTCTGTATAATAATCAGATTATTTTTGGTTAAAATACAGATTTAATAATATGTTTAGAATTCTCATATTGTTGAATCTGTTTTTTTGTTAAAGTTTAGAGATTAAATTTGTATTTTGTGATCTGTGGTTATATTGTTGAAAGATCTAAAATTATGCTTATCATTTTTAGATCTTGTTATAGTGAAAATCATGTTTAGATCTGGGATAAATAAAAAAAAATTTTGAAATTTGGATGAAATCATAAAGCTTAGTTTTCCTGAATTTTTTTGTGAAGTAATTTTTTGAATTAAATTCGATTTTATTTTTAGTAGTCGATTTCATGCTAGTAAAAATTTACTCGAAATTTTAGAATTTTTTCGAAAAATTTTTGAGCAATCTAAAAATGTCGAATATGAAAAAAAAATTTTTTGTGGTTATTCATCTTTCTTTTGTCGGTTTCGTTATTAAGTATAAACGTAACCGTTAAGGTTGAAAAAGAATGAATATGAGAAGAAAGAAATAAAAAATGATTATTTCATTTAATAATATTTTAGGCTTATTAGCCTTAAAAAAGAATTTTTTAATCAATAAAATAAATTTTATTATGCAAGTTTAATTCTTGAAGTGGATTAATTGATACAAGATGTCGTCAAAGTGAGCTCTTTTTTGGATATTTTTTCATTAATAGTTTTGAATGATATGTGTATGTATTTTTCATGCGAATATTAAATCGACCCAAAGGTAGATTTATATTTGGCCGAACTACATACATACCTGTGATGATAAGCATAATTATGAGGAATTAATATGTGAATGATAAATCGGTCCAGAAAAAGGTTTAGCATTTTATCATGTATTATTGTAAGTGTTTGATCTTTACAACAAGAGTGTCACTAGGAGTTAATAATATTGTCCAAAGACTTGTTATTAATGTTGCACTTAGTATCTTGAGATGGATTGTATAATTTTTTTATAATTTATTTGTTGATTATATTTGGTTAAATTGTGAGTTACTAATTAAGAATTGTTCTCTTTTCAGCAAATTTCACTACATTATCTGCTAACTTAGGTTCAATTCTAACACTTACTGGTTCCAACTATAAGGAATGGAAAAGTAAGGTTAAAATTGTCTTTGGGTGTATGGATCTTGACCTTGCATTAAGGATGGAACAACCTACTTCTCCTACAGATGACAGCATTGCTGAGTATAAGATGGTTTATGAGAAGTGAGAACATTCTAACCGCATTGGTTTAATGATCATTATGTACACCATTCCAAAAACATTTAGAGGTGATGATGATATCCAAGATTTCAAATAGTTCCTTGCTGAAATGGACTTCCATTTTGCAAAAAAGCAATAAGGCAGAAATAAGTACGCTTTTGTATCGTTTTAGTACCATGAAGTATCACGGTAAAGGGAACATAAGAGAGTATATTTTGGAAATTTCTAATATTGTTTCAAAATTTAAGACACTCAAGACTGAGCTTCCAGAAGAAGTGCTCATATATTTTGTCTTGAACTCTCTTCCTCCTAATTTCAATCAATTGAAATCCAGTTACAACACACAGAAGGAAAAATGGTCTCTTAATGAGCTTATTTCATATTGTGTGCAAGAGGAAGGTAGGATGAAACAAGAAAAGTCTGAAAGTACTCATATGTTTAACACCTCTAAGGGTCAGGGCAAAAAAAGAAAAATTGAGGATGTTAAGAATGATGTTGCTAAAGGTCCAACACAAAGAAGCAGACTAAGGTTGAAGATATCTGTTTCTTTTGTAAGAAAACTGGACATATAAGAAGGACCCCCAAAAGTACCACGCTTGGCGTGCAAAGAAAGGTATGTTCCTTGCTATGGTCTGTTCTGAAGTGAACATAGTTGAAGTACCCAGAAATATTTGGTGGTTAGATTCATGTGCAACTACTAACATCAGTGTTTTATTGTAGGATTGTCTGAGCTACCGAAAACCAATTGATGCTGAAAGATGCATTTATGTGGCGAATGAAATTTTGGTTGATGTGGAGGTAATTGTACATTTTAGATTATTTTTTAGTACTGGTTATTTTTTGGATTTGAAAAACACTTTTGTTGCACCGTCATTTAGACGGAATTTGGTTTCTGTTACTTATTTAGACAAATCTGGTTATTCTTGTCTAACTAAGCATGGAAAAGTTACTTTGTCTTTAAATTCAGTTTTAATTGGAACTAGTACACTCATGGATAATCAGAATCTTTATATGTTTGATATTATAGCTTCTCGTGATGAAAGTTTAAATGTTGAATCAAGGGGTACAAAACGTAAATTAGAAAATGCAAGTTCAGGAACTCTGTGGCACAAACGCTTAGGTCACATTTCTAGGAATAAAATTGAGCGACTTGTGTCTAATGGTATATTGGGTTCTGTTGATTTCACAAATTGTGAAGTCTGTGTGGATTGCATTAAAGGAAAACAGAATAAACATAAGAGATTAGGTGCATTTAGAGCTACAGAAGTTCTTGAGTTGATACATACAGACATTTATGGACCTTTCCCTACGACATCATGGAACGGTCAACAATACTTTATATCATTTATAGACGATTACTCTCGATATGCATACTTATTTTTTATTCATGAAAAGTCGAAGTTTTTAGACGTGTTCAAAAAAATTTAAAGTTAAAGTTGAGAATCAACTCGACCGAAGGATAAAGTCTGTTAGATCTGATCGCGGTGGTGAGTATTATGGTCGGTGTGATGGTTCAAGTGAATAACGTCCAGAGCCATTTGCCAGATACCTAGAGAAGTGTGGAATCGTCCCACAATACACCATGCCTGGGTCTCCTAGCATGAATAGTGTGTCAGAAAGACATAACCACACTCTTAAAGATATGGTGAAGAGAATGATCTGTCACTCCACCTTACCTGAATCACTGTGGGGAGAGGCATTAAAAACTACAACATACATTCTTAATCGGGTACCAACTAAGGCAACTGCAAAAACACCTTATAAGCTTTGGACAGGAAGAAAACCTAGTCTAAAGCATTTTCACATATGGGAATGTCCAACTGAAGCTAGGCCTTACAAGCCGTTTGAAAAAAAGCTGGACTCTAGAACTGTGAGCAGATATATTATTGGTTATTCTGAGCGATCTCGGAGCTATAAGTTTTATGATCCCACACAAAAGAATATTTTTTAGACGGGAATAGCTACGTTCTTTAAGGATGTTGAATTGGGGGGGAAAGAAGTTAGAGACATCATCTTTGAGGAAGAATCATATTCAGTTTCTAAACCAATTCATATAGTTGCTTTTGATAAAGAAAATTTGGATCCTCAAATTGATACTGAAGTTCTTCCTACAAATCAAGATGACGATGTTATCGAACATGAAAGTCAAATTTAAAATCCTTAAGAACCTGTGCAACAAGAACAAGTGCCTTTGCGGCGATCCACTAGAGAAAAGATAAGTGCTATTCCGAATGATTACATAGTATTTCTTATGGAATAAGAGAAAAATCATGCCCAGTTGGAAGATGATCCTATCAACTTCCATGAGGTCATGGGTAGTTCCAATTCAGATAAGTGGGTCAAAACTAGTAAAGAAGAGTATCAGTCAATGCTAGACAATAAGGTTTGGAACATTGTCCAATTGCCAGAAGGAAAGAAAGCCATTGGTTGCAAATGGATATTTAAGACCAAAATGGATTCAAGTGGTAATGTGGAAAGGTATAAGACTCGTCTAGTAGCTAAAGGCTATACTCAGAAAGAAGAGATTGACTATAAAAAAACTTTTTCTTCAATTTCATCAAAGGATTCTTTTAGGATAATCATGGCCCTTGTTGCACACTATGACTTAGAGCTTCATCAGATGGATGTCAAGACAGCGTTTCTCAATGGTGACATTGATGAGATAATTTATATGGAGCAACTAGAAAACTTTCTAATAGGTGATTTAAAGAAAATGGTATGCAAATTAAATAAATCCATCTATGGGCTAAAACAAGCTTCTCGTCAATGGTACCACAAATTTCATAAAGTAATCGTCTCATTTGGTTTTGAGGTGAATTTAGTCGAAGATTTTGTGTATCAAAAGTTTAGTGGGAGTAAGTGTATTTTCTTGGTTTTGTATGTCGATGACATACTACTAGCCACTAACGATATGAGCATGCTACATGAGACCAAGATATTTCTGAAGGGTAAATTTGAAATGAAAAATCTTGGTAAAACATCTTTTGTATTAGGAATTCATATTCACAGAGATCGAACTCGGGGAATTATTGGATTATCTTAAAAGAGCTATATCGATAAAGTACTCAAGAGATTTGGCATGCAGGATTGCAAACCAGGTTATACCCCACTCGCTAGAGGAGACAAATTTTAATTGTCTTAATTAGTGCCCTAAAGGAAATTTAGAAATTCAGAAGATGCAAAAGATTACTTATGCGTCGGCTGTAGGGAGTCTAATGTATGCTCAAGTTTGTACACGTCCAGATTTAGCCTACATTGTTGGAGTTTTGGACAGATACTTAAGTAATCCAGGTTTGGACCATTGGAAAGCAGCAAAAAGGGTCATGAGGTATCTGTAGAGAACAAAAGACTATATGCTCACATATAAGAGATTAGATAACTTGGAGATCATTAGGTATTCTGATTCTGATTTTGCTGGATGTCAAGATAGTAGAAAGACTACATCAGGTTTTGTTTTTCTGTTGGCTAGTGGAGCTATTTTTTGGCGTAGTGCAAAACAAACACTTGTAGCTTCCTCCACAATGGCGGTAGAATTTGTAGCAGTTTTTGAGGCATCCAATCATGAACTTTGGTTGAGGAATTTTGTCATAGGGCTGTGAATTCTTGAAGAAATTGAAAGACCACTAAAGATATATTGTGACAATAAATCAGCTGTTTTGTACTCCAACAGAAATAGCATCACAACAAAGTCCAAGTTTATTGACATTAAGTTCCTCGTTCTTCAAGAAAAGGTACAAAATGGAGAGATTTCTATAGAACACTTAGGTACAAACTCTATGATAGCAGATCCTCTTACAAATAACATTCCACCTAAGGTCTTTCTTGAGCATAATGCTCGAATGAGTGTTTCAATGTTTTAGGATCATTTGGTTTAGTGAGAGTTTTTCATTTGGTTTTGGGTTTTATGTTTTAGTTGTGTTTATGCACATTTATTTTCTGATCAGAAATAAAGTTTTTTTTTTGGTTTACTTTTTGTACAATAAAGTTAAAGTATCTCAATAAGGTATGACCAGTTGAAAATCGACATGTATTGCTTACTTTTCATGTGATTTTCATGCCACACTTTTCATAATTGATCTATGTCGTTTGTCTATATTAATTTCAGTGATTATGGAAGGTTTAGTTATTTATTATTATAACGAAAACCGCTATGATTCTATGTTACTATAGTCAGTGGACGGGATTGTTTATGTTTTGCTATATAATGACAATTTTGAGCTCATAAAGTCTATCATATTTTCAGAATATATATGTAACCCAGTGTGGGAGATTGTAAAAATTATTTTGGGGTCACACATGTATAATCGATGTGTTAGGGTCATTATCTAAAGTAGTCAAAATTATGTGGTCACTTATTTGTAAAGTAAAAGACTATGAGACATAAGTGTTATGGAAAATTTATTTGTGGATACATTATACAATTTTTAATTTGATGAAATACCGAATTAGAAATTATTTTCTATATAAATAGAAGGGTTATGGTCCCCATAGCAACCCTAATAAAACATTCAGCCACCTTTGTATTCTATCATCCAACTTCAATATTATATGCCATGGATCCAAACGGTACGATTCTGCTATTCCATTTCTTATTATTTAGAAATTAATATGAGTTTTTTTAATTATAGAAACCATAAAATAATCGAGGGTTTCAAAATTGGTCTCTAATTTACGGTTTGTTGTCTCCATCCGTCGACATTGATGTGAACGGACACATAATATAACTGTTTCGTTGGAAACAAATCTCAAATGCAGGGAATTTCAATTACGTTGGATTTTATATTACATCACATAAATCATTCTTCTCGACCGTTAGTTCTGTAAATAAATTATTATATATTTACATATATATATATATATATATTGTCCATTATAAATATCATAATTAATTAATTTAGCTTAATGATCATATTGCCCACATGCACAGTTGGTTCTCGACAAAGTTGACCAAATATAATTTGGGATTTTTGGAACTTTTAATAATTTTTGAGGGCCAATTTTTAAGATAAATAGTCAACAGTTTTGATAGTGATTATGCAATGATATAGGAAAAATTCGATTTTTACATACTCTTTTATTTACTTTTTTTTTTGTTCTAAATAAATTAATATTTTTAAAAGGCTAATTTTTCAGGGCCTGCTGTGGCCACATGCTCTATAGAAATGGGTAAAGTGAAGATTCACGACCACAAATTTTGATTTTTTAGGCAAATAGCTTCAGATTCTGAGACGTTACAAAAGAGACTTATCTTCCTATGCCATTTGTTGAACAATTTTCTATAAATGCCATAATTGTTTACTTATGTTTTAATTACCTTTTGAATCTTTCTAGAAATTAAGTATTAAAAGGAAAATCCATATTATTATACCTAATACGTAATAGGAGACAAAGAAGTCAAACTTTCTCATATTAAGTCTTTTTTATATATTATAAATATAAAACTGGCCAATTTGTTGTACAATTTCAAAGACATATTGTTCACTCGTTGAAAGATTGAACAATTGAAAACTTGTCTCTTTAAAGGTATTAAAGCTATATGAATCTTGACAAGTCTCTTTGGAAAAACTATAAGGTTTTATAACTTTTGGTGACTCATAATTTTCTTCTTTATTAGAAATTTACTAGCATGATTTTTTTATATTATTAATAAGTATTTTTGCTGTTTATTTAGAAATGAATCAAATTGTTTAAAAAGTTATCTAGAAAAAGATTTTATTTTTGTTAATAGATTTTATTTAAGTTATATAACTAATATTGCTAGTTGATAAAGAAAAAGCCTTAACTCCATAATTTTGCACAAATAAAAAATGGATAAATGTAACGGTCTTGCATTGTTATTGTCAAAGTTCATTTGTATTATTTGACTTGATTGAATTTGACTAGTATACCAACTTAGTAGTAAATTAATCATTATTTAACTTCTAACTTTTATAAACCTTCATCAAATTCAAACATTTTGTGTCTTTTTTGTTTAAAACCCAATTTTTAAGACCAAAAGAAATTATAATTAATATGGTGAACAATTATGCTCATCGTTTCATGATAAGGTTTTAATAAATATTCTTTATAAATAAGTAACATTTTAAATATTTAAAACTGCAAATAAATCTAATTTCTCATTCCTTAACTAAAATAAACAAAAAATGATTTAAAAATATAAATTAGTTTACAAGTTCATGAAAATGTATCTTTGAAGTTCTCTCAAAGAGAAAAAAATATAGTTATGAAATTTATTTCAAATGTATTTATTTTTGTGTCATTATTATTAACTAGGCCTGTCAATATGATTCTTTACCTGCGGGTCCCGCCCCATTTGACCCGCTGCGGGGCGGGTGCGGGTCGAGTGAAAAAAAAATTTTCATATGCGGGACGGATGCGGGTCGAGCATTATTTAGAGCGGAGCAGATGTGGGTCGCAATTTTTTAACTTGCGGGTTAGCGGGTACCCACAAATTTTGGGCTCAATCAAATTAATCAAATTCATGCCCAACTAATTTAAGCCCAAACTAATTTAAGCCCAAACTAATTTAAACCCAAACAAATAAAATTGTTAAATATTTTAATTAAATTATTTAAATATTTTTAGAAACATTAATTAAATTTATTAAATGATTTAATTTAAATAAATTTATTAAATATTTTAGTTTAATTAAATTTATTAAATATTTTAGTTTAATTAAATTTATTAAATATTTTTAAAATTTTTAATTAAATATATTAAATATTTTATTTTAATTAAATTTATTAAATATTTTAGTTTAATTAAATTTATTAAAATTTTTAAAAAAATTTTGAAAAATAAAGCGGGTCACCCGCGGGACCCGCTTGATTAATGCGGGGCGGGTGTGGGTCTAAAAAAATTGATTCGCGGGTTTGGCGGGTAAAAAAATTTTGTGCAAAAAAATCTGTAACCTGCCGCGGGACGGGTCAGGCGGGGCGGGTCAGGCGGGGCGGGTCAGGCGGGGCGGGTTTGACCCGCTTGACAGACCTATTATTAACTTAAAAACATTTTCTCTATAAAGATATTTAGAAAAACAATTGAATAATTTGTTAAAAGAATCCGAACATTAAACTCCTTTCCCCAATCCTAGAGGTGGGCTCAAAGTCTAGTAGCAATCACACATCCCAAGCCATATTAAAAAGAAAAACAAAATTAAAATTTTATATAAAAAATAAAAGTTGAAAATCGAACACGTATTTACGTATACGTCTCGTTGGCATATATGCTAAAACTATATATTATACATATATATATGTATGTATGTTTTGTCTATATATATGATATTATGTAAACACAAATCTTGTTGACTATAGTTAGACTTCTTCATTTACTCTCTGACTTACCCATTTACTTATCTTCTCTATCTCTTTCTCTATCTCTCCTTATCTCACTATGAAGAGTTTCAACACAGATCACTCCGCGGCGGAAACTGGCGACGTTTTCACCGTGTCAGATCCCGGAAAGAACGTCGATGATGACGGCCGAGAGAAGAGGACAGGGACGTGGCTGACGGCGAGTGCACATATAATCACGGCGGTGATAGGCTCCGGCGTTTTGTCGTTGGCATGGGCAATAGCTCAACTTGGTTGGATCGCAGGGACTTTGATTTTGATCATTTTCTCATTCATCACTTATTTCACTTCTACTATGCTTGCTGATTGCTACCGTGCGCCGGATCCCCTCACCGGAAAACGAAATTACACTTACATGGACGTTGTTCGATCTTACCTCGGTACGTTTTTGTATTTCTTGTAAAGTAAATTTTTAAAAAGATGGACACTTTATACACCTAACTTTTTTCTTCTTTCAAAAAGGTTCTTTACGAAATTTTATAGTTTTTTTTTTATTACCATGAGAAATTTACAATTTTTGTGACAAAGGAGAGATTTGGTTCTCTTTCTTTAGATTTTGTACTTTGTGTTGGTATTAAGTTAGGATGATGTTTGTCGGAAAATATTGTGGTTAGAACAGAAAAAATTAAAATTGATAGGGATTGAAAGATGATTCTTTCAAGATCTTGGTTTATAGAACACCAACAGTAGTTTCTTGTTCATTATAAATTGTTGTCCATCCAATTTTGGTTGTGTTTAGGATTGTAGATTTAGTAAATGACTTTTAGATTTTATACTGTTTTTCTTAAATCCCTGTAATTTTGGTTTTACAGAAAAAAGTGTTACAAAAGTAAAACATTGACTTGCATGTAAAAAGTATTGTAACCGTCAATGTTTTACAATTTTTGGTTGTTGAAACTTTTAATTAGGCTGAAACTTTTCTTAATCTTTCAATAATGACATCAACAGATTATTAATTCAAAATTTGTACTGATTATAATGATCCAAATTGTGTAACCAAAGAAAAACAGAAATTAAAGAATAATTTGACATATGAGGCAAACAGTTTTGGTTGTATTAGAATTATTGTTGTTGTTGCGATGTTGATGGATAAAATATGAAACCGATATTTTTTATATATAAAAGTTCCGTAGAGTGTTTTGTGTTTGCTTTATGAAACAGAAAATTAATTAATAGCTTTAAAACATAACTAATAAAAATAATAATAATAGAGACTAAAATCATAATCTTGTACAGGTGGTAGGAAAGTGCAGCTTTGTGGAGTGGCACAGTATGGGAATTTGATAGGGATCACTGTTGGGTATACTATCACTGCTTCTATAAGTTTGGTGTAAGTCAAATATAATCTTTACAAAATGTAAGAGTTAGTAATTTCTTGATTAGATTTGTGAATAAGTTGTGACAATATATTGATGTTGTTGGTGTGCAGAGCGGTTGGGAAATCGAATTGTTTCCATGAGAAAGGGCATGAAGCAGATTGTGCATTGTCAAATTATCCGTATATGGCGGTTTTTGGGATCATTCAGATTATACTTAGCCAAATTCCGAATTTTCACAAGCTTTCTTTTCTTTCCCTTATGGCTGCGGTTATGTCCTTCACTTATGCAACTATTGGGATCGGTTTAGCCATTGCGACTGTCGTAGGTATATACAATTCTTAGTATTATGAGTCAAATGTAAGTGTTAATATATTACAAAATTAACTGTGGATATGTCAAAATGTGATGAAGGTGGGAAAGTTGGGAAGACGAATTTGACTGGTACTGTGGTAGGAGTTGATGTAACTGCGACTGAGAAGATATGGAGATCGTTTCAAGCGGTTGGAGATATAGCGTTTGCCTATGCATACGCCACAGTTCTCATCGAGATTCAGGTAAGTTATCAATCAATTTATTAGCTTTGAATATGAACCTCTTGATAGAATTGTGGATGGTGATTATTGACAATGACAATCAATTCCCTGTGGACCATTTTTCTTTGCTTTATACAAAAGAGTCAAAAAGAAGAGAATCTGTCTTTTAGTATAACATGTGATTATTAAGGACAAGAAGTCACGTTCAAAGATATTGTCAATCTCTTCTCCACATCAAACAATGATATCATTCTAATCAACTGTGTTAGCTTATTGAGTTGACATTACAACTTCACAAAATTTGTTTCTTAGTGATCGTAGTTTTCACCATTAAAGTGTACGGTATTTGGTATCATACAAAATAGTATTAACGTGTAAAAATTGTGGATTTGCACACATTGACCAGTGAAAGCTTATACTTTTTTGCAGGACACATTGAAATCTAGCCCAGCGGAGAACAAAGCTATGAAAAGAGCAAGTCTTGTCGGAGTATCAACCACTACTTTTTTCTACATATTATGTGGCTGTCTCGGTTATGCAGCATTTGGAAACAAAGCCCCTGGAGATTTTCTTACAGATTTTGGATTTTACGAACCCTTTTGGCTTATTGACTTTGCGAATGCTTGCATAGCTATCCATCTTATTGGTGCCTATCAGGTAAAACCCAAACCAAAAAAAAAGAAAATGATCGGTTTTCGCACTTTCGCTCTCGTTGTTAGCTAATGATTGAAAGCCTCGTATATTTGCAGGTATTCGCACAGCCGATATTCCAATTTGTTGAGAAGAAATGCAATAGAAACTGGCCTGACAACAAGTTTATCACTTCTGAATACTCTGTAAACATTCCTTGCCTTGGAAAATTCAACATCAGCCTCTTTAGATTGGTGTGGAGGACAGCTTATGTGGTTATAACCACTCTGGTCGCTATGATATTCCCTTTCTTCAACGCAATATTGGGTCTGATTGGAGCAGCTTCATTTTGGCCTTTAACAGTTTATTTCCCGGTAGAGATGCACATTTCACAAACTAAGGTTAAGAAGTACTCTCCTAGATGGATTGGGTTGAAAATGCTTTGCTGGGTTTGCTTGATCGTATCGCTCTTAGCTGCGGCTGGATCCATCGCAGGACTAATAAGCAGTGTCAAGACATACAAGCCTTTCCGGACTATCCATGAGTGAGTTTGAGATCCATGAGAGAGTCCTGAGGAGAGTAACAAAAAAATATGTGGTCTTTCAACTTCTAAACTATTTGGTGTCTAAATCCAATGAGAATACTTTATTGCTCAAAAGTTATACATAAATCCCTTTGTATCCACATCTTTCAACCTAATACATATGAGCCTGCTCTTGCAAATTTCACTGATTATATATATAACCATAAGAGAACATTACCATTCAAATCCATTAAGGTAGTATATTGGTTTTAAGAATTTTACTTGGTTTAGAAATAGAAATATGATTTAGAATCCTCCTAGATTTTAATTCTTCACATGGTGAATTTAGTATAACAATGGTTATCCTTTGTGTTTGAACATTTGCATTTTTCAAACTGAAAACAATTCTTAAAACATGTAAAACCTGCTTGTTGAAAAACCGGAGAATTGATATCCTGTGACCCACAACCGAAAAAAATAATGGGACGTTTTATATTACAAAAAATTGACATTCTAATTTAAAAAAAAATATTATTAAAATGACTCAAACAAAAGAAGTTAAAAAATTAATTTATTTTTATTTAACATTGGGGTAAAATTATTTTTGAAATAAAAACCGACTTTTTATATTAATATTTAGGGATGCAATCACGAACTTATTTTGTTTGGTAGATTTTTGGTTTTCTTTCACAACACAGTTTTTTTTTTCACAACACACTTGAATAGTTAGATTTGTATCACACACCACTCTCTTTTTTGTCCGTTCTAAAGTTTATGGTGTTGTCAAGAAAACTTTGTTAAATTGTTTATCATTTCTTATTTTTGATGTAAGCCACAAGATTCAAGGGTTAGCGAGCCTATCCATCCCCGATTGATATGTATATGATATTCTCCTAATAAGATAATCCAAATTACCAAATGAATTATCCGTAGGAAATATATTAGAGGCAAAAAGAATATTTGATAACCCATGTCTGACGTTCTGGTAGGCACTTAAAAATAGCATGATTAATCGTCTCACAATATTGGCATTCTGCACTAATGCATATTTCTGTACAATCACCACTTATTTGTAGTAAGAGCTCTTGACATTATTCACCAGATAAAATGTTTAATCTTTTCTGCAGAATTTTCCAGAAAACCTCCTTTAAAGGGTTAACCGATGGTTTGTGTATCTCCTCCATATTAAGATTCTCTTTTAAAGGGTTAATTGATGGTTTTCCTCAGTGGTATTCTACGGTCTTATGTCATAGACCCAATGATTTTCTCTTTATTTAAAAATATGTTACGGGGAAAAGTATTTCTAATAACATTCATCCTTTTGTTACGGGAAAAAAATATTTTTAATAACATTTTTATTGTACATAAATGCTTTTATGTGTTGAATACAAATGATAGATGTTAAAAGGAGTGAGAACAGCAAGTAAGGTAATGATTGTACACTTATACGTACATCTCAGTTCGACTATATCACCATTCGTAAGAGAGTGTTAAATCTTCGTATGAAAATATTGAGATATTCGGTCGGTTCGTTGTGACCCAGTAACAAAAAAAATGTTAAAAGGAATTCATGGCAACAAAAATGATATGGGTAAAGTGTAGAGCTTTGACCCGGATTACCAGTCTTACCCGGTATTTAGTCAGTTTTATCCGAATTAGACTTACGATTTTTACTTAATTTTTTATATTTGAGGTTTGGTTAGACAGTCTTAGTATGAACAAAGTAAAATTAAACAAATATTTGAATTAATAAATCGATTCTACTACAATGAACGTTTGCTAATAGACTTGAAACTAGATCGATCTACCCAAACCCTACGATCTTTTCCTCTTCAACCTTAGTCTCGCGGCCAGATCAGACATCTCGACCAACATCAAGGTAAGTCTCAGAACATGCAACAAAAATAGAGGCATAAGCAACATGATTGCTTAGTGAGAGCAGTCATCCCGTCTTACCAAACCAAAGTTAGAAATCGCATCAAACATCGAATCATAATCAAAGTACTTATCAAAACAGAACTCACGTGCATTCACCCACACCTATCGACCAATCCTCCCGCAACCAGGCAAGCCTTGGTAACCATTTCTACCCCAAGCGCGTGTCCGATCTAGATCGTAGAATTAATAAATTGATTCCACTACGATGAACGTTTGCTAATAGGCTATTACATTGAAACACACTATCGAATCTAGTAAGAAACGACCCTAAACTTAGGCTATGGTCATGCACTCACCTTAGTCTTTCTCGGACTTGGTTTATGTGACACCTTTTGCATCCAATTTCTCGAACAACTCACTTATACTCGATCGCAGTCACTCAAACTCGATCGCGAGTCACACAGATTCGATTGTGGATCACACAGACTCGATCGCAGGTTACACATACTCGATCGCATGTCACACACACTCGATCGCGCTTGATTCCTCCTTTCCCTCTCAGAAGTTCACTCGTAATCTCTCTCTATCCTTTTGAGTTCTCTTGCGCGGAAAAGAGTGAATGAGAGGTGTGGGTTCTATTTATAAAACGCTAAAAAAACTGCCCGAGTAACCATTCCCGTGTCTCGCCCAAGCGCTTGGAACCGGCTAACCGTTTCCACGCATTGGTTGGGTAACCGCTCCCGCACATTGGACCTTCCTGACCAACTCATCGGCTCCCGACCAAAACTGTCTGAAATCTGACCAAGTCCCGAATTACTCGGAAAACTTGTATAAAATCCGACTAAGTCTCGAATTACTAAGACAACTTGTCCAAATTCTGACCAAATCCCAAATTACTTGGAAAACTTGTCCGAATTTTGACAAAGCCCCGGTAAATTTGGCCAACCAACTTGAGTCTCGATTAGGCACTGAGAAACTCTGACTTACCCGCGATTCACAGAACTTGGTGATTATAGCCAACCTAACTCGGCCAAACACATTCGGATTCTCCCTCCCCCCCCCCCCCACAATCCTTTACTTTCTAGCCTTCCCACAAGATGCGGGTGTTACAACTCTCTCCCACTTATATCAGATTCGTCCTCGAATCTTTATCTTCACCCGAATATTCTTTGTTTATTTTGGTTGTTTTTCAAACCACTTAGCAAAAAAAAATTTATTATTGATTCGGGTTCCCATGTTATCTCTTATTCTCTATCGCAATCCCAAACCACTTGAATTATTTTGGTTTTTTTCTGCCCAATATCCTTAATTCTCCTTCCCACGATCTGAACCGGTCTACTTTTGACAGTCAAATTCCGTTGAAGGTCCGGTGGAGGTTCGGAAGTAATGGTTTCCCCATGTCTTGCACATTTTCTTATTAAGGAAACGTAAAACACATCATAGAACGCGACTAAGATTGGTGACAATTCCAGTCAATAAGCAACTAGCCAATCCTTTCTAGGATCCGGTACGGTCCCAAGTACCTTGATTTCAGCTTCCCCGTCAAAGCTACTATGTCTTTACCCATATATGTGATCAACACGTAGACCACATCTCCAACTTAGAATTCAACATCCTTTCGCCGTTTGTCGATCTTGTGCTTCTTTCATCCTAAGTTTCAACACTAATTCTTTCGATTGTTTTTTCAATAAAGTCTCGGCCAAAAATGATACGCTTCTCCACTTGGATCCAACATAATGGCATTCGACAGGGTCGCCCATACAAGGCTTCAAATGGTGATATTGCAATGTTTGAGTGGAAACTGTTGTTATAGGAAAACTCGGCCAAAGGTAAGTAATCCTTCTAATTTCCACCCCAATCAAGAACACAAGCTCGCAATAAATCTTCAAGTGTTCTAACCGTTCTCTCAGACTGACCATCTATTTGCGGATGATAGGCTATACTCATATGGACTTTCGTTCCAAACGATTTTTGCAATGCATTCCAAAAGGCTGATACAAACTAGGAGTCTCGGTCCGAAACTATACTCGCTGACATTCCATAAAGTTTAACTATCTCTTTCACATACTTTCTTGGCAATACTTCTACATTGTTCTTCTTATTGACAACAAGGAAATGAGCAAATTTGGTGAGTTTATCCACTATAGTCCAAATCGTATCCATCTTGCTACATATTGGCAAACCAGTCATGAAGTCCATCGTGATCATGTCCCATTTTCACTCGAGAATAGGCAAGCTTTGTAGCAAACCACTCAAAACTTAGTGTTCCGATTTAACCATTTGGCAAGCCCGACATCCTACGACCCACTTAGCCACATCACTCTTCACCCCAACCAAATGGTAATACCTTTTAAGATCTTGGTACATCTTGGTTGATCCTGGGTGAATCGAAAACTTAGAATGGTGAGCTTCTTTCAAGATCTCTTTCCAAAGTTCCTTATCGTTCGGAACACATACTCGGCCATTAACTAGTATTGTTCCATTATTCAAAGTCTGATACTCGGTCTTATCGTTTAGAAATAGCTTAGTCAAATTATCATCCATTTCTTGGGCCAATCGGACTTGGCTTAACAAATCAGCTTGATCTGCTGCACCTAAACCCAAACGTTCTACGTCATTAGACATAACAATTAGACATAAGGTGCTGACCATGCTAATCAAGCCATCCATATCCTTCTCAGACAATGTTGTGACTCGCTTACGACTTAAGACATCAGCCACTTCATTAGCCTTACCCGGATGGTAAGCAATCTCTAAGTTGTAAACTGCGACTAATTCCATCCATCGCCGTTGCCTTAAGTTCAATTCTGTTTGAGTGAATATATATTTCAAACTCTTATGGTTTGTGTAGACTTGGATTTTCCCACCATAGGTAAGATCTCCAAATCTTCAAGGCAAACACTACCGCAACCTTCTCTAGATCATGCGTAGGGTAATTTGTTTCATGCTTCCTTAACTGTCTTGATGAATAAGCAATCACATTGCCATGTTGCATTAAAACACACCCTAACCCCGATCATGATGCATCTGTGTACACTACAAACTGCTCATTAGGTTCAGGCAACGCTAGAACCAGAGTACTCGTAAGCATTTCCTTTAGCTTCGAGAAACTCTTCTCACAATCCGCAGACCATGCGAACTGGACATTCTTCTCGGTCAATTGGGTCATTGGTTGTGTCATGCGCAAAACCTTTAACAAAACGTCAGTACTACCCAGCCAGCCCAAGGAAACTCTTTATTTCCGAGGCATTTTATGGTCTTGGTCAATCTGCGACTATCTTGATCTTTTTTGGGGATCACATGATCTAAAATTCTGATTTTTCTTTGCTAGAAACTACACATGCTGAGTTTGGCAAACAATTTATGTTCTCTTAGCTTGCCCATAACTGTCCTTAAGTGCATTTCATTCTCTCCTTAGTTTCTCAAGTAAACCAAGATGTCATTTATAAAGATGATCACAAACTCATATAGGTAGTCTTGGAAGACATTGGTCATGAGTTTTATGAAAGCCCCACGCGTATTTGTCAACCCAATGGCATAACTACAAACTCGAAATGACCATATCTTGCCCTAAAGACAGTCTTTCTGATATATGACTATTTTATCGGAATTTGATGGTAATTCGAAGCCAAGTCAATCTTAGAGAAACAAGTAGCACCTCGAAGTTGATCCAACTACTCATTGATTCTTGGAAGAAGGTACTTGTTCTTTACCGTTATTTGATTCAATCCGTGATAATATATGCAAAGTCTAAAACTCCGATCCTTTTTCTTGATAAATAGTACCAGTGCACCTCACGGTGAATCGCTTGACCGCACAAAACCTTTTTCCATTAGCTCACCCAATTACTTTTTCAATTCGACCATCTCATCCAGAGTCATCCGATATGGTGTATTTGATATCAAAGTTATACTAGGCTCAAGCTCGATAGTGAATGGATCTGAACGAGCATGCGGTAAGCCAACTGGAGTTTAGAACACATCCTCAAACTCACTGGCTATAGGAATGCTACTCAACTGCACACCCGATCCAACTTCTAGAATCGTGATAGTAGCCAAGTACACCTCACACCCTTTTTCAATCACTTGGTTAGCCTGAATTACCGACACAATCAAGTTCCCCTTAGTCGGTCTAATCCCTTGATACTCCAACATCCTATCATTGGTCTCAAACCAAACTCTACCACGGTGATAGTTTAGATATGCCTTATACTTCCTGAGCTAATCCATTTCAAAGATAACATCATACGACTTCACTTGGCAAATCTCCAAATAGCCAACATGTTTACAATGCTAACCATCACTGAAACATTGCGGATTTTTCTAAGGGTTAACATGATTTTTCTCCCAACCGCTTGGACCCAACCATATTTATCCCCTGGTTTCTTACAAAATTCACCTTTTCCAATCATGTTTGGATTCACGAATCAATTGGTTGCTCCCGAATCAAATAGAACATGAGTTGCCACGCCACATATTATTAAGGTCTCTACACATTCACCTAGAATAATAAGAGCTACACAAGACACACAACAATTTCACACTGAAACTTTGTTAAGATAAGTGATAGGACTTACCAGTGATCAAATGAGAGGATCTCGGATTGGCCACTGTCTCCTCGGCCATCGCATAAAATTGTGGCATTATGGCTTTTTTTGGTGGAGCTGGCAGTCCCTCACTCAACCGTTTCCAAGAATGTTGCACCAACTGCGGGCAATGTAACTTGATATGCCCAACTACTCTACAATGATAGCAAACCTTGTCAACAGAACTGTTCCCTTGAACCTTTCCCCTATGATCCTCTTCGGGGCAATCACGAACCTTATGGTTCATACTTCCGCACCTAAGGCATGCACTAGAGACACGCCAACTTGCACTCAAATTCCCACCAGCCGAGTTCACATTACGGCCAACAGGTGGCTTCCCCGAAAGAGTATGCTTCTTCTGCCTTCTCGACCAGCTCCGCGAGTGTATCATAACCGTGGATTTGGCAAATCTTGCAGAGATCGATCCTTAGACCCCGTAAGAATCGTGAACGTGCCTTTGCTCACTCCTTAGTACACAATCATCATACTTCTTCATGCTATTAAACTCAGCTTTGTATTCCTTAACCGACTTAGTACCTTGGGAAAAGTCCATAAAAGCTCATTCCAAACGGTCCTGAGCTTCTGGTGGGAAGTATTTTGCCCTGAAAGAGTCACAAAAATCCTCCCACGTAGAGCATTGGTTTCCCAACTGTCCAAACACTCCACACCACCACACATGCGCATCTCCTTCCAGGTAGTGGACCATAATATCATTCTCTTGTACGTTTCTGGGCATCGAATTGATTCAAATTTTTTTCCAATCGTTCAATCCACTCATCGGCCTCTATCGGCTTAGTTTCCCCATCAAAGAACTTAGTGCCCAGCTTTTGCATGTGATCCATCACTTTTAGGTAAGATGGATTCCTTCTGAAATTTCCTCCCTTAACTTCTACCACTAGCAGAATCACAGGCGGTGGTGCAACCGGTGTAAGTGCAACAACCGGTAATCTCGCCAATACTTAAGTCAACAACCCAAACACTGCTTCTAAACCGATTGGAGCAATAACATTACCGATCACTCCCTCTACGATATTCACATTCCTAGCAATGCTAGCATTTGCCGCATTATTCACGTTTCCATGAACCAGAACTTCCCTAGTCCCACCTTCGACATTCCTTACTGCATTATTTCCAAAGTTCTCATTAGAAACTTCTTCTTGTCTTCTACTATGGTTAGTCCTTACCATCTGTAATGTTATTTACTAAGTTAGCCGGGAAACTAACTCAAAGACAAAAAAAACAGACTTACCACGAGACTTTGGCGTTGAAAGGATGGATTTAACCTACTAGCCCATTTACACTAACTCATCCTAGAACCGACCACGCTCTGATACCAACTTGTAAAGCCCTAACCTAGATTACCAGCCTTACCCAATACTTCACAATTTTACCTGAGTTAGACATACGATTTTTTACTTAAAATTTTTCGCATTTGAGGTTCGGTTAGACAATTTTAGTATGAGCAAGGTAGAGTTAAAAAGATACTTGAATTAATAAACTGATTCTAGTACAATGAACGTTTGCTAATAAGCTATTACATTGAAACTAGATCGATTTATCTAAACCCAACCATCCTTTCCTCTTCAGCCTTAGTATCATGGCCAGATAACACATTTCAACCAACATCACGGTTAGTCTCAGAACCTGCGAGAAATATTGGAGGCATAAGAAACAAGATTGCTTACTTAAAGTGGTCATCCCATCTCACTAAACCAAAGTCAGAAATCGCATCATACATTTAATCATAGTCAAAGTACTTATCAAAACAAAACTACCACGTGCATTCACCCACACCTATCGGCCAAATCTCTCGCAACCAGGCAAGCCTAGCCGAGTATTTCTACCCCAAGTGCATGCCCGGTATATATCATTGAGTCGGGTAAGCCAAATTCATGGACAGCCAACAGAATAATCGTGACAATCACATGAACATTCAGACAACAAACTATCAAATCTAGTAAGAAGCGACTCTAAACTTAGTCTACGATCACACACTCACCTTAGTCTTTCTCGGACTTGGTTGATCTGACACCTTTTGCATCTAATTTCTCGAATATCTCACTCAGACTCGATCGCGGGTAACACATACTCGATCGCATGTCACAAAGACTTGATCGAATGTCGCACAAAATCGATTGCAGGTCACACAAACTCAATCGTGGGTCACACATACTCGATCGCAGGTCATAAAAACTCGATTGCAAGTCACACAGACTCCATCGCGGGTCACACATATTCGATCACGCTTGACTTCTCCTTTCCCTCTCGAAAGTTTAGTCGCAATCTCTCTCTATCTTTTTGAGTTCTCTAGCGCGGAAAAAGGTGAATGAGAGGTGCGAGTTCTATTTATAGAACGCTCAGGAAACTGCCCAAGTAACCATTTCCGTGCATTGGCCCGGGTAACCATTCCTGCGACTCACCGAAATGCTCAGAACTAGGTAACCTTTCCCGCACATTGGCCCATGTAACCATTCCCACGCATTGGCCCGGGTAACCATTCCCGCGCATTGGACCGGGTAACCATTCCTGCGTATTGGCCTGGGTAACTGTTCCCACCCCTCGTCCAAATGCTTAAAACCGGGTAACCGTTCCCACGCCTCCTTGAATCGCTCGGAACCATGTAACCATTCCCCCGAATTGGCCCGGGTAACTATTCCCACGCATTGGCCCTTCCCGACCAACTCGTCGGCTCCTGATCTAAAGTGTTTAAAGTCCGACGAAGTCCCGAATTACTCGGATAACTTATCTAAAATCCGAAAAAGTACCGAATTATTTAGACAACTTGTCCGAATTCTGACCAACCCCGATAAATTTGGCTAACCGACCTGAGTCTCGATTAGGCACCGAGAAACTCAGACTTACCCACGATTCACAGAACTCGGTGATTATTGCTAGTCTAACTCGACCAAACAAATTTGGATTCCCTCCAATCCTTTATTTCCTAGTTTTTACGCAAGATACGTGTGTTACATAAAGCCTATGATAAGGTGATAAGGTATTTTTATGGAATTAATGGAAAATATGATTTTTGATACTAAATGGATATCATGGATAATGGATATTATGGATAATTTGCTGCATGAACATAGTTTTCTTGTGCTCATTAATGGCATACCTACAAATAATATCATCAATGAATATGCTAAACTTTTTATGGGATTATGGGTTGATAAAGCAAGCCCAACAATTTTTCATTTGATTGTTTTTTGCAGATGATAGTTTTTTTTTTTTACCATGCCTACGATGGAACAATGTGATAATTTATGTCAGGTGTTTATTATCTACAGTAATGGTTCCAAAAGATATTAAATCGAGTATTAAAAGCAAATGAGGATAAAGGTTAAAGAGGGTAAGGTTACATGAGAGTTTGCAGAGCTTAAAAAGTCCAAATATTTTTTTATGTTACAGTTAAAGATCCAATAATATATTAAAGGTTGGTCGGTAAAGTTTTTATCTCACGGAGGCAAGGAGGATATGATTATATCAGTGGCAATGGCAGTTCAAACGTATGTTAGTGTTGTTATTTGTTACCAAAAAATTTGTACAAAAAACGGTTAAATGCAATAACCGAGTTTGGGTGGAATAATAGGAGTAATTCTAATAGAATTCATGGGCTGTCATAAAATAAATTATCCTTACAGATACAAACGATGGCATTGTGTTCAAATTTTTTGAGTAGTTTAACCAAGTTTTATTAGCTAAACAACTTTGGTCTATGAGTATTCCTCTACATCTTTAGTTGCGCAAGTGAAAGGGCGATACTTCCAAACTACACATCCTTTTAACGCAAACAAGATTTATAAACTTTCATACGGATGAAAAGTATATGGATAAATATTAGTGGTTGAAGAGGGGGGTATGGGTTATATTAGAGGTTACCTGAGAGTTTACAAAACTCAAAGACCCATAAATTTTCTTATGTTAGGGATAAGAGTTAAAAGATGTATGGAGAAATATTAGGGATTATCTAAGAGTTTACAAAGTTAAAAAGCCCAAATATTTTTTTTTACATTAGGATAAGATCCAACAATATATTAATGGTTGGTCAACAAAGTATCTATGTCGGAGAGGTAAGGAGGTTATAATCAAATAAGTGGAAATGGTAATCCAAATGTATGTTAGTCTTTTTATTTGTTACCAAAGATTTTGTGCAAAAACTAGCCACTCCAATCGCCAATTTTGAATGAAAATAGTCTATTTCAATGGAAAGGATGATACTTTCGGTTCTATTTCAATGGGAATTTATTGAGTTGATCCGCTACACATCCTTTTAATGCAAACAATATAGACTTTCATACGAATGAATAATATTTGGTCAGCCAATTAAACATTTGGTGGAGACCAATGTGGGGGACCTTTTGGGTGCGGTATACTCGTTTGCCCTTTCATAAGTATTTGAATTTGTTGATTTATTATTGATCCATCTTTCAACTATTTATACATGTGAAAGCTAACTAGATAAACATGAATAATATAGAATATTCTTAAATATATTTTAGTATATAGAATATTCTTAAATATATTTTAGTATATAGAATATTCTTTAAATATATTCTAGTATATAGTTAAGTATATTCTAATGTATAGAATATTTCCTAAGTATATTCTAATACTCCCCCTCAAGTTGGAGCATGTAAATCACTAATATCCAACTTGACCAAAAGATTTTCAAAAGCTGGACGTCCCAAAGCTTTAGTCAAAATATCCGCAAATTGTTCGGAGGTATCGACATGCTTTGTGGTGATTATTTTGTCTTGTATAGCGTCACGAACTTGATGACAATCAACTTCAATATGCTTAGTTCGTTCATGAAAAACCGGATTGACGGCAATGTGTAAGGCAGATTGATTGTCACAATACATTGCCATAGGTGTGGAGAATATGTGAGAGAATATGCACGACATATGTTAGTTCGGGGCGAGTTATGGTGAGATAAATCAGACGACCCACTAAACGGTGATATTGTTCTGGATTCTCATGCATCGGCCCTTCATCACTTGCCAATTTGTGATGTTGCTCAATCGGCGTGGAGTAAGGCTTGGCCCCAAGTAATCCGATTTCAGTAATAATACCCAAAGTGTATTTGCGTTGGGTTAAGAAAAATCCACTTTCTTGACGTGCGACTTCAATACCCAAAAAATATTTAAGCTTCCCTAAATCTTTCATGTGAAAACATTCACTCAAATAGTGTTTGAACTTCGTCATCCGAGGCAAATCGTTGCTTACAACTACAAAGTCGTCAACATAAATAAGCACATGAATAATCGAACCCTCTTTGGTCCAAGTGAATAGAGAATAGTCTGACTTGTTCTGAATAAACCTATATCGCGTCAAAGCATATGAGAGTGTTGCAAACCAATAACGTGGAGCTTGACGGAGACCATATAGTGATTTCTTCAGGCGACAAACCATATTTTTGTTGGCACAATGAAAACCTTGCGGAAATTTCATATAAACTTCTTCTAACTCTCCATGTAAGAAAGCATTATGTACATCCATTTGATGTACTTCCCATTTCAATGCTGTAGCAACTGCAAGCAAATGTCGTACGGTTGTTAATTTTGCAACTGGTACAAAATTTTCTCCATAATCCACATCCTTGATCTGCTTATTACCAAAGACCACAAGTCTAGACTTGTACCGTTCGATGGAACCATCAGAATTATATTTAATGCGAAAGACCCATTTGTTGCTAATTGCTTTCTTTCCTGGAGGTAACGTGGTAATATCCCAAGTTTTGTTGTCCTCAAGAGCCGTAATTTCCTCTCTCATAGAATCTCGCCAAACCTTAAATTTAACAGCATCATTGTAATGTGTTGGTTCATATCCGGAGGTGATGGCGGCAAGAAAGGCTCTATGTTTCACAGAAAAATGTTCATCAGAGATATAATGAGTCATCAGATAGAGAGAAATACCTGGACTCGTTTTAGTGGAGGTTGATGGAGAATTAGCGTGACAGAGAGTTGGAGGAGGCGGTGTTAGAATTTTCATATTGTAGAGAACGTAGTCTTTAAGTCGAACTGATGGTTGCTTAACTCGCTGGCCTAGACCGAGTTGTCCTTGCGTTTTCGGAGATTCAACCATGGTAGATTCAATCTCAATTTCATTAGAAATCACGTCTAATGATGGTGATAAAGGATTAGGATGATGTGAATCATTAATATCCGGAGGAATATTAGATGATGGCAAGCTCCCCTCATCTACCACATCCTCATGACCGGGAAGAATCCATTCAGAATCAGTAAACTTCGTAGTTGTTATAAGTGAGTTAATGTGGTGAGTATTGGTGGTCATGAATGGGAATTCATCTTCACAAAACACAACATCTCTGTTGGTAAAGAACTCTTCTTTTTCGAGGTCAAACAGCTTCCACCCTTTCTTACCAAAAGGATACCCAACAAACACACAACATCGACTACGAAGGCCAAATTTATCTTTATCACGAGCTCCACGATGAGCATAGCAGAGGCATCCAAATACTTTTAACATGTCGTAGGAGGGAGCATGACCAAATAACTTCTTGTACGGTGTTTTGTTGTTGAGAAGTGGTGTAAGTGTCCGATTTATGAGATGGACAGCTCCCAAGATGCATTCTCTCCAAAATCGTTTTGGTAAGTTAGCTTGAAGCCTAATAGATCTTGCAACATTCAATATGTGTCTGTGTTTGCGCTCCACACATCCATTTTGTTGTGGAGTGCCTACACAAGACGTTTGGTGGAGAATGCCTAGATTGTTAAACACTCGTCCAAGACACATGAATTCGGTTCCATTGTCACTTCAAATTGTCTTAACTTTCTTTCCAAATTGCCTTTCAGTCATGGCAATAAAATCTTGAAGAAACCAAGATACCTCTGATTTTTCCAAAAGAAAGTATGTCCAAACTGCTCTAGAAAAATCATCAACAATTTTGAGAAAATATGTTGCACCAGAAGATGATTTTGTCCGATAAGGTCCCCAAATATTGCTGTGAATAAGCTAAAAGCACTCCGTAGTTTTATTATGACTATCATGAAAAATGCTCCTTGTTTGTTTTGCCTTGAAACAAATGTCACAAGTTTCATTAAAAGCACGAGTAGTTCCTAAAAATGATAAAGAAGAAAGCACTTTAGCAGACGGATGCCCAAGTTGGCGATGCCACAAGCTTGCATCAGATTTCTTACTAGCTTGGTGTGCTCGCGTAACTCTAACACCTTTAAAATAGTAGACCTCCTCTCTCTCTTCACCTACTCCAATCAGGGTCCTCGTAAAACGGTCATGTAAAACACAAAGAGTGTCAGTAAAAATTGCAATGCATCCGGTCTGCTTTAAAAGTTTTGCATCAGAGATTAGAGTGCAATTCATGTTGGGGACATAAAGCACGTCGCTCAACATGTGAGTGTTATTTAAAACTAGTGTTCCACATTTTGTTGCCTTTGCGGAGCTTCCATCAGCAAACAACACATCAGATGGTAAAAATTTTTGTTTGTCAATCAGTAATGTGACATCACCGATCATGTGATGGGATGCACCGGTATCGATGATGACATCATTTAATTATGTCTTACCATTAAGCCGTTCAGACTAGTGTCTCGATTTTTGAGCATTGAGAGCATTAAGAAGAGCTGTGAGTTGATATGTGGTCCAACTAGAAGGAGTGTTAGTTACTTGTTGACTTTGTTCTTCTCCTTGGGTGTAGCTAGCATGAACTATTGCTCCTCTTCCTCGTCCGTTCTGGCTATATGTGCTACGTCTACCATGACCTCCTCGATTGGTAGGTCGTGAGGTTGATGTACGAGTTTCCCACCAGTCTGGATAACCAACGATATGAAAACAGTATTTGGTTTCATGACCTTGACGTCCATAATGAGTGCATGTTGCGCTACTGCGAGGTCTTGTTAGCACGACGTTCGCAATGGGCGTTGATGACTCAGCTTTTGCTAAAAAACCTATTGTATCTGGTTTATGTTCATTCACTCATGTGTTGTTCAGATGTTGTTCCTCACGAATCACTCTTGAATATACTTGATTAAGATTTGGAATAGGATCTTGGCCAATTATGTTTGTCCGTACTGAGCCAAATTGTACTTCATCTAATCCCATCAAGAATTTGTGCACTTTTGCCTTTTCATAGTCTTGTGCTATTTTTTCAGCCGCGCCACACATACATGTGTGATTAGTTCGATAAATTTGAAATTCATCCCAAAGTTTAGAAAGTCTGCCGAAGTATTCAAGCACAGATTATCCATCTTGTTTGCATGCTATGATTTCAACAGAGATTTGATGTTCTCGAACACCATTGTTCACCGAAAATCTTCCTTTAAGAGTTTCCCAAAGTATCTTAACGTCAGCAACAAACGTCACCGTAGAATGCACCTTTGGTTCAATAGATGTTCAAATCCACCCCACAATCATTGAGTTATTTGTTTTCCACATAGAAAGATTTGGTTCACAGATCGGTTTCGTAATTGTCCCGTCGATAAAACCGATCTTCTGCTTTGCTTGCAAAGCATTCCACATCTCCACTGCCCATTCGGAATAATTATCTTGACAAAGAAGAACATAGGAGATGAGAGAACCTAGATTATCAGAAGCGTTTATATGATACGGAGACATTGATTTTGTTGACGAAATCTCCGTTTTTTCTCTGGAGGTTGTATTGCTTTCGTCATCAGAAAAAGTCATTACTGAAAATATAAAGAAAATTATTGATTAAGTGTTTATTGAAAACTTTTGCTCTGATACCTTGATAAGTATTTGAATTTGTTGATTTATTATTGATCCTCTTTCAACTATTTATACATGTGAAAGCTAACTAGATAAACATGAATAATATAGAATATTCTTAAATATATTTTAGTATATAGAATATTCTTTAAATATATTCTAGTATATACTTAAGTATATTCTAATGTATAGAATATTTTCTAAGTATATTCTAATACCCTCTATATTCATCTCGTTTCTTATTTACTTGGGTGCATTGCGTTTTCAAAGCTTGATGTAGAATCGGCTTCTATTTCAGAGGATTTTTTGAGAAATCTTATAGTTGAAGAAGTGGAAAAGTGTATGGACAAATATAAAAAAACAATTTCATGTCTAAACTGGCGAACCGAACTCACTTTTGGAACCGTACTACCTACAACTAATATGTGTCCAATCTTGCGAAAAGGCGCTCATTCGTCTCAATCTTCACCGAAACTGCAAAGAGACGATGAAATCCTGATGGCTTGGCTTACCGCAAGTCCCTACACAAGAGCTTGTTGACCATAGCAGAGACAGCCATACTAGTTGGGCGATGGTACAATAGCAGGAGACTTGTACGAAAGCCCACTGAGCTTCCGGTGGAACGGACATACAGTTTCTATATCGGCTACAATAAAACTATGACATTTGAGATTTTTACTCTTTAGAGGGCTGATATAAGGATTAGTTCGACTTCTTTTATATAACAGTGATATCACCATTGGCTATTTCACTATTTTTCACAACAGAAGATATGATACCCTCTACAGCATGTGATACGAATTTATCCATCTGTCCTATTCCCTACCCTTTATCCTTCTCAATCTTTTGTTTATTGCTGGGATTCTTCTGTTTATGCATAAGGAGAGTTATTGCATCTGGTCATCAAACACATTATGAGATGATCAATGGGTAGCTGATATTTCACATAAACCAACTAAGAATGATGTTCTTACTCCAAATATGGAAATGCATGTTGTGGATCATATTAAAATGAATTCTAGAAAATGCATGTTGATGAGTTAAAGAAATGGATGCATTGAGATGATATTCTACTGATAGTAACCATTAAATCAAATGAGCAATATCATGAAATTGGTGAATTATTTAGATTGTTTGAAATGTTAAAAGTAATGAAATTTAGAGATATACATAGAACAAATACCTTAAAATTTTGGTAGCATTTGTAGTTCGTTAAGTTATGTTCGAAACATCATTTTTAATAACTGTTTGCTCTGTTATTAATGGGATATACAATGTTGAAATAGTTGTTAAGTTTCGGATATTATCCAATATGCTCTCCAAATTATAAAAAATAATTATTATAATTTAGAAAAGAGTAATACTATAAAATAATACTTTTTAAAGTTTTTATTCCAAATTTAGCATTTTAAAAATAAAATTTTAAAATAACACAAATAATTAGGGTAATTGTCTAAAATTACACTTTTTAAATTTTTGTTCCCAAAATAGCATCATTATTTTAAATTTCCAATAATAGCATAAATTTAAGATTAAAATGTATTGAAACTATATTTTAATAGAAAAAAATTAAACTCTAAATTAGAAAAATAAACTCAAATATAATACTTTAAGTTTATGTATAATTTATTTAGAGTAAATAAGTAATTTTACATAATTATTTATGCTATTTTTGGAATTTTAATTTTAAGATGATAAATTTGGAAGAAAAACTTTAAAATGTGTTATTTTAGGGTATTAATCAAATAATTATGTAAAAATACTTATTTACTTTAAATAAAGGACAATTGACTAATTTAGCACTAAATAATGTTTTAGTGACTAAATTAGCATCCCAAACATAAACTCACACAAATAGCATTTTTTAGTGAAAAAAAAACTAAAATAACCTTATTTATCTTTAACAATTTTTAAATCAACTCACAAGCGGAGGATCGAACTTTGGACCATTATATAAGAGAAGGAGTGTATAATCATTATGTTGCTGTAACTAATTATCATATAAACACTTTGTTTTGTATATATATATATCTGTCTTTAGTTGAAATTAGACTTTTTTACATCATAAATTTATCTTACTGTTTAATTTTTTCAATGGTATCTTAATAAATATTCTAAATTTTGGTGATTGCAAAATTATTCTCTTCCAATTTCAGAATATTGATGTGAAAATTTTCATAGAGCAAGATTGAACGCGTTAATGAGTTTTTGAGAAAGGTGCAAAACTAATTTTTTTTTTCTTTTTTTTTATGACGAAAACCGATGTGGCAATTGTTCTTTTTTGTGCTCAAAATGATTGAATGTCATTCAATGGACATGAAGATATGTCAAAGCTACAGGATGCCGTAGAAGAAAACATAAGAACTGATACGAACATGGAAAGCACACAAAAGGAGAAGCTCATGGCTAGAAATGAACCAGTGGAACATGAAGAAGCTCTTGCACTACCAGCTGGACCATTAACCCGAGCCAAGGCCAAGAAACTCAAAGAGGCAATTAGATGCATGCTCAACAAGGAGAATGCACAACAAATTCACTTGAGCTTGATTGGAGAAGTGCCTAAAAGCACTCTGATTTTAGTACAAGCTGAAGACAACATACAAATGGGTATGTGCTCCATTTGTACTCTTTTTCTCTTATCCAAGTTTTCTCCCATTGGGTTTTCTTGGTAAGGTTTTTAATGAGGCAAATGAATCACATTACAACCAGCCCAATTGTTGTTTAAAATCAAAAGGAGTTCAATTCAAAATGATCAAAATTGGCGTCATCAAAGGGGGGGGGGGGAGTGTCTACATTCATAGTCAAAAGAAGAGTTAATGAAGTTAAGATCTTTGGTCAAGTCTTCCCTTGTAATTGTAACCAATTTAATGTTGTAGGCTCCTCATATTACGTCCCCTTATAGTATAAATAGGGGCTTTCAGTTGTAAACTTGACAATTCAACTTTTCAAATAAAAACAGCTTCTTTTCTTAAGATTGAGAGTGATTCTCTTCTTAATCTGATTGTTGGTGTGTAATATCCTTCAGTCAACATTTAGTAGCTTTAGTGTGTAATATCTAAGCTACTATCTTAGGTAAACCAGTAGTCTTTCCGCAGCTACTGTGTGACCCTTCAATCCACAACCTTTGAACAAATTGAATTTCGATTCATTCTGTTGCAAATCATATCTCAACCGCATCCAGAAGTGCATTCCTTGGGAGGTTCGCATCATTTGGTATCAGAGCATACTTCTGATCGGTTATCCCTATCACTGATCTCTATATCTCTTTATTTCCATCTATTTAGATTGCATATGCTTGTGTATCGATTTGCATCAGTTGATTAATCGAAATATACCTATTCGTATAATTGCATTGTTGTTTTTTATCCAATATTACATCAGTTTATAACATCAAAATCGACCCCAATCCTTTGCATTTTCAGATTAGAAAATAACACACTCGTAACTCTTCATCTTCCATCGAAAATATTTTTTCAGAACAGGTATTTTTAACGCATTTTTTAAGTGTATTTGTAGCTATGTCAGTAGGAAATCAAACTTCAGAAGTACCAAACTTGTTAATGGAGGCTCTAGTAGCAGAAATGAAGAAAGTACTACAAGTAGAGCTGGAAGCCATTCATTTGCGGCTTGATGATGTTCAGAACAATAGTAACACTGAAGCAGGTCCAAGGAGAACCATGAATCCCTTTAGACATTGCCATAATGAAGAAATAGAAGCCTACTATAGTCATGGCAGTGAAGGGAGTAGGAGAACCCAAAGGAGGCATAGGCGTGTAAGAGAAGAAAGGGTGACGCTTAATGACACCATAAGAGGTCTTAAACTTAAGATACCATCATTCTATGGAAAAAATAATCCAGACACTTACCTGGAATGGGAGAAGAAGATCGAGCTGGTGTTTGATTGTCAACACTATTCCGAGCTCAACAAGGTCCGCATAGCTGCTACTGAATTTTATGAGTATGCACTCAGCTGGTGGGATCAATTGGTGACTTCCAGAAGACGTAATGGTGAGTATCCAGTAGAAACATGGGCTGAGATAAAAGCCATAATGAGGAAAAGGTTTGTGCCCAGCCATTACCACCGTGAGCTTCACCAAAACCTAAGGAGACTCAATCAAGGAAGCCGAAGTGTTGAGGACTATTACCAGGAGTTGGAAACCCTCATGATCAGGACAGACATTTCAGAAGACAGAGAAGCTACTATGGCAAGATTTTTAGGAGGACTTAACCGTGACATTCAAGATAGAATGGAGCTGGAACATTATGTGGTGGTAGAGGAAATGTTGCACAAAGCTATACTGGTGGAACAACAGTTAAAAAGGAAAAGTTATACTAGGCCAAGCTATGGAGCAGCTAACAATAAGCCTAGCTACCAAAGGAAAGGAAAACAGATTGCTAAAGTTGATTCCAAACCTTCAACCACCACTCAAGACGTCAAGGGCAAATCTGAAGCTACTACATCTACTAGAACAAGAGATGTGCAGTGTTTCAAATGCCAAGGAAGAGGGCATTATGCGAATGAATGCACCAACAAGAAGATCATGATTCTGTTGGATAATGGTGAAATAGAATCCGAGGAAGAAGAAGTCTTTTCTGATTCTTCAGAAAAGCATCTGGAACTTCCTATGGCAGGAGAATTATTGGTAACAAGAAGAACCCTCGTACAAAACAAAACCAAAGAACATAAGCAAAGAGAGAACCTGTTTCACTCAAAATGCCACGTCCAATGAAAGGTTTGCAGCATCATTATTGATGGAGGCAGCTGCACTAATGTGGCTAGTGAAACTATGGTAAACAAGTTAGGTCTAGAAGTGTTCAAACACCCAAAGCCGTATAAGCTGCAATGGCTTAATGAGTGTGGCGAAATGAAGGTAAGCAGCCAAGTCAAGGTACCTATAACCATTGGAAAGTACCAAGATGAGATCCTTTGTGATGTTTTACCAATGGAGGCTGGCCACATTCTGCTTGGAAGACCATGGCAATTTGATCGAAAGGTCATTCATGATGGTTACACCAACCAACACTCGTTTGAACACAAAGGTAAGAAAATCACACTTGTTCCTATGACACCACAGGAGGTGTACCAAGATCAGCTCGTGTTGGAGCAAAGGAAAACAGCTGGAACTTCAAAGGAAACTATAAGCACCAAAAGTGACAGAGGCTGTGAGAACAAGAACAAGAAGCACTCAAGTTTCTTTGTGAGAACTGGTGGAGTTAAGAAGGCTCTCTTATCACAACAACCTGTTCTTTTGTTTATCTATAAGGAAGCTCTCATGAGCTTAACTAACGTTACACCGGTAGTACCGAGTGAAGTGACTTCTATTTTGCAGGATTATGAAGATGTATTTCCAGAAGACAATCCAAAGGGGCTACCACCCATCAGAGGCATTGAACATCAGATTGATTTTGTACCTAGAGCCTCACTACCAAATAGACCAGCTTATACAACCAACCCCGTTGAGACTAAGGAGCTGCAAAGGCAATTTAATGAGCTAATGGAGAAGGGCTACATCAGGGAGAGCATGAGTCCTTGTGCTGTGCCAGTTCTACTTGTGCAAAGAAAGATGGCAGCTGGCGCATGTGTGTTGATTGTAGAGCAATCAACAACATTACGGTAAAGTATCGCCATCCAATCCCTAGGTTAGATGACATGCTTGATGAATTGCATGGTTCCAGAATCTTTTCTAAGATAGATCTTAAGAGTGGGTACCATCAAATATGCATGAAAGAAGGGGATGAATGGAAAACTGCATTTAAAACTAAGCATGGATTATATGAATGGTTAGTCATGCCATTTGGGTTAACAAATGCACCTAGTACTTTCATGAGGTTGATGAATCATGTTCTTAGAGCATTCATAGGAGTCTTTGTTGTAGTATACTTTGATGACATCTTAATCTACAGCAAGAATCTAGAAGAGCATGCTAGTCATTTGACATCGGTTCTAAGTGTTCTTAGAAAAGAAAAACTATATGCCAATCTTAAGAAATGCACTTTTGTACAGATAACATTGTGTTTCTAGGTTTTGTTATAAGTGCAGATGGTGTTAAGGTTGATGAGGAGAAGGTCAAAGCTATTAAGGAATAGCCAAGTCCAAAAACAGTAGGAGAAGTGAGAAGTTTCCATGGGCTGGCTGGCTTCTATAGACGCTTTGTCAAGGATTTTAGCACTATTGCTGCCCCACTTACTGAAGTAATCAAGAAAGACGTAGGATTCAAATGGAGACAAGCTCAAGAAAGCTCATTCCAAGCTTTGAAAGAAAAGCTTACACATGCACCTCTTCTATCTTTACCTGATTTTCTTAAAACCTTTGAGATAGAATGTGATGCTTCTGGTATAGGTATTGGAGCTGTTTTGATGCAGGATAAGAAACCTATAGCCTATTTCAGTGAGAATCTTGGAGGAGCCACCCTAAACTATCCAACCTATGAAAAGGAATTGTATGCCTTGGTCCGTGCTTTGCAAACTTGGCAACACTACTTGTGGCCTAAGGAGTTCGTGATTCACACTGATCATGAGTCACTTAAGCACTTAAAGGGCCAACAAAAGCTGAACAAAAGGCATGCACGGTGGGTTGAGTTCATAGAAACATTTTCGTATGTCATTAAATACAAACAAGGTAAAGAGAATGTTGTGGCAGATGCATTGTCACAGAGGTATGCCTTAATCTCTACTCTTGATGCTAAGTTGTTAGGTTTTGAACAGCTTAAAGAGCTATATGAAACTGATCCTGAATTTAAAGATGTATACATTGCTAGCAAAAATTTTGCTTCAGGAAAATACTATCGGCATGAAAGATTCCTATTTTATGATAATAGATTATGTGTGCCTAACTGTTCCATTCGAGACTTGCTAGTTAGGGAAGCTCATGGAGGAGGACTGATGGGGTATTTTGGAGTTGCCAAAACCCTTAAAGTAATGCAAGATCATTTCCATTGGCCACACATGAAGAGAGACATAGAAAGAATCTGTGCAAGGTGTACCACATGCAAACAGGCTAAGTCTAAGGTTCAACCCCACGGTTTGTACACTCCTTTACCCATTCCTACTCATCCATGGATTGACATATCAATGGACTTTGTGGTTGGTTTGCCTAGAACTAAGATAGGAAAGGATTCTATCTTTGTTGTGGTTGATAGATTCTCTAAGATGGCTCATTTTATAGCATGTCACAAGACTGATGATGCATTGCATATAGCCAATCTGTTCTTTATAGAGGTAGTTCGCTTGCATGGAATGCCTAGGACCATAGTTTCTGATAGAGACACTAAGTTCTTGAGTTACTTTTGGAAAACTCTTTGGTCTAAGTTAGGAACTAAGTTGGTATTCTCTACAACATGTCACCCACAAACGGATGGTCAAACTGAAGTAGTTAATAGAACCTTGTCTACTTTATTGCGTGCATTAATCAAACGAAATCTTAGAACATGGGAAGAATGTTTACCACATGCTGAATTTGCATACAACCATTCTGTACATTCTGCTTCTAAGTATTCTCCTTTTCAAATTGTGTATGGTTTCAATCCTTTATCTCCTTTGGATCTAACCCCTTTGCCTTTAAGTGAAAGAGCTAGTATTGATGGAAAAAGAAAAGCTGAGATTGTTAAACAGATCCATGAGAATGCAAGGAAGAATATTGAGGCCAGAACCCAACAATATGCAAGAAAGGCCAACAAAGGAAGACGTGAAATGGTATTTGAGGTGGGAGACCTCGTGTGGATTCACTTGAGGAAAGAAAGATTTCCAGCTGAAAGGAAATCCAAACTTATGCCCAGAATAGATGGACCTTTCAAGATAGTTCAGAAGATCAACAACAACGCCTACCAAATTGATCTTCAAGGTAAGTATAATGTGAGTTCAAGCTTCAATGTTTCTGATCTTGTGCCTTTCATTGCAGATAAACCAGATTTGAGGTCAAATCCTTTTCAAGAGGAGGGGGATGATACGAGCATGGAAAGCACACAAAAGGAGAAGCTCATGGCTAGAAATGAACCAGTGGAACATGAAGAAGCTCTTGCACTACCAGCTGGACCATTAACCCGAGCCAAGGCCAAGAAACTCAAAGAGGCAATTAGCTGCATGCTCAACAAGGAGAATGCACAACAAATTCACTTGAGCTTGATTGGAGAAGTGCCTAAAAGCACTCTCATTTTAGTACAAGCTGAAGACCACATACAAATGGGTATGTGCTCCATTTGTACTCTTTTTCTCTTATCCAAGTTTTCTCCCATTGGGTTTTCTTGGTAAGGTTTTTAATGAGGCAAATGAATCACATTACAACCAGCCCAATTGTTGTTTAAAATCAAAAGGAGTTCAATTCAAAATGATCAAAATTGGCGTCATCAAAGGGGGGGGGGGGAGTGTCTACATTCATAGTCAAAAGAAGAGTTAATGAAGTTAAGATCTTTGGTCAAGTCTTCCCTTGTAATTGTAACCAATTTAATGTTGTAGGCTCCTCATATTACGTCCCCTTATAGTATAAATAGGGGCTTTCAGTTGTAAACTTGACAATTCAACTTTTCAAATAAAAACAGCTTCTTTTCTTAAGATTGAGAGTGATTCTCTTCTTAATCTGATTGTTGGTGTGTAATATCCTTCAGTCAACATTTAGTAGCTTTAGTGTGTAATATCTAAGCTACTATCTTAGGTAAACCAGTAGTCTTTCCGCAGCTACTGTGTGACCCTTCAATCCACAACCTTTGAACAGATTGAATTTCGATTCATTCTATTGCAAAGCGTATCTCAACCGCATCCAGAAGTGCATTCCTTGGGAGGTTCGCATCAAGAACGAAGCTAACATTTGACATCTTTTATGAGTTTGGTGATAAATCTTAATTTGGATATTTTTATTTTAATGTTTTCGTTTATAACTTGTATATGTGATTGTTGATAAACATTTTTGCTGATATTTTTTGGATAAACATTTTTGCTGATATTTTTTGGATAAACACTCTTGCTGATGTTTTTTGTATAAACACTCTTGATGAAAACAGGTGGAACAATCTGATGGATACACACTCTTACTCATTTGATTTCACGTTTTAGGAAGGAATTCTTAAAACGTAAGAGATATTTCCTAAATTTGCATAATGTCTTCCTTAATTTTGCATAAAATATGACTACTATCCTAAATTAATTAAAGATTTCTTAATATTAAGGAAGCATTTCCTAAATAAAATAATTAAATGAAATAAATAAAAAAAATTAAAAGTTGCAATTATGCAAATCGAACCTTGGACAATTGAGGAAGAGAAAGAATGTTTAACTAATATGCTATTGTAAGTAATCAATATATAACATTTTGTTTAATATATATACACTACTTTAATTAAAATAGCAAAAACTTTATAATACCTCTAGAGGGAAATCAAACTTTGGACACATATTGGGAGAGAAGGTGTGCATAACTAATATGATATTATGGCTAATCGACATATTACATTTTATTTAATATATATACTCATTTAATTAAAATAGCAAAACCTTATTTGGGAAAAGAATCGACTAAAATTAAAAATATTTTAGTCTTTTTTATTTGTTAAAATGCTATTTGTGTAAGTTTTTGAATTGAGTGATGTTATTGTCACTAAAACTTCATTTAGTGCTAATCTAGAATATTTCTCTTAAATAAATTATACATAAACTTAAAACATTATATTTGTGCTTATTTTTTTCAATTTAGGATTTAATCTTTTTTATTAAAATAAAATTTTAATATATTTTAATTTTAAATTTGTGCTATTATAAGAAATTTAAATTAATAGTATTATATTTGGAACAAAAATTTAAAATAGTGGTATTTGTCAATTGCCCTTTAGAAAATATAAAAAATCAAAATATAATTAAAAAAAATAAAATGATTCATAATAAAATATTTAAGTTTCAATTTATAAATTTATTATTTAGTAATAAGTGAAGTTTTTATGACGAAAAAATGCAAAATATTTTTTTTCAAAAAATATGGAATCATGCTTTTGACGGAAAAACGTACAAATTTAATTTGGTGAAAAAACCAATAGTCACATTTTTAACAAGAAAACGTAATATCATATTATCCGTCGTAATTTAAATTCTACATAAAATTTGAAAGTGCACAAAACAATTATGTGTGCAATAGAAAACGTAGAAGAAAAACCAGATCTTTAATTTGACAAAAATGGAATGAAAAGGTAATAAGAAACACAAGCAGAATTAGCGTAAGAGAGAAATCAATTGAATCTCATTAATCAAGTTGAGCATTTGATTTAGGCTATCAATATTGTGTTACTTTGGTTATGGATAACCCATTAACCTATATTAACCCAGTCCGTTTAAACTCAATTCATTGAACGTTTTAACTTATTTAATCCATTGCAACTCAAATTTCTAATTTATTATATCTATGTATAAGATTTACGTTGGGTTGACTCATTAACTTGAACCCATTTTGACCCATTTATGATTCACTTATTATTATAATTGATAAATTTGCAACCTTTGAAAAAAAAAAGGCAATTATCTAAAATATTATTTTTTTAAGTTTTTGTTTCAAAATAGCATTATTAGTTTAAATTTTTAATAATATCATAAATTTAAGTTTAAAAACATTAAATTTTATTTTAATATAAAAAATTATATCCTAAACTGAAAAAAAGAACTCAAATATAATGTTTTAAATTTATATATAATTTATTTAGAGCAAATAAGTATTTTCATGTGCTATTTTTGAAATTTTTATTTTACAACACTAATCGGATCAAAAACTTTAAAATCTGTTTGCATTTATTAGCTAAAATATATTTTGACTTATAAAATAACTCTTCTTGTAAATAAAGCTACAATTAAAAAGATGAGTCAATGTATTAATTTAATAGCCAATTGAATAAGACTATGTTAAACTAAGTTTTCTCGTAGGATTAATGCACAAAGCAATAGTTTGCTTGCAATCCAAACAATCTAACTATAAATTATAAACAATTAGAAGAAATTAGCAAGTTGCGAGCTCTAACCAATCTTTAAAGTTTTGTTCTTCTTTTGTGATGATAACTTCTTACCTTCTTGTGTTCTGGCAAATTGTACAACAGATTTTACTTCAAGTCATCAACTTTAACTAATAAATAGGAGGGGCCTAATATATTTAAGGGTGTTTAAGCCAAACACATTCATCTCGTACCAATTATCTAACTTATATTTTTATAATCAAACCCACTAGTACATCAATTCAATATTGGATTTGTTAATATATATCATACAAACTAAGATTATGGAAATTATCCAAAACCGAATGAATCGAACGAAACCGAATCATAACTATCCAAATGATTTTCTTATAAAAAATTTTAGCTACCCGAAACAAATAGAAATCAAACATGATATTGAATAGGTATCCGAACAATACAAAATATAGTTATATATCAAAAATATTAGTTAATTATTTAAATTTTATATAGAATAAACACCAACATATAGTATAAACTTAATTATATATAAATTAGTACTATTCAGATTCCAATAAAAATTTTGAAATAGCTCAATTATTTGAACTTTTTTAATGTTATTGTCAAAATCAAATTTTTTTGTAAAGTTGAACTAATTTCAATTAAGATAAAACTATTTTTCAAATATTTCGGATAATTTGTATATTATTGTGTAAATTGTTTTCCGGATATTTTTGTGTAACAGAGATCTTTTTGGGTATTTGTTCTTTGATGTTTCATGTATTTTTTTGAGTAATTTATGTATGTTTAGATAATTCTACTATTTTGTGGATGAAATGCTTTGGGATAATTTAAAGTAATTTGGATAAAACTATCTTAATCGAACTGTGTACGAATAAATTTTGATTTTATGTATGTTCTCAACTACATAACTATATTATCCGAACTGATCTGTAACAATATTTTTTGATTCGTATAAGTTATTTATTATAGTCTGGTTCATTTGTCAAACGTAGTTTTCTACGGTTACGATTGTGGTACATTGTTGTTCATTTAACTATCGCAGCTACTTGTGATCAGTCGCAGTGATCAAATATTGCGTCATTCGTCACAATTTGTTTTACCGCTGATTAAAACAGCAATGAAACTAAAAATCTGCGATCAACCATAATTACAACCACCAACGACAAACAAACGAATATCATATGTCACAATCGCAATGTTAATCGCAGCCGTAACTATCAACGACGAACAAACGAACAAAACTCTTGTTTTAGAATACAATATATACCTTTTGTAATTAATTTATATATCATGGTTAAAGGAGAGAAACCATTAATGCACATGGATACGACTGAAAGTGATTAGCTACCAAATTCTTCTGTTTCCAATGCGTGTACGGCTATTTAAAAAATGACATATCGCACTTAATTATAGCTTTCGCAATCTTAATCGTTTAAGGTTTCTACTTAAAAAAGAGTTATCTTATGGGTTGGTGCTAAATAAATAACCATTTTAGTAAATATCATAATGTAAGAGGAATAAATAATCTGTTCGTTGTGGTTTAGAGACACAAAAAATACTATTCCTTTTTTGGTTTAAGAAAATATCACATTTTCATACCAAAAAGATAACACATTGAGAAGTATTTACAAATGTATTTTGTTTGTTACATCGTCAAAATCATTAGGAGATTTTTGTAGTTTGAATTATCCTCCAAATAATGATTTTATCAATCACGACACGATACATAAATCTAATTGTTTACATGAGTAAGAAACATGATTACAAATTTCACAATAAAAAAATCTATGATAGATACTATCAATGGATTATAACTTTAAGATAATTTATCGATGGAACTTTTATAGACAACGGTTTAAAATAACTTTTTTCAAATTTTTCTTTCAAATATAACCTTAGTTATTTAAATTTCTAAAATTTATTATTAAAATGATTAAAAATCTTTTTTTAGAAAAATCGAACCTAAATATTATGCTTTAATTTTATATAAAGTTTATTTAAAGTAAATAATTATTTTCACATAATAATTTGTGATATTTTAAAATTTTATTTTTATCTGTTAAATTTAGAAAATAAACTTAAATTTTTTTATAGCAATTGGAAATACTCTATGATAAAACCTAGACCAATCGTCGAAGTTTAAGAAAAATTGGATACTTACATTAAAATATTACATTTTTATCTTCATATTGTTTTTTGTGATTGGATCATAACGGACCGACCCGATAATTTAACATTTTCGTAGAAATATGGAATCGAACTATACATCTCTATGATTAACGTAGAAGTGGTGTAACCACTAACCCATTTACTACTCCCAATCCTCACATTGTTTCTTATGACAATTGTATGCAATTTTTAGTCTTTTACAATCTTTGATATATTAATTAAAAAATATTTTTAAAAACAATCTTATCTCAACGTGTTATTTATGAGAAAATGTCTATCACAAAAATAAATTTAAAATAAAAATATAAATAGGTTTAAATTACTATAATAATTATAATATATATCATTTATATTAATTTGATTAGACAATCAACATATTTTATTAAATTAACCAAAAACAATTATTTATTTAAAAACTTAGAAAGTCTTCTTTTGGAAGAAATTACCAATCTAAAACTTTTTTATTCACTATTTTTTAATTTTTTTCCTTAATTTACACATAAGAAAAATTATAAATAGTTAACAATTAATGGTAATGTATTACTATATGCTATAAATTTGATAGTTTCATGAGTATTTGTTATTTAAATAAAAAATTTATATCCCTGATATATTATTTGAGAAACTTTTGAAAACCTTACTCTGACGTGTTAATAACAAAAATATCATGCTGACGTGTCAACACCACAGCGAGTTTCAGCTTAAATATATAAAAGGGTTTAACTTACTAGAATAATTACAATACATGCCATCGATATTAATTTGGTTCGAGAATAAATATAATTTATTCAACTAACCAAAAAATACTATTACATTTGCAAAAACAATAATTTTTATTTCTTTAAATTTTTTATACGTTAATTTATAAATAATTTTAAATAAATATAAATATATTTAAAATACTACCGTAATCCCTAATATATTATTTGAGAAATATTTTAATAAAATAACCTTATTTTGACGTGTTATTAACAAAATAATTACAATAAATTTTAAATAAATATATAAATGAGTTTAACTTATTAGAATAATTATAAATATATCATTGTTATTAATTTAGTTAGAAAATTAATATATTTTTATTAAGCTAACAAAAAACAATATTATTAAATTCGTAAAAAATAATTATTTTTCTTTTTTAATTTGTATATACAAAAACTAATATTAATAAAAGTTAAAATTATATAAATATTTAATTTATATTTACTAATAAAATATAATTTACGAATATTTTTTCCCACGCATGGCGTGGGTATGAATCTAGTTTTCTAATATTTTACAAATGTTTTTTGCATATAAATAATTAACTATTCCAATAGAATAAAAAATTTCATTACATTGAAAATAATAATCAAATTTTTGTAAACAAAATCAGATTTTAAATCTCAAACAATAATATTTTATAAATAAATATAATAAATTTTATGATTAAAAGTATATTAGATTTATTTAATAATTAGTTTATTCCGTTCGTAACACAAATATAAACCAAGTTTATATATACACTACAAGATTGGAACCTGAATTATGATACAACGACGATACAAAAATAAACTACTGAATTTTAGCTTCCATCACTAACACCATGATATCAGGTTATAGTTTCGTTATTCACTGTAGTTAAAAATATATTATATTATGGATATATACACCGAAATGAAAAAAGACTTAAAAATCAGAATATAAACTGAGTCCCCAACATAGCCGTAATTTAAAATATAAAGTATTCTCTCTTCTCCATTCTCTGTCGTATTTAAATAATCTTTTGTTCTAGAGGTTTAAAAACAATAATTAAATCTTTTTCATAGGATAAAAACCCAGACACTCGAACGTTTTTCTGTTCTTCAGGTTTAGAAAAAAATAATTAATTTTTTTTCGTTCAACAGAGTTTGGTTGGTTAGCTGGTCCCGCGGTTTTTTTCTTGGAGTTCACTTGAATCCTTCGATCCCTTTGAAAGATTTACGAAGAGGAACATAATAATTTGATCTCTGTGTCTATAGACTCTATATAATGAAGAGATTCCCCGTTTGCTGCTTTTCAAATCGAATTCATAAGAGCAAAAATCGATATCCAGAAAAGGTTTGTCTTTTTCCTTATTCACTAGCCTCTTCCTATTCATCAACTAACCGAAATTTTACACAAATAAAGGTTTGTGACCCATTTGCTAATTTGTCTTGATTTGATTCTGTTCTGTAAGAAACTAAGAGAAGGCATGGAGATTTCAAGAAACGACAATGAAAAGGTTAGTGTTTCGATAGTTTGATTGTTTTTTTATCATTATTATGTTCCTTTCTTTGTAGCCAAGCTTTGTTCATCTTGTCACACTCTTTCTTCATCTCTATTGATTTTTCCTTTTTTAATCATTTCTCGACTAACCTTCAAAACAGAAGAACAACAATGTGGCATCCACTGTTGGTTCTGATTGCACAAATGTACTTGTGAATCATGACTTCTCTTTGGGAATGCATTCGTGGCATCCAAATTGCTGCAAAGCCTTTGTGGTCTTACCCGATTCTAGTGTCTCTCACGATGTTTTAGACCCATCAAAGTGCGGTCCCTACGTAGTTGTCACGAACCGGAAAGAAACTTGGCAAGGTTTGGAGCAAGACATAACAAGCAGAGTAAAGCCTTGTTGTCCTTATCTAGTTTCTGCAATTGTTGCTGTCTCTGGACCTGTTCAAGAATTGGTAGAGGTTAAGGCCACTTTGAAACTCGAAAACCAAAATTCGCCAACAAAATATCAATTCATCACAAAGTAAGGCCTTTTTTATAGAAATTTGTGTGATGTTAGACAAAGAACAAACAAATGACTTTTGAATTTGCAGAACTTGTGTCTTCAAGGAGAAATGGGTGAGACTTGAAGGAATGTTCTCGTTACCAAGCTTACCAAAAAGAGTTGTTTTCTATTTGGAAGGGCCATCACCGGGGACAGATCTTCTCATACAGTCTGTTACCATTCAACGTGAAAGCAAGCCAGAGGTATAAATAATCTTGTAGAAATGTAAACACAAACAGTTGTGAAATGTCTCAGTGAATGACATATCTCATTTTCTTTAAAGCTGGAACTAGAAGACTGTGTTACCGCAGAAGATGAGAATATTGTAGTGAACCCAAACTTTGAAGATGGACTAAACAATTGGTCTGGAAGAAGCTGCAAGGTTGTGTTACATGAATCCATGGCTGATGGAAAGATATTACCTCAATCTGGTAAAGCTTTCGCTTCAGCTACAGAACGCACACAGAATTGGAATGGTATTCAGCAAGAGATTACTGGGAAAGTTGAGCGAAAACGAGTATATGAGGCAACTGCAGTGGTTCGTATATATGGAAACAATGTGACATATGCTACTGTACAAGCTACTCTATGGGTCCAGAATCCAAATCAACGTGATCAATACATTGGCATTGCTAAGTTTGTTATTTTTTTCAATCTCGATATATCTAAATAGTTCAAGAATCATTGAGAAAAATGCTAAAGCAGATATCTTTTTGTTTGTTCATTAAAAGTGTGCAAGCAACAGACAAGGAGTGGGTACATGTTAAAGGGAAGTTCCTCCTCAACGGTTCTGCTTCACGGGTAGTCATTTACATCGAAGGTCCACCTCCAGGAATCGATATTCTCCTCGATAGCTTAATTGTAAAACACGCCGAGAAAATCCCTCCTTCACCGCAACCGCCTATTGAGGTTAGAAAGATTTCACTACAAATGTTCTTCACCTCTAGAAATGCAAACAAACAATCAGAGTATTAATCCACCTTGTTGTGCGATTTTTTCCTTGTAGAATCCTGCATTTGGGATAAACATACTAACAAATAGCCAGTTAAATGATGGTACAACCACTGGCTGGTTTTCATTAGGGAACTGCAAGCTAAGCGTTGCAGAAGGGTCACCTCGAATCCTTCCTCCAATGGCAAGGGACTCGCTTGGACCGCACGAGCCTCTAAGTGGCCGATATATACTAGTGACTAACCGAACTCAAACATGGATGGGTCCAGCTCAAATGATCACAGATAAACTTAAGTTGTTCTTGACATACCAAATATCAGTTTGGGTCAAAGTTGGTTCTGGCATTACTAGTCCACAAAATGTTAATGTTGCACTTGGTATCGATAGCCAATGGGTAAATGGAGGACAAGTCGAGATCAAAGACGATAAATGGCATGAAATTGGTGGTTCTTTCCGGATCGAGAAGCAACCATCTAAAGCTTTGGTTTATGTTCAAGGCCCTTCTTCAGGCATTGATCTCATGGTAGCTGGCTTGCAGATTTTCCCGGTCGATCGACTATCAAGAATCAAACATTTGAGAAGACAAAGTGACAAGGTATATACACAAAAGACTTTGCTTTCAATCTCTTATGTAAAAAGAACAATGAGACTTTAGTTAATAATCTTCTTGATTTACAGATCCGTAAGCGCGATGTTATGCTCAAATTCTCCGGTGTTGATTCAAGCAAATTGTCTGGAGCTACGGTTAAAGTTCGACAGACAAGTAACAGCTTCCCGTTGGGAACTTGCATCAGTAGATCAAACATAGATAACGAAGATTTCGTCGATTTCTTCTTGAAAAACTTTAACTGGGCGGTTTTTGGTAACGAATTGAAATGGTACTGGACAGAACCAGAACAAGGGAAGCTTAATTACCAAGATGCAGACGATATGCTCAACTTGTGCAGTAGCAACAACATAGAAACCAGAGGACATTGTATCTTCTGGGAAGTCCAAGCAACTGTACAACAATGGATCCAGAACATGAACCAAACCGATTTAAACACCGCGGTGCAAAACCGTCTAACCAGTCTTCTAAATCGGTACAAGGGTCAGTTCAAACATTACGACGTCAACAACGAGATGTTACATGGATCATTCTACCAAGACAAGCTAGGAAAAGACATAAGAGTCAACATGTTCAAGACAGCGCACCAACTAGACCCATCCGCGGCATTGTTTGTTAACGATTACCACATTGAAGACGGTTGTGACCCGAAATCATGCCCGGAGAAGTACATCGAACATATTCTTGACCTACAAGAAAAAGGTGCCCCGGTTGGAGGAATTGGGATTCAAGGACATATAGATAGCCCGGTTGGTCCAATCGTAAGTTCAGCTCTCGACAGACTAGGAATACTCGGATTACCGATATGGTTCACAGAATTGGATGTGTCGTCGATCAATGAGCATATAAGGGGAGATGATTTGGAAGTAATGATGTGGGAAGCCTTCGGACATCCTGCGGTTGAAGGGATAATGTTATGGGGATTTTGGGAGCTGTTCATGAGCAGAGAAAACTCTCATTTGGTGAATGCAGAAGGAGATGTTAATGAAGCTGGGAAAAGGCTTTTGGCTGTGAAAAAAGAATGGCTCTCTCATGCTAATGGACATATTGATCAAAACGCTGCGTTTTCGTTTAGAGGGTACCATGGAAATTATGCTGTTGAAGTGATCATTAATTCGTCTCAGAAGATTCTTAAAACGTTTGTTGTTGAAAAGGAAGATTCTGCTCAGGTCATTACTGTGGATCTTCAAGGTTTGTGATGCTTTTATGTCTTAATGTGAGTCTATGGTGTTTGTTTATTGTGATTACAACTGCATTTATCCAAAAAATGCTCCCTACGTTTCACAATGAATAAAGGTTTAAAGATTTTATTTTATCTGAAGTGATGTTTTAAAAATTTTATGTGAAATTAATTGACTTTTTATTGATTTTTACTGCTTAAATTCTGTAAATTATTTTACTATTGGTTGAATTATTTCACGATTCAGAGTGTGAAGTTATGCATGGATGTAAACTTAACCAAAACAAATTATGTAAGTAGATTTTATCAGAAATAAGTATTAGGCTGATGATAGTAGTGAATCTAGTAGGATCTATATAGGAATTAATGCTTAAAAATGCATCAGTTATACTGTTTCGAATAAACCAAGCCTCAATCTTTTCAATGACCAAAAATTATTTAATTTCTCTTCACCAAACTATTTTAATATCTATATTTTGTTGACTAGATTGTTTTCGTCCCTAACTATAATTGTTGATTACAGGCTTGATCAACAAAAATTGATGGTTTCAAAATAAAAAGTTCAAATTCTTTTTGACCAAAAAGTTGGTCATCCTTTTGACATTTTTCAAACGTTTGGATTAAAGTAAACAAAATAATTATAATATTTCAAATTTTTAAAAAAGAAATAAATGATTAAAAAAGAAAAAAAAAGAAATAATAAATTAATTTGTTAATTTAAAAAAAAATATTTCCTAAAAGATGATATTTAAAAAATATTTATATGTCATTAGAAAAAATTGATATGAAGAAAATTAATTATGAAATGACGATTAATTAAATAAGACATGATAATTTGAAATATAATTTTATTGTTAACAAAAAATTAAATTACACTAAGACTAAAATTGAATCGATAAAATCGGATGAGTAAACCGATTGATATAATTAAAATTACATTAGATTCAGTTTACTATATCGATTATTAATTATTTATTTTACTTTAAAAAACATTTTAACCAAATTATAGAACAGTTATATTGTTTGTAGTGGTGAAGAATAAAAAACAAACATAATAAATTGTTCCCAATAAAATGCTAACTCTTTTTATTGAAAATGTTGATTGTAAAAATCCTATTATTTTGTTTTCATTAATGTTCTTAATTCACCTCTTACTCAATCTAAAATAAAAATGCATATCTTAAATATAGGATTTAAATATCAAACAAAAAGCAAACATTATCTAAAAATGGTGATGGTCGCCGAAAATATTGCTTCTATGCTTCGTTTTTCATATATTTGTGTGAAATAAACTGTTTTGTAAATTTTCAAGCTTTATGTGACCTTTATTTTTAGGGAACAAAAATTCATACAATTATTGAAAAAGTATTTGGTAAACAAACATAAAGAATCACTCACTAAAAGACAATTAATTAGTGGTCATCAACTCTTTCCAATTTATATTTCTGTTACAATTACTAATCTTTTTTTCATTTTATCTTAAGTTTTGTTGAACAACTATTGTTATCAAGTACCATAAAATTATTTCACTCAATTTAGTCACAAAAAAAACCACACTCGTTTACTTTTTTATTATCATATGCATTGTAATTTAAATATGGTTTCAAAAATTTTAATGTGCTAACAACTCATAAGTGTGTATACATGTGTGTAGGTTAATGTGCTAACAACTCATAAGTGTGTATACATGTGTGTAGGTAATATAACTATATTACACATATATAATTTTACTCAAATATTGTTCAATCAAACAAGGCAAGTGAAAAAGTTTAAATGAATGTACTTGAGTTTTAGATAAATTTTGATGATTTGATTTATTGTTATATAATTTATATTCGCATATTAATCAAGCTAATTGATTCATGACACAAGTGATGTATTTTTCATTTTAGGTTTTGGAAGAATTAGAAAAACCTTTTTTTTTGAAATATTTTAAGCGATGTTATTCATTTTAAAGGTCAAATATTATTAAATATAGTATTCATTGGAATCACTATATTACCATTGCCAGCTGAAAGGATATTTCACTCTATATTTTTAAATATCTTTTATTTTTTAACGAATTTACAACATGTTTAGCGTAGAAAAGACCACATCAAATATAATTGGTTATATAAATTAAGTTCATAATATGGGATGAAGCAAACACTTTTTTGATACATTAAATAAGATTATACATAATATACTAAGACGTGATAAACCTTTTGGAGATAAATTTATCATATCTAAAGAAGATTTTAGACAAATTTTGCATGTAATCAATGGTGGTGGTAAAGTTTTTTTGGCTTGTTTAGAATCTTTAGTGCTTTGAAATAGTTGCAAGATTCTGAAACTTACCTAGAACATGAATCGCACATGACTTAGTAATAGTGAAACATTTGAACTTGAATCTTTCTCTAAATAGATTCTCGACATTGGTGATAGGGAGATAAATCAACCTAACATCAAAGATGTTGATATTGATATCCCTAAAGATTCCCTTATAAATGAATGCGACAATCCCATAGAAATAATAGTCAAGTAAGTTTATGGAGCATCTTTTGCAAGGAAACCGTAATCCAGATTTTTTTTATGGAATGAACTATTCTGAGTCTAACAAATCAAAATGTTGATAGTACTAACGAATATATGTTATCATAATTATCAAGTAATCTAGAATATTAGATAAGTCTACCTAGAGTATATTAATTTAATATTAAACATATTAAATTAATATTACTTTGAAAAATGTCTTAGTAGCATCTTTGGATTTCTTAACCATAGTTTGAAATTAAAAGTTGGTGCTATTATTACTTTGATAAGAAATCATAATCAAAAATGTGGTTTAGTCAATGGAACAAGACTACAAGTTACTCAGCTATGTAATCATGTGACTGAGTATAAAGTTACAATGAGTAATGATGATTTAGTTGGTGAAAAAGTTTTAATCTTTATGATATTTGTATCTTCGCCCGAACCTAGAGTTTCTTTCATAAATGCATTGTAGATAGTTGTTGGTTAATAATTCAACTTGAAAATTCTCCAGAATTGTTAGGAGCTACAAGAAGTTGAAGTTGAAGTTGAAAATAAAAAGAAATAGCAAATATTGAATGAGATAATTTGAGGATATTAACAATGACTATGAACACCCATCATTAACTAATTATAACGAAATATCAAGAATAATTATGAACATCAATCACTAACTCATCATACATTGATGATTAGATATTTGGAGTTTAAGATAACTCGACAGAAGTTTAGGATAAGTCGACAGAAGTTTAGGATGAATTAGCAATGATTTCTCATTAATCCTTCATATTGTTGGATCTTACTCTTGATATGACATTTAAATTTTAGCATAAAATGATTGAAAATTACAAAATTAGCGATGAGTTGTCGCTAAATCGAAGCCATCATTTTATAATATTTTATTCTTTTTAAAATAGTTTCTTTTGTGTTAATATGTTATATTATGTATTAAGTTAGTACATTGAGATTCTTTTATATTTTATGAATCCTTTTAATATCATTGATATAAGTAGTTGCTATCCATAGATAAATATATATATATATATATATATGAATAATTACTGCAATAATAGTCTATTTAAACATAATATTTAAAACTCTTTTATTACAATATATATATATATATATATTTCACTTTGATTCAGTTGTTGCTACAACTGAGGCATCCGTGATGTCATCAAAATTATCTATCTCAACATCTTTGTTGTGTCCAGTGGTGGATGCAGAAATATATTTAGTATGGGGCATTGCAAAAACATATTTACTATGGGGAAAATTGCAAAATATATTTAAATAAAAATATTTAACTAAATTTATAGAACAATTTATTAAAAAATTATTAGTATGAGACATTTGTCATATTACCCATGTACATAGATCTGCCTTTGGTCGTGCATCACTAAAATTTTAAATTGTCAGTTTTATGGATCAATAAGAAAAATATCACCCAATTATTCCATCACTTAAAGCAGCTTTTACTACCAATAATCTATTGTTGTAACATTAAACTAACTTGTTGTTATGCAAGAATGAATGATTCAAACATGATTTAACATCGTGATGTGTTTGACATTAATAGCCTCATTGTTGTATATTTTCACTTTTTAACCAACTATTGGATCAAACAAATAATATTTAAAGAATACGCATTCAAGTTCACCAGATTTGGGGTAATCATCGATGCAACTGTCGCCATATATTGATGTATTTTTAGCATATCGGTTAAAAAATTCTATATTTATTGGTATAGTTATTACAATGCATCTTATATTTTGGAGTATGGAAAATCCACACTGCTGCAGCTTATCATCCATCATCTTTGTAAAAGTCATATAATTGTCGATGCATACATATGTCATCTTAAAAGACAACCAAATACTGAAAACCAACTTATATATCGCATATTTGAAGTAAAAAAATTATCCTCTCACAAATATTCTTTCATCAAGTCAGCCCAATGATCCATGTCAATTTTTAATTATGTTATAATCAGTAATAATGTTCATCATCCGCTAATTAACAGTTTCGATTGAATTTTTTATAACCACTGTAAATTGGTTGATTTGTGGTGTCTAGTTTCACATAAAATCTTGTGCATCTAAACTAGGTCCCTTAACCTCATCATAAGTTGTTTCATGAAATGCATCAAGAACCGTATCATTAAATTATACTATATTCCTCATGACAATCAAATTATTTTTTGCATTATTAGGTGCATTAAGTTCCACACTTTTATAATTCTTATTACTACTATTGTTGAAACCAAAAATAATAATGTGATGTAAATTCTTTATTTAGTAAATAAGTTAACTTAAAAATAAATTTATTATTCAGACATTTTTGATATAGTCATAACAATCTGTAAATTCTTTCTGCGATAATGACAAAAACTGGATAAAAGATTTGACCATTGATACATACATGGAAATGTGAAATGTAGCATTCCATAATTCTCCATGGCTTTTTTTCCATTTCCTAAAGTAAGCACTTGATGCTCCCAACTATTCCATCAACGTTTGTCATGGACAAGAGTTTGTATTGTTTGCCAATATGATCATAACCAAAATAGCTCTCAACTCTATGCATCCTTATCAATTCGTAAAAATTGATCATTATCTCTTTTATCTTCCTCATCGAATTCAATTTGGATAAGGTAAAATATTTTTGGTACTCGGGTTGTATATTACCGAGACAACTGACATAAATTCTCTTTTTAGTAAATGTGTCAACACTCCGTCAATAAAAATAAATTTCATATTTATATACTTGTGACATAGTCATAACATCTTATCAATTTCTAAAGTTAATAGTATATGTTCTGTCTAATACATGAATATCTCAAATATGTCTTTGAATTATTTGACACTTTTCTCTCCGAATCTTAATATATATACATTCAACTTCGTAACTCGTATACATATATTTTTAAAAAGAATTTATGTTTGTCTTTTATTAGAAAAACTTTTGATTTCTTATGAATCATTATATAGTTGGATGTCTTCTTGTAAACAAACAGGTAAATCACCATTTACACGTTTAGTGACTATTTGCAACAAAAGCCTTTGCGGCGAATCACTCATGATTTTGCAACAAAATTCTTTGCGGCGAATTAGTGACTATTTCCCAACAGTTTACCGATAAATGCCTTCTTGTAAACAAACAGATAAATCACCATTTACACGTGTTCACCTACCAATAACTTTTTGTTAAATTGTAATGGAAATATTTTGTTGTAAATGTCATGTAATATACCAAAGAATGTTATTTCGTCGTTAAATCCATTAAAGCATCCAAATTTGTTTTGAGTTACTGCATAATTGTTGTCTTTCAATGTTATAACAGAATTATGTTGAATTTCTGATTCTTTGCAAATCATCATAAATGCATTGTAATTTAGCAAAAGAATAAATTCAATGCAAATTTTTGATGCGAAAACACTATTTTCGTAGTGTTACGAATGTAATGGTAAGAGGTATATAACAGTATTTTTTTGGCAAAAACTAAGACTTGATAATATTTATATAATGATAGGACTTGATAATATGTGTATGCTTTGTCATATTACAATGACTCTTTTAGTTGGATCTTTATCCCTTTGTGACATGTCCCTTATCCAACCATTATCCGATTAAGTAGAATTTTAGTGTTTTTGGTAATAAGTTTTGTATTCAGCATTTTCCGTTTCCATCTTTTACCTATGATTTTATATCCTATTATTTTATAAGAGTAACTCAGATAGTTTTACTTTGTTTTATATAAATTACTCATGTCTATTATTTACCCAAAGTTTTCATTCTCATATTCGATATGTCTACATCTAATAATAAATATAATATAATTCAAATGCAGAAAAAAAATATTTTAACGTGCACTTTAGTATTTAAAAGGAATGATATAAATTTAGTAACTAAGATACATTTCAGTTTATAAAAACAAAAATAATCATCAAAAATTTACCACACTAAGACAACCTAAATCACTAGATGCATTGCACATCATTGTTTCATTGATGTTTTTGTTTTCTTTTCATTTTCCTTTTTCTTTTTATTTATGAAAAAGCAATTGAAACTATTAAGCTTTCTTTTATGTTTTTAACCATAGGAGTTTTGTTGAGAATACATTTTTGTTTATAACTTTCACTTTATGCTTTGAAATTGTGTACTAATACAACTAAAAAACTGGTGAAATTGAATAATTTATTCATACCAACATAAATTTAACTCCAAAGCATATGTGTTTTATGGAAAAAATAAGATTAAAAAATGAGAAGAAAAAATCGATTGTCTCGGGAAATAAAACATGATAACAATAATTTGAACTATTCTCAATAAAAATCAAATCTCATTTTTAAAATATTAATCCAAGTACCATATTAAAATTTTTTTAAAAGATGATCTACTATATAAAAGACAAGTTCCAGTGAGACATTTTGAGAAAAAGCAAAAACCAAATTTGTATGAGTTGGTCTTTTGCCTCAAAGTGGACAATATGATACTAAGAAATGTAGTTGGATCTGGACTTGAAGAACCAAACACCCATGAAAAGACAACAAGTCCAAAAACTATGGACCTATTTCAAGTTTGAAATCAACTATCTCTCTCATAAACATCACCGGACGTCCATCCCAGAGGTGTGGAGTTCGACTCCACCTTCCGTCGTACGAGAGTGTTTAATTTTCGTATAAAAATATTGTACTATTGGATCGGTATGTTGTGGTCCAGTGACACACAAAACATCACCCCGAACGTGTGTGAAGTAAAATTGACACCGATCTTTTTCTGTTATGTGGCTCATAATTTCAAAAAACAAGATTTGGGTAGCTTGTGAGTTTTCCCTTTGTTGTAGTATGCAACTTTTTTAAATAAAAAGGTAAGTTGTTTATCGCTTATTCTCATTTTCAAAATAATATGCAACTCAATGAACTCTATTAGGAAACATTTAAACGAATCAGAGAAGAGATTTGATTTCTATTACTGGTTTTGGAAGAGAATTATATGATCCAAAACCTACAATAATACAAAGTTCTCTCACCAAACTACCATCTCCTATTTTCGATAATATAGTGTTTGAAGTTGAACGGTTAATTTGATTCTACACTACAATCGTACAAAGGAAACATTGTAGTAACTACACAACTAGTTTTTCAAACACATTTAGAATCTCATTTAGAATCTCAATCAATTTTTAACTACAGAGAAACATGCTCATAATAAAACATGTTAGGTACAAACAAAAGTAGATGAGATTTCTCTTCAAGAGGTCGTGGGTTTTCTACAACAAACTCTTACATCTAGATGGACTAAACACTAGTAACAAAATATCAATGGCTAACTTATTGTATTTTTGGGAGTATAGATCAACTGCCATGAAATGTTATAATCGATTTGACAACATGCATATTCTCTTACGGTAAATGGAATATTGGTCGTAAGAAGTTGCAGTAGGAAAACAAGTAAAACGTTGCGATCAAATGTTACGGCTAGAACACAAACAATAACTTACAACAGATTAATTTTTGTAAATAAGGCCAAAATCTTCAAAAGATACGACATATTCAAATAACTTCTTCAATCAAAATTCTTTACTTCAAAATGATCATGAGTCAACTCTATTACTAACATATAGCATTTTTTCCCTTGATTTCAAGGTACAAACTTAAAAGAAATTGAATAAGTAAAAAATTGAATTGCACATTGGGTGGTATGAGTCTCATACTGTACCAAGATTTCTTATTGATTATGAAACTATTGTACACAAGAAAACATGTAAAATTTTCCAAAAAAAAATATTATTGGAAAAGGTTTGAACATTGAGCTGATCTTTCTTATTTTGAAACATCTATTTTTCTTTGTCTTTAATTATGAAAGCTTTCAATTTTTTTATCACCTGGGCCACAATGGATCGAACCAATAATTCAACATCTTCATATGAAGATTTACCGCTCTCATACGAGTGGAAGGTAGAGTCAAAATCCACACCTCTATGATATATGTTGAGGTAGTACAACCAATAGACCACTTACTGCTCTCCTTTCATTTTTTTTAAAGATTGAAAAATTCTTTTAATGTAAAAGAAAATAATTTCCTTCTACTGTGACACTAGTTATGCGAATTTGATCTTAAAAACTTATGAATAATAGAGAAAATTTTGATCTTGAAAACTTATGAACAATAGTAAAACCTTAAACTAATGCACACAAAACTTTTTACTCCATAATGCATGTACTCTTCGAGATATAGCTACAATGGTTAATCGGATTTATAACCTCATCAGAACAGGGTCAAAACTGATCGATTAGTGTTTCTAGATAATTTTGCCTTACGAATCACTAATTAATTAGGACCACTTTTTCGGAGTTTGAACTTCACTATAATATCATTTCACTCTTCATTCTATTTGATATATTTTTTAAAGAAAAGACAAAAGGAAGATTTTGATTAACAAGAAACAAAAAAAATCTTGAAACAATATCTATAAGAAAAAAAACAAATCATCATTATGTTAGTTGTTAGTGTTATTTATTTGTCTGTACTTGCCGGTTGCGACTACGAGCTATTGATGCAATAATATTTTTTAGGTTGTTGTTCGTGTTGTAGTTGGAGTCACAATATTTTAATTGCACCTTTGATTTTCATGAAAATTCCAAAATTTGATATTTGTTTCAGTGCCACAATCTCTTATAACAAACGCAATAAAATATATAATATTTATAATTTTACATAAATATCTATATAATTTAATATTTACATAAAACCATATAATATTTGCTAAAAAATATGTATTAGGTTTCCATATTTAGTGAAGCAGCAGGTAAGTTTTAATATTTACCAAAATATCCCTTATAATTTGGTATTTACAAAAGTACCTCAAAATTTTCAATATTTACTTATATATCCAAGATATTATAATATCTACTAAAATACTACATATCTTTCAGTAATTTTAGAAGTATCACGTGCCTTCCAATATTTACAAAACTAATTTATATATGTTGTTATATACCAATTTTCCCTGAGCTTTTGGTATTTATGGTAATATCCCAATTATTTTAGCATTGGCTAAAGATACCATGTATCATTTGATATTTACAAAAAAATATTTTTTGATATATTGAATAATACCATAAAATAGCAATTTTTAAAAAATAATTTCAAAATCTAACAACTTAAAATTAAAATTCCAAAAATAAAATAAATAATTATGTGAAAATTTATCTACTCTAAAAAAATTATATATAAACTTAAAATATTATATTTGAGTTCCTTTTTCTAATTTAAAGTTTAATTTTTTCTATTAACAAAAAGTTTTAATGTATTTTAGTTTTAAATTTGTGATATTATTAAAATTTTAAATTAACGATGTTAATTTTGGAACAAAAATTTAAAATAATAGCATTTGATATTTGGAAAAAATCTTAATCGCTATTGTGGAAACAAGATTAACAAGTAATACAATGTTCTTATTATCCATTGGAACAAATTGAATTAAAATCTAATTTTTAATTTTGAAAATTTATCCACATATAATCAGATGGATTAGCTGACGATTTACAAATTACAATCACCAACCACGTTTATAAGTTTGTAAGATCATTAAATTTTTGTTTATGGTAAGAAATTTATCAGAACCATCAAATTTATATTTTACTTAATAAAAATATTTTAATAAATTTTACATATATTTTGAATATTAAATTAAAAAAAAATCTTATGATTATAACTAGTATTTTTATTGGACATGTAGCATATATAATGGATGGTGGAGAGTGTAGGTGTAAAGTGAAAAGAGTATATAAGATATAAATGAATAGTACGTAACATATCTTGCCACTACCACTAATCTATTGCTGTTTCATGGCCCAACGTTCATAATCAGTAAGCCAACTGTCAATTATCAACTGCATGCAAGCTAAGAGTGTCCAAAAGCAGGTTTACACTATACGACAAAAACCTTTCTTTAAATTATATTATTTTTTCTTGTCTTTTTGATTTTTGGATTCGATCTCATGTTTCGACTTAAAACCACAAAAGTAAAATAATTTTGTTTGTTCTCATACAAATGTCAAAAAAAGTCACATCATTTCTAACTCCAATGTTGTATTAAATTGGATTAGTTTCTTATAGGCCGAAGAATAAACTAAAGAGAGAGTGTTATTACTATATACACAAACTGTAGACAGAATTACACCAATTTTCCGAATACAAGAAAAATTATTTCCTTTTCCTTTTTATATTGGTGATAAATTGTGTTTCTGCTATGATTTTAAATTAAGATAAATAGTTTAAAATATCATAAAAGCTTTATATAAAAATATCACTAATAGATTTATTTTTTCAAAATCTTCTAAAAATATAAGAAATACTAAAAATAATTTAAAATATTTATAATTAAAATATTTGAGTTTTAGTTTAATAGTTTTTTAAAATTGAACGCATAGATTTTAAGATTTAAGATTTAGTTTTTAGGGTTTAAAATTTAATTTTAATTTTATGATATTTTTGGAAAAATATAAATATTAAAATAATTTTGAAAAATATTCTAAAATAACATTTTTAAAAAATTTATTCTAAATTTAATATTCTAAAATTAAAATTCCAAAAATAACACAAATAATTATGTGGAAATATTTATTTACTATAAATAAATTATACATAAATTTAAAACATTATATTTAAGTTTTTTTCTAATTTAAAATTTAATTCTTTCTACTAACAAGAAATTTTAATGGTTTTTAGTTTTAAATTTTTACTATTATTGGATATTTAATCTAATGATACCAATTTTGAAACAAAAATTTATAAATGTGCTAGTTTGGATAACTCATATTTTTGGAATAAAAAAACATTTTGTGGTATTTTTGAGAATTTCCATATCACTAAAAATTCATCTGCTTTATATTTAAAATATCAAGAAATATGATATATATATATATATATCATATTTCCATACCATACCCTTATAACTACTACAATGGCTGCCTCAAAAGAGTATATCTTCATCTTAAATGGCCTTGAACCCTAGAGAGAAATAAAACAAACAACAAAGAACATATTGTTTTCTGGACGAACCAAAAGAGAATGGATTTGTCGGATTTTGAAAACAGTGATGCTGGAGAATCAGGTTGGACAATGTACTTTGACAATTCTTCTTCTGTTTCAATGCATCATTTCGATTGTAATTACAACGGAAAAGCAAAACAAGAACATGATGAAGATTCTTCAATGGTGTCGGATGCATCTTCTGCGCCTCCATATTACTCCGAAGAGACCATCTCTCAAGATCTTCTCCAACACAACAAGCAGTATATGTGCAAGAGCAAGATCAAGATCAAGAACGAGAAGAAGGTTCATGAAGAACAAGAATATAATGGGAGATTTAACTCTTGCCTTGATGACACAGCTACTTCATCGGTATAGTTTTACAAATTTCTCTTCATTCTTCAAAAACAAAATATATTCATTCTTTGGCCAAATGTGTTGATTATTATATGCTTAATTTACTATATTAAAAAAAACCGAGCTTCTGCATATTTCATAGTTTTACTAATTTTTTTTCATATTTTGTTTCAACTACATATATTCATTTAGTTCAACAAATTGATGATTTCCACATATTATTTTCTTCCTTCATATTCATAATTTAAACTTATGTCTTAACGACCATAAATTAAACCTTTTTTACCATTGTGGCACTACTAAACATTTAATTTGTATGACAAAAAAAAGATTTAAAGTTTTTGTTTCTGTGGCAGGGAAAATTTAACTTGGGTTTCCTACAACAAGCTTTCCCGATTGAGAAATTAGCATTGGATCATAAAGGTTATGATGTGTCCATTTTTATATTTCAATGATCATTATTTTATAACCATAATACATAAAATCTCAAACATGGGTCAATATATCATGTATAAAATATAAATTTATGTATGTAAAAAAATGAATTCTTAGCTTGATAATATGTGTATTTGCAGGTGGCAGAAATCAGAGAAAGAGAAGAGGACAAAAATGATATGAAAATATTTATTATTTTGGGTCATCTCTTCCTTTAATGTGTTAGCTATTATTGTACATTGTCTTAAAGAAAACCATGTGGGTTTTTTCTTATTTCTTGATATTGCATACAATGCTTCTTCTTTTTTCCTTTCTTGATTTACATACTATCAAGTTGCAAAAGTTTCATCAACCAAAAAAATTTGTATTAATGTTTGGAACAATAAATTGTTGAATGCAACAATTCTTCTAAAATCTTATTTTTTAGATCAAAAGGAATGGAGAATAAAACAAATCTCAAGACGAGTGGATTAATTTGGATTAATTAAACTTTAAGGTTATTTAAGAGGAAGAAAAATAAGTATGAATTAAAATGATAAATAAATAAATATTAGATAATTTGCTAACGTTTGCGTAGATATAGTATATTATAAAGTTCGGTAATTATAAAATTTGACCGAGGTGTTGTATGTATTATACTATATGTTTATTATATAAAATAATTTATTTCTATTTTAAACTACCAATATTATATTTTTAAATTTATAATATGATGTATTTCAAAATTATATATCCATTAAAAATTTTATTTAGATTTTGATTAAATATAATTTTTTAAATATCAGTATGTCAATGCGTAAATAAATCATCGATTATATGTATTTAAAACTACCAAAAATATATTTTTAATAATGAAAGTTAAAAATTTTAACATGAATAAAATTTAGAATGATTAAATTATCTTCTAAACATTAATAGAGAACTGAGTTTTTTAAAAATGATTACATGACATTAGAAAAAATGACATAATTAAAAAAATTATGACATGGTGATTAATGACATATCAATTTGAAATAAAAAAATTAAATGGATAGTTATAAAAGTAAAACGAAGCATAATGTATATTGATTGAACATGTAAATAAAGAGCTACCATCCATAATATATTATTTGAGAAATATTTTAAAAAAATAATTTCAACATAACGTGTTATTAATAAAAATATCATGATAACGTGTCATCACCAGAGTGAGTTTTAAATAAATATAAATAGTTTTAAATTACTAGATTAATTACGTATATATACAATTGTCATTAATTTGGTTAAAAATGAATATATTTTAGGACAATTGTATAAAATAACAATATTTTAAGTTTTTTTTCCAAATGTAACACTAATCATTTATATTTCCAAAAATATCATAACTTTAATACTAAAATAATTAAAAATCTTTTCGTAATAAAAAAAATTAAAATGTTAAATTGGAAAAAGTGAGCTTAAACATTATATTTTAATTTTATATATAATTTATTTAAGATAAATCATTATTTTTATATAATAATTTGTGTTATTTGTAGAATTTTATTTTTAATATAATTTAGAAGATAAACTTAAAATAATGATATTTTTGGATTATTCTATATTTTATTAAACTAATTAAAAATAATATTAAATTAGTAAACAAAAATTATTTTTCTTTTATTAATCTACATATATAAAAATTAATATTAAAAAAAAAAAAAAAAATAAGAATAAAAATTATATAAATATCTAAGGGCAAATGTCTAAATTTTAAATTTTAAATTAAATATCTTAGTAAATACCTTTCTAAGTTTTTGTTCTAAAAATAGCATCATTAGTTTAAATTTCCAATAATAGCATAAATTTAAGATTAAAATGCATTAAAACTATATTTTAATAGAAAAAAATTAAACCCTAAATTGGAAATAATAAACATAAATACAATACTTTAAGTTTATGTATAATTTATTTAGAATAAATAAGTATTTTCACATAAGTATTTGTGCTATTTTTGGAAATTTAATTTTATGATGCTAGATTTAGAAAAAAAAATTTAAAAGATATTATTTTAGGGTATTACTCAATATTATCTAATTTATATTTATTAATAAATTATATTATATAATTTATAAATATTTTTATATGTATCGCGTGAATATAAATCTAGTTTTTTATTATTTTCAAGATTATTTTCAAGGTTAAGTTTTCTACTATCGTTTCTTGTACATTCCTATACAGCTGGTCATGGGTCCTTTTCATTATTGTACACCTTTCAGTGTATTAGTGGTCACATTTTTTAAAACAATTTATATAAATATATAGTATGTTATTTTATTTATGGATTTTTCTCCCAATAACATTCATTCAGATCTGAATGGTACCACATCAAAAATATTATTAAAAGTGATTAGGCTATATGTCATGGTCATTTATGGAATTATTTTAAGGGAAATTCTTAAAAATACAACAAAATAATATTTATTCTATAAGAAATTTCCAAAAAAAATTAGCATTATATGTTTTAAAAAATATCAAAAATTAAAATTAAATTTTGAATTCTCAAAACTTAACATTAACATTAAATATTAAATCCCAAATCTTAAAAAAACTAACCACTTATATTATAAATGCTTCAAAATTATTTTTTATGTTTGTAAAATTTTAGGAAATTACTTTTTTATTGTTTTTGAGAAAAAAATAGTGGTAGCATTTTTAAAAAAAATTATTAAATCATATTGTAGGTATTTCTCTACTTCTTTTAAAACATGTACTTTCCATCTGTCATTTTTAAAAGCAGAAACTAAATGAAATAAAAAAAATCATTTTAAACAAGACTCGACTTGGACCCAATAATAATAAAATAAACTATGTAGTCCGTTGAAAAACAACAATTAGTTGATTAAATGTAACTTTCCTTTATGTGAATTGAATTACTTTTGAGGAAGCACTTTGTATCATTTGGACGATTTACCATTCAAAACTGAAGATTTGCATGTTAACATTCCTTATCTATTGGAACTCGGCATTAACCCTAGTGTTAGAATGAGCCAAGTTTAAGTTTTGCTTCAATCAATGTGGTTATCAATTTGCTAGTTGGTTCCACTTAACTGTTTTATACCAAAAATGATGTATAGATATTCATATGGAAATCTTCCAGTTTTCTTGTATTTATTTGTATCTTTAAAATTTCCACGAAAAATGTGAATTTTTTAGATTAATCATAAACCTAATAATCAGCTTATGGTGATTTGTAGTCTTAGATAAACTAGATATTTTAGAATGCTATGTTTTATGTAACAATTATATTTGTTATAAAAATAAAAATAGATTTATTTAAATAATAACTAAAATATTAGGATAAATTGGTAAATAACATTCTTGAATATTATCTAAGATAATAAAAATTTACAAGTGTTGGTTGTAAATAACAAATGTGATGGTCTATTGGCTATATAACCTGTTTTACCTCTCAAAGTTTAGGTAGGAGAGTTTTGCTTGAATCAATATTTATATTTGAATGATCATCGAGTTAATATTATTTTCTAAGAACATGAATGTTTTGTTCATGAAAATTTATTTCTTGTTTGAATCCCAATATCCAAACATGTGTTAATGACGCATAAGCTTAAAAAAAACATGAACATCATATGTTATATCAAGTCATGTAGCAAACATAAACTCATTCTTAAATCTTGCAAGACAATTTCTACTGCATAATAATTATATAAGCTTAGAACTAATGAATCGAAAATCTGCAATAATATCAAGTGTATATTTTCATTGAGACAACATAATACTCCATGATGAACAACTTTGAAGATAATCCTTAAAAATTGTCACGTCAACTGTATCAAATCCATAAACAATGAGATCATCAATATATGCTAACAATTAAGTTGAAGATTCACTTTGAGATTGATGAAATAATAAATAGTTTGAATTGACAACTTCATGAACTAACACCTAAGAGTGTGAAGTGAAACCTGGAGAGAGTTTCAAAAACATCTCTTCATCTAAGGCACTATGGAGAAGTGCATTGTGCACATCTATATAATGTAGTTCCCAATTTTAAGCAACAACAACTTTTAAAAATGCTCGACCATGAAAATTTTAGCTACTACAAATGTCTCATGATAATTAACACCTTCAGCATGTTGAATTCCCAATACAATCAACCCAGCTTTATACCGCTCAATCAATCTATTATCATTGTACTTGATTGTAAACACCCATCTATAGCCAATTGTATGTTTACCTTTTGAAAACAATTCAAAGGACCAAGTATGATTCTCTTATAATGCATCAATCTCACTACTCATCGTATTACGCCAAAATCCATGTTAACTGCTTCAGGAAAAGTATGTTGCCCAAATTTTGTATTGTAATAGTACTCAAAGATGCACGATGCGCATTAAAAATTTGAACATAAAAGACAAATTGTTCAATAAAAAATTTCTAAAGGATGCAAAAGTGATAGTATGAAACATAAATTCTCGAATCTTAACCTATTTTCGTTTCTCACGAAAACCACGACAATAAATTTTTTGCTTATAGCGCAACCGCTTCCAATGGTGCTTGTGACAACACTTCTGCAAAAACAATTATGTCTATTCTTGTCTCTATTTCATTCATATGTATATTTGGTATAATACCAATAATTTTTTTCTACATGCTTTTTATTAAAAAAAAATAATACAACACTAGTCGATGTTCCTGTCACACAAGTTTCTGCCTCTATCTCAATGACAAGTGTTTCTGCAACACTAGTTTGTTCCTATCACAAACGTTTTTGTTTCTCATGCTATTACGGATAGATTTTGCATAAAACCTAATAACCAATTATTATATCAACAATTTCTAAGAAATTAAGTACTTCAATGAGATGCACAAAACTTATTTTCAACAAACATCACATCATGAAACAAAAAAATAAAATGCGTATCAAGATCATATAGTGTCCAATCTTTTTTTCGAAATGAATAACCAATGAAAATACAACGTCTTGTTCAAATGGATAAGCTCGCAAACATGTAAACTCATTATCATTATCACTACAAACACATTGTACTTTCTGAATGAGTTTTCGTGTAAATATAACAAAGAAATCATGAGTAATGCATTTCACATGTGCTTTGTCACACAAGTAAACCCAAACAACAACAATCGTACGCAATCGTATGAAAGTATGATGAACCCAAAAAATTCTAAATTTTGTATGGATCTCACAGATTAACATAAATCATCAAAAATAACATTTTTATTCAAACTCAAGAAAATTAATTGCAACATTGTTTAGCACAATAAAAATATTACAATTCAAAAACTCCATATGACAAGCTTATCAACTACTAAAACTCCAACATTATTTGAATTCACTATCTGCAAGGCGCACACACGTTGTGTATCGTGAAGAAAGTACAATCGTTCATGCAACACTCTAATTCCAATTATTGTCTATAAACCACGTTACAGTGCAACACAAGATTTTATGTTAAAGAACACATTAAATTTCATGAACTAGTTGTGACACAAAAATCAAATTGCACTCCAATTTTTGGCATAAACGAAACACAAACTATATCAAAACCTAATATCAAAATCATTTTTCCTTCTTGATATGAAACAACAGATTTTCCATTAGGAAACCAAAGCGACATTAAGCCACATGCCACATATTATCAAACAAATCAAGTTTTCCAAATATATGATTTGTTGCACCACTATTAAAGATCCAACATACTTGTAATTTTTACAATTTAGATAAGAAGTTACATCATCGTCCAAAAATCTAACCAAACTCTCTCACTATACTAGTTTCAGTCCTATGTGAACTAGAAGTCCTATGTGAACTAGAAGTCCTATGTGAGCTAGAAGTCCTATGTCCCAGAGTTGTAAAACATTATATTTGGATTCATTTTATTCAATTTATAGTCTAATGTTGTTTGTTTTTTTATTAAAAATAATTTTTAATATATTTTAAACTTAAATTTGCTATTATGAAAAATATGAACAAATGATGCTACTTTTACAATAAAAGTTTTTAAAAGTTGTATCTTAGAGAATTGCTTTTATTTCTCTTTCCATATTTTCTTTCTATAACATAAAATATAGAATATAATTTAACACATTACTTAAATTCTCTATACATTAGAAAAGAAGCTAGTTTTGAAAAAAATGCTTACATCTCATTAAAAAAGATGATATAACCAAAACAATTATGATATGATGTTTAGTTAAATGTGACATGATAATTTTAAATATAAAATTATTTCCAAAAATAAATTAAATTATATATATTAAATTACAAGTGAGTTCACAAAAAAATTATTTACATATCACTACAAAAAATATCATGACTAAAAAAATATTATAACATGATGTAACATGTCAATTTCAAATATAAATTTGATTTAAAACAAATAAAATCATTGACAAAACTAAATAAATGGATTGATAGACATGATTAAAACTAATAACACTTATTATGGCTATTCAACACTGGACATCACAATTTCAAGGTATTGTTTTCAAGTATCAATCCAGAAGGGGAAATCAAGCTGCGGATACACTTGCTTCTTCATCAATATCCTCGGAAGTTGATTGGAAACTTTTTAATATTTGTCCTTATTTCCTACATAACATTGTAAACAATGATATTTCTCACGATTAATAAAATTACTGTTGGCAAAAAAAAACTAATAACACTTATTGAATCGATTCAATTTAACATATAAGTTATTTATATTTATATAATGTTTTTTAACCGAGTTATATCTAATTTTTTTGTTCAACTTATAAATTAAACTCTTGATAAGATTAAAACAGAATCTACCAAACCGAATGAGTTAACCAAACTAAATATGATAGTATTGATATATTTTCTTCTAACACCACGAATAACATGTTATACTCTCACAAATGTTTTAATATCATCAATATCTCTGATTGTCCAACCATATTTTGAAATTAAACATTGATAATATTATTATGTCACTAAGGAATACACATTATAGAAGTGATTTATATAATGACACAAGATTGTAAAGTACTGAATTAGCTAATCATGTCATACATGCTAGGATTACAACGAGAAATGATAATTTAGTTGGTGAAAATGTCTTAATCCCTAGATGTTTGTGTTTTTGCCCAAATCTAATTTTTTTCCAGAATGCGTAGTAAACAATTTCTTATAACTCTAATTTTTGCAATGGCCATAAATGAGAATCAAGGAAAAATGTTAAAAATTTGGTTAGGTTTTACTTATACCGGTATTTACTCATTGTAAGTTATAGTTGATAAATCTGAAGTTAAATTTAGGGATAAATTGAAAGCTTTTTTCATTAAAAAGGTAAAAAACTTCAAAAAACTTTTATGTAGAAAAGAAGTTTTTTCAACATATCGAATTGTTTTCTTTCTCCGGTATATTTTTAGAGTTGTTTATCCATGGTTTCATTTAGTTTATGCATTTAGAATTGTTTTAATTAATTAATTTGGTTTGATAAGTTATGATGAATAATTTCTATTTTGTCAATCATGGTTATTATTTTTACATGTCTATTGAGTTGTTCATGTTTTAATCAAAATCCAATTATCTAATTTTTGATTTAAAAATTAATATTTAAAACTAAAACTTAATTATACAAAAAAATATAGCCAAAATAGATGCAAAATTAGTGATTAAAATATATTATATATAAATCTATAATTTTTAATATATAAAGGTACCAAAATATAGTTTAATTATAATCTAATCCTAAAATAAAAACATAAATATATTATAAATTAAAAAAATGTAATTTATATATATATATAAAATTATTTTAAAGAATAAATACGTAATATAATATAATATAAATAATATTTTAAACAAATATAACAATAATCCAAATATATAACATCTTATATCCATACAACCAAATTATCTAGAGTTATAATATTGAAAAATGTTTCCTTTCTAATAATACGTAAATATTATATTGTGCGTAGTGAGGAAGAATCATGGTCCAAGGAAGAACCATGGTCCAAGGAAAAATCATGGTCCATGATTCTCCTTCAACGAAAAACCGTCACACCAAAGATGCATACTAACACACAGACGTGTCGCGGTCTTACTCATTCTTAAAATCCAATGGTGATCATGAGTTCGACCATAGAGTAGTCGCTCTCACATAGTATCAATAGCTTCGGGCATTGACTGTTAGATTCTTGACACGTGGCGTAATCGTCTCACCCGTTTAGCACCGGCCACACAGCGTGGCATTCCTCACCTAATATTATTTTATTATTTTATTATTTTATTTGCATGTTTATTTGAGATATGAACTGGAACGCGAACACTTCGCGGGGTTGTAATTGCAAAGCAATTGTGTGTCATTTTTAAATAAGTCTTTCCTCTCTGCAAATTCTTAGGGTTTCTTCTGAATTCTTCTCGTTCTTTTGCGCAATCGAATTCTCTCAAGTCAAAGCAAAGTTTTGGCGTTTCTCTTCCTGTAAGTAGGCATGGCTATAATCTCTTCGATTTGATTGTTAAATTGTTTTACTTCCTATTGTTTCAGTAATTTCTTGGAGGAATCGGATCGTCATTGGCTTTGATTTCGCTCGTTTTCTTGTTGATTGCGTTATTCTTGGGAAGCAAAATCGTTTTTTTGTTCTGGCTTCAGTCGTATTAATACTGTTTTGGATTTACTACTTTGAAGTTTAGGCCATGGAATGGAATTGCGGGTCGTAATAATGTTTCATAACAGTAAATGTGGTTTTCAACTGGGAAAGGAAGAAAATGTAGTATTATCATCTACTGTGTTGTTAAATTGAAATTGATTAATTGAGATTGAATCTTACTGCATTGTGATACCAACCTATCTTCCCCTGCTAATTTAGAGACTGAGTAAGATTGTATTCTCCCTTTTAAATTCCTCCTATTTGGGGTCATGTAATGCAATCAAGAAAGTGGAGATTATTGTTTAATCCTGTACTAACTATTTTATAACATCCTTCATGCTATTATGAGTTTTAAGTTTTAGCAAAGATAACGACGCAGTTCTAAGATGAGTTCGTTATAGCTCGTAGCGTAAGAGGTAATCCAATTGTCTAACAGTCTCTTCCCAGTTGACTTTGCCATCTGCTTTTGATGCCCTTAGATAGCTCTTTAGGCAACCAAGATGTTTTGAGATTTGGATTGCAGAACTTTTTTTTTTTGCATCTTAAGATATTATGAGCTCTAAACTTCTTATATCTGAAATTTTCCGTGATTTCATCCTTACAGTTCTTTTGCGGATCTAAGATCCTCCTATATTGTTTGGCTGGAAATCTTCCCAGTTTCCTTCGGCTTAATACACTTATCAAGTTCTTCCATGTCTGCAAGGTTTAAGTAGGAGGTTGAACTGAGAGTGAGATGGAGATATCAGCTCTTCTTACATCTGCTGGAATCAATATTTCGATATGCATAGTCCTTCTGTCACTTTATTCCATACTTAGGAAACAGCCATCCAATTACTGTGTCTATTTTGGCCGAAGGCTTGTTTGTGGAGGGGCTAGACGTTATGATCCTTTCTGGTATGAGAGGTTTGTGCCCTCTCCAAGTTGGCTGGTGAAAGCATGGGAAACTAGTGAAGATGAGTTATTAGCTGCTGCTGGTCTTGATGCTGTGGTTTTCCTAAGGATGGTCATTTTTAGGTTACTGAAAACTCTCCCAAATGCTTTGTATTTGTTTTTCTTCTTAGTATTATTCTACAGTTTCCTTTTTCGTTAGTATTTTTCTTATGTTTTGTTCAACATAACCCTCACAATTGGTTTTACTATGTGTTTTTATTCTCCTGCAGTATTCGTATTTTCTTTATTACTGCTGTTGTCTGCATTGCCTTTGTGCTGCCGGTTAATTATTATGGGCAACCAATGGTGCATAAGGAAATCCATTTGGAGTCATCCGAAGTGTTCACAATCCAAAATCTTAAAGAAGGCTCAAAATGGTAAATATGATATATCTTTATAACATGTGTAGCTTTTATTTCTACCTATTTATCTGTGAAGGTTTTGAAGATAGTTCAACAATATTCTATACAAAGAATGTAAAGTGATTATTTTTTAACTTTTATTACTCTCAGGCTGTGGGTTCATTGTCTTGCACTGTACATTATAACCTCAGCAGCATGTCTTCTTCTGTACTTTGTGAGGACCTTGTGCCTCAGTTTATCTCATGCATACTTAGTTTCTTACTTTCCTCCTTTTCATCTTCTTTTCAGTTTACTTTTCCTCCCTTAGACATTTTTTATTGTAGGAGTATAGGACCATAGCCAAAATGAGGCTTGGACATATTACTGGATCTGCCTCAAAGCCAAGTCAATTTACCGTTCTTATCCGTGCTATTCCATGGACTCCTGAGCAATCTTACAGCGACACACTGAGCAAATACTTCACAAACTATTATTCATCAAGCTACTTGTCCCACCAAATGGTTTACCATAATGGCATAATTCAGAGACTGCTGGTATGCATTCTCATGGGACCAGTCGGTGGTCTTTTTTTTGCTGTGTCGGCTTTAAGATATTATTCAGTCTGCTTCCTCTTGGTTTACCTTTTAGATTTGAACTTCACGTAGAATTTAAGAAGCTCTTATTGCTCTTTGTGAAAATGATTTGAAAATTTTACCTGCTTTATGTGTTTCTTCTTTCGGTAGTCATTTTGGTTGATAGCTTCCATAGTTGGTGCAAAACTTCATGGTTTTAAAGTATATTTTTCTGCTTGAATGTTATAAAGGGTTGTTTGTTTGATGACTACATGCATAGATTGATGATAACACACGGAACAGTAAATATAATGATTAAATTTAGTTTGAGCTGAAACGGGATACCGTTTAGATGCATATTCTTGGAGTATAAAAGGATCTTCTAAGGCACTTTGTTTGCATCATGTCTTTACTGTCTTCATTCATAGCTCATGATTTCTGGTCTTGTGGTGTTGAATATTACTACATTAATTTCTTACTGGTTATCTGTCAGCATGTGGACTCACAGCAGTAGTTGAATGGCGTGTGCATGTGATCACATATTCGAGATTTAATGTTCTGTCTTGGAGAAAAAGTGTGATCTTAAAAATTGTCACATTTTCTGTCTCAGCGTGATGCAGAGAGGATGTGCCTGTCTATAAAACATGTTTCTCCTGAAATCAATTGTAAACCGAGTTTGACTCCATGCACCTTTTGTGGAGGACCTACAGCCACAAATTCTTTTCATATCCTCTCTAGTGAGGGGGACAATGTAAAAGGAATGGAGCTTGGTGAGTTGACTGTGACTACGACAGAGCAAGTAAGAAATTCTTCTGACTTTCCCAGATTTTGGCAGATGGTGTGATTATCTGTTTTATGTGTTGTTTCTTCTCAGTCAACTGTTTCTGAAAGATATACCTTTTTAAACCTTTACTGGGATAAAATAGAATTGTGGAAGTGGCAGTTCGAGTGTCTGATACTGGAGAGACTGTGAAGCTTGGTTTACTCAGTTTAGTTCTAGTCCATGACTAATGATTGTAGTAGCACATACTACAATCTCTTTGATTAAGATTTTTTGCTAGAGCTGAACTAGCAATGCTTTCAAGTCAAAATATACAATGGTTCACTAACAGCAACACAATTTTTCTCCTCATTTACAGGAACGCCCAGCTGCTTTTGTGTTTTTCAAGGCACGCTACGATGCTCTTGTTGTTTCAGAGGTTCTACAATCATCGAATCCTATGTTATGGGTCACAGACTTAGCTCCAGAACCACACGATGTGTATTGGAAGAATCTCAACATACCTTATCGACAACTTTGGATACGAAAATTAGCAACTCTTGTTGGTGCAGTTGCCTTCATGTTTGTGTTTCTTATTCCAGTGACCTTCATTCAAGGGCTAACTCAACTAGAGCAGCTGTCTCACGCATTTCCATTTCTAAGGGGCATCTTAAAGAAGTGAGTACCCTACAGGTTCCTTACGTGTATATATATATACATATATATACATATATATATATATATATATATATATATATATGTTTCTATTCTTCTTGTACATGATATTAGAATTGGCATTAAAAACTTTGTGGAATTCCGGAGCAGAATAGAACACACGAGCATTCTCTATAGATTTACATCCAGGAAAAAGAATCTAAAAATATCTATGTACTTGATTTGTTTGATCATCTTTAAAGTTAATCAACCATTCAACCATTTTGCAGGAGGTTTATAAACCAGGTCATCACAGGGTATTTACCCAGTGTGATCTTGATTCTATTTTTTTATGCCGTTCCACCATTAATGATGTATTTTTCAACCTTGGAGGGATGTATTGCACGGAGTATAAGGAAGAAAAGTGCCTGCATCAAAGTCTTATATTTTACCATTTGGAATGTGTTCTTCGTGAATATTTTATCGGGGTCTGTTATCAGGCAATTGGATGTCTTTTCAAGTGTCAGAGACATACCTGCACAACTTGCAAGAGCAGTTCCGACTCAGGTATTATGCATATTCCATTTACGTTAACATATTTTTCTAACATATTTTTCAAGCTGCTACAGTCACTTGGACATTATGCTTGTAACGTTTTGCCAAGATCTTTCAGCTTTCAGATTGTCTATAGTGTTTATTAGCAAAGGGAACTTTGTACTTTTCCCTGTTTCATGATAACCCACATAACAGAGAATATTCAGGCCAAGAGATCGTTTCCAAGTCTCATTTTGGATTGAGCTTTTTAGTTGCTATAGCTTGAGCACCTTTTCATGTTCTTTATTAGGAAAAATGAAACTAAAGCATTGAATCTGAATATGGCTTCAACCATTGACATTTGCAGGCTGGCTTCTTTATGACTTATTGTTTCACATCTGGTTGGGCCAGTTTGGCTTGTGAAATAATGCAACCTATGGCTCTGATCTGGAATCTGGTAGCAGAAGTTTTTGTCAAGAACAAGGATGACTCATATGAAACACTTAGGTTCCCATACCATACCGAAATTCCTCGGCTGCTTTTGTTTGGGCTCCTGGGTTTCACCAATTCAGTCATAGCACCACTAATACTTCCGTTTTTGCTGATATACTTCTTCCTCGCATATCTCATATACAAAAATCAGGTAAGTCCACAATCCATACGCTCATTTTACCAGTTAAGCACTAAAGTCATCATAATGGACTTGTATTCAATTCGTGAAAGTTTGTCAAACAACGAGCTTAACAACTTGCAGAATATTAGCAATTGTTCTCTTGGTCATTTAACAGCTCTAAATTTTTGTTACTTTGTGGAACTTCATGGGGTGCTTTTTCTTTCATAACCGTTAGTTACTACATGTTTTCATATGTTGGAGTGATTGGTTCTGCAATGATAATAGTCATATGTAGTGAGGCATTTAGTCAGACAGCTTGATATGATTTTTTTGGAAAGACCCTCTAATCCCCCTTAACGGAGGCTGTTTCTGTTTGCAGATACTCAACGTGTATATTACAAAGTACGAAAGCGGTGGACAATACTGGCCTATTTTTCACAACACAACAATCTTTTCACTGATCTTGACACAGATTATAGCGTTGGGGTTTTTTGGATTAAAGCTATCAACAATTGCTTCTGGTTTCAGCATACCATTAATTCTTCTCACTCTGCTTTTTAGTGAGTATTGTCGGCAGAGGTTTGCACCCATTTTCCAAAAACATCCCGCTCAGGTAGGTTCTTGGATATTCCCACAGGTTTATGCCTCTTCTCGGTGTTCGATATATATGGGGTCTCTTTTTTCAGGTCCTCATAGATATGGATAGAGCAGATGAAATGTCAGGAAAGATGGAAGAGTTACATAAAAAACTGCATAGTGTATACTCGCAGATACCATTACCCCCGCAGAAATCATCGAGTAAGGCTGAAAGCAGTACTCCTTTCGCAAACCAGGAGTTACCGGATCCTGAAAATTTGAAACCAGGTTTGAATTCATACCATTGTTTCTATCACATGATTAAAAATAATGAGATTCACAATTTGTTTCTACATTTTTCTTAGAGGAAGGGGATGCCATAGCTAAAGAGTTATGGGGCTTTAATGGCAATGAATCTGTTAAAGAACATGATTTGAATTCGCATGCCAGTAATTCATCTAAGCATCTTACCCCAAAGATGATCCAACTCCACAAACAGAACTAGACGGTTTTCAGTAGCGACGTAATGATGTGAATTGCTTGTTCAGTCAGCTCCAATACAACATCAAAGTGGTTTAAGCAGAAGAATTTTTCAGAATCGAAAGAAGCGAAGAGTTTTGATTCATTGAAAGAAAGAAAGATGTAAAATTTCTTTTCATTTTCTTCAGTTGAAACTCTCTAGGAAACTAAATGAGGGAGAAAGCATTGAAGCATGTAATGTATAGTCTGTCTTCTTGCTTGTAGATAAAAAGGTGTACATTTTATAGTTACTACAAGAACAAAGTGAAAACGGTGCAAAATCTAAACTACTCAAATTTTTTTGCCAAGAAAATACATTTTTTCATAATCGAATTTTTTTGTAAGAGCAAAAAAGCCATATGTTTTTAACCCTTCCTCAGTTCCTCTTTAGTATTTTAGTTATCAACGAAAAATAATAATTAAAATAGTTAATGAAATTATAAAATTACTTAAATACTTAAATGTTTCCTATCAAATATTTGATCAACTTGCAAATTCTTAATACAATAGCTTTTTGTGAAGTAAAAAGATTTAAGATATTTAAATTTTATATCAATTCAAAACTACTGTTAAAAATTTTATACGTGCAATATATTTAATAATATTTTATATTTAGGTAAAAATATGTGAAATTTTGAATAACAACATAAATTTTGAATATTTAACTATACCATCATTGGTTTAAATTTTGAATAACAACATAAATTTAATATTAAATTATCTTAAAAAAATTATTAATTAAAAAAACATTAAAAAAAATCCAAATATAATATTATAATTTATTTAATATAAACAAATATTTTTATTTAATAAAATAATGTGTGATATTTGGAAATTTTAGTTTTAATAAATAAATCTATATATTGAATGTGGGCTTTTAACTTCATATTTTGTATTGAGACGTTAGAAAACGAAATCTTCTATTTCTCAATTCAAAAGTATGTTAATGGTTTGGGTTGATGCATTAGAAAACCTTAATACTTTTGGTTTATGATTTCAAATCCTGGGCGGGAAGTTTAAATATGTTTACGCGTTTACGCGTTTTCTGTGTATATATTTCACATTCGTCTTTGTTTTTCTCTTAATCCATCTTTCTTTTCTTCTGTAAACGAAAACCAAAGATGGCTCCTCGGCAGAAAAAAGTCGCGACGAAATCCGCTGTTTTCAAACAGAGGTTTCCTGGGTTTAAGAAGAAAGCCACAGAGCTCTCTATTCTCTGCGGCAATTCTGTCGGTTTCATCTGTTACGGTCCCGACAACAATGATCTTCATGTTTGGCCTGAGAACCCACAAGCTCTGCAACAGCTCTCCGCCAAGTTCAATGGACAGAGCGATCTTAACAAGAAGAAACACGCCTGCGATCTCAACGATTACCCAAATCTGAAGGATTTTTCGGCTGAAGAATTAAAGAGTCATCTCTCTATTCTCGAATCCCATTTAGCTGGAATCAAACGCAAAAAGCTGGAAATTTTGATCAAGGGTCCGTCTTCTTCTTCTTCTTCTTCTGCTTCTTCCGATCAGAGAGTTTCTTCACAAAACCACGCAACCACTTCCGATCGAAGAGAGTTGGAGACTAATTTGAATGATACGATGTCGAAAGATCATCTCGAGATTCCATATCAGAAGATAGGGTCAAAGAATGTTTCCGATTTCGATTTACAAACTTTGGTGGTTCCTGAAGATGCTGATCCTTGGGGTATGATGGAAGATTTAGGGTTTGGGGAGGAATATTATCCAACTCCGATAAATCATAATTTGCCTACTGAGGTTTGGGATCTTGATTTTGCTTTACCATTCTCTTCATACGACAATTCTTTTCTGACCAACACTTGCCAAACGCCGACCACAAATTACTGCAACAGTTTTCAAGGTTTCGATTATCAACCACTTGTATGATTTGAGGGTATAATCATCTCATACTTTAAGTGTTTAATCACCATTTTCTCGATCATCATTGTATCTAAATTCATAGCTTTAGCTGGTTTTTTTGTTGCAAAGAACTTTGATTCATTATCTTTTCTTTGTGTAATTGCGATTTTCTCATTGAGATTCATGTTAGCATTTTCCAAGTTTTATTAGACTCAGAAATTCATCAATGTTTCCCCCAACAGATAGACTCAAACATTTTGAAACTATATAATCTTTGTTTCAAGTAGATCATGTTTGGTAATGCTGTAGACATGTACAACCTATCTAAAACTTGTAGCATAGAAGTGCAGTATTCTCCTTGATAATCCTCCTTAAGATCTGATCAGACACACTCAAGACAATAATGCTTGTTGCTTTTTTTCTTTTCTCTTCGAAATCTCCTTCCGTTGCATCTTTATCTCCTTCATATGTTTCGTCTTGATGTGAGACTATTTTCTGTAATCCCAATCTGCTTCAGTGTTGCACTTAAACTTAGAATCTTTAAATGAGTTATAAGTGTTTCTTTCCATAAAATGTAATCTCGAGGGCCATCAAAAATCTTTACTTTTATCATTGTCGAAGACATGGTTCTTGGCCTAAAAGAACCTTACAGAACCACCAACAAAGAACCAAAGACTCTGATACTAGTTTTTTGAATCTTGATAGCAAAAAGGCTTCGAGTTTCCTTGAGCTTAGATCAACCACACCAAGGTATGAAATTGTTTTGATCAAAAGAGAAAGTGAAATGAAGAGCACACAACCAAAACATAGCACCTCACAAACAAAAAGTAATAGATAGAGTATATATAGTACGAAGATGAAGAAAGAAAGGAAGAAGAAAGGGAGCTCTTAACGAGCTCACATCTATTAACAAAGGTCGCTACGTCTCTTTCAGTATATACTAAAATCATAGAGAATTTTACAACAATACACAACTGACACACCAATAAACTCTTCACTAGCTAATGACTCACTCTCTAGTCTTCCTATAGATCTAAGAAAAAAACACTCACCCTGAACTTATGCTTTTAAAAACTTTTCTTTCAATCGAATCTCTCTATTCTTATCACAATGTTCTCTCTCTTTTCTACTTCCTTTGAAAACAATGAATCACATGTTATAGTGATGACTCCATCTTGTGCGTTTCAACCTAAATGCCAAAATACTTCCTTAATCACCAAAGTTGTCACCTTGATTTGTGTTTGCATTTAAGATATCATCACTCGCTTAGCTTTTGAAATTTTTTGCAGCCGTTTATTCGTATGGTCCCTAAAAACTTGACTTAGCTAGTACTTGGTGTTATACCAACCATCGGTGTTATAGCTAGTACATTGTGTGACTTACAAGTGAACCTTCTGAAAGGCTTTGTCGCCTGGAAACGCCGCCCACTTGACCTCCTCAGGCTTGGATAACCTATTGCAGCTTGGTAATCCATTCATTCTTATCAACCATGCTTTTAGCCTTGAGAACCAGTGCATATTGTGAGCTGCAACATAAGAGCTTTTGAGAAGTTGCTCATATAAAAGAGCCCAACAAAGATCAGTTAATTTTGATAATTCAGACATACCTTCAATTACACTCTAGTCTTATATGGAACCCGACATGTTATCTTAAATACAAGTACTCGCACTCTGCTCGAACAACCGGGTGCAAGAACAACGTATATATGAAAAGAACAACGTAAAGCTCATTAGGTCTAAGTGTAAAGTGGCAGAAACAAGAAAAAGAGATCGCACAATTGGACAGGAAGAAAGCTTGGATGTTAGTTTCTTATCAAGTAATTTCAAGAAAAGCTATCATACACCAGTTCAAAGCCTAATGACAGAAAAAAAAGACAAGAAGAAGAAGAAATCACACAATTGAACCAACAAAATATCTTAGCAGCAGCGGTAAAAGCATGCAATGCAAGAAAAAAGGATCAGTAGCAAATTGGATGTTCAAGTTGATTGGATAATGCAAGTTTTCTTATGTTGTAAATGATCAAAGGTTTTTCTTTGAAAACCTATTTTAAAAAGAATTGTATAAAATGTAGAAACAGATTTTCTTCTGCAAAAGCTAATGTCTTCTCTGATATCACAAAATCATACAACAAACCAGTAAAATTAATAATAATATAGTATCAACAATAATTGAAAATACTACTGAATTTTGGTGCATTCCATTGAACATCATCGAACGGATAAAGCACAACAAAACTTGAGAAACATTATATAATTTGGCATTTGGTAACAATAATGTACATCAAACTATTTCGAGATTTTGATCCAAAGAATTCATAAAATTTCTGACTAGAGCAAGCAAATACTAGTGTGATAAAATTTGAAGAAATCGTCGGAATTACAATTTTGTAGAAAAGAAAAATAATAATGAAAGCTATATTTGTTTTTGTAAACTAGGTTTTAATAAGGGTATTTTGTGTTTTTCATTTTGAAAAGTGGTAATACCAAAGCAGGTAGTTTTGAAAAATTCTCCCCTTAAAAAATTACATAGCATTTATTCAATTAATTTAGATATTTTCCACAATTTTGATAATATCTTGGTGTTTTATTTTATTTTTAAAATTGAAATTTAAATACATTTAAACTTGAATTTTTGATAGTTAAACTATGCTCCCTAAACAATTAAATAATATTTATTCAGTTAAATAATGTCCAAGACTAATTTTTAAAAAATTATGATAAAGAAAGAATTTAAAATAGCTTCAATTTTCACAAATAATAGTTAGGGAAAAAATAAATCTGAAATTTATGTAAACTAAATATAAAAATTTATATATGTGTTTCTGTATAAGTAAATATAAAAAATGAGTATAGTACATCTTAATATATATACACATTTTTTTTAGCTTTGATAAAAATATATTTAAGCTTTTATAAAGTTAAACTATTTAAACACTCAATATATTAAACTAGTTATTCATAAGTGTTTTGAATTAACAGCTGAGAAGTGTTTATTAGTAGTTTCAATTACTATCAAGTCTCTGTTTTATTTTTTTAGATAAATCTTATAATATTTTTGGTTATGGTTATGATTAACAAAATTGTGCTTTTGTATTGGTTAGGAATACCATACAAATTTTAGTAAAATATCAATGAATTGTATGGAAAAATATACTGTTTTAAATAGTTCTATAAATTACGAGATAAACATAATGCGATAATAAATTGTATTTTTTATGTTAGAGTTGTAAGAAGTAGAACATTTGTTGTGTCGAACAAATTTAATTAACTGCTGAATAATAATATTTAAGATATTTTTAGATAATATATTTTAGGTGTAATAATTTTAATATAATTATAATTCATAACAATAGATTTAATCTTTATCAAGTTAGCTCTTTTTTGGGTAAAATTGGTTGGTTATAAAAATATTAGGAATACATAAATTAGAATTCTAAAATCAACTCAGATGTTGACACATTCGTAAGATCTTGTAATAGTTATATTTTAATATATATATATATATATATAATTTTTATTTTTATAATAGTTTGGATTGACGATCTATTTCTCAACGAACTATCTCTATATAGCATCATATCTACATAAAATTTTAGTTTCTATCTAACGCTACATCATTTTAAAACTTTGAAATGGATTTCACACCAAAATATATAAAAATTATTTATTTTTTTTCTTCAAATATACATTTTGGAACCAAGCCAATTTTGGAGCTGCTTTGTGATAATGGAACTAACCAAGAAAACACATTAAGGCTACGAAGACCAATGCGCCAATTGCGGTACAATAAAGTTGTAATTCACTAGTTATTCTAGATGCTCGCCAAATTTGAAAAAAACTAGAGGTTATTTGTATTCCTCATAAGCCTCCGTCCACATCTTCATTCAGGATTCATTATTGGCCAAACCACCTAAGCACTAGGTCTAATGTGAGTAGGATCATTCAGCCATGTTTCATAATTGGAAAAACGAGCACCATGGAAATACATGCCACTCAACCAAATAGAGATGATAGAGAGTTGGCCGAAATGGGCACTAACTACATTTCAAGAGATTTTCTCCAAATAGCTGTTATGACTAAGTAGTAATATCACGTCCCTTAGCTATTGGCTTGAGAAATAACCGGGTTAGCCCATTCTTCGAAAAAAGTTTTTATGGGTCCTATCTACCAAAATTTTGACTTTTGATTCTGGCGAACGAATAATCATTGAATTTTTCTCTTTCCGGACAACACATACAAAGAAACTTGCCAACAGTCACTCAAGTAATTAGTGAACCGATGATAGATGCTTAGAGTTTTTTTTCTTTCTCTTTTATCTCCCATCTATTCATCTATTTTCTTTAGTTATTTATTTTATAAGTTAATGAGGATATATCCATTTTCTAGACTTCATAACAAGAAGTCAAATGAGTATGTGGTTTTTTCAATTCAAACATTTCTTTCACGAAGATACAATTCAAGATTCAAAAATATTAGGAAACCTTTTTCGTCCAATGATAAGTATATTCAGAAAACTAAGGAATAACAAATATGAAAATAAGGGCTTTCGTTCATAAAATTTGTGAAAAGTGTCGACTGATCCTTAGGAGAAAATTTCTTCACTTTTAAATAGGTTTTGTGTTTATTCACTTGTTTTCTCATATCTATATTTATAAAATATATATACAATAGAAAAAATAAATGATTCAATAATTTTACTCTGCTCTTGTTTGACAGCTGTTGATTTTGATTTCATTTTTTTCATTAACAATGTTGAGTTTATTGAACTATGCGGTAGGTGATAAAAGCAATATATATATATATATATATATATATATATATATATATATATATATTATGTGATAGTTTACAACTGTTGCTATTTAAAATGTTAAATGTATACTAGATTTTGACCCATGCCTTGCATGGAAAAATATATTTATAAATAATAATTAATTATTTATTTTGTTAATTTAAATTAGATATATATAATTTATCTCATATTTAAAATAATTTTTTAAAAGTTTTTAATATTAATTACGAAAATAAAATAGATAATAAAATCGGATTATACAAATATATTTATATTTTGTATAAATCGGATTTATATTTTGTCAATTAAACTAAACTTTTGTTTTATATTTTGTTTGACTAATTTTTCAAAATTTAGATTTTGTTTTATATTATATTTACATTTTATGACAGAATACATTGTATGTCAAAATATTAGAGATTTACATATAATATACTGTATAATGAAAATTTTCGTAAATATTCTAGTAAATTATGTCCTAAATAATATTTTTCTTAAATGCTCTAATAGTGTGACACATCAGCGTGGCACACTTGTAAATCACACGTCAACATAAGGTTAATTTGTTAAAATGATTTTCAATATATATATATATATATATAGATTTTAAACGGTTTGATATCGGCTCGCTTTTTTATTTCTATTGCTCCGCTCATTGGTGTGGTTATTTTGGTTATCAGTTCTGGTTAAAGGTTCATTAATTAGGTTTGGTTATCAATTTTGGTTTGGAATACCAATTGAATGCTAAACGTTGTCATTTGGTATCTCTCTCTCAATAAGCAAGCAAAAAGGAGTTGAAGTCGACTAAAAGTTCTAAAAAGTTGTTATAGATCGTTGAGGGGTTGTTAAGATGGCTGTTAGGAGTTGATTTTGGCCAGTAATGAGTTGGAAAGATAAATAAGTGAATTAATTTCTAGATTCATTTTTATATCAAGAAAAAACATTATGTTATGTTCGTAGAAATACAAACTAAGAGAGATTCCAGAGTTACATTTTGTAACCAAAACTCGATGATAGTAGATGGCAATGATAAAACACGATGAGACATAAGAGATTAGAGGAACTTCTGGAGTTTTGTTACTTTTTCTATTTTGATTGTTCTGATTTGAGTTTTTCTATAGTGAATCGAAGACGAATCGTTTCTATTTTACGAGTCATTATATATAGTGAAAGGTTCCTCTATTCTTTGTAAAATAATTAACCTGGCTAGGGTTTAGAAATGAGGTATCTGAATTGACTGAAGAAGATTTGAAAGATGCTAATGCAACTTGAAGATGTACAGGAACACATTTGGTGTGGTGACACAAAAAACATAGAAAAGGGTGAACTAGAGTTGGACAAGATGAGTTCAAATTCGGTTCTACTTTTGGAATTTTGTCCATCCTTAATAAATAGTCATGCTACTGACATTGCGTTAAATTTCACTGACAACAAAATATTAAGAGAGCTAACTACAAAAGATGTCCTTAAATAACATCTCCAATATCATAAAGAAATCTAATAAGGAAAAAAATCATTAAGGAACTAGAACTTTTTTGAAGTTTGGTCTTCAACATTGGTAATGAGCTTTGGAGCAGTAAGAGGATTAGCCAAGAGATCATTGTGCTTTTGGTATGGCGATTTTACAAATCTCGTTTCTTTCCAGAACTCTAGTGTAAGGTACTCCTATGTCTTGTGAAGGCAATCGAATGTTTCCTGCATTAACACATCAACAACATCAAACCCAATCAATCAATCAACGATAGTTGAAGAAATCAAAGATCTCATATCAATCAAATCAGTATTAGGAGCTATATTACACAATCAAATGAACAAATGCATCAAATCTAGAAGATAAAGTTTCTACCTTGACAAAGTTTCTGAGGGTTTTGGTAGATCCTCTAGATGAAGTGAAAACATCATCAATACAAGGTAATTGGAGAACCTTCTTAGGAATCCTATGATGAAGTGAAAACATCATCAATACATGTCTTATCTACTTCGAATGTCGTCTTTCCCATTTTCCTGTAACACCCTAACTAGCAGCCCCAATACCAACACCTCTTGGAGCTTGAACCATCTTTACAGTAACCAAACTATAATTTATAGTAACATTACAAGGTACAGTGTGTGGCTTCCCGATCTTGTTTCCCCGATAATCTCTTCTCACGGGAATCATAGAAAACTTTGCAAGAATTCAAAACATCAACCTCATATCAAGCACCAACCCATTGGTTAAATGACATAAGTCCAGCCTACTTTGTGAAAGTATATGCACTATATAAACCAAATTTTGTCCTTTTATTTGCAAATACCACGGACGTAATTTTCTTTACAAAATTTGGTTTAGCATAGTTTGATTTAGTTGAACCGGAAATGGTTTAACAGAAACGGATATGGTTTTGACAGAACCGGAAATGGTTTTAACAGAACCAGAAATGGTTTTAAAAGAACCGGAAATGGTTTTACCAGAACCGGAAAAAGATTCCATAAGAATATAAGATCGTCAGTTCAAACGGTTAATATTAAACCAATCGACATCGGAAATTCGTCGTCTTCTCCTTCAACTTGTTATTTGTTTCTCTCTCGCCTTTTGAGTTCCTGACTTCTTCATTCTACATTCATGTCTCTACCCAAATCTATCACATACTCAAAATCATCGCTTCTTCTATTTACGATTTCACAATTTCATCATTTCCAACTTTCCATATCATTATAGTACCTAAATCTCTCTTTTTCTTTGCGTGTCGTTTCGCAGTATCAATTTGCTGTAGGTTTCGATGGACCTTCTTCAATTGAGAGAGATAGGTTCTGTTACGCCTCAGAGAAGAAGGAAATGGCTGATTCTATTGGCGGTTTTCGGTGTTTCGGGGTATGGAGTTTACAGGGTTTACAATTCGCCATACATCGCGAGGAAGAGGAAGCGTCTCATGAAGCTATTCGAAGGAATTGCTTCCTTCGCCGAACTGGTTATCGATTCGGCGGAGACGATAAGTATTGTTTCCCGAGACTTGAAGGAGTTTTTGGAATCGGATTCCGACGAAATCCCCAACAGCTTGAAGCAGGTGGCAAAGATCACCAAATCGAAAGAGTTCACGGATTCTCTAGCTAGGGTTTCTGAGGCCGTGACGATTGGGATATTCCGTGGTTATAACATGGATCAGGAATCTAAAAACGTGCAAGTAGAATCAGGAATTAGGTCGAATTCAAGTGTAGTTGATAGAATTTTTTTCTCAGAGGCAGGAACTGGTTTCATTTCCGTTGTTGTTGGTAGCTTTGCGAAGAATCTGGTTCTTGGATTTTACTCTGATGAGATTGAAAATAGTATCAAAGCAACAACAACAACAAAACCTAGATGGATGGATTTGCTCTGTGATGATAAGTGCAGAGAGCTTTTAGCAGATTGTATTGAGAGATTCACTAGCTCAGCGGTATCAGTGTACATCGAGAAAACGGTTGGGATCAACACTTATGATCAGATATTCTCTGGTTTGACAAATCCGAAACATCGAGATAGGGCTCGAGATGTTCTTGTTTCAGTATGTAATGGAGCTCTTGAGACATTCATGAGAACATCTCACTCGGTCTTCACCTCATCAACCGAGAGGAACCCTTCCCCAAATAGAAAAGATTCAGTAAACGGATGGGCAGAGGCACTTACGACTACATTAGCAGTGCCAAGCAATAGGAAGTTCATGTTTGATGTTACGGGAAGAGTAACACTCGAGACGATGAGATCAATAGTCGAATTTGTAATCTTGAAGACATCACAAAGCTTTAAAAGGAGTTTAGATGTGATTCATGAAGAAGTTACAGAGAGAGGACGTCAAGTGGTTGGATTCGTAGGTGCCAAAGCTTCTGTGATAATGACATTTTGCCTGGCGGTTTACCTTCACGTCATAAACCGCTGTCTTCGAGGTTCACCACTTTGCTTGAACCAGCATCTCTAATCATCGGATGGATCTTTTAACTCGATAGAGGTTGTTATTTGTTGGAGACATGAGATCTTCAGCTTCTACCTTATATTCGTTATTAGTTCGTAGCTGAATAATGTAGATTTTTGGCTGTCCACGTATTGGATTGATGAAGAAGATTCTTGAGAAATATGTCTGAATTTGTATCTCAACTCTAGTCCTAGTTTCTCTACTTTCAAATCTCATGTAGTACTTAACGGTCGTTTTGTGCTAATTGTTTAGCAATAAATATCTTTTTCAAGTCTTTGATGTAACTTTTAAATACAAGTACATGATATGTTCTCATATAAAATTAATATCAATGGACATTATGTCGGCTGCACTTTTGGTTAAAATTTATACTATTCTATTTCAGTATAGAATAATTCTTGATTACTAAGCTCCCTCAACAATTGAGGTGAGGGCCAACAAGATGCGTGAGTTCGGAGTTTCGGTCAATTCATATACAAACTTTGTTCCGTGGTTACGATTCGATTACGAACTTTGTACATGTGCTATTTCATTCATAAATTTATTGGTCTGAGTCATGACATACATTAACTTGATTAATTCGTATTAATCATACATTAGAGGTAAACGACGTTTAATCCACCGTTAATCGAAACTGATTGGGATGACACGTCAACTACGACGTGTAAAGGGGAGTTTTGTCTGGTTTACAAATACAATATTGGCAAATCTTCATAAATGGAAATGAGATCTGATTTACCTCAACACCTATCAATTTTATTTACTATTTTCATTATAAAATTTCTTCACAGCGAATCTTGAATAAAAGTGTTATTTAAAATCTAAAGTAATTTGTGGTGATTTATCTTTCTTCCGGTAATGGCTTTTCTTTGCCTCGTTATTTTAAAATTTGATTTGGCCTACCAATATCCATTAGAATATCTATTTACTTGTGTTATTTGACTTCGTGTTCATTGCCTCTCCCTTGTGATGTGGCACACGTTTTCATATATCATTCTTGTTTTAATTATTTTTTTTTACACAATAATTTCTTTTATTTTTACTTTTTAAAGATGATGCGCAAGTCTGTCAACCAGCCCCGCCTTACCCGTCGTGTTTTGTTTGTTTTGTTTCACTTCAAAGCCTTTGTTCTACCTTTTTTATATATATTCATGTGTGCATTATGATCTTTCTTTTCTGATTAACATGCCATTTGTTGCTATGTTTGTTAAAATTAAACCCTAACAAAATCGCATAAAAACCACAAAATCGAACAAAATCGCATCGCAAAAAAACACCTTTAACATTCAAAAAATTGCACAAAATCGCATAAAAACCCTAATGTAGCTAAAAAAAGGACGAAGAAGAACAGAGAAAGAAATCGCACAAAAGTCCTAACTAAATCAAAACACACAAACCCTAAACAAATAGATTTTCTTCGATTCACATCCGGGTTCACACAAACCCTAAAACGAATCAATTTTCTTCGATTGACACAAACCCTTACCTTATTTTTTCGATTAATAGCTTCACTGGCCTCCAACGCCACTTGAAAAGCTTCCAATCTGTCGATTTTGTGACACCTGATTTCATCTGTTCGTGTGGAAAAAATTGTACTTTTGGTCTCCTAATTTGGGAAAAATTAGACCTAATTTACGAGTGATAAACAAACGATGTCGTTTTCGCAAATTTTCTATAAAGAATAAAACGACATCGTTTAATTCTGCTCAAAACTTCAAGACGATGTTGTTTACCTAACTGTATGGTTAATATTTAAAATTAATTAATTTCTTATTAACTGACTAAACAGTACTGAACGGTTTGACTAACACCGTCAAGTCAATGTATGTTATGGCGCAGACCAATAAGTTTGTGAATAAAATAGCACAGCTACAAAGTTCGTAATCGAATCGTAACCACGGAGAAAAATTTGTGTATGAATTGGCCGAAATCCTGCGTGAGTTCAAAACTTGTTCACTTAAAGCTGGAACATGGATTTAATTAAGACAATTATAAATCCACAAGATATTTCTTTTATCTAAGGTATCTCATAAACATATTGGGATTTCATTACACCAACACAGAAATATATACGGTTAAATGTGTTTACAAAACGTCAAAGAACACAGTTTTGAAAGATGACAAAATGTTAGTATATGAGGACCAAATTTTCAATCTTTGTTTGCCTATATCTAAAATTTGAAATACCCATTAAATTGCAGCATTTTATTTGGCCAGTCTCCAATAATATTCTACTACATTTATACCCACAATCTGTGTGAAAAAATATTCACAAATTATATAATACTGTTTATTAATAAATATAAATTAAATATTTATATAATTTTAACTATTATTTATAATTATTTTTAATATTTATTTATATATATAAATTAAATAAAAATAATTATTTTTATGAAATTAATAGTATTTTTTTATTAGTTTTTAATGTATATTGACTTTCTAACCAAATTAATAACAATGATATATATTGTAATTATTATAATAAGTTAAATCTATTTATATATTTGTTTAAAACTCATTGTGGTGATAATACGTAAGCATAACATTTCTGTTAATAATACGTTACATTGAAATTATTTTTTTAAATATTTTTCAAATAATATATTAATAATTATAGACCAAATTGAAAAAGAAAAGAAATATATTGTGATACACAATGTTCACGGTATGAGATAGATCACAAAACTATCAACGAAAAATTAACCAATTCATATCCAAAGAATATGTTAATATGCAATTTATATATGAATTATATAGGAATGCAAAATCATATTTTATTATTTGTTTAATTCAAATTTCATATATAAATTTTTGTTTTGTGTTAATTCATACATCAGCGTTAAGAATACGATTAATCCGTTAATTATCGATGATGTGGCTACCACGTGTAAACGACTACGTATTAACAGTAGTAATAAGTTGGTAAATTATGGCAAAATGTTGCCATAAATGTTTTGTTCAAGTGAATGTAAAAACGATGCCATTTGTGTTTAGAAAATAAAACTTGTGTTTGACAATTTATGGGTAAACGAGTGCGACAAAATGCGATTCTGTTGTTAGAACACAAAATTTCTACAATGTAATTCCAATAATTGTGTAGTTCGATCGAGCATTGTGATTATGAAATCGAACCGGAGTTCGACAATTGCATTCCGCAATCGAACCAAAGTTTTGAAATCACGGAAGTTGATTTTATTTTGAGGTTGCTCTAGGGTTTCAAATGAGATAATATCTATTGCTTAGTGTTATGTTTTGATTTAAATGTTCAATTGTTGTCAACTCCACAACGAAATAGAGCTATCTCGTTTCCAAATTTGAGTTATATCATTGGTACTTACTAATTTGATGGAGTCATTTTTTATTTTTTTGTATGGGCAGAGGGGGGGGGGGGCGAGGAGGTGAACACGCTTTTAAGTAATCCATCATTGGTACTTACTAATTTGATGGAGTCATTTTTGATTTTTTTTGTATGGGCAGAAATGTGGTATAAACTACCATTTGAGGATATTACGGAGGTAAAATTGATTTGTAATGGATATGCAAACTTTCAGAAAATGTGTCAAGCTGCGAATTGGAAAAAATTGGTTAACATTTTTATGGAGAAAGATGATGTTGCTATTGTACATCAATGATACTAGAATTGACTCTGGTGGTACTAGCAATAGACACAAACATTTTGAAATGTTTGATGAAAAAACTCGTGTTGAAGCAAACATAGCCTGATTTGTTGACGAATAAGAACAAGAAAATTCAGAGGATACTCTTCAAAATTAGACGGTTTGGAAGCTTAAAGATGAAAAGCGAGGTTTACACGTTGGTTACACTTGGCTGCCACATCAGCTGCAATTAATGAACTATTTACGTTGTTAACGTCTATGTATGAATTAACACAAAAAAAAAAGTTATTCAGGTAACCCTTCCTCCCATCTTTCGGCAAACATAAGAACTAGACGATTTACTAGGGGGAATGGATTTGGCTCTGAATTAGGCACACTCGGTTTTTGGTTTGGTTTTGATATGGGATTAAGAGAAGATTATTTCACTATGTTATTCCAAGGCTTATCGGTTTGTTTAATCTTCCAAAAGCGGTTGATGTGTGATAATGATATTGGTGATTGTTTAAGTTATTTAAGTGAAGGTTTCGTGGGCCTAATTCCACCCGGAATCGAATGAATATAGCATTTTGGAAATGTCGGGGTTTAGGAGGGTCTTTTATAGTTCGACGCGTAAAAGGAATAAAAATGCTTATTCGGGTATACTCTTCTTGGTGGAAACTAAAAATCACAATAATGTAGCTCACAATGTCGCCGAAGTTTTAGATTATGATTATCCCCCCACCTTGAGTTCTTCTTGGTGGAGCTCATCTTGAGTTCCACCACCTCCAAGTATCTTACCACTCTTAATATCCTGAAAATAAACATTGTTAGGCCCAAATGTAACATTGCAATTGAGGTCTTTAGTAGCCCTTTTGACCGAAACTAGATTAGACTTAAATTTAGGTACAAAGAAAGCATTAGTTTCTTTGTCAAATAGTCTTAATTTTCCGGTTCCTTCAATTGGAATACCCTTACCATCAGCTATAGTTACTTGTCCTAAACATGGTTCAATGTTCTTTAACAACCTAGCATTGCTAATCATATGGTGAGAAGCACCTGAATCCACTACCAACTTATGATCTGGTTTATCAAGCAATTTATGGGAGTAGAGTGTGATACCGGAGAGTTTTGAGGCATAGGCCTTGATGAGAATATGGTAGAGTTTAGGGACATATCATATATGGATAAATCTTCTATTATATTTGGTACTAAGGTGTATGAACATACTTGAACTCATATTCATCAGATGTTGGAGGGGATGGAAAATAAATGGGATTACCTGAACAGTTTAGCCGTAATAAGAGGCAGATGTTTAAATATATAGCTGAAAAGGTTCAATCACAGATATCTGGATGACAATCCAAATTCTTATCCCCGACTAGAAGGAAATTTTAATAAAAGTTATTGCTTTTATAATGTCAGTTTATTCGATGAATGTATTTAAGTTACCCAAGGATATTTGCTCTATGATTGACAAAACATTATCCCGCTTTTGGTGGGGATCCTCCGAACATAAACGAAAAATGTCATGGGTTTCCTCGAAAAAAGTGACTACGCCTAAATTTTTAGGTGGTTTGGGATTTAAAAATTTTCCAGAAGTTTAATCAAGCTTTCCTAGCTAATCTATGCTGGAAATTACTAACCATACCTGACTGTTTTCTATCACGGATTTTAAAAAGCCGGTACTATAAAAATGGAGATTTATTATCCGCTAAGACAAGAATTCGTTCTTCATTTAGATGGCAATCGATACTTTATGGTCGTGACTTATTGCAATCAGGGTTATAAAAGTTTATTGGTAACGACAAAAATACATTAATTAGGGATAACAATTGGTTAACTGTTAATCCACCTCGTGCTCCTAAGTTTTTACCATTTACCAATCTACGCCTTAAGATTGATGTCCTTATTAATAAGGAAACAAGACAATGAAATGTTGATATAGTTCGCGATCTTATTGAGAGAGACAATTATCATCTCCTCTACAAAATTTATCTACCGTCATTTGATTGTGCAGATAGTTAGTGTTGGAATTATATACTTCAAATGGAGTATACTCAGTTAAATCTAGCTATCGGAAAGCGGTTAATACAAGCTGCGTTGTTTCAGTTGTGGCTCAGTCAGCTCTAGCAACCCATCCAGATTTGGCAAAAATTATTTGGACTTTAAAGATTTCTCCAAATATTCAATATTTTTGTGCAGATTATTATTTAAAACATTACCTTTAAAATCACATTTATTCCATCAGAAAGTTACCTCTGATAAAAATTGCTTTCACTGTTGTGATGCTGAAGAAACAAAAACCATACTTTTTTCCCTTACCATCACGCTTAGATAATATGGAGTATTTCGGCCAATTCATACATGAACTTTGATCCGTGGTTACAATTCGATAACGAACTTTGTTGCTGTGCAGTTTCATACATGAACTTAGTGTTTTATCCCGTAACATGCATTGAATTGACGGTGTTAGTCAAACCGTTAAAAATTTGCTTAGTCAGATAATAGATGTTTAAATAAATTTAATTAATTATTTAACTATGAACCTAAACAACGTCGTGTAGACATTACGGAGAAAATAAACAAAAAAAGAAGAAGAAGCGTACCGAAGATTTTGTAGTCTCCGTCGACAAGCACAGGGATTTTACCGAACGGCTGCATCGATCGACGAAAAGGAAAACATCAAAATGGGAAAAATCAAATGAACAAAAGAAAAATCAAGAAAAAAAAATCAGATGAAGAACCTGTATCGCAAGATACTCAGGCTGCCTTTGTTCACCTTTCATGAGATCAACATGAACGGTATCGAACGGTACTCCCTTCTCCACCAGCGTCACCATGGCTCGTTATCATTTTAAACAAATACGACCACCACACGAATGATGAACTGAGCCATGAATGATGAATCTGCGATAAATTTGATGAAATTAGTATATTTTCTTTCTCTGACAAGCAAAAGTTTGACAAGGGGATGCATAGAAGAGGTGTTAGATATTTCATGGTTGAATATTAAGAGATTGCTATGGTGCGTGCGATCTTGATTGTGAGATTTGACTGATGAAAAAATCGAGATAATCGTAGATTGTGACTAAATGTTATGAGATTAGCTCATGACTGTTCAATTTATGGATTGGTAATTGCAGTTTGATATTTCACCTTTGATCTTGTGGAAAGAATAAAAGTATATATGTATTGTTGTTGTTTGAATGTTGAAAAGAGGTTTCACTTTACGTTGCAGAGTCCCGTGCAATCATGAAGTACATAGCCGAGAAATACAGGTCACAAGGGCCAGACTTACTGGGAAAGACAATTGAGGAGAGAGGTCAAGTAGAGCAATGGCTAGACGTGGAGGTAACAAGTTACCACCCACCACTACTTGCTCTAACACTCAACATTGTCTTTGCACCACTCATGGGGTTTCCTGCTGATGAGAAAGTCATAAAGGAGAGCGAAGAGAAGCTTGGAGAAGTGCTTGACGTGTATGAAGCACAGCTTTCAAATAATGAATACTTGGCTGGAGATTTCGTGAGCCTTGCTGATTTAGCTCACCTTCTTTTCACCGAGTACCTTGTGGGTGCTATCGGGAAGGCTTATATGATCAAAGATAGGAAGCATGTCTTTTGGGTCGATGTCTTTTGGTTTTAATAAAAAGCAAAAACAGAGCTCTGCTGCATTAATATGAATCCAAAAACATAACAACATTCCACAATTTAAAGTTTAAGACACATCTCTTTGTTCTTCTTGTTGTAGTAAAGGGGAAAAAAAGAATCCTTCTATGGTCAGACAGAAACTCAAGAGTTATACAGAGACAAATCTTTTTGTTGTTGTTAGAACAATCAACTCTCCAAACATCATCAAAGAGTATATAAAAATATACGAGGGCTACTAATCATTCCTCAAGGCTGATGATGAAAAGATTCTGAAGGCGGATCATTGCGTGGAACATCAAGTTCAGAAGTCACTACCGGGATATCCAAGCTGTTACTTGCTCACCACTTGCTTCTGCAACCCTTGCTTTCTCTTCGGCTCTCAGAACAGCTCCTTCAAGTATGACGGCACGCTCTCTGGCTTTTGCAAGCTCAGACCGCCACATATGTGCCTCTTGGAAAGCAGAGTCTCTTTCTTTGACCAATTGATCTTTTGCCTTACTCATAGTAGATGTCTTCTCTTCCAATTTCTTAAGCTGCATAGGAGATTAAACGATAAATAAGCAACAATACATACTAAAGGATACAACTGGAAAACGACCTCATTACCTTCAATTTTGCGACTTCTTGCTGTCTCTGTGAGTCTTTAGTTAAGCGCTCGAATTCCACACAACCGGAGAATCAACCATATGTCCATTTCAGGATAGACTCTAGACTAAATAAAGGGTTTGGAGAAGAAGAGAAGAGGAAGCCTCTGCTCTGCAAACCCTAATTTTGCAAAGAGGAAGAAGGAGCTCGGGGAAGAAGGGGAAGAGGAAAATAATTAAGGGTATCTCCCACTTATCAAAACGTCGACGTTTTGCGTGTTTATTAAGATGTTGTCGTGGCTGACGTGTCATCCTAGTCAGCTTGGATTAACGGTGAGTTAAACGTCGTTTATCGCTAATGTATGTTTAACACTAATTAATCCAGTCAATGCATGTTATGGAGTCAAACACTAAGTTAATGTATGAAAGTGCACAGCAACAAAGTTCGTTATCGAATCGTAACCACGGGTCGAAGTTCATGTATGAATTGGCCGAAACCCCATAAAATGGGTATTTCAACTTCATAAACTTGTGATCAAAATGCAAACATACCGGACAATATGACATATTTGATATCTAGTTATGAAAAATTTGATTCTACTTCACCACAAAATTATCTACCATTTTATCTTCTCTCGCATTTATGGAACAATAGAAATAATTTTATTTTCAACAAAAGGGATTCATCAATTGATCAATTGTTCCAAAAAAGTCAAGAAGATATCCTGCAATGGTTAAATCAAATGACACTGACAGAAGTAAGACCAGACTTTACGCATGGCTCTGCTACCACTAAACACTCCGTCGAAATAATAGATCAAATATAATTATGATGTTGCTCATCGAAACGGAAATGATCATCAAAGTTTAGGATGAATTATCCGTAATGATAATGACGTTTTTTCTTCATGCTGTCATGGAGAAATTCCAAGGAACATCGACATCTATTGAAACGGAATCTACTGCACTCATTTGGATTTTACAAGCAACATGGTTCTTGGAATACCATCATGTAATTTTTGAATGCGATAATATATCATTAAACAATATGTTAAATCACAATTAATTTGCAATTACAACACTACATTTACACAACACAACAGATTCCCAAATTTAATAGCATCAAATTTATTTATCAACCCATATCTTGCAATCAAATTGCTGATGTTCTTGATCTACCACGTCTATGGTTGATTGAAAATCTGATACTTTTAGAACTTTTATGATAAATGATGTTTACAATTATATCTTTTTTATGGTAAAAAAGATAATTGACAAAATAATATTATTTTAATTTTTTTATTATAAATGTAGGATAATTAGTTTAAATTTTCAAAAATAACACAAATTTTATATTAAGTAGCTTATAACTTTTTTAATAAAAAAAAATTAAATCTTAAATTACAAAAAATAATCCAAATATAATATTTTATTTATATTTGTAATTTATTTTTAGTAAATATATATATTTTTTTTAAAATTTTAATTTTAGATTACTAAATTTCGAGAGAAAAAATTTAAAAATGTTATTTTACATTATTAGAAAAAAATACGAAACAAAATTAACTAAATATACTAAATTTTGTTTCACTGAAGCAAATCGGTAGTTATTGAGGTTCCTCGTTCATCGATTGACGCAATAAAGTAAATAAGATCAACTCTCGCATCGAATTTAGCCAAAAATTAGAACGAAAACAGAGAGAGATTTTAGCAGAAAAATCTATTCGATCACGAGATCGTCGCGACGTTTAAGAATTTAGCAATCGGGGTTTGCCAGCCGTGAGGGTCGAAATGCTCAACGATGGAGAAGAAACTCCTTCCAGGTTAAAAATTCGGGATCATACAAATTCTGATTCTTTTTGTTTGTTTATGTTTGATCGTGCTTAGTTCAAGTAGTCTCGGCGTGGATTATTGTGGATTATGACTGCTTAGAAATTTCTAGTTATATTGCTTGAATTGAACTGAGATAGTCGGCTATTTACTTTCGTTTTGATGGATTATGTTCTTCCACCATGAAATGCTTAATCGGATACTAGGATCATGTGTGTGATTCAATCCTCTATCAAGCACAGAATCTGCGATAGACAGTAACAATTTGTAAGAATGACCCAGTCGAGAATATGTGGAAGGTTTCTTAGGGTGGCTTAACTTTGTCCTGTTGTATGATTCATGTTCCCCAGGCATGAGATTCTGAGTATGGTGAAAAAGCAATCAAAGTCGTTAGGAAAGATGTCTTTTGATGATCAAGATGCGTTAGATGTAGAAATGGACTCAAACTTCTGGCATGGTGTGTTTGATGTATACTTCATTCGTGGCGTGGAGTCAAGGAGGCGGCAAGACGATGATCTTCTGTTTTTTGTAAGGAAAATGGTATGTAGGTTGCACCTTTTTCTCAGGCGAAAACTGAGAACATAAAAATATACTGCTTGTTAACGGGCTGAGTGTTCTATTTCTTTTGCCAGAGCTGCAAATCATATGGTTTGACTGAAAATGAGGAAGCACCAGCTCCTTACTTTGTGCGCAGGTGGGCACCTAAGGTAAAGTTGTAGGAAACAATCCAGATATCTGGTCAAGTCTTATCACATGAGGTTTGGTTTTGTCAATATAGCATTTCAATTGTAAGGAGAATAGTATAGTGCAAAATCTTAGAAATAGATTGTGTTACTCCGCTGAAGGTAATGGAAAAATTGTTTTACTTCTGTGAGCGTTTTGTCTAACTACAGTAATACCTGTATTTTGGTAAGGGATGCTTTTTCGTGGTCTATCATATCATATTTATTTGGGAATCAGACCGCTTAACTCTTCAAAGTATCATTTATTTGCTGCGTTGTCTACAAACACATGGTAATGGATTTCTTCTCCCTTTTGAAGCAGTTGGATGAGCTGCTTGGTGAAAGTTTGGCTGACGTTGATTGGAGGAAATCATTTTATTTGAACATGATTGCCCACACATCATTCACTGTTACAGTGGCGATTTGCAGGTAAGCATGTCACTTCAAATTGTGATTATTGGCATCATATCCTAATTTCATGTAGGGTTTAATTTGCATTAACAATTGTTGTTCTGTCACGAACTGTCTTCGTAGTATTACTATCATCATTTTGTTCCCAAACCCGTGTTATTGCATCTAGCATGACTTCACTGTAACCGTTTGATAGGCCGGAATCTTAGATGTGCTCTTCTTTGTTTCCGGGATTAGGTGTCATTTTTATGACTTATTTCTTCGATGGTCCATACTTCATCATGTTTTTCCTATCATATTGTTTTGTTTTTTTCTTTTATCACTGCATCATGTTAACATTGAGCTCCTGGTATTTTTAGTAATGAGGCCCTTAAGACGTACCAAAGAAGTAAAGACACAACTCTCTCTCCTATATACAAGGTTATGGATCCTAATAGTGTTGAATGAAAATTACTCTCGACTCTTCAGCTCTTCTTTCAATTTTTCATATGAAAAAGAAACTGAAGTCAAGAGTAGTTATACTTTTCTTCTCAAAATATGTTGGTCCGGCTTTTTTTTTATCGTGAGCGTATTAAGATAAGAGTAAGGAAACAGAATATGAATCCAGCTTCATTTTTTCTTTCAAAGTAAGAGGATATTCCACGGGAGTGTTGGACCAAAGATAAATTGGATATTTCTTTCTTAGTTTCCAGTTGGTTTCTATCCTATAAGCCAATAAGAATGATATTCTTTGATATCATGCAGGTTGTAAAAACTGTATACGCATCACCTAGTCGTGTTAATTTTCATCTGGACTCAAAGAAGGCAAGTATAGTAGATTTTCTCGTTGCAATGTTTATCCATTTGTAATTTGTATTTGATGTTTCTTGTGTACCTAGGAAGTGGAGACAACACCTGCCTACCCAGAAATATGTTTTGCCGTAGATGATTTTGACTCAACCTTTGATGCTGTGGTAAAATATTTCCTCCCTTCCGTTGTATTTTCCTTCTAAGTACTATATTTTGGAGTTTTTTTTGTTCAAAGAAACTCTAGATTGGATGGATTTCATTTCAAGGAACTGTGATATTCTGGTCCTGATGAAATTGGCTCTGGAAGAATAAGAAAATTTTAGCTGAGGAAAGCTGCATGAATTCTCCTTTGCCACTGGAGGAAGATACATGCATTCTTAGTTTCCTCTTAACTGGATAGTAAAATCCTAGTTGCTTTTTGGAAAAGAGTCCAGATATTAACCTTTCGACTACCCTTTTCACTGCTTTTAACTTTAACAGCTATTACTTATTTGAGTCTAGTGCCTGCTTTTCAATTATATTCTTCAGAGGATTGGGCAGCCTTCTTTAGTTTTTCTAGGGCACATGAGGTTTGGCTTTATAGTTCCTGTAAATAACTAAGTCATATGGCTAAATTTATGCATGGAGAAATTACCCATATTTTTCCAACCTTGTTTATTAGTATTCTCGTTGATGTTTGCAGGTTCTGACAGAAAAAGATCATTGCTATTGCGTACTTCTTAATTCTCATGATGGGGCAGCCTTTCCAAGCGCATATGGAAAAGTTGATAAAGATTCCAGTGGTTCTAATACAAATACTGACCCCAGAAGGGTGAAAGATCCTAAGGTCTAATGGTTTCTTATCTATGTTTTGCTAGTTTCAGCGGTTTCTGCCAATCATCTACCAATTTTTTCTTTACACTATGATTTGAAGAGTCGTGTTTGCTTAATAGATTCAGCTATATGGTTTATCAGGTGTATGGACACATTACATGGTAGTGACTTGCTAATGAAAAACGAAATTGACATGCTGGTGCTTTTGGTTGCAGGTTACTTTGTTTTCTGGGTTTGTCAGCTATCAAATGGTTCGAGAAGCCTATGAAGGTCACTTTGCAGTTTATTTTATGTGTTTTATCCATCCGTAGAATCTAATTCAGTTCTCTAGCAAAGTTTAGTCACGGTCCTGATGCTCTGTTTCGCTGATTAATTACCCTCTAGAACTATCATTCTTGATTTGGTCTATTATATTTCTTACGAAATATTTGATTTTGAGGATATATTAAATGTCCTTATCGACGCCTCCACTAGAGAACACATAATCCCGCTAGTGTCTATTGATGTCATGGAACCTATTTAAGACTGTGAGGAACATGTAGTCTACATTTTCATACCTTTGTATATAGTCTGATATCGCTTTTGCCGATTCGGGCAAATTGTTATTTTCAAGCATTTTCCTTAACTTTTCTGTCATCTTTGATCTATTACTTTAGGGGGGAGAAATCGGTTCGGAAGCCTTCTGTCATTGGGTCATCACACAGGAAAAGCAGATAGACTTTACATGAAAGGTCCAGGAGGACGTGGAGAAGTTGAAGTAGCTGTTTCTGGCGTTGTAGGTACTGTTCGTTTCTTATTCTTGAATGGCTGCACATAATCTGAGCTCTTTATTCCCCATTAGTTTCCTACTTTCTTGAGTTTTACACCGTTGTTAGTAAAATTGCGTGGAAGATAATTATTGCCCTTGTCATCAATTGCCATCATTCATCTTTTGCTTCGGAAACATTTTATGAAGCCCACTCGTGTAAAGATAAAAGTAGCTGATTTTATTGAAATGTATATTGAAAACGTAGTATAATGCTTTAAGGGGTGATTGTATAGAATGGATTTTCTCAGATCAGAGCCAAGTAGTTGTAGGTCATGTTTCACCAATGTCTTCGAAGAAGAGCACCGATCTCGGCTCCATTTTCCGTAAAGCAGCATCTGTTGCATCTATCGCAGCTAAACATGCACTAGCAGCTGCAACCGCGTCATATGATGAAGACGAGATGTTCCCTCTTAAATGCTGTTTAATGTCCATTTCATTGCCATGGGACACTATTGCTCATGATCTTTTATTCAAGGTAACAACACGACTTCTCTTTGTCATCAACAATTGAACACTAATGAATCTATTCAAAAGATTATATATTTTTATTTAATGTGTTGATTTCAGGGATCTCCACCAGTAAACATGGAGTAGAACACCAAGATCGAAACGAATTACAGACTTTGGACCTCAAAAGAAGATTGCAGGAAACAAGAGTTCGGTATTTTAGTGTATTTGTGTTGTTGCTTTGAATCTATGGTTTATTATGACAACATTGGTGTGCCTCTAGCAATAAATGAGAGTGAAGTTGTGAATTTTGGAATCACCAAGTTTAGCTACTACTCTTAATGTAGACAAATCTCTGAGTAAGATCTACCAGTTTCTGCAGTACAATTTGGTTACGATACAAATGGCTTGTGTAGAACATATGTTTATTAAATTATAATAAAAAAGGGTATTTGTTTTTGGAAATAAACTGAAAAAAAGGTGGAATAGTAAAGAATAACAAAATGTTTTTGGGTCGGCAAATGGGGAAGAAGCACATGAATCCCAACTCTTGGTGTTAAGACATTTCCAAATTAGATGACAAAACTCTGTTCGAGGATTAAACTAATGTTTCTATTTTTATAACAAAAAGAATTGTGTAAAAATATTAGATTCGGTTAATAGAAGTTGTGAAATGTGGGTGCATGTTTCTGTGCACTAACAAAAAGCCACAAAAGTCACAAACTGTGGATTTTGGATTTTTCTTGAAACGTGATTATTAAAGTCAAATATAAGAATAGTATGTTCTTTAACACTCTTTTCTTTTCTCTAATATGATAATACTTACCTTAAGCTGGCTATCATATCGAGCAATACCAAAAATCAAGCTGAGAAAATCTGAAAACAAGTCTAGGGAATTCGGTGACATACCCAAAAAATAAACCCCAAAAAATAAAAAACAAATTGCTTTCGATACCAAATTAAACATCGAATCAATGCGAAAATGGCAGTAGACACGGAATTACTACACTCACAAGTACCGTCAAATAACACTATATGATAAGCACGAAACGCGAATCTAATTCCTACACACATAGTAAACTACCAAAAAGATTTACAACTCGGAATATGAAACACGAAAGATCATGATAGAAACATATTATTCTTTTAATCGAATGGCATTTGAGAGGATACTATTTTGAACATTCAATGGACTAAAAAAGTTACACAAGATAAATTTTAACTTACACCAGACGATTATACTAGAGATTCCCTAGAATATTTAAGAGCAATGCAATCACTCAGAATATTAATGTCTCCATCAAATAAACAAAACTGTAAACAATTAGAAAACTATGGAAAACTAATTTAGTTTCATTAAATTAAAAATGTTATTAAATAGCTTACAAAGATAACTGATCACTATCAATTAGTGGCATGCAAAATGGTCTACGTGCCAATAGAAGATAAACCGTTAAAAGTTTCTACAAATTAGGTATAATATAAATAATAGAAAATGCAAAGGCTAAATCAAATATTCCTAATAACTCCTCCCTTAAACTAGACGATCTAGTTTATCTCTGAAATATCACACACACCAAGTTTTTTTCTAAGCTCCTGGAACACTTCAGATTTAAGTGGTTTGGTTAAGATGTCAGCTACTTATTGTTTGGTACCACAAAACTTCAATTGAACTGCTCCCTCATTCACTAAATCACGTAAAAAGTGAAATCGCACGTCTATGTGCTTGCTCTTACCATGTTAAACATGATTTTTGGAAAGCTAGATGGTAAAGCTATTATCACAGAACATTGTTGAACTTGTGATTCCAACATGACCTAGTTTTGTCAACACCTTTTGCATCCATATCATTTGACAAGCACAAGAAGTTGCAGCCACAAATTCTGCTTCTGTGGTGCTAAGAGTGACTATTGGCTGTTTCCTAGATGACCATGCTACAGCTGCATTGCTAAGAAGAAATGCGTAGCCTGATGTACTTTTCTTGTCCTCTATGCATCCAACATAGTCGTTGTTTGTGTAGCCAACTAGTTCTTGATTTCCTGTAAGTTGGTAAAAGATGCCATAACTCACCGTTCCTTGCAAATACCTGAAGATTCTTTTAGCTGCCATCATGTGTAACTCAGTAGGAGTAGCCATATATCTACTAATCATACTAACTGCATACATCATGTCCGGTCTAGTGGTGGTTAAGTACATCATACTCCCAACAAGTTGTTTATATAGAGAGCTATTTATCTTAACTCCATCACTATCTTTGTGAAACTTAGCTCCAGGAATGATTGGATTCATAACTGAATTGCTTTCTAACATTCCAAACTTCTTTAACACTTCTTTCGCATATTTCTTTTGGCTGATGAAGATTCCACAATCAAGTTGCTCAACTTCTATTCCCAAAAAATATTTCATTTTTCCCAAATCAGACATTTCAAATTCTTGCATCATTGATTGCTTGAAATCTTGCAACATAACCTCATCATTCCCTGTATAAATCAAATCGGATACATATAAGCTACAATCACGTGTTTACCTTGTTGATTAACCTTAGTAAATAAGGTTTGTTCACTTGCTTCTTTGTCAAAGCCCATGTTTTTGAAGTGAGCCTCAATTCTGCTGAACCAAGCTCTTGGTGCTTGTTTAAGTCCGTACAAGGCTTTCTTGAGCTTGTAAACTTTACCTTCCTCATGTTTCCTTTCATAGTCCTTTGGCTGATCAACATATACTTCTTCTATGAGTTCTCCTTGCAAGAATGCTGACTTCACATCTAGTTGAAATACACCCCAATTTTTTTGAGCAGCAACAACTAATATCATTCGAATAGTGTCCATGCGTGCTACTGGTGCATACACCTCCTCATAGTCAACTCCATACTGTTGAGCATATTTCTTTGCCATTAAAGAAGCCTTGTACTTATCAATCTCGCCATGTTGATTTAACTTTGTTTTATAGACCCATTTGACTCCTATACTTGCAGCTTCCTTTGGTAAATCAACCAAAGACCAAGTGCCATTCTTCTCAATTGAATTGATCTCATCATCCATAGCCTTTTTCCAATTGGCATTATGCACAACTTCCTCAAAAGTCAATGGATCTGAGCTAGCAAGCAGGGCAAAGCTGATTAAATCATCTTGATTAACACTTGTAGAGTTAACAACATAATCCTCCATCCATGAAGGAGTTCTCTTAGTACGACTTTGACGATTTTGATGACTTTGACTCATATTCTCAGTATTTTCAGCATTTTGAACTGCATCCATTGAGCTTTCAGAATTTCCAATAACAGAATTCGTCAAATTTTCTCTTGTTGTTATTGTCTCAATTGGAGTTGTAATTTCTTCTGCTTCTAGCTCTAATGCAGGCACCTCAGCTCCAATAGATTGCTCATCTTCCCACTCAAGTTGTAGTTTAACTGATTTAAAATGACTTTTGTTCCAATCCCATTTCTTATCTTCTTTAAAAATTACGTCTCTACTGACCGTAATTTTTTTTTCAATGGGATCAAATAGCCTATATCCCTTTGATTCTGTACTGACACCGAATAAGACACATGTTGTGCTCTTATTGTCCAGTTTAGTTCTTCTAGCATCTGGGACATGAACATGGGCAATACACCCAAATACTCTAAAGTGTTCAACTGATGGTTTTATTCCAGACCAAGCTTCTTCTGGTGTAACACCTTGCACTGCTAAAGTGGGACACCTATTGAGCACATACAATGCCCAATTCACTACCTCAGACCAAAAATTCCTTGGCACCTCCTTCTCAATAAGTAGACTTCTTGCCATGTTCATAACCGTTTTATTTGTTCTCTCTGCAACATCGTTTTGTTGAGGTGTGTAAGCTGTAGTGAGCTGCCTTTTTATGCTATTTTCTCTACAAAAAGTAGTGAACTCATTTGATGTAAATTCTCCTCCACGATAAGTCCTTAAGCATTTCACTGAATGTCCAGATTCCTTTTCAACACAATTTCTGAATCGCTTGAATATAATCAAGGCATCACTTTTATAGGCAAGGAAATACACCCACACCCTCCTACTGAAATCATCAATGAAGCTTATAAAATACCTCTTTTGACTGTGAGATATTGGAGAGATAGGACCACATATGTCTACATGTATGAGTTCCAAAGGATCAGTTGCTCTCCACATAGCCTTCTTTGGTATGGTTTCCCTATGTTGCTTGCCCTTTAAAAATTTAGTGCACACATCTGTGAATTTTCCAAGACTTGGTAATCCTCTTACCATGTTGTTGCTCTGCAACTCTTGAAAGCCGGTGTAGCTTAAGTGTCCAAACCTGCAATGCTAGAGATGTGCAGCTTCTTGGGTATCAGTTTGTAGGCATTGTTCCCTTGTTGCATTGCAATTTGAGATTAAAATGAACATCCTGTTAGTCGTCATTTTACTCTAAAAAATGAGACCTTTTGAGGGGTGATAGATGCGACAATCATTGTTTTGGATCACAAATGCTAATCCTTTTTCTTGAAGTTGTCCAATGTTAAGCAAATTATTCCTAAGCTCAGGCACATAGAATACATCTTGAACAACATAGTTGATTCCTTCAAAATTCAGTCGTACACTGCCTTTGCCAACCACCTTCATTTTCATGTGGTTTCCCAAATTGACATCTCGATTAAACCCTTCCTCCATGGCACAAAATAGAGAGGCATCTCCACACATGTGGTTACTACACCCACACGTCTTGAATTTTTGCTTCAACAACTTTAATATATGCCATGAGAAGCATTTCTTCATCTTTTTTTTTTATCGCAACAAAGTTGACTTGTTTCTCTAATTGGGGACATTCATATTGAAAGTGACCCAATTGATGACACTTATAGCATTCGATGGTTGCTTTATTGTAATTCTGACATCCACGACCATGTCCTCTTCCTCCCCTGAAAGCATTTCTACCTCGCCTTCGATTGCTACCATATTCACTATAAGAAACTGCTAGTGCTTGTTCCTCATCAAATTCTTTCTTGAATTTCTGTTCATGGAGAACTTTGTAGTGCATCTACTGAGAGTTCATCAACATCCTTAGCTTCTTCGATGGAGCACACAATATAATTCTATTTCTCCGTCAGAGTCCGCATGATTTTCTCAACGATTTTAACATCATCCATTTATTCTCCGTAATTCCGCATATCATTAGCAACGACCATCACACTACCAAAGTAATCATTGACTGATTCACCTTATTTCATGGCCAAGACCTCAAACTCTCGTCGGAGCAGATTAGTTGAGTACGCTGAACTCGAGCATTCCCTTGACATTTCATCTTCATCGAATCCCATAATTGCTTGGACGTTTCTTTTTGTTATGGTTTTCAAAATTGATTTTTCTAAAGACTAAAACAAATAATTCTTTGCCTTTAGATCCTTGAGTTTCATTTCTTCTAAGACTTTCTTTTGGCTATATGTCAGAACAACACCATCTCTGGGCAGAGTATACCCTGTCTCCACCATGGTCCTATACTCCTTTGACCGAATGAGGTTTTCCATGACCATACTCAAGTGGTCATAATCCCCATCAAATTTAGGAATCGAAGGTACTGAGAAGCCACCATTCTTCTCCTCTATTCCCATGCTTTTTCGTGACTCTTGTATTTCTTAACACTCAATCTCACAATGAAGTCTCTCCGCTCTGATACCAGATGTAAACAATTAGAAAACTCTGGAAAACTGAATTAGTTTCATTGAATTGAAAATGCTATTAAATAGCTTACAAAGATAACTGACCACTACTAATTAGTGGCATGCAAAATGGCCTACGTGCCAATAGAAGATAAACTGCTAGAAATATCTACAAACTAGGATATAATATAAATAACAGAAAATGCAAAGGCTAAATCAAATATTCATAATAAAAACAACTATTAAAAAAGCAAAGAGAAGGATAAGGGAAAGCCAAATGGAGTCGTAACTATCTGGATCATAGAAATTTTGCCGTCGACGATCCAAAAGCCAACCATCTCTACAAAAAGATACTGGAATTCTTGATAGCATCATTTTTGTCAAGAATTTACAGCGGATTTTTGATGCTTTCCCAATGGAAATGGGGTTGTTGGAAATTCATCAAATTTTTTGACGAAAACCGGTTATCAGAAATGTCGTTGAAAATTTATGACGAATTTCCAACAAACAACTCAAAAATTATCGACATACACATAGTCGTCGGGAAAGTTGTTACAAATTTTTGACCACTTTCTGAGGATCCACATTCTGTCCGACGAATTTTTGATAGATATATAGCCATTAATATATTCATCGCGCTAACCATTTTTGAATTTGAAATCCGTCAAATTCTTAGAAAATCTATTATAAATACCCCACCTCTTATTCATAGCTTTACCAAAATAAAAACCTTAGGAATGTCGTTTTCATATTTTTATTGATTATTTTTTTATCTTGTCTCGATACATTTCGGCATGATTCAATGATGGGTCAACTGACAGATGAATTTGCACAAAGTACCGATGAATTCATGACATTTGTGTCAAACATTAACATGAATACAATAAAATATATATTTTTTTGTACTGAATATTGGAATCATAGATTATTCTTTTTAGAAAAGTATGAAATTATTTGTTTAGGACTTGATTAATATCAGCTCACAAGATTTGGTATTGACGTGTAAAAACTAATTCAATGGTGCAATAGTATGGTACCACTACTAGATGTAGATATAAAACGCAAGTAATGTTCAGAAGTTGAATGATGTGATCATGAACACAAAGTATCGTACGTTGAAGATGATAATAGAAGAAGAATCTAATTTCGATGCCCAAAAGTTCTTTGTATATTCGATGCATAGAATCATATACTATATAAAAGATGTAGAGATGAGTTATTGTTTTTATCTATAAGCAAGTTGATGAATATGAAAACGGATTTCAATTTGACTGAGGAGTGTGTAGATGAGATATTTGATTTTTGGAGAGATATTGCACCTAAAGATAATATTGCGTTAACTTCATACTACAAGATTCGAAAATGGAATTCCGTATAATATGTTTGTTGTGTGTATTTACAATTGTATGATCTAATAAAAAATGTTGAAAATTGCGTAAAGTGATGATTTTATCATATATCTCGATACCAACAAAAAAAGAGGCAGAGTACATATTCCATATAAATGAATGTGGTATTCTTGGTACCAGAAGAGGTTAGAAGAAGTTATATAAATTTGTGCGCATGGCGAAACCTATAAAATGATATGTAGAACATAACTCAGATGGAAAAATCGTGCATCACTCCGATGCAAAAGTATGGAAACATTTTTAATAAATATATTCTAGTTTTGCATATGAGTCTAGTAACATATACCTCAGATTATCCAGAGATAGATTCAACTTTTTGAAAAATCTGAGAGGCAATATTTATTGTGGATCGCGACACTTAATTATTTGTATTCATTTTTGTGGATAAAACGAGAATTTTTGTTTCTAAAAATCTTTGTTCTCGGCTAGAACATTTGATATTTTTTTATTTCCATTAATTTCTGAGTTGAAAATATTATGGAATTATTCAATGTTTGTTTCCAACAAATTTTTTTTGATGCGAGTTGTATTTAAGTGAATCATAAGTTATTTTCCAAATGTTAGTTATCTAAATGGTCAACACATAGAAGGTTAACATGCTCATATTGTCTAGATACTAATGATTCGATTCAATTAATGCACATATGAAATATTTGTTGGTTTGATTGTCACGGGCATTTTTCCCGCACGAGTACTTCAAACGATTTCTATCCCACAAGAACATTCTGGACTACTTTTGATGATTTTAGCCGTTGAAAATAATTTGATTTTTTGTAGTGCATGTGTCTCACTGCCAAGATCTTCCACACGCAATGGGAACCGCAAGGGTGACGGATGGAAACACTGGAAATGGAGAGCCATTAATGAAGGAGGTACCAAGAACTAATTCCTCTCTTCAATGAGACTATTGGAGAAGCAGTCGAGACTCACCGTGAATAGAGGAAACAACAATGTCTACACCATGAGAGTCTCATTGAATAGAGATTCGAAACTCCAGCTAAGAGTCTAAAATCTAAGTTAAAGACAGTTGAAAAATATAAGCAACGGTAGCAAGGCTAAAATTTGATCCTAACACCAACTTAAGTGAGCGGCCGGCATTAGACCTTTTGATTGCTAGGTAGTTGAAGGCTTGAAACGGCGACCGATATTGTTGAGAGAGAATTAAGGCGACGAGAAAGATATTTTAACATTTTTAAATGGTCAAATGACTAAAATAACACTATTTCAAATTTTTGTTCCAAATATAGAATTAATCATTTAAATTTCTAAAAATAGTATAAATTTAATAATAAAATAATTAAAAACTTCTTTCTAATGAAAAAATTTAAACCCTAAATTAAAAAAAGTGAACCTAAATATTATGTTTATTTAAGGTAAATAATTATTTTCACATAATATTTTGTGTTATTTTTGAAATTTTAGTTTTAGTGTGCTAAATTTGGAAGATAAATTTAAAATAGTGCTATTTTAGGGTATTACTCTTTTTAAATTACAAATAATTGTGGGTAATAAAAATAAAATAAAAAAATCTCAAACATATCTCATTTTAAATTATTTCAAAATAACACTGGTTTTTTATTCAAAAATATAACAAATTTACTGTTGAAAAAAAAGAAAATATAAAACCTAAATTTCAAGAAAATCCAAACATAATATTTTGTAATTTATTTAGGATAAAGCAAATTGTGTTATTTTGAAATAAAAAAATCTAGAAATCATATTTTGAAATAAATATGTTATTTTAAAGTATTTTTTAATAAAAAATGCTGCCCAAATATATAAAACTTCGACCAAAAAATGAAGTTCCAAGTGGTGACTATACTCCCCAATAGCGAAATATTCCAAAACTCGATCGAGTAAGGTGGTACCAAATGACATTACCACGTAGTTAATTTTATAATGTTATAGTTGTTTATTCTTTCTCTCATATATGTGTCTTGTGTGCAGAATAATTACTTTGATATATTGTTTCTTTAAAAATCCTTTTCAAATGATTTTATACTCTTTCTAAAGTTACTAAGGAAAGGATAAAATGAAGAGAATAAAATAGATATTATATGCGTTTTCATGAAGAGAACGAAGAGACAAAATGATACTGATTAATAATATTTGATCGCTCCATTATTATATAATACGATTTTCAATACGAATGCTTCTATCTTCTATCTCAAACTGTAAATCAAAGTAAGTTTTTATTTTATTAATATATGTATATATAATATGAAAAACTTTGCCTCTAAAATATTTTATGGAAGATCATGTTTTTTAAAAATTTATGGAAGACTCTGCCTATTAAAAAATATATAGAAAATTCTGCCTAATACGAAAAAATATAGAACACTCTACTTCTTAAGAAAAGGTATGGAAAACATTGTCTCTTCATCCATATGGAAAGTTATGTCTCATGAAATTATTTTAATTTCTATGTTATTATATACAATAATTACATTCAGATATTTAATAAATTTATCATCATTAGCAAAGATAGAAATACACCTTATGAATGTCGTGACTATATACTTATATGAAAACCTTGATAGTGATATATACATGAGAATGCCAGAAGGATTCAATGAGAATGTCAGAAGGATTCAAGATTCGAAAATGATCAAAAATCTCTAAAAGACCCAAAAAATTGTATTCGGTCAAGTTACATCGATTACTCTATGGGTTATGCGATATGCCCTTGCATATTTATAAAGAAACCCCATCAGATTTTGTGATCATTGTTGTATATGTAGATGATCTGAATATAATTAGAATTCAAAAGAAAATTGATGATGTAAGAACTCATATGAAAAAAAAGTTTGAAATAAAAGTTCTTGAAAAACAATTTTTTTTCTTGGGCTCTAAATTGAGCATTTCCAAGATGAGATATTTATACATTAATCAACTTATACGAAATGGATATTAAAACGATTTATTATGGATAAATTGAATCATTTGATTACTCCAATGGTGAATCGATCGCTTGATATAAACAAAGATCCATTTTGACTTTGTGAATATAGCAAAAAAAATTTTAGGTCCTAGAGTACTCTATATGAATGTTATCGGTGGACTTATGTATCTTACAAATTATACTCGACCAGATATAAAATTTGCTACAAATTTATTTGTGAGATATAGTTCATCACTTACACGCATACATTGGAATAGAGTAAAGCATATCATTCGTTATTTTTAAGGTACAACTGATTTGTGATTATTTTATTCTAGAAACTTCGAGTTTGGTCTAGTTAGTTTTGCAGATGCTGGATATTTATCGGATCCACACAAACCTCAATTCCAAACCAGTTATATTTTCAAAATTGGTGGAACTGCGATATCGTGACGTTCTCAAAAGCAAACTTTGGTTGCCACTTCTTCAAACTATGCAGAAATTATTGCCCTTCATGAAGCGTGTAGAGAATGTGTATGACTTAGATATATGATCCAACATATAAAAGGAGCAAGTAGACTAATCAACAATAAGAAGCCAATAAAAGTATTCGAATATAATGCTGCATGTGTCATTCAAATCAAAGAAAGTTATATCAATAGTGAATGGACGAAACATATTCCTCTAGAGATTTTTCTCCTATATTCAAGAACTAGAGAAAAATCAAAAACTGGATATTGAGTATATTCGTTCAATCGATAATGCAGCAAATTTGTTTACAAATGTACTTCCTACAATAAAATTCAAAAAACATGTTTAGAATATTGGAATGTGTCAATTTTTTAATTTATCATAGTTTTTAATCCATTGGAATTTTATATAATAATGTTTTTAACAAAGTAGTACGTAGTGATAATGGATAATTAATAAAGAGTGTCGTGGATAATTATCTACGGCATTAACCAACTTACGAGAGCGATTAATGTTAATTATAAATATATGATATACATAATAACAATATAAGAGAATTAAGAGAGAAAAATCATAATAATTAACAATAATTTATATCTCCGTTATTATACAACAATCTCAACCAACTGAAATCAAATATGTTGCTAATATAAATTATAACTACATCATAGATTGATAATATTATATATTTAATGTATAATTCTGATTTTAAGTATGTAAAAATATAAAAAAAATATTAAAATATCAAGAGAAATTACCATAAAAGTTTTTTCTATTAATATGATAAATAGTTTTATTTTTCTAAGATACTATTAATTTTTCTCTTCAAAATACTCCCAACAGTAAAAATAACTTTTAATTTATCATAAATATTTGCTTTTAGGGTTCAGAATTTACTTTGTAGGGTTTAAAGTTTATTTTTATTTTTATTGTAATTGTATAAAAAATGTTAATGGTATTTTTGGAAATAAAACTTGATGATATTTTTCAGAAATTAGTTTGATTAAAAATTAAATTGGTACATACTCTATAAAGGGAATGCAGCTGTAGTTTCACTTGTATTCTTTACTTTATCTTATCAAAAAGATAAGAAAATCCAAACAAATAAAAAAACTTAAATGTAATATGCTTTTTTCTTAGATTCTTCGTCATTAAGCTAAGCTCTCATTGCACTCAGCATTTTCTCCTCCATAAGTTTTAACTTGATAAAGGATGAAATCCAAACCCCAAATCTTTCGTTTTAATATATATAACTTTTAACTATGTCAAAGTCTCATAGATATTATTTAGTTTTACATAATAACTTTTTCAAATATTATTTACCGACATCTAAGAGCATCTCCCCATTGAGGATCTCATCGATTAAATAATAGAAATAGAAGAGAGAAGATGAGAATTGGTTTTCATTCCAGAAAGACATTTTTCTCTCAATGAGTGAATCATCAAACTCTTTTTTGAAACTATAATTTAATTTTATAATTACATTAAATTAAAATAATAATATTATTGTATTGTTGAGTTTCTTCACCATTGAAGATGCTCTAATATCTTATGTTTTATATAGTTTTTATAAGTTTTGTTTCTTATTGATATTTGCACCAATGTGAAACTAAACGATAAATCTGGTAAATACACTATATATATATATATATATATTATAGTAAAAAGTAGTGCTAAGAGATTAAATCATAAAAGTTTTTTAAAAAGCAATATCCAAACAAAAGGTATAAAGGATTTAAAAAAAATAGTACTAACAATATCCAAAGCGCTAATGGACAAAAATTGCAATTAATCTCTTAGATTCAGTCTGAATACGACATTTTAAATACTTAAATGTCACTTTTTAAAATGGACAAAATAAACCCTATGTGTTCATCCTCTCCTTTCTCTTATAAATAAACCATCCATAGTTCATTTGTTTCTTCCCCTCCTCCTCTCGCTTACATTTAACATAATGCTATAACCAGTTCAATACACTATCATCAATGTTTTCAACCCATTTAGAGCCGGTTCATATCTGCTTTGATGATGCTACAATAACCGGTGATGAAATCAAAGAAATTTTGGCGTTTCTTCAATCAGACGAATCAACCAATCCGAGCGGTACAAAACCGGTTGATGAGAAGAAGAGAAAACGAACGATGTCAAACCGCGAATCAGCAAAAAGATCAAGATTGAGAAAGAAGAGACGTTTTGAGGATTTAACCGAAGAGGTAAACCAGTTGAACCTAAAAAACCAAGAGCTAAGGAATCGATTAGCCAGTGTTTTGAGCAGTGGTAATGTCATATCAAGGGAGAATAACCAGTTGAAAACCGAATTGGGTTGTCTTGAAATCAGGCTATTAAAGCTGTACCGGTATTTAGTGACCATGCAATCGTCAATCTCAGTGAGGTTAAATTACATTACAAAGCTCGAGATTTAAGTTTGGGTTACGGATAAAACAAAAACAATGTTTTACGAGTTTAAGCATTTTGTAAAGTTTTAACGGTTTTAGTTTAAAATTTTCACATTTTGGTTCAAAGATGCATATGTGTATATGTAAAGAAAAATGTTATAAAGAAATGTATATGTAAAAAAAATGTTATAAAGAAATGTATGTGTAAATATTATCAGCACTACTCCGACAGCAACAGAGCATAATACTCTGTCTCAGCCTTCAGGAGGACTTAAGACAAGCCTGGGCCAACTCTGCAACAATCCAAACAAGCCCAAACTCTACACAAAACAACTTCAGAATAAAGACAAGCCCAACATTCAAATTGCTTCATAAAGTACAGCAATGGAGCTCCTGCGCAACGGTACAAACTTCTGCAGTGTACAAATTGCACAGAGAAAGGACAACAGGGAGACAATGTCAGTGTCCTTGAATAATCGGTTCAAGTGCCTTCAAGCTCAAAACACAAGAGACATGGACTCCAGCTGTCGTGTCTCAATTGCCTAAGTTTGTGTTTAAATATCACTCGCTTGTTATCGTAGAAACGATCTCTCTCTAAGAAAGTTGTAATGCAAGTTCAGTGAAATAAACTTCAGTTTTTATCACTCTGCCTTCTCTTCTTCCTTTTGTTATCATGGTATCAGAGCTCTAACACCTTAACAGGTTTAAAAATGGCTGATATCGAAAACTTCTACCCTTTTCCCTGTAATGTACATGTTGCTAGTTTAGTTACACTAAAACTGAATGAAAACAACTACCTCCTTTGGAAGACACAAATGGAGTCACTGTTAAACAGTCAAAAGTTGCTTGGATTTATCAATGGTCGCTTTCCTGCTCCTCCTCAAACTGTGGAAAGACGTGAAGGTGACTATGTTCAGCTTGTGGAAAATCCAGCCTATGAATCCTGGTTTTGCACAGACCAGCTGGTAAAGTCCTGGATTTTCGGGACACTTTCTGAAGAAGTCCTAGGAAGTGTCTTCAATCTAAACACTTCTCAAGACGTGTGGGTTACTTTGGCTAACAAGTTCAATAGAAGTTCCATAAGCCGAGAATTTGATTTGAAAAGAAAGCTTCAACTGCTCACTAAACAAGGTAAAACCTTTGCCAACTATGTTCATGAGTATTCTTCCATCTGCGACCAGCTCAGCTCAATAGGGAAACCTGTAGAGGAATCGATGAAAATATGTGGTTTAATGAATGGTTTGGGCAAAGAATATGATGCTATATGTACTGTTATCCAGAACTCCATGACTAAGCTACCCACACCAAGGTTTGCTGATGTTGTGTTTGATATCAGTGGCTATGACTCTCGTCTGCAGTCCTACGAGGTCTCCCCTGTTAACCCTCAAATGGCTTTTCAAACACAGAAACAATATCCCACTTTCTCAAACAACAGCAACAGAGGACGAGGTGCTTACCCATCTCGCTTTGGACCTTATCGAGGAAGAGGAGGTTTCTCAACTAGAGGACGTGGGTTTCCTCAACAAGCTACAGCTCCCAACTCAAATCTGCAGTCTTCTTCAGCCTCTGAAAAACCAATATGCCAAATATGTGGTAAGGCTGGACACACAGCTCTTCGCTGTTGGAGTCGTTTTGATACCAACTATCAAGGAAATGATATGCCGCAAGCTTTTGGAGCCTTTCAAACATCTGATTCTACCAGCTATGAGTGGTTTCCCGACTCCGGAGCTACAGCTCACATCACTCCCAACACTCAAGGACTGACAAACATCACTCCCTACCATGGTTTAGAGTCAATAATGGTTGCTGATGGTAATAATCTTCCAATCACTCATGTTGGTTCTACTAATCTCACAGCTACATCAGGTAGAATTCCTTTGAATGATGTTCTAGTATGTCCCTCAGTTAAAAAACCACTGCTTTCAGTTTCTAAGTTATGTGAGGATTATCCTTGTGGTGTTGTGTTTGATGCTAACAAGGTGCAGATTGTGGACTTGGAAACACAGAAAGTTCTCACCAAAGGTCCAAAACGTGATGGGCTCTACGTGTTGGAGAATCAAGATTACCGGGTGTTCTATTCTACCAGACAACAAAGTGCAGATCAACACATATGGCACTTCAGATTAGGACATGCCAGCCCACAGATTCTCCAACACTTGCTGAAGGACAAGGCAATCTCTATGAATAAAAGCTTGAAGAATCCCATTTGCGAGCCTTGTCAAATGGGAAAAAGCTTTCGTTTGCCCTTTTTTAGTTCAACATCTATGTCGCTTGAACCTCTGAATAAAATCCATTGTGATCTTTGGGGTCCTGCTCCAATTGCGTCTATACAAGGATTTAAATTCTATGTGGTATTTATTGATGATTTCAGTCGATTCTCCTGGTTCTACCCGTTAAAATTAAAATCGGACTTCTATGGTGTGTTCATCTCCTTTCAAAATCTTGTTGAAAATCAGTTTAACAAGAAAATCAAAATATTTCAGAGTGATGGAGGTGGGGAATTCTGCAACAATCAGTTCAAGATTCAGTTAAGTAAGTGTTGAATAAAACACAAAATCTCTTGCCCCTACACTCCTGAACAGAATGGAATGGCAGAGCGCAAGCATCGTCATCTCATAGAGCTGAGTTTGTCGATGATCTTTCACGCAAATGTTCCTCTTCAGTATTGGGTTGAAAGTTTCTATACAGCAAATTACCTCATAAACCTTCTACCATCTGCAGCCTTGAAATTTAAGACGCCCCACGAAGCTCTGTTTCAGCTTAAACCTGATTATTCAGCTTTGCGAGTATTTGGAAGTGCTTGCTACCCGTGTTTGCGTCCCTATGCTGCTCATAAGTTCGAACCTCGATCTCTTAAATGTGTTTTTATTGGCTACAATTCATCTTACAAGGGATATCGATGTTTGTATCCACCGACTGGCAGAGTATACATCACTCGTCATGCGGTTTTTGATGAAGATAATCTGCCCTTCAGCAACACATACAGTTCTCTGGTTCCTACCTACTCCACCACACTTCTGCGAGCCTAGCAACAGGTCAATCGAGTTCACACTCAGCCACTAAAGGAGTATTCACAGCTCTCAGAACCTTCGTTTCTGCCCTCTGTTTTTCGACAGCAACAGAGCACAGGAACTGATGCTTTGACCTATGAACCTGTTTCAGAAACAGAGCACGAATCTCAACAAGCCTTGAGTCCATCAGACATTGTTCAAGAGGAAGTAAACGACCAAGAACAAACTGATGGACATCTATCTACTTCTGATCAATCAAATGCAGATGAGGTAGCTGAAAATTCAACCGATCAATCTCAACCAGCTTTGACTAACTCGCATCCCATGACAACCAGAGGAAAAATTGGGATCACCAAACCAAATCCAAGGTACGTGTTATTCTCAGACACTCAACTACCTTCACACCCAAAAACAGTCAAATCTGCTCTAAAGGATCCACGCTGGACTGCATCTATGGCTGATGAAATCAAAGTTCAACAACTCAACAAAACATGGCATTTAGTTCCTCCTTCTCCTGAAATGAACATCCTTGGCTGTAAATGGGTTTTTCGAGTGAAATTGAATGCAGATGGATCAATTGACAAACTCAAGGCACGACTGTTAGCCAAAGGTTTCCATCAAGAGGAGGGAATTGACTACCTTGAAACATTCAGTCTTGTAGTTCGATCTGCCACAATTCGAGTTGTACTTGGAATAGCGATATCTAAGAATTGGTCAGTCACACAACTTGATGTCACAAGTGCATTCCTTCACGGTGATCTGCACGAAAACATCTATATGCTCCGGCCAACAGGCTTTGAAGATCCTCAACATCCATCATATGTGTGCAAGCTAGATAAAGCTATCTATGGACTCAAACAGGCTCCTCGAGCCTGGTTTGACAAATTCAGTGCTTATCTATTGGAGTTTGGCTTCAAATGCAGCAAGGCAGATCCTTCTCTTTTCACCTACCATCATGGGTCTGACATCCTCATTCTCCTTCTTTATGTTGACGACATCATTATGACTGGGAATAACTCAAAATTAATCACACATTTGATAGCTACACTCAGCTCAACCTTCTCAATGAAAAATCTTGGACCTCTGCACTACTTCTTGGGAATTCAAGTCAAGCAACATGATTCTGGTCTCTTCCTCAGTCAGGAAAAATACACAGAGAACATACTAAGTCAAGCAGGAATGTCAGCTTGTAACCCCATGCCCACTCCACTGCCGTTACAACTTGATACTACTCCAAATGGTTCTGATTTGTTCTCTGAGCCTACTTATTTTCGCAGTCTTGCTGGCAAACTGCAGTATCTCACACTGACCAAGCCAGATATACAATTCGCAGTAAATCTCGTGTGCCAGAGGATGCACTCACCAACTGTCACAGACTTTGCACTTCTCAAGCGCATCTTGCGATATCTCAGAGGAACTTCAGAAATGGGACTTGTTCTTAATCGATCTCAGCATCTTTCAGTCTCTGCCTTCAGCGACAGTGATTGGGCTGGCTGTAAAACCACCAGACGATCAACAACAGTGTTCTGCACCTTCTTAGGTTCAAACCTGATCTCTTGAAGTGCAAAACGACAAGCCACTGTTTCCCGATCTTCCACAGAAGCTGAATATAGAGCTATGGCAGAAACAGCGGCTGAATTAACATGGATTTCAACTCTGTTGCGTGATCTACAACTTCCTCAAACTGGGCCAGCAACTCTGCATTGTGATAATCTATCTGCAGTTTATCTCACTGTAAATCCTTCTCAACATTCCCGGTCAAAACATTTCGACACTGATTTTCATTACATCAAGGAAAGAGTCTCACTTGGATTTATCGAAACCAGGCATGTTCCTGCTCATCTTCAGCTTGCCGATATTCTGACCAAATCACTTCCCAAGACAGCCTTCATCAACCTGCGAGTCAAACTTGGAGTTGGTTCAATACCCACCTCAAGTTTGAAGGGGGGTATCAGCACTACTCCGACAGCAACAGAGCACAATACTCTGTCTCAGCCTTCAGGAGGACTTCAGACAAGCCTGGGCCAACTCTGCAACAATCCAAACAAGCCCAAACTCTACACAAAACAACTTCAGAATAAAGACAAGCCCAACATTCAAATTGCTTCATCAAGTACAGCAATGGAGCTCCTGCGCAACGGTACAAACTTCTGCAGTGTACAAATTGCACAGAGAAAGGACAACAGGGAAACAATATTAGTGTCCTTGAATAATCGGTTCAAGTGCCTTCAAGCTCAAAACACAAGAGACATGGACTCCAGCTGTCGTGTCTCAATTGCCTAAGTTTGTGTTTAAATATCACTCGCTTGTTATCGTAGAAACGATCTCTCTCTAAGAAAGTTGTAATGCAAGTTCAGTGAAATAAACTTCAGTTTTTATCACTCTGCCTTCTCTTCTTCCTTTTGTTATCAAATATTACGCGTAAACTATCATTCTATACCATAGAGCCGGTTTTGACATAAAACTGGTGAAGCAAAGGCTTTAGACACACAAAAAAATATAAATTTTGATGGCATCCAAAATAAAAATATTGTTTATATTATTACAATATTATATGGTATCAATTTATTTATTTATTTTAGGATTAGAGGCTGCTATTTAATACCAATATGGATATATTATTTGTCAAATTTGATTCCGTTGTATAAACACACTTATGAAATACAAGCATATGTTTAATATGAAACAAGATTGGTATATATAAAATTTTTCAAGTTAAAAAACTAGCAACAAACATGTTTGTTCTCACCATTCTCTTTGTAATATTGCATTTTTATCTTTTTATATTTTAATCCATGTATACAATATGTTGATCTTTATAAATTAAGAAGAGAAAATGCTCTCCACTTTAACAAAAAATGCTTTCCAATGTTTCGGTTTAAGATGACCTCTGAAGAATGAAAAATTTATAAAAATATAAATCTATTATTATATGCCTATTTGGCTAAAAAAAAAAATCTAAGTTAGAGTTGATATCAACTATTAGGCCATATTGGGCTATTGAGATTAATATTGCATATGAGTATTTTACTCTTTATGCATATGTTAATTAGGGTACATTTCTCTACAATGGTATATCAGAAACTCTTTCATATAACTGTAACATTTTACATGGTATCGAAGAATTGATCATGAGTGAAGCAACAAAGAAGATGAACGCTGTTTATACTTTCTGAACGAAGGATGATCCTGAAAATTCCATTATCAAAGTGGCATTGACAAGGAAGAACGACGATAAATGAGCTTGTTCGATGCGAATAATTTTTCAGGAAAATAAGAAATTGTCTTTCATTAATTGATTTTTGAATGGATTTGAGTGCAAGAGCTGACAAAAGAACTAGTGAGCTGTGTACAACGGACAATGAGTGTCAAAGAATCTTGGCTCTACTCTTGGTCGTGATGTATCAAAGAATCTGCAGTACAACTCATAACACATTTCAAGATAGATACTTCGAACGGGGTTATGGTAACACTGCTCTACTCTTGTGATTGTTCTTGGTTCACAAATGACAAAACAGCACAATGGGAAAAGTAAGCTAGATCTTTAGACAACGACATTTTGTCTCATGTAAACGGTAAGAATTACAATTATAATTGGATATTTAACAATAGTGCAACAAATCGTATGTCTGAAAACTTGATTAGTTAATAATTTGTGGGACGTGGCTCTATTTCTTGTTGGTTTACTTAATGGAAAATATTTTCATATCAAGAAGGAAAATTGCCTTTGACCGCAGGGTTCATGAAGCCAATAGCGGTTTTTCTTCTCCATATGTTTTATTTTTATGACATGCTCAACTCTTAGTTCATTCGTTTACTCTTCGCTATTTCCTATTCCAAACTCTAAGCCAAACATAAATAGATCTATAGCCTCTTGATTGTACTTGAATTAGTTAAGGCTATTAGGATTTCTTGTATGCTACTCCATAAAAAGGTGTTATATATGTTGGCGCGACATATGGACTTCGTTGGACCTAAGTAAAATGGTGCGTTTTACATTAGTTGGGTCATCAACCCAATTAAGTGGTCAACGTATAAAACCGAGATAATTCAGTAGAAGGCAATGCCGTTAGTTTATCCCGAATAACACAAGAAATCGCAGAGAGAGAAAGACCAAATAGACAGAGATTAGAGAGGGGTTTTCTTATCTTTTCTTGGGGTCTTTTAAATTGCGAGTGCTAGGGTTCTGGGAGAGAATTCTTCGTTCTTCTGGGGAGCAATTGTAGTTAGAGAAATCGTGTGTTGTGCCATTGGCTCGTGAGGTTCTTTTCTTTCGTGATAGTGGATTGGGAGTTTGGCTTCCACGAGACGTCCTAGTGAAAATTGGGAACTCGTTAAAATCATCGTGTCCATTTTTTTCCTGCAAAACACACGATCGATTAAGTCACAAAGATTAGCAGAAATATACAACAAGTGGTATCAGAGCATAGGTTCAAGAAAATCGAATTCTTGATCATCAGCTTAAAGAACGAAGAAGTTCTTTGATAGGTATATGAAAGAGAAAGCAATGTCGACTTTACGGAATGAAGTCGAAAGATTTCATGGGAGTGGTGACTTTACCTTATGGAAGGTCCGTATGATGGTTTATTTTGGGATGGATAAATTAATGAGTATCCTGAGAGATGAAGATCTACTTCTTGAGTCACTTGTGATAAAGGAAGAAGAAAATTCTTCGAGGAAAGATCAGACATCAAAGAAATCTAATGAGACATCATCAGTAAAAATCGAAAATCTAGAGAAACTAGAAAAAATCAAAGAAGACAATGAGCATTATAATTACAAATGTAGGTGATCAAGTCCTACGTAAGATCATTCACTGTGAAACAGCGGCTACGATATGGTCTACACTTGAGAGTTTATACAATGAGAATACCTTACCGAATCATATATATCTGCAACTCAAGTTTTACACATTCAAGATGTCAGACTCAAAGAAGATAGACGAGAATATGAATGACTTTCTCAAACTGGTGGCAGATTTGAGCAATATTGGCATAACAGTATCAGAAGAGGTACAAGCTATTTTACTTTTAAGTTTTTTACCATTTAACTATGACCAGCTAAAGGAAACGTTGAAATATGGAAGAGATACACTCAGCCTGAAGGAGGTTACAACCACTGAAAAATCAAAGGAAAGGGAGCTAAATAAGAGTCTCAAATTGGTAAAGAATCAAACCGAAGGTATGTATGTTCAGCAAAGGGGAAGGTCAGAGAAGAAAGGAAATCAACCGTGGAGAGGCAGGTCTAAAAGTAGAAATCGTAGTCAGTCAAAAAAAGATTCAACAAGAACAGTAAAGGGTGCTTCATTTGTGGAAAAGAGAGACACTAGAAAAGAGAGTGTTCAGAAAAAGGGAATCACAAACATTTAGACTCTATAAATATGGTTTCAGTTTCTGGGTCAGGTCAGCCTCTTGTATTAAGAGCTAGTGTTCAACACAATCAAGACGATTGGGTCTTACACTCAGGTTGCACTTTTCATATCACACCTAAAAGGAACCTACTCTATGACTTCAAAGAGTTGAAAGGTGGAAAAATGCTAATGGCAAATAATACAGAGTGCGAAGTGAAAGGCATAGGAAAAGTAAAAATTAGAAACCCAAATGGTTTAATAGTTATTCTCATGGATGTTTACATGCCGTCTATGAGCAGGAACCTCATATCTTACGGCATGTTGGGAAAATTGGAATGCAACTATGTAGGAGGAAATTTCTAGATCACCTTCTATAAAAAAGGAAAAAGAGTATTTACAAGAAAGTACTCAAATGGATTATATTACCTAGAAGGAATAGTTTTGCCAGGGGAAGTATGTATGGGACATGATAAAAAAAACCTGACAAATCTGTGGCATACTCGTCTAGGTCATATAGGAGGACAGAGTCTGGATGTATTGACTATGGAAGGCTATATACCTAGAGAGGATACATGAAATCTAGAATTCTGCAAAAATTGTGTGATAGGAAAATCACACAGATAATCATTCTCAACATCTAAATTCAGAGCAGAAAGAATCTTAGATTATGTTCATTCTAATATGTGGGGTTCCCTAACAACTCCTAACAGTTTAGGAGAATGCAAATATTTTGTATCGTTGATAGGTGATCATTCAAGGAAAGTATGGATATACTTTATGAAATCAAATGATGAAGTATTTCAGAAGTTTGAGGAGTGGAAAGTTGTAGTAGAAAATAAAACAGAAAGACACTTAAGTGTTTAAGAACAGATAACGGCCTCGAATTTTGCAACCTACAGTTTGAAAACTTTTGTAAGCAAAAGGGAATAAAATGCCACAAAACATGTACCTACACTCCTCAGCAGAATGTAGTGTTAACAAAAATGAACAAAACGATAATGGACAAGGTAAGGAACATGCTATCAAATAGGATTGGATCAAAGTTTTTGGGCAGAGGCAGCGTCTACAATAGTTTACCTTATAAATTATTCTCCATGCTCAACAATTGATAATAGGCTACCAGAATAGGTCTGGTCAGGTCATAAGCCAGATCTCAAACATCTGAGAAGGTTTGGATGTTCTACTTATGTTCATACTCTACAAGGTAAAACATGTCCTAGAGCTAAGAGAGGAATCTTTGTAGGCTATCTTTTTGGAATAAAAGGGTATAGAGTATGGATAGTAGAGGAAGGCAAGTGCACAACTAGCCAATATCTAATTTTCAATAAAATGGAAATTTACAAGGATATTCTGGAAAATTCAGGGACAGAAGAGAAGTCGAAGTCAATAGAAAGAGAAAAGCAGAAGAGACGAGTTTCATTTAGCAATGATCTTGTAAGGGGACTATCTCCAAATGGTTTTGACAGAGGAGAGTCATCTACTCAAGGTGGAGATGATGTTACCAGTGATCAGAGAGATTCCGATCAAGAACAAAGTTTAGAAGAACCCGATCAGGATGAAGAATCAGAGGATAAAAATGATTCAACCTATGATAGCTACCTTCTAGCCCGGGATAGATCTAGAAGAAGTAACATCAGACCACCATCAAGATTTGAAGATGCAGATTTTGTAGCTTACGCTCTATCAGCAGCACAAAATTTAGAAGTTGATCAACCAAAGACATTTGAGGAAGCCGTAAGGAGAAAAAGAAGTAAACAGTGGATTCAAGCAGTAGACGAATAGATGGATTCTCTCAAGAAAAATCAGACATGGGAATTGATTGAGAAACCAGAGAATCAGAAATTGGTTGAATGCAAATGGATATTCAAGATAAAGCAAAGAATTCATGGGGGTTGAAAAACAACGCTACAAGGCTAGACTTGTAGCAAAGGATTTCTCACAAAAAGAGGGCATTGACTACAATAAGTTATTCTCTCTGGTGGTAAAACATGTTTCAATAAGATTAATGTTATCATTAGTTGTTAACTTTGATTTGGAGTTGGAACAAATGGACGTAAAGATGGAATTCCTACATGGCAAGCTAAAAGAAAGAATTATGATGAAACAGCCAGAAAGATATGTAAAGAAAAGGGATGAGAATAAAGTGTGTCTGCTAAGGAAGTCTTCATACGGGTTGAAGCAGTCTCCAAAATTGTGGAATCAGAGGTTCAACAGATCATGAAGACCCTAAAATTCATGAGGAGTGAGTTTGATCCATGTGTCTACATGAAGGATATACAGACAAAAGAGGCTATAAATCTCTTATTATATGTAGACGACATGTTAATAGCGTCAGGCAACTGGAGTGTAATAAGAAGCCTCAAAGGGAGTCTAACCAAAAAATTTGAAATGAAGGATATGGGCAAGGCGTCTAGAATACTAGGTATGGACATCATTTGGGATAGACAATAAGGAATTTTATCTTTATCCCAAGGAAACTACCTAGAGAAGGTTCTAAAAACCTTTGGAATGAACGATTCAAGACTAGTGTCAACACGTACAAATTCCCAACAAAAGCTAAGAAGTCTATCAGATGATGAAAGCATCACAAAAGGGAGGTATATGGTGAATATACCATACACAAGCGCGGTATGAAGCTTGATGTATGGTATGGTAGGCACAAGACTAGGTCTAGCATACGCAGTGGGTTTAATCAACCGATTTATGTCAAATCTAGGTCATGACCATTGGACAGCTGTAAAATGGGTATTGAAGTACTTAAAAGGTGCCTACAAAGCTAGTTTGACTTTCAGAAAGGACTCTCACATAATAATTGAAGGTTTCTCAGATTCAAACTATTTAGATAGAAGGCGCTCAATTACTGGGTATGTGTTTAAAGTTGGTGGTAATAATGTTTCATGGAAATCAAGCTTACAATCTGTAGTTGCTTTGTCAACTACACAAGCCGAATATATGGCTTTGTCGTCAGCCATAAAAGAGGGAATTTGGATAAAAGGACTATGTTCAGAGCTAGGGTTTTCTCAACACGGGGTTCTTCTTCACTATGATTCACAGTGCGCATTGGCTTTGGCCAATAACTTTGTGCATCACGAGAAAAATAAACATATAGACACGTGATATCATTTTATCAGGGAAATAATGGCTAATTTGAGTGTAATTTTAGCTAAGATTTATACAACAAAAAATCTAGCGGATTTTTTAACTAAGACTGTACCCGCTCAGAAGTTCCAACTTTGTTGTGAACTTTCGGAAATCTCCTAGGAGGAGATTCGGCACATGTAATATCAAATTTTAACCAGTTTTAACAAAACTAGGTTATAACTATTCCATGCAACTTAACAAGTCTTTAAGTTCGCATTTTGGAAGAGATTACCTGAAATGTTTCAGTACGTTTGACAAAAGAATGTTAAACGTCTGAAGGTCAAAGACTAGCTAGAGTGGTCAGTTCTAAGTCAGATCTGAGCAAAGGAAGGCTATATCTGAACAAAGGAACAAATCTGGACTAGGGAAATCCATATCTATGTTCAGATCGGTTAGATCCAAAGGATTTTCTCGACATGCAACAAAAGAAAAGACAATCGGTTAGAATTTTTAGTTGTTTTTACAGTAAAGGTGAAGAGAGAACATGGAAACTTACCGTAAAGAGGAGTCGTGGAGTTCAGGGGTCAAGGTGGAGCTCATCAGAGAAAAAAAAACTGAAGATGGAGAAAGCAACACGCGAAAGAGGAAATCGCATGTTTCCTCTCAGACTCGGCTTGAAGGGTGAAGCCGTAAGGTCTGTCTCAGAGACGAGCTGGAAATTTTTTGGTGTGTCGGAACTGGAAAAAGATCGAGGAGGTGCCACATTTCTGAGATAGAGAGAAATCGCGAAGGACAAAAGGAGGCAACTAGGGTTACGAATTACAAAAGAAATGTCGGCCAAAGGTAAAGAAATGTTATATATGTTGGCGCGACATATGGGCTTCGTTGGGCCTAAGTAAAATGGTGTGTTTTACATTAGTTGGGTCATCAACCCAATTAAGTGGTCAATGTATAAAACCGAGATAAATTCAGCAGAAGGCGATGCCGTGAGTATCCCAAAGAACACAGGGAATCGCAGAGAGAGAGAGAGAGACCAAATAGAGAGCGATTAGAGAGGGGTTTTCTTATATTTTCTTGGGGTCTTCTAAATTGCGAGTGCTAGAGTTCTGGGTGAGAATTATTCGTTCTTCTGGTGAGCGATTGTAATCAGAGCAATGGGCCATTGGCTCGTGAGATTCTTTTCTTTCGTGATAGTGGATTGGGAGCTTGGCTTCCACGAGCCGTACTGGTGAAAACCGGGAACTTGATAAAATCATCGTGTCCATTTTCTTTTTCTGCAAAACACATTATCGATTAAGTCATTAGCTGAAATATACAACATAAAGAGATATAGTTACGCTTATGCGACTTAGGAATTGCTTGTTATATATTAAATTATCATTGATTGCTTGATCGCCTAGATGTTTGCTAGGCATTTTTTGAATTAAAGACATGCTTGTGAGGCAACACTCTTGTTCGATAGGGCGTAGACGTTGTTCCTCAAGTACATAAAAAGGGTTCCTGCCTTAGCTCATATAGGATAGGTAGGTATCCACAAGCTTCGGTAGTAGGCAAGAGGTTAAAAGCTGTGAGAAAGCGCCAAACGAGTAGTTGTTTTAAAGGTCCAGCTAGCTAATGAACCTATAGATGGGGCATCGTCCAGAGTCAATGTGGAGAAGTGCCATTGGCACGAAATAACCAGTAGAGGGCACGAGAGACACCGTACCGACCAATCAAGTGTGGAGTGGCGTTATGTGAAAACAATAAGTGTTGTATGTGTGCAAATGGTGCTATAAGTGCATGTGTGCTTGTGTGACAATGTATAAGTACAAGTAGTGTTCTAAGTATGCGTTTGGCACAAATGGGGGAGCTAGTGGCTATCTGTACTAAGGGATTAGCCCATTTGCTGGATGTTTGTGTGTCTTAGACATATGTTGGTTAGTTGTTTTAGGCTTAGTTTAGAAAGTTCGTTGCAGTAAGTGCGTGAGGTGAGTGTTCTGTGTGTTCTAATGGTAATCTAAATTACTCGTCTCTCTTGTTTGATATGTTGTGTTGGTGGATTTCAAAATGGGAACGTTTTGGCTGAATCCAGTGTTACAAATAATTTTGTTTTATTGTATTCCAAAAAAACATTGCTAACGGTACCAACCTATTTAAATGCCTTTGGGAACGCGGACACAGATGATGCATGACTTTTGTCAGCTCGTGCCATAAGGTGTTGGATTAAGTCCCGCAACGAGCGTAATTCTCGTGTGTAGTTGCCACTGTTGAGTTTGGAACCCTGAACAAACTATCGGTGATAAACTAGAGAAAAATGAGGATGACATCAAGTCATCATGCCCCTTATACCCGAGATGAAAATCTCATGCACGATTTTGAATGAGAGAAAAAAGTGAGGAATCATTTTTTCGACTCTGACTCTCGCACTACAGTAAACTTACATCATGAGACCAATTAACAAGCATGTCTTAATAAAAGTTATAGCTTACTATACAATTAATATAAAACTAGATAGTACCCGTGTTGTGCACGGGAAATTTATTTATTTATTTCATATTATTAATTTAAATATTAATATTATATAAAAGTAAAATTAATATATGTAGAAAAAAATAAATATTGAAGAAATAATAAAATAGAAATAAAATTAATATATGCAGAAAAGAAAATAATACGATGTTAAATTGTTCAAGAAAAACTTTTTCATCCACGACAACCATCTCAAAAGTTTCAATACCATTGAGAAATTGTTTTCAAAATTTTAAAATATTCACTCTGATTTTCTATTGCGTTTTGAATGCTTTCAGAGAATAAAGATCGGTAACTAAAACCATGGAAAAAAACAAAACTGTGTATACTAATTTATAAGGTTAGAGTGTTTGAGTGACGATGAAGCAAAATAATGGGCATTATATAGTGAATTGTACATCTACAGTTTTCCATAATTTAATTTTGAATTTTTTTAAAAATTATGCTAAAAATATCAATAGGGTGGGAATTTTAAATGGTGAATATGCGTTTTTGGGTTTAAATGACAAGCATACCTAATGACAATCATGATAAATATTGAAAATGGTAAGTTAGTGTTTTAAGAATAAGGAGTTTTAAAAAATCATATGTCTATAAAATTTTTATTGTATTATTAAATGATAGCGTATCTAAAATACGAACTAGCATAATGATCAAAATGGTAATTTCTGAGTTGCAATTGTAACATATAAACATATACAGAAAATCAAATATTGAACATTTATTGTAATATATATACATTTATAGAAAATTAAATAATGAGTTAAAGTGATGTGATACGACATTATTAATAATTAGTCTAATGTATGAATATTTAAAGAAAGTCAAATATGATATCATTGATTGCAATGGTTAAATGTAAATTTTTGAAAATATTGTAACATAATATCGTCTTAAACGAATTAGACGATGGTAAATTTCTTTAATTTTTTTAAATTCTTTTTAAAAATTTCTGAGAATAATTCTGGTTTTGACACTTCAGCAATTTTTATCTTTAGCGCTTCTTCTTTAATATATAGTAGATTTAATTATTTTTGTGAGAGAAGTATTTGAGTTTGGCAACGGTTACATGTCATTTAGGGAAAGTGTTCTATTGAAACAAGATATGGTGCACATTACTTCAGTGGGCTTACGGGGATATGGTAGCTTCAAAGTTGGGTCTGTGGCCCAAAGGGGAAGTGATTTTATCACTTGAGGAAATTGACTTACTCCCGACAAAGTTACTACGGTTTTCACTGAAAGTACATTCTTTCTACAGAATGTACGGTGTCTGCAGTTTTTCAGAGCAGAAGAAGAAGCCGCTCTTCTTCTATAGATTACAAAGAGAATCTGAGAACACACCAGACACATTTAAGACACATGTTCGTTTGTCTCTCTAGTGGAGAATATATTAGGGAGAGAACTTGTTGTAATGTGTAAGAGAGAGGTGAAAAAACATCTAAGAACAAGTGTGAGAAGTGTAAACTGAACAAGGCTCTTTTCGGGCAAGGTTTTAGTGGATTTCCGAGGTTGCGATACTCGGCGAGACGTAGGATTCCTAGTTTAAGGAATCTGAACTCGTTAAATTTTCTTGTGTTCACCAAACATACTTCAAACACAAAGTAACTCAAATTTAAAAAAAAACAAAGAGAAGAAAACAGGAAGTAGAAAGACGTTTTCTTAATATCTCAAAGACGTTTTCGTAACAACTGTGGTATCAGAGCTCAAGGATTGACGAATCAGGAAGCTAAAGGAAGAAAATGTCAAGTGGGAAGATAGATATCGAAAAGTTTGATGGAGAAGGTGATTATGTTTTGTGGAAAGAAAAATTGCTTGCACACTTGGAGATGTTGGGTCTGTTAGAAGGGATAACAAAAGAGGTGGAATTAAGCTCAGAATTTGGAGAATCTACTGCAGTTGCAGGAGAAGGAGTGACAACTCAAGAAGCTGACCAAGAAGGAACAAAAGACAAGGCTTTAAAGGAAAAGAAAGGTAAAGCTCGATCTACAATCATTTTGAGTGTAGCAGACAATGTCTTGAGGAAGATTATAAAGGAAAGGTCAGTCTTTCAGATGCTAAACATTCTCGAGAAACTGTATATGACAAAATCACTGCCAAATCGCATATACTTGAAGCAACGCCTATACAGTTATAAGATGAATGATAGCTTATCCATAGAAGGAAATATGGATGACTTCTCAAAGCTGATTGTAGATTTAGAAAATGTTAAAGTCTCTGTTTCTGAGGAAGATCAGGCGATTATACTGCTAATGTCTTTGCCTAAGCAGTTCGACCAAGTGAAGGAAGCACTTAAGTACTGCAAGACAACTCTGACACTGGATGATATACATGTTGCTATAAGATCTAAGAGTCTAGAACTTGGAGCAAATGGAAAACAGGCAAAAACAGCTTCAGATGTTCTGTATACACAGGAAAGGGGAAGATCTGTGGATAAAAAAATCGAAATACTCTGACAAGAACAAGGGTAAAGCAAGATCAAAGTCTAGAGGGGGATCAAAGACATGCTGGATTTGTGGGAAGAGAGGCACTTCAAGAGGCAGTGCCAGGTATGGAAAGAAAGAAACAAGTCCACATCTGAGAAAGGAGAATCCTCAAATGTAAATGCAACAATGAATGATGCTACAGCTTTAGTTACATCTGATGCATTGTTCAGTACATAAGGAGGGACATCAGTTTCATGGATTTTGGATACCGGATGTTCATTTCATATGACATACCGAAAAGATTGGTTGTTAGACTACTCAGAAACAATCACAGGGAAGGTAGTCATGGGAAATGCTACAACTTCTGTAGTAAAAGGGAGTGGAAATGTCAGGATACTCAATACAGATGGAACAACGATCTTGCTGACACAGGTTAGATACATTCCAGAAATGTCGAGAAATCTGATCTCATTGGGCACGTTAGAGGATAAAGGTTGCTGGTTTGAGTCGAAAAATGGCACAATAAGAATCATGAAAGAAGAAAAGACACTGCTGGTTGGAAGGAAGAGGGATACATTGTATTTCTTAGAAGGTTCAACACACATTGGGGAACTAAATGTAACAAAACAGTTTGCAGAATGAGACTATGTTATGGCAAAGTAGAATGGGACTCATTGGAACTAAAGGATTGGAGATGTTGGTGAGGAAAGGTCACATAGATGGAGCAAAAGTAAAAGAAGCACCATTTTGTGAAGACTGTGTGTATGGAAAGACACACTGAGTAAGTTTTGGTTCAGCAAAACACACCACAAAAGAAAGGTTGGATTATATTCACTCGGATTTGTGGGGCTCTCCTTCAGTTCCACTGTCATTAGGTAAGTGTCAATACTTCATCACGTTCATAGATGATTTTACACGAAAAACATGGATATATTTTCTAAGAACCAAGGATGAAGCTTTCAGAATGTTCACAGAATGGGTAGTTATGTGTGAAAATCAGCAGGGAAAGAATGTTAAGGTGTTAAGGACTGATAATGACCTTGAATTCTGCAATCAAGAATTCGATGCATACTGCAAGAAGAAAGGCATAATCATGCATAGAACTTGTGCGTATTCTCCACAGCAGAATGATGTGACAGAGAGGATGAACCGATGAATCATGAACAAGGTACGCTGTATGCTCAGTGAATCTGGTTTGGGAAGACAGTTTTGGGCTGAGGCAGCTTCCACTACAGTCACTCTAATCAAAAAAAGTCCCAGTTCAGCCCTAAATTTCGACATTCCAGATGAGAGATGGACATGTTTCCCACCTGATTATAAGCTATTGAGAAGATTTGGAGCAGTTACTTATGTACGTTGATCAAGGGAAGTTGAAACCACGGGCAAAGAAAGGTATATTTCTTGGATACCCAGTTGGTGTGAAAGGCTATAAAGTGTGGTTAGTGGATGAGAAGAAGTGTGTCATTTCAAGGAATGTTGTATTTCAGGAAGAGATCCTATATAAACATCTGGTTGGAAGAGAAACCGTGGCAGAGAATCCCAAAGAGGTTAGTGAGAGAAACACTATAGAGTTGGAGAGTCTCAAAGATCCAGACACACAAGATAGTCAAACAGAAACATCAGAACAGAGGGAAGAACCTCGTGGAACACCATCTGATTCTGACATGAGACAAAGGTCAGAGGAAAGTGAATCAGATGCAGAGGAGACAGAACTGGAAACATATCAGTTGGCTCGAGACAGGATCAGAAGGTAGATTAAACCTCCACAGAGATATGAAGATGAGCTGAATTTGGTGGGGTATGCACTAAATACTTCAGAGGATGGGGGAAAATCAAAACCAAGATCATACAAAGAAGTCATGAAAAGTCCTGAAAGAGAAGAATGGAGGAAAGCTATGAATGAGGAAATGAAGTCCTTGTACAAGAATAACACATGGGTCTTGGTGGATAAACCTGCATCAAAGAGAACAATCGGATGCAAATGGATATACACCAGAACAAATGGATGCAAATGGATGCAAATGGATAAATTTATGGTTGATTCAGGCTACATGAGGAGCATGTATGATTCTTGTGTATATTGTAAAAGATTAACTGATGAGTCATACATCTATTTGCTTCTTTATGTGAATGACATATTGATTACATCCAAGAACAAAGAAGACATTCAGATGTTGAAATCACAGTTAAAGAAAGCTTTCGAAATGAAAGATTTAGGAGAAGCCAAGAAAATATTGGGTATTGAGATCACACGGAATAGAGATCAAGGAACTCTGAAGTTGTCACAGGGGAGCTACATTGAGAAAGTTTTGAAAACTTTCAGAATGGAGGATTGTAAAGCAGTGAATACGCCACTGGGAGCTCATTTCAAGTTGAAAACAACAACCGAAGAAAGTGCAAGGATGGAAGAGGAATACATGAAGATTGTTCCATATTCAAATGCTATAGGGAGTATTATGTATCTCATGATCAGTACAAGACCAGACCTTGCACATTCAATTGGAGTAATGAGCAGATATATGAAGAATCCTTCAAAGGAACATTGGCAAGCTGTGAAATGGATGTTGCGATACATCAAAGGAACAAAAGGAATCAGTCTGCAGTTCAGAAAACAGGAAAACTTCGACTTATGTGGGTATTGTGACTCATATTATGCTACTGACATAGAAAGAAGGAGATCTATTACAGGAGCAGTATTCACTCTGGGGAAATACCATTAGTTGGAAGTCATGTCTGCAGAAAGTGGTTGCTCTATCAACTACAGAGGCCGAGTATATGGCACTCTCAGATGCAATAAAAGAGACAGTTTGGTTGAAAGGATTGGTGGAAGAATTGGGATACAAACAAGACTCAGTAAGCATATTGTGTGATTCACAAAGTGCCATTGCATTATCCAAAAATTCAGTACACCATGATAGAACAAAGCATATTGATGTGAGATATCACTTTATCCGAGAAAAGATTGCAGAAGGATCGATAGAAGTGCTAAAGATTTCAACATCATGGAACCCAACAGATGTGTTTATCAAGTTGGTACCAATGAGGAAGCTCCAAGAAGCAATGGAGCACCTCAAGATTATGCAGTAATCTTACTGCAAAAGTTCCGAGGACAAGAGGAAATCCAGAGTTACAAAATTGAAACAGACTGAAGTATATGCACCAAGGGGAAGTTTTATTGAAACAAGATATGGTGCACATTACTTCAGTGGGCTTACGGGGATATGGTGGCTTCAAAGTTGGGTTTGTGGCCCAAAGGGGAAGTGATTTTATCACTTGAGGAAGTTGACTTATTTCCGACAAAGTTACTACGGTTTTTACCGGAAGTACATTCTTTCTGCAGAATGTACGGTGTCTGCAGTTTTTCAGAGCAGAAGAAGAAGCTGCTCTTCTTCTACAGATTACAAGGAGAATCTGAGAACACACCAGACACATTTAAGTGTATGTTCGTTTGTCTCTCTAGTGGAGAATATATTAGGGAGAGAACTTGTTGTAATGTGTAAGAGAGAGGTGAAAAAACATCTAAAAACAAGTGTGAGAAGTGTAAACTGAACAAGGCTCTTTCCAGGCAAAGTTTTAGTGGATTTCCGAGGTTGTGATACTCGGCGAGACGTAGGATTCCTAGTTTAAGGAATCTGAACTCGTTAAATTTTCTTGTGTTCACCCAACATACTTCTAACTCAAATTTAAGAAAAACAGAGAGAAAAAAACAGGAAATAAAAAGACGTTTTTTCAATATCTCAAAGACGTTTTCTTAACATGTTCCATACCAAAATCATAAAAACATTTGGGAAAAATATCAATAAAATGTTGAACTTTTCATTCGGTAAAAAAAATAACTTTGGTTAATTCGGCCAAATTAAATACAAAATTAGTTAAACATACATTAATAACTTTTTGGTCGAACACATTAATTCAGTATTTATTGGCATTTTTCCCAAAATATTTTGGATATAATTTTCTAAAATAATATTATTTTATATTTTTATTTTTAATATAATATAATTAGTTTAATTTTATAAAAAAATATAACCAATTTAATATTAAAATATTTAAAAAAATTTCTACTAAGGAAAATCTAAACTTTAAATTGGAAAAAACTCAAATATAGTATTTAATTTTATTTCTACTTTACATAATTAAATATGTATTTGGGGGGGGGGGGGGGGGGGAATCTGAGAACACACCAGACACATTTAAGTGTATGTTCGTTTGTCTCTCTAGTGGAGAATATATTAGGGAGAGAACTTGTTGTAATGTATAAGAGAGAGGTGAAAAAACATCTAAGAACAAGTGTGAGAAGTGTAAACTGAACAAGGCTCTTTCCAGGCAAAGTTTTAGTGGATTTCCGAGGTTGTGATACTCGGCGAGACGTAGGATTCCTAGTTTAAGGAATCTGAACTCGTTAAATTTTCTTGTGTTCACCCAACATACTTCAAACACAAAGTAACTCAAATTTAAGAAAAACAGAGAGAAAAAAAAGGAAATAAAAAGACGTTTTTTCAATATCTCAAAGACGTTTTCTTAACATGTTCCATACCAAAATCATAAAAACATTTGGGAAAAATATCAATAAAATACGAACTTTTCATTATACCGTAAAAAGCACTAACTTTGGTTAATTCGGCCAAATTAAATACAAAATTAGTTAAACATACATTAATAACTTTTTGGTCGAACACATTAATTCAGTATTTATTGGCATTTTTCCCAAAATATTTTGGATATAATTTTCTAAAATAATATTATTTTATATTTTTATTTTTAATATAATATAATTAGTTTAATTTTATAAAAAAAATATAACAAATTTAGTATTAAAATATTTTAAAACTTTTTTCTACTAAGGAAAATCTAAACTTTAAATCGGAAAAAACTCAAATATAGTATTTAATATTATTTCTACTTTATATAATTAAATATGGGGGGTGGGTGGGTGTTAATGCTATATTTCTGTACGACATAACATTAGATAACTATAAAATTAATAGTTCATATTAGTTTTACTTGGTTTGAAAGTCCGAAATACATTTTTCTCTAAATTGAAAGTTTAACATTTTATAACCCACAAATGTTGGTTATATCGGTTTTCAACCTAATCTAAATTAAGGAAAAATAAGTTTGAAATTTTCACTATAGAAAAAAATAAGCTTTGAATTTTCAAATTATAGAGAAATAAATTTTAAATTTTCAAATTAGAAAGAACAAAAATATAATTTTAATTCGGGGGACATGTGATAGTATGTGATAATTTGCATAGAAAAATAGATTATTATTCTGTTTGTTTTATATAATAGTTTGTGATATTTTAGAATTTTAATTGTTAAATTTTAGATTCAAATATTTTTTTAAAAAATATGCTATTTTAAATTATTAAACAAAAAAAATTAGTAGCAATGCCAGGCATTGTATGTGGGAGTTTTAAAACAAATCTTGGACCAAATCACACAAAAGAAAATGTGGGGCTTTATTTGTGGGGTTAATTAGGTATATGTATATGATCATACACATATCAAAGAGATTCATGCATGCGAATACTCCTGATTTTCAATGTCACTACCAAAAAATGTACTAGGCATCGGCATTCAGATATTCGGTTCAGTTTCGATCGATTATTTTTTATTTTAATCTTTTCGGTTGGTAAAATTAAAAATTCATTCGGTTATTTTTTATATTTCGGTTCGGTTATACTTTGGCTTCAGTTCGGTTATATCTCGGTTTTGGTCAATTTGGTTATTAAATTTAAAAACCAAAAATAACCAAAATAACCAAAATAACCAAAATAACCGAAAATCCGAAATAACCAAAAAATAACCGAAAATAACTAAAAAATAACCGAAAATAACTGAAATATCCGAAATATTTTTGGATAACCGAAAATAATTCGTTTTTTCGGATATTATTTTGGTTTTCGGTTCGGTTTCGGTTAATAACCAATAACCATAGTTTTCTAAAATAATATCCATTCAATTATTTATTTATAACCAAATACCAACCAAAATCATTTTTGATTTGGTTTTAGTTTAATTTATTTAGTTCGGATTATTTGTTCAGCCCTAAACTGTCCTAATCATAAGTTACAAGCAAAATTGGAAAAAAAAAATCTTAAATGAAGAGAGGGGATATAAACCTCACTCTTTACTGCTTTTATATGGATATTACCATTGAACTATTACGAATTTATATTAAAATATGGCTTTCAAAATTGATAATGCATAAATACATAAAATTCAAAATATTCCATTTATCTCCACGGCTAATTAAAATGTCAGACTTTTTGAAAAAAAGTATAGTTTTATGTAAATATTAGTATTATAAAAAAACAGAAATAAACCCTACAGTATAGTACGTAGATAACAAAACAAAAATTGAACAACAGACTTTCAAATTCATTTATATATGTAATATATCAAAGGAAAAATTCATAATCAGGATTAATGAGAAAAAAAAGGTAAAGTGTATAAAGATGGATAAAAGGAGAGATGTGTCATGTGATGGGATCTTCTCGGTGGATATCATTTTAAAGCTTCTTCTTCATTTGAACTCAAATCTCTTTTTCTGTCGTTTCTCTACGGCCGACATATCTTCTCACAAGTTTTTACATAATTTCTTTTAGTTTATATTTTCTAGATATTTAAGATGTCGGCTTTATAAAGATAACAAAATTTCTGACTATTTAACTTTCTTTCTCTTAAGATATTTCCACTTTTTAACAAACAAATCATCACCTGTAAATATCTCTATTTCACAAAGGATGAGACAACTATGTCATATTTTGTGGGATATGAATACATACAAGTTATAACATCAATGTTGTCGAAGCTTACACTTTTACGGTAGAATAGTTACTCATCCTCTTTTACACTGTTGATTTTAAAAGATAATATTTATGTTTGTTATCTGTCATAGCTTCATGCGATTATAAATATGGTAGATTGTTGTTCATTTATTTGTCATAGTTACATGTAGTTAATCGTAACGTTCAGACGTTGCATCATACGTGTAATTTTTTTATCGCTGATTAAAACAACGGTGTGAATAAAAATTTACGATCAATTATAGCCACAACCACAACTGCCGCCCGCAAACAAATAAATCATATATATTATAATCGTAATCCCAATATTGATAACAGCTGCAATCACTAATGAAGAACAAATGAGAAAACTAATAATAATATTTTTTTTAATATGACATGAGTTGAAAATTTAAAAACATATTGATAAGATGTAAAAGTGGTAAAGTATACCACCAAGAAATAATAGCATGCATGTGTGCATAGTATTAAAAATATAATATTCTGTGTGGATATACTATCATTGAAATTATGGTGACCAATGTTAAGAAAAGACAAAGATTGTTAACTATCATCATACTAAATAACATACTAAATAGCTTCATAGAACATTATTACAAAGTGTACAAATAATCCATAGTTAAAAAGAACAATATAAGAAATTAGATTCTAAAAATTAAGTATAAAAATATAGAACGATATTATAAGTGTATAAAATAATAAAAAATATTATTAAAATAACATAGATATACTATTTTCAAAATTTTGTTCTATGTAGTAGTGTGACCAATGCTAAAAATGTTGAAGATTATTCAATGATTACATTTTAGATAAAATGTTATTTCAGCAAAGATATTTCCAAAATTTACAAAAGTTACAAAGGTATCCACAAAATTTACATTTTATGGCCATTCAGCCTGGTTCCCCTTTTAAACCTCATGATTTTTTTTAAAAGAATGTTTTTAACTTAAAGAAAATATGTTCAAAAGGAAATTTACTTGAAAAGATGATGTTATTTTAAAATTTTGATTGAACAACTATTTAGATGTCTTAATATTTTGGATAGTAAATAAAAGTATAACTATTATTTAAATCTAGTTTTGGGTAACAACTCGAGTGGAATAACCTCTTTTTAATCCAATATTTATTCGAGTATTTATTTTTCAAATTATATTATTGGTAAAAGTCTCATCCAATAACAATTATCCTAAAATTTGAGAGCAACCATCATGTGTCTACCCCTAATTTCTGATACCTAAATATCTTGGATTATAGCAAAATACTTTTGATGCTGAATTAATTTCAACATAAAGTTAATCAATTTGACCAAATTGTTCGACATTCAATGCTTGATTTGTCATTTGAAGAATGAATAGTAAAATATTATAGACATCTTCTGCCTACAATTTTTTTTGTAAGTACAAAATATGTAGGTGAAATGTTATTAGTCTAGTGGGATAACATAAAGACCACCGAAAACAACATATTTCACCTGTGTGGAGTTAATGGACTGGTCCATTTTGCAATATTGCAACTCTTTTCATACATACACAATATCTAAAGCTCCTGGCCCAATGGTGACATAATTATAGTGGTTCCATGACAAGGCAGTTCTAAATCTTTGTCTTCCACCACTAAGGTTTACATTGGGACAAACCAAAACCTATTTTAAGGTTGTGACTAAAGAGTGACTTATGACATCCATTAACGAATTCAACAAGAGAATATCCGCAAATGAGTATAAAACAGCACATAATATTTTACTTGAACAGAAAAAAAAACCCTTAAAATATTGGTCATATTTGTTTGTCAGCCGCATGAGCATACGGCTGTGCTAAATTGTTGTTCGTTTAGCTGCCACATGTACTTACGATAGATATTGTGGTTGTATGAGATTGTTGTTTGTTTAGTTGCTGGAGATACTTGTGGCATACGCAGCGGTCAGACGCTTCGTCTTGTGTCGTAATTTTTTGACCGATGATTAAAACAACGATATGACTAAAAATCTATGATCAACCTCAACTGCAATCGTCGGTGGCAGACAAACGAATAACATCTACCACAATCACAGTCGCAGTGTTGACCGCAGACGCAGTCGCAATATTAACCATAGCTGACTGCGGCGATCAAACGAACAATACTATTTTCATTTTAACAAAACTACAATAAATAAAAAAAGTAATACATCACGCACGACCATTGCATAAAAGATTAGATGTATCGCATGAAACACATTTGACACACTTAAAAGTTAGTAATTGTTTTTCATAAACATTTGGCGTTGATAGATCAACTAGTATATACAGTTTATACTAATAATTCTTTTAAAATAGGCTTTGGATGTTAATACTTTGTAATTAAAATCAATTGGATGATTGAAATTTAAACAGTGGCGAGTAAGTTAACTAGAATTTGGTTTAATCAAAAGATGGTTTAGTCAATTGATAAAGTTTATAATATTTTAATGGTTTATGGATTACAATTCCTAATTGGTTTAAGATTACAGTTTCCATATAACATATTCAATGTGATGGATTTTATATATAAGGGGTTTGTTTGTGTGTGTTTGATCATCTTCAATCATATAACATGAGGGTGAGAGAAATTTGTAATCCTTATTTTTTTGTGATGGTTGATTTTTATTAGGACTAAAGGTAGGGTTCACACTCAAACTCAACTCGTCAAATCTCTAGTGTTACACCTTCTTCTCCCTACAACTTTTACTCTATTTATTTTTATGTTTTGGGTGAAGCACAATCTCGATTCAAGTTAAACATTCATATTGATCAATTTCTATAACAGTTACAATCAAGTGATACACAACAAGTAGTATCGGAGTTTTCAAGTACAGAGGATCAATGGCGAATAAACGAAATGAGGGTGAGCGATTTGACAAGAGAGGTGATTTCTCGTTGTGCAACAAAATGATGCTTATGAATTTGTGTATCCATGGTTTTCGTCTTTGATTCCTAGAGAATGTATTCAAATAAAAAAGGATGAAGGTGAAGCTGAGTTTTACGAAAATTTGCAGAAAAAGTAAGCTGAGAGGCTTGACAGATAAAAAAAACCATGATTTTGATCATACTTAATGTCAAAGATCATGTTGAGAAAAATTGATGGGTGTACTATATCATTTCAATGTGATCTGCATATTTCTAAGTTGTAATGGCCGACATTTTCTCTTGACACTTCACTATTAGCCCTAAAAAAGCCACCCTTGTATTCTCCTTTTTACTTTTTCGGTGCAAATCAGCAGCACCAGAGAGGGCTTCCTTCTCTTCTCTCTTCATTCTTCTTCTTTTCATCTTTCCACTATTGTCGTGGCAGGTTTTGTGATTGCATCTCTGAAGAAGTAGTCTATGCTTTAGGTTAATCATGTAGTAGTGGTGCGACGAGAAATCAATAATGACCATTGTTTGGGTTGTCGTCTATGGATTATCGAGAGAACCTCCAACGTTGGCAATGACAACGCGGTGGTTAAGTGACGACACGGTGGCAAAGTGGCGTCAGTTGGAAACCTCATGGGTATTATTGAAGTGGTTATTGTTTATTTATGTTTTTTAGTTATTTAAATTAAGTTTTGCCGAGTCAAAATAAAATTCCTATCTTATAGGAAGTAAGGTGTTAGTGGAGTCAAATTAGGAGTCTAGTTGTTGTCAAAGGTCTGTATAAAAGATCAGGTTCTTTTCTTTAATAATGTGAAGTTTAAAGGTTTTCTTTTATCGAGTAATGCTCTGTTTCTAAAACACAAAACAGAGACTTCTTCATTGTAAAACTTCAGCTATAACAAGTGGTATCAGAGCTTGTAACGAGCCTGGTATTACTCAAAAAATGAGCGACAAAGATACGTTCATTATTCCAAAATTTGATGGAGACTATGAGCATTGGGCTATGCTCATGGAGAATCTCCTCCGATCAAAGGAGTGGTGGGATCTTATTGAAACGGGAATCACTCATCTAGATGGAACCACGATTCCAACAGAAGTTCAAAGAGCAGAGATGGCAGAGCAGATCATAAAGGATCACAAGGTAAAAAACTATCTATTTGCATCAATAGATAAAACTATCTTGAAGACGATTCTTAAGAAGGAGACATCGAAGGATTTATGGGAATCTATGAAAAGAAAATATCAAGGAAATGATAGAGTGCAAAGTGCCCAATTACAGAGACTTAGACGAAGCTTTGAGATTCTAGAGATGAAAATTGGTGAAACAATTACATATTACTTTTCAAGAGTAATGGAAGTTGCAAACAACATGCGAAATTTAGGAGAAGATATGCCAGATTCCAAGGTTGTGGAAAGGATATTGAGAACATTGGTAGAGAAGTTCACATATGTGGTATGTGCTATTGAGGAATCCGATGACATCAAGGAGTTAACAGTAGATGGGCTTCAAAGCTCTTTGATGGTGCATGAACAAAATTTGAGCAGACATGTAGAAGAAGAACATGCCTTAAAGGCAGAAGAACAATGGAGACCAACCTTTTTCAGAGGAAGAGGTGGATACCGAGGAAGAGGAAGAGGAGGATATATGAGCAGAGGAGGTGGAAGTACAAGCTTTAACAAGGAGATGATAGAATGTTACAAATGTCACAAGAAAGGGCATTACAAATCAGAATGCCCAACCTGGGAAAGAGAAGCCAATTATGCCGAAATGGAAGAAGATGTACTTTTAATGGCACATCTTGATATGAACTTGGATGAAAGGGAACATGTATAGTTTCTTGATTCAGGTTGCAGCAATCACATGTGTGGAACAAAGGAGTGGTTTCTGAATTTTGACAGCACAATTCAACAAACCATAAAACTCGGAGATGACAGGAAAATGATGGTAGCAGGAAAAGGAGATATTCGACTGGAAATTAATGGAGTAATCCAACTAATTACTTTTGTATACTTTGTGCCAGAATTGAAAAACAATCTGCTAAGTGTTGGGCAATTGCAACAAAAAGGCTTGAGGGTGATCATTGAAGATGATCAATGCGAGATTTGGCATAAGCAACAGAGAAGAAAGGTTATGCACTCTACAATGACTAAAAACAGAATGTTTATCATTTTAGCCATTGTTAGAGCAGCAAAGGAGACAACAGATAAGAACTGCTTGATGATCCAGAAAACTGAACAGTTGTGGCACAAAAGATTTGGCCATCTTAACCACAAAAGTTTAAAATCCCTTGCTGAGAAAAATATGGTGAATGGCTTACCAACAATCACTTATGCAGAAGATGAAGATACATGTGAAATCTGCATAAAAGGGAAGTAGAATCGTGACAACATTCCAAAGAAAACTATGTGGAAAAGCACTCAAAGGCTTCAACTTGTTCACAGCGACATTTGTGGACCAATTTCCCCAACCTCAGAAAGTGGAAAAAGGTATGTAATCAACTTCATTGATGATTACAGTAGGAAGTGCTGGACATTTTTCCTGTGTGAGAAATCAGAAACTCTTGGTGTATTCAAAGAATTCAAGGTTGCTGTAGAAAGAGAAATAGGACATGCACGGGTGTGTCTAAGATCAGATAGAGGAGGGGAGTACAACTCTAAAGCCTTTGAAGATTACTACAGAGAAAGTGGAATAAAAAGGCAACTCACTGCAGCCTATACACCTCAGCAAAATGGCACAGCAGAGAGAAAGAATAGAAGCCTTATGAATATGACAAGATGCATGTTAATGGAAATGGCTGTACCAAGGAGATTCTGGCAAGAAGCTGTTCAGTATGCAGTCTATGTATTGAATAGGAGTCCCTCAGCAGCTTTAGGCGATGTTACACCTGAAGAAAAATGGAACAATTACAAGCCATCAGTGGAACATCTCAGAATATTTGGATGTGTGAGTTATGCCTTGGTACCATATGAGAAAAGAACCAAATTGGATGAGAAAAGTATAAAGTGCGTAATGTTTGGTATAAGCAAGGAATCAAAGGCATATCGTCTCTATAATCCAGAAACAAAGAAGGTAATTATTAGCAGAGATGTTCAGTTTGATGAAAGCAGAGGATGGAAATGGGAAGAAGACCAACAAGGTGAAGAATTGGGATGGAATGAGATTACAATAGAATCAGAAAAGAAGAACATAACAGACATACCATCTGAGGGTGAGCAAAATGTAAATGAACAACCTCAACCTGAAGAGGAAGAAGAAAGCAGAGAAGGAGAAGAAAGACTTGAAGAAGAACCACAACACATTCAACCCCATATTGAAGAAAGAACAGCAAGACAAAGAAAACCACCAATATGGATGAAAGATTATGACGCAGGAAATGCTAATTTCCACATACATGATCAAGGGGAAGAATTCACAGCAATGTATTTTACTTCAGAAGATCCAAATAGCTTTGAAGAAGCAGTGCAAAAGGATGTGTGGAGAAAGGCAATGGAAGCTGAAATAATATCCATAGAAGAAAACAACACATGGGAGTTAGTTGAATTACCACCAGGTGCCAAAGTGATTGGTGTAAAATGGGTATTTAAAACAAAGTACAATGAGGAAGGGAAGATTGATAAGTTCAAAGCACGCCTCGTAGCAAAGGGATATCATCAAAAATATGGTGTGGACTACAATGAAGTATTTGCTCCTGTGGCAAGATGGGATACAATTCGATCTATTCTTGCTCTTGCTGCAGAAAAATCTTGGACAGTTCTTCAACTCGACGTGAAGAGTGCTTTCTTACATGGGGAGCTAGAGGAAGGTGTTTATATAGAACAACCAGCTGGATACGAATCTCTAAAGGAGCCAAACAAGGTATATAAACTAAAAAAGGCATTATATGGACTCAAGCAAGCTCTAAGAGCTTGGTACAGCCGGATTGAAAGTTATTTTGAAGGTGAAGGATTTGAAAAATGCTACTGTGAGCACACCTTGTTTGTGAGAAAGAAAAAGGAAAGTATTCTTATAATAAGCTTATATGTGGATGACCTTATCTACACTGAAAACTCAGCTGTTGTACTTGAAGAATTCAAGAAATCTATGATGAAAGAGTTCTCTATGACTGATCTTGGCAGAATGAGGTTCTTCTTGGGAGTAGAAGTCAATCAAGATGAACAAGGAATATTCATCAATCAAAGAAGATATGCAGTAGAAATTTAAAAAAAATATGGAATGGAGAACTGCAATGCTGTCAAGAATCCCACTGTACCAGGAAACAAACTCACAGTGGAAGGAATGGGAGATGTAGTACATGCAACTGTGTTCAAACAACTGGTTGGGAGTATAAGGTATCTCACAGCAACCATACTAGACTTGATTTACTCAGTGAATTTGGTTAGTAGATACATGGAAAAACCAACATAACAACATATGGTCGCAGCAAAGAGAATTCTAAGATATGTGCAAGGAACCTCAGATTATGGAATTCAATACAAAAGAGGAGAAAAACAGAAAATGGTTGGCTTTGTGGATAGTGACTATGCAGGAGATTTGGATGATAGAAGAAGTACTTCAGGGTATGTATTCATTCTAGCAGGAGGAGCTATTTCGTGGGCCTCAAAGAAGCAATCCATAGTGACGTTATCCACAACCGAAGCAGAATATGTTGCTGCATCCTATGGAGCATGTCAAGCTGTTTGGTTGAGAAACATTCTTGAAGAAATTGGATATTTTTATGAAGAAGGTACCACTCTGTTCTGCGACAACAGTTCTACCATCAAATTGTCCAAAAATCCAGTTCTACATGGAAGAAGCAAACACATACATGTGAGGTATCATTTTCTTTGACAGTTGGTAAAGGAGAAGGTTATAAAGCTGGAATATTGCTCAACAGAAGATCAATTGTCTGATATCATGACTAAGGCAGTAAAACGAGATGTGTTTGAAGATCTAAGGAAGAAAATCAGAGTGTGTTCAAGGAAGAAGTAAACTGGAAGAAGAGGTTCCAGTTTAGGGGAGAGATTGAAGTGGTTATTGTTTATTTATGTTTTTCAGTTATTTAAATTAAGTGTTGCCGAGTCAAAATAAAATTTCTATCTTATAGGAAGTAAGGTGCTAGTGGAGTCAAATTAGGAGTCTAGTTGTTGTCAAAAGTCTGTATAAAAGACCAGGTTCTTTTCTTTAATAATGTGAAGTTTAAAGGTTTTCTTTTATCGAGTAATGTTCTGTTTCTAAAACACAAAACAGAGACTTCTTCATTGTAAAACTTCAGCTATAACAATTATAGCGTGTGGTAGTGTGGAGCTTGATTGCAGATACAAATCCTCTTTCTCGCTTCAGAAGTGGGGTGAGATTGGCAATACCTCCTTGTGGTTGTGTGGCAGCAGCATGACTACGGGAGCGGCACTTATTAGGGCTCTTCGTGTGTGGGTTATTTCAGTTATCTCGTTGGTCCAGAAATGAGAAAATAACAGAATGTTGTGTCGTATTCATTCTTTTATTGACATTATTTATACAAAACACTTGGAACTTATCTCTTGTAACAACCTAAATCAGAATTATCACAATGATTTAATAAATAACTATATATTTTTGATATTTATGTTCCCCTTCAAATTGAAAAGTGAAGATTATGAACACCCAACTTGTCCAAAAGTTTTTTAAAATGTTGTTGTTTGGGTGCCTTTGTTAAAACATCAGCCAATTGTTCACTTGTACGCACATGTATGGTAAATATCAAACCATCTTGTATTGCATCTCTCAATTGTTAACAATCCGTCTCAATATGTTTCGCTCGTTCATAAATACGGAATTTGCAACAATGTACATGGCTGATTTACTATCGCAAAATAAACAGACAGGTCCAAGAAGTGTAAAACCCATCTCTGTTAACAAATGTCTAAGCCATTTAATATCCTTTGTTGCTACTACCATAGCTCAATACTCTGTTTCTGCAAAAGAATTTGACACTACTTGTTGTTTCTTCGTTTTCTAGGATACTGGTGATCTTCCAACCAAAGCGACATATACACTTAATGAATGTCTGGTGTTGGGACAGCAAGCCCAATTTGAATCGAAATAAACTCTTAAACTCATGTCTAAATTAGAGCTTAATAGATCACATTGTCTCACTGTTCTTTTGAGATATTGAACTACATGAAGTGCTCCTTCCCAATGTTCTTCTCTCGGTATTTGCATGAATTGAGACAAAATGTGGATTGAATATGATAGGTCAGGCCGTGTGTTTGCTAAGTATATTAACCGTCCGATCAATCTTCTGTATTTTTCTGGATTTCTCAACAAAGATCTTGTGTCATTACCAAGTTGATGATTTTTCTCGATTGGAGTAGCTATCGGTTTTGCACCAAGTAATCCAGTGTCTTTTACAACACTCAATACATACTTTCATTGTGCTACCACTACAAAAAACAGCACATTTCCGACGGTCATATTCGTCGGAAATTCGTCGGTAACATAGATTCTCGTCTAATTACCGATGAAAATAGTTCGTCGGGACTATTTCGTCGGAAATTAAGTTTCGTCGGGAATTTATTGGGTATTTCCGACGGTTTGGCGATTAACTATTCTATCAGAAACTTCCGACGGTTCTTCGATGGAATTGTCTGTCGGAAACCACCGACGGATATTCGATGGTCCGCAGCCATCGGGAATTACCGAAGAATTATCGAGGAACCTTTTCCGATGACTTCTACCATCGGGAATTTGGTACGATGATATTTTCCGAGGGTTTATAACCGTCGGGAAATATGCAACACTTTTCCGATGGCTACGTCCGTCGGAAATTTCTGACGACATAATCCGTCGGAAACAACTAATTAATTGAAAAAATAAAAAATTTATTTTTTTAATATTTATATTTTAAAAATATTTAATTAAATATTTTTAAAATAGAAATATTAAAAAAAAAAAAAATTTATTTTATTAAATTAAATTAATATTTGTAAATATTTTTTAAAATAATCATAAAATTAATAAAAAAAAATATTATAAATATAAATATAATATTAAACAATTGTTTTAAATTACAAATTACAAAGAAGGGGCAGGAGGAGAAAGAGGAGAAAAAAAATCATCAGGTAATTTATTTTTTATCATTTCTACAAAACTTTTGAGATTATTCATCTCTATTTTCATAGACGCCATTTCTTCTTTTAGGTGCTCATTTTCCTCGTTTCTAGCTGCAGATGTTGCACCACCGGTATCTGCAATTCTCCCGAGTCCTGGATGAAGACCTTTTGAAAATGGTACTTCCTGTAAAAATAAAAAAATATTATTAGAAAATTTAATGAAAATTATTATAATATTAATTATATATTTAAAAAACACTTACATCTAGAATGAGACGGTTAATCTCAGAACGAGGCAATTCGGCGACCGAAGATGAAGAACCAACTTGAGATTGCTGGTTAGAATATCACTTTTTTCTTTTTTACTTTTTCGATGATCTCACTAACGAGACCATCTTGGATACGACTAGTCTTTTTGTTCGTGTGGACGGCCTCGAGAAGTTGTAAGTGATCTGGAGGCGCTCCAATTTCTTGTGCCTAAAAATAAAAAAAATTCTAAATTAATAATTTTAAAATTTTTAAATAATTAATATAATAATTCATTTATCAATTGATCGGCTCGTCTCCAAAAACTAGTCGATCCGGCATTGTGAATATAAATGTATTTGCCTCCTCGATCGCTCTTCCGGTTTCCCATATTAGTTTTCGAGATGACCTCAGCGCTGGAAGATTCCCAATAACGAATAAAGTCGTTCCAAACCAACTCATTCAACCCTCTTGGTTTATCTTCTCTTTTTCCATTTTTGTTTCCATTCGTTCATGTGGCGGGAAAATTGTACTGCAGCCTCTTTTTCGAAAGCTTCTTCTACCAATTTTGTGTTCATGGGATCCCATGTAAATTCTTGCTGCGAAATTTTAGTATATATTTACTCAAAAATATTATTAAAAACTATTTAAAATAATTATATATTTAAAATTTAAATAACATACCGCAAACGTCCTGAACCAAATCTGACGTTCTTCGTACGAAATATCTCGAAATTTGATATATGGTTTATTCAAAAGAGAATGAAGAATCTTTAATATAGATTTGCTTATTCCATTGTTTGAAATACCAAACCTACGAATTTTTATTACAATAGCGTTTAAATAATTATTTTAAATATAATTATATAATAGAATTAAAATAATTATTTTAAATATAATTATAGAAAATTTAATTTACCATGTCGAGTTTTCTTGACATCTCGGATCGAGAAATGTAAGAAGTTCACGACCATGCTGCTGAACCAATTCTTCAATTGTCATTGGTCGGAAAGAATCATTTGCAGATTCTAAATTTTGAGTTGGTATAAAACTCGGAGTCGATGACTCACCACGTCTTTGGTAATCATGATACGACCTATAATTGAGTCATTTTATCAATCTATCTACATTTACTATTTATCATTTTTTTGAAATATTAAATTATTTAAAATAATATTCAAATATTTTAGCGTATATCATTAGAGAGTGTTTTGAATTCGCTTTTCTTATAAAAATAAAGTATTAACTACATAAAATCAAAGTAAAAACGTAGAATTAAAACAAAAAATAACTCTTAACACTATTTTGTGAAGCTGGTATATGAATAAACAAAACATAAAATTTGAGAAGAACTATTCCAACAACCAAACAAACACTTGATGTTAGCAAAACAATTATTGTTATGACCAAAATATTTATATAGAACTAACATAACTCTATTATTTGTAATCAAATGAAAAAAGCCAATAAGTGTTCTGAAAAAACTAAACAATCATTGATGAGCAATTTATATGTCTACAAACTTGGTGATAGTGAATATCAACAGCTAAAAAGGGAGTCTTCTTGGGGTTATCCAATCGATGTGAATGGATTGTCTCTAAAGACATAGTAAATTTTGGAGGACAGGAAATGCATTGTCTCTAAAGATGTTCAAAGACATAGTAAGTCAAAACCCATACACAAATGCAAGAAAAAGCTGTGAAAAAAAGATTCTCAGTATTGAGTTGCAAGCACCAACACAACAAAACAGTGGAGAATCTCTTGAAAAAAATCAAATGGAACATGCTGGAACATTAGCATAAACCAGCATCACAGGAGCAAATGTTTCACAATTTTTTATACAAAATCATAATATGTAACTACAACTTTATACACAAAATCAGAAACTGAATTGTAATTCCATATAATTATTGAGTTCTACATACCTGAATAGACTCCGAAACACACTTAACAAACCCACATACCATAACACATCCTCCAAAAATAGACTCAGATCAGAGGCTAATCAACCTAAAACATTCGAATGGTTTCTCTCTTGCATTCATTATTGTGCAATGAAACGAGCTCTAAGAAAATTTGTTCAGATTAATTTCAGCTCTATGTCTCGCTGATTTATCTCGTTCATTCACAAAATTAATCTGAAATATCAATTTGAAAAATAAAACTTACATGTTTTTGGACGAGAATCGGCGGCGACGAGGAGAAAAACGGCGACGAGGTCCTTCGGCGATCGACGAAAATTTCGAGGGTAACGCTAAACGGCGAGAAAGAGAGGAGAAGAAGAAGTCGTAGGTTATAATCGATATTTCCGACGGATGGTTCCATCAGAAATCCATCGGTACATCAATTAATTTTCGTGAAACCCCACGTTTTTAATTTTGTTTACCTCGTAAATCCGTCGGAAATCCATCGGATTTATTATAACACTTTGCATGATCGACACATGGTCTGCCCACGTTGCAAATGACTTTCCGACGGATATCCGACGGAATTAAAATGCCCGTTGGAAATCCGTCGGACATACCGTGACACATGGTCTGTCCATGTTGCAAATGATTTTCTGACGGATATTCGATGGGTATTTTAATTCCTTCGGATATCCGTCGGTATGTAAAGTCAATAATCCGAAAAATATTTGTACTTTTAGGATGTATTTACCAAATAGTTTATTTCATATAATTATATGTATATTAATGTGTTAGATAAAACTTATACTATAAGGATATTTTTAACAAATTTCATATAATTATATGTATATCAATTTTTAAATTAAATAAATTTTAAATAAAATAACATATAATTATTAATATATATTATATAATTTTCTAATTCACTTATTTTATCAAATAACTCTAACTTTTGTATAACATGCATATTGGTTATCTATTATTCAAATAGGACAACAACAGTAAAACCCACAAATTTAACGAGACGAGTTTTCAAACCAAACAAAGGAAGTTGTACGAAACTACGTACACCAATCCTAAAATATTATTATCACAAATTATTTATCAGAAAAAGATAATGGAAAAAAAATAAAACATTATTATCAAAAATTTAATCTGAATTTGATGAATATTTTGAATTAGCTGAATTTTGGTCGTCAAACTCGTCAATCTCTTCTTCTGAATCTTGAAACATGTTGTAATCTTCGTTCGTGGTGTCATCAACAACAAGGTTAACTTCAAGAGAAGTGTCTATTGTACCTAAGTTACCAATTGTGCTTTGTTGCATAGGCTCTTGTTCGGTAATACCACATATCATTCCTCTAGGATGTATTGAGGTCACTGTAATCCAAGGATCTTGCTTGTTTCTCACACGAAGATATCGAATGTAACAAACCTGGTCCGCTTGTGATGCAAGTATAAAAGAATCATATTTTTGATGTCGCTTACGAGAGTGGACAAATGTAACACCGAATTCGTCTTCACGTTGACCCATGACAGGGTCATACCAGTCACAATAGAACAAAATACACCTCAAATCAATCATTCATGGATAGTGAACTTCTAATATTTCACGAAGAATACCGTTGTATACAATTTCTCCCGATTGAGATGATACACCATAATTACAAGTTGTTTGTAAGTTTCCTTCGCGATGACTCTTAAAAGCATATCTACGAGTACAGTACATTGGATAAGATTTTGCAGTAAATGTAGGACCACTCACCAACTCAACTAACCACGTGGGAAACGTTATACACCTAGAAGGACATGTAGTAACCTACAAAATAATATAATGTAGTAAATTATAAATATATATATATAGTACTATTATTGAAAATTACATAATTGTGGTAACACTAACATAAAAATGCAACTATTTTGCAAATTCGCTTTGTTTAAGTTCGACCAACTCATTCTCGTTGTAATCTGAATAATGAACACGTATTTGTTCCATGTATATCCTATTAATTAGAAGAAAAAAATTAACAATAAATTATAATAATAACTAAAAACAAAAGTAAATTGAATGTAACTTTAATATTCCAAAACGTCATCGCAATTTATCAAAATATACAAATACAATTGATTGTGTTCCTCCTCTTATAGGCGTCACGTCTTCCATTTTCCACTTAAACGTCCAATTTGTGCAAATATTTTTGGCACATACACTGGATAACTTGGTTTTTCTCCTCCATCATCATGTCGTGAAGGTCGTCTATTTTTTATTTGCACTTGCGATGAAAAATAGTAGCTAGCAAACTTTGATGTTTTTTCACTAATACTTTGTGCGACGATTGAACCTTCAATCCTGGCAAGATTTTCAACTTTTTTTCTTTAGGTGGAACATATATCTCTCAAAAGGATACATCCATCGGTACTGAAGGTCCTCCAAGTGCTGCTTCTCTAGGGAGGTGAATAGGAAGATGCTCCATAACATCAAAAAATGATGGTGGAAATATTTTCTCCAGGTTACAAATGAGAACCGGTATTTTTTCCTCCAAATTTCGGATATCGTCTACATTGTACATAAATCTCGGAAAAAAACACTAATCCATACATAAAAAATATATTTTAATATCATATAATATATGAAATTATTATTATTTATATATAAAATAATGTAAACGTCGTACCTGCAATTGCTCTGTAGACGTTTTTAGGCAGTAGATCGCTAAAGGCAAATGGGAATAATCTTTGCATGACAACATGACAATCATGACTTTTCATCCCTGAAAATTTACCTTCAATAGTATCGACATAATTAAGAAGATTAGATGCGTATCCATCTGGAAATTTGATACTATGCTTAATCCAGTCAAAGAATTCATCTTTTGCATGTGCATCCAACCGGAATACGGGAGACAATGATTTTCCATTTGACATTACATGTAGTTCCTTCTGGGAACAAATATCCGGCAAATCCAATCTAGCTTTCAAATTATCTTTTGTTTTTCCTTGCACATTTAGAATGGTATTCATTATGTTATCGAAAAAAATCTTCTAAATGTGCATAACATCTAGATTATGGCACAACAAATGGTCTTTCCAATATGGTAAATCCCAAAAATTGCTCTTCTTGTGCCAATTATGGTATTCGCCACAACCATCAACAAGATAATGTCTGTTACCTCCACATGAAGTCGTTCTCTCAGCACCAAAATCTCTAAGTTGAGTCATCATATAATTCCCGTCAAGAATAAGAGGTGGAGCATCAAATTTTTTTTTGTTTTTCCTAAACAATGTCATGCTCCGGCGATATGGATGATCTTGTGGTAGAAATCGATGATGATAATCGAACTAACTAGTCTTTCATTCGTGTTTCAGTTGGAATGCATCAGTATTATCTTGACAATATGGGCATGCTAATCTTCCATGCGTCGACCATCCTGATAACATACCATATACTGGAAAATCACTTATCGTCCACATAAGTATTGCTCGCATCAAGAAGTTCTGTTGGTTGGAAACATCGAATGCTTTGACACCATTTTCCCATAATATTTTTAACTTATGAATTAGTGGCTGCAAGAAAATATCAAGCGATCGCTTAGGATGCTCTGGGCCGGGGACGAGAATTGTTAGAAATAAAAACTCTCGTTTCATGCACAAAGAAGGAGGCAAATTATAAGGTGTAACGATAACTGGCCACAACGAGTATTGCCTTACATGCTTTCCAAAAGGGTTGAATCCATCTACAAATAACCCAAGGTATACGTTTCTAGGCTCATATGCAAAACTAGGATAAACCTGTTGAAAATGTTTTCATGTTTCTGCATCCGAGGGATGCACAATTCTCCATTCGAATTATGTTCTGCATGCCGTCTCATAGGTTTTGTCGTGTGTTCAGATTGATATAACCTCTTTAACCTCTCTGTTAATGGCAAATACCACATCTGTTTATGCGGAATAGGTACTCTACCGCTTGTCTCTTGACATCGAGGTTTGTGACAAAATCGGCACTTCATGCGGTTTTCATTATTTCTTCAATATATCATGTAGTTGTCAATACATACATCGATCATCTAATATGGCGATCCAAGACCATATACAAGTTTTTGAACCTCGTAATATGAAGCAGGTGCAATATTATCTTCAGGTAATATATCTCTAACAAAATAAGCTATCGCATTCACACAATCTTCAGGTAAGTTGAAATTCGTCTTTATCGTCATCAACCTGCTTGCAGCAGATAAAGGCGATAATCCATCTATACATCCTTTATACAAAGGCTGCTTGGATGCATCTAACATGTCAAAAAATTTCCGGGCTTCCAAATTAGGTTCCTCTATTCTCCTAATATCTTCAATGTACGATTCTCTTTGTTCACGAAATGCATCATTAACCATCTGAACAGTATCTCCGTTTATATCAACTTCTGATGCTGGTTCCTCTACCCTAACATTAGTACTATCTATCCTTTTTGAAGTACTACCATAATATTACATCGTTGCATCAGTTTCTCCATGTGAATACCAAATTTTGTAACCCGGCATAAATCCATTCTTATACAAATGATTACGTACTTCTCTAACAGAGATTAATGTATAATTTCGACATTTAATATACGGACAATACATTTTACCCTATTCCGATGCCATGCTATTCTTTGATGCAAATGCCATGAACTCTTCAACACCTTGCGCAAATTCATCAGTCAATTCCCCCGTGGTTGAATTATATCGAGGTTTATCCATCCACGATCGAAAATACTCATAAGAACCCGAAGAACATATTTTTTAAAAAAATTTGGTTCTGTTGAAATTGTGAAAGATCATAGTTTATTTATAATGAAAATTAGATATTATCACGAATTTTTAACAGATTATTAAGAATTTTTAACAGATAATTACGAATTTTAAACAGATAATTACGAATTTTAAACAGATTATTCTTCAAAATATTCTCCATTTCCGATGGAATTCCGACGGTTTCCGACCACAACCGGATATTCACATATTTTGAATAGATTTTATCTTCATCATCCAACGGATTTCCGATGGTTTCCGACCACCGACGGATAAACACAAAATTTTAATAGATTATTCTTATGTTTCCGACGGATTGTCGACGGCATCCGACAATGGTCGGATACTTCCGATGGTTTTCCGACGATTGTGGCCGACGGATTCCCGACGGATTGTAAAACACAAAATCCATTGGGAAGTCGTCGGAATATTATCGACGGCCTGAGATATGTCGGTAACGTTCCGATGGTTTCAAGAGGATATCCCGACGATTACGCTTTCGTCGGAAATTCGATGGTTTACCGTCAGGTTTTACCATCGATTTACCGACGGTCTTGCGAGCGTCGGAAATTACTGACGGATCTCCGACGGTTGTATTTCTCTTGGTTGTCCATCGATTATCCGTCGCAAAATCGTCGAAAAAGTCTGGCGGTTTTATTTCCGTCAAAAATGCCGTCTGAAATGTTAATGTTTTTTTGTAGTGTACCATGATCCCTTCGTCACCTCGAGTCAATTCAAGGCCAAGAATGTATTTAGCTTTTCCTAAATCCTTCATATGAAAGCACTTTCTCAAATATGCTTTCAACTTCTCCAAAAATAAATATAGTTGCCACACACATGCAAATCATCAACATAGACAAGTACTTTCATCTCTATACTGCTTCTGCTTAGAGAAAATAATGAGTAATCACTATAATACTGAGTAAACCTAAATATTTTAAGTGCATTCGTGAGTTTAGAAAACCAATATCTAAGAGCTTGACGTAGTCCATAGAATTCCTTTGACATAGAATTCCTCTAAATTTTCTGTCTAAAAGCTTCTTGATAATTCTTTGGTTCAGAAGTGCTTGTAATGGCTGTTAAGAAAGCTTGATGTTTCAAAATATTTGCGTCAGTGACGTACTTCGAGATTGGGTGTGGAGTTTTACCATAGACCAGATTTGAAGACTCGGATGTGAGCTGGTTCAGATTGTTATGGGGTTTTTCTTTACATGAGGCATTATACGTCGCAATCACGCAATCTCACTAATGTTGTTTTCTCTCTTTGTCCACGTCCAAGTTCAGTTGATTCTGCCATATTTTGTACTTCTTCATGAACTAAAAACGAATTATCGACATTCCTTTCTTCATGTTCATTCTGCTCTTGAGATTTTTCAGTAGCATTGTTTCTCCCCCTTGATTCAACGATAAACAAATCATCTCCTTCATTTGTCTCGACACTTTGACTATATAGTCTCATTGTCAATTTTTGAATACGTCGCAAACGTAAACTCATTTTCGTGAAAAATCACATCTCGTGACACTAAAAATTCGTTCTTTTGGATATCATTGACTCTCCAACTTTTTTTCCGAAAGGATATCTAACAAAATATGTATTTTATGCTTTTAGGACCAAACTTGTCCTTCTCTCTAGGTTGTCGATACACAAGACACGCCGAACCAAAACTCGTAAGTGTGCGTAGGAGGGTTTCTTTTCAAACAAGACTTCATAAGGTGTTAACCCATCAAGCTTTTTTGTAGGTGTCGATTTGATTAAATGAGCTGTAGTTGACACTCCTTCTCCTAAAAATTTGATGGATAAACTTTTTTTGAAAAAGTAATGCTCTAGATACATTCAAAATATAGCTGTGTTTCCTCTCTACTCTACCATTTTGTTATGGTGTTCCCCACGCATGAGGTTTGTTGCACAATTCCAGTTCTATGAAAATATGATCCCAACACACATAAACTCTATTCCATTGTCGTTTCGTACCATTTTCACATTCTTCCCAAACTGTTTTTCCGACATAAACACAAAAATTCATTAAAATCTTCTTCACTTCTGATTTTTCCAAGAGCAAATAAGTCCATGTTGCACGTGAAAAATCATCTCCAATTGTGACAAAATATATAGCTTTACAAGAAGTAGGTATTCTATATGGTCCCCATACGTCGACATGAATCAAAGAAAAACATATCTTGTTTATTTAGCCTTAAATCACACGTTACATTGACTAAGACTAATCGAGCTTGGAAACACCAGATATCTCGGATAAATAAGAAAACCCACCAAAACCAGAATGTCCTAATATTTTATGCCATAACTCTTGATTAACTTTCACAAACACCTTATTGACTTGAGCTGAACTAATGACTGTAAAGTAATATACCCCATCGCGTTCTTCACCGGCCCCAATCAAAGTCTTTGAAAAACGATTGGATCCTGCAAAACACATATATATATTGTTTGTCGACAAGAAGTTATCTGCTCCATGATTTGATGCATACAAACCTTATTACCAATCAAGAATCTCTTTTGCAAGTTATCCCACAAGTTATGTGCATCCGTGATGAACGTGACTATTAAACGAACTCGAGGCTCAACTGATGATCTTATTCATCCAACAATTATTGAATTGACACTTAGCCAAGATTCTAAATCAACGTTGTCTTAAGAAGGTCTTGGTAGAGAGTCATCGATAAAACATATCTTCTTCTTCGCTCGGAGTGCATTCATCATCTCCATAGCCCATTCATTATAATGTTTTGTGGATCCGTTCTTAGTAATTTTATGTGTGTATGATTCGTCTCGTTTCAACGTGTCAAAAACCGAAACCTCTTTATAGCTGATAGTAACTTCGCTTTGATGATAGGCCATGACCCACTCCTACATGTAAGTTTTGAGGATTGCCTATAATCAAGATAGCACATGGAAAAATTGACAATAAATAATAGACGAGAGAACTGCTCTAAATCTCAATCTTTTGACCTCTTTTCCTTGCTACGTTTGTACGTTTTTAGTACGAACGGTTTGCTTGAACGGTTAGCTTCAACAGTTTGCTTGAACGATTTGCTTGAACGGTTTGTTTGAACAGTTTGTTTTAATGTTTTGCTTGAACGATTTGCTTGAACGGTTTGCTTGAACAGTTTGCTTTAGCATATTGTTTCTATTTCTGGTGTTATTATTTAGTTTTTTTTGTCATATGTATCAAAAGGGTTCATTCCAATAATCTAACATCATTACATATAAACAAATGTAGTCGAATTATACATCTATAAAAAGTTTGGTGTAGTTTTTGTAGTGATCTCTCATATTGTTTAGTGTATTTCAATTATTTTTTAATTTTTAACTCTTTTTATTGTTTTCTTAATTTTTTTTCGGATTTGGAATTGATATAAAATGCTAATATTTAACCTAAAACTATGTTTTTGATTACATGTATATGGATAGAGACGTATAGACTTTTTAGAAGAACACTTGCACAAACATGATAGTGTTTTGAAAAAATAATATTATGATTGTATTTTAATATATCTAAAAACTCGTTCGTATAGATTGTATTTGGATATGTACGACGTATACGGGTATATGCTATCATCTACTAAACGTCAAAACATATTTTAAAATATAGATGAATATAGTGAAGTGTTTATTCATTAATTACTTTCTCTAATGATATAAATAGTCATTAGTATAAACATTATAATATGTAAATGGCTTGTGTTTATGATTAGTAGTCTATTTGCGTGACTTTATTTGCAGGAAAAAGTTGATGAACAGTGTGTGAATAAGAAAGAATCTTTTACTTTTGTAATTAAAAAAGAATACCCCAAAGAAGTTAATAAAAATTAGTGACATCATGAAACAAAAAAAATTCAAGAACGAAAGAGATAAAGATTCTAGAAGACGAGGTCAAGTCTTCAAATCGCAACTTCATGGAATACTTATCATTATGTCTTCCTTTCATGTCTACTGAGTCATTTCTATTCTATCCAATTCTTATTTAATTATTTTGTTTTCAAAAAATAACCTCCACATGTTATTAATAAAATTTTAATATTCACGTATCACAATAAATTTTAAATATATATATATATTTTTGATATATTAGAATAATTACAATATATATTATTATTATTAAATAATAATTAATTTATATTTAATAAAAATTAATATTAAAAATAATTTTAAATAATAATTAATTTATATTTAATAAAAATTAATATTAAAAATAATTTTAAATAATAATTAATTTATATTTAATAATAAACAATGTTATATAATTTATTAATATTTCAAGATGAACGTATATGTAGTACAATAATTATATCAGTTATTCTTTTCCCATATAAATGTAGTTATAATTATTTGATGTCAGCGTATAATTTGATTATACTAATAACCATATAATGATGAAGCATTCTTCTCATTGATTTCAAGAACCCAACCTACAAAATTCAAAGTCTTAAGTAAATGTACATAACCACCCGACGAAAAACAACTATGTTATTTTGACAGTATTTACTATTATATCATATATTAATAAAAAAAATTAATCTCTACTTATTTTCGATTCATTTTCGTATAATCGATTAGTCGTTGGACCCGATTCTACTGTTTGATTAGCACCTACCAATATTTAGAATATTGAAGAAAACTAATAAAATCACCAAAATCAAAGAATAATAGTATCAAAGAATTTACTCACTGTATTTTACTTTTAAAATTTTTAATATTTTTACATATACTTCAAAAATATTTTAGTTTTTATGTTTTTAAACTATCACATCATTTAATATTTTAAATAAATATAATTCAACGAATAATAGAAAAAAATATGATACAAATAATCGCAAAAATAATTTTTATATAATATATATTGAGAACATCACTTAATTTGAAGAATTATTTTGCTTACACATGATTTAATATGAAATAGAAAAAAAATACTTTTTATCATCACACGCTCTAACAAACAATAAAATAATTTGCGAAGCAACAAAATTAATATCCAAAAATACCCTATATACATTATAATATAAATAGTTTGAAAAAATTTTGTCATTAGATTTTGTTTTTATGGAAGTAAAAATATAATTAAAGGAAATAATAATATAATGGTTATTAGGAGTAGCTCAAGGTTCAAATCTTTTCTACAACCATTTCAATCATTGATAGCCACCGATAGATGTCTATATTATAATATAATTCAAATTTTTCTAAGATTTGTAAGATTAATCTGAATGTTAGTATAAAATGCTCATATTAAAAAAGCAAATCATCTATTTTCATGAAAACTATTATATACCATTAGATGTCTATAATACTAACATCACATCCTATTTTTCATTGGTTTAAAAAATTGAAATTTATTTTTCTATAAATTAAAACTTTGAAATCTTAAAACCTACAAATATCAGTTATATTGATTTTTGACATAACCCATATAAAAAAAAAATCTGTTTCGCACTTTCACCTTAGAAATAAATAAGTTTCAAATTCTCAAATTATCAACAAATATGTTTTGAACTGTTAAATTAAAAATATAAATTTAGTTCGATGAAAATTTAATAATATTATATAATTCTCTTTGGAAATATATCATCATATACATTAAAATATTAATAGTTTGAAAACTTTCCACTAAATTTTTCCCAAAATAAAATTAAAAAAAAATTAATATAGTGGTTATTAGGATTCGCTTTGTGGATTTTAACTCAAGGTTCAAGTCTTTTCTACTACCATTTCAATCATAGATAGCTACTCATAAATATCTATATTATAGTATAAGAGCAATATTTTAAAGCGAGATCTTTTAAAAAAAAAATTTAAATATATATTATAAAATTAAAATTTCAAAAATACCATAAATAATTATGTAAAAAATATTTATTTATTTTAAATAAATTATACATAAATTTAAAATATTATATTTAATTTCATTTTTTGCTAATTTAGTATTAAAATAAATTTTAATATATTTAATTTTAAATTTGTGTTATTGTTAAAAATCTAAACTAATGATAGTATTTTGGAATAAAAACTTAAAAATATTATTTAAAAAAAAATCCCATAATATAATTCAAATTTTTATAAAATTGTAGATTAATCTGAATGTTGGCATAAAATGCTCATATTAATCAAAAAGCAAATGATCTAGTTCCGAAAATTATTATATACTATTAGATGTCTATAATAGTAACGTCACATCCAATTTCTCATCAGTTTAAAATTTTGAAATTTACTTTTTATAAATTGAAATTTAAAAAAAATTTCAAATATCTGTTATATCTATTTTTCACATAACCTAAACTAAAAAATATATGTTTCGAATTTTTACCTTAGAAATAAATAAGTTTCAAATTCTCAAATCATTAACAAGTAGATTTTGAACTATAAAATCTGAGAAAGGTAAAATATAAATTTGATTTGATGGACATCTAATAATTATCTTAGGAAAATATATCATCATCCCTTTACAAAATAATATTTCCGTCTAGAAACTTATGAATAAAACGATTTTTTTATTTGAACTTGTGCCGCAAGAAAGTCAACGAACCAATAAGACCAACGGATCGTATTACACATACGCGATGATGTCGTTTTATGCGTGGAAAATTCTAATATCCACAATATTTAAAAAGAATATAAAATTCTAGAGATCCTGGGATTTGACCAAAGTTATTATAACGCTACATAATTTCATCAATCCGGTCAAAATGTTAAATGCATGTTAAAATTTGTTTATAATCCATATTCTATATCGGTTTTATCAAATAAATTAATATTATTGTCGCGTGAAGCCTTTAAAAAATTAAAACAAATCCCTTATATTAATACAAAGATCGTCTCTCTTGTCTGTAAAACAAATCCTCCCTTTACCAAAAACAAACCCTACAAAACTCTTTTAATCTCACAGTCACAGGAACAAACACAAAATCAAAGAAACCAAAAGATCATCGATTGGAATAAAAATGGTGAGCTTATTTAGATCTCCTTGTTATGCGCCAAGAAAAGAAAGCAAAAACCCTTATTCAAATCGTGGACTTGACAAATTCTCTGAGCTTCTCTCGGAGCTCGACGAGAAGAGACAGAGCATTTACTCCAAGAAGCTCGATTCCGGTGGGCCACCTCTTGTCCGATTCGTGTTCACAAGCTCCGGCGAGTGTGTTCCCGTCGTGATCAAATCATCTTTTCTTCGTAAACAGAAGAAGACCAAAGATGTCGCTGCTACTAAAGTCAACAACACAGTAGTCAACGAATCGAAAACAGAGGAAACGAAGAAAACAGAGCCTGAAACAGAACAGAAACAGAGCTGTGTTTTAAACGAGAATCTGAAGAAGATCACGAGAGCGAATCACTTTCTGGCCGTTACTGTGATATTAGTTCTTGTTTTCTTGGCTATATTTGGAAGATCTGCTGCGATTATGTGCACTTGTATTGCTTGGTATTTGGTTCCAACGATCAAGGAAAAGAGAGGAAACAGAGGATCTTCATCATACGCGATGAAGAAGAGAGATTTCGCTAGGAAATTGAGTATTGAAAATAGAACATCATTTAATCCAAGAACGGTTCGTGATCATTCTCACCTCAAGTAGAATTTTCGTTTTCTGGCTGCTCGTGAAAAAAACCGCGTGACTGATCAAAAACCGCGTGACTGATCAAAAACCGCGTGACTGATCAAAACCCTTTTTTTTATTTATGTAAAAATTCTTTTGTTATTGTTTTGTGTTTCTTCTCTGTTTCGTTTCTAGTTGTTAATTTTGAGACAGCTGAATTAACAGAAAAATTGTGTATCTTTTTTCTTAGGTTCTAAATGTTATATATGTAATCATGCAATTGGAAACCAAGCGATGATGAATTAGATACATGGTGTAAATAATTTCTTAATTCTGCAATTTTCTCTAATCGAGTTTAGAATTCTAAATTTCTTATTTCGATTTTGTGGGTTTTCCTTTTTTTTTGTGGTTTTGGTTTTGTAATTTTTTATAAACTTAGTTTAGGGTTTCTTGATTTTTCGTATGGTATACATTTTTTCCTTTAAACAATACTACAACAGAGATTTTCTCGGTTTTATAAATGGTTTTCGATAATTTTTTGGTAAGTTTTCTAGCAAAGTTGAAACCGAAGGTTGTTTGAACGAAAAATTAGTGTCTAAAGTGGGTTGTTTGATAAACATAAAATGAACAAATATAATTGGTATCACATTAGAGGTGAAATCTTTCTTGTATATCAAACATAAAATCTATAACAAAACTCAAAATTGTATTAGTGGAATAAGATAACCGAACTCGAGTTTTGAATTTTGAGAATTTAGCAAATGAACCAATGGTTGTACAATTATTATTATGATTTGATTTAAAACTCATTTGTTATTTGTTGACTAAGTCAAATAGTCAATGACTCCTTAATTGAATTAGGTTACAACTTACAATCGAATTAATTTGGTTTATTATTTTATAACATAAAGATCATAATGATTTTTAATGGAAAATCAATTTTCATTGTAATTTCTTTATAAGTTCATATTATGAGCATTAAGGAGAAAAAAAGAAAAAAAAATTTTTGGTTTTCTCATTCTAAAAGTCTAACAAATATAAATACAAATCTCTCACATGTTGAGTTTGAGAATGCACCATAAAAAAGTTTTCGTTAGATTCTGTTCTTGGGTTGTACAAGACAAAATAGTTATAGTTGTACCATGAGATTCGAAACGCCATGCAACCGTCGCACTACATGGCGTTTTTAAAATTAAAAAAAAAAGTATTTCAACTTTGCAAATCCATTTTTTTCCAAATTTTTATATCGATATTTTATATTTTATTTAATTTAATTTAATTCACAATTAGTTATCCGAATTATAAAAATCACGTTCTTACAGGGTATTGGTTTTATAGTCTTATCCCGTATTGTATTTCATATGTTACACCATTGCAGTTGTACCTATTAGATTTTTTTTTTAACAAACCATCATTTATATGTTGTGGTATGAGAAAAATACTAGAATTCATGATGATCCAACAACCTCCCCAAAGGCAGCTTGGCTAATTAGGGATTGTGTTCTTGCTAAATGAAAGTGTAAACCCTTTTAGCAAACTGATGGAAATATGGCTTAAAGAATAATTGAGAGCTCCAAGTAATTCGTATACAAAGTTAGGCAACTCTTATTATTATTATTTTTTAATCTATGATCTTAGTATGTTAAAGTTTTTGTATATCTGTACAAACGATTTCATTTACTATAGATGAAATTCATATAATTATCAGAAAAAAAAATCTTTAGATTATTATTTGGAAAATACATTTTAAAAAATAACATTAAATTTGTAAAATATTACTTCAAATGTCATTATAATAACTAATTCAAAAAATAAATATCAAATATATTATAAGGTTAAAATAGACATGAGTATTATGAAATTTAATACTTTAAATTCAGATTTTTGTTATTATATTTGAATAAATTTTATTTGAAAATAAATAAATAAACTATTTTAATATATTTAACAATTAAGAAATTATAAATATTTAATTTGTATTCATATTTATATTAGAAATATCTTATAAAATAAACATGAGTCATTTATAAACACATCTATAGTGATTTAAAATTTATTAAAATTATTTAATTAAATTCACAAAATAAAATATAACAAAATATTATAAACACAAAATATTTTGCATAGTTCATATTAAATTCTAACAACTTTATAAATATAAGATATTAAAATTCATATTTTTATGTATATTGCAAATATTTTATAAAACAAATATCATTTATAAATACATTGATAATGATTTAACATTCAATAAAAAATTTGTAAATTACAAAATCTTTGATTAAATTTAAAAAAATAAAAATATAACAAAATATAATAAAATAATCCCGGATCAATTCCTAGTTAGGTAATAAAACGTCAGACATTACCTTTCTAATTGGTTATTAAGTTCATATTTATCAAGTTAGATATTCAACATATATGATCACTGATAATCAATGAAACTAAAAGAGAGATGTTGACTTTTATAATTGTATACATCAAATTGAGTTCAATAGAAGTTGTTTGACAGAGGTTACGGTCCTCTCAAGGAATTTTAAGGTTAAAAAGTCGTTTATGGATTCTCTTTTTTTACTCTTTTATGCTACGTTTGATTGGTTATTGATATGGTAATAAAGCTTTCTTTTTTTTACCTAATGCTTGCAAAAACTAGTCGTAATCTTTCTTGAATTTAAATGATTATTTTAATACGTTCAAAATCTAAATCCAAAGCAAAAACTAAGTTTTGATTCAAAAAAATGTTAACTGTGTGATTGGTTTGGCTATGTGAATTGTTTTACAGTTTCTAAAGCAATTTTATAGTATTGTTTCGCCTATCAAATTTTACAGCTATTTTTCGTTTTTTCATATTTTTCGCAAAGCAAATAGTTTAAGATTTTTAAAACTGTCGATTTTTTCTTTAAAAAAATTAAAACTGCAAAAAAAATTCTACGACTAAACTCTACAATAATTATCTACGGTTAGAGTTCAACAAATCATCTACAAAATTAGATTTGAATTTAAAAATAAACTCAAAACTCACAACAACAACGGTCTATTTTTAAAAAGAATCATTTATTTTTACCGAAAGTGCAAAAAATCAGAGTAAAAACACGTGTAATTTTAAATTAAGAAATAATTTTATCATTAAAATGAAGTCAACATAAAAATAGAAAATCAAAGATATAAATCTAGAATAAAAATAAGCAAAGAGTTTCTTCCCTCATTGTTTCAAACTTCAAAGGAAACTAATATGAATTTCTGTTGTGAAATTTGTTTTACCATAGAATAAAAAACAAGGCTGATTAGGCAAAAGAACAATAATCAGTTCCTCAACTTAGTAATTTTCAAAAGATCGTCTAAAATACAAATCCACAGTCATCATAAACCTCTTTCAAACTTCTTCTACACCTCATCTCAGTGTTTTACTCCTGCCAATAAACAGATTTAAGTTATCAGAATCATATTTTCATCTGTACAGTTGCATTTTATTATATCATCATAAATCATGCATACCCTGAACCTCTTGCGCCGTAAATCTTCTGTATTGTATCCAATAGCCTCGTTTCTGTATCCGCCATCTTTGTGATCCAACACCCTCCTTGAGGGCCTGAAGAAGCCAACCTTGTCCCATGTTAGTTCATAGTCTGCCTTTAGACGAGTACCTTCCTGCTCAGATTACAAATATAAAACACGGAATACATAAATTCGATGTGTCAATGCCTACAATTTGTCTAATTCTTTCCCCATAAACAATCAAACCAAATCCCATCTAGTTGATTTCAAACATGTTATAGAGCCGGTGAACTTAAATGCTTATAGATAATACCTTTTGCATTGAGCGGCCACAGAAAGCCTTCATGGCATTCACAAAGTCATTGTACTTCTCGAACTGAACCACAATCTTACAATTAAGACCTGAGACGAGGTTTCCAATGTCCTCATCTGCGTCTTTACCTAGATCATCGTCCTCATCAACATTAAGATTCCTATAGAGGATGAGTTAATGTAGCGGAACATGGATATACATATATATAGATTATCGATATTACATTAACATCAGACTATCATTGGAAAACAGAATGAAGATGAAGATCTGATAAGTCAGGAAAAAATACATATGCAAACATGGGAAAATTTTAGCAGAGATTTTAAAGTGAATCGAAAACTCCTTGTTAGATAAGATTTTCTTCCACCAACTAACTTAACTTTATACAAAATGTCAACTCTTTTATCTACTGAAAGAAGCATAAAACCAATGAAATTTGCAAATAAGCGAGCCATAGATCAATCTCCATTCCCATAATCTCACATTCTTGAAGCAAATTTATGAATGTTTTCTTCTCTCAGATAGAGATAAACACAGTTTTTTGACAAACATAATCAAATGAAATCAAATTGAACACTGAAAGATGACAGAATGTTACCTTATATTCCCAAAGCTGGAGAAGATTGTATGAGTAACCAACATTGAAGGCTTAGATGAAACTCTTGGCTCTACAAACCATCTTGATGGCAAACCTCTGAGTATTATCGTATCAGCCTCTCGCCTTCTTTCCCTTGGATGTCCTGCAAAAGCAAATACACAACAAAAACTGAAACACTTTGCAACGAAATCGTCAAATTTCAAATTAACAAACCCAGATTACCAAAAGCGTAAAATTCCTCCCAATCCTTCTTCAATCTCTCGAAATCATCTGAAACTGGAAGTACCACACTGAGATTATACTTCACTCCTTCCAAAGTAAGCTCAATACCATTCATCTTCTCCACCAAAGTTTTCCTCCAATCCAGAAACTTATTCTCCAAACCCTTCACATCTCTCTCTCCATCAATCTCATCATCCCTATTCTTCCTCTTCCTACGGTCAAGAAACCCTAAATCGCGGATAAACAGCGACCCATGAGCGACAGGCTCCTCACGCTTCCGTTTCTTTAAGTCCTTATGACGCCGAACAATGATATCTTCCTCGGAAACTGTCACGGAGGGGAAGAGAGAGTTCTTGAGGAAATCTATCAAGGATCGCTTTAGCTGCCATTCGTCGATGGGCTTCGATACGGAGGGGACGACAGGGTGGATTGTGAGACAGAGCTTGACGCGAGAGACAAGAGCGAGGCCGTTCTCGATATCTAGGTTTTCTGTCGGAGACAACTCTTGTAACGATCGCATTTTTCACCGTCAATGTAAATTCAAACGCGATTTGGCTGTGTTCAGAGTCTCTTCGTGCTTTGTTTAGACTTTAGAAAAAAGAGAACCGGCTAAATAGTTGACAGACATGTACAATAGTTGCAATGTCTATAGAAGCAGATCTAAAGCCGAACCGAACAAAAGTTAAGAGTTCAATCTGATCCACGGAGTTATATATGTATAAGGGAAATGTAGTTCCATACATAATAAGATTTTGCAGATTTTCCATCGATAATCGTTTTTTGGTACGGATTGTCGAAATTCCTACACATTATTGAGATGAAGAAACTATTACCGACATATGTAATGAGTTTAGCGAATTATTGGATATCGATGTCACGGAGGCAAGAGTGAGGGTTTCTCTTTTGGAATAGATTTACCGTTAGTTTTCCAGCGGGATTTCGAGTTTAGAAATGACAATATTATGGTTTGACATTTGATTATGAGAAGATTTATAAGTTTTGTGGTGTTTGTTGATACTTAACTCACGATGATCATCATTGACCGGAGAAAAAAAATAACCGCTTTCCGTGACAAAAAAAAAGGAACAAAGTTGAAGATAAGTTTGAAACAAAAAAACGATCATAATGTATCGATTTCTAGATAGAATGAGTTTATTGCAGCTTTAAACCCTAATTACAAGCCTCGCCAAAGACCAGTTTGTACTCATTATGAGATTCAAAGACACACGGTTAACTATTGTACAAGTTACATGAGTTTCTACCTGGGTACAAATCATCTGGGCCGAAGCATTTTTGTCAAGGCACTTCTTCATTTCAAACTCGTGCTATAGTGCCAACACAACAATTCTTTGGGAATCAACAGACCAAGAGGAAAATTCAACTTCTGTACAACCAAGGAATAATATTGTGGGAAATATTATCACGAATTCTGCTGGAGTTCAAGATCATTTTCAACAAGTCTCAAATGTCGTGTCACAACTATCGGATGCTCAAATTCACCAACTTGCACAGCAACTAAATGTTAAAGCTCAACCTCAGACACATTTCATTAGTGATGTTTCTGGTGTCCACCAATATCAGTCAACATCGGCAGATAATTTCACTTACACCACCTTAAAGTAAACAGAGGTACGAATACAATCACTTCAGAATTGCAAAGGGATATTTGATTGAAATAAAGGAACATGACCTTAATTTTACTGCTTGGATTGTTAATTCTAGTGCGAAAACCCATGTTTGTTGCAATATAGATCTATTTGATGACATCAATGATATTTTGGAAATTAATGTGAGATTACATAATAGTTTATAAATTGTCATCAATCAATCTGGATCTATCAAACTATCATATCAACTTTTTCTCAAAATGGTTTTTATGTGCCTGCTCTTCATCTCAATATTATTAGTACAAAACTCTCTCTTATAAGATTGTGCAATTTCTGTTAATTTCTTTTACACAATCGAGAAGCTTATTCAGAACTTAAAATTAGGAGGGGTAAACTCCGTAACAAACCATAAACTTAATATACATGTAAAAGTAATAACTATGATTAAAAAATATAAATTATTTATCATAATTTATCAAATTAAATTAATTATTTGAAACAATTATAAATGCATAAAATCTAAATAAAACTATATATGGTATCGGTTTGCGTAGATATAACATATTATAAAGTTAGATAATTATTATATTTGATTATGATGTTATATGTATTATAATACATATTATTATATAAGGTGAATTTTATTTGTATTTAATGTATTTAAAACTATTAAAAACATATTTTTCAAGAGAACGTAGGAAACAAAAAAAAACTAGTTCTGTTAATATATCTACTTCTGGATAGAATGAGCTTATTGTGCAGGTTTAAGCTCTAATTACAAGCCTCGCCAAAGACCAATTTGTACTCATTATGGGATTCAAGGACATACGGTTAACCATTGTTACAAGGGTGAGAGTTTCTTTTGGAATAGATTTACCGGTAGTTCTTCATGGCTTTGATTCAAGGATGTATGCGCGTGGGCTGTTTGTAGAAGATTAGGTGAGAAACTCAACCTTAGGCTTCTGGATGGGGGTTTTCTGGTTGGTAAAAGATGGAAGGGTGAAGTGAACCACACGAGGGGTGATGAACCTCGTGATAAATCACAAACTTAGAGCTAGGAGGGCTGGTCTCAACTAGGTTCTAAGCGCACAAGCTTCTTTGAGAGAATAACTTGTAAAGAAAATTCGATCTTTATTAATTAGCAAAAAGGTTATCGAACTACAATGCTGGAAGGAGCTTTATTAATATGCTCGACAGCTTGACCTTCTAGGGTCGACTCAAATAAAGAAAAGGAAAGTTTACAAAAGTGCACAAAAGGAAAAGATACAAAAGTGCATAACCGAAAAAGGACCTATTCCTAAAATGTTCTTGACTCAAAAATGTAAAGCATCTAGATCCTACCTTGCAAAACAGAAAGGGGCATATATTCGAATTGAAACTTACCTTAACTTACCTCACGGCCAAGAAATGGAAGGTGGCCGTCCTTGTGGCATGCACGCGCCTTGCTCCTAGTCTTCGACTTGGAGTAGGGTTACAAATCTTTGGGCCCTGACCTCTCTTGCCACTAAAGCCCAAGTCTCTAATGTTCCTTGTGTTGTTGAGAAGCCTTTGGACTCTACTTTGCTCTTCTGGCCCATTGTCCTTAGATGATCTTCCTCTAGGAGCTTGTCGACCCATAAGCTGAATTTGTGGAAGAGTGCCCTTGATCTGCTTCTTGTCATTGCTCCTTGAGGTACTACTGGTGTAGATACTTCTTCTAGGTGCATGTCTTGGAGCTGGTAGCTCATTTGGTCCGAGTCCTGTTGTGTGGAAGTGGAAATGCGTGTGTACTCGACTAGATCGGCTGGATTGTGCGCGGTACTGGCCGGAATGCCTTCAGGACCGGCCAAGTTGATCCCGGAGTCGGCGGCATCACCAGAGGGACCGGCGGTGTCATCCACGCCCCCACCAAGTGTGCTGGAAGCTTGGGCCTCTCCGTCGGCGATGCTGACCGGTCTGGTCCTATAGGTCGAGGGTCCGGCGGTACTGTCTGGTCCGGTAGACGTGCTAGATGGTCCTGCTGTCTCGGGCAAGCTTCCTGGTCAGCCAGTCTGGTCTCTTGGCTGGATGTACGACCTGATGTCCTCATCATTCCCTCCCTCTTCAGTAGGTTTTGTCCTCAAAACTGGTTCATCTGCATGGAAAGGGGCCAAGTCAGTAACATTGAACGTATTGGACACATTAAACTCACCTGGAAGCTCGATCCGGTAGGCGTTGTTGTTGATCCTCTCGAGTACTCTGAATGGTCCATCTCCTCTTGGTGCTAGCTTGGAACTCCTTAGGTTTGGGAACCTCTCCTGCTGTAGGTGTAGCCACACCCAATCGCCTGGTTGAAAGATCACCTCTTTTCTTCCCTTGTTGGCATGAGTCACGTACTGTCCGGTCCTCTTCTCCAAGTTTTCTGCTACCTTCTGGTGTAATCTCCTTATGAAATCTGCCTTGGATGCTCCGTTGAGGTTGGTCATCTCAGCTGGTGGTAGTGGTGTTTGCTCCAATGGGGTGAGAGGGTTGAAGCCGTATACCACTTCAAATGGTGTCTTCTTGGTTGCTGAGTGCACGGCTCGGTTGTAAGCGAACTCTATGAATGGCAGCACTCCACCCAAGTCTTTAGGTTCTTCCCTAGTGTAGTTCTGAGAAGAGTTGATAGTGTCCTGTTGACAACTTCAGTTTGGCCATCGGTTTGAGGATGGCAGGTGGTAGAGAAGAGTAGCTTCGTGCCTAGCTTTCTCCAAAGGGTCCTCCAGAAATGGCTGAGGAACTTGGTGTCCCTGTCTGATACGATTGTCCTTGGCACTCCATGAAGCCGTACTATCTCCCTGAAGAACAGCTCAGCTGTTTGTGTGGCATCATTGACATTGGCACATGGGATGAAGTGTGTCATCTTGGAGAATCTGTCCACCACTACAAAGATTGCATCTTTGTGGTTGATCTTGGGCAGACCTAGAACAAAATCCATCGAGATGTCCACCCATGGATGTGTTGGTATGGGCAGTGGGAGATACAACCCGTGAGGTTGCACTCGGGACTTTGCCTTCTTGCAAGTGATGCATCTTGCACAATGAGCTTCTACTGTCCTCTTGATGTGTGGCCAGTAGAAGTGCTCCTTGACCACTGGTAGAGTCTTGTCGACACCAAAGTGGCCCATGAGTCCTCCTCCATGAGCTTCTCGGATGATAAGCTCCCTTAATGATCCTTGTAGTATGCACAGCCTTCTTTCTCGGAACAAGAATCCCTCATGGATGTAGAATTTGCCATGACTCCCTGTGCCATACTCCTTGTAGCTCTCAGCAAAGTCAGGATCATCCTTGTATAGATCCTTGATGTGCTCGAATCCTAGGACCTTTGTCTCCATGGTTGATATCAAGGTAAACCTCCTTGATAGTGCATCGGCTACCACATTATCTTTGCCCTTCTTGTACTTGATGATGTACGGGAAGGTCTCTATGAACTCCATCCACCTGGCATGTCTCCTCTTGAGATTAGTTTGCCCTCTGAGGTGTTTGAGAGTCTCGTGATCAGTGTGGATCACAAACTCCTTGGACAGCAAGTAATGCTGCCAAGTCTCCAATGCTCGGACAAGGGCATAGAGCTCCTTGTCATAAGTGGGGTAGTTTAGTGAGGCACCACCTAGCTTCTCACTGAAGTATGCCACTGGTCTCCCTCCTTGGGTTAGCACTGCTCCTATGCCTATTCCAGAGGCATCACACTCCACTTCAAACGTCTTGTTGAAGTTGGGAAGGACTAGCACTAGTGCATGTGTAAGGCTGTCCTTCAAGGCCTTGAACACCTTCTCCTGAGCTTCTCCCCAGCTGAATCCCACGTTCTTCTTCACTACTACCGTCAGTGGTGAGACAATACTGCTGAAGTTGGGCACGAATCTCCTATAGAAGCTGGCCAGTCCGTGGAAGCTCCTTACTTGGCTGATGTTTCCTGGTGTTGGCCATTCTTGTATGGCTCGAATCTTCTCTTCATCAACCTGTAGGCCCTGTGAACTTACAAACAAACCTAAAAGACAAGCTTATCAGTACAAAAGGTGCACTTCTTGAGATTGGCATAAAGCTCTTCTTGTCGAAGGGTTTTAAGTACCATCTCAAGATGTGTGAGGTGTTCCCGTAGGCACTTACTATAAACTAGTATATCATCAAAGTAAACTACCACAAACTTACTGATGTACGCCCTAAGAACTTGGTTCATAAGGCACATGAAGGTGCTTGGGGCATTAGTCAAGCCGAATGGCATGACTGTCCACTCGTAGAGTCCTTGCTTTGTCTTGAAAGCAGTCTTCCACTCATCACCTTCCTTCATTCTTACCTGGTGGTATCCACTTTTGAGGTCTATCTTGGAGAAGACCGTGGCTCCACTCAGCTCATCTAGCATGTTATCCAGTCGTGGTATTGGATGCCTGTACTTGACTGTGATGTTGTTGATGGCTCGGTAGTCCACGCACATGCGCCAAGTCCCATCCTTCTTGGGCACTAGTAGCACTGGTACGGCATATGGACTGAGGCTCTCTCGAACATATCCTTTCTCCAGGAGTTCCTTGACTTGCTTCTCAAGCTCCTTGGACTCCTCTGAACTCATCCGGTAGGCTGGCCGGTTGGGCAGGGCTGCTCCGGACACTAGATCAATCTGGTGTTCTATGCCACGTAAAGGAGGCAAGCCTGCTGGTATCTCCTCTGGAAATACATCTTGGAATTTGTTGAGAAGAGTTGCTACTTCATGAGGTATCTCTACCTGTCCCTGTTCTACACTCAAAACTTCTTTGAAGACCATTAGTAACATTAAATCCTTCGAGGCTAAAGCTCTCCGGACATGGCTTGGTTGAATAAGAAAATTAGACTTGATAAGTTTCTTTTCCTTACTCATTTGGAGTTGTAGCTCGTGTACTTGGGCAGGTGTAAGGGGAGCTAGGCTGACCTTTCTCTTGTCATGCACGAAGGTGTAGAGATTGGTTCGGCCATCATGCCTGGTCTCTTTGTCAAACTGCCATGGTCTTCCTAGTAGAAGATGACCAGCTTGCATGGGCACCACATCGCATATGACTTGATCCTGGTACTTGCCCACACTGAATGGTACAATGACTTGTTCATGGATCTTTAGCTCCACTTTGTCATCGAGCCATCTCAGTCTATATGGTCGAGGATGCCTTGTCTTCTCTAGACCTAGCTTATCAACCATATATGCACTAGCAACGTTAGTGCAAGAACCACCATCTATGATGAGGTTACATACCTTGCCCTTGATGGTGCAACGGCTGTGGAAGATGTTCTCCCTTTGGATGGTCTCTGAAGGATCCACCATTGCACTGAGGATACGTCTAGTGACCAGCACTTCCCCCACATCAAGGTACTCAATGTCACCATACTCTCCTTCTGGCTCATAGTCCTCTTCATCTTGGGACTCATACTCTCCTGCCTCTGTAATCAACATGACTCGGTTGTTTGGGCACTCTCTTGAGATGTGTCCACGTCCCCTGCACTTGAAACAAGTTATGTCACGTGATCTTTGAGGGTTAGAAGACTTACCAGGCTCTCTCTGGTCACGGATGGGTTCAGGAGGCTTGCTCCTGAACCTTGACTCGATCTCTACGCTCTTGCCTTTGTCTACGGTCTTAGGCATGTTGCTTGGTGCCCAAGGTGTCTTAGGCTTGCTGCGGATGTCTTGGCTCTTACGTTTGATGTGTTGCTCAGCTTGCACAGATAGGTGGAACAAGTCCTTGAAGTCATTGTAGATTTGCCTTTCCACCTTGCAGCTGATCCTTTCTTGGAGTCCATCCAAGAATTGTGCCATCAATGCTTCTTCATCATCATTGAGCTCCAATCTGTTCCTTAACTTCTCGAACTCTTCATAGTACTCCTCTACTGATCTGGTACCCTGTTTAAGAGTACGAAAACGTCGTTGCAAATCCCTATGAAAGTAAGGTGGAACATACCTTTGTCGCATGGGGTCTTTCATGTCGACCCATGGGTCTACGGGTCTCATTCTCTTCCTCCTTCTGTCAGATACCTCACGATCCCACCAGATGAGGGCATTGTCCGTGAGTTGTGCTACTGCCATTGAGACTCTCCTAGGTCCTGGTTGGTTGTAGTGATCAAAGATATGATCCATTCGCTTCTCCCAATCTAGGTAAGCCTCGAGGTCTACTTTTCCTGCAAAACTTGGAGGAGTTAGTTTAACATCAGGATGAATTACCCGGTTATAGGTGTGTTCATATCCATCCTCATGACGTCTAGGAGGCATTCTTGGTCTCTGGTGAAGACCATATGGCTCAAAGCCATCATCTTCTGCCTCTGGTTGCCGTGGAGGTCCTCTCGGCCTATGGTGATAGTTATGAGGTTGTGTGCCCTCATCTCCTTCTGGCTGGGGTTCCTCCTGTTCGTGCCGTGTCCTAAGGTACTCAGGACCCTCAGGACGGTCTTGCTCAGCTCTCACGTGCCTTATGGCCTGGAATCTTACTGGTATTTCCACGCGCTCCAACCTCTCGCCTATGGATGTGAGTTGTGTTTGGAGTGTGGTGAACATGGCCATCATGGCTTCGGCTGCGTCTATATTCTCTTCTCCCATGGTGTGCTACAAAGAAAGAAGACAATTAGGGTGCTCCTAAATTATTAAGAGGGTTTTCTTTTTATAAGAGGTTTGAAAAAAAATGCAAAAAGGAAAAATCCTAAGGAAAGGAAATTCGACTACAAGAGAAAAAGGAAACTTCCTAGACAACTTGTGCTAGCTGTCCAATTCGAAATATCTTGGGTATTTTCCTATTCTCTCTTCTTTCCTTTTTCTTTTCTTTTCTTTTTCTTTTTAATTTAACTTAAAATTAATGGAAATAGGAATTAAACAAAAAAGAAAACATGATTGACAATGCAAAAGTGAACCTAAACCTTAGTGATACACGTAGGAGGCTAGATGCACTCAGTTTGGAGTTTGATGTTGTTTTTTTTTTGTTTTTTTTTCTTGAATGCGACTTAAACTAATGCAAGAACTAAAAACAAGACAAGCAAAAGGATAGAAACAACCTGGTTTAGGAGCTTTAAGCTCTGATACCAAAATGATACAAGCGTTGATTCAAGGATGTATGCGCGTGGGCTGTTTGTAGAAGATTAGGTGAGAAACTCAACCTTAGGCTTCTGGATGGGGGTTTTCTGGTTGGTAAAAGATGGAAGGGTGAAGTGAACCACACGAGGGGTGATGAACCTCGTGATAAATCACAAACTTAGAGCTAGGAGAGCTGGTCTCAACTAGGTTCTAAGCGCACAAGCTTCTTTGAGAGAATAACTTGTAAAGAAAATTCGATCTTTATTAATTAGCAAAAAGGTTGTCGAACTACAATGCTGGAAGGAGCCTTATTAATATGCTCGACAGCTTGACCTTCTAGGGTGGACACAAATAAAGGCAAAAGTGCATAACCGTCATAACCGAAAAAGGATCTTGTTCTCTCATCAACTACCTAAAACAGAAAGAGGCATATATTCGAATGAAACTTACCTTAACTCACCTCACGGCCAAGAAATGGAAGGTGGCCGTCCTTGTGGCATGCACGCGCCTTGCTCCTAGTCTTCGACTTGGAGTAGAGTTACAAATCTTTGGGCCCTGACCTCTCTTGCCACTAAAGAAGTCCTGATGTTCCTTGGTCCTTTGGACTCTAGATGATCCTTAGAGGGAGCTTGTCGACGCTGCCATTGATCTGCTACTGGTACTGGTGCCGGTGCAGAGCTGGTAGCCAGATCGGTCCGTGCTGGCTCTCCAGGGCAAGCCTTCCTTGTCGGCGGCAGTGTCTGGTGTGCCTCCTGCCGGCTGGATGGTCCTATAGGTCGACCTGAGACGTGCCAGATGGTCCTGCTGTCTCGGGCAAGCTTCCTGGTCGGCCAGTCTGGTCTCCTGGCTGGATGTACGACCTGATGTCCTCATCACTCGCCAAAGACCAATTTGTACTCATTATGGGATTCAAGGACATACGGTTAACCATTGTTACAAGGGTGAGAGTTTCTTTTGGAATAGATTTACCGGTAGTTCTTCATGGCCATCCGTGACAAAAGAAAAGGAACAAAGTTAAAGATAAGTTTGAAACAATAGGTAGATGCGCCGATTTGGATAATCCTAGCCGAAGAGAGTTGATCCTAGAAACTCGTCGGGACATATCATCTGGATCGGTGAAAGATAGGCGACCATCGGTTCATCGAGAATTATGTTTCAAAGAAAACAACAAGCAAAGGCAATCCAATGGTAGCGAAATTGATTCCCATGGAAAAGATGTAGCTAAAACATGGCTACGAAAATCTTCATCAGACCATCCCTCGGAAGTTAATGGTCCGGTGGTTGGTAAGGGCAGATTCAATTTTCCACATTTTTACTAAGCCACATTTTTTTAAAAATTGAATTTTGATTTAATTGTATATACACTTTTTCATATGCGATAATTTTTTTTTAAAAATAAACTAAATCATAACGGCCGGTCCATTATTGAGCTTCAAGAGAAATAGTTTTTGCTGGATTTATGTTATGTTCCTATACCGCAAACATTTCCTGATATATATATATATAATTAAGTTACAAAAATGTATTCCAACTTTTGATTTGGTTTTTTTTAATTCATATTGTAAGACTAGAGTTGAGGAAAAAGGTAGTGTACACTTCAAATGATAATGATAAAGAATTAAACATCAACTAAATACCGTAGGAACTTTTGTTTACTCAAGAAAAGAGAACAAATATCCAATTAAAACAAAAGTTTTACAAGCAAAAGGGCCACATTAGAAGTATGAACTTCACCAATTTCTAGTCTCTAGGTTCATTTTAATATTGGATGAATCAAAAGTTGTGTGAAGATAACCTGATGAATAAATCACTCAAGTATTAACTACAATTGGTATAAAACCAAGTACTAGTTAAGTCAAGTTTTTAGGGACCATACAATCAAGAAAAAAAATGGCTGCAAAAAGTTTCAAAAGCTAAGCGAGTGATGATATCTTAAATGCAAACACAAATCAAGGTGACAACTTTGGTGATTAAGGAAGTATTTTGGCATTTAGGTTGAAACGCACAAGATGGAGTCATCACTATAACATGGTGATTCATTGTTTTCAAAGGAAGTAGAAAAGAGAGAGAACATTGTGATAAGAATAGAGAGATTCGATTGAAAGAAAAGATTTTAAAAGCATAAGTTCAGGGTGAGTGTTTTTTTCTTAGATCTATAGGAAGACTAGAGAGTGAGTCATTAGCTAGTGAAGAGTTTATTGGTGTGTCAGTTGTGTATTGTTGTAAAATTCTCTATGATTTTAGTATATACTGAAAGAGACGTAGCGACCTTTGTTAATAGATGTGAGCTCGTTAAGAGCTCCCTTTCTTCTTCCTTTCTTTCTTCATCTTCGTACTATATATACTCTATCTATTACTTTTTGTTTGTGAGGTGCTATGTTTTGGTTGTGTGCTCTTCATTTCACTTTCTCTTTTGATCAAAACAATTTCATACCTTGGTGTGGTTGGTCTAAGCTCAAGGAAACTCGAAGCCTTTGTACTATCAAGATTCAAAAAACTGGTATGAGAGTCTTTGGTTCTTTGTTGGTGGTTCTGTAAGGTTCTTTTAGGCCAAGAACCATGTCTTCGACAATGATAAAAGTAAAGATTTTTGATGGCCCTCGAGATTACATTATAACTCATTTAAAGATTCTAAGTTTAAGTGCAACACTGAAGCAGATTGGGATTACAGAAAATAGTCTCACATCAAGACGAAACATATGAAGGAGATAAAGATGCAACGGAAGGAGATTTCGAAGAGAAAAGAAAAAAAGCAACAAGCATTATTGTCTTGAGTGTGTCTGATCAGATCTTAAGGAGGATTATCAAGGAGAATACTGCACTTCTATGCTACAAGTTTTAGATAGGTTGTACATGTCTACAGCATTACCAAACATGATCTACTTGAAACAAAGATTATATAGTTTCAAAATGTTTGAGTCTATCTGTTGGGGGAAACATTGATGAATTTCTGAGTCTAATAAAACTTGGAAAATGCTAACATGAATCTCAATGAGAAAATCGCAATTACACAAAGAAAAGATAATGAATCAAAGTTCTTTGCAACAAAAAAACCAGCTAAAGCTATGAATTTAGATACAATGATGATCGAGAAAATGGTGATTAAACACTTAAAGTATGAGATGATTATACCCTCAAATCATACAAGTGGTTGATAATCGAAACCTTGAAAACTGTTGCAGTAATTTGTGGTCGGCGTTTGGCAAGTGTTGGTCAGAAAAGAATTGTCGTATGAAGAGAATGGTAAAGCAAAATCAAGATCCCAAACCTCAGTAGGCAAATTATGATTTATCGGAGTTGGATAATATTCCTCCCCAAACCCTAAATCTTCCATCATACCCCAAGGATCAGCATCTTCAGGAACCACCAAAGTTTGTAAATCGAAATCGGAAACATTCTTTGACCCTATCTTCTGATATGGAATCTCGAGATGATCTTTCGACATCGTATCATTCAAATTAGTCTCCAACTCTCTTCGATCGGAAGTGGTTGCGTGGTTTTGTGAAGAAACTCTCTGATCGGAAGAAGCAGAAGAAGAAGAAGAAGAAGACGGACCCTTGATCAAAATTTCCAGCTTTTTGCGTTTGATTCCAGCTAAATGGGATTCGAGAATAGAGAGATGACTCTTTAATTCTTCAGCCGAAAAATCCTTCAGATTTGGGTAATCGTTGAGATCGCAGGCGTGTTTCTTCTTGTTAAGATCGCTCTGTCCATTGAACTTGGCGGAGAGCTGTTGCAGAGCTTGTGGGTTCTCAGGCCAAACATGAAGATCATTGTTGTCGGGACCGTAACAGATGAAACCGACAGAATTGCCGCAGAGAATAGAGAGCTCTGTGGCTTTCTTCTTAAACCCAGGAAACCTCTGTTTGAAAACAGCGGATTTCGTCGCGACTTTTTTCTGCCGAGGAGCCATCTTTGGTTTTCGTTTACAGAAGAAAAGAAAGATGGATTAAGAGAAAAACAAAGACGAATGTGAAATATATACACAGAAAACGCGTAAACGCGTAAACATATTTAAACTTCCCGCCCAGGATTTGAAATCATAAACCAAAAGTATTAAGGTTTTCTAATGCATCAACCCAAACCATTAACAGTCTTTTGAATAAACTTTATATAATTTGAATATTTTTCACTTGATCACAATCTTTTGAATTGATATCTCAATTCTTTTTGTTTCACAAGAAGCTATTGTATTAAAATTTTGTTAAATTGATCAAATATTTAAAATATGGAACATTTAATTATTTAGGTAATTTTATAATTTTATTAAATATTTAAAACATTATATTATTAGTTGATAACTAAAGTACTATAATAATAAAAGCTATATATATATATATTGAAGTAGAATATTACAAATTCTTACCGTTGTGTCAACATCTGAATTTATTTTAGAATTTTAATTTATTTATTCCTGCTATGTTTTATTACCAACCAATTTTTTACCCAAACAAGAGCTAACTCGATTTCAAGATTGTATTTTTTGTTGTAAATTGACAAAAAATTATAGAAAAGTTTGTGCACATATCAATGTTTACATCCATAATTTGTAAATAATTGCCAAAGTTTGTGCACTTTTATTAAATCCAATGCTATCTCTATTTACACAATTATTGATAAATCTATTATATTATTGGATGTGATAATGTGATTAGATGTGATAATCATTGTAAATATATTTTTAAATTAACAACCAAACAATAAGAGAAATTGATAAAATAACACAAATTTAATATAAAAATATTTTAAAACTTGTTTTTAATAAGGAAAAATTAAACCGTAAATTGGAAAAAAACATAAATATAATATTGTAACCATATTTGTAATTTATTTAAGATAAATATGTATTTTCAAAAAATAATTTGTATTATTTTTGAAATTTTAAGTTTACCGTGTTAAATTTGGAACAAAAACTTAAAAAATGTTATTAATCAAATAATAATGATTTTTCACAAATCCCACTAAATTCTTTGCTAAATCAAAATTCAAAATTCCACATTGAAAATTTAATAAAATCACATGTGTTATATATATTCTAACCTATAAGTAATAAATATCTAATTATCCAATTAACTAATTAACTATTGGTAAAACCCTTTATCACGATCGTGTCGCCGTAGCCAAAGATCATTATTGTGGGTGCTAATTAGTTTAAATCATACATTTATTTTTAAAATCAGTCATCAATTCGTTATTAATTCGTTGATAAGTTAACATTGAATTACTGACTCCAATTAATGACAAATCTAGATCATTTGTATATTAATTTTAAATTACCAACTAATTTTCAATTACATCGATTATTTGATTGAATTTTTATTTACTTGTATTCCATCGCTAAAACTATTAACAACGATTCACCAATAAACGACCACTTTTTATGATTTATAAACATTTTTCAAAAATAAATGATTATTTTTGTAATGTTTAAATTGTTATATCACATTTGATTAAATAGATAAACGCCCTATCATAATTTTCTTTAGACATATCATTTTTGATGACGTATAAATATTTTTAAAAAATCAATCTCTATGTATACATATACAAAAGCTCTAATGTAAAATGAGATATCTTTAACTAACCAAATGCGATATCTATTAACAAACTAAAAGTAATATAATTATAGTTCTAAAGTAAAAATACAATCATATCACAAATTAAAAAGAATAATACTTAAAACACGCAAATAAAACTTATGTAAATTTGAAATATCATATATATCACACTTTATCAATCTGTACTAATAAAAGAAGGAGTTTGAAACTTTTCATAATGTCTATATAAATAAAAATAATTATTCTATTATGATGACACGTGGTATTATTAAAATAAAGATAGAAAAAGAAAATTTAAGATCTAGTATATATATAATTAAAAAAAATTGTTATAATATAATGATACGTGAAATTATTAAAACAAAAATACAAAAATATATGTTTAATATTTAACCCTTTCATCATATTTTTTAAAAAAATTATTTATTATAGATTTGATTACATAAGTCATTGAAAATCATAATAATATTTTTTAATTCTAGTATTTTATTTATTTGAAAATAAAAATCCACATTATTTTTAGCTAGTTTTGTAAAACTCTAAAATATATTTGTCATATCTTGTTTTAGTTTATAAAATGTAAAATATATATATATATTTAATTTGTTTATCAATATATGTTTATAATGTCGAAAAAACATATTTTTAGTAATAAAAAAATACAAAATATAAGTTTCAAATTCCGGAAACGATGGAAAAAATATAGTAAAAACGGTTGTTCTCTTGCTTACAATTGTTAACCCAAAAACAATTGTAAATGCAACTATTTCTACTATATTCTCATCCGATATTTAAAATATATCTCAATTTACATGTTTTAAATTATATGATTTTTAAAATTTGATAATTATTAAAAATTTATTATTCATTTAAATTTGTTAAAAAAAAATTATTAGAACATGCAATAGAAAAATTAAAAAAATCACTATAACAATTAAAAAAACTATTATGTGTTTGTGTTACTATTTACCAAAAAAATTATTTTCAATTAATTTTAAAATAAAATTTTCTAATTAAATAGTATATTTAAAATATCAAAATATGTTTTCTAAAAATATATAATCAAAATAATAATACAAATTAAAAAGCAATCCCTGAGTAACACGAGATAATATGTAGTCTATACTAATAAAAGAATGAGTTTGAGATCTCGAGGGATTTTGGGAGTATCCACGTAATAAAAAAAGTCTTCCACAATGTTGCTACATCAGTACATTCACATATCGGGGTTACATAACTGCATTAAACACAATCGATTCAAATAAAAAATGACATGATTATATTGCAACATTCAATTGTAAATTTTATATTCTACTAAATAAAATAGATTTTATAAAAAAAATTATTATGTGGATACAATAGTTTTCGAATCTTTCTCATATTGAATATCAAGACATGACTATCCCGTAATAAAAAATTTATATATTATTAGTTTATATTTCATATAATTGTTTTTATATTATTTTAATCATTTGATTTTTGCTTCATAAATTTTCTTAGATTATTTTTAATTATTTGATTTTCACTAAACGTATTTTTAGAATACAAATTTTTTTGAATAAATTAAAATGCATAATAAATATTAACTAACGTAAACTAAATTAGCGTACTTTTTGAAATTGATAAGTTTCTTTTAAAAAAATTCAAATTGATAAGTTTCTTTTGAAAAAAATTCAACCAACCATAAATTTTAGATTATATATATCATTGAATCTTGAAAAAATGCATATGCATAATATGTCACCAATATGCATTATGTGACATATTTTATGAATAACCAATGTATAAAGTAAACACTTTTGATTTTGTGGCTTTGTAGCTTTTTATTTACTTAGTAGTATACATAATAAGCGACATCTATTTAACGATGCCTATTTAATGAGATGAGAGAAAACTAAAACTCTCTTGAGAAAAAATAGGAAACTCAAGGATTCTTTACATTTTAATGACCCAGAAAGCCAAAAAGCCAAAAAGCCAAAAAGCCAAAAGTCTATCCTCAAAAACTCAATCATTTCTCCCACTACCTTATTTTCATTACCCATTTATTTTAGTTACTACAATGGTTTTTATTAATTTGTTGCTAGTTCATTGTAAATCCATTTTATTAACAACAAAATAACAACTATTTCTCGTTAATTCAACTAAATTCTTTGATATAAAATTCAAAATCCCACATTGAAAGTTTAACAAAATCACATTTTTTAATTTAACAAACTAAAAGTAATATAATTATAATTCTAAACTAAGCATATAATCATATTACAAATTTTTTTTAAAAAATTAATACTTAAAACACGCAAATAAAACTTATGTAAATTTAAAATGTTTTACATATCACATTTTACCTATTAATAAAAAAGCTATAATAAAAGTTAGATGGCAGAAGCGATAACTATTAACAACTTTCTCATTTGATAATTGTCCATTTTTGTTGACTTCCCTATCAAAATAATCAACCAAAGAAAGATTTACCATTTTTGTCCTTCTTCTTCCCATATTTACTGTTTATTGTTTGGAAGTAAAGGGAAAAAAAGGCTCTTCTTCTTCACCAAATTGTTTGTCTAGTTGTCTTTCTCATTCTCTCTATCCGTATAAAGGAACCAAATTTCTCTCTTAAACTTTTCTGGGTTTTCTAATTAGTGGATTTGAAGATCGTGTCTGGCAGATTCTATCTGTTTTTTTTTAATCAGAGGAGGGGAGAGAAAAAGGAAACAGCTTTCTCTCTCTCTCTAGACGTTCTGGATTTTACGGGTTTGAGAGTATTTGGGGATCTTATATGCTGATTTTGTGATCAGAGGAGAGAATAGAGAGAGATGGGAGGTTGCGTGTCAACGCCTAAGAGCTGCGTGGGAGGGAAATTAAGGTCAAGCAAGAGGAGAAAGACTCGGACAAGACGAAAGATTCAGAAGAAGAGAGTTGTATCTTCTCGCTTATCTGACGGATCTTTCGATAATCACGATCGTTCCTTCTCTAATCCCACTTTCAGAGGTCTCTAATCTCTCTGCATTCTATTGATTTGCTTGATCCTTGTTTTGATTTAAGTTTCATGATCGATTTATGGGCTATCTCTCTCTCTCTCTTTCTCGTGCGTCTCTAAAGGTTTACTTGTTGATGAATTGGATTCCTGTTTTCCCGGCTTTAACTTTTCCGAAATCGAAATGTTATGTCTTTTGATTTTAGTTGTGTTGTTTGGATTAAAGTGTTAGAACAGCTAACAATTTATGATCAAAAAGTGAATCTTTTCTCCAAATGGTTTGTATTTAATGTGCATTTAGTTGTGAAGAAGAGAAATATTTTGTAGTATAATCTTTTGTGAGCATCAAACTAAGAAACAACATGTATGTGTCAAACAGTAAGTGTGGATGAAGCATGGTTTGATTCCAACCTCGCATTTGAAACCGATTGTGATGATGATTTTCACAGTGTTCAGGAAGGTAACAAAAATCTTCTTTAAACACCCATTTGATTCATCATAGGATCAATACTTCACTTTCTTTTCATCGCTTATTGGTTTTAATTCAGATGTATTGTCAGTAAACGGAGCTGAGCGTATCTCAGTGTCGAGTATGTCATCTCTTAGAGACACTAACCTTGGAGGGTCAGCTCGGAATTCTCTAAGTGATGGCCCTAAAACTTTCAACTCTCATGTCTCAACCGTAGATGAATTCATCTCACAATCGAAATCACAAAGTGCCTTGGCTGACACTAAGCAGCCTGTTTTCATCGACGAGATATCTTCTTCAAACGTCGTTGATAACTCGATAAAAGATGAAGGATTGTTGGAAAGTTGTGGGATTCTTCCGAGCAATTGTTTGCCTTGTCTTCATTCGACAGTTCCTTCGATTGAAAAGAGAAGGTCTTTAAGCTCTAGTCCTCCAAGCACAAGGAAAAAAGCTGCGCTTAAACTATCTTTCAAATGGAGAGAAGGACACCCTACCGGACCTTTATGTAAGTATCAATTTCTGGTTACATTGCATTTAATTTCAAAACCAAGAACTCAGTTTTTGTCTCTACATTTTCAGTTTCTACAAAAATGCAGCTGCAGAGACCGATTGCAGGTTCTCAAGTTCCATTTTGTCCACTCGAAAAGCAAATGTTTGATTGTTGGTCAATCATTGAGCCAAGTAGTTTCCGTGTTCGTGGCAAATCTTATTTCAGGTAAACGGACAGAATGCGAGCTTGTTGATTCGATTATATCTATTGTTACTAACTCAAACTGATATTTCTTTCTTTCTTTTTTTCTGGTAGAGACAAGAAGAAAGAGTTTGCACCAAACAGTGCTGCATATAATCCATTCGGTGTTGATGTATTTTTATCCCAACGTAAAGTAAACCATATAGCGCAATACGTGGAGCTTCCTGTTATTAATACCACCTCGGCCAAGCTCCCATCTATCCTTGTTGTAAATGTTCAGGTATGGTTTTCGATTTCAGTGGTCAGACCGTTCTTTTATTTTGCATTAGTTTTCGGGTGTTTTGGTTTGATTTTGAGGTTGTTTGTGGAATCTTAGATTCCATTATATCCAGCTGCAATCTTTCAAGGCGAAACGGATGGAGAAGGAATGAATTTTGTTTTATACTTTAAACTTTCGGATAATTATTCGAAAGAGCTTTCACCACATTTTCAAGAAACCATTCGGGTAAAATATAATCATCCACCTCATGATGTTGTTGTTTTTTCTTGCTATGCAACTTTAGCTTTGGATTTTATTGCAGAGATTAATAGATGATGAGGTTGAGAAAGTTAAAGGCTTTGCCATGGATGCAACTGTGCCATTTAGAGAACGGTTAAAGATATTGGGTCGTGTAGCGAATGTAGACGAACTCCAATTGAATGGTGCAGAGAAGAAACTCATGAATGCTTACAATGAGAAACCTGTGCTTTCGAGACCTCAGCACGAGTTTTACTCGGTATGTCCACAGCAAATGTAGAATCCTATTGAAACCTGCAACAAAAATGCTTTACTAACGAAATCTATGCAGGGTGAAAATTACTTTGAGATTGATATCGATATGCATAGATTCAGTTATATATCTCGGAAAGGATTCGAAGCATTTTTAGATAGACTGAAGCAGTGTGTTCTTGATGTTGGACTGACAATTCAGGTAATGAGTTTTCTGCTTAGTTTTTGAGGAATAGTTTGGCAATTTCTGTAATGGTTATCTCAATTTCAGGGGAATAAACCGGAGGAATTACCGGAGCAGATTCTCTGTTGCGTCCGGTTAAACGGGATTGATTACATGAATTATCATCAGTTAGCTCTTAGTCAAGAACTTCTATGATAAACATAAAAAGATGAATTTTAAAAAAAAAAATAGTCTCTTTTTTTTTTGTTCTTCAAGAACACAAAATCTATGAGAGTTTTTCCCTTTGAAGAGAAACTAAATAATGAAAGAATGGTGATGATAATCTGGTGAATATACAAATACATCATTCTAAAAAGTTTCTTCTTAAGCCTAATTATTTGTCATCACAATCGAGTAAGAAATGAAGGAAATAGTTCTCTGCAGTCTATTGAGAGAATGACTAATTCAAACCAAAGTATTTGGTTTCCGTTATAACTAAATTCTAAATTTGTAAGATGTGATGTTTTATATCTAAATTTTATATAAATCTAAATTTTATATAGATTTAAATTTTATATTCATATTATAAATTTTTAATTTTTAACTCAAAATATTCAACATTGGTTATAAACTTTTGTAGATGAATAATATATATAGAATAGCTTTTATATAAAAAATTAGAATTGATAAATTAATTTTTGCGCAATTTTCTAAAATAGCACATTTTAAGTTTTATTTCTAAAACTAACATCATTAATAAAATACATTAAAACTTCATTTTAATAGAGCATGAACAATTGACAAAAGTAACACTTTTTTAAGTTTTTATTACAAATGTAACACTAATCATTTAAATTTTCAAAAATATCACAAATTTAATATTAAAATAACCAAAAATATTTTCTTAACAAAGAAAAATTAAAACTTAAATTAGAAAAATTGAACTCAAATATTATATTTTATATATAGTTTACATATTATAAAAGTTTACTTTTTACTCAAAATATTCAACAGTGGTTATAAACTTTTGTAGATGATTAATATATATAGAATAGTTTTTATATAAAAAATTAGAATTGATACATTAATTTTTGCGCAATATTTTAAAATAACATATTTTTTTAAGTTTTTATTACAAAGTTAGCATCATTATTAAAATACATTAAAATTTTATTTTCATAAAAAAATAAATTTTAAATTAGAAAAAATGAAATCAAATATAATATTTTAAATTTTTGTATAATTTATTTAGAATAAATAAATATTTTTACATAATTATTTCTATTATTTTTAGAATTTTAATTTTATCATGCTAGATTTGAAATAAAATTTAAAAAATATTATTTTAAAATATTACTCTTAATTTTTTTTAGCGGTTTTTTTTAAATATTAAAGAAAAGCTTTTATAAAAAAAATTAGAATTGATACATTGATTTTCACATTTTTGTTGAATCTTATGTATCAAAAAATACGGAAGCGACTCTTTAAAAAATTATCTTAATCAATCGGTTTTATCGGAAAAATTACTTTTTGAAGTCAAAATGTTGAAATCGAAATCTCTACTCAATTTATTATGATATATCTTAGTATAGAAAAGAATATAAAAGATTTTATTTGTTTATAAACTTTTGTAGATGAATAATATATATAGAACTAGATTTATACCCACGCCATGCGTGGGAAAAATGTTCGTAAATTATATTTTATTAGTAAATATAAATTAAATATTTATATAATTTTAACTTTTATTTAAAACTACTTTAAACATTAATTTTGTATATGTAAATTAAGAAAAGAAAAATAATTATTTTTAATGAATTTAATAGTATTTTTGGTTATTTTAATAAAATATATTAATACTCTAACCAAAGTAATAATAATGATATATATTATAATTATTTGAATAAGTTAAGCCTATTTATATATTTATTTAAAATTTACTGTAATGATGAAACGTAAATATGTTATGTCTGTTAATAACACGTGAGAGCAAAGTCATTTTCTTAAATTGTTTCTCAAATAATATATTAAGGATTAGTTCATAACTTAAATCTATTTATATTTATTTGAAATTATTTATAAATTAACGTATTAAAATTTTTAAAAAATAAAATTATTGTTTTTGCAAATGTAATATTATTTTTTGGTTAGTTGAATAAAATATATTGATTCTCTAACCAAATTAATATCAATGGTATGTATTGTAATTATTTTAGTAACTTAAACCCTTTTATATATTTAAGCTGAAAATCGTTATGGTATTGACACGTCAGCATGATATTTTTGTTATTAACACGTAATGATAAAATTAGTTTGTTAAAAAATTTCTCAAATAATATATTAGGGATAGCTATTTGTACATTATTCAATGTACAGACAATATGCATGAGATTCACTGCTTCAATATCATTATTTGTCCTTTGCTGGAAGAGCAATTTATTAATTTTGTCATTAGTCACAAAGAATCTCCCAAACTCGGAACAATTGATTTTTTTCTTCTAAAAAATTCTGAATATTTAAAATATAGAACAACAAAAATAATTAGATAATCGATTTACTTTTGACTGATCGCATAATTCAGAGTATTTGGTTTTATATTGATTATATAAAATTGGCTCAAAATTCATTTTATAAGGTTTTAGACACACTTTTATAAAAACTTCACCAAATACATTAATCTTCCAAGTTTGATCACAATCTTCTAGGTTTTGTAAACACCCTTATACATTTTTATGAATATATTTATAAACTAGAAATTGATTCACACTATATGCTGAGTTATTTAATTATAATACTTTTTTATATTATTATTTTTTTGAATTTAATTAAATAGTATGTAATTTTATAAAATTTTAGTTAATGTTAAATTATTATTAATTTGTTTTTAAATAATATTTATTTAATAAAATATTGGTAATATAAATATAAATATAAAATTTTAGATAATTAGATGTAATATTATAGTTAGTTTATTTTGTCAGATAAAAATGGTTTTCAGGTATATTAATAAATATTTAATTTTAAATATTAAATTTCATAATAATCATGAATATAATTTATAAAATATAAACATAAATTAAATATTTATAATTTGTTAAGTTACTAGATGTATTAATATAGTTAATCTATTTATTTTCAAATAAAAATTATTCAAATAGATTAACAAAAAAATCTGAATTTTAAATATTAAAATTTATAATTATTAAAATAATTTTCATTAACTACAATTTTGTTCGTTTGGTCGCCGTATGTGATTGCGGCTGCGGTCAATACTGCATTTACGACTACGGTATATATTGTTCGTTTATTTGCTGTCGGCGATTGCGGTTATGGTTGATCGTCGATTTTTAGTCACATCATTGTTTTAATCAACGGTTAAAAAAATTGCGATGTATAACACAACGTTCATACGCTGTGTCTATCGCAAATTTTTAATCACACCATTGGTTTAATCAATGGTTAAGAAAATTGCGATGTATAACACAACGTTCATACGCTGTGTCTATCGCAAGTAGTTGCGGCAGCGAAACGAATAATAATATGGTGCAATCGCAACCGGCTGAAAAACGAACATGACCGAAACAATAATTATTATGGTAATCTATTTTTGCGATTAAGATTTTACTCAGAAATTTAAACAAATTTATTTCTACATATATCATCGTTAAATTTTCTCATTTGGTAAACACAAACTAAGCAAAAAACATTCAAAAAATAATTAGAAATTATAGTAATTGTAGTTCTAGGGAATGGATGTATATAATAGAGTTAACTGTGCATATTTTGCTTCACTTTGCATTATTTTTGTTTTACATGGAATTGACTTGCATCATTTTATTATTGATATTAACTTTGCATATTTTATTAATTGATGTTAAGAATTTAATTAAATATATCGCCCAATAAGTATTGTAAGACTTGTCGATACTTCTTTAGTGAAATAATCAAATGTAATAAGTAAAATTAGTACAAATTATATGTTCTGTAATAGTCAAATTCAATAAGTAATTATATAAATAATAATATATTCCGTAATAAACTAATGTAATTTTGATTATACTTCTTTAATAATATAATATAATTAGAAAAGAAACGTAAGAAGAAAAGAGCCGTGGAGGAACACGGAACCAGCCTCACCACTGATATCTTCTTCAGCACTAAAATTTCACACCAAAGAAAAAAAAGTAATGGGAGAGAGAGAGGAAGTGAAACTGTTGGGGACATGGTACAGTCCGATGGTATTTAGAGCAAAGATCGCTCTTCGTCTCAAATCGGTCGATTACGATTACTTTGAAGAAGATCTTTTCGGATCCAAGAGTGATCTTCTTCTCAAATCGAATCCGGTTCACAAGAAAGTACCGGTTCTCATCCACAATAATAAACCGGTTTCCGAATCTCTCAACATCGTCGAGTACATCGATGAGACATGGAACTCATCTGGACCGTCCATTCTTCCTTCCCTTCCTTATGATCGAGCTCTCGCTCGCTTCTGGTCTGCCTTCGTTGATAACAAGGTCTGCTTTTTATTTTATTTTATTTTTTTATTGCCCCAACAAATTTTATTTCGTCTTTCACAGAATTTTTATTATATTGCTAGATTGTTGAAATTAAATGGAACATGAAATTCAGATTAAATGAAAATTTAGAACATGCAATGTGAAATCTTTAACACTTCGGATTTTTGTGATAGTGTTGTATTTTTATCTTTATCTAAGTTCAAATCTACATAATGCATGTTGTTAGCAACAAAACAAAAATCGATTGTTTTTTGTTACCAATTCTTGATTATAATATAATTTGATTAAGATTGATGTTGAGAAAAAATATTCAAATATTATAATTAATTTTATTTATTTAATAAATATAAATTAAATATTTATATAATTTAATTTTTATTTTAAATATTTTTTAAAAAAATTTATAATATTGATTATAAATAAAATAGATAATAAATTTGGATTATACAAATGTATAGACAATATTATTAAATAAGTAAACAATTATAATTATAGATGTAGTAAATATTTAATTAAAGTAAAATTTTGTATTGTATTTTGTTTTACTATTATTTTAAAAAATTTTAATATTTTATTTTGTATTGTATTTATTTTTTATTTTAAAATATTAAAAATTTATATATAATATATTTTTAAATATTTGTTATATTTTCGTAAATTTAGATTCAAATGAGATCCAATTTTTTTAATAAGACAAAGAAACATTGATGTGGTAGGAATAAGTATTTATGGGAAAAAATTATTCAAAATATTGTTAGACTTATTGCTCTATTTGTTTTCTTTGACTTTTTTTAATTTTTCTATTTAGGTCTGGATTTTTGGCAGGAACCGATTATCGGTTTTAGTTTTATTATAATTGTTAATCGATCAACTATATAATTAATTTTATTTGGTTTATGGTTTGGTTCGGATATACAAAATCGATCAATTTTTAAAAACCAAACATCACAATTTTTTTTTAACCAAAACATTGAAATTAAAAAAAAAACCGAATGTACCGAAACTATCCAAAAATAAAATTTCCACAATTTAACCTATTATATATTTTAGTTATTTCAGAACATATTTCTACACAAATAATCAAACCGATTAATTTGAAATAAAAACCAAATTGAACCGATATATATTTTTTTTTTCGTAGAGTTTCAGTTAACCCAAAGAATCTAAAAAAATCGAATTCCCATGCCTATTTCTATTTCTAGCAATTTGATTCATTTTTATTGTCTTTTCAACTTTATCACTTGTATAAATTGGATTTCAAATCATATTATTTCCTTTAACTTCTCTTCTTTAAAAAGCAGTGGTTTCCAGCTTTGAGAGCGGCGGCGATAACTAAATCAGAAGACGCAAAAGAGAATGGCATGAAAGAAGTTGAAGAAGGATTATCGCAACTCGAGGAAGCATTTGTTGCCATAAGCAAAGGGAAACCATTTTTTGGCGGCGAAGCGATTGGGTTTATAGACATTTGCCTCGGAAGTTTTTTGGTTCTCTTGAAAACTAGAGAGAAACTTAAAGGAGAAAAGCTTTTAGATGAATCAAAAATTCCTTCTCTTTGTAAATGGGCCAACGACTTCTTGTCTGATGATACGGTGAAGAATGTTGTACCGGAGATCGATGAATTGGCAAAGTTTCTTGGAGAACTTGAGGTTAAAGCTCAATCTGCAGCTTCGAGATCTTGAGATGATCGTAGAAATGAATTTGAAATTGCAAGTGTGTGTAATGTAAGGATTTTTATTACATGTTTATCAATAAAATATGGCAAATTACTTGTCCGAATGCCAAAATCGAGAATTAAACTAGTTTATTTGTCTTGTGCAATGTTACTTATGTTCTGGGTTTTAATATTAGTCCACTATACCGTTTCCCTCATCCCCTCTTTACTTCGTTGCATCTACTAACTAAGCAAAATATACATAAATTGAATTTTACAAACACTATCGAATAAAAAAATCATTTTTTTGTGATAGATCTAGATCGCATGAAATTTTCTGGTCCACAAAAAATATTATTTTTGTAATAATACATTTATGGACATATTTAAGTTATCATTAATTGGACATATTTTTGTACTTTTTTTTAAAAATTAGTGATATTTTTAAAATCTCGTTATTTTTGAAATAATATTTTTTAGTATTCTTGGAAATCTTCCTAAATTAAAAATTATTCTTAGGTAAATTGACTTTTTAAAAATTTTAAATGATAAGAATTTGAAAAGAAATAATTTATAAGGAGAATTTGTGAAATCAATGAAATATAACTAAAAACTAGTTGATTTGCATGTTATACAATAAACTTTTAAATTTTTTCTTGAATGTATGTTAACAATTTAAAAAATAATTTGTTAAACATTTATAATTTTTGTTTTATTGCACAGCTTTAAGAGAAAAAAATAAAAAGTATGTTATTAGTTAATTTAAACGAAAATAATAGAAAAAAATTCATTTTTTTGGAAAAAATAATACAATTAATTTGAAAAATGACAAATAAGTAAAGTTTACTAACTGCACCTTTTATTATTATTAAAATATTAAAATTTTTACAAACTAACAAAAAGAGTAAAAAGATCCTTTAAAAAATCCCCAAAATTCAAAAAGAAAGACATTTTGAACGCGAGTAATTAAAAATGTTGAATACCATTAATGTCAAATACCCACCCAAAAGCAAGCTCTATATTCATTACATATATATATATATATACATTACACATTCACACCATTTTCAACATCTCTTTTCTCTCTCTTAGTCTCTCTCAATGGAGTTTTTTCAGAAGGCGAAGACTGTTCGTTTACGAAGCCACCACGACAAGTACCTAGTCGCCGACGAAGACGAAGAATCCGTCACTCAAGACCGTAACGGCTCAGCAGGCGCAGTCAAATGGACCGTCGAGCCAGTTCCAGGCTCTCCCAATCTCATCCGCCTTAAAAGCGCTTACGGCAAATATTTGACGGCGTCTAACAAACCATTTCTACTCGGAGCCACCGGAAGAAAAGTTCTACAGTCCAATCCGAGCCGCCTCGACTCGTCTTTAGCCTGGGAACCGATCAGAGACGCTGCTCTTGTCAAGCTAAAGACTCGTTACGGTAACTACCTCCGTGGAAACGGTGGTCTTCCTCCGTGGAGAAACTCCGTCACTCACGACATTCCTCATAGATCTGCGACTCAGGATTGGATTCTCTGGCACGTCGATGTCGTCGAGATCCTCACCGATCAACAACACCACCACCACCACCACCAACAACAACCTCCGTCTCCGCTTCAACATTCCGATTCTCTCGATTTCGAACCTGGATCTCCTTCCAGATCTAACCATTTCTTCAGACAAGAGGTGATTTTCTCGGAACGACAAAACTTTTAAGATTTTGAGAGCTCGTTGACTTGATGTTTGGTGTTTGTGGCAGTCAACGGATTCAGTGGCGGTTGGATCGCCACCGAAGTCTGAAGGGAGAGTTATATACTACCATGTGGCGGACGATGACGGAGAAGTTGAAGATGATTCCGTTGAGGTAAACTCGTTTACTTTCAAAGGCAATGGCGTTGAAGAACTTACTAAAAGATTGAAAGAAGAGAGCAATGTCGAAGACGTTATTGTTTGTACTCGTAGTCCTTTGAACGGGAAGCTTTTCCCGTTGCGTCTTCAACTTCCGCCAAATAATGCGGACATGACCGTCGTCTTAGTCCCAACCTCATCAAAAAGTTAGTTTCTTTTGTGTACTAATTTCAAGTCAACTATCGTTGCTTGGACACTGACATTTGAGGTTGTTTCTTTTTGGATGCAACAGTAGCGCAAGAGTTCATCAAGTGAGAGATGTATATGTTTGAAGCTGAGCCGCAGTGTGAAAGGCTATAGCTGCAAATGATTTGTTGTTAATTCAGTTACAAGAATTGATTGCTTTAGATATGCTGCTTGATTACCAAACTTATGATTTATACAAATTTGGTTGCAGCGATCAGTGATTCTCGCTGCCTATTATACCATTGTTACCTCTCTTTTATGCTCAGTCTCTTTCAATTGCTGCTCTAGGAGTAGCTTTAGCTACCAGTACAATCTGAACAAGAGCAGGATCCATCTTTGACGTCATGGAACCAAACCGACACGATCTCTCACAATGATTTCCATGTTGAAGACTTTTAGCTTAGTAAACTCGTAAACTCGTAGACACGTAGATTTTTGAATACTACACAGATTGTAGTTTGAGGTGCCAAGTTTATCAGACCAAAAGCAATGGCAAGTCCCTCACTGCGCAGCCTGAGGAATTACTCTTGCTCTACCATCATTGGTGCATTCACTAAAATACAGTGATCTGGTAAATAACCAATCGATCTCAGCTTGTCGACAATCTCCTTCAACTGTTGGTATATCTGTTTTGTCTGAGGATGCAATGTGTCTATCTCCTGCAAAAAAAAACTCATGGGAGATGCCATCTGTCTCAAAGGAACTACATTCGGGGCTCTTATCTATTTTTGTGTTCAGTCATTAGTTTTCTGACAATTCCAACATCGTTCCACCAGCTAACCAATGAATAAATCCTAGACGGCATAACATATGCGCCGCTTTTGCTAGCCTACCGTTGTGGAGGTTTGGTTATCTTCCCTTGTTTCGAAGCTAAGTCACGTTTTTGCATCCCTTGGAACACTTGCGCAGCCATTCTCAATGACCTGCATTTGCTATACATTTCGATCAGAACATCCATAGCAGTATTGAAATCGAAAAAATCCTAAAATTACTAATCCATAAACATCAAAATGCACCCACCAAACACTCAGAAACAGAAACCTAAATCCCTAACTCTTTTCCCCTCTCAGGCGCCGATTTCGACCTTCCTCTCACCGTTAATTCTTTTCTTCAACGTCGATTTTCGTTTTCCCCTCACCGTCGATCTACTGCTATCCCCTTCACCACCAGTCCACCACCGACGACGTACTCATGTAATTTCTTTCTCTCGGATCTCTCTCGGGTCCTCTTTCGGGTCCCGAAACCTTTGAAAAAAATGAATAACGGTTATATGCAATGATGTTGAAGATTCTTAATATATTATTTGAATAATTTGTTTTTTTTTTTGTCTTCAATGAAATTTATTATCGTAATATATCATCGTTCACATAATATCGTATAAAAGACGGACAAACATTAAACAATTGCCAATGTACAGGAGAATTAATTGAAGACTTCGCCAGATTATCCGCCACCTGATTACAAAGACGTGTCTTGTGTTGAAAAACAATACGATCAAATCGAAGCACCCATTGTTATATAGTAAGTATATATTGTTGGAGTTGATGATTAGATTTTTTGTTGTTGATGATGTTGTTTAAGTCGAGATTATCTCCTTCGAATATAACAGATTTAAAACCCATTGACCATGTTGCTTGTAAAGCCCATATTAATGCTGAAGCCTCGGACTCAATAGCAGTATGTCGTCCGTGAAACTTCCCCATACCAGCAAATACAAAATCTCCATTGTGGTCGCGTATTATCCAACCAAGTCCTGAATGCAAAGATCCATACCTGTGTGCGGTATCGTAATTACATTTGACCCATGTAGCCGGCGGTGTTGACCAACGGAAATGTATTCGTTGATGATTCGATGAATCCTGGAGTTTTGATTCATCTGTACATCGGTTCACCATCCATCTTGAACATCAGCATAGCACTTATCAAGAAGCTGATCAACAGATGTCTCTTTGTTATTAAAAAACAACTCATTCCGTGTTTTCCACATTCTCCAAAGTGTGAAAAATGGTAAAAAAATTTGAGTTGAGTCATTGGGCAATTGTTCATAACTTGCCAATAAATATTTGATATTCTCATAGATGTTCGTACCCTGATCGCAAATAATTGGTGTCGAAATACCTATTCTTCTCCAAATCATTTGGGCAAAGAAACATGTGAAGAAGGTGTGAACCTCGTTTTCTCCTGTGCCTACGCATCGCGGACAAGACTCGTCTTAGATTATTCCTCTCCGAAACAACTGGGATCTGAATGGTAATGCCTTTGATAATAATTTCCAAATAAAGTGTATTATCTTTGGAGGGATCTTTAAACGCCAAATCTGTTTGGATAAATCTGGGTGATTAGCAAGAATAGGCTTAATTGGAGTCCCCTCCTGGATATCTTGTTCAATTGCTTGTCGATACCCCGATTTTACATTATATATACCATCAGGAGTATGTTTCCAAAAATGTCCATCCGTTAAAGGATTCAGGGGTATGAATATCTTGAAAATGAGATGGTGATCATCCTTCTCAATTAGATCATGAATAACATCCTCATTCCATTGAAGAGTATTCTTATCAATCAAAGTACTAACCGGTAATGTAGGATTAGTATAGGGAAGTAGACGTGGAGGCCTTGCAGGATGTACTGGTAGCCAATTTGAGCCACCAATTGAAATGGATGTGCCTGTACCGATAGTTCTGAATATACCTGTCTGAAGTAATTGTCGTCCATATAAAATCGACTACCATCCAAGAGATGAACGTGAACTGAGATTGGCATACATTAGATCACTAGAATTGAAATATCGACATTTTAGAATCCTCGAAATCAAGCATGTGGGTTGCTCCATTAATTTCCAACATAAGTTAGCCAATAGTGCTTGATTAAATTTCTGAATATCTCAGAATCCTAAACCTCCATGTGTTTTTGGTGTTGCTAGTTTTTTCCAAGAAACCCATGCAGTTTTCCGTTGTGTAGAAGTATTTCCCCACTAGAACTGATTGAGTGATTGATTAATCTTCTGACAAATTGTTTGCGGCAATTTAAACACATTCATCGAGTAAACCGGTAAAGCGAAAGCAATTGCTTTAATCAAGATTTCCTTTCCACCAGTAGAGAGAAATCTTGTTTGCCATCCAGAAATCCTTGTTTTAACTTTGTCCACCACATATTGCAACCTCTGCCGTGAATTACGGCTGAATTGTTCCGGCAAACCCAAATATTTTCCACCTCCACCAATGTTAGTAATGCCTAGAGTAGAATGAATATTGTTTCTCGTATGTTGGAACACCTTTTGACCAAAAATAATTGACGATTTCTCCATGTTGATATTTTGTCCAGATATTCTACTGTATTCTTGGAATATTGTTTGGAGAGCTTAAACATTACCGTGATCTGTTCTTGTGAAGAAGAGGGCATCATCCGCAAAAAATAAATGAGAAATTTTGGGTCCACCACGTGTGATACGAAGTGGTTTGATTAATCCCCTATTTTCCGCATTGTGTAGCATTGCGCTTAATACATCAGCAAAAATGATAAACAGATATGGTGGCAATGGATCCCCTTGTCGTAGTCCCCGTTGTGGCGAGAATTTACCATAAGGACTCCCATTTATCAATATTGAATAGGATACCGTAGTAACACATGTCATGATCCATTGAATCCATTGACTAGAGAATCCTTTCTGAATAAGAACATTCCTCAAGAAATCTCATTCCACACGATCATAGGCTTTACTGATGTCCGTTTTAACTGCCATGTATGAGGAAGAGCAAGAATTTTGTACTCGTAAGGAGTGTAAGACTTCATGTGCAATAAAGATATTATCCGTGATAAATCTGCCAGGAATGAAGGCTGCTTGATTTTTAGAAATGATCTGATCCAATATCTTTTTTAGGCGGAATACTAAGACCTTAGAGATTACTTTGTAAAATATAGTACAAAGTGATATTGGTCGAAAGTCTGCCATAGATGAAGGGCATTTTGTCTTGGGGATAAGACAGATATTAGTGTGATTAAACTCAACATTCAGATATCCTGATTCAAAAAACTTCACCACTTCCTGATACACTGCTTCGCCAACCGTCTCCCAGTGTTGTTGAAAAAAAGCTGCCGATAATCCATCAGATCCTGGAGCTTTATTAGCACCAATTGAACATACAACTACATGAACCTCTTCTTTAGTGACCGAACGAATCAAATCATGATTCATAGGTCCGGATACTACTAGAGTAACATTGCTGATTGCCTGAGTCATATTCCCTAGATGTGATGATTGAAACAATTCCGTAAAATATTTCTGAGCTTTAAAGGTAATTGCTTCATTTCCAAAGATGGCAACCCCTGAAGAATCTTTAATGAACTTAATGTTATTGGTCGAGCGACGATTTTTAGTTACTGCATGGAAAAATCTGGTGTTCCTGTCACCTTCTAAAAGCCATTGATTCCGGATTTTAATTTTCCAATACTGTTCTTCATCAGCGTATGCAGCTCCTAATTCTTTCCTTAAGAAAGTTGTTTTTGTATAGTCCATCAGGATCTCCATATTGGCAGAATCAATAGCTGTCGATAGTTCTTTAATTCTCTGCTTTGCGGTGACAAATGAATCTCTTTTCCATTGAGCCATTTTTCGACGACATGTTTGTAATCTCCGCAATAATGACGAATTCTGAGTGTGTGGTAGCTGATTCCATGAAGACTTAACTATATTCGCGAAATCTTCTTTCTGAATCCATCTTGGATCATATATAAATCTGCGTTTGCCAAATTCTGATTCCCTCCTAATCCTAATTATTCCAGGTCGATGATCATAATCTATTAATTCTAAAAATTGGACAAAGGAACCCGGGAACATGGCTTTCCATTCGTCATTTCCCATTGCCCTGTCTAACCAGCAATAAATCATATGATTATGTCTTTTTCCAACCCATGTCATGTTATTACCATGGAATTTTAGATCAGACATATTACATGATGATATCATTTGCCTAAAGTTTATCAGGCTCGCTGTTGTTCTAATAGGTCCTCCCCTCTTATCATTGATATTTAAGATTTCATTGAAATCATCACACATCAGCCAAGGTTTTTTTTCGCATTAGATTGATTCTTTCTAATCTTTCCCAAAGATTATGTCTGAATTTACAATTAGGATGGCCATAAATACAAGACAAAAAGAAATCAAATCCAGCATCATTAATTTTACAATCAAGTAGTCTTTCATCAGCACTGACAATAACCAAATATACAGATCGTTTCCATAATAACGCTAAACCTCATTGTTTTCCTTTTGGAGGGATACAAAATACACAAGGATAATTTAAAATAGCGGCTACATCATGAATTATATCATTAGAGTTTTTAGTTTCTACAAGGAAGAGTACGTCCAGAGAATAAGCTGACGTTATTCCCTTTAGGCGTCGAACTGTCAAAGACCCTTCCAAACCTCGACAATTCCAAAATGCTACATTCATCCGGTTCCCGCTGGGTTATGGTCCACCGAACCCTCACCTTTTGTAAAAACAAAACCATATGATTTCTTAGCATGTGTGTAGAACCTCATAATCAAATATCCAACATTGACTGAATTTTTGAATGCTAAACTCCAAAAAACCCATACTGATAATTTTTTGTTCCATCTTTGCCAAATAACTCAGATAATCCATTCAAACTGCTTATATAAATGCGATTGCTGAAAACCAGACCTAGGGACCATCAATTTTGATTTGGACCAAACAAACCGCTTAAACCAATTACTGAAATTGATTTGAACATAACCGCATCGCGTAACCAGTATTTTTGATTTAAACCAATAAACCAATGATAACCGACAACATTTACTAGACCGGTATAAATTCCATACCATCTTTAACCATTGAAATTCCCCTCTAACCGGTACAATTTGAGAAAGCGTACCAGGGTTAATTGCCGGATTTGCTTTACGCCATTTGGCGTCGAGGATGCAATTGTCGTCGCCGGAAAAGACTTCTGAAAATGGTTCAGGCCCATCGTTGCGGGATGATCCTGGTGGAGGTAGATCGTGACCATCCTCTGAGTCGTCGGAATCTTCTAGCGGAGGGGGTAAATCACCAAGAGTACAATCACCCTTACCGTGGGTGATTAATCCACAAAGTGTGCAGAAGTTCCTTAACTTATCATAACGAAATCGGAGCACGACTTCTTCATCCCCGAACTCGAAGATTCATTGAAAATTTAATGGTGAATCAATGTGGAAGAGTATTCGCACACGGATAAATTCAACCCGATGCACACCATCGGCGTTAAAATCAGATTCAAGTATCGTACCAAGATTGCCACCGATGCACATGATCATTTGGTAAGTAAGGAACTGTAACGGGATGCCTCTGATTTGTACCCAAAAGGGAATGAACTTCATGTCGGCATCTGTGATTCCTGGCGACCATTTGTGGAGGTAGAGCATCCAGTCATTGAAACTCCAAGGACTACGCCGGAGAACATTTATCAGGCTCTCCTCGGTCTGAAACAAAAATTGGACTTTGTTTCCGTCAAGAATGCGGGACACGATGACCTCGCCGACGCTCTAGAGCCGAGGCAGAGTGGTGAGAAGAGCCCGAAGGTTTTGCTTCCGGGGATTTACTGGAGACGCAATTAAGGAGAATCTAGTTTCGTGAACGGCTTGAGTACAAATCTCCGGAGGCAAGGAAATTGCCGGTTTCGAAATCCCCAGAGAAATTTCTTGCATTTGTTTAGAGAGGTTGTCAGACATTTTTGGGTGAATTTTTAAGGTTTTTAGGAAGAGGAAAGTTCGGTTGTAATGTATAAATAAGAAATAAGATGAAAAAACCGTCGAAAATCAACGGACATCACTCCTCGTGAAGAAGAGAAAACAAGATCGACGGTGCTTTTTGAAGTAAAACCGACGTCGAGGAGGACACCGGCAATCTCGCTTGCGGTTGCAAAAAATCTTTTCAATTTAAATCTTCTAATTTGTTAATGATTTAATTGGTTTCTCATAATTTTTTGTTTTCTTCTTCTTAAATCTAACCAATGGTACCTCATACAAAAAATTCGTAGGTCAGTGTTTGTTCTGGTCGTATTAGCATTTGTGCTAGTGCTCGTGCTTGTTATCCACCTCCTCAAATCCCATTCAGTTCCAACTTCAGAACATCATTCGGTATGTAGATTTTTTTTGGTATATTTACTATTACTATTATTGAGTATAAATAATTTGATTACATATAGTTTGGATGTAGAACTTGAACATGTTATTTGATATTAACAGTGTGAATAAGTATAACTAATCCGGTAAACATTATTCAGTATAATTGCTATTAGTATAACTTGGTATAATAAGACTAAGTATTATTTGATATAAATAGATAATAAATATGTACAAGTGGTTCAAATATGTACCTTTCATTATTGTTGTACAACTAATATTTTTTGGTACAACTATTAAATTGTTTTTATGCCTCCAGTTTCGAATCCCGTTGAAGAGGATATTAAACTGAGACGAGGTGTGATTCTAGGCCTGAACAAATAATTCGAACCGAATAAACTGAATAAACTGAATAAATCAAAATCGAAAAACAAATTTTGGTTAGTTTTCAGTTATGAAAAATAATCGAATGAATATTATTTTGGAAAATCATGGTTATTGATTATTAACCGAAACTGAACTAAAAAACCATGGTTATTTTTTATTATTTTTGGTTATTTTTTGTTATCTTTTTGTTATTTTCGGTTATTTTCAGTTTTTTTTAGTTATTTTCGGTTATTTTGGTTATTTTTAGTTTTTAAATTTCATAACCGAACCGATCAAAATCGAAGTATAAACGAATCGAAACTAACCGAAATATAAAAATAATCGAATGAATCTTTGATCTTACTAAAAAAAAAAAATTTAAATCAAAACCGAACCGATTATCCAAATGTTCACGCCTACGTGATCCACTCAAATTTTTGTTTGTGCTTGAAAACACATGCTCTCTCTCTCTCTCTCTCTTATGCATAATATATTGCCTTATCTACCCATCAAACTATCCGAATTTAGGAAGCTTAGATTCATGAACGAGAAATTGGACCAACATTCGAAGATGGAAGATATCTTTTGGAGAAGGTATTGGAAATAAAAGATATCTTTTATAAATGTTGGCCGAATTACTTATCTACGAATGAGATGATCCCCAAATTCTGATAGTTGGATAGATAGTTATGACAACCTATTTCACATAAGAGGATATGAACTCCTATGGAGTAACGCAATGGACTCTCATTCACCACAAACTAACATTATCTAATGTTATCCGTGCGTGCCGCTATAACAGCCAAAAGTCTATCATCTTTTTGTTCTTATGCAAGACCATGTATAAAATGTGTTTGAACTAAAGAAGCTCTTTAAACCATCTCAATTTTTCGACTCTCAGGTTGTTTTCAAGCACATATAAAACTTGGAATTAATCACACTTTGTCTACATCTTGCATTGCTTTCTACAATATGTTTATTTGAAGAAGAATTTTAACGGTTGAATGAGTTCAATATCTTCTTCACTGGGATTCAAAAACTACAATCATAAAATCAATTTAGTAGTTATACCAAAAAGTATAGTTGTACCAATAATAACGAAAAGTGAAATATTGTACCAGCAATATTTATTATATCTATTTGTACCAATTGTACTTAGTCACACTAACTATATCAAATAATACTTATTGAAACCTAATAAAACCGCTAACACTATTGTGAACGACGACCAACATATCATGACGCCGGCGTCGGCCTCTGGAGAGGCCCATAGAAAGGCACAAGTTTTCTCGACAGCTAGCATTTGTAGGAGATTTTTTGAGATTTAATTTAAACTAGAATACTATAAAATTTTAATTTTTTTATTATTTGAATGAAAAGTTATAAATATATTTTAATTTAAAATATTATATATTATAAAAGAATGATATTACTATTATTATATATTATTCAAATAATATTGCATTATTTTATCGTTGTTTTTGCGATACGTTAATCAAAAATATATTTATAAATTTTTTAGTAAAATATTTAAAACATATTTTAAATTAAATTAATAAAATTAGTAGTTTAATTAATTTTGTTATGTTATAGAATCTACTTATATATAGAATAGTCATAGTAAAAAATAATTATTAGTTATTCAAATTTAATATTACAAACAATTGATATAATATAAAATTTTATTTACAAATATATTGATTGTGTTTGGAAACAAAAAAATTGAGTGATATAATTTCTATATGATTTGTGATTTAGATATGCCGATTATATTATTACAATATATATATATATATATATATATATTTCTATAAAACAATTATTACTACAATATATTGATTTTAATTATTGAGTTAAAAAATAAAGTTGCATATAATATAAAAATGGAATTAAATAGTGTTAATAAAGTTTCTATATATATTAAATTTTGACATGTTTACTTTTCTTATATATGTGTATAATAATTAATTATTTATATAAAATAATTTTCTATTTTTAAAATTGGCGAGTAATTAAATGTGTAATTTACTAACTCAAAATTTCCTAATTTTTAAATTTTCGTATATTTAAAAATTAAATAGTGTTTGAAAACTCATTAAATTCTATAATTAAATTATCTAATTAAGATGTTTAGATAATAAAATAAATAATTTATATTTGAAATTAAATTAATTAGTAAAATTTTTGAAAATAAATATAATGATGAAACTTAAGCAATTTTCACTCTCAATACTTCTCTTTTAATATATAATAGATTATTAAACCAATCGACTTGTTAGAAACCAATTTTTTGTGAAAATCAATTGGACTTAAATTCAAATGGCAAAAAGAAAGATTTTGAATGAGAAATAGGATATTTAAGAATTTGGTTCATTGATTTAAATTATAAATGGGATAATTTATTTTATATTGGACATTTAAAACTTTTATATTTATTATATATAAAGAGGAAATATAGCCATAAGTTTAAAAGGCTACACCATAGTGTATGCTAGACCGAAGAAACCAAGTCACACAATGCGCGGGCCACCACTATACCGAGTCGGGACTCGAGTTTTGGGTGTTAAGCAAGGGCTGAAGGTCTAATAAAAAAAATTTGGACCAATTTTCTTTTAATGTTTTGGGCCAAAATATTTTTGGACCAATTTTCTTTTGTTGTGGGCTAAGTTAGATTTGGATTTGGATTGGATCATTTCTAGATTTGGATTTGGATTTCTGGTAAACCCTTTACCGAGTCTTTTATCTATCCTGAAATTCTCTCATCCAATCAACCAATTCCTTTTCCACGTGCGCTCGCTTACATGGAATTGCGTTTGAATTTCCAAATGAAAATCATTCCCATTTGGTTATTTAAAGGAGCCATGAGTCTCATTTAGAACAACTTTTTTTTAGATATTTATTCATCAATTTTGCTGCAAATCTTCTTTGTCTTTAAAAACGTATGCTCGTTGAGAGTAAAACGTAAATACAAAGTTCATAGATTGCGTTTTTGAGTGTTCCAAAATGTTTTTCATGTAGTTATATCATGAGATTCAAAAATCGTGCATTACTGTCATACTACGAATGATTTATTGAATTATAAAATTGTATACATTCGTATTTTAACACTCATAATTTATATGTGATCAAATGACTAACGAAACCGACAACTCAACTTCAAACAATGAAACACACACACATAACACACACTCAAGAGTATAATCTTTTGTTTTTCAAAGGGAAAAATAAAATCTTAAACCCTATGTTTATCAATCTTATGCATGAGCTCATCAGGTTTTGCTCCAACAACTCTATCAATCTCTTCTCCTCTCTTCACAAACACAAAAGCTGGAAGTGTAGTAGCTCTATATGTCCCAGCCACATCCTGATATACATACAAAATAGCTTAATTATCTTGTGACTTCAAATACGATAAAAAAAAAGAAAGAGAGTAATTACCATTAGTCTATCCACATCAACCTTAGCATAAACAGCTTCTGGATACCTTGAAGCAATCTCCTTTACTTTAGGTTCCATTGTTTTACAAGGTCCACACCACACAGCTGTGAAGTCAATCACTAGCTTCAACATCCCCAAGAAAATTACAAAACCAGTTCAATAACATGTAAACAAGATTAAACATTAGAATAAGACACACTGTTTGGTTTTCTTAACCAGATGATCAAAGTATACAAATATGACAGTAACAAATCTAGCTCTAAAGAATGGTTTTAAAAATGCATTTTCTTTTAAATATATATACCAATTTATTTGAGCCTTTCATGGAATCAAATAGAGATCTCCATTGTTTTCTTGATTCAATTTCCATAACTAAACCATTCTTGGTTTCCATCAATGGAGGAACATCATGCACAGATGAAACATTGGAACCCATTATGAATATGAATGTATATGTAGAGAAATGATTTACACTTATTAACTTGTGAGTAATATGATAAGAAGAAAGAGATAGAGAAGCTTTATATAGATAATTGATTACAATAATAAATAATTGTGATGGAATATGATTCATTTTGCAAACCTTCTCTAGCCGTTGGTTCTTTTTTCACGAATATGGAGATTATTCCAATTTTGTTTTATTATATTTGGTTTTCTTAGTATAATTTAATTGTTCATTATTCTCCACTATAAATTGAATATTATATTTTTCGTATCTCCTTATTATTAATTATACAATACAATTAGTGATGTGTCATTTTCTTTTTTCATTTAGTGCTAATCTATCATTTTCTTGTGCAATTTCAGCAAAAGATTTATAAAATACATTAATAGCTTTGTTTTACAACTTATTTGATTTAGTGTCTAGAATATATTATTTCTTCGTTAAATAATGTTAAACCATTGCCTATTTTTACATTTTATTAACTGGATTGATTTTTTTATTATTTAAAAATGTGTTTTATGAATAAAATGTTATGTTAATATTTAAATGCAATTTAGTGAGATATTGATTTACTTGCAATATCATTTTTAAAATTACAATTTTTTTATCAATTAGATATTTAGTTAATTTCACATTATGTATAATACATTTGTTTACCGTATCTTTTAATCGAAATATGAATTATAACAAATATTTATTTTTTTTAAAAAAATTTAAAAAATGACTTTGGTTTGTTTGTATCACATATATTTACATATTAACAAAAAATAATAAATTTACAATAAATTAAAAATTCATTTTGTTTTCGTGTATGATGCACGAGTCAACTAGTTAAAAATTATATATAAATAAATTAGACACCGCTGAATAAGTTTCTTAAAATTAGGCACATGTCTTGGTGTAAATCACCTTTTATCTTTTCGACGATTTATTTTTTACTTGTTCAATTGTCTGGATTATTTATGCATTTTTTATAAAGTTTTAGTTTATATTTACATAAAAACAGAAATTAGAATAAAATGTGACGAATATTGTAAATGGCAGAATGATTTTACTATAACAATCTATTAAGATTAAACTCGTTTTATGCAAGTTTCGAGAGAAAAAATGAGTAAAAGAAAAAGATGAGAATGTAAAGTAAGTTTAGTTTGGGAGAATATTGGTTTGTGAATGTGTTAAGGAGCTGTCATCAACTCTTCTCAAAGGTTTCTTCTTATTCCATTTTGGTACTTTAAATAAGAAACTGACAAAATAGGAATAATAAGTGAAAATGATTTTGAAATTTATATTTGATGAGACATGAACTTCTCTCATAACTTTCACATCATCATCCTATCACAGCCAAATCAAAACTATTCTAATGTTCCAATAGGAATGATGATTCAATAATTTAGTTAACTGAAGATAAAATATCTTAATTTCAAAGTATTTTATATTTCATTAATAATTCTTTCAAAAATTCTACTTTTCTGCCATTTTATCGCCGAGTTTTAATAGAGGGAGAAATACAAGAGACATATTCTCATGAAAACTAATCATATGAAAATATACTTTTTTGAGCTTTTGAAATTTATTTATTTATTTTGTTGCATAAATCAATATTTGATATTAGGACAATATATAAAATAAAATATCAATAATTTAGATTAAAATTTTCAAAAATAATTATGTGTCTTTTAATTTCAATTTATACAAATTATTTTATCGATTTTCTATCAATTATTTTAATGTTTTTGATATCTTGAATTAATTTTAAAAGTGTTTAAATCCGATTCTATACAAATACTTGAACAATTTGATGAATAAGAGTATCCGTGATATGATTAAAATTTTAAGCTAATACTAATAATTTAATTTTTTTTAAAAACTGATATTTTAAATAATTATTCTTATTTTAATGTGGTAATTATACAATGACTTCTAATTCGTAAAAAATAGCAACCATTTTTTATTAAAAAAAGTTTAGATATATTATAACATATCAAATAAAATTATTTTTTATTTAGTTTTTGCATATGAAATTTTCTGTTTTAAGTTTTATTTTTTTACTCGGAAATGATATATGTTGACAAAAATGATGTAAAAAGTTTAAGCAACATTATTCTTTTCCAATAGAAAACTTCAAAATGGGTTTGTCCATTGTAAAGGTCGCATGAGTGCTGACCACATATTATTTTATTCCTATGCAAATATTCTGATATGTCTTCGATCACAATCCACATAAATATTCTATGAAATGTCACCCACATCTTCTCTTAAACAATTAAAGATTAACACGTGTGTTCAACATGTATGTTTGTGTATGATATTTTTAATAATAAACTAGATTTAGATCTTCATACATATTATTTAATAAATATAAATTACATATATATAATTTATTTTTATTTAAAATATTTTTTTGAATATTTAAGTTTATATTTTTATTTATTATGTAAAATTTTTATTGCTCTATTGTATTTAAATATTTTTACATTTCTAAAATATATCATTGATTATATATAGTAATATGTTATTAAAATTAAAATTTGTTATATACTGAAGTATGATTTCTAAAATAAAGTTATAAAAGATATGAGTTCAAATTAAAGTTAATTAGATAAATCTTTTGGTACTAGTGATATTTTTCAAGTTTAAAGTTATGAAATTAAATAAAAAGTTTAATGAATTTTATCGAAATATTATTATTTTTATACAATAATATATATATATATATATAGTTCTATCCTTCTAAAAATGCAATTTAGTTTTACAGATTGATTTAATAAATTTTAAGTTTAATATTGTTACCGATTGACTTAATAATTTTACCAAAATATTTCATAATATTGTTTATATTTTATATCCAAATATTAGAAATTTATATATATATATATATTGTATTATAAATTATTTTCTTATTGATAATTTTCGTAAATATTTTAGTATATTAAATCTTATTTAATATTTATTTAAAAAAATTCTGATAGTTTAACACATCATCATGATATAATTGTAAATCACACGTTAAAATAATAAAAAAATTTCTAAACTACATCTCAATTAATATATTAGTAGTGCACAAATATTTCTTTTCCAGCTTTCATATCCTTTTTCATAAGATTTGAACAAAAATCATTTGATTGTAAAAAATCTCAAACATGTTTTATTTGTAGAATCAAAACGTAGAATTGCATTTTTACTCATGATTTACCACAAATAGAATATACTATTACGTATTTTTGCATTTTTGTATAGTTGGTCACGTGATATCGGCATGTCCATAATCGGCCAAGCGATCAGTCTCTCGGACTCGGGCGCGATCGGTCTCTCGAAATCGGCCATGTGGCCATCTAGAAAAGTCCAGCAGATATGGGCTTCGTGCGACCGTTCTATCCGCGATCTGTCTGGTCGACCGTGGGTTGGGTAGTGACTTTCGCTTTTTCATAAATTCTTTTTCCTCCTCATGTTTGTACTTAACATCTTGAAATTAAAATGTAAATCACTCGGTCGAAATTTTGGTTCTGATTTTTCTGCTTTTTGCTCATCTAATTTGTCATTCTTGTTATACTCACCATTGCTAGTTTTTTTTTTCCAAATGTCAATGTTGACTACATCTATTTGATGTGATGGGATTAGAGATGTTAAAATAGTTTTATGTGAATTTTGGGATAGCGATCCTTTTTTTCGAACTATCATCATATAATATTAGTTCCACACAAATTTTCAAAGTAATGATATATCTCCATCGTTTGAAATTTTTTATTCTATTTATATCTAATTTCGTTTTCATGATGAAGATGATGATTCTTCTTGTATTTGAATGAATTATCATGAATGATTGCATTAATTTGTTGTACGAATGAAACTGCAGTTTGTGTCAAGATGTTTGTATCAAACTGTTTTGATAATCAAAATCAGACGTTTAAGCCGAAACTGCAGTTTTATATACCAAAACTAAGGTGTTTTAAAACAGACACTAACACCATCGGAAATTAGACATTAAAAGTCTCAAACCATGCAACATGAAAATAATTATTTTATTGCAAAGATAATCATGATTGAATAGCATTCATACGTACACATTAGGACTTGAACCTATCCACCTAAATCCGAGTCTATCACTTTAAATCTATTACATTACATTCTTGGATCCGTATATAGTTTACGTCAACCATTTCATTTGACTATCGATAAATTAAATATATAGAACTAGATTATACCTTTAGAGAAAAATAATTGATCTAATAGTTATATCATCTCTACATCTATATTAAATATGTATCTATATTAAATATGTGAAGTTCGACTCCACGTTTGTTAAAATATTAAATTTTTGTATAAAAATGTTGGGTTATTAGATCGGTCCGTTATAAATTAGAGGAAAAAAACTAGATTATGCATCTTACTCATATGAGATAATGATTCAATGAAACATTTTATGGATCTAATTACAATTCATGCATATTTGTACCCTCAAGTAATTTAAAGTTTCATTTATTGCATGCTTTTGATTATGAAGTATTTGACCAAATGGGCATGCAAATTTAATTTTTAACAACTAATTGTTGTTATTATTATTATTAATAGAAAATGATGTACGAGGTTTGAAACATTGTTTATATACAATAAATTTATATAATCACAAATATATTCTACTTTATTACATACAAAATGCACAATAATTTGATATGGTAATATTTGAAATGAAACAATGAATTTTGTTTATTTCTTTGATAAATATCAAATACCATACACATTGTTTTGTCCAAAAATGCCATCAATAGTTTTATTTTTCTAAAATGTACAGCAAAAGTTTTTTTTTTTAAAATACCACAAACACTAAAAATATTTATAAGGGTTTATAATTTAAATATTTAGATTTGGGTTTAGTTTTTTAGTTTAGAATTTAGTTTTTAGTTTAGAGTTTAGTTTTTAGTTTTTAGTTTAGAGTTTAGTTTTTAGTTTTTAAGATTTAATTTTTAGTTTTTAAGATTTAAAATTTAAGTTTATTTTTGGAAAAAAACTTTTGTGGTATTTTTAAAAACTAGCTTTTGATTTTTGCAAGCAATATGTTTTAAAAAATATTTTAAAAAAAAACAAAAAAAGACTTAAAACTAATTTTTTTAAAAGATCAAGACAGTGCTTGAGCGCTTCAATTTCCATCTATCCATTTCAATTAGACCTGAGTTTTCAGTTTTTTCGGGTTATTCGGGTCGGTTTATTCGAGCTATGGTTAATTCGGTTTTATAAAAAGTTGACCAAAATAATAATAATAATTTCGGTTCAGTTCAGTTTTTTTATCGGTTTAATCGGTTCGGTTGATTGTATATAAAATTATTATGAATAAACCGAATTCAAAATTTATTTCGGTTTTTATTTTGGTATACTTAGTTCGATAAAGTCTAACCCGGTTTACTTGTCGTAACTCGGTTCATTCAGTCTAATTTAGCTCATTCGATCTAACTCGGTTCATTCGGTTTTTTGGTCTAATTTAATCTAATTTTGGATCCAGTTTTGGTCCAGTTGTTGTAATTGCTACAAAGAGATTTATTATTAAATTTTATCAATCTGATTATAAATTTTTTTATAAAGATCAAATACAACACAAAATAGGTCATGGAGATACATATACATATGATGTCTGTATCTATATAATAACTGATTGTTCTTCAGATTTTGTTGTTAGGATATAAAAATATATCATGTCGTCAAACTGGAACCACTAAATACTATTTTTTGAAGAAATGGTAATAACAAAAAAATAAAACATGCATAACAACTAAAAATACAAGAAGAACAAAAAACATAAAAGGGATAATGCGTAAGATGTAATAAAGACAAAACAATAATAGAGGAAAAATATCCGAACACAAGAAGAAATCATGTCTAAGATATAAGAAAAAAGGATAAAATATCATACATTGAAGAAATATTTCCAAAAAGAATAGAAGAAAAAACAGAAGAGAAGAAATAGAAGAGAAGAAGAAACAGAAAAGAGATGCCGCTAGGAAAAGAGAAGAAGAGAAGAAGGGTTGCCGGTGGAAGAAGAAGAAGAAGAAGAGAAGAAGAGAAGAAGAGAAAGAAAAGAAGAAAGGTTGCCGCTAGAAGAAAAAAAAGTAGAGAGGAAGAGAAAAAAAGAAAGAAGAAGGAGGGAATCAATTGCCCAAATGCCCTTTCAAGTTAAATCAAATCTTCACATATCCACTCCATTTTTAATCATTTATTTTTAAATGAAAAATATAAGGAAAAGACAAAAAAATCTTAAAGTTGATAATAATTACCGATCCAATCAGAAAATACTCATCCAAATCCATTCAAATCAGTTCGACCCGGTTTCATTTAAAAAAAAAAAAATTAAACAATTTAAAATCAACAAAATTAGGGTAATTTTTTTTTACCTTTTTCTCTCCCGCGACGATTTCGGCCAAGCTCCCCCACGATCGACGATTTCATCTTCCACTCTTGTTCAACTTCTTCAACTTCTTCTTCTCCATTTTCTTCTTCAACTCTCTTTCTTCTTTACATTCAACTTCTTCGCATTCACCTATCCCCTCTCACGATCGAACATCTTCATCTTCATCTTCAACCCTTCTTCTCAACTTTCCTAACTTCTTCTCCCCCATTTTCTTCTTCAACTCCCTCCGACTTCGCATTCAAATGTCACTCCTCTCATAATTGTTGCGGCATCTTCAATCGGCATCACTTCACTTCGCAGTCAAACGGCATTGAAACGGCATTCTTTCCCAGATTTTTTGCGAAACCGAAGTAAAACTACGTAGAACTAAGAAAATAACTTGAAATTTCATAAGAGAACTTCGTTTGTGTTGATTTCGATTATGTTGTTTGGATTTTAGATGTGCTAATTCGTTTGTTTTTTGCAGGATGCCTCAAACAAAAAATCCTACCTACGGATGTGGAGAAAGTCTGCATGGCGGAGGAGATAATGTGGAAGGAAGAGCTATCGTCGGAGAATCTAGAATCGTTTACAAAGATCCAACTGATTCTGAGCAAGAAGGAAACAGTTCGCGAACTATTTCCGATCTAGTAACACTAAGTAAAAATATTAAAACTAAACAGAACTAGTAACATTGGAATCACTTGGTAAAACTATATAGTAAAATTGATAATTTGTTTTTAGTAACACTTAGCAAAATTAGTAATACTGAACAAAAATAGTAGTATTGGTATGATTCGGTAAAATTGTGTAATAAATATATATTTTTTGGGTTAGTAACACTAAGTAGAACTATGTAGCGAAACTTATGAATCGAAATTGTAACACTTGGTAATACTGTAGAAAACTAATAATGTTTTGCAAAATTCTGGTGTGGAAACAGAGACTTTACAGCCGATGCAAATGTACTTTCAGCAGTCCGAATATACAAAAAAAATCAAGATCCCCACGAGTTGTTACATCACTGAAGCGGTGGAGATGTTCGATAATTTTAAGTATCTCCTTCGAGTGGACGAAAAGAGGTGGTTTCACCGTCATCCATAGTTCAAACATTTTTTCCACATCTTCAAAGATAAAGACCATAAAGTAATGGGATTGTGGATGCTCTTGGTTCGCACTGTGCGAACGGAAAGAACAAGAGAAGCTTGGTTCGTCGTAAACGGAACTTCTATCTGGTATGGGATAAGAGAATTTGCACTCATCTCTGAGCTGTACTGTCAGAATTATCCCGTCAACTACCAAAGTATGGGTAGTATGGATTTTATTGAAAAATATTTTGGAAAGGGTGCAAAGGTGAGATACGCAGACATAAAGGAGAAGTTGAAGGGTATGAGACCTTCACAATATAGGTTGAAGATGGTTGTCTTATATTTTTTATCAAGCATTATTATAGGATAAACAAAAACGGGAGAATATGCATCTTTCGTCGAGCCATTCTTCCAACGAGCTGTTAGCGATTTCGATCTCTACAAGAAATTTCCATGGGGAAGGTTGTCTTTTGATCATATTATGCGAGAGATCTCGCATACAATGGATCATATCCGAGGGGTGGTGAAGGGTTCCTAGTAGACTATGCCCATATTTTGTATGCCGCTCGCGGTAAATATGATTTTAAGTATTGCTAAATTGTACTTGTTTTATAATGGAAACTAATAATATTTGTTTGTGTAGCTTCTAGCATTTGAGAAAATTCCCGAGCTTAGAAAGAAATTCCAGTCAAATGTTTTAGGTGCTAATAACACGTGTTCTCGGATGTGCAAGACGAAGTTTAAGCGCAATGATATGAATGCTTCACTCTAGATGAGAACAACAAAACCCTTGGTAGCATTAAGGTTAGTTATCAGTAGTGTTACTATTTTATATTTTTAATATGTTAAACTAATGTTGACATCTCTTTTTTTCAGGAAATAGAGAGTATTTTGGTGGCATCTCCTGATGAAGAATCACTATTTTCTGAAATATATGAAGTAGAAGACGTTGAGGATAATGACGACGTCATTATCCGGAGTTGGACGACACGTCTAGTTCATGAGAGGAAACCGGTATTCTTCGAAGAAATATACAACAAAGACGTGGCTTCATGAGCAGAACCCGTGAATGCACCCGATGCACCTCATGCACCCCTTGCACCCCATGCCCTCTACTAAACAATTGGAGAATACACCTAATGAGAATGCGCCCATTCCCGGATTGGTAGAGGTCGTGAAGAAGATGGAGGAGGGCTTCAAAAAATTAGATGAGAAAATAGATGAGCTATACAAAAAGATCGTATTCGTGGAATAATACGTGAAAGACCAATTAGAAAAAGCTAGGATGTATGAAGAGATAAATTATGCTGGTGTTAGAGAACATGAAACGATAACATTAGGTATTATTTAGTATTACAAACATTTAGTAATACTTACTATAATTGCTTTTGATTTGTAGCATTTGCAGAAAAGTCCAAGGCAGGAGGATAGGCAGGAGGATGTTGCCGATGATGCGGACGAAGATAGGGCCGATGATATGACCATTGATGCAAAAATGGTAAATGTGTTTGTATTAAAAAGTAATACTGAGTAACACTAATTGTTTTGACTATATGGTGCGATTGATGGGGATGAAGTGCAAGGCGTTGGAGATGGGGTAGGTGATGTGGAGAAGAGCATTGAGAAAAGCGTGGAGAAAATTCCAGTAACGGATAATGATACAACCGTTGATATGGGAATGGTAAATGTGTTTGTCTTAATTAGATTCGAGGAAAAAGTAATACTTTATAATACTGAGTAACACTAATTGTTTAGATTATAGGGTTCAAAGGACGGAGATGAAGCATTAGGCGTTGGAGAATGTGATTTGGAGGCGGAAAGTGCTAAAATTTCAAAACCAACGGAGATTCCAACCGAGCTTCCAACCGAGGTTCCAACCAAGCGTACTTTACAACGTATCTTCACTAGGAAGAGGAAAAAAAACCCTTCTGATGCTGTGAAGACTCTATACACAAGGTGGCCAACGTGGAGAAGGAATGCTGATTGAGAAATATCGTGAAAAAATCAGTTTCATCGTTTGTTGTTCTCTAGTTGTTATTTGGTAAAACTCATAACATTTGGTAGAAATACGTAAAACTAATGTTATTGTTTTTCAAACTTATTTCGAGTGAAAAATTTATGAATTATGGTTGATTGCTTTTGATAATATTAAAATGTTGTAGATTAATATAATTTATACAAACTATAAAAATTTCTAAAATTTAAAAAATTAATTTTTTCCTTAAAAAAATTATACAACTCTTACAAATTATAAAATTTATACAAAATATACAAAATTCGAAAAAATTTTAAAAATATTTTTTTTTCTGAACACTTTCTATTTTTGGCAGCCGTTTTTGTTTGTATCTGCCATTTCCTTTTTTTGGGAGCCGTCAATTACAGTTAGTTTTACAGAAGTTTTTAATAATACGGATTTTGCACATAGTGTTATTTTTGGATGTTTTCAATTTAAATTAGTTTTACCTATTAAAAATGAAATTTTTTAGTTTTATATTTGTTTATAATCAGTTAAATTATATTTGTTATCACTATGTATATTTATATTTATTAAAAGTTCTGTTATGTGTGTTTTCGTTTTTCCATTGATTGTTTTTCCCTTCTCCTCCAACGCCACTGAATTGATCCTCCAGCTCGCCATCGACGACGCCACGATTTTCAACAAAGTTTCAACTTCCAAATTAAGGTTTACATTAAAGATTTGTGGAAAATAGGAATTATTTGTAAATTTAGGATAAAAATCACTCTTTTGATTTACATTCAAGTTATAACTATGTTGTATGGGTTGATCTCGAACGCATTACTATGGTATGTATTGTGGATGTTGAATTGTAGCGAATCGTTTAAAATTAAGAAAAATTGGAGGCCGAAATCATTGTACAATTCTAGGAGAACTAAATAGAATTGGGTATTACTGGATTTTACGGATGAAGAAAGTAAAACTATTAGAACAAGTATTACTAATGAAAAAGTAAAACTAGTATTACTGAAAAGAAAAATAAAAGTTGTAACACTGGTATTACTGATAAAGAAAGTAAAATTAGTAAACCTTATATTACTTATGACATTAGTAAACAAGTATTATAAAAAAAAGAGTAAAACTAGTAAACTCGTATTACTAAAGAGAATCTATAACTGAATGTATTAACTAAATTTGAGAAGTCATTAATTTTATATACACATTGAATGTATATCCATAATTTGTAGGTGTATTAGAACTTTTCATTGGCAGTGAATTGATAGAATTGTAATGAATATTCGGTAGATAAAAATGTATTACTAGTAGAACTAGTATTACTGAATGAAATTGCTAACCTTTTTTATATTATTTTGTAGGAGACAATGAGCAAAAACATAAGTATACATTTTAATTACGGGGAATTTATTTCAAATGATTATATATGGAATTTGAAAGGTCGTATCTATGGTATAATGTTTAAGAATACAAATGCAAATGATATAACGTTGGCGATGTTAGAAGCTAGCATATGCAGGAAGATTGCGACATATGAAAGTAGGAAGAAGTTGAAATTGAGTTACATTTCATTGTTAGTGGGAGCTCAGATACCATCAGTTATTACTGATGATGAAGATGTGTCGGTTTATCTAGATACCACGGATAATGAGAAACATAGATGTATTTTGTATGCGGAGGTCATCAGAACAAATCATTACTTGGAGCAATTTTCAAAATTGGGCCGAGATAGTTCGTGTGGTGTGAACTATACCGTCTTGCATTCAATGGATGAAGAAATTAATACAAGTGCCATTGTACCTTACGTAGTTGGAGTAGAACAACATGATGGCGAAAATGATGAGGATGGTACTAGAGATGGAGAGAATGTACGAAATGGTGAATATATAGGTAACGATTTTGATGATAGCTCAGCTATTCATGATAACTATTTTGAGATTCCACAAGATAGTCAGTTTATAGATGCATGGGAAGATGATATGGGTATTATGGTCAGACAAGAGTTTACAACGAAGCAGACATTGCAAGATTTGGTGGACAGAGCAGCATTTCAGAATTATTTTAGTTTTACGATAAAAAAATCTGACAAAACGAGATTAGTTTTACAATGTCGTCAAGGAAGCTGTAAATGGCGTTTACGAGCTGTGAAGATTGGAAAGTCAAATTATTTCTTGGTTAGAACTTACAACAAGATCCATACATGCTCTCGGGCTAGTTCGATTTACAAGCAACTATAAAAAAAAGGCACACCAACATTAGTTGCAGATGTTTTGCATGCAAATTTTCCAGGAAAATTGCACATCCCTACTACTAAAAGTCTTGTATATCTGGTTAAAGGTAAATTTGGTGTGAAAGTATCATATTCCACATCGTTGAGAGGGATAAAGAAAGCTATTACTAATATTCGTGGTATTGCAGCAGAAAGTTATGAGGTTTTGTATCAGTATTTGTAAATGTTGGAGAAGGTTAATCATAGTACAGTAACAAGAGTGAAATTGGACGAATAAAAAAAATGCAAGTATATGTTTATCGCATTGAGAGCTTGCATCGAAGGGTTTCAAGGCATGAGGAAAGTGATAGCAGTGGATGCAAATTTTCTTAAGAATGGATATGGTGGTGTCTTAATTTTTGCGACAGCTCAAGATCCTAATTGTCACCATTATTCCATAGCCTTTGGGGTACTTGATGGCGAGAACTACGCAAGTTCGACTAGGTTTTTTGAAAACCTGAAAATCGTTGTTCCAAACTCTTCAGATTTGGTATTTATCAGTGACAGAAATGTAAGTCTCATGAAGACAATAAGTGAATTTTACCCGAACACGCATCATGGGTATTACATATGACATTTGTCTCAAAATTTGAAAGGGCACGTTTCTAACGTAAACAAAGACGTAGTTGCTTGAAAATTCATGAAGTGTTGTAAAATATATACAGAGGCTGAGTTCATATGGGTTTATGGTGAATTTAGGTCTAGATATCCTTCTGTGGCCAATTATTTGGATGAAACAGCTAATGTTAAACATTTGGCGAGTTGTTACTTTCCATGCAAAAGGTACGACATATACACAAGTAACTGTGCGGACAAATTGAACAATGAATTTTCAAATTGTAGAAAATATCTTTTACTACCCATGATTGATGTGATTATCGCAAAAATCTTTGAATGGTTTAATAAGCATAGGAAAGATGCGGTTTCTGTATCGGACTACCATAAACTAGTGCCTTTTATGGAGAATTTAGTTCACAATACATGTAAAGAAGCAGATGTATTAACTTTGATGGAGCTAAACAGTTTCGAGCTAGAATACGTTGTGAACGGAAGTGATGGAAAGACGTACTTGGTGAATTTGATAAGAAAAACTTGCACTTGTAGACGTTTTTATATCGACAAGTACCCTTGTGTACATGCAACAGCTGCTGCCATGGAGTACATGAAGCGTGAAAATATAACACGAGATATTTTTTTTCATAATTTGTGCTCAAAGTATTATTCCGTAGAGTTGTGGGCACTAGCATATAGCAGGATAATTTATGTAGTGCCGGATAAGTTTGAGTGGAATATCTCGGATTACATCAAATAATTGCAAATCATGCCTCCGAATTATAACAATAAGAAAGGAAAAAGAGATTAAAGAGATTTCTATCTAACGGAGAACGGCGCAAACAGACTAATAATAGAAGGGTGCCAAGACGGAATTTGGCATATTGGTTATTTGGGAACGCTAATATTGTATGAATAATTGTATTTTTCATTCTGTTATTTGTAGTAATGCTTATTTGGGAACGTTTGTAAAAGAAAACTTTCTGTTTTGGAGAACTACGTAGCAATAGGTTGTACTAATAGCATATCAGAACACTAGGTAATATTGGTATTGAACATCTGAAGTAAAACTATGTAACACTAGTTTTACTATTATTGAAAACTTGTAAATAATGAATTGAATTTTATTTGAGAAATTTATTACAAAACAAACATAAAAGTTAACATAAACGAGTTTGTGTTTTATAACTAACTATAAAATCTCAAGAATATGTATTTAATATAACAATTAAAAATCAAGTCATAATAATATCTTTTAAAAATATATTACACTAAATACTTTATACTTTTATAACCACTTTCTCATAATCACTCATTTTAAAACGAAAACACACATAACATAACTTTCAATAAATATCAATATACACAGTGATAATAATCATAATTTAACTGATTATAAAAAAAATGTAAAACTAAAAAATGAAGAAAACTAATTTAAATCAAAAACACCCAAAAATAATACTATGTGCAAAATCCGTATTACTAAAAACTTTTGTAAAATTAATTGAAATCGGCGGCTCTCAAAAAAAGAAATAGCAGCTACAAAAAAACCGGTTGCCAAAAATAGAAATTGCCCAGAAAAAAATTATTTTTTAAAATTTTACAAATTTTGAATATTTTCTATAAATTTCATAATTTCTAAGAGTTGTATAAATTTTTTAAAGAAAAAATTATTTTTTTAAATTTTAGAAATTTTTAAAGTTTGTATAAATTATATTAATCTACAATATTTTAATATTATGAAAATCAATCAACAATAATTCTTAAATTTTTAATTTGAAATAAGTCTGAAAAACAACAACATTAGTTTTACGTAGTTCTACCAAATGATACGAGTTTTACGAGGTTGACCCGATTTCATTGGGTTTGGGTGGATATTTTCATGTTGGATTTGTAATTATTATCAACTTTCAGATTTTTTGGTCTTTTGTTTATATATTTTTTATTTAAAAATAAATGATAAAAATGGAGGGGATGTGTGAGGATTTGATTCAAGTTTGAGGGGCATTGGGGCAATTGATTCGAAGGAGGCTGCTGTTGGGAGAAATGAATTTTTCAGTAAGGGGTACATGGGGTGCATGGGGTGCAAAGGGTGCATGAGGTGCATCGGGTGCATTCACGAGTTCTGCTCGTGAAGCCACGTATTTGTTGAATATTTCCTCGAAAAATATCGGTTTCTTCTCATGAAGTAGACGTGTCGTCCAACGTCTTCTATTTCATAGATTTCAGAAAGTAGTGCTTCTTTATCAGGGGATGCCACCAAGATACTCTCTATTTCATGAAAAAAAAATGTCAACATTAGTTTAACATATTAAAAATATAATATAGTAACACTACGGATAACTAACCTTAGTGCTACCAATGGCTTCGTTGATCTCCTCCAGAGTGAATCCCTTCATAGCACTACGCTTAAACTTCGTCTTGCACATCCGAGGACACGTGCTATCAGCACCTCAAATATCTTCCCGGAATTTCTTAGTAAGGTCGGGAATTGCCTCAAACGTTAGAAGCTACACAAATAAATATTATTAGTTTCCAATATAAAATAAGTACAATTTAGCCATAATTAAAATCATATTTACCTCCAACGGCGTACAAAATATGGGCACACTGGAAACCCTTCACCACCCCTCGAAAATGATCCATTGTATGCGAGATCTCCCACATAATATGATCAAAAGAACACCTCTCAAATAGAAATGTCTTGCACAGATCGAGATCGCTCATAGCTCGTTGGAAAAATGGCTCGACGGAAGGTGCATCTTCTCTCATCTTCGTTTGTCCTATAATAATGCTTGATAGAAAATATAAAACATCCATCTTCAACCTATCTTGTGAAAGTCTCATACCCTTCAACTTTTTCTTTACGTCTGCGTATCTCACCTTTGCACCCCTTCCAAAATGTTTTTCAATAAAATTCATACTACCCATACTTGGCTAGTTCACGGGATAATTCCACCATTTCAGCCTGGAGATGAGTGCGTGTTCCCTTATCCCATACCGGATGAGAGTTCTGTTTACGACAAACCAAGCTTCTTCTTTTCTTTTCGTTCGCACAGTGCAAACCAGGAGCATCCAAAATCCCATTATTTTGTGGTTTTTATGTTTGAATATGTGGAAAAAATGTTTGAACTCTGGATGACGGTGAAACCACATCTTTTCGTCCACTCGAATGGTGTACTTCAAATTATCTAACATCTCCATCACTTCAATGATGTAACACATCATGGGGATCTTGATTTTCTTCGTGTACTCGGATGGTTGGAAGTACATTTGCATTGGCTGTAAAACCTCTGTTTCCTCAACAGAATCCTGCAAAACAAAAGATTTTTTCACAGTGTTACCAATTATTACAATTTAGATTCATAAGTTTCGATACATAATTTTACCTAGTTTTATCTAGTGTTCCTAACCCCAAAAACATATATTTACTGCACAGGTTTACCGAGTATTACCAGTACTACTATTTTTGTTCAATGTTACTAGTTTTGCTCAGTGTTACTAACCACAAATTATCAATTTTAATACATAGTTTTACCGAGTGATTCTAGTGTTACTATATCTGTTTAGTTTTATTACTTTTGGTTAGTGTTACTAGTTTCACCTAGTGTTACCAACCTAGAAAACATCACTTTTGCAACATAGTTCTACTCACTAATACCAGTATTAATATTTTACTTTATTGTTACTAGTTTTATTTAGTGTTAATAATCCAAAACTTATCAATTTTAATACATAGTTTTACCCAATTCTTCTACTCATACTAGTTTTCCTTAGTGTTACGAGTTTCATTTATTGTTATTAACCCAGAAAACATCAATTTCCAACGCAGTTTTAATGAGTTTTTCTAGTATCACTACCAAAAATATCAATTTTACTCAATTCTACTTAGTTCTACCAATAAAAATCGATACATACCATTGAATCTCGGTTGGAAATAGTTCACGAACTGTTTTCTTCCTGTTCAAAATTGGTTGGATTTTCATAAACGATTCTAGATCCTTCGACGATAGCTCTCTTCTCTACATTATCTCCTCCGTCATGCAGACTTTCTCCACATCTATAGGTAGGATTTTTTGTTCGAGTCATCCTGCAAAAAAACAAACGAATTAGCACGCCTGAAATCTGTACAACCTAATCGAAATCGACACAAACAAAGTTCTCTTATGAAATTTTAAGTTAATCTCTTAGTTGTACGAAGTTTTACTTCGATTTAGCGATGAACACTCTTCCGGATTGAAGTTGAAGCCGATTTCAGGTGAGGGAGAAGTTGAAATCGATTTTTAGTTGAGAGAGATGGCCGATTTCGGTTGCAGAATAAATGGGGGAGAGAAGAAGTTGAAGATCGTAGGTGAGGGGTTGAAGATCGTGGGTGAGAAGTTAAAGAGTAATGATGTCGATTTTGGGAGGGACATTGTCGATTTTGGGTGAGGGAATTTTGCGTTTTTTGGGTTAAAAGTTTGCCCTAATTTCGTTTTGTTTTATTATCAAACCGCGTTGACCCGATTTCATTGGGTTTGGGTAGATATTTTCATGTTGGATTTGTAATTATTATCAACTTTCAGATTTTTTGGTCTTTTGTTTATATATTTTTTATTTAAAAATAAATGATAAAAATGGAGGGGATGTGTGAGGATTTTGATTCAAGTTTGAGGGGCATTGGGGCAATTGATTCGAAGGAGGCTGCTGCTGGGAGAAATGAATTTTTCAGTAAGGGGTACATGGGGTGCATGGGGTGCAAGGGGTGCATGAGGTGCATCGGGTGCATTCACGAGTTATGCTCGTGAAGCCACATATTTGTTGAATATTTCCTCGAAAAATACCGGTTTCTTCTCATGAAGTAGACGTGTCGTCCAATTTTGGATAATGACATCGTCATTATCCTCAACGTCTTCTATTTCATAGATTTTAGAAAGTAGTGCTTCTTCATCAGGGGATGCCACCAAGATACTCTCTATTTCATGAAAAAAAATGTCAACATTAGTTTAACATATTAAAAATATAATATAGTAACACTACGGATAACTAACCTTAGTGCTACCAATGGCTTCGTTGATCTCCTCCAGAGTGAATCCCTTCATAGCACTACGCTTAAACTTCGTCTTGCACATCCGAGGACACGTGCTATCAGTACCTGAAATATCTTCCTGGAATTTCTTAGTAAGGTCGGGAATTGCCTCAAACGTTAGAAGCTACACAAATAAATATTATTAGTTTCCAATATAAAACAAGTACAATTTAGCAATAATTAAAATCATATTTACCTCCAACGGCGTACAAAATATGGGCACACTGGAAACCCTTCACCATCCCTCGAAAATGATCCATTGTATGCGAGATCTCCCACATAATATGATCAAAAGAAAACCTCCCACATAGAAATGTCTTGCACAGATCGAGATCGCTCATAGCTCGTTGGAAAAATGGCTCGAAGGAAGGTGCATCTTCTCTCGTCTTCATCTGTCCTATAATAATGCTTGATAGAAAATATAAAACAGCCATCTTCAACCTATCTTGTGAAAGTCTCATACCCTTCAACTTCTTATTTACGTCTGCGTATCTCACCTTTGCACCCCTTCCAAAATGTTTTTCAATAAAATTCATACTACCCATACTTGGCTAGTTCACGGGATAATTCCACCAGTTCAGCCTAGAGATGAGTGCGTGTTCCCTTATCCCATACCGGATGAGAGTTCCGTTTAAGACAAACCAAGCTTCTTCTTTTCTTTTCTTTCGCACAGTGCGAACCAGGAGCATCCACAATCCCATTATTTTGTGGTTTTTATCTTTGAATTTGTGGAAAAAATGCTTGAACTCTCGATGACGGTGAAACCACATCTTTTTGTCCACTCGAATGGGGTACTTCAAATTATCTAACATCTCCATCACTTCAATGATGTAACATCATGGGGATCTTGATTTTCTTCGTGTACTTGGACGGCTGGAAGTACATTTGCATTGGTTGTAAGACTTCTGTTTCCACAACAGAATCCTGCAAAACAAAAGAAGTTTTTCACAGTGTTACCAATTATTACAATTTAGATTCATAAGTTTCGATATATAATTTTACCTAGTTTTATCTAGTGTTCATAACCCCAAAAACATATATTTACTGCACAGTTTTATCGAGTATTACTAGTACTACTATTTTTGTACAATGTTACTAGTTTTGCTCAGTGTTACTAACCATAAATTATCAATTTTAATACATAGTTTTACCGAGTGATTCCAGTGTTACTACTTCTGTTTAGTTTTATTACTTTTGGTTAATGTTACTAGTTTCACCTAGTGTTACTAACCCAGAAAACATCACTTTTGCAACATAGTTCTACTCAGTACTACTAGTATTAATATTTTACTTTATTGCTACTAGTTTTATTTAGTGTTACTAACACAAAACTTATCAATTTTAATACATAGTTTTACCCAATTTTTCTACTCATACTAGTTCTCCTTAGTGTTACTAGTTTCACTTATTGTTATTAACCCAGAAAACATCAATCTCCAACACGGTTTTAACGAGTTCTTCTAGTATCACTACCAAGAATATCAGTTTTACTCAATTCCACTTAGTTCTACCAATAAATATCGATACATACCGTTGAATCTCGGTTGGAAACAGTTCGCGAACTGTTTCCTTCCTGCTCAAAATCGGTTAGATCTTCGTAAACGATTCTAGCTCCTCCGACGATAGCTCTCTTGTCTACATTATCTCCTCCGTCATGTAGACTTTCTCCACATCCGTAGATAGGATTTTTTGTTCGAGTCATCTTGCAAAAAACAAACGAATTAGCACACCCGAAATCTGCACAACCAAATCGAAATCGACACAAACGAAGTTCTCTTATGAAATTTTAAGTTAATCTCTTAGTTTTACGTAGTTTTACGAAGTTTTACAAAGTTTTACTTCGATTTAGCGATGAACACTCTTCCGGATTGAAGTTGAAGCCGATTTCGGGTGAGGGAGAAGTTGAAATCGATTTTCAGTTGAGAGAGATGGCCGATTTCGGTTGCAGAATAAATGGGGGAGAGAAGAAGTTGAAGATCATGGGTGAGTGGTTGAAGATCGTGGGTGAGAAGTTGAAGAGTAATGAAGTCGATTTTGGGAGGGACATTGTCGATTTTGGGTGAGGGAGTTTCGCGATTTTTGGGTAAAAATTTTGCCCTAATTTCGTTTTGTTTTATTATCAAACCGGGTTGACCCGATTTCATTGGGTTTGGGTGGATATTTTCATGTTGGATCTGTAATTATTATCAACTTTCAGATTTTTTGGTCTTTTGTTTATATTTTTCATTTAAAAATAAATGATAAAAAATGGAGGGGATATGTGAGGATTTGATTCAAGTTTGAGGAGCATTTGGGCAATTGATTCGAAGGAGGATGCCGCTGGGAGAAATGAATTTTTCAGTAAGGGGTACATGGGGTGCATGGGGTGCAAGGGGTGCATGAGGTGCATCGGGTGCATTCACGAGTTCTGCTCATGAAGCCACGTATTTGTTGAATATTTCCTCGAAAAATAACGGTTTCTTCTCATGAAGTAGACGTGTCGTCCAACTTCGGATAATGACATCGTCATTATCCTCAACGTCTTCTATTTCATAGATTTCAGAAAGTAGTGTTTCTTCATCAGGGGATGCCACTAAGATACTCTCTATTTCATGAAAAAAAAATGTCAACATTAGTTTAACATATTAAAAATATAATATAGTAACACTACATATAACTAACCTTAGTGCTACCAATGGCTTCGTTGATCTCCTCCAGAGTGAATCCCTTCATAGCACTATGCTTAAACTTCGTCTTGCACATCCGAGGACACGTGCTATCAGTACCTGAAATATCTTCCTGGAATTTCTTAGTAAGGTCGGGAATTGCCTCAAATGTTAGAAGCTACACAAATAAATATTATTAGTTTCCAATATAAAACAAGTACAATTTAGCAATAATTAAAATTATATTTACCTCCAACGGCGTACAAAATATGGGCACACTGGAAACCCTTCACCACCCCTCGAAAATGATCCATTGTATGCGAGATCTCCCACATAATATGATCAAAAGAAATCCTCCCACATAGAAATGTCTTGCACAGATCGAGATCGCTCATAGCTCGTTGTAAAAATGGCTCGACGGAAGGTGCATCTTCTCTCGTCTTCGTCTGTCCTATAATAATGCTTGATAGAAAATATAAAACAGCCATCTTCAACCTATCTTGTGAAAGTCTCATACCCTTCAACTTCTTCTTTACGTCTGCGTATCTCACCTTTGCACCCCTTCCAAAATGTTTTTCAATAAAATTCATACTACCCATACTTGGCTAGTTCATGGGATAATTCCACCAGTTCAGCCTGGTGATGAGTGCGTGTTCCCTTATCCCATACTGGATGAGAGTTCCGTTTACGACAAACCAAGCTTCTTCTTTTCTTTTCGTTCACACAGTGCGAACCAGGAGCATCCACAATCTCATTATTTTGTGGTTTTTATCTTTGAATATGTGGAAAAAATGCTTGAACTCTGGATGACGGTGAAACCACATCTTTTCGTCCACTCGAATGGGGTACTTCAAATTATCTAACATCTCCATCACTTCAATGATGTAACACATCATGGGGATCTTGATTTTCTTCGTGTACTCGGATGGCTGGAAGTACATTTGCATTGGCTGTAAAACCTCTATTTCCACAACAGAATCCTACAAAACAAAAGAAGTTTTTCACAGTGTTACCAATTATTACAATTTAGATTCATAAGTTTTGATACATAATTTTACCTAGTTTTATCTAGTGTTCCTAACCCCAAAAACATATATTTACTGCACAGTTTTACCGAGTATTACCAGTACTACTACTTTTGTTCAATGTTACTAGTTTTGCTCAGTATTACTAACCACAAATTATCAATTTTAATACATAGTTTTACCGAGTGATTCCAGTGTTACTACTTCTATTTAGTTTTATTACTTTTGGTTAGTGTTACTAGTTTCACCTAGTGTTACTAACCCAGAAAACATCATTTTTGCAACATAGTTCTACTCAGTACTACTAGTATTAATATTTTACTTTATTGTTACTAGTTTTATTTAGTGTTACTAACACAAAACTTATCAATTTTAATACATAGTTTTACCCAATTCTTCTACTCATACTAGTTCTCCTTAGTGTTACTAGTTTCACTTATTGTTATTAACCCAGAAAACATCAATCTCCAAAACGGTTTTAACGAGTTCTTCTAGTATCACTAGCAAGAATATCAGTTTTACTCAATTCCACTTAATTCTACCAATAAAAATCGATATATACCGTTGAATCTCGGTTTGAAACAGTTCGCGAACTGTTTCCTTCCTGCTCAAAATCGGTTGGATCTTCGTAAATGATTCTAGATCCTCCGACGATAGCTCTCTTGTCTACATTATCTCCTCCGTCATGCAGACTTTCTCCACATCCGTAGATAGGATTTTTTGTTCGAGGCATCTTGCAAAAAACAAACGAATTAGCACACCCGAAATCTGTACAACCTAATCGAAATCGACAGAAACGAAGTTCTCTTATGAAATTTTAAGTTAATCTCTTAGTTTTACGAAGTTTTACTTCGATTTGGCGATGAACACTCTTCCGGGTTGAAGTTGAAGCCGAATTCGGGTGAGGGAGAAGTTGAAATCGATTTTCAGTTGAGAGAGATGGCCGATTTTGGTTGCAGAATAAATGGGGGAGAGAAGAAGTTGAAGATCATGGGTGAGTGGTTGAAGATCGTGGGTGAAAAGTTGAAGAGTAATGAAGTCGATTTTGGGAGGGAGATTGTCGATTTTGGGATGGAGATTTTCGATTTTGGGTGAGGGAGTTTCGCGATTTTTGGGTAAAAATTTTGCCCTGATTTCGTTTTTTATTATCAAACCGGGTTGACCCGATTTCATTGGGTTGGGGTGGATATTTTCATGTTGGATCTGTAATTATTATCAACTTTCAGGTTTTTTGGTATTTTGTTTATATTTTTCATTTAAAAATAAATGATAAAAAATGGAGGGGATATGTGAGGATTTGATTCAAGTTTGAGGAGCATTTGGGCAATTGATTCGAAGGAGGATGCCGCTGCGAGAAATGAATTTTTGCCCAAAAAATTAGGATTTGTTGTTTATAAAGAGATTGTGATTTTCGGTTTTCGAAAACCGATCGGTTTTGTATTTCTGAACTGAACCAAATTATAAACCAAATGAAATTAGTTATTTATCCGATTGATTTAGTGAATATATTTAAAACAAAATCGAAAACCAAAATTCTCAGTTCAGCCAGTTCAAATTAATGCCAAAAACTCAGACCTAATTTCAATCACCCAATCTCATGAAAAATGTCTTCTATGATTCTTTCTCTTGACAAGTAGGCAGCATAATGTTTTGAGTCTTTTCACTTTTTTTTCTCGGGTCAAGCCCACTGGCTAACCCACAAAAATGGCCGATTTGTTGATTTCACTTCTTAGTTCTGTTTTTTTTTTCTTTTACAAATAGAAACTTTTTTGGTAAAATCTACGAATCCGAGATCTTGATGATGGTATGAGTGGTTAAAAGTCATTATGAGAACGTGTTGTCAAAGGATATCACATTAGACTAGTCTTGCCGTGCTTTGGACTCTTCTGAGAAACGGCTCCAATTACCCAACTAGTTTGTATTGGGATAGCCTCGTTTTTTCTTCACATTCATATACATGATAAACGATAGATACTTCTGAATTCGTTATGTTTCTGTTTTTTTTTTAAATATTTTTTAATAGTTGTTATGGTTTTATTACAATTACAAAATAATCATTTTTAATAACCGTCATATATATATATAAAACATTATATATATGTAACTATAATTATTTTTTATTAATTACTAATGCTACATATATAAATATATTTAAACATTAGAAAAAGTTACTTATTAAATATGATAAGATAAGAAATAAAAAAATATAAAAATATTTATATTCTTATATATGACCTATGTATTTTTCGGTTTAATTATACGCATCAAGTTCGTATTAATGTTTATAATTCTAATATAATAAACGATACCGTGATGAATTTAATAACATTATAATTTGGGTGTATTGATAACCAACATTGTTTGCCTTATTAATTTATATAAAATTCTTTATTAAGATATTATATATAAAGTGATTATTTAATCTTATATGTATGGGTTACTTGATTAAAGGGACATATGTTTAATGACAGTTACTTGTATTTGTGTTCATTATAAAATTGGAATGAAACCACTGAGGACTTGCCACAAATAATTATCCCGAAATAAAAAGAAGAAAACTCATATCCTTTGTTCCATCAAAGGGATCATTAAAAGTAAAAAGTTAAAGAAAATAGAAGATCAATTATCTAATTTCTTATAAATCAAAGTTAGTAGTTTTTTCTTCTATAAGAAAATTAACTCAAATCTACGTGTTCTTAGAATTAGATTTCAGAATTGAAATCATTGAAAAATTATTAACAATTGGTATGTGAGTTAACTATATTTATTTAATTCACCCTAAAATTAGTGATTGATTTTCATGATAATCATGTGATAAAGTCATGGTATTAAGTGCCTATTTGCATTCGTGTTTTGTAACTATCATTTAATGTTCATAAAAGAAATTGTAAAATATGTGGAATATGGATATCATTGACCATTCAAATATATAATAATAATAAAAATAATTAAGAGCATTTTTAAAAGAATTAATGAATTACAGTTACAAAATGATGAAATTGTTTCCTTTTTTTTCAAAATCATAAATCGCGGAAGAACAAATACAAAGCGAGAAGTGAAACAATATTTATTGCATTATTTTATTTATTGAATGATTTAAATGGTGCATAGAAAATAATAGTACGTGGATGATTGCGTGATTATTAGTATGTTTACAATAATTAAATATCATGATAGATTTATGTATAGCATATTTCAATCGATTATACTCTTAATTAAAATGTTATGAAATATTAACATAATATAAGAATAAATTTATCTATTACAATTTTAATGTTTATATTTTATATAACATGTTAGTCACTAAAATGATCTTGTTATAATAGATATAAATAATAAAATAGTAAAATTTATCAATTGATCATGAGTAAAGTGATGTTTAACAGTATTAAAGTTTTAACTGATCAATTGTTTTAATATATACATTATATGAGACCACCAAAAGGTGAATTATATGATATAGTTATTAATACAAAAAGTATTAATCATTTATCATTATAATTCGATATTTTGTATACCCAAATATAACAAAATTATTTGATTTTATGTGATATAATTAATTTTTAAAGAATAAATTTAACATCGTTAAAAATATTTGTATTTAAAATATTACACAAAAATTATTTGAATACATGATTTAATGAGAATTGATTCTCCACTAAAAATCATTATGATTTTTATGTTGCAAAATAATAAACCAAATTAATTTGATTGTATATTGTAACTTAACTCAATTAAGCATATATTGACTAGTTGACTTAGTCAATAAATAACAAATGGGGTTTGAACCAAATCACAATTATAATTGTACTAATCGTTGGTCCATTTGCTAAATTCCGAAAACTTGAAACTCGAGTTCAATTATCTCCTTCCACTAATACACCAAAGTATATTCAAAGTTTTGAATTTTGTTATTAATTCTCCACTTGATATATAAGAGAGATTTCACCTCTAATTTCTAATGTGAGACAAATTATATTTGTTCATGTTATGTTTATCAATCAACTTACTTTATATACTCATTTCTTATTCAAATTAAATTAAATTTTAACGTTTTCGGTAGAAAACTCATCAAAAATTGATTAAAAACCACTTTCATAAAACCGAGTTCCAACAAATATGTCACAAAATCTCTTTCTTTAATCCATGATGGTGGTTCGATGTTTCTCCCCGACTCTATCTTTTGATAATATATAATCACTTAATGGCACTTCTTTTCCTGAATCTTCTTGATTTTGTGACTCATATAAACTATCTTAATCTTATTGAGATTTTGAAATTGATGATTCATATTTAACTCCACCTAGAACTGAATTCCCACTAAATTCTCTTGTTATGTTATGGTTGGAACTTTATATAAGGTCGTCTACAAATCGTACATTCTTACATTTCTTATTCTTCTTTGGTTTTAGATTTTTCCTAGGCAGTTCTTCATCTCTACTATTTTAGTATTGTTTGATATTTTAAACATATCTTCCTTATTGAACATGACATTAGAGTTAGTACTGCATCTCTACTATCTTAGTATTGTTTGATGTTTTAAACATCTATTCTTCATTGAATATGATGGCTTGTACTGCATCTTCCTTCCCTTGGTAGTCATATTTTGTATCCTTACTCTAAAAGAATATCCAGCAAAAAATCATTTTATTATTCTGGATAATGTTTTCTCTTGTAGAGAGTTTAATGCCTGCAGAGAGTTTTGAAAGCTTAAACAGTACAACAAGAGAAGATGTATCTTTATTCTAAAGTTTTTAATCTTATTCATTGTAGTATCAAAAAACTAATCTTGAGCTCGTTTCCTTTTGTAGTAGATCTTTTGTTCTAGGTCTAGGATGAATTTCAGAGGTCTAGGTGTTTGTCCAACTTTACATGAACATATCTTAATATATACGGATATGAATCAATGTAACTAATTTTGATTAAATCAATCATTTATGGATCAGATTGAACAGTATAGATCAAGCCCATATATCATGTTAAAGTTATATGAATATTAATCTTTAAACTAATGTTTTATATATTTTTAAGATCTTTTCTAAATATGCGATAATATTTTCTAATATATAATACTATTAAATAAGAGGTAATTCTTGAAATAGCTAAAGGTGCAACACAATTAAAAACATAAAATCATAATTGACACATGATTAGAAAAATAAGTATTTGCTGAGTGTGGATAGACAAAATAACCTTAGACACTATTTTGTTTTAATAAAGATCTTGAACACTATTTGTGAGATCAGTTTTAGTTAACGGTTTTTCGAACTTTTTTCATTTTTTTAGAAAATTGGAATCAATTTTTTTTAAATTAATACCATAAAATTGCGTTTTTTAAAATTTATCTTCCAAATTTAGTACATTAAAAATAAAAGAGTAATGCCCTAAAATAGCACCTTTTAAAGTTTTTCTTCCAAATCTAGCATAATAAAATTAAATTCTCAAAAATAGCACAAAGACTTATGTGAAAATACTTATTTATTCTAAATAAATTATACATAAACTTAAAGTATTGTATTTGGATTCATTATTTCCAATTTATGGTTTAATTTTTTTCTATTAAAATATAGTTTTAATGTATTTTAATGTTAAATTTGTGCTATTATTAGAAATTTAAACTAATGATGCTATTTTTGAAACAAAAACTTAGAAATGTGCTATTTTAGACATTTGCCCAAAATAAAATTATTAAAATAACATAAATTGTTATGTAAAAATAATTATTTATCTAAAATAAACTATACATAAAATTAAAATATAATATTTGGGTTCACTTTTTTAATTTATAGTTTAAATTTTTTTTATTAGAAAAAGATTTTTAATTATTTTACTATTAAATTTGTGTTATATTTAAAAATTTAAATGATTAATAATATATTTAAAATAAAAAATTTTAAAAATGATATTTTAGTCAAATATCCAATTTTTTATAAAGTTAATTTTCTGTGCTCAGTGATTTCAAAGAATTGGCATCCGAGCCAACATTTTGAATTTCAAATTCTCATGTTAAAAGTTTGATTGAATTTCAAATTCTCATGTTAAAAGTTTGATTGAAATAAAGAAAAAAATCGACACAATGACACTGATAGGGGAAAGAAAAACAAACTGTGAAATTTTCTTACAAATTTGAAATTTAATTGAATTAATTCTATAAAAAAAAAAGCTGAAGCTTTTATGAGGGATACAGTGCAAATATGACATATTTACATCCAAAGTGGACAGTTTAATCTCCGATCTTACGTTATATATGTCGGCAATGAATTGATACTCATTCCACAAATTATAACTTAGGCTTGGACAAAACAATCCTCACCGAAATACTTGACCAAACTAATATTCATAAAATACCTAAATGCATTTTATATTCCTAATAAATCCAACGTGATGGATAAGAAAAATAAGAAACACATTATGATAGCGTTAAAGACAAAATTAGGCAAATCCAAAACCTTAAATCGCAATATTCAAAAGATCGAAGCGAAAACAAAAATATTGAATATATTTATATATCTAAATATTAATTATATTTAAATTTGATATGATTTAAATATCAAAATTTAAAATTATAAAACCAAATATATTCATTATTTTTACAGTAAAATAACTAAAATATTTAAAATATTCAAAAAAACAAATTTAATTATATTTGTTAACACTTAACCAAAATTCATTAAAATTTAATTATATTTTAGTTTCTTTAGAAATAAAAAAATGGATTTTTGTTCAATAATGAAAATCTTATCGGAACTGTTCATATCCAGCTCATATTTCGAAACCATATCACATCCCAGATCTGATGAAATAGGATACAATTAAGTTCTTTTTAAACATTCATATGTAATTTTTTGACTTTTCGGGGATCAATTCATCAAGTTCCGATTGAAATAGGATCCACACAAGAAAAAACACTTGCCATTCATTGGTTATTAGAAACATCCCGAAAACGTCAGGGCTATCACCCTATCATTTGCAAATGTAGCAGAATCACTTCTATTCCCAGCATCAGGAAATCCTTTCATCGTTAACCTAACTTTCTATCTCTCAATCTTGCCCACATATCTTTCCGGCTAAGTAATGGGAAACTTTTCTCGTGTTACAGTACATGAATCCTATTTTCATTTCATCCGGGAAAAACCATTTTTTCATAAAAAAATTCGTAAAATCGAAAGTAATGCAAAACTTTTCTCGTATTACATTACATGAATCATATTTTCATTTCATCCGGGAAAAATTATCTTTTTCATAAAAAATTTCGTAGAATCGAAAATAAAATTTTCATTTTATACATGACCGATCATGAATTAGTAATTGCATCTAATCTCCAAAAAAAAACAATTTTTATTTTAGATATCTTGAATAACTCGACTAAAATTTATTATTTTTGATTAAATTTGGATGAAAATATTCTAATCGAACCTTAACTAAAAAATTTCAATATTCATCCATTCTTTAAATGAATATCCAAACCGGTCAAAACTAAAATAATATCAAATTGGATGCTAATCAAAATATGAAAATAATCAAATGTACTCCTGATCCATACATAAAAAGGAAACCTGAAAGGCTGAAACTGATAACAATTGACCAAACCCGGGGCCTATGTAACCATTGATGACTATTGACTACCTCATCTCTAATAATAATTATTTTAAAATATATGTTTTGTATAATTATTAAGGGATATCCCAAGTATAAATAGGTTTGTTTCACGGGTCCAATCAGGGCCGGGCCTGGGCCCAAGCAAAGCAAACCCGTGCTTGCGGCCCTCACTATTAATATAAAAAAATCAGTCCTTATTTCAAAAGTACTCTCAGCACAAACGGTAAATATAAGTAAACAGCTTCTTTATATAAAACGGTCCATTTTTTTTCCTTGTTTGCGGCCCTGTTAAATTCAGGGCCGGTTCTAGGTCCAATCATAATAAATTATTCATATAAATTGGGGTTGTTGGTCAGAACAATTATCATTGAAATTAAGTCTCTATTTAACTTTGTGCATTTGCATGGTTCATTTCTTTTCAACTCTAAATCCCAAGAATCCAGCTTCCACTATAACATGTCTACTACTTGTTCTTGCTGTTAATATTTTAGTTTGACGTTTGGTCGACACGAGAAAAGATTAATAAACAGTATTCGGTATTATATTAATTATCTAAGTTAAACTATATTTAATTGGACATCATAAAATTAAATTTAAATCTTATTTCTCAAAATTAATATTTTAAAATTCAATACAACCCTAAATTTTAAATTCTACAAACTAAACTCTATTTAATTTAGTTTTCTTACACAATTTTCTTAACTATTCCTTTGCTATTACTTTAATTGAAAAATGAAGTCCTAAGTGGGTCTCATGATTCGATGGATGTTAGATCATTAAAGATCCACGTCATTACCTCTTTGTCATCATTCATAATTCGATCATCAAATTGAAAGTCAGAGGCTTTGACTTTTGTAACATTGTGATTTCCCACAAGACAAAAAAATATTATGAATTGATAAAGCCTTTGACTTTATAATGTGTGTGGCCCGAAGACAAAAGCCCCTAAGTGATTGTAAATTACGGTTTTATCATGTGACCAAAGATGAGTTCTTCTATCCTTATGTTTAAAATATTTCAAGTAATATGATTTTAGTGAGTTACTCCTATCTTTTTAAAGGGTTATACCAATATATTTTTTATATATCGTTCAAGTTTTACTATATTTTATATAGGATAATATTATCTACAAATCTACTCAAAACTATGGTACATATAACTAATATTTTATTATAGAAAACTTTTGATTAGATAGATGAAACTAATTTGGATTATACCAATTTTGGACAAATCACTTTTGGACTCGATTGATTTGGTTTGAGGTGGTGCAGCATGTGTTCTGTCTCTCATATGACAATAAACAATGCTTGAGAATATTTATTTGTATTGCATATACAGGTCAAAATATTTACACTTTAATATAAATTAACCTAATACAAAAATGAAAAAATTACAAATAGAAAACTAGAAATTAGTAATTATCTAATATTAAAAATATCTACATTAGTAAAAAATATGTATCAATTTCCTCCATCACATCTATAATATGCGAAAATGGATAAATAAATAGGTTTTTTCTACACACTTGTGAACAAAGATCTTGTAGTAATTAGATCTTTAATATTGTGATTTGATATTTTTCAAACAAATGCCTAATATAGAGGCTAAAAGGTTTTTTTCCAGCTATAGAGAATAAAAGGTTATAAATATAATTTGACTAAATCTTTTAAATATTTATTTAATAATTTGTGTAAGATTATAAATTATAATAATGGTATCTTTGGAAAATATTTTGATAGGTTTATACAACTATTTTGCTGTTCTAATCGTATCATCGCATAATACAATAATGATACAAAAATAGAAAACAAAATGAAAACACTACTAGAAAACAATAAAAGAATGAGTGAAACCTAAAGCTTGGTTTAGTATAATCTTTAAAATCATTAAATATTCAAAATTAGAAAAGGTAAAGCCAAACAATTTTTTGAAAAAGCTAAAAACTTTCACGATTGACAAATGACTGTTTGTCTAGTGATTTCTATTAAAAAGAAAATTTTAGTTCGAGTCTTGTAAATATTATTTAAAAAGAATATATATATATATATATATATATTATAGTAAAAGTTGGGTTCGGATCCATGGAACTATTTATAGGCAGAACAATCTTACTTTTTCTGGATATATATATCTCAGTGTTCATAGCTAAGCAATACTAGAGAGCCTTACGTCTAAAAATAGACTGCCTATATAAATATATACTTCAAAAAAATTAGTTTGATCCACTGAAGATGACATTAAGTAAAAGAGAAAAAAAGTGATAAGAATCGTAAAGTGACGAAGGAATGATGGGCGCTTAACCAAAAGAGGAACCATTAACAACACTAAATGAAAACAATATAATTGTTTTGACAACCATTTCAAACTATATGTAAGTCAAATTCTGTCACTACTTCTTTGCCTTTTAATAGGTTTCATTTTATTGCCATTAATACATTTAACATTCACACCTCAAATATAATCATACTATATAATGCGTACAGTTGACAAACACAAAACTGATTCATTTTGTAAAATCCTTTAACAATTTATTATGCTTCTCGAAAATTGATGTTTTATAATGCCAACATCTAATTCATTAAGATGATTTACAAATTTAAACTGGGAGATTTTTTATATAAATTTCTCTTCTCAGTATGTCGTTATTCGTGAAATCAAAACAATAGAAAAAGTCAATTTTTTTGTTATAACGATGTTAATAGAGCTTGACAAATTACCAAACCGAATAGTCGAAATACAAAAATTACAGTTATTAACCTAAAATAATTTTAATATTTAGATTTAAATAAACAAAATATTCAACATAGTTGAAATATTTAAATGTAATTAATTAGTTATTTTTGAAAATTAAATATATTTTTTGCAAAAATGAACTAAATTTAATCAAGATTAAACCTTTTGAAATACTTTGGACAATTTCGATATTTTCAGATAAATTTCCGATATTTTCATATAAGTTTCTGATATTTTCATATAAGTTTCAGATATTTTCATATAAGTTTTAGATATTTTGTTTTTATGTTATTGTGAGTATTTTGGATAGATTTTTTCTAAATGTTTTCAAGAAATTTCAAGAAATTTAAAGATTTTGTTGATAAGATTATTATTTTAAATATTTTAGATATTTCAAATAGTTTGGACAAAACTATCTAAACTAAAACCGAATATTTTTGGTTTATCCAAACTAAGTTTTTATATGACTAATATCTTAAAATAATATATTTTAAATTTATTTTGTAAATTTCACAAATTAAAAATAAAATTTTTAAAATATCATAAATTATTATTTATGTCAAATAATGTTTGAATTCATTTTTTCTAATATAAGGTTTTAAATTTTTTATTATATAAATATTTGTAATTATTTTCGTTTTAAATTTGTGCTATTTTTACAAATTTAAATGATTAGTGTAATATTTAAAACAAAAATTCTTAAAAATTGCTAATTTAGACAAACTTTTAATATAGATCCTAAACTTTTTTTATCATATTTATTCAAAAACTAAAATAATTGAACTGAACGAATAAAACAAATATTCAAATATTTGACCCTTGCTTGCTTATGTATTAGAGTTACGAAAACTATTACCGTATGAAATTAGTTACTACCTTATATAATATCATACATTAAAGTATCATTAGCCAGATAGTTTTTGTAGTTTTACCTTTATCACCAACTAGATTTATATTCACGTCATACGCGTATTAAAATAATTACTAAATAAATATAATATAATTTTAGTTATAAAATATACTATAGTTATTTATGAAATATTATTACTTGAAATTTAAAATCCGTTTATATCTACCAAAAATATTGTTTTATTATTTTTAATATAATGATAGTTTTTATTCTGGTTAAATAATTGAACATTTATATGTAAAATACATTTCTATCGTAAAATATTAGAAACGATAAATTGTTTTCTTATTTAAATCAAATACTCAAGTTTTAAAATATCAAATTTATAACATATGCTAATATGTTATGATTGAATATTAATTATTTATAATTTTTGTATGTCTAACTTAAAGAAAGAAAGAAGATTATTTTTTTGAAATAAATAATTATTTTTGGTTAGTCTAATAAAATATATTGATTTTCTAACTAAATTAATGAGTAGTACATATTGTAATTATTCTAGTAATTTAAAACTATTTTTATATTTATTTGAAACTAATTATGATGATGACACATCATCATATCACTATTGTAAATAACACGTCAAAATAATATTACTTTTTAAAAAAATTTCTCAATTAATATATTAGAGATTTACATGATTGTATGTTTATCTTCTAGTGCAAGTTCGACTTCAACATGTCAAGTTTGATTTGATTGTATCCTTCAATCTAAATGACTATAATGCTAAACTTTAAATTCTAAATATTATTAATTCGAAGCATTATAATCATAAATCCTTTTAAAAAGGAAAAAAGTGAGAAATTACCGATAATATACTTTTTGGGTAATTGTGTAAAATATCATTATTTCAAGTTTTTGTTTCAAATATAATACTAATCATTTAAATTTCTAAAAATATCACATATTTAATAATAAAATAACTAAAAATCTCATCATAATAAAATAATTTAAATCATAAATTGAAAAAAGTGAATCCAAACATTATGTTTTAATTTTATATATAGTTTATTTGAGGTAAATAATTATTTTTACATAATAATTTGTAGTATTTTATTAATTTTAGTTTTAATATAATAAATTTGAAATATAATTTATTTATGTTATTACTCTACTTCTTTTTTCATAAACGAGTAAAGAGATAATTAAGAATAAATAGAAGAATATGCAAACCCATTCAGAATCTTTGTCTTTTTCATAACTTTATACTTTCTTTCTTTTTTGACTTAATTCCGATAACTTAAATTATGTATTGCATTCATTTTCACGTGGTTGTATTATCACATTTTAACAAAACAATCATTCTGCCAAATAGAGAATTGAGTTCATATAATTGACTTTTCAACGCTTCTCACATATGTATTTTGTGTAGTGTATATGATTTTATATTAAGAAAAACATAAACCACAATTCAGACTAAATTACATTTTGTAAACGATTATGATTTATTAATATTCATTACAAAAAGGGAACACTGAAACTAGACTGCTACCACTTTTTTAATATTTGTTGATAAGATTAAATAGATGATAATCCGTATCCACAAAGGATCAATTAGATACTACAAAATAAGGTGTACAGAAAAAGATACCACAAAGCACATTCAATGTTTTATTTTATCATTTGCTTAATATCTTTTCGTGGAAGTAAACATATCTGGTCGGATCAGAAAATGTGCTTTAGGGTTATAACGTAATCCTATAGATAAACAGTAATATTTGTCACATCACATTAATACTTTAGGGTTTTTACAGCTTGAAAATATCATAATATTATGATACTCCTTCAGTTTTGTATAATAAGGATTCTTACATATATACTAAAATTATTATAATTATGTCTAAAATATTTCGTATTTTTAAACTCTCTAATTAATAAACTAAAGTAATAAGGACAGAACTAGAAGTGTTTTAAAAGATGCATTTAGAAGAATAGGATATGAATAGAAGAATAGAAGAAGAATATCATAAAATCACATTTTTTAAGTTTATGTGAAAATAAAATATTTATGTTAAATAAACTATATATAAATCTAGCACATTATTTTTTTAAAATCTCACAAATTATTATGTGAAAATAATTATTTATCTTAAATAAACTATATATAAAATTTTTTAAAAAAAAATATATATATATATATATATAATGTTTGAGTTCACTTTTTTATTTGGAGTTTAATTTTTTATTAAAAAAAGATTTTTAATTATTTTAGTATTAAATTTATGATATTTTTGGAAATTTAAACAATTATTACTATATTTGGAATAAAAAACTTGAAAAATGTTATTTTATACAATTACCCATTTAGAATAAAATGTCATTTTTGAAATAAAATTATGTTTAGTTTTACAATAAATGATGCACATTTTCTTTGTTAAAGAAAATGATATATGTTTTCAAATATAGGTTATGATTCTTTTTAAATGAGTTGGTTTTATTTATGAAATATAGGGTGCATATACTAGGGCAATTGACTAAAATATCACTTTTTAAGTTTTTATTTCAAATATAGTATTAATCATTGAAATTTTCAAATATAACATAAATTTAATATTAAAATAATTAAAAATCTATTCCTACTAAAAAAAAATTTAAATCATAAATTAGAAAAAGTGAATCCAAACATTATATTTTAATTTTATATATAGTTTATTTGAAATAAATAATTATTTTTACATAATAATTTATGCTATTTTAGAAATTTTATTTTTAATGTGTTAAATTTGGAAAATAAACTTAAAAAATGATATTTTGGGTATTACTTTATATTATATTATACTATGTAAGCATTTAATAAAAATCCACCTTAATTTGCAAATATTGTCTAGTAATATAAAGTATTAGACAAATCTAACAAATCCATCATTTACATTTGTAATGGTATGCAAAACTTCTTTACATATAGAAACATGTTTCATTTGCTATATTCCAGAATAAATGGAATATTTTCAGACTTTTTTTCCCTAAGAAGGCATTCATGTGAAAAGATTAACTGAGCAAAGATGTCACATCATTATAATTGATTTTAAAGAATTTATGTCCAAAGTTACGAACGATTATTAACCATTCAAGAGGGAGAGATTTTCGGCTTTATAAGTCAAACATGGATTTATATCATTCTCCATTTTCAGAAAATATCCAATTTTTCGTAAAAAAGACTGAAATTTTTCAGATTACTTTTTGTGATGTCAAAAAAGATCAGAATATTTTTTTTTGTATGGAGCTTAGTAAAAGCATTAGGTCTAGTGGTAACCTACACTGTTGTATCCACCTTCTTCATCAAATAAACATTGTATTTTGAGTTTTATTTTTACAAATAATGAATTTTTATTGGTAAAGTTACCATCCAAATAAGTTTTTAGATGGAACCTGCCCACCCAACTAAACATGCAAAATTTTAATATCTAAAAGGAATGAATTCTTAAATAATATGAAGATATTAATAATTAACATAATTCTTTCAACAGAAATTTCTGATAAAATTTATTTGTAAATCAGTTTTAGTCAAAAAATTTATTACAAATTTTTTGACGGTTTGATGATTCTTAGAAATTTCATTAGAATTTTCCATGTTTTCGTAGTATATATATATGATGTTAAACTCAAATACCACTTTTAAAAAACTCAAATCATCATGCTAATGAATATCCATTTCTTTAAAAACCTTAATAATTACTCACCCAATTTTTATTTCACTACCAATCACTCATAAGACACAAATCAATATTCATGTGTTAAGGGGTTGGCATTTGCCCTTCCCATCATATTATCAAAAATTTTGTAATTGATTTAAGTTTAATTTATTTTTGAACCACTAAAAATATCATTTTAGCTCAAATCATTTCTCCAAACATAAATTTGTGATATTATATTCTTCCTTTTATATAAAATTTCGTAAAAAAATCTTATTTAACCCATATGATTCACTTTTAGTATATCTTCTCAAAAATAATTGATACGTAAAAATATTCTAAAAATTCCCCATACTAAGTATTTTACTCTTACATAAAAATTAATTTTTAATAGATAATCGATATTAATTAAAATTTATATGGATTAAAAGATGGACACATATAATAGGAATGTAAAAATGAACCACTACGGAATTTGGATTAAAGAAAATCTTGTGGCCACTTTAATATGTGACTGCCAATGCTTTATTTTCCTTATATTTTGATTCTAAATTCCAAAACCACAACATCTATGTTCATCTTTTTTTATTATATAAATACCAAAATTTATATAGTCTTTTCAGATGCATTGCATTTGGAACTTAGAATGCTTTTCTTTTACCTTTTTTTTCCAATTTACCACCGACTAACCATACTTTTATTGACACGTGTATAATAGATCCACAACGACGTTTAAAAAGAAAACTTATTAGAAAATTATGCAATAGCATGTGAAGTTACTGTATTACCCACAACATTTTTTATGTCATCGTTGACATAAATTACGGATAACATCAAAATAGTGTCAACTTGTTACATCATGATCCTTTGCACTTGAGTAACCGTATTTCATTTGTTTATATTTGTGATGTTTGTTTGTCTGTAGAATTATCTATGTGAGCAATCTATGATCAGACAGTACGATTACATGCTACAATATTGTTGTTTGTTTTATTGCATAGATTGTCGTCGTAAGTTGTATCGCAATTCTTTTATCGCAAATGTTATAATTTTACGATGAGTAAATTTTTTTATCGCAGATTACTACGATCAACCGCAATGTTTGACCACATAAAACTACGGTAGTCAAACAAACAACGTTTAACTACATGACACAACTACAGTTTCCTGTAGGTACGAAACGAACAATCATATTGTTAATTTACATCTATAAATTTTCAAAACAACAATTTAAACCTCGCAAACCAAACAAAATTGTTTGGGTCGTTTTTTGCATTCAACATCTATAAAAATCTATCTGAATATATTCATAATGATGTGCCTAAATAACAAACGTAATCTCATTGAGTTATGTAGGATCTCAAATATTTAATAAGGTATTTTTGTGCTAAGATAATTGTCACAAAATTGATGTGTGTGAAAACAATTTCATGCTATTTGAATGGTTTAGATAGATAATTTTGAAATGTTAAATATGGTTTGATTAAGTGCGGTATTTCAATTTTGTGTTTGAGAAAGAAGCTTTCAAAATCTGGAAATATGATAGTAAATTATATAGATCAAAATAATTCAATTTAAAAGGCTAATTTCGGTAAAAATAGTTAAAATTTGATCATTTTATTTGATAGCTGATATAATGACCAGAAAATGTATTTTTACGGCAATTGACAAAAACAACATTTTTAAGTTTTTCTTCTAAATATATTATAATTAATTTAAATTTCTAAAAATAATATAAATTTAAAATTAAAATATCTTTAAATTTATTTTTAATAAATAAAAATTAAACACTAAATTAAAAAAACTCAAATATAATATCTTACATATATTTATAATTTATTTATGGTAAATATGTATTTAAAAAAAATAATATATGCTATTTTTGGAAAGGCAAATGACAAATATAGTATTTTTTAAAGTTTTTATTCTAAATATATCACCATTAGTTTAAATTTCTAAAATAGCATAAATTTAATATTAAAATACATTAACATTTATTAATAATAAAAAAAATTAAACCATAAATTGGAAAAAATAAAAACAAATATAATGTTTTAAATTTATATATAATTTATTTTATACTAAATATATATTTTCAGAAAATAATTTGTGTTACTTTTGGAATTTTAAGTTTATAGTGTTAAATTTGGAACAAAAATTTTAAAAATAATATTTTAAGGTATTACTACTTTTGGAATTCTAAATTTATAGTGTTAAATTCAGAACAAAAATTTAAAAAAAAAATGTTAATTTAATATATTACTCATATTTTTATTTTAAACATAATTTTGGCTATCCGACTTATAAAAATTAAACTCAAATTTTCGTTTTTCTTCATTGTGCTCGAATATTCTGTAAAAATTACGAATGAAACCTTTTTCTTTGCCATCACATATCTAATCATAAAATCTTAGAAATATCGTCTAAAGATTTCGACAAATCTCACAATATTTTCTTCCACAAGCATATTTACACATACGACGAACATTAAATGTTCTGAATATTAGAATATAATCTTACCAATACAAAACGTGTATATATATGTAAGTAGATTTTATTAGACTCTTATTAATTATGTAGCTAATGAAGTATAACTATTAACACATAAGTAGTACAATTACAGAAAATGTTTTCATAAGCATTCATTTTTGCGGATGTCACTATTTTAGGCAGTCCTATAATCAACTACTAGATTTATATTCATGCAGTCCATGAAGAAAAATATTCGTAAATTATATAATATTATTTATTATTAAATATTTATATAATTTTAACTTTTATTTAAAATTATTTTTAATAATAATTTGTATAAATTAAGAAAAGAAAAAAATTATTTTTTTACGAATCTAATAGTATTTTTTTGTTAGTTTAATAAAATGTATTTATTATCTAACCAAATTAATAATAATAACATATATAGTAATTATTCTACTAAGTTAAGTGTATTTATATATTTATTTGAAATTTATTGTGTTGACGACACGTCAGCATTATATTTCTGTTAATAACACGTCACAACAAAGTTATTTTTAAAAAAACATTTTTCAAATAATATATTAGGAATGTTAAAATGATAATATTTTGTTATGACTGCATATTATATTTTATTGGGTGATGGTTATACTGGTTTAGACTGGTTTTCTCTGTTTTGCTTATATATTACTGATACAAAATTATCATGATATTCAAATTATACTATTTTAAGATGGTAGAGATAAAATAGTGCTCAGTGTTTGTTTATTCACCTAATATTGATATTGTTCGGTGCAGTAATAGATAATATATATTCTAGACTTTTTTTTATGATCTGAATTACAAGGATTCAATAGTCTAATATATTTATATAAATATTTAATATTGTTATACGAACTTTACATCTTTAAAATAATCTCTGGGATAAATGAACAAATAATGTAAAAACATCCATTTTGTAATCTTACATGCCAAAAAGTTTTAAATCTAAAATACCAACGAAAATAATTAACAAATATGTTAGTTTGAATAATTCAATCCGACAAAGCTTTTTACGTTGCATCTGATTTTTTAAGGATTAAATGTAAATATTTAGCAAAAAAAAAAACATGATAAAAACTGATATGATGTCTTTAAGTTTATATTAAACTCAAACCGACAACCTTTTGAGTTGTTTCCTTGTCTTTGTTTTTACACACACAGAGATCAAATCACCTTATTGCTATTTCCATTTAAATAAAAGAACTTTAAAAACATTTAATTAATTTCTTTAAACTAATCATTTCTCTTCAAAATTAGTGCAGCATATAAACTCCCACAATTAACTTGCCGATTCGTTAATATGATATTTCTTTTGTATTAGGTTAAAGTAAGTAATTGAATCATTTTCATTCGATGGTAAACCACTTGCTTACATTATATATGCTTTCTAGAGACTATCCCTTTTTAGATGAATTGCCGACAACTGCAAAATTTGTATATTTGTACGTCAAGTTTTACAATCTCTTATACATTTACTAGAAATAGAGTAGTATGTGTATTTAATCGGAATATTAACTTATTGATATTTATAAATATGTTTTTTTTTAAATACTAATAATGAAATAAAAATAGAGTAATACTTTAAAATATCATATTTTAAGTTTATCTTCCAAATCTATCACATTAAAAATAAAATTTCTAAAATAGCACAAATTATTATGTGAAAATAAATATTTACCTCAAATAAACTATATATAAAACTAAAGCATAATGTTTGAGTTCACTTTTTCCAATTTAAGGTTTAAATTCTTTTGATTAGGATGAGATGTTTAATTATTTTAATATTAAATTTATGCTATTTTTGGAAATTTAAATGATTAGTCCTATATTTAAAACAAAAACTTGAAATAGTGCTAATTTAGAAAATTTTCCATAAAATAATATATTTATATTTTAAAAATAGATAAAAACATTTATGTCTAATAATGTTATTGTGAAGATATAGACTCATTGTTTTTTATAAGTTTATATCTTTTTTACATATTTTTCTTTTAAATTAATTTCCAAATTTTTTATTTACATTTTTTATTCATATTTTTATACTTTCCATTGAATATAAATATCATATTTCATAAATATGTTTTCTTTTTTATATATTTGGTCATATTTATTTTCTCTCTTTTAATTATTACAATTCACACTTATTAAAATTTGAATTAATTATAATACATGTCAAAATCTCGGGAAGTATACTAATCTTAGGTAATAACTTTTTTTATTCATATTAAAACATTATCAAATATCAAAATCTAAACTAATAACGACATATGTCATAATCGGATGAATTATATAAAAAAAAAAATTACGTTCATGCTCACGTTAAACGTATTGAGTTTTATATAATAGTACTAAATATAGACATGAGTTTTCATTTAGTTTAAAAATGTCTATGAAATTTACAACATATAAAAATATAACAAATATAACAAAACTATAATGTTTACAAAATAAATAATAATTTTAATAGGATTTAAAACTTATAAAGCAATATTTATATCATTTGTTAAATTTAGTAAATATCTGAAAAAACAAAAAAGTTGTAATTATCTGGAAACTTCATATATTATTATGCCTAATATGTATTTTTCAAATTAAGACATTATTATTTTTATTGCTTGCGGAAATAGGAAAACGGCTCCAATAAATAAATTGAAATCTATTTATTTTTATTGAAAATTTAAAATTATCTTATTATATATTACTATGTTAATGTAATGAATACTTTTTAATTTAAAATTTTACTTATTTGCTTTTCTCCAAAAGAAATATTATTTTAAAAATTCCTTTTTAAATATTTACTACTTTTTGTTTAGAACTTTTTAATTTACTTATATTCATAATGTTACATTAATACATGCATGTCAAAATATAAACAATAATAATCACATATATCATGACTTGGTTAGTTATAATTATCTTACGTAGCATGGTATGTTTATTGTATCTAATTTTATACTATTAAATTTTCACTATTTTGTGGTTTATAGTAGTTGTGGAGACACATGTATGGCTTATATTATAGTAAAAATTGTTAAGTGTCAAAAATAGTGGAGAGGATGGATAGATTGTATTACGAAAACCCAAGTTTTTGAAAATAGAATATTTTTTCAATTTAATCGTATAAGCAAATAACACAATTACTATTATTCTAAACTTTTAAAATAAAAATAATTCGCCAAATTTAAAAGAAAAAATAACAATTTGCTTTTATTTACAAGTTTATCATCCTACTCTATTTTCAACATTGAATGAATTCCTTAACTTTTAGATTTCAATATAAATTTTCATGTTTTTCCAAAAAACTTCTTTAGATTTTCCATCCAGTAATTATCGGTCATCACATATCGAATTCTGATTTCTCGTTTTAAAGCTTTGTTATGCATTTATGCTATGAATTTCATATATTGGTCAACAAAATATTTTTAATAATTTTATGCATAAGAGCAACGAGTTTCACGTGTATAAGTACAAAAAAACCAAAAATGTCTCACACCAAAAAAAGTGCTATAATTTTATAAGGTAAGCAACATATGATATTGGTTAACTAGTGTTTAAAATATCATTTACTTAACATTACATGTAATTATTTGGTTAAACCTATTAATATCATTAAGTGATCTAAGTTTTGATATCATGAACTGGCTTTACACGTAATTATACTTAATTTTTGAGATAGTCGAAATAACTCGACCGATAAAACCAGTTATTGTTCGTGTTCTTGTCACTATTTATTAAGTGACAAAAACTATATATTTGGTAAAATAATACGACTATAAATATATATTATTTGGTGCAAAATAATCCAGATGTAGAAAATGATCCCAAACATCATTCCGGTTTTTTCGGGCTTTCCCTTATTCATTATATCATACTTTAAAATATTACCCTCCAAAAGAAAGAATCCATTGATCATATTTTTAAAACATTTACCAAAATAGTTAATGTTTGTCTGAACGCTGACTTAACTGTCGACATTGCCCCCAACGCTATCATTGAAGTTGTAGAAACATATTTTTAATAAAGTTTATATTCAATTAAACCACTATAGATTCTACAGTTGTATATATATTTTTGCCAGTCTATTGAAAATTTTAAGGAGAAATGTAATCAGAAATCTATTTCAAATTTGCTATTAGTTATAATTGGTTAGTTACAATTTAAGCACTTACAGCCACAAAAAATATTAGTAGTATGTAAAATTATGACAAATTTACAATTTGGATGCCGTTACAAATTTACATATCACTATTTTTTTGCCAATTGTTATTATCATTTTCGGCATTGTTTAATTTTCTTCTAACTAAAAAATGTCTAATATATATAAGGTGTCAAACCAATATAATATATGAATCAAAATGTTTTTAATATATATGATTCAAAATATCTCCAAATTGTTTTGTGTTGGACAAAAAATTCTGATATGTATTATTTATGTTCGTTTGTTAGTTGTAGAAAATTGTATCATTAGCTATGGTAAATTATTGTTCGTTTATCTGTCTGTAGTCAATCGGAACAGTTCAATGTTACGTCCAACGTCGTAATTTTTTTATATGCTGATTAAAACAGTAGTACGATTATAAATTTACGATCAACCGCAATCGCATACAGCAGACAAACAAAAAACATATGATGCAATAATAGTCGCACTATTGATCATAGTCACAGTATTAACCACAGCCGTAATGTTGACTGTAGTCACAGCCACAATTGTCAGTATCAAATAAACGAACAACACTATTATCTTTATAAAACTATGAAACAAATCCTTCAAACCCTATAAAATGATGATTGTTTTACAACATTTATATCAATATTAAATTGATAATTTCTCAAAATTGTTGTTTCATCATTTTCTCAATATTTTTTTTTAAAAAAGTAGTGTTAAAGACAATGAAATCTTACCTTCCAAACACCAACCACTTCCATCAAGCACCCAAGAAAGTTGCATCAGTCATATACTACGGCAAATCCTCCTTAAGCACGTCACTATAATTTAAATCATAACTATGCTTTTTTTTGGAAAATCCATTTCCACAAAATTAGTTTTTTATTATCATTTTGTAAAAGCATCTCTTTGTCCATACATAATACATATTCTTTATTTCAAATACATACGCATATATATTGTCTAATTGAGTGAGCTTGAAAGAGGATAATGTTTATAAAAGAGAGTCGTGTAGAATGTGGAACTTGGGGATTTAAAATATTGCCAAGAAACTCCAATTTACGACCAGGTTTTAGGATTATGAACAAAAAGAAATTACTAGTATTTTTTCTAAAATTTTAATATAAAAAACAATGTAGAGATGAGTTATTCAAACTATGAGATAAATTGGTTTATTACTACTTTTTTTTGCTCTAAAATTTTAATATAAATAAATTTTCGGGAAGTTTATCGTACAAGAAATGTTTAATAATGTGTGTCATGTATTTTGACCTAAATAAAGTATGAAGAAACAAAGGGAATGATAGCACAACACAAAAGCAATAGAAATATAATTAACACAATCCTTATCAACGACCCTTTAAATAAATCCACTAAATTACAACCAAATACTTTAAACATGCACACAATAGTCAGATGTATAATGGAATATAAATTACATATAACTTTTGACTTTTCATATATATATATGAAAGTAGCATGACAAACAAGTAAGCCATGTAGTATAAAATCTAAATATGTATATTCTTTGTTTGTTTGATTATAGCAGGCGTTTGCAACTGTTGCCAATGATGGATCTAGCAATAATTTTAATATGAGGCATATTAAAATAAATATTTAAAATAAAATATTAAAATAATCTATAATAAATTTTTTGAAAAAAAAAACAAATTTTATACGGAGCACATACCATATCTAGAACCGACGTAGATCCGTCCCTAGTTACAGCTGCAGTCAACATTGTAGGAGCAACAAATATTGTTCGTTTGTTTGCCGTCAGCGATTACACTTGTGGTTAATCACAGATTTTTACTCGAAGCAATATTTTAATCAGCGTTCGAAAAAATTACGACGCATGACGCAATATCTAACTGCTACATCTACGGCATTTAAACGAACAACAATTTATCGTAGCCGTAAGCGCAGATTTTTATGGATAATAAAAGAACATGATTATATATTGTATTTAACCATCCCCGTATGCCCATCATATTCACAAAAGTACACACACAACATATATATCTCAACGTTCAGAAATTAATTAAAAAGATAAATCATAATTAAGCATCAAAGAAATTTAATAATAGGAATATATGTGGTGGGAGAGAAATCCACATCTTTTGAAGAAAGTGCGTGTGGGGCTTAAGAAGTGAGAAAAAGCACGATAGAGATGGATAGACACACGACGTTTTCGTTTCTGCCTAGAATCTACACTTAGTGTGTATACGTAAGGCTATTAAAGTCAACGACTTTGGCTCTCTCTCTTCATCTCTTCTCTATTATAAATTCAAGGGCAGATCCTCCATTTCTATTTGTCCTCAAGAGAGTAAAGAGTAAAGACAAACAAACTATAACCAATATTTCTTCTTTCTCCTCCTTTCACTCTCTCTTTCTCTTTCTGGCACAGCCAAATCAGAGATATATAGAGAGAGAGAGGGAAACTTTAGATTCTTGGTGGGCTTTTGAGAGATGGAAGAGACAGACAAGCAAAGTAACAAATGGGAGCAAGAGGAGACTAGTAATGAAATGAGTAGTTTGGCTGAAGAAGAAAGTGTTGATTGGAGAGGAAGATCTTCCAACCCTAACAAACATGGTGGAATGAGAGCTGCTTTCTTTGTTCTTGGTACTCTCTCTCCCTCTCCTTCATCCTCTCTCTCTCTCTATCTCTCTCTATCTCTCTCTATCTATCTATCTATCTCTATCTCACTCCTTTCTCTCTCATTTAATTGGTTTTGGTCCATATATAAGATCTCGACCTTATTCAACCATTGGTCAAACTATCTCTAATTCTTTAATTATTCCATAACATATATAAGATTTCTTCATTATTTATTTCTTATTGATTTGTGTTTTTGTTTCTATTGTTTTTAGGACTACAAGCCTTTGAGATAATGGGTATAGCAGCAGTAGGAAACAACCTTATAACATATGTAATAAACGAAATGCATTTTCCATTGTCTAAAGCGGCCAATATTGTCACCAATTTTGTTGGCACCATCTTCATCTTTGCCCTCCTCGGTGGTTACCTCTCCGACGCCTTCCTCGGCAGCTTCTGGACAATCCTCATCTTTGGCTTCGTCGAGCTTTCTGTATGTTCACTTCTGAGATTCTTAACAAACTATAATTTTGTGCATACACGTAACTATATACGTCCATGCAACATGCTTTTTGTGTGTGTTCAATCTCCATTAACATCCGTCGTTAATTCTTCTATGTATTAATATTTATTGTTGTTTAACTCTGTATTGCCACGTGTTCTCACAGGGTTTCATACTACTATCAGTACAAGCACATTTACCTCAACTAAAGCCACCAAAGTGTAACCCATTGATAGACCAAAGTGTATGTGAAGAAGCAAAAGGTTTCAAGGCTATGATCTTCTTCATGGCACTTTACTTGGTGGCTTTAGGAAGTGGCTGTGTGAAACCAAATATGATAGCTCACGGTGCAGACCAGTTCCCTCAATCGCATCCTAAGCAATTTAAAAGACTCTCATCTTACTTCAATGCCGCATATTTTGCCTTTTCCATGGGTGAGCTTATCGCTCTCACTCTCCTCGTTTGGGTCCAAACTCATTCAGGCATGGACGTTGGGTTTGGAGTCTCTGCTGCAGCCATGACTATGGGTCTCATTAGCTTAGTCTCTGGTACTATGTTTTTTCGTAACAAACGTCCACGTCGAAGCATCTTCACTCCCATTTGCCAAGTAAGTTTTTTGTTTTTTTGTAAGAATTCAAATTCGTATTCCATTCGAATAAACAGAATGTTGATTCATAAAAATCTCAAATAGAAAAAAGAAACATAAAACTTTTTCAAAGTTATAACTTTTTCTTTATAAAAAAAAGTGATCAAACTTTTTTCCGAACAGAGAATTATACTATCTTATAAAAAACAAAACATTCATATTTTATGAATTATGATTGTCCCAATAGTAATTCTATCTAAATTTTTTTGATAAGACATATTCATAAATCATAATAATCGTTAGATATTTTGATTTCCTTTACCTTATTATATACAAAATGATGATTTTCTTTTTTTGTAGTAAATTTGATGAGACGTATTTTGTTTCTCAAAAAATTATCTGCATGCTTATATATAATGCGTAAGGTCCATCGAAGTTGGACCCATATGCATATTATATGGATAAATTTAAGAACAGCCACACAAAAATAAACAATAAAACGTTGACTTATATCTTTACCGGATAATAATTAAAACTAAACATTTCAATAAATTAATTATGATTGACCAATACTTATATTTATAGCTTTATTATACTTATCCTTAGTGGTTTGTACTAGTGTAGTGAATGTGTCACTCTCGAATTCAAACTCAAACATATTATATTACTAAAAAGTTAATTATGATTATTTAATATTAGAAAGGAATCATAACACTTTACACATAGTCGTAAAAAAAAAGAACAAACACTTTACATATATTGAGCCAATCTTGACCCCTCAAGAATATGATTTATTCAAAATTTATTGTAACAATATGTATCTATACTAATTAAACTTGGATTATTTACATTTTACGTATATATTTAGTTATTTAAATATAATTATTGTGTATAGTAGTTGAGTAAATATTTTGGCCCTCTTTTTATATTGATGTTTCTACGAATTTAAACATACCATATGCAAACTATTTGTATTTAAAATATATGTTTTCTAGTTTCGAGAATTTGGTTGTTCACATGATTTTAAATGAAATTAGAAAACTAAATTATTTAGAAACTAACTAATTAAGATTCATTTGTTAAAACATTAATTAAATGTTTATACATATGTATATCTCTGTGTATTGTTTAGGAAATTTATAATTTATTTATGGAAAGTCTTTTGAATATTTTTGTTTGGTTTCAGTCATTTGGAATTATACACCATTTAAAAGTAGGTGATTTTTTTTCAAAATAGCACAATTTTAATATTTGTTCTAAAATTAATACTATTAGTTCAAATTTTTAATAAAGAGCACAAATTTAAAACTAAAATACATTAAAATTTATTTTTAATAAGAAAAATTTAAATCTTAAATTGGAAAAAAACTCAATAAAAATATATTAATTTAATTTATTTAGAGTAAATAACTATTTTCACATAATAATTAATATTATTTATAGAATTTTAGTTTTAGTGTGATAGATTTAAAATAAAATAAAATTAAAATATATTATTTTATGATATTACTTGTGAAAAATCTATGTGATTTTCTATTATTCCAAAATAGTGACTAAGTTCAAAGATAAAAAAAAAACTTTGGGCTATAGTTATTTACTAATATATATCTTTCTTTTTTCTTTAAACTATAAAACTGAATATTTAGTTATTTACTTACAAAAAGCTCGAACATGCGACAGCATATGTCAGTATATGCGTCATCTTATACAATTATAACTCTATAATACTCATAAATTTCTGACATTTCACATATTTATAAATTTTGACATATTTTTTTAAATAAGACATAAAGTTTTCATATGTGTACAAATCTATATACGCCAAGGAGATTCGAGCAACTTGGCTTTTCTTTAGAGAAATAAGTTATTATACATAAATATATATTGAAAGTGAGGAATTGTGGTCATGTGTGTGGACAAGACAACATAAGAACAGTTTGGTCCATGCTGACTCATACGTAAAGAGAAAAGCATTATAATTTGTGTGTTTTGAAGAAGAAAATAAAAATAATATCCAATTCTGTTGTCATTTGTATATATTTACATAATAATATATATCTTTCTGCATAAACATTAATAATAATATAAAGTGGTTTCTTCATTTCAGGTTGTTGTGGCTGCCATATCAAAAAGAAAGCTTTTGTGTCCATCTGATCCAAGAATGCTTCATGGTGGCCACCTTGTCTCACACGACGTCGTACCTTCCTCCACTTTACCACACACTTCTCGGCTCAGGTCATACATTGAATTCATTATTCCACTTTTCCTATCAAATATATTTAACTTTTTGGTCTTTTTTTATATAAATTATAGATATATATGTATCAATCAAAATTTAATAATCTTAAACGGGAAAAGTTACACATAAAATATTATCCATGCATATTATAGGAAATAAAATTGTATTTATATTAGATTTATACACACGTTCTGGATGTAGAAAAATATTTGTAAATTATATAATATTCTTTATTACCAAATATAAATTAAATATTTATATCATTTTAAATTTTATTTAAAATTATTTTCAATAATGATTTTTATATATGTAAATTAGAGAAAGAAAAATAATTCTTTTTACGAAATTAATAGTATTTTTTGTTAGTTTAATAAAAATATTGATTTTCAAACCAAATTAATAACAATATCACATATTGTGGTCATTCTAATAATTTAAATATATTTATATATTTGTTTGAAACATGACATTTTTGTTAATAACCTGTTAGAGTAATATTATTTTTCAAAAATATTTTTTAAATAATATATTAGCAATTTTGTAACAATATGAATATATTTTAAAGGAATAAAATATAATATCTACATCATCTGCATGAAATCAATGAAAATATAATAAAATTATATGTCGTACGTATGGGCAGGTTCTTGGACAAGGCATGCATCAAAGTCCAAGACACAAACACAAAGGAGAGTCCATGGAGGCTCTGCACAGTAACACAAGTAGAGCAAGTCAAAACATTAATCTCACTTGTCCCAATCTTCGCAAGCACCATTGTCTTCAACACCATCTTAGCTCAGCTCCAAACTTTCTCAGTTCAACAAGGAAGTTCCATGAACACTAGTCTCTCAAATTCCTTCCACATTCCTCCAGCGTCACTCCAAGCCATCCCTTACATAATGCTCATCTTCCTCGTCCCTCTCTACGACACTTTCTTTGTCCCTTTTGCGCGTAAATTCACGGGACATAACTCAGGCATTCCTCCATTGACTCGGATAGGAATTGGACTCTTCCTCTCCACTTTCTCCATGGTTTCAGCTGCCTTGCTCGAAAAGAAACGAAGAGACTCTTCGGTACTTGACGGTAGAATCTTGAGTATCTTCTGGATCACACCGCAGTTCTTGATCTTTGGGATCTCCGAGATGTTTACTGCCGTTGGATTAATCGAGTTCTTTTACAAACAATCTGCAAAGGGCATGGAATCATTCTTGATGGCCTTGACTTATTGTTCATACTCCTTTGGGTTTTACTTGAGCTCAGTGCTCGTTTCGACCGTGAACAAGATCACTTCTACGTCTGTCGGCTCCAAAGGGTGGCTCGGGGAGAACGATCTGAATAAGGACAGACTCGATCTGTTTTATTGGCTTTTAGGGGTTCTTAGTCTACTGAACTTTCTTAGCTATCTCTTTTGGTCTCGTTGGAACATTAAGTCTTCGAGAAGCAACAACTCTAATGAGGTGGGAGATGAGAACATCTAGCTTGATGCATAGAATGTATAATTCATATAATACCACCTGTTAACATCTCCAGCATATAATTAATTAATATGAATAAGTTACTGAAGTAGTCCTTTGCTTTCAGTCTCACTCCTTGTAATTTTGCTTTCTTTACGTTAACATGTGCTTACTAAGTGTTGAAATATTATGTTTAATAAACAAACAGTTTTAAAATTATTCATATTTAAGAAAGACAAATGGAGTTTGGTTGAACCATTTAAGTGCTTAAAATTAGTCAAATAGCATGAATTTTTCAACAAGGTATCAGTTTTTTTTTTTATTTACTCTATTACTCATATAACTAAACCATAAATAAAATACAACAGGAGAAAACTAACTGGTTGCACCATATCCATTTCAAAAGTGTAGAATTTCACTCCAATTTTTCTTGTATTAAAATGTTAAATGTTTGCATGATGATGTTGAGTTATTGGTACGGTCTGTTGTGCGGTAGTAACAAACAAAAAATAGAGAAAAAAAAGCAAAGGAAAACAAAATACAGTGGATGCGCTAATCTCTTTTCTCTAATGAACCTTTTTCTTTAATTGGCCTCTATCTCTGAACATAAATATATATGGGCAAATGTCTAAAATAGCATCTTTCTAAGTTTTTATTCCAAAAATAGCATCATTGGTTTAAATTTCCAATAATAGCACAAATTTAACATTAAAATACATTAAAACTATATTTTAATAGAAAAAATTAAACCCTAAATTAGAAATAATGAACTCAAATACAATAATTTAAATTTATGTATAATTTATTTAGAATAAATAAGTATTTTCACATAAGTATTTATGCTATTTTTGGGAATTTAATTTTATTATGCTAGATTTGGAAGAAAAACTTTAAAATGTGCTATTTTAGGGTATTACTCATGATATATAGACATGCTTTATATAAACGCTACATAAATATAACATGTTGTAATACAATATAATATATTGACGTATTTTTATTTTCTTAAAATTTTAATGTTATATAAAAATACATGTTTCATATATAGCATTTTATTTTTCAATTCTTTTTTGTGAACTAAATCACAAGAAATCGGTTGAATAACCTAAAATACTCTCATACTAAAAGGATAAAATCGAATTTGAGTGAATAACAACATATATACTGCGCCTACTAACCAATTACTACTCTTAATTTTATTTTTTTAATTATTTTACCGAATTCCATAGAAAATATAAAGAATTATCATAGCTTTGTGATTAAAACATTCTAAATTTTTATTAACTAGGGATGGGCTAAAAGCCGCGCGAGTTTACAAAAAAAAACGATGTAATCGAAATTCATAAAACTGAACCCAATTTCATAATATCTTAACTATACAGTTTGTTCATGTTCGTTTGTCAGCCGCAACTTTTTACGGTTGTGGTTGTGACTGTGGTAAGTTCATACGATTGCGATCAGATGTTGCGTCTTGCATCGCAATCTTTTTGACCGCTAATTAAAACAGCGATACGAATAAAAATTTGCAATCAACCACACCCGCAACCACCAAAAACAGATAAACGATCAACATATACCGCACCCACAGCCATAGTATTAACCGCAGCCGCATCCTGCGGCGATCAAACGAACAACATTTATATATATATATATATATATATATATATAATAGATTCATTGTTATACAAATTTTTAATGGAAGTTTTATTTCCTAAGTAATTATATTTTTTATTATATGTTTTCTTGAAAGAAATAGTAAAGAGAAATACAAATTACATAATTTATATTTTAAAATATATTTAAGTTATGTCCAATAAAAATGTTGTTTATTTTCTTAGTATAATAGTGATGTTTATTTTTTAGTATAATAGTGAAGTTTATTTTTGCTATATTATTTTTAAGTGCATTTTTAGAATAATACTAAAATTTTCATTAATCAATAAAAGTTTCACTTCTATGAACACATTATTTGTTTTAAGATTTCTACCTTCTCACTTTCTGTATTATATGTATTACAATATGACGGTAAACTATACTAAACCAAATTAAATTAATATGAGTTAAACCGGGTAAAAAAACTCGAATGTTCTATATAATTAAAACTTATGGAATCATTGTCACAGTACACAAACAAGAAACACAGCACCAACATTTTCTTTCCCACAAAAAAAGTAATCTATGTAAATTATAATTAAAAAGAGAGAACACGATGAAAAGTGACTGATATGTTATATTTCTTCAATGATGTTCTCAATTTGGACACAATCTAATGGTAAGAAACATGTCTGAAACATGTTCTATGTTAAAGATTGGCTCATCTTCTCTTTATCCACTATGTATTAAAAGTTTCTTTTATATTCAACTTTAAACTTTACTTATCAATGGTTAAAATGTTTCATCAATTTGTCTCCCATTTTAGTGGCATTAGTACAATCTCCCACCTAATACAGTTGCTTCAACTATAGAGTTATTACATACAATAAATGGGTTTCATTATTTGTGATGCTTTCTATAATTTTCCTGCCTTTGTGAAACGCGATTTTTACTATTTGTACATATATTTTTCTATTCAAGCATATTTTGAAAATGCAAAAGTTATTAATATGGACAAATGTGATACAATAAACTAATACAATACGTGTATTTAATAGAAATTTTTTTAGATTCATTTATAAATTTCACTTAAAATGATATTAAACAAGTTCAAGGTATGTTTAACTTGTTATATTAATATTACACATTAACAAGATTACAACACAATCTTAAAACATTTCAAACAAAAATCATTTAAACTTTTTGTTTTGCTTTTTTATGGGAAATTTCAAAACCCTATAATTAAAGGCTATCTCCTTTTAGTGTTGAGCAAGTACAATGCTTAAGACATCTATTTATAATCAATAGACTAATCCCAACCAAAAATTTATTTTTGGAGATATACACAAATTTCCATTCATTAAATTTTTTTTCTACGAATAAAGAAACTCTTTATATTTCTTTTATGATGCTTGTCTAGCCCAGTTGGTTGTCCAAATTAATTGTGACAAGACTCCAGTTCTTTACTTTAATTTCATATCACCAAACACTTATATACGTTTTTTTGTACTAATTCTTATACTACTTTTTCACTGATACATAAATCACTTTAATCAGCTCTTGAATTGTAACATTCACTAACAACTGCTCTTGAATTATAACATTCACTAACAACTGCTTTTGAATTATAACATTCACTAACAACTGCTTTTGAATTGTAACATTCACTAACAACTGCACTTTTATTTTTATATTAAATTATGTCAGTAAAATATAGTGACATCAAATTTTATGGAACACAAGTTATTCACATATATGGTCCATATACCAAGTGCTGTATAATATAAAATTGTTTGTATCGAGTGTTTGATTTATTACATGATGTTCATTGAGCAACATGCAATAGATTTTAGGCAGCAATAAATGGTCTGGTTTGATTATGACACAATTATGGTAGTGTATTGGATATCATTAATTGCATTAGTTGCTTTGGTATCATGATTTCTGCTTGTTATTGTTTATAGTGTTAACGTTGAATTTTAGAGTATTTTGCACTTATATAATTACATAACCGACTGTAAAACCATAATCGCCATGCATGACAGGTTTCATGAATTTCAGGGAAATTTCAGTATTGGGCCTCATGAATGGGCTAATTACTACTAACCCATAACTCATCTACCTTTGTGTGCCAATAATTCAAAAAAAAATTGAAATAAATTTTCTCCCGAGATTATTGATAATTAATACTGTAAAATAATATTTTAAAATTTTTGTTATATATAATATTGTAAAACTAAAATTCTAAAATTGACACAAATAATGATGTGAAAATATTTATTTATTCTAAATAAATTATATATAAATTTAAAATATAATATTTGGGTTTTTTTTCAAATTTAGAGTTTAATATTTTCTTTTAAAAAAGTTTTAATATATTTTAAAAAATATCAACACAAAAAATACTACAAAATCATTACAAAACCTAAAATATATAGTCTCAAACAACAATAAATTCACTATAATACCAGTCATAAAATCATATATCCACCGTATAAACTCTAGATAAACAAATCAAAAATATTTGTACAAAATTTTATCCCAAACCATAAAGATTTCACTTTTGTATTTCCTCAAAATATCATTTACATTTATAATAAATAAATCCACTAACCAATCCTAGTCTAACTAATTTTGATAATTAAGATTTTTTATTCTAATATTAGTACTTCGATTCTCAGAAAGATACATCTTAACTTATGATACTTTTCATCTCATATTTATCATTCTACAATAGTAACTGTATTTTCAATATAATTATGGGTGACTTACTATTTCTTTTTAGAAATTCTTGTTATTACCAAATGAAGAACAATCTTATCAAAGTTCCAAAATATCCTTTTATCTTAGTTGGCAATTTTATCTACATAATTGTTATTACTACTTTTATCCAAGTAATTAATAAGGTTTTTGTGGAATTGTTCAATTTTTTTTTGCATAATTCTCTTTTAAACTGATTTCTTTTAATAATTCTGATACTTTTGGATGTTATTTGAGATAATATTTTCATATATATAAGCAAAATTGTATATATCTAGTTGTAATGATTAGAACTGTTGTTTCGTCATTTTTTATGGCATCCATAAATATAATGTAGTTGTAAAACTTTCAAACCGTACTCTATATCTCTTTACTTGATTTATTTTGTCGTAAAAAAAATATTTGAAGTCAACCAATTTTATCAAAAAGAATATGATTCTGTAGACAACTAGATATAGCTACTAATGCACATGACGAAAAAATCCATTTTAAAAAGATATAATGTCTACTTCATATTTAGATAGAACAATTTACTAAAATAATACTATTTCAAATTTTGATTTCAAATATATCACTAATCATTTAAATTTACAAAAATAATATAAATTTAATATTAAAATAATTAAAAATCTTTTTTCTAACCAAAAAAATTAAATCATAAATTAGAAAAAATGAATCCAAATATTATATTTTAATTTTATATATAGTTTATTTAAAATAAATAATTATTTTGACATGATAATTTGTGTTATTTTTGAAATTTTATTTTTAATATGATAAATTTGAAATATAAATTTAAAATGATGCTATTTTATGGTATTACTTTTTTAATAGATTATCTTGTAACTTATTTTTATTTCTTTTATTATTCATTCGACTTTTATTGATAATATTTCCTCAAGTTTTTCTAGTCCTCCTCTAGATACACCTAAAATTCCAAAAGTTTTGGTATTTTGGGAGTCACATATTACATTTCTGACCCCATCAATTACAAGAAATCTAAAAAAATGAAAACCTTAAATGATTGTTTGGTGAAAAAAACTAGCAAATTTAGCATTTTTAGTTACCAAACTCATTAGATTTGACATTTGGATATTCGTTCAGATTTTGAATCAATTTATTTGGGTTTTAGATATTTCAGTTCTAGGATATAACACTCATTCAAATATTTTAGAATTTTGAATCGCATTTGATTCGAATTTGGTTCTATGCGGATTCGAGTATCCAAAATATTGATAAGAAAATTAAAAGGTTCATTAAATATGAATAAATTTTAGTTAAATTTTGACTAATATAAATAAAAACTTTCATATTTTGGTTATTTTAGATAGTTTGCTATAAAAATATCTAATTTTTCAAGTTTATAATTATAGTTTTGAATAACTGCGTTGTATCAAAATTATAAATATAATTATTATTTTATATCTATGATTGTAATTCATGTGTTTCGGATACTTATTCGATTTTTCGATTCGATTCGAATTCTTCAGATTTAAAAACGTAGGATTTGTTCGAATATTTTATCGGTTCCGATTCGGTTTGGTATCTATTTTTTGTGTTGGTTCCAATTTGGTTTTTTGGTTTTGGATATTTTTCCCAAACTAAAACCGACTATCACAAAGAAACTAGAAAAAAGTTTTAACCAAATCAGTTCCAAATTGATCAAAGAGAAGATAATCACACCACAAAAAGGCTTTTAAATCATTTGTTTTACACTTAAGAAGCCTTCATTTGAAACAACATTAATATATATTCACTTGAATCTAACAAATTTTTCAGCAGTGTTGGGATTATATAGGAAATTTTCTGTTTATAACATATTATATAACTCAAAGTTTGAAAGACTTGTGAAAAAAAACAATATTGGTTAAAAAAACTTAAAATTTTTAATTCTTTTTTATAACAACTTCTTATATTACAAAGAAGAATGGTCTAATTAGTTTTAAAAATTCGTTATGTTATTGCTAGAAATATTTGGCTGGCTAGTTTAATTGAAATATCATATTTAAAGTTAAAATTTCAAGATAATTTTTAAAAATAAAAAGAATGGTTAGAGACAAAGGAGACAGATCCTTGCTTACAGAGAAGAAAACACGTCAAGTTGGTGATGGTGCTATCAAAGACAAAAACAGCTCAATTATTAAACACACATTTATTGTTACTATTTAAACTAATCTCTTCACTAATTAATTTAAAATTCTTTAATTAATCCAAGTAGTATGATTATTTTAATTAATGAATCTCAATCGAAATGCCCACCACAGGGGACAAACAGTGAAGCTGTAATCTGAGCTTTCATTTGCTTTCATTAACCAACAAATGCCTTTTTCTGAGACTACAATAAAAACAATTGTTGTTTAATTATGCTAAATCAAATATAATCAAAATTAGTCTGGCCTAGTGGATGGCTGGTTTACTAACTAATTGTTTGCTTCAAAAAATATTAATTGAAAATATCTGAATTCTTGATTATTATTATTACTGTTTTATAATTATAGAAAAATATGTATGATGAAATATATAATTAATACAATATATTTACTGTTTCTTGAATTATGTAAAAACTCTAAATAACCATTTTCTTAGAAACATATAGAATAATATTTTAATATAAACTTTTTTACGTTAAATACTCATCCAAGTTGGATGGTCCAACTAAACTAGAAATATAAATATAGGTGTAAACGTGTACATGTTCCAATAGCATTTATAAATTTATATTAGAACTAAAAAATTTACACCAGAATCGAATCTCCCATTAGTTATGATGGTAAAAAATTATAAATATAGTTTTTGGTTTTTCCAGCTAATTTGATTGTTTTCAAAACAGCATCAACCTACTACACATTAGGTTATCTAATTGTTATATCTACATACAGCTACCAAAATAAACAAAAACATGAGTAATTTTCAAAAATTCCATACTTTTCAGTTTTTTACAACTATACTACTATTACTAGATTTATACCTACGCATGGCATCGGAAACATATTCGCAAATTATATTTTATTAGTAAATATAAATTAAATATTTACATAATTTTAACTTTTATTTAAAATTATTTTTAACATTAATTTATATATATATATTAAGAAAAAATAATACTTATTTTTTCGAATTTAATAATATTTTTTGGTTAGTTTAATAAAACATATTAATTGTCTAACCAAATTAATAACAATGGTATATATTATAATTATTTTAATAAATTAAATTTATTTATATATTTGTTTGAAATTTACTGTAGTGATTAAACGTCAACATGATATTTCTTTTAATAACACGTCAGAGTAATATTTTATTACTTTGGTTAGTTGAAGAAAATATATTTATTCTCTAAATAAATTAATATCAGTGGCATATATTATAATTATTCTAGTAACTTAAACCCTATTATATATTTAAGCTGAAACTCGCTGTGGTGTTGATACGTCATCATGAGATTTTTGTTATTAACACGTCAGAGTAAAGTTACTTTGTTAAAAAGTTTCTCAAATAATATATTAGGGATATTAAAACCACAAATTTAATATAAAAAGACTAAAAATCTTTAAAAAAGAAGAGAAGGTAAAACTTGAACTCAATATGAAAAATAAAAATTTGTCAACAATATGTTAAGACAAAACTTTCTTATGATGTGATAAAGTTTTAATAATCTAGTAGATTTAGACCTATATAAAACTATTCACACATTATAACTAATTATTTTTTAATAAATAAAAATTAGATATACAAATAATTTATATTTTATATGTTAAGTTTCTCTTAACGTACAATTTAATGTATTCAATATGTAGATTAACATTTGTTATGATGTATTTAAATCTTTTATATTTGTTAAATATACCATTAATTATATATAGTAATATGTTATTGAACTCAAAAAAATTTAGAAATATTTTAGAAGTGAAATTTAGAAAGGTTGGAAATACTACTAGTTTGAATCGATAATGGAAACATTTATATAGAATTAGTAACAGCAATTTAGTAGAAGTTTTCTAATTTAAAAGGTTGTATTATTGAGTATTAAATAAAACATAGTATTTTAGGAACTATATTAAATGCATGTCTTATAAATTCGATTTATATTTTTAATTAAGGTAATCTCTAGTAATTAATTAATTACAAATTAAGAGTTACTATAGTAAATGGAAATCCTCTTAATGATTTTATTTTACTAAACTAAACTATTAAAAGAGATATACGAAGCATACCAATTTTTCAACAAAATCTCGTTGCACACAAAAATATTAAAGATCAATTAATTTAGGAAATTTTCTAATTTATAAATCACATTATTTAGTAAAATTAGGTAGTATTGGATGAAATGGTAAATATTCAGAAATGTTAGATTTCAGAAATATTCTAATAAATTATATTTATATAATATTTGTTTTATGAATTATAATGCTCTTGTGGCATGACATGTAAATATGATATAATTATAAATCAAATGTAATAAAATTTGTTTGGATAAAATATTTTTCAGTTAATATATGAGGTATTATATAAAAGAAGAAAAGAGTTTGATAAGTATTTGAATTTGTTGATTTATTATTGATCTAACTTTCAACTATTTATACATGTGAAAGCTAACTAGATAAACATGAATAATATAGAATATACTTAAATATATTCTAGTATATAGAATATTCCCTAAGTATATTCTAGTATATACTTAAGTATATTCTAATGTATAGAATATTTCCTAAGTATATTCTAATACTCTCCCTCAAGTTGGAGCGTGTAAATCACTAATGCCCAACTTGACCAAAAGATTTTCAAAAGCTGGACGTCCCAAAGCTTTAGTCAAAATATCTGCAAGTTGTTCGGAGGTATCGACATGCTTTGTGGTGATTATTTTGTCTTGTATAGCGTCACGAACTTGATGACAATCAACTTCAATATGCTTAGTTCGTTCATGAAAGACCGGATTGGCGGCAATGTGTAAGGCAGATTGATTGTCACAATACATTTCCATAGGTGTGGAATGGTCGACACCGAATGCTTTTAACATTGACTTGAGTCATTTAAGCTCACGAAGAGTATAAGTCATTGCCCTATATTCTGATTCGGCTGATGAACACGAGACTGTGTCTTGTTTCTTTGTTTTCCAAGAGATCGGGGAAGAGCCCAAAAGAACCACATATGCACTAAGAGATCTTCTTGTGCGAGGACATGCGGCCCAATCTGCATCGCAATAAGCACGTATTCGCAAGTCACTATCCGATCGAAGAAGGATACCTTGGCCTGGGCAACCTTTCAAGTAGCGGATGACACGTATGGCAGCTGTCCAATGGGCTTCGCGAGGAGCTTGCATGAATTGTGAGAGAATATGCACGACATATGTTAGTTCGGGGCGAGTTATGGTGAGATAAATCAGACGACCCACTAAACGGCGATATTGTTCTGGATTCTCATGCATCGGCCCTTCATCACTTGCCAATTTGTGATGTTGCTCAATCGGCGTGGAGTAAGGTTTGGCCCCAAGTAATCCAGTTTCAGTAATAATATCCAAAGTGTATTTGCGTTGGGTTAAGAAAAATCCACTTTCTTGACGTGCGACTTCAATACCCAAAAAATATTTAAGCTTCCCCAAATCTTTCATGTGAAAACATTCACTCAAATAGTGTTTGAACTTCGTCATCCGAGGCAAATCGTTGCTTACAACTGCAAAGTCGTCAACGTAAATAAGCACATGAATAATCGAACTCTCTTTGGTCCAAGTGAATAGAGAATAGTCTGACTTGTTTTGAATAAACTCATATCGCGTCAAAGCAGATGAGAGTGTTGCAAACCAACAACGTGGAGCTTGACGGAGACCATATAGTGATTTCTTAAGGCGACAAACCATATTTTTGTTGGCACAGTGAAAACCTTGCGGAAGTTTCATATAAACTTCTTCTTCTAACTCTCCATGTAAGAAAGCATTATGTACATCCATTTGATGTACTTCCCATTTCAATGCTGCAGCAACTGCAAGCAAATGTCGTACGGTTGTTAATTTTGCAACTGGTGCAAAAGTTTCTCCATAATCCACATCCTTGATCTGCTTATTACCAATGACCACAAGTCTAGACTTATACCGTTCGATAGAACCATCAGAATTATATTTAATGCGAAAGACCCATTTGTTGCCAATTGCTTTCTTTCCTGGAGGTAACGTGGTAATATCCCAAGTTTTGTTGTCTTCAAGAGCCATAATTTCCTCTCTCATAGAATCTCGCCAAACTTTAAATTTAACAGCATCATTGTAATGTGTTGGTTCATATCCGGAGGTGATGGCGGCAAGAAAGGCTCTGTGTTTCACAGAAAAACGTTCATCAGAAATATAATGAGTCATCGGATAGAGAGAAATACCTGGACTCGTTTTAGTGGAGGCTGATGGAGAATTAGCGTGACAGAGAGTTGGAGGAGGCGGTGTTAGAGTTTTAACATTGTAGACAACGTAGTCTTTAAGTCGAACTGATGGTTGCTTAACTCGCTGGCCTAGACCGAGTTGTCCTTGCGTTTTCGGAGATTCAACCATGGTAGATTCAATCTCAATTTCATTAGAAATCACGTCTAATGATGGTGATAAAGGATTAGGATGATGTGAATCATTAATATCCGGAGTATTAGATGATGGCGAGCTCTCCTCATCTGTCACATCCTCGTTTACGGGAAGAATCCATTCAGAATCAGTAAACTCCGCATTTGTTATAAGTGAGTTAATGTGGTGAGTATTGGTGGTCATGAATGGGAATTCATCTTCACAAAACACAACATCCCTGCTTGTAAAGAACTCTTCTTTTTCGAGGTCAAACAGCTTCCACCCTTTCTTACCAAAAGGATACCCAACAAACACACAACGTCGACTACGAGGGCCAAATTTATCTTTATCACGAGCTCCACGATGAGCATAGCAGAGGCATCCAAATACTTTTAACATGTCGTAGGAGGGAGCATGACCAAATAACTTCTCGTACGGTGTTTTGTTGTTGAAAAGTGGTGTAGGTGTCCGATTTATGAGATGGACAGCCCCCAAGATGCATTCTCCCCAAAATCGTATTGGTAAGTTAGCTTGAAGCCTGATAGATCTTACAACATTCAATATGTGTCTGTGTTTGCGCTCCACACGTCCATTTTGTTGTGGAGTGCCTACACAAGACGTTTGGTGGAGAATGCCTAGATTGTTAAACACTCGTGCAAGACACATGAATTCGGTTCCATTGTCACTTCGAATTGTCTTAACTTTCTTTCCAAATTGCCTTTCAGTCATGGCAATAAAATCTTGAAGAAACCGAGATACCTCTGATTTTTCCAAAAGAAGGTATGTCCAAACTGCTCTAGAAAAATCATCAACAATTGTGAGAAAATATGTTGCACCAGAAGATGATTTTGTCCGATAAGGTCCCCAAATATCGTAGTGAACAAGCTGAAAGCACTATGTAGTTTTATTATGATTCTCATAAAAAATGTTCCTTGTTTGTTTTGCCTTGAAACAAATGTCACAAGTTTTATTAAAAGTACTATTAGTTCCTAAAAATGATAAAGAAGAAAGCACTTTAGCAGACGGATGCCCAAGTCGGCGATGCCACAAGCTTGCATCAGATTTCTTACTAGCTTGGTATGCTCGCGTAACTCTAACACCTTTAAAATAGTAGATCCCCTCTCTCTCTTCATCTACTCCAATCAGGGTCCTCGTAAAACGGTCCTGTAAAACACAAAGAGTATCAGTAAAAATTGCAATGCATCCGGTCTACTTTAAAAGTTTTGCAACAAAGATTAGAGTGCAATTCATGTTGGGGACATAAAGCACGTCGCTCAGCGTGTGAGTGTTATTTAAAACTAGTGTTCCACATTCTGTTGCCTTTGCGGAGCTTCCATCAGCAAACAACACATCAGATGGTAAAATTTTTCGTTTGTCAATCAGTAATGTGACATCACCGGTCATGTGATGGGATGCGCCGGTATCGATGATGACATCATTTAATTCTGTCTTGCCATTAAGTCGTTCAGACAAGTGTCCCGATTTTTGAGCATTGAGAGCATTGAGAAGAGCTGTGAGTTGATCTGTGGTCCAACTAGAAGGAGTGTTAGTTACTTGTTGATTTTGTTCTTCTCCTTGGACGTAGCTAGCACGAACTGTTGCTCCTCTTCCTCGTCCGTTCTGGCTATATGTGCTACGTCCGCCACGACCTCCTCGATTGGTAGGTCGTGAGGTTGATGTACAAGTTTCCCACCAGTCTGGATAACCAATAATATGAAAACAGTCTTTGGTTTAATGACCTTGACGTTCACAATGAGTGCATGTTGCACTACTACGAGGTCTTGTTAGCACAACGTTCGCAATGGGCGTTGATGATTCAGCTTTTGCTAAAAAACCTATTGTATCTGGTTTATGTTCATTCACTCGTGTGCTGTTCAGATGTTGTTCCTCACGAATCACTCTTGAGTATACTTGATTAAGATTTGGAATAGGATCTTGGCCGATTATGTTTGTCCGTACTGAGCCAAATCGTGCTTCATCTAATCCCATCAAGAATTTGTGCACTTTTGCCTTTTCATAGTCTTGTGCTATTTTTTCGGCCGCCCCACACACACATGTGTGATTAGTTCGATAAATTTGAAATTCATCCCAAAGTGTAGAAAGTCTGCCGAAGTATTCAAGCACAGATTGTCCATCTTGTTTGCATGCTATGATTTTAGCAGAGATTTGATGTTCTCGAACACCATTGTTCACCGAAAATCTTCCTTTAAGAGTTTCCCAAAGTATCTTAGTGTCAGCAACAAACGTCACTGTAGAACGCACCTTTGGTTCAATAGATGTTCGAATCCACCCCACAATCATTGAGTTGTTTGTTTTCCACATAGAAAGATTTGGTTCAGAGATCGGTTTCGTAATCGTCCCGTCAATAAAACTGATCTTCTACTTTGCTTGCAAAGCATTCCACATCTCCACTGCCCATTCAGAATAATTATCTTGACGAAGAAGAACAGAGGAGATGAGAGAACCTGGATTATCAGAAGCGTTTATATGATATACGGAGACATTGGTTTTGTTGACGAAATCTCTGTTTTTTTTTCGAGAGGTTGTATTGCTTTCGTCATCAGAAAAAACCATTACTGAAAATATAAAGAAAATTATTGATTAAGTGTTTATTGAAAGCCTTTGCTCTGATACCATGATAAGTATTTGAATTTGTTGATTTATTATTGATCCAACTTTCAACTATTTATACATGTGAAAGCTAACTAGATAAACATGAATAATATAGAATATACTTATATATATTCTAGTATATAGAATATTCCCTAAGTATATCAACATATCATCACTTGGACAATTATGCAAAACTATATCCCAATTAATAGATCGTTTAAGTGTATTTTTTAAAAGAAAAATTAATAAAAATATGAACTACAAAGAAAATACCTTATTAAAAATCTTTTTGGTTTAATTCACTAACATTTTTATATTTACAAACTTTTGATATTCAGATAATTCAAAACCACAAGACTCACAATTATTATATACTCATTAATACAATATGATGTAAATTTATCATCTTTAATTAAGCATATATTATCTCCATTAAAATTTGTTGACTTTCTACGCTATTCGATTCGCTGGTATAACCAACGAAAGCTACAACATCAACAAATAGGATGGGAAGGGATTCCTCCACGGATAACAACAAAAGGACACACGGGTTCTTTCTCTTCATTCCACCTATAAACAAGTCAAGGAAGAGCTCACATGATACTTCTCCTTTCAGTCGAGAAAAAAGATATGACTCTATAGTACCTTATTCCTCTAAAGGAGGCACCACATTAGTTGGTTTAGGCCACAATAAAAAAGTAGGTAGATAGGATTGAGTAGTGAGATGGGGAAGTTTTTCCACTCCAAATCAGATTAGAAAGAAGAATCCTATTCTCCGAATGGAATGATGTTTTAGTCATCAATTGATAGGAGATGGTTCAAAAAAATAATTAATAGAAAAAGTACGGGCTGTTATGAAAAATATCTAAAGAGATAAAAGTAAACTGATAATTTTATTACTCACGAGAAGAGAGAAGAGAGAGAGGAGTGAAGTCTTATCGATGTAGTTTACAAATGATACATAGTTTCCTATTTATAGGAGAAGTCAGTCGGCAAAGATAATCAATGAAGAAGTTAGATAAAGACGTCACAAACGTCTTTGCTGACTTTTTCAACACTCTCCCTTGATTATCTATTATTATCGAAGTATTACGTATTGCCTCGTTAAAAACCTTATCATGTAAAAACCCAATGGGATAAAAATCATGATAAGAGAAAAAGAGTACATATACGCAATCTCCCCCTCGAAAAGATATATATATATATAATTCTCTTTATATATCTCGCAAATGACGTATTCCAATATTCTGAACATGTTTTCTGAACATTGTTGTAGGAAACGCTTTTGTGAACAGATCTGCTGCATTGTCGGTTGAGCGAATATACTCAATGTTGACTACTTGATTTTTCACAAGCTCTTGAGTATATGAGAAAAATCTTGGTGGGATATGTTTCGTCTTATCGCTCTTAATATAACTTTTCTTAAGTTGAGCGATACATGCAGCATTATCCTCGAACAATTTTGTTGGTTCTTTATTTGTAGTGATTCCACTAGCTTCTTGTATATGATGAGTCATGTACTTGAGCCATACACATTCTCTACATGCCTTATTGAGTGCGATAATTTCTGCATGATTTGAGGAAGTGGCAACCAATGTCTGTTTTTGTGAACGCCACGAGATCGCAGTACCTTATAATATAAAAACGTATCTGGTTTGCGATCGAGCTTTATGCGGATCTGATAAATATCCTGCATCTGCAAAACCAACTAGACCAAACAAGGAATTTCTGGGATAATAAATCCCAAGTCAATTGTACCTTGAAGATAACGGAATATTTGTTTTATTCCGGTCCGATGTCTTCGCGTAGGGGCTGAATTATACCTTACAAGTAAGTTAGTAGCAAAAGCAATATCTGGTCTAGTACAATTAGCAAGATACATCACTACACCAATAGCGTTCATATAAGGTATTTCACAACCTAAAATTTCCTCGTTATCCTCACAAGGTCGAAATGGATCCTTATCAACAATAAGTGATCTATTGACAATTGGAGTACTCAAAAGATTTGCTTTATCTATATTAAAGCGTTTTAATACCATTTTGGTATAATTTGATTGATGGACAAATATTCCACCTTTGAGATGCTCTATTTGAAACCCGAGACAAAACTTTGTCTTACCAAAGTCTTTTATTTCAAACTCTTCTCTCATATGGGTTCGGCATCATGAACTTCCTTTTGAGTTCCAATAATGTTCAGATCATCAACATATACAGCGATAATAACAAATCCAAATGAGGATTTCTTGATAAACACGCAAGGGCATATCGCATTGTTGATATATTCCTTTTTCAACAAATATTCGCTTAAGCGATTATACCACATGCGTCTGGATTGTTTTAATCCGTAAAGTGATCGCTGTAATTTGACCGAACAAAAATTCTTTGATTTTTCCGAGATCTTGGATCCTTCTGGGATTTTAAATCCATCGAGAATTTATATATATATATATATATATATATATATATATATATATATATATATATATATCACTATCAAGTGATCCATATAGATATGCAGCCACGACATCCATAAGCTACATCTCTAAATTTTTGGATGCCATTATACTCATCAAGTATCTAAACGTAATTGCATCCATAACCGGGGAATATGTTTCATCATAATCAATTCCCGGTCTTTGAGAGAAACCTTGTGCCACAAGTCGTGCTTTATATCTTATGATCTCATTTTCTTCATTTCGTTTTATCACGAAAACCCATTTGCATCCGACAGGCATTACATCTTTTGGTGTAATGATAACATGTCCGAATACATTTCTTTTATTGAGAGAGAGTAATTCATCTTTCATGGCCTTTTGCCATTTTTCCCAATCGGGTCTCGCCCGACATTCTCATAATGATCTTGGGTCCAGATCATTATATTCATCATCAATTTCTTTAGATATAGAAAATGAAAATGTTCCATCCACATCTTCTATTTCATTTCTAGCCCAGAGTTTTCCATCTTGGGCGTAATTAATGGATGTTTCACAATTTTCTATATCTTGTTCTTCCTCTAGAAGACTTTCATCATCAGATTTTTCAAGAACCTTCTCATTTTCTTGAATATCTCCATGATGTAATACTTTTGGGAGATCTTTACTGATTTTTTCTAATTTCTTTTTCTTTCGGAGATTTTTATCTTTAGAGCCCATTGGCCTCCCCCTTTTCAATTGAACATTTGGGTCATTTATTTTATTTCCATCAAATGGTTCCTTTGGAACGTCAATTCTTGATGGAGCATTTACAGCGGATATATACAATTTTGTCACCTTTTTCGTATCTGTGAACACATATGGTAATTCATTTGCCATATTCTGTAAATGTATAATTTTATGAACTTCCAGCTCACGTTGATTTGTAAGGGGGTCAAGGTGTATCAAATTTCGTGTACATCATGTAACATCTTTTGATGTTTCTTTAATTCCTCCTCCTAACGCTGGAAATTCATCTTCATTAAAATGGCAATCGGCAAAACGTGCCGTAAACATATCACCAGTTCGAGGTTCAAGATATCGAATTATACTTGGTGATGTATACCCAATATATATTCTCATTCTCCTTTGAAGTCCCATTTTTGTTCTTTGTGGTGGGGCTATTGGAACATAAACCACACACCCAAAAATTCGAAGATGGGATACATTTGGCTGTTGACCAGATGTCAACTCCAATGGGGAATATTTATTATACGCACTTGGTCTAATCTGGACCAATGCAGCTGCATGCAGTATAGCATGACCCCATACAGAAATTGGGAGATTTGTTCTCAATATAAACGGTCTTGCAATCAATTACAACCGTTTAATCAAACTTTCGGCCATCCCGTTTTGTGTATACACATAGGGCACTGGATGTTCAAAATCAATTCCCATTGACATACAATAATTATCAAAAGCTTGTGAAGTGAATTCACCAGTGTTATAAAGCCTGGCTTTCTTTATGACATAATCAGGAAATTGTGCTTTCAATCTGATTATTTGGGTAATAAATTTTGCGAAAGCCGTATTTCTTATTGTCAAAAGACAAACATATGACCATCTACTTGATGCGTCAATCAATACCATAAAGTATCGAAACGGCCCGCACGGTGGATGAATAGGTCCATATATATCACCTTGTATTCTCTCTAAGAATACTGGAGATTCATTCCCAACTTTAGTTATTGATGGTCGTGTTATGAGTTTTTCTTGAGAACATTCTTTACATGAAAACTCTCCCGATTGAAAAATCTTCTCATTTTTGAATGGATGACCATTACAATTTTGCACAATTCTCCTCATCATCATTGATCCAGGATGACCTAATCTTTCATGCCAGACTTTAAAAGTACTAGTAAACTTCTGGTTTACTATATCATATGATTCAACTATGCTTATCTTTGTATAATATAATCCAGAGGATAACATTGGCAAATTTTCCAATATATGTTTCCCCTCAGATATAATGCAAAGATATTCAGCATTATTTTTACTCATAGTTTCTATATGATATCCATTTTTACGGATATCTTTGAAACTTAATAAGTTTCTATGATACTTAGGAGAATATAATGCATTATTTATTTCAAATTCGTGCCTTTTGGCATCGAAAAACTGGCTTCTCTAGAGCCCAGTATTATCTTTGTATTTCCTGATATAGTACTCACGCTTCCAGCGGAGTCACTTAAATCAAGACAGGAGAAATATCGTCTATCTTTAAGTATAGTGTGCGTTGTAGCACTATCTGCTAGACAGATATCTCCTTCATTAATTTCAATTTGTGACATTTTCTGTGTCATAATTTATAGAGATGCATTAATAGTTTAAAGCAAAACATATTTCATAAACTACTAAAACCATCGTTAAGTTTTGCTACACAAACATATTATACATGTCTTATTGGCAGCTTTTCATTTCTCATCGATCATAATCGATTTAATCCTCGTTGATACTTTCGGGATCAACAAGAAAATCTGCGATATCCAAATGAGTATCATCATTTAGACCACTAAAGGAAGGTCCAACTTCATCATCGGCGAAGTTGGTTTCAACATTATTACTCTTGGGCTTTATTGACACTTGATACAGATCGACGAAATATTTGGGCGTACGACATGTACGTCCCCAATGCCCTTTCATGCCGCATCTGTAACAAGCGTTCTCGGTCGGTTTTCTTATTGTCCGACCACCCTCATTTATTTGGAAATTTTTATTTTTTCCAATGTTAAAACCCCTTCCTTGTCCACGTCCACGACCTCGACCACGACCTCTACTATGGCTTCTGCCGTGTATACATCCTCGTCCTTGATAATTATTATTATTACTGGATGCTACCACATTCACTTCTGGGAATGGAGCCGATCCAGCTGGACGAGATTGATGATTTAACATTACGAAGTCGTTATTTTGCTCTGCTACAAGGAGGACTTGCATCAATTCCGAGTAGCGAATATATCCTTTAGTCCAATATTGCTCTTGTAGGACTACATTTCCAGAATGGAATGTGGATAGCGTTTTTTCAATCATAATCGCTCATTTATCACCACATAACATCATTCTAGAAGTAATTCCGAACAACGCGGAATTATATTCACCAACACTTTTATAGTCCATAAATCGGAGGTGTACCCAATCATATCGAGCCTTAGGTAAGATCACAAGTTTTTGATGATCAAACCTATCTCTTAATGATTGCCAAAGATCCGCAGGATCTTCTTTTGTGATATATTCATTTTTTAACGTATTGTGGAGATGGTGGCGTAAAAACACCATGACCTTAGCCTTATTCTCATCTGACATCGTTTCCGATGGATCGATGGCTTTAAGAAGGCCATTCGATCTCAGATGCATCTTTGCATCTGATGCCCAAGTCATATAATTTTTTCCAGATACATCAAGGGCAATGATATCAAGCTTTGCCAAGTTTGACATGATATCTATATAATAATTAAATCAATTATTATAATATTTTAAACATCATCTTAAAAATTGTTAATGATAATAAAAGCATGTGCATATAATAAAGTAAATAAATAAATAATCATCTTAGGAGGTAAGACCGTCCATGTGATTGAAGAGGTAGCGCCTACCATATTATTTCGAGGAGACAGTGCCTACCACTCGATTAAGGAGGAGACATAATCTACCACTCGATTAAGGAGGAGACATAATCTACCACTCCATAAATAATTAAATTGACATAATAAAATAAAATAAATAATCTCACGAGAGGAGGTATAACCTACCACTCCATAAATAATATCGCGGGAGGAGGTATAACCTACCACTCCATAAATAATATCGTGGGAGGAGATATATAACATACCACTCCATAAATAATACCGCCGGAGGAGGTATAACCTACTACTCCTTAAATAATAACGCAGGAGGAGGTATTACCTACCACTCCTTAAATAATAACGCAGGAGGAGGTATAACCTACTACTCCTTAAATAATAGCGTAGGAGGAGGTATAACCTACTACTCCTTAAATAATAACACAGGAGGAGGTGTTACCTACCACTCTTTAAATAAGAAATAGACATAATAAAATAAATGAACTTTTACCTGGGCGGTATAACAACACAGTATTAAACTGGTATTTGGATAGATGATCGTGCTGATAACGTGTTATGAAAAATATCTAGAGAGATAAAATTAAACTGATAACTTTATTATTCAAGAGAATAGAGGAGAGAGAAAGGAGTGAAGTCTTATCGATGTAGTTTACAAATGATACATAGTCTCTTATTTATAGGAGAAGTCAGTCGGCAAAAATAATCAACGAAGAAGTCAGACAAAGACGTCACAGACGTCTTTGCTAACTTTTTCAACACGGACTACTTTATCTCTCGAGATCTTAATTATAAAAGTAAAATAAACCGCTCAAACATATATATATATATATATATACATACTACCAAATTATATATCATCCAAATACATTTCTAACTCACCACCCAAATATTTTCCTCTGAAAATAAGTTCTTTCTTTTAACCACTTTTACCATATAAAAAAATAACACATAATACAAATTAATGAAAACATAGCTATAACGCCATAAAAGAAAACAAATGAAAAGATATTTACAAAATACTTACAATTTCAATATTACGAGAAGGTTAAATCTATTGTATAAAAGTAGAAGACATCTTTCGTGCTTCTGACAGGTGAACATTTTTGAGAAGGACAAATGTCCTTTACAAAAACCAAAAAATTCAATTATATATTGACGTACAATAATGACGAATTCATTACAATATGTTTTTTATATAAAATAACAGTTTAATAAAACATATAAATGATAATCGTGGAAAAAAATACATGATTCATTAATTAAAATTAAGTATATTTAAGAAGAATTACGGTATATCATTTAATATATCATTAATAATGAATCATTATAAAAATAAAAATGTGATAAACAAAATTTAAATCAATTAATAAAAACTTTATAAAAATAGTGAAGTGTATGTTCAGGTACAGACTTACAGTTGACATGGAATAATATCTAAACATTGATCGACCTTGCTATTATAATGATAAATTAAAAATTTAAAAATAACAGCAATATTGAAATTTGGATAAACAAGATAAATATTAATAACAAGTTTAAATTTACAAAATAACATAAATTTAATATTAAAATATTTTTAAAAAATTTAATAAAAATATTAAACTTTAAATTAGAAAAGAAACTCAAATATAATATTTTATATTTGTAATTTATTTATGATAAATATGTATTTTCAAAAAAAATAATTTGTGCTATTTTTGAAGTTTTAATTTTAGAATATTAAATGTAGAACAATTTTTTTTTAAAATAAATGATATTTTAATATATTACTCTAATCTAAAATCAAATAATATCATTTATAGCACAAATTCTCTACCATTATAGATGAAGTATAGATGATAGAAGCGTTTATCCACATCTCCTTCAATCCCCAACAATTTCAATTCACATGATTTCGGTTTCCACGATCTTGGTTCTACTTTCCACTGCGATTTTAAGAATTTATTTCTTTAGTATTTGTTGATAGTTTAGCTGGTCTTTTTCATAGGATTCCTTTTACCTAAAATGTCATATAATCCATCGAGTAAGATTTGTTTTTATCAAAATTCAATGAATCATCTCCACTTCTAGAAGAAGCCAATAATGCAAACCGGTTGGTACCAAGACAATGGTTATCTTGCTTACTCTCTCTTTGGACAATTACACTTTTGTTTCACTGCACCATAAATGCTTTCTATGACATTACATGTCTTTAATGTTTTCGTATGGCTATGACAACTAAAATCTTAGAACTTGAAAGACAACGTGACCCCTTTTCAAACACTCAAAGGCCAAACTGAAACTACCATACGAACACTTATCTCTTCTCAATGAGAAAGACGACGAGAGCAGCCTCTTCCAATTCTTCTTATATATATAGTTTCCTAAGCTGTATATTTTGTTCTGTTTGTCAAGATTGGTCATCACGAGTTGTATTTCAATTTGGTTTTTGGCTCTAATTATTTATTTAATCCCAAAGATTATCAGTGTTCAAACTCTAGTGCAACAATACTTTTGAAATTTTAAGTGGCCATGAAGAACAAAGTAGAATAATAGCTAAGGAAATATGTCAATTAGATATTTATTCAAAATATATTTAACAATTTTGATTCAATTTTTTTCATAGTAACCAATATATTTTGATGCTCATATTTTCTTAAAATTTATATTGGAACGACGTTATTTGAAAGATAAAATTATATTTAAAAATGATATTTTTTATTAATCATACGATATTATTAAAATCGTGTCTTGTGATGAAAGAATTACAATTATATAAGAACATTAAAATATATATTTACTTCAATGCCCTTTGTGATTTATTGGGCATTATTGGGTAAGCATTGCCATCATTCCTTTTTTTAAAATCTAAAATTTATATTTTATAGCGACAATCCAAATGTATAATCGTGATTACCAAACATGAAATAAAAGCTCATGTTTGTCAATGCAGTATTAAAAGACAATCATGATTAGATAATTTTTTCACGGGTGTGTATAACATATTATAAATTCAGATTATTATTACATTTGATTAAAATATTATTTATATATATATATATATATATATTATATTACATGTTTATTATATAATATATTTTTATTTATATTTAATTTAGTTAAAATTATCAAAATTATATTTTTTAATTTGTAATAAATTTACTTTTTATATTCAACTATATTTAAATTATATTTTAGAACAATTGTATATTAAATATGAATTTATATATAATACATATTTTTAACCATTAATTTTATATCTTTTCGACTATATACTTTTATAAAATTAAGATTTATATTTAAAATTATCATGTTATATTTAATTAAATGCTATGTTATAATTTTTTAGTCATATATTTTTAATGATATGTTACAGTTTTTCAAAATTCACTTCTAGGATATGAATCCTCTCCTATTTTAGATTTTTAATCATTAGATTTTCATATGATTTAATTTGTTTTTATTCTACGTTTAGGTGTGACATTTGTTTACTAAAATAACAGTTTATCTCTTCAGAATATGATTCTGATTTCTAATTAATAAAATATGATTCTTAACAAAAGATAATATTTAAAGACTAATGTATCATTCTATTTTTGTTAATATTTTAAAAACTAAATTCTAGTATAGTTTTTTTAATGTTTTTATCATTTAGTTTTTATAAAATTGATTTATCGCACATATGATGAATTTGAAATGCTAAAACAGGATACATGTCATATAATGTTGAAAGTTAATATAGTTTACAGTATATAAATAATTGCAGATTCATTAGTTGTTAAATTAAAAAGGAATATTTTAAATTATCCTAAATTATACACTTTTTGAGAATTTTAAAAATATACAGAACTAGTATAGCTTTATTTACTATTTAATTATTACTATCTGAATGTATTCAGTTTAAAATCATTTCAAGTTAAATAAAGTATGAAAGCGGTGAATATTATTCATGTCAAGTGATCTCTTCAGACAATCAAAAGTTTAATCCCCAGAAATTCCGTCCATATGTGCTCATGTTGATGAAATTGGCTTTTTTTTTCAAAAGTAAAGAGACTACAGAGACTACAAATTTCAACATTATGTGACCTGAATTGTGACATGCTCCCTTGTCTATTGAAAATACAATAAAATAAGGAAGAAGAGAAAAACGAGGTATCCATAGCCGAAGGGTTCGTGTCGGCTTCAGCCAAACACTGACGGGTGAATGTATGCACCTTTACATACACGCTTTATCTCACATCTGTGTATCAAATCTCTTGTTTTCCTCAATCATTTGCCTTATTTTGATGGGTTTTTGACAGCAGCTCCATTTCTATATCCTCTAAATTTTCACTGTCTCAGCCAAAATTTTCATTTGGGTTTTATTTGAACCCTAGCTCGATTCGGTTGTGTTTGGATCGTTGGTACTACGAGAGGGTTTAAGTAAAGTTTCGATTTTGATTTCTGGGTTTTGTTTGTAGTTTAGCTAATGCTGGAAAAAGAGGAGACTTTTGAGGATCCATAGTCAGATTTGGGTTTTGTTACTCAGATTTTACCTGGATTTGGTTCTGGGGATAATCTAGATCAAGAGGCGATAGCTTTGTTCCCAATTTCAACTTTTTTTGGTTCCTGATCTTGCGTTCCCTTTGAATTTCGTTCTTTTACAAGCATATCTCTTTTGCTTTCTCAATGGGGTTTCTCTTCGGGTTAGCGAAAAATTCGTCTGTAGCTTTTTGCTCTCCTCTCACAGATTTGTTTCTATAGATAACTTTAGGTTCTGAGTTGAAATTCTTGTCATTCTAGTAGACTGAATTTGAAACTCACAGTTTTATGTTGTAAAGTGTGAAGTTAAGGACTGAAATCTGTTGTTTTCTTGCTTTTACTTTTTTTTTGTTCTTTCTTTTACCCCTTTATTTGAGCGAACTTCGGACCTATCTTCAAATTGAGTAATAATTTGAGAATCTGTGTCTTGTGGTGTGCTTTAGATACAAATGTAGAGCAAAGCAGTTGTATAAATGGCCCACATTTTTGTCAGTAAAGTTAAGAAAGGGTTTAAAGGTTGATACATAATGACATCTAGCAGAGTTTTGCTTGTCTAAATAGGATGAGGATAGTTCCATGTTATTTTTCTCTTTCAGATAGACATTTCAATCTTATAGTTTCTCTTCTCTTTCTATTCCCAGGTAAAATTAATCGAAATTAAATGGATTCTCAAATGGCAGCTAGCAATCATTCATCTGTAAAACCTGGAGGTTCGTGGAATATTGTTGTTTATACCTTGTGCTCTTTTCTATTTGGACTCTGCTTTCTTGGTTTGATCACTATCTAAGGATTGGATAAGGGTTCTGTAAAACGCTCGGAATGAATTTAGTGGACTTGCTTTTAATATATGTAGCATCCTATAACTTTTCTTTGCTTCTTTGTGTTGACATCAATCATATGTTTGTAGGGGTTTTAAGTGATGCTTTATATAGGGAGCTATGGCATGCTTGTGCTGGACCTCTTGTAACTCTACCTCGTGAAGGGGAACGAGTTTATTATTTCCCTGAAGGTCACATGGAGCAGGTATTTTAGTTATTGGTTTGAATCACTTGACATTGTGATGTACCCTATCATGCTCATTTTGCTAAAACTGGTTATGTTAATTATACTGTTTTTACTCCATATGTCTATCGACACTTCTAATTATCCTGGTGATGCGTTCTAGCTTAAAATCAAACCACAAAACATGTTTTGACTTCACATGATCAATTGATCATCTTATCTGATTATCACGTTTTAATTGGTCACTGCCTGTGCAGCTCGAGGCATCAATGCACCAGGGTTTGGAACAACAGATGCCTTCCTTCAATCTCCCATCTAAGATTCTCTGTAAAGTGATCAATATCCAACGCAGGGTAGGCTGAGTTCCATGATATATGATTGAATTTCCATTTTTTTTTCATGAAATGCATTGGCTAAATAATCTAGAGCCTTGTTGTACTTCACTTTGTAAGCTCAGGCGGAGCCCGAGACTGATGAAGTTTATGCGCAAATAACTTTATTGCCAGAACTGGATGTAAGTTTATCATGAGCAAATTTTTGACGGTTTGGTGTTTCATAAATCACGGCTTTGTATTTTTTTGTTCTTGATTCTTGATTTTGGTGGAATTATTGTGTTTGGTCATCAGCAAAGTGAACCCATCAGCCTAGATACCCCTGTTCAGGAACCTGAAATGTGCACAGTACATTCATTTTGCAAGACACTAACGGCTTCAGACACAAGCACACATGGTGGATTCTCTGTCTTACGGAGACACGCAGATGATTGTCTTCCACCCTTGGTCAGACTTTCTTCCGGTGTTCTTGTTGCTTTTTAGAAAACACTCCAACTAGTTTTGTTTTGTAATAATTTACTTCCTTTTCTCTAGGATATGTCCCAACAACCACCATGGCAAGAATTGGTTGCAACTGATTTGCACAATAACGAGTGGCATTTTAGGCACATTTTCCGAGGTTAACATACTTTCTATTTTAAATTTGAGTGGCATTTTAGGCAAATTTTGTTTCTTTACACCAATGCTACTGCCACTGGCAGCCTTTGGGGTTTGCATTAGTTTGCATTAATATGTATTGTTTCACGACATTAAAGGCCAACCAAGGCGCCATTTGCTAACAACTGGGTGGAGTGTTTATGTTAGCTCGAAGAAACTAGTGGCTGGTGATGCTTTCATATTCTTAAGGCAAGTTCCTCATCGTTTCATCTGTCTGGATATTTTTTTCTTTAAACGTCTGTGATATAGCATTGTCTTTCAGGGGCGAGAATGAAAAGCTCCGAGTTGGTGTTAGGAGGCACATGAGACAACAAACTAATATCCCATCCTCTGTCATTTCAAGTCATAGCATGCATATTGGGGTCCTTGCAACTGCCGCTCATGCCATTACAACAGGAACAATCTTTTCCATTTTCTACAAGCCAAGGTTGCTTTTCTTAATTTAGTTTAACTGAGTCATTATTTTGGAAACAAAATCATAATAACTCTTGAAAGCCATCATCAAATGGTCCAATACTCAGCGGCTGGTGCATCGGATTGTCAGCTTAATAGAAAACTTTAAATTTTGCTATGGAAGATGCATCTAGCTGCTCTGGAGTAGACACATCAGCCATTTTTTTTTCCAAATATGCATCTGATTAGGCCTCTCAGTTACCGTTGCTTGCATATGCTTGATGAATGATAATAATCATTGGCTGCAAATCCAGGCTAACTTATCTTCTATTACCAGGACAAGTAGGTCAGAGTTTATAGTGAGCGTCAATAAATATCTTGAAGCTAAGAACCAGAAGCTGTCGGTAGGAATGCGCTTCAAGATGAGATTCGAGTGTGAAGACGCTCCTGAGAAAAGGTATCACATCTAACTAGCTTATTTTCTTTTTTCTGATAAAGCTGAATGCAAGACAACTTCTAGTTTTTTTTGTTGAAACAATGCAGGTTCAGTGGCACAATAGTTGGTGTTCAGGAAAACAAGTCTTCGGTCTGGCATGATTCTGAATGGAGATCACTAAAGGTTAAAATGGTCTACTCTTATACTTTGCAATCGAGCAAGTGGTGGATTTGTATTTCTTTAATCACATCAATATTGTGATGCATCCTAATATGCTTGTCACCAAAATTATAATGCTTAAGGTTCAATGGGACGAGCCCTCATCTATATTTCGTCCTGAAAGAGTTTCACCATGGGAACTTGAGCCCCTAATTGCAAATAGTATCCCTTCACTCCCTCAGCCTCCACAAAGGAACAAACGACCGAGACCTCCTGTTTTGCATTCACCAACTACCGGTCCATCTACTCACGGTATTCTGTGTTCTTTTCTCTTGTGAACTGTTCTTCCTTGTGGTACATCCAGCTCATTTTATTGATGTACTCTTCAGTTACTCTAGATGGTGTTTGGAAATCCCCGGCAGACACTCCTCCGTTGGTGCCATTATTCTCTCCTCCTGCCAAGACTGCTACCGTTGGTCATGGTGGGAACAAATCATTTGGAGTATCCATTGGATCAGCCTTTTGGCCCAGCCATGCAGAAAGTGCAACTGAATCCTTTGCTTCAGCATTTAACACCGAGTCTGAAAAGAAGCAAACTAATGGAAATGTCTGTAGGCTTTTTGGGTTTGAGCTAGTTGAAAATGTTAATGTGGAAGAGTGTTTCTCTGCTGCTTCTGTGTCTGGTGCTGTCGCTGTAGAGCAACCTGTCCCATCCAATGAATTTTACTCAGGCCAGCAATCAGAATCGTTAAATATCAACCAATATAATATTCCTTCAGGGAGTGGTGATCCTGAGAGATCATCATCTCTGAGGTCTTTTCAAGAATCGCAGAGTCGACAGATACGTAGCTGCACAAAGGTGATTGATAGCCTCTTGGATCGCTTGCTCTGTCAAAATCAATTGTTTTAGGGTCACAACTTCAATATTGGTCTAGAATTTTCAGAATCTTGACAGTGACTGCGTCTTGCTTTAGACTAAAAGGACAATGGTTTTTTTGTTTTCGAAATGTGACTTAGGTGCACATGCAAGGGAGTGCCGTAGGCAGAGCTGTTGATTTGACAAGGTTAGACTGTTACGAAGATCTGTTCAAGAAGCTGGAAGAGATGTTTGACATCGAGGGTGAACTCTTAGAATCTACCAAAAAATGGCAAATTGTTTACACCGATGATGAAGATGACATGATGATGGTTGGTGATGATCCATGGAAGTAAGTGCATTTGCTGCTAGAACTCAAACTTTGTTTAACCTCAATAGAGCTGCATTTGTGAAAAGAAATACGGCATTGTTTACAGGTTTAGATCATTATTTACTGTGATGTGTCCTTTTTATTTTCTGTTGATGATCCTTTTGGTCTTCGATTTGTGATGCAGTGAGTTCTGTGGAATGGTGAGAAAGATATTCATCTACACACCCGAGGAAGTGAAGAAACTTTCACCCAAAAACAAACTCACAGTCAATGCGAGGATGCAGCCCAAACGTGATGCAGAGGAGAATGGGAACACAGAAGGCAGATCATCTATGGCTGGATGATGAGTATATCACTGTTTTGACGCAAACTTGCCATGGAAAGATGAAAGATCAAGCAAGAGATCGTCGGAAAATGGTAAAAATTGAGATGTCTGTATAGCAATGAAGTTTTTATGTCTTCAGGTCTTATGAAGCCACTCAGATGTAAGTGTTTTAGGGAATTCTGTAGTTTTGTAATGGAAATGTGGAAATTGAGATCTGTCTTGTTCTGTATCAAGACCAATTGCCATGGTCAGAAATAAAATTATGAAATTAGATTTCCTCTTGCTTTATAGCTGTTCTCAGTAAAAATGATGATAATTAAGGTACAGACAAAACTTTTTCTTTATTTTGTTTCAAACTTGTTGCCAGAAAAAAAAAGTAAAATGCCATCACAAGTAGAGAGATGCTGCGAATACAATGTCTCTCTTGATCTTGGAAACAGCATCTTCTAGTTTAGCTTCAAGCTGTGTTTCTCCTATGGATTTTGCTGCTACTATGAGCTGTTGCAGAACTTCCTCCATTCTCCTTATTGCCCTGATCAAGCTCCCTTCGAACACTCGAGCAATCTCCATGATCTCATAAAACTTTGACCCTTTTGCCCACGCATACACTGCCTCCATTATATCTGGCCTGAACGAATGCACAAAACTCTCCACATCGATTTGGACCTGTCAAGATTTTCACAAATGACAGAAAGTTAGAGTAACAAATCTTTCTTCAAATGGGAAGATTTTGTTGCATGAGAACAAACAGTGGTAGTGAATACCTTGCAGTCAAGTTGAAGTTCAGCAACACGCCTGGCTGTCTCTTGTAACTGTATAAAGAGCAGGTCGAGTTCTTCTCTGGGCTTAGCCGCGTCGGGGAGTCTCTCTCGCCACACAAAGCAAGAGAGGAGAGAAACCAACTCCTCCACCTTTGCTTCCTTGAAGACACCACTGAACATTAGCTCCGTTAATGTCAATTCTTCTGCACTACTTATTTCACATGCAACCTTTCCCTTCAACTCCACGACATTATCGCTTGTGATGTATCTGCGTTTAATTAAAAAAAAAGAAAGTTGTACGGTCAAGACTGAAGTAGGAGGTGTAACTGATGTAGAAAATTGAGTTGGTTTCAGAAGAATGTTTGGAAAGTAAAGGAATGTGATAATTTAGCAAATTTTACCGCAGCCTTCGTAAAACACGCTTTCTTGCCTTAAGTTCATCTTTAAACGCCAATGCTGTGGTGGATCGGACAGTTTTCTTAAGTGATTTGATTTTGGCATTTAGCTCTTCCTTCATATGTAGAACTTTCAGCTTCTGTGCTATGAGAGGAGATTTTGCAATTTTGTGTTTTTCAAATAGGTTTTCAAGAGCCTCCAACCGACGAACTGACTTTTTGTATGAGCTGCTCCGAATCTGACAGGGAAAAGTTATACTCATCTCTCGAGACAAATGAAAAAGAGCAAAAGCAGAAGAGTACTGGGTGGAAAACAATATACCTTCATATCAACTTCAGGATCAAGTGGTATTCCATCGGGATGTCTAGAAAGTAACTCAGAAACCTTCTTCAAAGCATTCTCTCGAGCTTCTACGGATAAAAGATCTTTTGGTATATTCATGATTGCGCTACTTAAACTCTTAATCTGTCCATCATATACAGAAAAAGAAATAAGATCATCCAGAGCAGAATCCGGGGAGGGTAAGCCACATAAGCATGTGTAGAACATTATGAAGGACTGTAAAGAAAAAAATGGAAGAAAAAAACAGAGCAGCCATGTTACCTGAGATAAAGGAAAAGAGACCACTACTGGCTCACCACGCTCCTTAAATGGCACAGCCTTAACTTTCTTTTTTCCAGAGCCATCTTTGCTAACCATACATCTAGTCAGTACATCTACCGTGTATGTTGCATCCTCTGCTCTTCTATTATCATCATCTAGACGAATTGCCCAGGTCAAGATGGATTCATCAATCTTTAAAAGGATTATTACCATTAAACCAAAAGGAAATCTCAGCAATTCAGAATCCTAACCTTCAGATATGCTTTTGACTTTATTAAATTTCATTATCACTCCCCACGTATCCTGGTCTTCAATGCTGAACGATTGTGGCTCTTCATCATCAATTGTGCAATCGAGACAAACTGCTCTGTTTGGCAGCAAAAAGGGTAAGCAGTATTTTGGAGAGACCACAATTTCACGTATATCCTTCTTCAGACTCTTATATTGTAGAATCAGGTTATAGTAATTTTTTAAACTTTCTTCTTCTTCAATCACCATAGAGTCTCTCTCTTCTTCAAGTCCTTTTATTTGCTTCTGCAAAGACCCGACCACAATCACATCATCTACATAAAAGTGAACATCATACAATCCAGAAATCTGACATACTCATTTTGCAACTGCACCTCAAGATCAGGTATAGCACGGTCAGCTTGAAACTGAAAGAAAGAATTGCGGAGAAGATTCTCAGGATCACCTTCTTCACACCGCAACTGATTTAGAAGCATGTTATAGCTCAAATGGAAGGCACTGATAAAAGAGGAAACAAAACAGTTAGGTCAATTAATGTCTAAAGCTCTCAAAGCAGAAATATCAATCAGGCGAATCTTTTTCTATACTGTGGATTTAAGACATACCCCAAAATTAACAATGTACCTGTTCAAGGAATCAGCACTTCCTTTGAGCATTGATTTAGCAACAGCGGGTTCCATCTTCTCATCAACCATGAGAATGCAGATACCTCGTTTGTCAATACCTCGACGTCCTGCACGCCCACTCATCTGTATGTATTCTGCACTTGATAGCCACCGAAACTTGTCTCCATCAAACTTTCGTACATTTGTAAACACAACCGTCTTCGCTGGCATGTTTAATCCAATACTAAATGTTTCTGTTGCAAACAAACACTGAAAGAAAATACTTCAAACCTAAGTGGCAATGGCAATGAAAAAGTGAGAAAGAGGATACGCAATTCAAAAGTAGAAAACTTTAATCTATGTGATGCATGCCAAAGAGAGTAAAGGCAAACATTCATAATACAATTAAATTCCAGCCCGATCTAGAAGGTACCAAGAACCAAACATGGAAATTATAACTCTACACATTCACCTACCTTAATTAGGCCTTCTTGAAATAATATCTCAATTACTTCTTTCAAAATAGGAAGCAGACCCGAATGATGTACGCCTATACCACGTTTTAATATGGGTAAAATATTTGACACCTGCAGTACATGAAGCCAGGAACCATGTCAATTTTCCTGCAGAACAAAGAAAATCGTATCTGAAGCTAGATCAACTAAACAAGGAACATATTGACTTTTAATCAAACATCAGGAGAAGGTGCATTATACAAACTCTCAGACATCATAAAAAGAGCATTAAGGAATGCTTGCCTGAGGTAGCTTCTTATCATCATCTGAAAGCATATCGATTGCACTGGTAAAGATTGTCTCCACAGCATCTTTCTCGTCATCACCGTTTAAATCCATCTTAGACATCTGTGGAACAAACAAAGAGCCACAATAAGCAGATAATGAAAACTACTGCTGAATTTTCTATACAAATAAAATGTACACAAAAATGTAAAATGAAAAGAACGCTGCTGCAATGTAACAACATAATGTTAAGATACAGAACGTAGAAACTCTTTTAATTCACTTGCGGGATCAGTATAGAACAGACAATTCTTAATTAAAGTGAAGACTTCTTTGCGACCCAACTTTTACAACTGATTCCAAGATACTCCAGAGTCCAGAATAATCAACTGATGAGGAAACTAACCTGCATAGCAAGTGCCTCACATTCCTTTTTGCTGAAACTGAACAAAATCACGGGATCATATTGCCGCTGAATTATCATTTTCACCAATTTGAAGATATCACTTTCTTCACCAAGTTTTCCAACCATTAATCCCTTTGGAGACTTTCCATTCTCTCTCTTCTTGTCAGCATCATTAGCGGGAACCAGTGCGTTAAGAGATTTCTGGAAGCTATCCTCATGAAATTTAGCCTTTTCATCCACAACCAAATAAAGCCCATTACCTCCAGCAGGAAAGACATAGTGTTGTAGAGGAGTTGGCCGATAATCGGTGTAAACAATGTGGCACGGTTGTTGGTGAACCTGCATACCAACCCCAAAAGTTAATCTTCAGAGCAACCAAACAAAAAAAATCAGTTTTTTTTCACTGAACAGACTGCGTTACTTTTTCGACTCAAAGAAATACCCTGGATATGAAAGTTACATTGCATTTTGACAAATGTTTTTACTAAAACGCTATGAAATAAGAATCAGAAGTTAATTTAGAATGTAGATAAAATGGTATATAATGTATTAATCTATTCACACAAGAGAGGTACAAGGATTAGCAAGGGTGACTTACCTTTGCGACCCAATCAGCAAACTCCTTGGCATTGGGCACCGTAGCAGATAGAAACACAAAGCGAGAATTCTTTGGAGCCATTACAATACTTTCTTCCCAAACCACACCTCTTTCACTATCACGCATGTAATGCACCTCATCAAAAATAATCCAAGCAACCTCCCGCATAATCTCTGACCCTTTATACTGCATGCTACGCAAAATCTCCGTGGTCATTACCTGAAACAAAGATCAAAAACTAAGAGCAGTCAAAATAACAAATAAACCAGTATCTGCGACATCATCGAACAGTGGTAAATACAGTTACCAGGCAAGAGGCATTAGGATCAATTGTCACATCTCCAGTCATTAAACCAACGTCAGAAAATTCTTCTTTAAAATCTCTGTACTTCTGATTGCTGAGTGCCTTTATAGGAGAGGTGTAAATAACCCTCTGGTTTTCCTTCAAAGACATGGCAATAGCATAGGATGCTACGACTGTTTTACCAGCAGATGTATGAGCTGAAACCTGAACATGAACCATACACTTAGTTTCCCTTTTTAGTTTCAACTGAACTACACTAGAATTGCAAAACGCAGAGCTCATAATTTATTTTTTCATTGTAATTTCAGAGCTTGGATCAATCTAGATTCAGAAACCAAAGAAGAATTTACACACATCAAATACACAGACTACAAGTTTCGTTACCAAAAACAAGTGTCTATCACTTAACGCGAGTTATTTGCAGTGACAAAATCCATTCTATCGAAACCTAAGATATCTCTACACGGTTTTATTACATAATGACCAGAAAATTTGTAGCTTGAAAAATCGATTATTTTTTCTTACCATGACCGATTCGCCATCATCGAGACACTTGATAGCTTCAGACTGGAAGGAGTCAAGGGTGAAAGGGAATTCTTTAGCCGGTGGTTTGTTGTCTCCTTGAGCGGAGTGAGCAAGAGGAACGTAATTTTCAGGGAAGGAAACGTCGTGAACGCAACCCACAAGCTCTTCGTTAATGATCTTCGTGGAATCATCGTCTCTCTGAACCTTCTGCGGTGGAGCACAATCAGACGATTCCTCCAACGATTTTCTCTTCACTGAACCCATGAAGAATGGGTGATATAGTTTTTCGCCGGCGAGTGCTCTTCCTCTAGTCCCACGGGAGAAAGAAGAAAACGCCGACGAGGACTTAGCGGCGAACAACGGTGTATACTGAGATTAGAAGGTAATTGATGAGAGTGTATTTGAAAAAGCGTAAATAACTTTTCCCCAATCGCCAAAACCCTAAATAACTTCCAAGGTTTATTGAATCAAACTGCTTTGCAAAAAAAAAAAAAATCATAGTAATTACTAGACAAATTCCAATCTTTTCAACATAAAATATAAAAAAAATTCGATCAAGAGTTCTCCAAACTCCATCACAATAAAAAAATTTATCTTCATTTTGTTATTAATTTTAATTAGTATTTGTAAATTTGTAGGTTTTTCTCAATTTTAAATTTTTGTATTTTTAATTTGAAAATCTTTTTAAATCTGATTTGAAAACTTATCTGAACTTGGTTGAACTCTGTCTCAATATTAATAGAAATATTAACCAGAGCCGTTTCGACGAAACGAACAAAAGTATAGTCATCTTTTTGTCATGAAAGAGATGACTAACTCTCAGCACATTGCCCAAATCAAACACTTGTACAAGTGTTTAACTTTGTCATCTTTCCTTGATACCAATTAAAGTAAACTTCATATTTGCATTGACCAAACACTTTTGTTGTGAGAAAAAAACTCTCATGCTTTTAAATTCCATTGATTTGGAAAATTGGTCCATTCCCTAAGGAGGAAATCAATTGTATTAGATGAAAAGTAATCCCCATTGGTAAATGTGTTTCATTCTATGCCAAAGCTTCACCTAATGCATATTTTAAGACATTTTTGTGGTTTTCTCGGGTTGATGATGCCTCTAGGTTTTATTAAGCATTTTCCATCAAAATACCATTATATGTTTTCATAGTAAACATAATTTCATATTTTACTCCAAAACATGATTTATGTCTTCTTATCAACATTGCCATTCTACGTTTTTCCGCAAAAAACGTTTTTTCATATTTTCATGTCAAACTACATGATTTTACGTTTTCAGAAAAAATATCAATTCATATTTTTCTGTTAAAAACTTGACTATATTTTTTTGTCCCATGTGTTTTTTACCAAAAACATCATTCAGTGTTTTTTTGGTAATAATGTGATTTCATATTTTCCTGCCAAATTGTCGTTTCCCACCAAAAAATGACATTTTATGTTTCTCGTAAAATCACAATTTCTATGTTTTCCCATTTAAACATGATTCATAACTTTTTTACTCTCACATCATGACACACTAGTGATCTCTCTGACAATAACCGCTTACTTGCTGAAAAAGATTGCTGACAATAAACAGAAACTCCACTGTTATCGTTTTTATAGAGAACTACAAAAGTTTGGGTCTACACAAAGAAGGACTGACATGGAAAATCAACACCACTAGTAGGATTTATCGCTGAGGTTAACCATAGATCAACAAACCAAATTTTTGGTATTAGATTGTGCATGGGCCTAAAACATAATCACAAGGTGACCGTGGATCCACAATATTTGTGTATAACTATCAACGTTCCATCAAATAATGAAATTTCTTACTCCTTGGGAGTATAAGAGATCAAAAGGGACTTAGAACACTCACACTGCTCTTATCAAGCTATCTTGAAACAGAAGAGCCATTGTTTATTGAAATTATAGAAACTCCATCGACGTTTCATGACAAAGAATTAGATGTTGAACAATTCGATGAGATCATACTATCATAAAACCAACTTGATAGGAATGTGACCATTAACTGTAATCTACCACCAGAGGTCCAAACAAGGCTCATAGACTTTCCAAGTCCTACACATATTGCTTCACATGCTCACATGTTGGCATGCTAAGAATCGACATATAAATCATCATGCATCAACTAAATTTTGATCTAGAATACCACCCAATATGGAAAAGAGGAGAAAGTTTGCCTGTGGACATATTTGATCATACAATACGAGGTATGAAAGTATTAGAGTTAGGCTTCATACGCAAAGTGTATTACCCCCAATTGCTATCCAATATGGTATTTCAAAAAAAGAACAAGAAGTGAAAAGTTTGCATTGATTTCACTGACCTCAGCAAGACATGTCAAAGGACGTTCTCACTACTACATATCGATCAATTGGTAGACATCACAATAACATACTAGTTGATGAACTTCATGGATGCTTTCATCAATTACAACCATATACTAATGCAGCCTAGTGAGCAAGAGCAAAACTATTCATGACCTCACGAGGTATATAATGCACAATGTGATGCTTTCAAACTAAAAAATGCTAGCTCCATTTACCAACGACTCCTAAATATAATGTATGTGGATTGATTAATTCGTAAATTTTGTTAGCTCTATTTACTAGCGAATTGTTGCCAATTTTGTTAGGAGTGTGAATTGATCGATGGGATCTATCTATCTTAACATATCCACATCAAACTAAACTTCTTTTTCCAAATTGACAATCCCATCAACTTCTGTACTATTATATTCTCACATTTCCATTACTTTACACTCATCTTTGAGTTCTAGTGCTCTTTTAACATATGCTAAGATATGAGCTACCTATGTGTTCCAAAGTTTTGACATGATTACTGAGAGCCTTAAACTTTCCATTAAGATCTATGTACATGCTTTCCATTTTGAGATTTATGTTAGTGGCATACTTCTGCTGACCCTTTAGAACATGCTTAAGTATTAACTCAATCTTATTATCTTGAAAAACTGGTGCATTGACTAGAGCTTGAAAATAATTTGATAATTTGTTGTTTAAAATTTATGTTCGAAACCACTGTTGAAGTTGTAATTTTGTCCAAAGTATTTGTTTTAAAATCTTTGTTCAACAACATTGATAGGTCCACAACCAAAAAATTCCATCTCATCAACTTTATCCAAAATTGACATATTTTTTTCTTTTTCAGTATCAGATCGCATTTAGCTTCTCAATCCTCACAGCTTCAATTCTATTTACATTCCTTTGTCTCTTATCATATTCATGATGTTGCTAGTTGCAGGATTGTTGATTAAAGCACAAGATTGATGATTAGAGCACAAGATTGATGATTAGAGCACAAGATTGTTGGTCTATGCCCCTAGTCATAAATTCAATATCCATGTATAATATACTAAGCAAGCATGTTCGTTGAACCATGATGAAGGCAGTTCATGATGTACTTTATAGACCTTTTCCAAGTCTCACAGAATGATTCACTATATGTTTATTCGAATCTAAAGACCTTATTTCTTTAGATATTACACTTGGAGTTTGTGTAAAAATGAATAAGAGAATCAATTTTTATATATTTTAGTAACTGGAAACGTGTTCATTCAACCCAAATGACTTCAATACAATAGTGAGGGAATAACTAGATAAAATACAAATAAACCTTGTCGTAACTAAATAAAGAAAATGTTGGATAGGCAAGGATATTACATGTTATTATTATGAATTAAAATTATGTAACTAACTTATATAAAAAGTTTGTAGATTCTAGAACTCGAAATGTTAAATTATAAGAGACCTAATCTGGCATAAGTAAATCTTTATACTAAATCAATTTGCACAATTTCTGTCATACCATTTAAATCTAAATTTAATAACAGTTCGTAATACCATGTGAAAAAATACAAAATTTGAATTTTATATACGAATTTTATTTTGTATTTCTATGTCAACATATCCATAAACAGTGTTAAAAACCGTGAAAAAATGCTTAGTCAGACGATAGCGTGACAACATATGGGTGAATGTGCAACGCAAAACGACGTCGTTTTGTATATGTTCATGTGGTATTACGCATTACAACTAAATTTGGGTTCAAATGGACACGACGACAATTGTTCATTTTGATTTAGACCCCTTGTCCCTTAGTTTACTCAAATACTCAATTCTCGCATGAAGTTTTACAGACAAATAGAAAATATGAACTTTACGATGAACATTCACAAAACATTCATAACTCAACTCACACATGCATGTATGATGTCAAACTCTTCGAAGCTAGTTCAAATCAACATATTCAACACTGTCATGGTTCACTTTTCATTAGAATAGTTAATTGGTGATAAAATCAACTAACATGTAGTATCATCAAACATAAAACAAAGAACTATAACAATCTATCTTGGATTTTAAAAATTATGTGGATTGACCCATGAATCACCCTTGATTAAACTATTCAAACCTCAAGAAATGATTACTTGGAAATTATCAGAAGAATCATAGCAGAATGATGAGTTTAATTGCAAGATAAAATCAAAACACAAGAAAAGCATTTAGATAAACGTCTCTAAGATGAACAAGAGAAAAAAACATTTTCCTCTAAAATATGAAAATTCTATAAACCATGGAAAGCTCAAGACAATTGAATTGTCATCTTCTTTAAGCTTTTTGTTGATTCTTTTCGAAAAAAAAAATCTTTTAGAGGTGGGTGCATATCAAGTGTGTGAATCGTTTAACACTCAATTTCAACGACAAGGATTGTTGTAGGTTGGAAGAAAATAGGCCATGATCAGGAGGCATAGGGTCTACAATCGTTGGACAAACTCGTGTGGTGAACATTGGAACGCTAGAAATTGCATGGAGTTGCTACCTCTACGAGCCTGCTCAACGCTAGAAATTGCATGGAGTTGCTACCTCTACGAGCCTGCTCTACTAATATGTACTTGATGTTATTTTTGTTTACTTTGTTAGATTGACATCAAACTACTTCTATATTAACGTGGAATCTTCCATCCATTGCCATACTTTTATGGTCATAATCATTTCAAAATCCTAAATTGCTTGTTTAGTATTTTTAGCCGGTTCTCTCGTTTATTCGGTTTACGATGGAATTTGGTTAACTTCAATAAGATGCTAAATTATATCTAAGAACATTTACATGTGCTAAACTGAGTTCTGAATATAATGTATTTCGCAATTCATCGAAACTTAGTTGATAATTTAAACCCAAATATTATTTTAAGTTAAACTTTTTTTCCTCCTTTTCCTTTGCTTAGATACCATCGAAAGCTATTTATGTTAATAGTACATATTTGAGATATTATTAATCATTTTAAATATTTTACCTTATGCCAAAAAAACCAAATTTGGATATAATTAATCAAATATTCATTGTTAATTTCAAAAAATAAGTTAATAAAATAGAAATTCAATAAGTTAATGAATTTACATCCTAAATATAGAGATTTTTTTATTTTATCTTATAAATATGCTAGTTTATTTTGAGTTAAATTGTTTTAATAAAAATCATCTCATTTGGTTATGAGATGACACTTGATGCTTTGCTTTTAAACATCAGATACAATATTTATCCTAAATGTATATATATAGGTACATTTTAACAACATGATAAAATTAAATAAAATTATTAAAAATTCACAATTCACTAGTAATTATTGTTATATATATATTTCTTAAAAATATTAATGATGAGATCATTTCTATATAAAATTTCAAAATTTTTTGTTGTATTAAATATTTTATAATATAATCATTAATATGTTTACATTTATAAATGGACAATCAATGTGATCATTTTTGAAACACTATAAATACAAGGGGAAACTCAGTGCAGATTTACTATAAATCGCAAAACAATTTCTAACTATGAAAAACATGAAATTGTTGACTATCACAATACTTATGGCTATTATGATGGTAATGGATCATACACCGGCAACCATCGAAGCAAGGCAATTGACGAACACTGATGGTAATCATTTCAAAGCTCGAATTATAAACAATTATGATCCTGTTTTGGCAGCACTTACTCCATCAGCACATACTCCAAGATATACTCCTCCTATAAATAAGAAAGGTCCTCGTATAGAAGTTCAAAATAATTTCAAAGATGCATCTGCAAATGGTATCGCACCTACTCCATCAGGGCATACTCCTCGTATAGGATATACGAATGGTCTTGGTATAGAAGTTCAAAATAATTTCAAAGATGGATCGGTGATTGATATCGCACCTACTCCATCAAAACATACTCCTCGTCTAGGATATAAGAAAAGTCCTCAAAATAATTTAAAAGATGGATATGTGACTGATATCGCACCTACTCCATCAGGACATACTCCTCGTCTAGGATATAAGAAAGGTCCTCAAAATAACTTCAAAGATGGATATGTGACCGATATCGCACCTACTCCGTCAGGACATACTCCTCGTCTAGGATATAGATCTGTGGCTAATATTGCACCTACTCCATCAGGACATAGTCCTCGTATAGGGTATAAAAAAGGTCATGATATAGAAGTTCAAAATAATTTCAAAGATGAATCTACAAATATTATTTAAATAAAAGTCAATGTAATATCAGAATATTCAAATAAATAAAATAAAATGGTAAGATACTTATTAAATTAGTTTTCTTTAAAATTTTAAAAAATAAAAATAAAAACAGTGGAGCTATACATTTTCCATATAAAAATAAAAGATATACAAAAATGAAAATTAACTATTATGTTTTAGACATGTTGGAAGCAAAAATTGGATAACATAGTCAAATTATTTTATGTTTTAATAATAGATGAACCAAATCTTTGGAAACGTTAATTCGAACCAAATGAATAAAATAAAAGAATCAAATTGTTTTACTCAAATCTTTTTCATTCTTTCCCAATGATCTAAACAAAATAGTGACGAAATAACTAAATAAAATGCAAATGAATTTGCTAGTAATGAAAAATGCAAATGTTTAAGTAGCAATGATATCATATATGATTCACTATACAAACTATAATCGTCTATTTATGTTGAAATCCGTCGGGTGAGAAAATCAATATTTTTCGGTTTAATATAATTTATTCTAATTATAATAATATAAAATAAAGTATTATCAGAAAAAGATAATTAAAGTATGGAAAAAAAATAAAATATTATTATCATAAATTTAATCTGAATCTGATGAACATTTCGAATTAGCTGAATTTTGGTCGTCAAACTCGCCAATCTCTTCTTCTGAATCTTGATAGATGTTGTAATCTTCGTTCGTGGTGTCATCAATAACAAGGTTAACTTCAAGATAAATGTCTATTGAGCCTAAGTTACCAATTGTGCTTTACTGCATAGGCTCTTGTTCGGTAATATCACATACCATTCCTCTAGAATGTATTGAGGTCACTGTAATCCAAGGATCTTGCTTGTTGCTCAATCGAGGATATCGAATGTAACAAACCTGGTCTGCTTGTGATGCAAGTATAAAATGATTATATTTTCGATGTCGCTTACGAGAGTGGACAGATGTAACACCGAATTCTTCTTCACGTTGACCCATGATAGGGTCATACCAGTCACAATAGAACACAATACACCTCAAATCAATCATTCCTGGATAACGAACTTCTAATATTTCACGAAAACACCATTGTATACAATTTTTTCCGATTGAGATGATACACCATAATTACAAGTTGTTTGTGAGTTTCCTTCGCGATGACTGTTAAAAGCATATCCACGAGTGCAGTACATTGGATAAGATTTTGCAGTAAATGTAGGACCATCACAACCTCAACTAACCACGTGGGAAACGTTATCCCCGTAGAAGGACCTGTAGTAACCTACAAAATAATTGAATGTACTCAATAATAAATATATATATATATATGTATATAAATAGTAAACTATTATTGAAAATTACATAATTATGGTAACACTAACATAAAAATGCAAGTATCTTGCAAATTCGCTTTTTTTAAGTTCGACCAACTCATTCTCGCTGTAATCTGAATAATGAACACGTATTTGTTCCATGTATATCCTGTTAATTATGAAAAAAATAATTAACAATAAATTATAATAATAACTAAAAACAAAATTTAATTGAATGTATCTTTTATATTCCAAAACGTCATCGTAATTTGTCAAAATATACAAATGCAAGTGATTATGTTTCTCTTCTGATAGGCGTCGCGTCTTCCCTTTTCCACTTAAACGTCCAATTTGTGCAAATATTTTTGGCACATACATTGGATAGCTTGGTTTTTCTCCTCCATCATCATGTCGTGCAGGTCGTCAAAAAATTCTTCTCAATGTGCATAACATCTAGATTATGGCACAACAAATGGTCCTTCCAATATGGTAAATCCCAAAAAATACTTTTCTTGTGCCAATTATGGTATTCGCCACAACCATCAACAGGGTAATGTCTGTTACCTCCACATGAAGTCGTTCTCTCAGCACCAAAATCTCTAAATTGAGTCATCATATAATTCCCGTCAAGAATAGGAGGTGGAGAATCAAAATTTTTTTGTTTTTCCTAAACAATATCGTGCTTCGGCGATATGGATGATCTTGTGGTAGAAATCGACGATGACAATCGAACCAACTAGTCTTTCGTCCGTGTTTCAGTTGGAACGCATCGGTATTATCTTGACAATATGGGCATGATAATCTTCCATGCGTCGACCATCCTGATAACATATCATATGCTGGAAAATCACTTATCGTCCACATAAGTACTGCTCGCATCAAGAAGTTCTGTTGGTTGGAAACATCGAATGCTTCGACACCATTTTCCCATAATATTTTTAACTCATGAATTAGTGGTTGCAAAAAAATTTCAAGCGATCGCTTAGGATGCTCCGGGCCGGGGACGAGAATTGTTAGAAACAAAAACTCTCGTTTCATGCATAAAGAATGAGGCAAATTATAAGGTGTAATGATAACTAGCCACAATGAGTATTGACGTTCATGCTTCCCAAAAGGGTTAAATCCATCTGTAAATAACCCGAAGTATACGTTTCTAGGCTCATATGCAAAAGTAGGATAAACCTGTTGAAAATGTTTCCATGCTTCTGCATCCGAGGGATGCACAATTTTTCCATTCGAATTATGTTTTGCATGCCATCTCATAGGTTTTGCCGTGTGTTCAGATTGATATAACCTCTTTAACCTCTCTGTTAATGGCAAATACCATATCTATTTATGCGGAATAGGTACTCTGCCGCTTATCTCTTGAAATCGAGGTTTGTGACAAAATCGATACTTCATGCGGTTTCATTTCTCCAATAGATCATGCAGGTTTCAATACATACATCGATCATCTGATATGGTAATCCAAGACCAGCTACAAGTTTTTGAATCTCGTAATATGAAGCAGGTGCAATATTATCTTCAGATAATATATCTTTAACAAAATCAGCTATCGCATTCACACAATCTTCAGCCAAGTTGAAATCCGTCTTTATCGTCATCAACCTGCTTGCAGCAGATAAATGCGATAATCCATCTCTACATTCTTTATACAAAGGCTGTTTGGATGCATCTAACATATCAAAAAACTTTCAGGCTTCCAAATTAGATTCCTCTATTATGCTAATATCTTCAATGTACGATGCTCTTTGTTCACGAAATGCATCATTCACCATATGAACAGTACCTCCGTTTATATCAACTTCTGATGTCGGTTCCTCTACCCTAACATTAGTACTATCTATCGTTTTTGAAGTACTACCATAATATTGAATCGTTGCATTGGTTTCTCCATGTGAATACCAAATTTTGTAACCCGGCATAAATCCAATCCTATACAAATGATTACGTACTTCTATAACAGAGATTAATCTATGATTTTGACATTTAATACACCGACAATATATTTTACTGTATTCCGATGTCATCCTATTGTTTGATGCAAATGCCATGAACTCTTCAAACCTTGCACAAATTCATCAGTCAATTCTCCCGTTGTTGAATCGTTTATCCATCCACAATCGAAAGTACTCATAAGATGATTACTTAATTACCCTTGATTAAACTATTCAAAACCCAAGAAATGATTACATGGAAATTATCAGAAGAATCATAGCAGAATGATGAGTTTAATTGCAAGATAAAATCAAAACACAAGAAAAGCATTTAGATAAACGTCTCTAAGATGAACAAGAGAAAAAAACATTTTCCTCTAAAATATGAAAATTCTATAAACCATGGAAAGCTCAAGACAATTGAATTGTCATCTTCTTTAAGCTTTTTGTTGATTCTTTTCGAAAAAAAAAATCTTTTAGAGGTGGGTGCATATCAAGTGTGTGAATCGTTTAACACTCAATTTCAACGACAAGGATTGTTGTAGGTTGGAAGAAAATAGGCCATGATCAGGAGGCATAGGGTCTACAATCGTTGGACAAACTCGTGTGGTGAACATTGGACCGCTAGAAATTACATGGAGTTGCTACCTCTACGAGCCTGCTCTACTAATATGTACTTGATGTTATTTTTGTTTACTTTGTTAGATTGACATCAAACTACTTCTATATTAACGCGGAATCTTCCATCCATTGCCATACTTTTATGGTCATAATCATTTCAAAATCCTAAATTGCTTGTTTAGTATTTTTAGTCGGTTCTCTAGGTTATTCGGTTTACGATGGAATTTGGTTAACTTCAATAAGATGCTAAATTATATCTAAGAACATTTACATGTGCTAAACTGAGTTCTGAATATAATGTATTTCGCAATTCATCGAAACTTAGTTGATAATTTAAACCCAAATATTATTTTTAAGTAAAACTTTTTTTCTCCTTTTCCTTTGCTTAGATACCATCGAAAGCTCTTTATGTTAATAGTACGTATTTGAGATATTATTAATCATTTTAAATATTTTATCTTATGCTAAAAAACCAAATTTGGATATAATTAATCAAATATTCATTGCTAATTTCAAAACATAAGTTAATAAAATATAAATTCAATAAGTTAATGAATTTACTGTAGAATATTTTATGATTTCTATAACCATAAAACTCATGCTAATTCTTGAATAATAAGAAACACAATAGCGGAAGCGTACCTTTTGGATCCATGGCTTATGATACTGAAGTTGGGAATGATTCTTCCACGACAAACCCAGAATAGCTGAAAATCTTTATTGATGGGATACAAAGATGGCTGAATTTCTTGTTAGGGTTGTCATGGGGACCATAACCCTTCTATTTATATAGAAAATAATTTCTAATTCAGCCCTTCATCAAATTAGAAATTGCATAATGTATCCACACACAAATTTTCCATAACACTTATGCCTCATAATCTTTTATCTTTACAAATAAGTGACCACATAATTTTGACTATTTTAGATAAGGACCCTAACACATCGATTATACATGTGTGACCCCAAAATAATTATTATAATCTCCCACTGGGTCACATATGTATTCTGAAAATATGATAGACTTTATGAGCTCAAAATTGTCATTATATAGCAAGGCATAAACAATCCCGTCCATTGACTATAGTAACATAGGATCATAGCGGTTTTCGTTATAATGATAAATAACTAAACCTTCCATAATCACTGAAATTAATATAGACAAACGACATAGATCAATTATGAAAAGTGTGACATGAAAGTCACATGAAAAATGATCAATACATGTCGATTTTCAACTGGTCCTACCTTATTGAGATTCTTTAACTTTATTGTACAAAGAGTAAACCAAAAACAAAACTTTATTTCTGATCAGAAAATAAACATGCATAAACACAACTAAAACATAAAACCTAAAACCAAATAAAAAACTCCCACTAAACCAAATGATCCTCAAACATTGAAACACCTATTCGAGTAGTATGCTCAAGAAAGACCTTAGGTGGAATGCCCTTTGTAAGAGGATATGTTATCATAGAGTTTGTCCCTAAGTGTTCTATGGAAATCTCTCCACTTTGTACCCTCTCTTGAACGACGAGGAACTTAATATCAATAAACTTGGACTTTGTTGTGCTGCTATTTTTGTTGGAGTACAAACAACTGATTTATTGTCACAATATATCTTTAGTGGTCTTTCAATTCCTTCAAGAATTCGTAGCCCAGTGACAAAATTCCTCAACCAAAGTCCATGATTGGATGCCTCAAAAACTGCTACAAATTATGCCGCCATTGTGGAGGAAGCTACAAGTGTTTGTTTTGCACTACGCCAAGACATAGCTCCACCAGCCAACAGAAAAACAAAACCTGATGTAGACTTTCTACTATCTTGACATCCAGCAAAATCAGAATCAGAATACCCAATGATCTCCAAGTTATCTGATCTTTGATATGTGAGCATATAGTCTTTTGTTCTCTTCAAATACCTCATGACCCTTTTGGCTGCTTTCCAATCGTCCAAACCTAGATTACTTAAGTATCTGCCCAAAACTCCAACCATGTAGGCTAAATCTGGACGCATACAAACTTGAGCATACATTAGACTCCTTACAGCCGACGCATAAGGAATTTTTTGCATCTCCTGAATTTCTAAATTTCCTTTAGGGCACTGATTAAGACAAAATTTGTCTCCTCTAGCGACTAGGGTATCACCTGGTTTGTAATCCTGCATACCAAATCTCTTGAATACTTTATCGATATAGCTCTTTTGAGATAATCCAAGAATTCCCCGAGTTCGATCTTGGTGAATCTGAATTCCTAATACAAAAGATGCTTCACCAAGATCTTTCATTTCAAATTTACCCTTCAGAAATATCTTGGTCTCATCTAGCATGTCCATATCGTTAGTGGCTAGTAGTATGTCATCGACATACAAAGCCAGGAAAATACACTTACTCCCACTGAACTTCTGATACACACAATCTTCGACTAAATTCACCTCAAAACCAAATGAGACGATTACCTTATGAAATTTGTGGTACCATTGACGAGAAGCTTGTTTTAGCCCATAGATGGATTTATTTAATTTGCATACCATTTTCTTTGAATCACCTATTACAAAATTTTCTGGTTGCTCCATATAAATTGTCTCATCAATGTCACCATTGAGAAACGTTGTCTTGACATCCATCTGATGAAGCTCTAAGTTATAGTGTGCAACAAGGGCCATGATTGTCCTAAAAGAATCCTTTGATGAAACTGGAGAAAAAGTTTCTTTATAGTCAATCCCTTCTTTCTGAGTATAGCCTTTAGCTACTAGACGAGCTTTATACCTTTCCACATTACCACTTGATCCATTTTGGTCTTAAATATCTATTTGCAACCAATGGCTTTCTTTCCTTCTCGCAATTGGACAATGTTCCAAACCTTATTGTCTAGCATTGACTGATACCCTTTTTTACTAGCTTTGACCCACTTATCTGAATTGGAACTACCCATGGCCTCACGGAAGTTGATAGGATCATCTTCCAACTAGGTATGATTTTCCTCTTATTCCATAAGAAATACTATGTAATAATTCGTAATAGCACTTCTCCTTTCTCTAGTGGATCGCCGCAAATGCACTTGTTCTTGTTGCACAGATTTTTGAGGATTTTGAATTTGACTTTCATGTTCGATAACATCGTCATCTTGATTTGTAGGAAGAACTTCAGTATCAATTTGAGGATCCAAATTTACTTTATCAAAAGCAACTATATGAATCGGTTTAGAAACTGAATCCGATTCTTCCTCAAAGATGATGTCTCTAACTTCATTTTCCCCCCAAATTCAACATTTTTAAAGAACGTAGCTATTCCCGTCTCAAAAATATTATTTTGTGTGAGATCATAAAACTTATAGCCCCGAGATCGCTCAGAATAACTAATAAAATAACTGCTCACAGTTCTAGAGTCCAGCTTTTTCTCAAACGGCTTGTAAGGCCTAGCTTCAGCTAGACATCCCCATATGTGAAAATGCTTTAGACTAGGTTTTCTTCCTGTCCAAAGCTCATAAGGTGTTTTTACAGTTACCTTAGTTGGTACCCGATTAAGAATATATGTTGCAGTCTTTAATACCTCTCCTCAAAGTGATTCAGGTAAGATGGAGTGGCAGATCATACTCCTCACCATATCTTTAAGAGTGCGGTTACGTCTTTCTGACACACCATTCATGCTAGGAGACCCAGGCATAGTGTATTGTGGGACGATTCCACACTCCTCTAGGTATCTGGCAAATGGCCCTGGACGTTGTTCACCTGAACCGTCATACCGACCGTAATACTCACCACCACGATCAGATCTGATAGACTTTATCCTTCGGTCGAGTTGATTCTCAACTTCAGCTTTAAATTTCTTGAACATGTCTAAAAACTCTGACTTTTCATGCATAAGAAACAAGTATGCATATCGAGAGTAATCGTCTATAAATGATATAAAGTATTGTTGACCGTTCCATGATGTCGTAGGGAAAGGTCCACAAATGTCTGTATGTATCAACTCAAGAACTTCTGTTGCTCTATATGCACCTAATCTCTTATGTTTAGTCTGTTTTCCTTTAATGCAATCCACACAGACTTCACAATTTGTGAAATCAACAGAACCCAATATACCATCAGACACAAGTCGCTCAATTCTATTCCTAGAAATGTGACCTAAGCGTTTGCGCCACAGAGTTCCTGAACTTGCATTTTCTAATTTACGTTTTGTACTTCTAGATTCAACATTTAAGCTTTCATCACGAGAAGTTATAATGTCAAGCATATAAAGATTGTGATTATCCATGATTGTACCAGTTCCAATTAAAACTGAATTTAAAGACAAAGTAACTTTTGCATGCTCAGTTAGACAAGAATAACCAGATTTGTCTAAATAAAGAACAGAAACCAAATTCCGTCTAAATGACAGTACAACAAAAGTGTCTTTCAAATCCAAAAAACAACCAGTACTAAAAAACAATCTAAAATGCGCAATTGCCTCCACATAAACCGGAATTCCATTAGCCACATAAATGCATCTTTTAGCATCAGTTGGTTTTCGGTAGCTCAGACAATCCTGCAATGAAACACTGATGTTAGTAGTTGCACCTGAATCTAACCACCAAGTATTTTTGGGTACTTCAACTATGTTCACTTCAGAACAGATCATAGCAAGGAACATAACTTTCTTTGCACGCCAAGCGTGGTATTTTTGGCAGTCCTTCTTCATATGTCCAGTTTTCTTACAAAAGAAGCAGGTATCTTCCACCTTAGTCTGCTTCTTTTGTGTTGGACCTTTAGCAACATCATTCTTAACATCATCAATTTTTCTTCTTTTGCCGTGTCCCTTAGAGGTGTTAACCATATGAGCACTTTCAGACTTTTCTTGTTTCATCATATCCTCCTCTTGCACACAATATGAAATAAGCTCATTAAAAGACCATTACTCCTTCTGTGTGTTATAATTGGATTTCAATTGATTGAAACTAGGAGAAAGAGAGTTCAAGACAAAAAATATGAGCACTTCTTCTGGAAGCTCAGTCTTGAGTTTTTAAGTTTTGAAACAATGTTAGACATTTCCAAAATGTACTCCCTTATGTTTTCTTTGCCGTGATACCTCATGGTACTAAAACGATACAAAAGCATACTTATTTCTACCTTATCACTTTTTGCAAAATGCAAGTCCATTTCAGCAAGGAACTGTTTGAGATCTTGGATCTCATCATCACTTCTAAAGGTTTCTGGAATGGTGTCTATAATGATCATTAAACCAACGCGGTTAGAACGTTCCCACTTCTCATAAACCATCTTATACTCAATAGTGCTGGCATCTGTAGGTTGTTCCATCTTTAATGTAATGTCAAGATCCATACACCCAAGAACAATCTTAACCTTACTTTTCCATTCCTTATAGTTGGAACCAGTAAGTGTTGGAATTGAACCTAGTTAGCAGATAATGTAGTGAAATTTGCTGAGAAGAGAACAATTCTTAATTAGTAACTCACAATTTAACCAAATATAATCAACAAATAAATTATAAAAAATTGTACAACCCATCTCAAGATACCAAGTGCAACATCAATAACAAGTCTTTGGACAATATTATTAACTGCTAGTGATACTCTTGTTGTAAAGATCAAACACTCACAATAATATATGATAAAATGATAAACCTTTCTTTGGACCGATTTATCATTCACTTGTTAATTTCTAATAATTGTCATATGCTTATCATCACAGATATGTATGTAGTTCGGCCAAATACAAATCTACCTTTGGGTCGATTTAATATTCGCATGAAAATACATACACATATCATTCAAAACTATTCTTGGAAAAATATCCACAAAGAGGTCACTTTGGTAACATCTTGTATCAATTAATCCACTTCAAGAATTAAACTTGCACAATAAAATTTATTTTATTGATTAAAAAATCTCTTTTTAAGGCTAATAAGCCTAAAATATTATTAAATAAAATAATAATTTTTTTCCTATTCATTCTTCTTCAACTTTAACAGTTACATTTATACTTAATAACGAAACCGACAAAAGGAAGATGAATAGCCACCAAATTTTTTTTTACATATTCGACATTTTTAGATTGCTCAAAAAAATTTCGAAAAAATCCCAAAATTTTGAGTAAATTTTTACGAGCATGAAATCAACTACTAAAAATAAAATCAAATTTAATCCGAAAAATTACTTCACAAAAAAAAATCAGGAAAACTATGTTTCATGATTCCATCCAAATTTCTAGAATTTTTTTTCTTATTTATTCCATATCTAAACATGATTTTCACTATAAACAAATCTAAAATGATAAGCATAATTTCATATTTTTCAACAATTTAACCACAGATCACATAATACAGATTTAATCTCTAAACTTTAACCAAAAACCATATTCAACAATATGAAAATTCTAAACATATTATTAAATCTGAATTTTAACAAAAAAAAAAAATCTGATGATTATACAAAAACTAGACATGATGCTCTGATACCAATTGTAGAATATTTTATGATTTCTGTAACCATAAAACTCATGCTAATTCCTGAATAATAAGAAACGCAATAGCGGAAGCGTACATTTTGGATCCATGGCTTATGATACTGAAGTTGGGAATGATTTTTCTACGACAAACCCAGAATAACTGAAGATCTTTGTTGATGGGATACAAAGGTGGCTGAATTTCTTATTAGAGTTGTCATGGGGACCATAACCCTTCTATTTATATAGAAAATAATTTCTAATTCGGCCATTCATCAAATTAGAAATTGCATAATGTATCCACACACAAATTTTCCATAACACTTATGTCTCATAGTCTTTTATCTTTACAAATAAGTGACCACATAATTTTGACTGTTTTAGATAATGATCCTAACACATCGATTATACATGTATGACCCCAAAATAATTCTTACATTTACATCCTAAATATAGAGATTTTTTTATTTTATCTTATAAATATGCTAGTTTATTTTGAGTTAAATTGTTTTAATAAAAATCATCTCATTTGGTTATGAGATGACACTTGATGCTTTGCTTTTAAACATCAGATACAATATTTATCCTAAATGTATATGTATAGTTACATTTTAACAACATGATAAAATTAAACAAAATTATTAAAAATTCACAATTCACTAGTAATTATTGTTATATATATATATATATATATATATATTTCTTAAAAATATTAATGATGAGATCATTTCTATATAAAAGTTCAAAATTTTTTGTCGTATTGAATATTTTATAATATAATCATTAATATGTTTACATTTATAAATGAATAATCAATGAGATCATTTTTGAAACACTATAAATACAAGGGGAAACTCAGTGCAGATTTACTATAAATCGCAAAACAATTTCTAACTATGAAAAACATGAAATTGTTGACTATCACAATACTTATGGCTATTATGATGGTAATGGATCATACACCGGCAACCATCGAAGCAAGGCAATTGACGAACACCGATGGTAATCATTTCAAAGCTGGAATTATAAAAAATTCTGATCCTGTTTTGGCAGCAGTTACTCCATCAGCGCATACTCCAGGATATACTCTTGCTATAAATAAGAAAAGTTCTCGTATAGAAGTTCAAAATAATTTCAAAGATGCATCTGTAAATGGTATCGCATCTACTCCATCAGGACATACTCCTCGTATAGGATATATGAAAGATTTTGGTATAGAAGTTCAAAATAATTTCAAAGATGGATCGATAATTGATATCGCACCTAGTCCATCATGACATACTCCTTGTCTAGGATATAAGAAAGGTTCTCAAAATAATTTTAAAGATGGATTTGTGACTGATATCACACCTATTCCATCAGGACATACTCCTTGTTTAGGATATAAAGAAAGTCCTCAAAATAATTTCAAAGATGGATATGTGACTAATATCGCACCTACTCCATCAGGACATACTCTTTGTCTAGGATATAATAAAGGACCTCAAAATAATTTCAAAGATGGATATGTGACCGATATCGCATCTACTCCGTCAGGACATACTCCTCGTCTAGGATATGGATCTGTGACTAATATTGCACCTACTCCATCAGGACATACTCCTCGTATAGGATATAAAAAGGTCATGGTATAGAAGTTCAAAATAATTTGAAAAATGGATCTACGAATAATATCACACCTACTCCATCAGGTCATACTCATCGTATAGAAGATAAGAAAGACATTGAAAAGTTTTATTTGAAAGATGACTTCAAAGACCAAAAAATATTAAAGTATATCAGTAATCAACATCATTTCAAAAGCGGTTCAACAAATGCTTTTCCACCTATTCATAAGGAGATAGTCGAGGTGAAGAACATAAGAAATGAGTTACAAATATTATTTAAATAAAAGTCAATGTAATATCAGAATATTCAAATAAATAAAATTAAATGGTAAGATACTTATTAAATTAGTTTTCTTTAAAATTTTTAAAAATAAAAATAAAAACAGTGGAGCTATATATTTTCTATATAAAAATAAAAGATATACAAAGATGAAAATTAACTATTATGTTTTAGACATGTTGGAAGCAAAATTTTGCTTTAAAGTTGGATAACATAGTCAAATTATTTTATGTTTTAATAATAGATGAACCAAATCTTTGGAAACGTTAATTCGAACCAAATGAACAAAATAAAAGAATCAAATTGTTTTACACAAATCGTTTTCATTCTTTCCCAATGATCTAAAAAAAATAGTGACGAAATAACTAAATAAAATACAAATGAATTTGCTAGTAATGAAAAATGTAAATGTTTAAGTAGCAATGATATCACATGTTATCATAAATTACAATCACGTAACTCAATAAAAATCGTATACATTTCTAAACTCGAAAAGTTTAACTATAAGAGACCGAATATGGCAGTAGTAAATATTTGTGATCAATAAAAGCATAACACAAGGGTTTACAAAACCTTCTCTAGGATGAGCAAGAGAAAGAAACATTCTCCATATAACATGAAAACTCCAAAATATATGAAAAAATCAAGAGATTTGAACTTTCATGTTCTTTACGGTTTATTGGCTTCTTATCAAAATAATTAAGAGATAGGTGCATCAACGGTGTAAGTCATTTAAATGTATTATTTTCTAATCAAACCAATAAAATAATTTTTTAACTCGTACGAAAAGAGTTCAAATGTGTTTGTATTCCAGGGAAAGAGATAGAAAGCACAATTCATAACAACGGCAAACGTCTAATGTTGATTTTTCCGATGTTATACAAAACCAAGACGTACCATTATATTGTGTTATAGAAGAGGCTCATGAAAGGAGTAGTAATGAAAGGAGTACCAACTTTATTTATTGTAATTCAATTTATTTTGATTTCAGTCCATTATGGATGAGAGAGGGCACCATTATTGCCTTGGTAGTTTTTGAGAATAAATTGGTACAGAAGTTGATGGAATTGTAAATTTGGAAAAAGAAGTTTAGTTTGACGCGGATATGCTAGGATAGATAGATCCAAAGACTGGATCGATCAATCCACACTCCTAACAAAATTGGCAAGAATTCGCTGGTTAGTGGAGCTAACAAAATTTGCGGATTAATCAGTCCACATACATTATATTTTAGGAGTCATTGGTAAGTGGAACTAGCGTTCTTTAGTTTGAAGGCATCACATTGTGCATTACATATCTCGTGAGGTCATGAATAGGATTTTCTCTTGCTCACTAGGCTACATTAGTATATGGTTGTAATTGATGAAGGCATCCATGAATCTCATCAACTAGTATGCTAATTGTGATGTCTACCAGTTGATCGATATGTAGTAGTGGGAACGTCCTGACATGTCTTGTTGAGGTCAGTGAAATCAATAATATTTTGACTTGCATATTAATTGGTATGTGTTACGACTGTTATACGACTACATATATACGATTATATATAAGGTTGCTAAAATATCTAATACATTGCAACTACATTTTATAAAGTTAATATGTTTTACGATTGTTGTTAATAGTAGGAATTTAGTCTCTCATTTTGCAACTATAACGATAATCACATATTGATCGACTAGATATATGGAACAACAATGCAGTCGTAAAAGTAATCGCAAATTGTGCAACTATATTTTCGCATAATTGTCTTAATTTAGTGACCACAACGCGACGGTTGACGATCATGACGATTGTGACGATTGTTTTGAGAAGACATGCCGTAGTCGCAAAGTATTCACTAAATAATTATACGCAGCTCATTTGTCACTAATTGCATAGTAGCAAAATGTTTGTTTTCTGTAGTGGATCGTGCATAAAGTAGCATGTATAGATCTTCTTTTAGGTACATCTTTGTAAAAGACCTTTTTGTCAATGTTGATAAAGCAATCTTTTTTATTAGGTAGATCAACACAACCACTCACTATAGCCAACAACACCCATTGGTATCTCACGTTTTAACTCCAAAAAACTTGCTCTACGTGCACATGCAAGCACAATAATATTTAAGGATCAAATCCACAAAAATCAATGTTATGTTACTAATCTTTATAATCAAGCTAATATAAGGGAAAATATAGAGTGAATGCAAAATAAAGTTGATGTAAAACAAGACTTTAAAAGCGTTGGGTTTTACCAGAATTACAAATCATATTTAATAAGTGATTTTAATTAGATATCTTACCGAACTCAGAACATTAATGTCTACCTAGACAACTGTCATTGTAGTAAAATTTATGACTAACAATTTGTCTTTCTATTTCCTCTGAATTTAGGTTATTAAACATGCGTTAATTGAATAATTCTGGTATATTTCCAAAATGTCTTAACATTAGCTCTTGTTGGGTAATGATACTTTGCCCAACCAAGTTCTTTTCAAACAATCAAACTATATTTTTGATGATCTAATTAATTCTAATATCAGTAATTTAGGTGATCAAACTAGATTAGTCATTAAAAAGAACATTGGTGAAGATTCAAATAAATATCCCTAATTCTAAGAATTCGATTTATCAATTTTCTGAAATCCTTTTAAAACCTTAAAACTTTATTGAACAAGAAAAGAAAAAATTGAATAATAAATAAGAGGATTTCAAAAATCTTGTCAAACAACATAGAATCAAAGTTTCGTCTCCCAAAAACATTGGGACATAAAACCTTAAAAGAGTGAATGAGAAAATAGAATCCCCTTTAAAAGTGGTTGAAGTAAGTGTTTATACGCATAGGTTCTTCCTTGGTTGATTCTGGGCCAAAATAAGAAAGACCAAAGTTTTCTTTTTGCTATAGGAATAATGAATGGTCGATCATGATATATCGATTACTATATACTTAATAAATTGATCTTAGATGAATGGTCGATCGAAATTTTTGCTATAGGTAAATGGTCGATCGAAAATTTTTGTGAAAAATTTCAAGAGTGAGGATTGATCAATACTGAGTTGGATTGCACTATTGGATTGACTCAAACTATTTGCAACTGAAGTCTAACTCATTGCTCTATCTTGTTGCAACATTTGAACTCGATCAATTGGTGGGAAGACTTTCAACAAATGACAAACTTTAGAAGCTTCAAAACAGTTCTTCATTCTAATTCTCCAAAACTATTTCTTTTCTTCTAACGTAACAACTCACAAAGAATTAAAAAAACTCTATAAACACTCAAAAACACCTGCAAATCAATTGTTAGAATACGTTAAAAACACTACACATTAACTCTCCAATATTTAGCTCTTTGCTTTTCATCAAACAAGACAAAAAAAATTAAAGTATATATAAAAATTATGTATGTTGAAACTCACATAACATTTATAAGATTGCATTTATCTCAACTTTTTAGAAGTTAGAAATCTTGTATTTGAGGAGATTAGAAATAGGTTTTGTCAAGAAGTGATTGAAGAACATAAATTTGCACTCAGCCCAAACAGTCAGCAATGTAGAAGATATCTACTTCAACCAAAAAATTGTTTTATATGCAAGTGGGAGCTTAAAAAATGTGTGCATAATGATGCACATTTTCTCAAAGGTCTTGATGTGATTTTTTCAGATTTCAGAAGTAAGTCCATGGGATTTGCTCTGCTTCACCAAACCGATGTTCAGCACTTTGACATAAATACTTCTAAAAAATGTGAGGCGCCTAATCGAAATTGATTGGCATAGAAATCATTAAACATGCCAAATTCTCCCAATCTCATTGGGCATAGACTTGCCTGCAAAGTGTTCCTCGTAAATATTATTTTCCTCTATCAGTAACCTAAGCACGCTCATCCATGTTATGGATATTGTCATCCATGTTAAATAGATTTGACTTTGCTTTTCGGTTTATTTGTTTTATTCTTGCAAGTTATTGGTTATCTAGTGCAATGAGATATTTAGAGCTTTAACCCTTGGCCATACACCTAAAACACAGAGAATTTTAGAATAAAACATAATAGTAACTAGAATAATGTCTTAGACTAGACTTTGGTATTAGACTCGTAAGTAATACAATTGGTCTTGATAACAGTGCCAAAGCTTGGTATCTGATAAATTTACACAAAGAAAAATTGTTAATGTTGTTAGAAACATCAAACAGTAATGTCTAGCTTGATATGTTCCCAAAACGTCTTAACATACCTTTCGTTGGCTAAGAACACTTGGCCCTTCTAATTTTGTTTAGGAAATCAAACTATACTTTTGACGAGTCTAGTTACTCCTAAGATCAGTATCTAGGTGATCAAACTACACTTATCATTGAATAACATAAATGAAAATCTAGACAAATATCCATAATTCTAACAATTATATTTAACAATTATTGAAATGTTTTTGAAAATCCTAAATCTATTTTCAAAGCTATTTAAACATATCAAAAGAGAAAGAAAGCTTGATGAAAAATACATAATAATAGATAATAGGTATTCAAAAATCTTCTCAAGCCCTTTAGAGTGACAGATTCATCTCTCTAAAATCTTTAGAACAAAATATTGAAAGTATAAATGAGAATTTTTTTTAAAAGTTGCTGAAAATAAGTATATACTGAAAATAAGTATTTATAAGATATATGTCCTAATCGGTTGATTCTAGATCAAAATAAGAAAAGTCCAAAGTTTTCTGTTTGCTACACGATCAAGAATCTCGATCTAAAGATCGATCGATCTATAGTTGGATCGATACTAAATGCAATGATCGATCTATAGTTGGATCGATACTAAATGCAATGATCGATCGAAAAAGCTTTTAAAAAATTTCAAGAGTGAGGATTGATTGACAAAGTTTCACAAGAAAATCCAAAAATCAAAATTTAAAGAAAAAAGAAATTTGTTCAACGACCCAGGACAATACCATATCGAATTTGGTTAAACCTAGTTGAATCATATCAACTTACAATCCAAGTTGGTTTTCCGGTTTAGTTGTCGACCAGGTTTCAAGAACATTGGAAATTATCGAATATTATGAATAATAGATTTATACCCACGTCCAGCGTGGTGAAAGATATTCGTAAATTATATAATATTATTTATTGCTAAATATAAATTAAATATTTATATAATTTAAATTTTATTTAAAATTATTTTTAATATTAACTTTTGTATATGTAAATTAAGAAAAGAAAAATTATTATTTTTTATGAATTTAATATTATTTTTTGGTTAGTTTAATAAAATATAATGATTTGCTAATTAAATTAATAACGATGATATACATTATAATTATTCTAATAATTTAACGTCAATTATTTATTTATTTCAAATTTATTATGATGATAAGGTATCATCATAATATTTATGTTAATAACATATTTTTTTAAATGTTACTGGATTAGGGATAACTTGCGCGTGCGAATTTTATTCCATTTTATTTGCCGTGGAGAATTTTGAAATATAGAAATGATCTTTCCTTCAATAACAAGGATATTTCAATGGACAATTGGCTTCAGAAAAGTTATGAGGATGTTTTTGAATGGTTACCTATTGTACAACCGGTGCCTAATACCACTACATCATCGACAACTATTGCTTATACAATGCGTTGGAGGGCTCATTCAGCTCATTGGGTGAAATATAACTATGATGTTGCTCACAAAAACGGTAACTCTCATTCAGAATTAGGTTAGATTATTCGTGATCATAATGGATTCTTTATCTATGTTGGAATGGGCAAATTTAAAGAACGAGGTACTATTATTGAAGGAGAATTTACTGCTCTTATTTGGACTATTCAGACTACATGGTCGTTGGAATACCGCAAATTAATATTCGAAAGAGACAACAAACAATTATATAATATCATCAATGGTCAAGACTTTCATTTGCAATTACAACATTATGTCTATACTATTTTCAAATGGAGTTTGGAGTTTGTCGCAATCATGTTTCAACACCAATTAAGATCTGGCAATAAAATAGCTGATATTTTGGTTTCAAAAATTCTTCAATCACCTGCCGATTGGAATTTATTCATTTGGTGTCCTTTATTTTTTTTTATGTTCAGTTGTAAATGATGATTATATTAATTAAAAAGTTAATTACACGGAAAAAAAATTAGCGCGTGGGAATTTCTTCAACGCAGATATATATTTCTTTTTTCTTGTATCTACGCGGATGAATTTTTATTTGGGTCAAATAACCACAAAACACGTAGCGGAAATGGAAAATTTGTAATTTTTGTTTTTTGTTTTTTGTTTTTTTTTCAACTTGAAGTTGGGACGAAAAAGCATTGCTCTTCAACAAAAGAAAAAAAAAAGAGGTTGAAAACGGAAGAGGGACTCGTCTTGGTCTTCTCTGTTTCTAGTTTATACCGTCGATACAGATCTCTTCCTTCAGATAATCGAGAGACGAATAGACGCGAATAATAGTGAAGTCAAATATTTCATTTCGAAGGTCGAGACCTGTGTTGGATCCGGTGAATCCAAATGGTTCGATCGGGTAATTTAAGCGTTGATTCGTCGGCTAGTTATCGCCGGACGCCTTCTTTAACGGTCACGTTAGGTCATATACAGCCACAGGCTCCGACTTATCGTACCGTTTACTGCAACGATCGGGATTCTAATCTACCCGTCCGGTTCAAGGTACGCCGGATTAGTAGTGATTTTCTGGCGCGGCGTATGTGTTGATTTTCGCTCTTGTAATGCTGTGTATTGTTCTGAATTGATTACAGAAAAGGCGCATTGAAATTTGTGCTGTTTGGATTCATCCATAATTTTTATTTTATTAGTGTACATTTATTTTCGATTTCTGTGTTTTTAATTCTGATGAATGTGATGTAAATGTAATTCTTTCAGGGTAATTCAATTTCTACAACAAAGTACAATGTTTTCACTTTTCTGCCGAAGGGTCTGTTTGAACAGGTAAAATACGCATGCTCTTTCTTTCTTGCTTCGATCTGCACTAATAAAGAGTTGTAAGCATCTGAGGGGGTTAACTTAGCTCCAGCATCTAAGAAGGAGTTAGTCTTTTCCAAATCTAACAAGTTTAATTGGAATCCAAGGATTTAACAGCCGAGAATTCAGAATTGTGCTATCCTGTGGGAGTGTCTTGGATATTTTTTTATCTGATGCATTATCTATCAAGAATCGTGAGAATTGACCTATAGAATAACGATCAAAATCGTAAAATGAAGTTACAGCTGATTTACATTGCCTACAGTTCAAAAACATTCAGCAGTCCTTTCCAATTGACAAGCCTTTGCTGTTATATATTGTGATTTAGCTATGGTGTGTTTTCATGACAGTTTAGGCGCATAGCAAACATATACTTTCTTGGAATCTCATGTCTATCAATGACACCAATAAGGTATGTTAACTCAGTAGGCTGTTGTCTACTTCTGATGATTTTTCGAAGTTTCCTTTGTGTCTGTTTGACATTCTGTCCATAGAACACCCTTGCTCTGGTTGGATGAAATTTTACTGACTGATTATGCATAATTTATGTAGAATTTAATTATATTTATTGTTTTGTTCTGCAGCCCTGTGAGTCCAATAACAAATGTAGCTCCACTGTCAATGGTGCTTCTCGTCTCTCTTATTAAAGAGGCTTTCGAAGACTGGGTAATGGATAAGCTTCTGGTCTTTTTTTTTTCCATTTCAGAAATACATCTCCTTACTTTGGAGTAGAATTATTTCAGCGCTAAAATAATCTATTCAAGTTAAAAGATGGGTTGGAGTCTGAAGTCCCATCTGTGTCACAACTTTTAAATCCTTTTGCCGATAATTTGGTGCAGAAACGGTTTCAAAATGATATGTCCATAAATAATAGCACTGTGGAGATATTACAAGATCAACAGTGGGTACCAATTTCCTGGAGAAAATTGCAAGTAGGAGATATTGTCAAGGTTGGTCTTTTATTATTCTATGGTGAATCTATTCATGATTATACGAATTGGTCTTTGGTTACCCATATTATTTATTACTCTGGGTGTTTCAGTGCGTTGTTATCATACATGTTTAGTTGTTGTACTGCCTCCATTATAGTTATTCTGATAGAGTTCAATTACCGTGTGTCTCATTGTGCTGCTTCGCGTGGTAATCTATTCCCTGCTAACTCAAAAATGGAAGTTTATAATGACTTTTGGACATACATTTCAATAATGTGTACTGGTTTCTTCTCTTTTAAAAAAATAGTTAAGTATCAACAACATTCATGCTTTGCTGGCCTCTAGCAAAAGGACAACGTGTTATGATTTTTTTTTTTCTTGACTACATTTCACGTTTTAATTTATCATTTTAGGATTCGCGAAGAGGAGGGATGGGATATCAATTGAGATAGAAAAACTAACTTTTGAAATTCGCCTTGCATTAGAATTTTAAGTACAATGTAAGAGAGATAGATTAATTAGTTAGAGCCTCATTTCTTGAGCGAACCCCAAAATCCACCAAAGAGCTGACCACCTAAATTCTTTAGCCCCTGTTACTTATACCAGGATACTAACAGTACTTAATACAGTATCAAATTAACTGAGTAAAGCAACATTGCGTAATCACAGCCCAGGTCATCTTGAAACTTTGCTTTTATTCTGGTTTAGACACTTTGTCTTCCCCTTCTCCAACTCATCTGATATCTTTTGTTCCTTCACATGTACACTCTCCAGTGCTTACGACGTTCATTGTATTAAGAGTTCTGACAGCATGCCTTCTTTGCATTAGTGCAGTATTGATAACTATTAAATAATTTTGCAAGATTAAACAAGATGGATTTTTCCAGCAGATATCCTTTTATAACTATTAAATAATTTCTTGATTTTGCAGATTAAACAAGATGGATTTTTTCCAGCAGATATCCTTTTCCTGTCCAGCACTAATCCTGATGGAATCTGCTACGTTGAGGTGCATCTTCTTTGACAGCCCCTTTTAAAAATGATATTGCTTTCTCTTTGTCCAGGACAAAAGCTGCTATCTTACCTAGTGTACCGTTCATTTGCCTGTTTTTTTCGAATGCAGACTGCAAACCTAGATGGAGAAACAAATTTAAAAATAAGAAAGGCCCTTGAAAGGACATGGGATTACTTGGTACCAGAGAAAGCTTATGAATTTAAAGGTTAGCCTATGGCTTTGTTTGTTACCATGCAATAATTATTTTGTAGGTGGATATGAACCTGTTGCAAGGACAGATTACGTAATTCGCTATGGAATAGTTTGCAAATAAAGTGAGTGGGTCAGACCATTTGGCATTGGTTCGAGAAACTACATGCATATTTATTATATTACCTTGTGAAAAAAAGGAAAATAAATGAAACTGACTGAAAAGGTTCATTTGGGTGACTGGGTCAGGTTACCTTTTCACGCTACCCTGCCAATTCCTTGTTTATTTCTTATACCACATGATTCACATCCTGATGTGACGCATCACCAGAACTAATGGCAGCAGAGAGCCTTAAAAACCAGTCTAATTATCATTTTTAGTGATTATATGGCTCTTGTAAAGAGAGGTTATTGTTAAATGTCTGGTAGAATTTTTCTAATATTATTTTGCTGACAGAGTTGTATAGCTCATTTTTCTGGCTGATGATACATGTTCTTGTCTTTTATCTATTTTCTGCTGTGAATATATATACCGTAGTAATTTCTATTTGTTCCAACTTTCCTTCATTTATTCACTTTTTCATTTTAGTATGATAGTGTTGCAACTGTTTAACACATGTCTTCACTTTCTTCAACATCTCTGTGTTTTAACATGCAGGTGAAATTCAATGTGAGCAACCGAACAATTCTCTGTACACTTTCACCGGGAATCTTATAGTGCAAAAACAGACGTTGCCTCTCTCCCCAGACCAGCTTTTGTTGCGTGTATGATTGACTATTTCTGCTGTTGGCAGTTTTGTTTTCCCTTTTCTGCCTTATTTGTTCATGATTTGGTCATGCATGATTTTGCTTTGTTTTGGATCATGTTGATCCACTTATGAGATATCTTAATATATCTTTTTGCAATTTATGTCCTTGAACTTTTAAAAGTATTCTGAGCAGGTTTCCATGAATGCAATGCAGAGCCTTATATCCATGGATTTAATGATATTCTGAAACTTTTACTATCCTCATTATCAGGGATGCAGTCTTAGGAACACTGAATACATAGTTGGAGCTGTAGTTTTTACTGGGCATGAGACGAAGGTAAGCTTTTGTGAAGCTTGTCTTATGAGAAACTAGTTTTGCAATCATGTTTCTAGCTTACAATATCCATGTATTCTAGAAGCATTCTACGGTTTCTACTTCATTGTATAACTGCTATGCATACAATATGATGCTATTCTATGGTGAACTCTACATAATGTAGGTGATGATGAATGCCATGAATGCTCCTTCCAAAAGAAGTACGCTGGAAAAGAAGCTTGACAAACTCATAATTACAATCTTTTGTGTCCTTGTCACAATGTGTCTAATTGGAGCTATAGGCTGGTGTGGTTTCTCGTCAATCTTGTGAAATATAAAGTCCTGCTTCGATTTGTTCACCGTATTCTCCAATCCCCATGTCCTGTTATGATACAGTTATCTACTTTTGTTAATTTTGCAGTTCAATCGTGACGGATCGTGAGGACTATTACTTGGGTCTGCATAAGTCAGATTGGGAATACCGTAATCGACTCATGGTATATAGCTTTGTGTAGTTGAAGTTGATTTCCTTCTATTTCTGGATTGTTGGTTTTACCATATTGCTTCTGTTGCTGCCACAGATAGGGTTTTTCACCTTTTTCACTCTAGTCACTCTGTTCTCGTCAATTATACCAATCTCGCTTTATGTTTCTATTGAGGTATGTCTGTCTTTCCTAGTATCTTATATTAACTATCTGCAATATCACTTACCAGCAATTTGAGTGATTTTATTTTTCTCTCCTTAAACGAAACCCAGATGATCAAGTTTATCCAGTCGACTCAGTTTATCAACCGAGATCTTAATATGTATCATGCTGAAACAAATACCCCTGCTTCAGCCAGGACTTCCAATTTAAATGAGGAGCTTGGACAGGTAGCTATATTCCATGTCGCATATTGCCACTAACTTATCTATGCGGCAAATTGGTACTTGTATGATATAGACATTTGTTTTGTTTTTCGTATTTTAACTGTTGCTAGATTAATTTAAAATCTAGTTTGGTATTGTTCTCACCGCACTTGCCATTACTATGGTATCTTTCAGGTGGAATACATTTTTTCTGATAAAACTGGAACACTGACGAGAAATTTGATGGAGTTCTTTAAATGTTCAATTGGAGGAGTAAGTTATGGATGTGGTGTCACTGAAATAGAAAGAGGAATTGCTCAGCGTAATGGCTTAAAAGTTCAAGAGGTATTAATTTTTTCAGATGGGGAAGTTGCTTGGTGCATATTGTGCTATGGAAGCATGTCTAACTTGCACCACTACAAATTTTTTCAGGAGGAAAAGTCGACTGAGGCAATAAGAGAAAAGGGATTTAATTTTGATGATCCAAGGCTAATGCGGGGAGCTTGGAAAAACGAACCAAATCCTGATCTTTGCAAGGTGCCTTACTTTCATTTCCAGAGAGATTTGACTCACAATAAGTTTTGTAATAGCTAAGAGGTTATGGCTTATATGGCTAATCTAAGAAAGATTTCTTGTTTCCTTCCATGAAAAAAGTGTGATTGATAGGTGTTCAGATCTGAACTTGCAAGGTTATAACTCAGAAAAGGTTGTTTTGTTTGTCTTTTGGCTTTAGCCACAGCGTCAGTTCTAGGTCTTTTCTCTGGGAGCCTATTACTAGAAACTACATAATGGTTCTGTCTAAAGCCTCTAAAATATTTTACTGACATTTTTGTGGTTTAGAGTTCCTTGGTTTTGGGTTCCAGATTTCTGCTGTCTGTTTTTGGGCATGCACATGCAGATGCTAATATGATTCTAACTTAAGATACTGTACGTTTGATATTTGTAGGAATTTTTTAGATGCCTAGCCATCTGTCATACAGTCCTTCCTGAAGGTGATGAGTCCCCTGAGAAGATCGCTTATCAAGCCGCATCTCCAGATGAAGCTGCCCTAGTTACGGCCGCCAAGAATTTTGGATTCTTCTTTTACAGGTACTTCTCATTATAATTCAATTTCCGAAGATAACTTGAGATTGTTAAGGCAATCTGAGAAGATAAAATTTGCAATTAGTTAACTTTCCCCGTTTCTTAGTTCTAAATTTTAGATTTTCTTCAATGTGTGTGTTTACTTGTCAAGTCGCTATTAGTTTGTTTGAGACTGCTTTCATGTCTTTTCAGGCGTACTCCAACTATGGTGTATGTTCGTGAGTCTCATGTTGAGAAGATGGGAAAGATTCAAGATGTGGCATATGAGATCCTTAATGTTCTCGAGTTCAACAGGTCTATATGACAGTGAAAAGTTTGTTTATTTTCTTCATGATATAAGCATACCAATGAAATCTTACACAATGCATAACAGTACAAGGAAGCGCCAGTCTGTTGTATGTCGCTTCCCAGATGGAAGGCTTGTACTCTATTGTAAGGTAAGTATTCTTTAAGTACTTGGTTCCCTGTGTACATCCAGGCCAAATTTTATCCTTGCTGAGAACATTTTCCACAGGGTGCTGATAATGTAATCTTTGAGAGATTGGCTGATGGAATGGACAATGTTAGGAAAGTAACCAGAGAACATTTGGAACATTTTGGATCTTCAGGATTGCGTACCCTTTGCCTGGCCTATACAGATTTAGACCCTAAAACCTATGATAGTTGGAATGAAAAGTTCATCCAGGCCAAATCTGCATTACGAGACCGTGAGAAGAAGTTAGACGAGGTATTCTCTTATTTCTTACCTATTTTCTTGTCAGTACTTGAGGCAACATGCTCTTGAGTATACGACATTTAATGAAATTCCAAAGGTTGAAAGTGGCTTCCAGGAGCAATAAAATTTGTTTATATAAGAGGAATGAAAATTATTATATGATTATTTTCTGAAGTAGTAAGAATGATTGTATCATTCAGTACAGTTGTTGAGTCGCCAGGACATAGTTTATATATACATATAGCTGAATATATGCGAGGTGTCTTGAATCATGAAGGTGGCAGAACTTATCGAGAAGGATCTTATTCTCATTGGATCAACTGCAATAGAAGACAAGCTTCAAGAAGGGGTGCCAACCTGCATAGAGACCTTATCAAGAGCTGGAATTAAGATCTGGGTGTTAACAGGGGACAAAATGGAAACGGCTATTAATATTGCATATGGTACGGTGTCCCACAAACTTTTGCTCTTAGAACTTATGTTTGTACTTCTCCCAACTAAAAATCTGCTCTTTTTTCTGGTGTGCTACAGCCTGCAACTTGATCAACAATGATATGAAACAATTTATCATCAGTTCTGAAACGGATGCAATTAGGAAAGCTGAAGAAAGGGTAATTGTTTATGGTGAAATTGTCTTGTGTATGAGTTTCCATGGAACACAATCATTTTCGTTATTTTTTTTATTAATAAAAGTTTTTATCTTAGGGTGATCAAGTTGAGATTGCTCGTCTTATCAAAGAGGAAGTAAAGAAGGAGCTGAAAAAGAGCCTTGAAGAAGCTCAACACTCTCTGCATACCGTAGCTGGACCAAAATTGGCTCTTGTTATTGATGGAAAGTGTTTAATGTATGCATTAGACCCAAGTTTACGTGTGATGCTGCTTAGCTTGAGTTTGAACTGTACTTCAGTTGTATGCTGCCGTGTTTCTCCGTTACAGAAAGCACAGGTAATTTCAGATGACTAATTTCAAACTATATATTTTCTTGGGTTTTAATTCTGGCATTTAAAATCATATCAAGTAACGTGGTTTTATATGTTTTGTGAGTTGGCTTCTAAATTCTAATATATGTGATCTAATTTCAGGTGACAAGCTTGGTGAGAAAAGGAGCAAAAAAGATTACACTTAGTATTGGTGATGGTGCCAATGATGTTAGCATGATTCAAGCCGCTCATGTGGGTATAGGAATAAGTGGGATGGAGGGAATGCAAGCTGTGATGGCCAGTGATTTTGCAATTGCTCAGTTCAGATTTCTTACGGATTTGCTTCTTGTCCATGGACGGTGGTCATATCTTAGAATCTGCAAGGTTGAGTTTGTCTTTGTCGCATAACATGCTTTTAAATTTTAAAAGTTCTAATGATCTTTTGCTTGGCAGGTTGTCATGTATTTCTTCTACAAGAATCTTACCTTCACTTTGACTCAGTTTTGGTTCACATTTCGAACTGGATTTTCTGGTCAGAGGTTCTATGATGATTGGTTCCAGTCATTGTATAACGTTGTATTTACAGCTCTTCCTGTCATTGTCCTTGGGCTGTTTGAGAAGGTACTAGCGTTTCTCAATCTATGATTATATATACGAATATTCATCTTAAATTACTTAACCATTATGACATCTTCAAGTATGTTTTGGATTGGATAATTGATTTCGTATACTGTGCGCTTGCTAGGATGTGAGTGCGTCCCTTTCGAAGAGATACCCAGAACTGTATAGAGAGGGAATACGTAACTCATTTTTCAAATGGAGAGTCGTAGGAGTATGGGCTTCTTCTGCTGTGTATCAGTCTCTTGTCTGCTATCTCTTTGTGACCACCTCATCTTTTGGTGCTATAAATTCATCAGGAAAAGTATTTGGGCTCTGGGATGTTAGCACGATGGTTTTCACTTGTCTCGTGATTGCTGTGAATGTGCGCATTCTTTTAATGAGCAATTCCATTACTAGATGGCACTATATCACAGTTGGTGGAAGCATTCTTGCATGGCTCGTTTTTGCTTTCATATACTGTGGAATCACAACACCACGCGACAGGAATGTAAGCTGTTTGCACGCATCGTGCTCCTTTCCTTGGTGTATATTTTAGGTTTTCTGATGCTTTTTTTTTTTTGCTTATACCTTGGCCTATCTGATTTCTTTATTCTCTCGTCTCTGCAGGAAAATGTCTACTTTGTCATATATGTCCTGATGAGTACATTCTATTTCTACTTCACATTGCTTCTTGTTCCCATTGTTTCTCTTCTAGGTGATTTCATCTTCCAAGGGTAAGTGGTAAAAGGGGACAATTTCAACTAACATTTGGTTTATTTTGCATAAGATCACTGAATTTCTGTAGGTTCTTAATAGTCTTGATCTGAATAAAAGCGTACATACGACGTTTTATAAAGAGACTCTGTGGTCTTTACTGGTGCAGGGTGGAGAGATGGTTCTTCCCATATGATTATCAGATAGTTCAAGAAATACATAGGCACGAATCAGATGCAAGCAAGGCAGATCACCTGGAGATAGAGAACGAGCTGACACCTCAAGAGGCGAGAAGCTATGCGATATCCCAATTGCCTCGGGAACTCTCAAAGCACACTGGGTTTGCATTTGATTCGCCAGGTTATGAATCCTTCTTTGCGTCTCAATTAGGTGTTTATGCACCACAGAAGGCATGGGATGTGGCAAGAAGAGCTAGTATGAGGTCACGGCCTAAGGTACCCAAGAAGAAGTAAAAACCAAACGTTATATATATATTATTGCTAATAATTGTCTTTGTACATTTAGGCAAATATCATCCAATTGAAGGGTTTTTTGTTAGGCCTTTAGTTTAAAAATATACCTCTTTAGTTGTTTTTACTAATTATCGTTTTATGTTTCTGTTTTGCTTTAAACGCCATTTTTTTCTCATTAGCTCCATTTATGGAGAGGCATGCATTAGAGACCCAAACTTGTTATCATGTACATAAATTTGATTTCGTTTACACCTTTGGGGCCATCTTTTCTCCTTTTTTTATATAGATTTTGGGGTATTCCAACCTTTTTATAATGAATGGTTACCAACTGTAACGAATTTTTTTCCAAATTGTTGAATAATTCGGCATTGACTTGGCGAATTTTCATATTTGAAACACTAAGTAATGTAATACTCTAAAATCAAAAAGAATAGAGAGGCTTCTCAGTACAAACCTTTCTAGTAATCAACGTCAACAAAAATGATGGGTAATTTGTCTTTTGTATCAAATTCCATTTGTAGAAACACAACGAAATTATTTCAAAGTAAAATAAAAAAGACATCTACAATGAGACAGCAACAAAGAAACTTTGGAATTTAAGAAGTAAAAAAAAATTGAAGTGGAGGAAAATGAAATCACAAAAAATAATCAGGGGTCTTGCGAGTGGTATCAGGTTCGACCTGTCTAGGTGCTGGATCGAACTGAAGAAACTTTTGTTCCATCTTCTCTCCAATCTCAAGAATTGCTGCCATGTTTCCACATCTGTAACAGTAGTTTGGTGCGCTAAACACTGTCACTACGTTCTTTTCCTATCAAACCCAAAAAATTCAGCATTTTCTGTTAACAGAACCCAATTCGATAAACATGTCAATGTATGTTAATATATATATACCTGACACCAATTATAGCCTTCCATTACAAGTTGATGTGCTCTTGATATCAGACTCAGTCCATTGTTATGATTAAATTGAGTTGCAATGTCCTGTCCAAATGTGTAACCAGCACCACGTGGAGATATTCCCCATCCACATCGATCGTCTGGGTCAGACCACAGTAAATCGCACATTGGTCCTTCATGTGGAACCTAACAATCCCAGAGCATACCATATCAGACGACAAAAAACATATTCATGCTCTCTCTCGAAGCCAAAACTTATAATAACTCGGAGGTTTCAAAGAGTTTATAGGCAGAGAGAATTTTTCTTATGGGAAAAGAGGAGATATTTACTTAAAACTTAGTCCAAAACAATGCGTTTGTAGCAAAAATAAATAATTGATATAGTCAATACCTCTTGTATTCGATCCAGGCTTCGGATATTGTCAAGAGTATCCAGAGAAGGCGAAAGACCTCCATGCAAGCAGAAGACCTGAAATGGGTTACAGTTGATGAAGATAAGTGCGAAATGAAACACCAAGTGGAAAGAACAGCTCAAACCTGACTCTCTATGAGTGCTGTAAGAGGTAGATAATCAAAAAGGTCTGTGAAATACTTCCACACATTTGCATTTCCGTATTTCCTTAAACATTCGTCATAAAAACCATAGCTGAACACAAAGAAGCAAAAAGGGACATCATGAAAAGAAATTTATGTTAGTGTGCGTCAGAAGGAAATAATATAGAAGCTTTTTTTACAACAAAAAACAAAATCTTACACTTGTGTAATCTGACGACTCTCGTGATTCCCTCGCAGAATAGTGAGTCTGTCTCTGTACCGCACCTTTAGTGCCACCAACAGAGAGACAGTTTCTACTGAATAGTAGCCCCGATCTGCACAGATATAAACCAAAGACATTCACTATGAGCTCCGAACTTGAAACTAAAGCAGCAAAAGGATAGAAAGAAAGGGCCTTCATGAAAATTAGCAGAAGCAAACCTAAAACCAACAGATAACACATTAAATGGTGAAACTAAAGACACTGATTAGTGTTTACGGATAACTCACAGCCCATTAAATTCTCTGAGAAATCATCAAACTTCAACGACCACATCAAATCATAGAAATAATGGTACAATCTGAACATGTCGAAGAAATTGTTTAACACAACAAATGAATCTCATTTTAGGTAGAACAAGGTTGCAAGTATTCATAGAGGTATCAATATTCCAATCAAAAGCACAGATCTATGCAGTAAATCAGGAAATATAACTTACCGAAAAATCAATGATTGATAGAGAACAGAAAAACCTACCTACATAATCTCCCATGAAGAGGTAATTAGTGTCCGGTGCATTACCGCCGATGCGGAAGAGCTCGATTAGGTCGTAGAACTGGCCGTGGATATCGCCGCAGACGGTAACGGGACACTTAACCGGCTGAACATTCCATTCCTCAACCAGAATCGCCTTGGCTTGATCGCAGAGGATCTTCACGTCCGCTTCAGCCAACGGCTTACATTCCATCAGCTGCTCGATCTGACGGTCGAGATCCCCGTTAGACGGCATCTCGTACCTTTAACCTTAATCAAATCTAACGATCAGCCACCGAAACTCTCAAATTGAACACGGCGGAGGAAGAGAATGAGTCGCCGATGGTTTAAGAGGTGTAGTTGGCTCTGGTCTTCGGTTCCGTTTCTCTCATCAAGGCTCAAGGCGCGTCTCTCAATCTCTGTCTGTAGAAATGGAAGTTTTTGAGATTAAGTTGGCTTTGGTATTATTATTATTTTAGAAAAGTGAAATTACTTAATTGTTATTTACGAAAGTTAAAATATTTCTGAACCAAAATAATTGACGTCAGATATTTGTTTGTTCAAAATACGACACGTTGCATATCAGTTTCTCTTATTGAAAAGATAGAATTCGAAAAACCAACGACACTTTCACCATATTTTTTCAATCTAAACATTTTCATATGTAACTTATATTAATAAGTAATCTAACCTTAAATAAATATTTAATATATTTTTGATAATTTTTTGTACCTATCTAAATATTTTAACGGTAAAAATGTTAATAAGAAATATTTAATCTACAAAATTTTAAAATATCTAGTATGCATTAGATCCACAAAATCGTAAAACCATATAGATATGGTGGTTTAATGTCAAAACGTCAAAAACATATGAATTAAATATTTAAATTTATTATAAATTTATAAAATAAAAATAAAAATTAGAAAAAAAATTAAATATATGAAATTTGAATTATTGATAAAATAATAATAAATATTAATTTACTAAATAAAATATAAAATAAAAATAAATAACTAAAATCAAAACTAATGAAAATTATTATCTGATATCAATATGAAATATAATATTTTATGGAAATCAAGAATAATATATTACTAATACAAATTGACTAATTTAGCACTAAATAATGTTTTAGTGACTAAATTAGTATCCCAAACCAGTGAAAAAGACTAAAATAATCTTTAATCTAATATTCTGCAAAATCATAAACTGAACTAGGAGAGGGTCGAACCTGGTCCCTTTAATAAAAGAAGGAGTATGTAACCACTATACTACTGTAACTAATTGACATATTATCATTTTGTGTAGTATATATCTGTTTTTAATTTAAATAGCAAAATCTTAATATAAGCTAAAAAGGGGGGATTGAACCTTGACCCCTTTGAAAGAGAAAGAGTCTGTAACCACTACACTACTGTAACTAATCAATATATAACCATTTTGTATATTATATATATCTGTCTTTAGTTTAAATAACAAAATCTTAATATAAGTTCGAGGAGGGGGGGATCGAACCTTAAACCACTTTTAAAAAGATGGAGTGTGTAACTAATACACTACTGTAACTATTTTGTTTAGTAAATATATGTGTGTTTAGTTTAAATAGCAAAATTTAGGAACTAAACGTTATTGCATAAAAAGCCTCAAAACTCAATATTACATCTAATTGTGTTGAATTCAAGTTTCATAATAAATCTGATATCTAATTGTGCTGGACATTTTTATGTTTTCGTTTATAACTTGTATTTGTGATTGTTGAAGGTTGATAAACACTTTTGTTCATGTTTTTTAGATAAACATTTCTTGCTCCTGTTAATTAATCATATGCAATTTCATGTTTTAGGAAAAAATTCCTAAAACATAAGATATTATTCCTAAATTTGCATAAAGTATTCCTAAATTATGCATAAAATGTGACTACTAACCTAAATTTAGTAAAGAGTTCTTAATTTTAAGGAAATCTTATCTAAATAAAATAATTAAATTAAAGAAAAAAAAGTAAAAAATGTAATATGGGAGATCAAACCATGTACCATGAATTCTAACAAGAAGATGTATAACAAATACGCTATAGTACTCAATCAACATAATTTACCTTGTTTAATATATATTCTTCTGTTCAATTAAAATATAAAAAAATTATATCAGTTCAGTGGAATCGAACCTTGGACATATGAGTAAAACAAGTAGTGTGTTACCAATATGCTGTGATAGCTAATTGACATACCAACATTTTATTTTAACTAAATTATGTTTTCAGCTCTTTGTTTTAATTGGAGGATAGTAAAGTCTTTTTTGATTGGTCAAAATGCTATATTAGTGAATTTTTATATTGAGTGCTATATTTTTCACTAAAACATAATTTAGTGCTAATATAGGGTATTTCTCAATTTTTTATTATATGTGCTGTTATTATCTCTATGCTGTAAAAAGTTTAGTATACATGTGTTATTTTGATGTTTTAAGAAATTTAGGTTTTGGATATAGCTTTTTGAATTTATGATTTATTTAATATTAAAATAATTAAAAAATTTATTTTAATAAAAATAATTTAAATCTTACATTATAAAAAATAAACTCAAACATTATGTTTTAATTTTATATAGTTTATTTAAAGTAAATAATTATTTTTACATAATAATTTTTGCTATTTTAAAAATTTATTTTTAATATGTTAAATTTGAAAGATAAACTTAAAAATAAACTATTATAGGGTATTATTCTATTAAAATTGATGTATATATAATTATTAATTTATTTTAGCGTGGGCATTATCACATATCCCTTCAGCGCCCTCGACCTTACCCCTCGACAGCCTCTTAGAAAATTCGGACTACCTACTTCGACGGCCGCCAGAGATAACACCCACGAATTCACACTTACATTGCTTCCCATGGATTTTATGGTTCATATGGAAGGTTCGAAACGATAAAATATACAACAATATAACACGCACTGCTCCGGAAATCCTGGAAAAAGCATGCCGAGAGAGTGAACTGTGGCTCCAGTCGATGGAACAAAACGATCACGAAAATCCAAAGAGAGCGGAAAATGTGACCTCAGAAAGCCGCAACCAGGGGCACTCGTCATTTGCCTGCTTCGTGGATAGGTCATGAAAAAAGGGGGAGATCACAGCAGGGATGGGTTGGATCATGAAGGTAAAGGATGGTACAAATGATCTGATGGGCATGAAAAACACCTACATAAGATTAACTCCGCTACACATGGAGTTCTACAGACTGCATTGGGCAATAAGTAGCTTGTATAATATGCAACACTAGTGCACCAGCTTCTATACAGACTCAACTGATTTAATCAGTATAATCTTAGAACCAAAGAAATGGCGAAGATTTGTTACGCAGATAAAAAAAGTTTAAAGCGATACGGAAGAATTATCTAAAATTCTCCCTGCAACATATAGTAAAGAAGAGTAATTCCCAAAATGACGCGCTACCAAAGCAGGCCAGGCATAAAAATTTAATATTCTCACACATTAGCATTTCCATATCAGTTCGAAAATATAAATAGTATTTTATAATCAGGAAACTATTGATGTGTTAATCAAAAGTGATAAAAAAAAATGATTATCCAAATATCTCTTGATATATATTTCGTGTGACATTTACGCCGTCGTTTTTGAGATAGATATTTCTTTTCGAGGTCCTAACGGCCAATAGTTATCTCCTACACCTCAGTTCCTTCATCTGAAATGGAAGCTAGAATCATTCTCCAAATTCAAATCCCGAATAACCCTAATCGTAGATTCTCTCGTCCTCCCCTCAATTTCCCGCGCTTTATAAGAGCTTCTTCCTCAACCTCACAGGTTCTCCTTCCTCTCTTTTTTCCTCTCACCGTCTCTCTCGCATTCTGTCCTTTCGTTTTTAAAGTTTCGGGTTTTCGAGTCATCAGGAAAGGAAAAGTTACAGAGGTCCGAAACCGAGCAAAAACTTGGTGGCCGATTTCGTTTCCAGAAACGATGACTTTGTCCGGAGCTTGCCGATCTACGTCGGAGGCGCATCTCTACTGGCCGTTCTCTTCAATCGGGCTATTTCCGGTATCGCTCCTGTTGCCGATGCTAGCAGGTAATTGCTCTCGGCTCTACTTTCTAATCTTAAATCCCAAGCAAACCAGAGTTTTATGTAAGTTGGATTTTTTTGTTTCTGAGCTGAATGATTAGTAGAGTGGCCAAAATCAAGTTCCAGTTCGGGATTTTCAGAAATTTAATGTGATTCGAATTTCGAGATATGGAATTCCACAACAAATAAACATTCCGTTGTTGTTTGGATGTGATCGATCTTCGGTTTCTGTGTTGTTGCATTTGAAAAAGCTTATTGCTCATTTGGTGGGTTTTCTTCTTCGTAGCACACAATCTAGAGCAGATCTATTGGCGCTTGGCTTGGCCGTCACCAATTTGTTGACCGGTTTAGTCTGGTTATCTATCCGGCCTAAGTCTATAACACCAGTAAGATTTATAATCCTTCTCCTTTTCCACTAAAAAATGCCCTAAGAATATTTCAAGGATTTGATGAGCAATGCTATTCTTGATTTTTTATTTATTTTAGGTTAATCCTGAAGGTGTGGAATGCAAAATTATAGGATCTGATATTCCTGCATCGATAGTCTCCGAATTATTATGGTAATGCTCTGCTTTGTGTATCTTCCATAAAAGACTGAATGTTCTAATGGGAAAAGATCAGTCAGAAATCGAATACAATTTTTGCTATGAATGAATGAATAGCCTATTTTCTCAGGACTTGGGAATCTCTTAAGGATGCAACATGTTGTAAGTCTCTAGTTATTGTCTACAATGGAATGTGCCTTATTCAAATCGGGATGGCTGCTGAATGTCCGGAAGACAACAAAGCAGTCATAGTAAATACTGGTAAGCTGATGCAAGGATCGGTTTACCAAGGCGTAATGAAATCCAAAGCGCGTAAGCACGAATTTCGGTTTATATATTTGTGAGAAATGTGCATTTGATCTAAGGAAAGAAAGCAACCGATTGTTTTTCAGAGAGTTACTTGGCTAATCTTTCTCTTTATCCTGGGAGATCAGAGCTACCATTTCTGCCTGCAAATACACAGGTTTGTTGAGAATTCAAGTATTACTCTATAGAGTGAAAGGAATGGTGTAAACTTTATGACAAATGTATTTGTTTGTTTGGATTTTCCCCTGCTAGGCGGTGATTTTGCAGCCGCTTGGTGATAGAGGAATTGCAGTTATTGGCGGAAACACAATTAGAGGCTACACATCTTCAGACCAGGTGAGGAATTTTTTTAACGATCACTATATTGTTTGTGACTTGGACAAAAAAATGAAGTCAAAGAGTTTGCTTGCTCATAATATTTAGGCATGGATTTCTTCGATTGGGGAGAAGCTAGATGCGACATTAGGAAGATATTTTGTTGATTCTGCTGAGAGTTCCTGAGAAACAGAATCAGATCGGGAAATCAGGAAATGGAAAGCGGATAGAATCATCTTGCGAAAGCACATTAAAGTCAGTGTTAACTGTGGGAAATAACTGTTCAATGTGTGATCATGTGGTTTCACAAAGTCGAAACAAATGTAAAAATAGGTTCAGAAACTCTCAAACTAAACACTTATACATAAGCTTAGAGTTTATGTATTTCAAAGATAAAACAATGAAAATTATTTATTGACAAGCTCAAGTTTGAAGTGCTGTCTCAGGTAGGATTTTTGAAAAAAAATTCAATTCTGTAGGCAGGCGTTTCGTTTATGGTTTCCATTTTGTGTTATGGTGCGAGAGACTATCAAATCAGTTGAGATTACACTGAGTGATGTTTCTAGACCACGCACTCGTCTCTCTAGAGATTGCATTCCGTTCTGTGAGCTCTCCATGAACCGCTGCAAGAGAACATTTAAAATTCAGCACAACACATTTTGTTGGATGTTTATAAATAAATCAATGTGTTCAGAGAAAAAAAGCTAACCTGAAAGAGATCAAACAGACTAGACTGTTGTTTTTCGATTTGAGTAATCTGGTTTCTTATCAGAGACAGCTCTTCTGCATTCTTTACCTGAGAAGAACTGCTTGCTTCAGGACTCTCTTCATCACTACTCTGAACAACAACTTGCGCCTTGTTCGATCCATTTTCTTTGACCTTATACGGCTTTGACTTTGCAGGGAACAGAACCCGTTTAGCTCCCAATGTCGAAGGATTCCGCTTCTCTTTCAACTCCTCAGCTTCCTCCTCAACATCCTTAGTAATGCTAAGATCAAATGGCTTAACATCATCCAGCTTTGAGCTTGATGGTGTGTTTGAATTCCTATCTTTACCTTTCAATGTGTTGCTTCTTTTCCCTGAAGTCACAGACAAACCAGAAGAAGCTGCTTTGGAGGAGGAAGAAGAAGACTCTGAGACCTCTGTAGAATCACCTTCAAGTTGCTTCCATAAACCCAATGTATGGTTCATTGTCTCTCTAACAAGTTTGACCTGCAGAAATAAGACGTCAACAATGAATAAACGAATTCGGAAGAAAATGATTAGATCAAAATATCAATTTTCAAGTGTCAGAAATTTACCTTATCAAATTTTCTGCTCTCAAGAATACCTACACAGGCTTTCTTATACAAAGGAGCTAACTCTTCTTCTGCCATAGCTACTTTAGCCATAGCCTCCGCAGCTGCTTTTCTCGCACGCCAATCCTGGCTGCTTAGAAACTCAGAGACGTTTGGCAAAAGCCAATCTAGTACCGCTTTGTCGCTGTTTCTGCCGCCAACGGCGCCGATTACACTTCCTATGGCTCCCAGAAGTTCCGGTTTCGCCTTGAAACCTTCCGATTTAAGCAATTTCCCAATCTTCGGCAGCGCTTTCTGCAATTGCTCAACATCAGGCTCATCCGCCGCGTCCACCGCCGCTGAAAGGCATACGGCGGCGCCGATCTGCGCGTTTGGATCGCAATCGTGGAGCAGCGTTTCGATCATTGGCTCAGAGAGTAGGGAGAACGACGGTCCGGTGATGCTAGTGGTCATATCGACGAAAGCTGCGGCACAAGCGGCACGAATGGAGGAATCAGGATCGCGGAGGCGGCGGAGGACGGTGGACACCATTTTGGAGAGGTGAGGAGCGAGGGAATCGCCATGGGAACGAGAGAGAACGGAAACGAGCGAGACGCAATGTTTTCTAACCGGAGATTTCGCTGAAGAGTCTGTACTCTGGAGACAATTTATAAACAGAGAGAAAGTCTCTGGAGAGAGATTAAGAGCGATAGAATCAAGTTCTGCTGCAGCAAGAGCCAGAGTATCGCGATCGGAGAGTCGATTAAGACAGGCAAAGACACGCTGCTTGAGATCAGTAATAGTCACCTGCGGTGAAAGAGACGGAGAAGAACGTACTTGAACAGAAGGCATATTTGGAAGAAGATTAAGTCACCGAAGTTTAGCAGAAATTTGCCATGGAAAGAGAGAAGAAAATGGCTTGGCGGCAGAAAAAAGTGACTGTACGTACGGTTGGTACTTGGCTTTTAAACAAGACTCGTCTTTGGCTTGCCTTTTAAACTTGTCAAATTTCACCACCTTCAACTAATTTTACATTCTACTTCCAAAATTTCCTTTTTTCGAATGCATGTGTTAACTTTGGGAAAATTATATAGATGTGTTACTATTCAAATTATTCTTAGTTTTTAAAAAAATGGACATTGACGCTTATCTGATCTGATGCAAACTATATCTACAAGATTAAACCATGAAGCTGAAGAGCAAGTCAAGCAAACACGCTTTCCTCTCAACACGTAACAAAACGTGAAAGGAATTATTCTTTATATTTCAAAATTAGGTGTTTTTATAGTAATTGATAAAATATCATTTTTTTAATTTTTTTTCCAAATATAACATGAATAGTTTAATTTTCAAAATAACACAAATTTAATATTAAAACAATAATATCAATATTTTAAAATTTTGTTCCGTACTCTAAATTTAAAATTCTAAAAATATCATAAATAATTTTCTAAAAACACATATTTATCATAAATAAATTATAACACTAAAAATTTCATTGTGATACTTTTAAAATTTAAATTAATGATGTTATATTTATAATAAAAACTTTAAAAAATGCTATGTTGTCAATTGTCCATATTAAAATACCTTAAAACTTTTTAAAAAAGGAAAAATTAAATCTTAAATTAGAAAAAACAATTCAAATTAATGATGGTATATTTATAATAAATATATATATTTTCATAAAATAATTTGTTTTATCTTTAAAATTTTAAATTTAGAGTACTAAACTTGAAAGAGAAATTAAAAAATATATATATTTTAGTGTATTACTCCTTTTTTATAAGGAATTTTTTTATTATCATTATTATACCTTTTCAACAAAAGGCTGTATATTGATTCTTAAAATTTAATCTCTACTTTGAAAGTGTTTAATTTAAGTAGTCATCATGTTTTACGATGAACCAACCCCTGCAACGTTTATGGGAGCCATGTTTTTTTTTTTGTAATGGCTTATTTCTAGCAAATAAAAATTAGGAGAGTCATTAAACTAATCATTTGTTTTTCTTAGAATTAGTGTGATTAGTTTAAGAACTAACACGCTTTTCTACTACATGTTCTGGTTAACAAACCAAATTTTTAATAAAACAAATTTTATTTAGTCCTTTTTGTAAATGCTATTATGTGTCAACAGCCAGAAATGATTATTATATGTATACTATAAACCTTTATCTTATCTAAAGGATTTTGCTACCCAAGAAAATCTGTAAACTATTTTTTATAAAAAAACCAAGAATTTGAATAAATACATATCAATATTGTTATTTTTATGGTCACCCACAGGCCACAGTATATCTTTAGTGTAACGAATGTTGTATCGACGATGGAAAAGAGAACCGTTGTGTTTTGATTTGGGCAATTTGTTGAATTGTGTGTCGTTTTGGCTATAAAGAGGAATCAATTAGAGTTTTTCAAAACCATATCGTTTTCACTCTTGGGATTCTTCACAAAGTCCAATATCAACCCCATAAATTCATATGTATATGTCGATTTTGGGAATCTAGGTTGATTGCAGGGTTTCATTTCGGACATTGGAACTAGATCTGCACAAATAATTTAAACCGAAAAACATGTTTTGGTTGGTATTCGGTTATAAAAAAATAACCAAACGAATATTATTTTGAAAAATTATGGTTATTGATTACTAATCAAAACCGAACCGAAAATTAAAATAATATCCACAAAACCAAATTATTTTCGGTTATCAAAAAATATTTCAGATATTTCGGTTATTTTCGGTTATTTTTTATTATTTTTTGGTTATTTTTTTGTTATGTTAGGTTAGTTTTGTTTATTTCGGTTATTTCGATTATTTTGATTATTTTTTGGGTTTTAAATTTAATAATTGAATCCACAAAAATCGAGATATAATCGAACCGAAACCGAACTGAAATATAAAAATAATTGAATGGATGTTTAATGTTATTAACCGAAAAAATCGAAATAAAAAATAACCAACCGAACAAAATCGAATCGAATATCCGAATGTTCATGTCTAATTGGAACTATGAACTTGTGAAGACACCATATCCTTCCTATATACACAATAATGAGAAAACACAATAGGCACATATAATAAACATACACAATAATGAGTAAACACAAACTCTTAGAAGATGAGTTGGTCTATGTCATATATCAGTTCTTGATATTGACGAGGCTTTGTGATTGAAGCGGGAGCAAGAGCTTGTTGTTTAGTCTTACGAGATCTTCCACGTTTTTGCTCAGATGGTGCATATGAGATAGTGGGAAGTTTTTCATCTGGTTGAGGAAATGAGATAGCAACTCTTGAGAAAATGATCAACCTTCGATATGTGGGTTTCCTGAGAAAATGATCAACACATCGTATATTCTCCAAATGGCAAAATTTATTTAATAACTCCTATAAATCCCTTTTTTATCACTTGTCAAAGTTAGTCTATTTCTTATACCCAAGTCTATTTCTTGTACCCAATTCCAAATCATCAACTAAATGTTAAAAATCAAAACAAAGTCACCTTATTATCAAATTAGTAGTATCAAAAATAATATAATATGATAATTTGTTAGTGTTGTGAATCCAATGAGAGTAATATATAGAAAGTTTAAGATACAAGTTTTTTAAGGGAGATGTTTTTTTAATAATTTCAGTTTCTTTAGATCTTATTTCAGTTTTTGCTTTGATTCGGTTAGAAATCAATAATCATGATTTTTGAAAATAATTTCTATTCGATAAACTTTTTATAATCGAATATCAATTGAGATTTTTTTTCCGATTTTGCTTCGGTTCGTTTAGCTTGGATTACTTGATCAGACATATGTTCACCCGAATTTACTTAAAACAAAGAACAAGAAAAGAAAAAATTCTATGCAACTATCAATAAAAAAAATAAAATATAACTTAAAGCATAAATCTCGACCAGAAGAAAAAAGAAAGTTATTTATAAGAAAACTTGAAATTCAAACAACCCTAAAACAGTAGGAAAACTATTAAAATAAATAAGATTTATTTTAAATAAATTATACATAAATCTAAAATATTATATTTGAGTTCAATTTTTCTAATTTACTATTTAAATTTTTCTATTAAAATGAAGGGTAATTATCTAAAATATTATTTTTTAAAGTTTTTATTCCAAAAAATGATACTTTTAGTTTAAATTTTTAATAATAGCACCAAATTAAGATTAAAATACATTAAAATTATATTTTAATAGAAAAAACTAAATCCTAAATTTGAAATAATGAACTCAAATATAATGTTTTAAGTTAATTTATAATTTATTTAGAGTAAATAATTATTTTTATAAATTATTTGTGCAATTTTGGAAATTTTAATTTTAGAATATTAGATTTGGAACAAAAACTTTAAAATGTGCTATTTTAGGATATTACTCTAAAATGAAGTTTTGTATTCTAATTTTATATTTATGATATTATTAAAAATTTAAACTTATGATACTATTTTTGAACAAAAGCTTAACAAATGATATTTTAGAGAATTGCCTAATTTGAAATCCAAACAACACTAAAAAATCTTTAAGAAAACTTTTAAGGGTAATTGACAAAAATAATATTGTTTTAAGTTTTGATTCTAAATTTATCATCGCTAGTTTATTTTTCCAAAAATAGCACAAATTTTTAGTATTTAAATACCTTAAAAAATATTTTTAATAAAAAAAATAAACCCTAAATTAGAAAAAATGAACCCAAACATAATATTTTAATTTTATTTGTAACTAATTTAGGAGAAATAAATATTTTTATATAAATAATTTAGGAGAAATAAATATTTTTATATAAATAATTTAGGAGAAATAAATATTTTTACATAAATATTTGTAATTATTTTTGGAATTTTAATTTTTGTATGCTAAATTTTGAAGAGAAATTAAAAAAAATACTATTTTAGGGTAATGCTCAACTTTTAAAGTACATAAGAATTTTATATCACGTATCTCTAATATATTATTTATTAATATTTTAACAAATAAACTTTATTTTCACGTGTGATTTACAAGTATGACATATTAATGTGTCACACCATCAAAGTCTTTTAAGGCAAATACTACATAAGACTTAATTTGCTAGAATATTTACAAAAATGATATTGGACAAATATTTACCAATATACTATATGTAAATCTTTAATACTTCGATACAGAAAAAAATACAATATAAAATAACTTATTAAATATTTTAAAAATTAGTCAAAAATATAATTTTTAAAACTAATTGAATATTTATCACATATATAATTTTTTACATATTTAATAATATTTTCTTTTCAAGATATAGATAATTTAAACTCATTTGTATAATCTGATTTATTGTATATTGTATTTATATAATCAGTATTAAAATTTTCACAAATATATTTTAAATAAAAGATCAATTATATAAGTATGTAATTTATATTTACTAAATAAATAATTAATTATAATATTTGAATATTTTTCTCCAAATAAGACATGAATCTATATCTAAATCTAGTATCTTTTATATAAGGTAAAAAATATGATAAAATTGAGTCATATAGAGTAGGATTAAAGTAATAGGAATATCATAGATTCATACCCCTTGGCAAAAGTATAGAGTAGGATTCTATACTTTTTTTTTATTTTGAACAATCTCACATTTTTATACTTTTTATTTTATTTTGAACAGTCTCACATTCTATATTTTTTTTTGAACAATCTCACATTATATACTGTTTTGTATAAACAATCTCACATTTTTATATTTTTTTGTTTGATATAGGGAGAATTACTAAAAATGACTCAAAATTTGTCTTCAAATGCAAAAGTAATCTGTGGTCGATAAGAAGAAACAAAACAGATTTATCAAGAAATATGTTTTATAAAAAAAATCCACACACTTCTCAAAAAGTGTGATTTGTTAGCCAAATACAAAGCATAGTTATCGAAAAATCTGCTTTATTTTTGCTTACGGAAGTAGAAGTTTGCTTTGTTAATAAATTACCTAAATCAAATAAAAATCGTGAAATATGTAAAAAAATTTTAAAAATTGTTATTAACACAACTTGTATACATATCAAAAGCAAATAAAAGTTATAATAAATTCAAAAATAAGAAGACTGAATTCGATCTAATGGTATCAAATGTTTAATAGTTTTTTTGGTATGTATTGTGCATTAATAGTTGATGTTTGTGTTGGAAATTCATGTTAAAATTTGAAATATCATATGATAAAGGGAGAATTGCTAAAATGACCTAAAACTTGAATGCAAATGCAAGTCTAACCTATGAGGGTGGAGAAATTACTAAACTTTCCTTTTGTCTAAAAAATAAGATCGAAATATCAATTACGTTTCAGTCTATTCATGCTTTTTTGTTATCAAAATAGACTTCGTGAAGTCTGTTTCAGCCGGAATAAACTGTTTTTCTCACCAAAACAGACTTCGCGAAGTCTTCTTTGTAAATAAATTATTTAAATCAAATAAAAATCATGAAATATTTAAAAAAAATTAAAATTGTTATTAACATAATTTATATACATATCAAAAGCACATAAAAGTTATAATGAATTTTGAAATAAGGAGATTGGATTCGATCTAATGGTATAAAATATTTGCTAGTTTTTGTTGTTATGTGTTGTGGGTTAATAGTTGATGTTTGTGTAGAAAATTCATACTACAATTTGAAATATCATGTGATAAATTTGAAAATTTAGATTTACAAATTTTTAAAAGAAAATTGTTTGAGTTTTGCATTTACTTAACTATCTTCAACATATTCATCCAATTTTTAACAAAACTTTCGCACATTTAGTGAATCTTATTATTTATGGTTTAGGATTGCGCAGACTTCTCGAGATGTTGTCGTATATTTAACAAAGCAGACTTCTCGAGAATTCTGTACAAACCAGAAATTAAATATAACTAAACCAGTTTTTTTCAATTTAGAGTTTAGGGTTATGTAAAAATACAAAGCAGACTTCTCGAGAAGTCTGCTTCAGCCGGAATAAGCTTGGAAAACTTCGAGAAGTCTGCGCAAACTGGAAATTGACAGTTTTTAACCTAACCAAATTTAACTCTCTATATATAAAGAAGGTAACCATAAAATTTTATCATAATTTCATTTCCAAAAAAAAAACGTGGAAGCCTCCATCCTCCAAAAATGACTACACTCTTTTTACCTCCCCTCTTTTCTTTTCTTCTTCTCTTCTCATGTTCTTTGTCAACTTGTTATTTTGTAAATCTGGAAAAAATCATGAGATATAAAAAAGGTAAGTTTTTTTTGTTTATATGGTTTTGGGTTTGTGATTTTAGAATATTTTTATTGTTTAGATCTTTTGTTATTTTTATAACACTCTTTCTCGTCTAATAGTATTGTAGATCTGGAAAAAAGTGAAGAAATCTAAAAACGTAAGCTTATTGCTTTTATTAGTTTAAGTTTTTCATAGTTTTTGTAATTTTTGTTGTTTTTATTGTTTTATTAAGTTTTTTCCTATATTCTTATCTCATTTCTCATGTTGTATTATTGTAGATCTGGAAAAGGAAATCACGAGATCTAAATATGTAAGTTTGTTATTTTTACTAGTTGTTACGTTTTTCGTGGTTTTGGAGATTTTGTTGTTTTTTGTTGTTTTCTTAATTTTTTTCTTATATTCTTATCTTATTTTTCATTTTCTATTGTTGTAAATCTAGAAAAAAGATTTATAAAATCTAATTTTGTTGTTTTAGTAGATTTTTAAAGTGATTTTTAATAGTTTTTAAAATTTTAGATGGTTTGTTTAAGATTTTCAATAGATGTTTGAGATTTATGTTGGTTTTATAGTTTTTTGTTGCTGTTTTTGAGTTTTCTTCTTACGTTTTGAATTTGACATTGGTTTTTTCATTAATGGATTTTCGTTTTGCACACTTCATTACAGGTTTACAAATTTCAGTTGCAAACTTTATTTGCAGACTTCAGTTATAGACTTCAGTTGCAGACTTCTTATATTCTTATCTTATTTCTCATTTTCTCTTGTTGTAGATCTGGAAAAAGATTCACAAAAGTAATATTATTGTTTTAGTAGTTTTTAAAGTGATTTTTTAATGGTTTTTAAATTTTAGATGGTTTTTTTAAGATTTTCAATAGATGTTTGAAATTCTCCTTGAAATTTATGGTGGTTTTACAGTTTTTTTGTGGATGTTTTTGAGTTTTTTTCTTACGTTTTGAATTTGACTTTAGATTTTGAATCAATAGATTTTCGTGTTGTAGACTTCATTACAGGTTGCAGATTTCAGTTGCAGATTTCAGTTGCAGACTTCATAACACGTTTTCATTACAAGTGCAGACTTCACTTGCAGACTTCATTAATAATTGCAGACTTCGTTTGTATTTTTGGTCATATTTTAAATGGGTTTTTGTAAACTTTATTGTACATATCACTAGCTCCCATCACTCCATCTTGTCAGTCAGTTTCCAATCAACTTTTTCATAATTATAATAAATTATTAGTTGTATGTCAATCATTTTTCAATCAGCTTAATTCAAATCATACTTATAAAATTACAAAATAACAACCATTAAAAACATAAATATTAATATAAATTTTCATAAACACTTTTATACATAGTTAAGGACTTAGTGCATATTTAAGATACTTAATGCATACTTTCTAATAACAAAAAAGAACAAGAACTGAATGAAAAACAATAAATTGATTTACAAAATCTAAAGATATGTCTAAACAATTCCATCAAAATATTAAGTTAACAGGATAATGTTGGATGTTTTTGTAACACAACATCGAAAACATTGAGCTTTCTAATTAATTGAATTGATTGGTTACATGTTTCAAAAACTACATACTTATATCGGCAAAATTTGTTGTATAAATCTTGCATACTTCTTTGCAGACTTCTCGACAGGCTTCTTTGCAGACTTCTCGGCAGACTTTGTACTTTGTCCTTGCTCGCAACTTAATTTTTTTAGATACTCAACACTAAAACTGAATTTATTCATCTTTCACTTTACCGTAAAGAATATAATCTTCACCATTTGAGTAAACTTTATTCTCATTTTCATCAACAACGTAATCATCATCATCAATTACAAACATTTTACCTCCTCTTATATTATTCACAGAAAAATTCTAAGTCTCTGTCATAGTCCACTCCCCACAAACAACACAAATTTGGACCATTATATGCGGTACAAATTAATGAATTTGATTAGATCATTGTACACATACTAAATTTTCTCACTGAAGCAAACTTCTCAAAAATAAACTATTTTTGTTACCGAATCAAACTTCTAGAAGTCTACAACGTTTATTCCTATCAAAGCAGACTTCTAAGTCTACTTTGATCGGAATAAGCGTCGCAGACTTCTCGGAGAAGTCTGGTTCAGTGAGAAAAACAGTTTATTCCGGCTGAAACAAACTTCTCTGAAAAGTCTACGACGTTTATTCCGATCAAAGCAGACTTCTTGGAGAAGTGTGCTTTGGTGAGAAAAACAGTTTATTCCTATCAAAGCTGACTTCTCCGAGAAGTCTGATTTGGTGAGAAAAACAGTTTATTCCGCCTGAAGCAGACTTTTTCGAGAAGTCTCCTTTGATAGGAATAAACGCCGCAAACTTCTCGGAGAACTCTACTTTAGCCGGAATAAACTGTTTTTCTCACCAAAGCAGACTTCTCGGAGAAGTCTGCTTTGATAAGAATAAACTGCTTTTCTCGGCAAAGCATACTTCAAGAAGTCTGCTATTTTTATTCCTATCAAAGCAAACTTCTCCGAGAAGTCTGCTTTGATAGAAATAAACGTCGCAGACTTCTCGGAGAAGTCTGATTCAGTCGGAATAAACTGTTTTTCTTGCTAAAGCATACTTCGCGAAGTCTGCTATTTTTATTTCTATCAAAGCAGACTTCTTGGTTGAGATGAATGAGATTTGATAAAAGAATACATGTATTATGGTGGGTGTGTCGATGGAATTAAGAGTTCACAACAACCACGACAATGTTGGTTGTGTGCAATGAAAAAGATGGCATTTTCGTAATATTTTTGAAAAACTTGTTTATAATGGTCTTTGTGTTGTTTTTGTTTTTTTTAAGTTGATGGTAAAGTTGTAAATAAAGTTATGGTTGAAGGATAAAATAGAGATAGAAAGTTAGTTTTGCAAACAAAAGTTTAAATGGTTAAACTTGCAATTCAAAACATTTAGGTCAATTTTACAAATACCACTATGATAAATTTGAAAATTTAGATTTACAAATTTTTAATTGAAAATTGTTTGAGTTATGCATTTACTTACATATCTTTACCACATTCATCCATTTTTAACAAAAAATTTGCATATTTAGTGAAGATTATTATTTAGGGTTTAGGGTTACACAAACTTCTCGAGAAGTCTGCCGTAGATTTAACAAAACAGACTTCCCGAGAAATCTGCACAAGCCATAAATTATATTCAAATAAACCAGTTTTGTCAAGTTATAGTTTAGGTTTGTGCACACTTTTCGAGAAGATTGTGCAAAACAAAATTTAACCAACCGGTATCGTATTGAGTTTTTAAAGCAGAATTCTCCGAAATTCTGTAGAAACTGGGAATTTAACCAAAGCGAGATTTCAATTTAATCTTACCGATATTTAGAAAGCAGACTTCCCGCTTTGCAACGAAAACACAAAGCAGACTTTTCGAGAAATATGTTTTGAAAATTCGCTTCGGTTAAATTAAAAATTTCACCAAACCAAAATTTCAATTTAACCTTACTGACATGTACAAAGCATATCTCTCGGGAAGTTTAGTTTGTATTTTCGTTCCAAAACAGATTTCACGAGAAGTCTGATTTGTATATGAAATACGAAACACACTTCTCATTAAATCTACATTAACCTGAAATTGAAAAAATAGTAACTTAAATTTACATAACCAAATTCATAGTTTTTAATCTAACCAAATTTTACTCTCCATATAGGTAACCATAAAATTTTACAATAATTTCATTTTCAAAAAAACTGGGAGCCTCCATCCTATAAAAAATGACTACAAAGGTAAATTTTCTCTATTTTCTCTTTACCTCCACTCTTTTCTCTTGTTTTCTTCTTATGTTATTTCTCATCTTGTTATTTTGTAAATTTAGAAAAAATCATGAGATATAAAAAAAGTAAATTTTTTTTGTATATATGGTTTTGCCTTTGTGGTTTTAGAATATTTTTATTGTTTAGCTCTTTTATTATTTTTATAATATTCTTTCTCATTTTTAATTGTTGTAGATCTTGAAACTGAAGTCATGAGATCGAAAAATGTAAGTTTGTTATTTTTATTAGTTTTTAAGTTTCTTGTGATTTTGGAGGTTTTTGTTGTTTTTCTAATATTTTTTCTATATTCTTATCTTTTGTTGTTGTAGATCTCCAAAAAGAAGTTAATAGATTTACAAGAAGTAAATTTGTTGTTTTACTGGTTTTTTGTGATTTTTAATGGTTTTAAAAATATTAGATGATTTTTTAAAACTTTCAATAGATGTTTGAGATTTAAAATGATTTTACAATTTTTGTGGTTGTTTTTGAGTTTTTTCGCAGGTTTTGAGTTTGACATTGGTTTTTGAATTGATGGTTATTCGTGTTGCAAACTTCATTACAAATTACAGACATTATTTGCAGATTTCATAACACGTTGTACACTTCACTTGTAGACTTCGTAATAAGTTGCACACTTCAATTCCAGATTTCATAACACGTTGTAAATTTGTTTTAAATTTGAAAAATAAAGTTAAAAGATCTAAAAAAAGTATTTTTGTTATTTTTAGTGATTGTTTGAGATTTTTTGATGGTTTTTAAAGTTTTAGATGGTGGATTTAAGATTTTTAATGATTGTTTAAAGAATGTTAACTGTTGTTTTGAGATTTATGGTTGTTATTTTTGAGTTTTTAACAGTTTTAAATTATTTTTGAATTGATGATTTTACGAGATTTAAATGGACAAACTTTATTACAAACTGTAGACTTGAGATGCAGATTTTATTATAAGTTGTAGATTACACTTACAGACTTCATTAATAATTGGAGACTTCGTTTGCATTTTTCCATATTTAAATTGGTTTTTGTAAACTTTATTGTAGCTATCGCTACCTCCCATCACTCTATCTCGTCAATCAATTTTCAATCAACTGTTGCAAACTTATAATAAGTTTTTATTTATATGTCAATGACCTTTCAATCAGTTTTTAGTTGTATATCAATGAGCTTTCAATCAGTTTATGTCAAATCATGTGTAACCTGAGTCAATTATTGTAAACTTCAATCACCTTTATGCACACTTTAATCAACCTTTACCACACTTCAAACAACATTGTGCAAGTTTCAATAATTTTTTTTGTATTTTAAGTAATTTTTGAGAGTTGAAAATAATACAAATATTATTATAAATCTTATGTATTTTATTATCTATTTTGACTTTTTTAATTAGTATTTTGTATATTTATAAAATTACAAAATAATAACTATTAAAAATAAAAATATTACTATAAAATTCATAAGCATTTTTTATATATATATTTAAAAACTTAATGCATACTTCTTAATAACAAGATAAAGAGCAAAAAAAACTGAATGAAGAATAATAAATCTATGATATGTAAAACTAAAAGGGTGTTTTAACAATTCCATCAAAATATTAAATTAACTACAAACATTATACTTTCTCTTTGATTATCCACAGCAAAAATTCTACTCTCCATAGACGACAAACATTTGGACCATTATGTACAATATGATTAATGAATTTTATTAGATCATTGTAGAAATATCACTTCCTTTGTATTTCATTTACAAAGCAAACTTCTCGAGAACTCTCGTTTGTATTTCACTTACAAAGCACATTTTTCCAAAAGTATACTTTGTATTTCATTGACAAAGCAAACGTTTTGAAAAGTATACCTTCTTGAAAAGTTTGCTTTGTCGAGAAAAAAAACCGTTTTGATGACAAAAAATAAAAACATTTCCATTTACCAAGTTTTTTTTCAAAGCAAACTTTTCGAAAAGTTTTCTTTGTCAGGAAAAAAACTGCTTTGATGAAAAAAAAAAGAAAAAATTTGATATTGACCAAGTGTTTTTCCAAATAAGATTTCTATTCTGCTTTGTCGGGAAAAAACCGCTTTGATGACCAAAAATGAAAAATTTGTAATGAACCAAATGTTTTTCCAAAATGTCTGATTTGTCGGAAAAAACCGTTTTGGTGACAAAAGGTTAGTGTTTTTGCAATTGATCATGAATTTTTTCCAAAACACACTTCTGGAGAAGTCTCCTTTGTCCGCAATAAATTTCACATACTTCTCGAAAAATCTGTTTTGTCCAGAATAAATTTTGCAAACTTCTCAAAAATTCTGATTTGATGAGAAAAAATTAGTTTTCTGTAATTCACCATGAAGTTTTTCCAAAGTAAACTTTTCGAAAACTGTACTTTGTCCGGAATAAATTCGCAGACTTTTCGAAAAGTCTAGTTTGATGACAAAAATATTATTTTTCCGCAATTAACTATGAATTTTTTCAAAACATACTTCTCGAAAAATCTGATTCACGAGGTTCATTTTTCAGAATCAACAACAACTTTCCTTTTCTTCTTCTTGGTCATTGGTGGTGATACATCTAGTTGATCCATGCGGTTTCATCCAATCGATCATGCAGTATATCCATGATCAAATTGTCCAGCTTTGAATTTTCTTCTTCATTGTCCCATTTGGGATATATCTCTTCTTCTTTTTTTTCTAATTAAATGTCTCAAACGTACCTCATTGTGAGCTTTTTTTCTTTAGCTATAAAATCATCAAACTCAAACCTTTTACGGGATCCACCCCAAGAAAGAAGAGGAATTTTTTTTGTTTTTTTTGTTTCCATACAACTCTCCCAATCCTGGAACTGATTCGTACGCCCAAATCAACAAAGCATGAACACATCCATGTATTGTGTACGTCTTCTTTACATCAAAGACAATAATTTTGACAGACTCAATCAAAGTTGTAAAAGCAACATGACCCCAAGGATAACTATCAAACCTTTCAGCATCAAACACTCTTTTAGCAATATTTAAAGGAATTTTGTTGTTAGGAGAAATGTCATACACCCCAACAGAAAAATTGGCAAGGCGCACTACAAGAAAACATCCATTTGGCGACCACGGAAGTGGTTGCAAAGTGGTCGCAAAACTCAAAATTGCGACTACTTTGCGACCACCAGAAGTAGTTGCAAAATCATAGTCGCAAAAATATGTAGTCGCAAATCAGTGGCAAATTTGCCACTGATTTGCGACCACGGTTAATTTATTCAAATAAAATCATATGGTTGCAAATCAGTGGCAAATTTGCCACTGATTTGCGACCACAAGTAATAATTGTGACTAATTTGCCACCACATTCTCAATGCAGTGGCAAAATAGTGGCAAATCAGTCACAAATAATACTCTAAACCCTAAATTTTTTAATTTTGGTAAATAAATTGAATTATATAAGATTGATAATTTGATTATAAGTTGTACAAACTTCAATTACAAAGAAAACAACAACATTTATCAAATTTACCAAATTTATAAATCATTTATCTAAAACACTTCACACATTTACTTAACCTTATATCTCTTATATACATTTCAAATGTTCTCTAAAATTTAAATGAAAACAAATATGATTTTTTATATATGTGGTCACTTATAATGGATAGTACTTTCCTAAAAATGCAAATAGAAGTTGTAAATGTGGAAAATACATAGAGAAAATGTGAATTTATCCTATGTGCTCGCAAATCAGTCGCTATTTTGCGACTGATTTGTGACTGTAGTTCAAATTTTGATCTTGTGGTCGCAAATCAGTGGCAAATTTGCGACTGATTTGCGACCACAAGTAATAATTGTGACTGATTTACCACCACAATCTCAATACAGTGGCAAAGTGGTGGCAAATCAGTCACAAATAATATCCTAAACCCTAAATTTTATGATTTTGGTAAATATATTAAATTATATAAGATTGATAACTTGATTATAAGTTGTACAAATTTCAATTAATAAGAAAACAACAACATTTACCAAATTTTCTAAATTTACAAATCATTTACCTAAAACACTTAACACATTTCCTTAACCTTATATCTCTTATATACATTTCAAATGTTCTCTAAAATTTAAATGAATACAAATATGATTTTGTATATATGTGGTCACTTATAATGGTTAGTAATCAAATAAAAATGCAAATAGAAATTGTAAATGTGAAAAATACTTAGGACAAATGTGAATTTACCCTATGTGGTCACAAATTAGTCGCAAAATAGCGACTCATTTGTGACTGCAGTTCAAATTTTGATCTTGTGGTCGCAAATCAGTGGCAAATTTGCCACTGATTTGCAACTGCAAATACCAGTCACAATTTAGTCTCTTAATGGTTGCGCATTGCGACCAATATGCGACTACAAGTTTTAGTCATAATTTTGCGACCACTTTGCGACTACATCTCCGTAGTCGCAAAGTGGTCGCAAAATCGTGGTAAATGTGGTCGCAAATTTTGCGACTACGTATGTGGTCGCAAAATGCAGTGGCATTTTAGCAGTTTTCTTGTATCGGGCAGCCTCTCATTCTCCTCTTCTCAAAATTTCAATTCTTACATTCGTCCAACACCTGTAGCACATGGCTAAGGCTAGTTCCTTCAACACTAGAAACATTAAGTTCTTCGCAAAACTCTTTATGGTCAACATCACAATCATCTAAAACAATTTCATCATAGTTTAGAACTGTGATTTTTACAAATTCGTATAGAAAAAACCTGATAGGACGACCACTTATCAAGGACCATATCTCATTTCTTCCTTCAATCGCCAACACCTGTAGCACATGGCTAAGGCTGGTTCCTTCAACACTAGAAACATTAAGTTCTTCGCAAAACTCTTTATGGTCAACATCACAATCATCTGAAACAATTTCATCATAGTTTAGAACTGTGATTTTTACAAATTTGTATAAAGAAAACCTGATAGGACGACCACTTATCAAGGACCATATCTCATTTCTTCCTTCAATCGCCAACTGATGTGTTAGGAAGTAATTGACAACTTTCGCATACCAAATGAACTCTGTTTATTTAAGGTTGATTTAAAAACCAACTGATGAATTTCTCAAGAAATTCTAAACATCAACACCAACTGCTTCCTCTATCAATTATAAGTTGGACAGAAAATAGTTATGATTCATACTCGGGTTTTGAATTGGCGCTTTACCCTTTGTATAAAGACGAATGGGGTAATTCTTTTTCATTGAAATTTTCATACCTAATAGAAATTTTTTTGAACAATAAGTCTACCATTAAATAGAAATAAGTTTGTCATCAAATACAAATAAGTCTACCATCACTATCTGTTGTGAATTTTTAGTAAATCTGCCAACATTATCTTTAATAAGTTTGATACAAAAGTTACTTTAATCAGCCATTTATGTGTTCACGAAATCCGTAAATCTACCAATAATATCCATTATATATTCTACCAATATTCAACAATATCAAAAGTAATACATCTGCCATCATATAAAAATATGTCTACCGTCAAATATACATAAAATTACCACCAAATATTCAAGGGATTCATAAAATATCGATTAAATCTACTATAAAAAAAATTGTAACTCTACTGTAAAAAAATTGTAAATCTGCTATAAAAAACTATAAATCTACTAATAAATCGGTACTATCTTCAACCTATAATCTAAAAAAAATGTGACACCAAAGCCAAATAAGTTTATCGTCAAAGGAAAATAAATCTGTCATTAAATTAAAATAAATATGTCATATATACAAAAAAACCTGCCATATATACAAATAAGTCTGCCACCATTTCAATATAAATTTCTCAATACGCGGGAAATTCGAAAACTGTACTTTAATCTAAATGAATGAAAACTTACCAGATTCTGTGTCGGAGTTTCAAAAATACAACAAACGATGTATATGTGAATAACGAAAGAAAATAGGGTTTCGATTTCGAATGTTTCATCGATTTATGTCAGTAAACGATTTTTACAAATGCATGAAAGAAAATATGAAAAATATACCAAAGATGGTGACTGTTAAGCTGGAAGAGACGACTTACCGTGACGGAAAACTAGAAAATGAAACTTCAAACTAACACGAAGATGGCGAAACACAACGGAAAAAATATCGGAAGTCGTAGAGAATGAACACCAACACGAGGAAACACAAAAATGACGCCGAGAATGAACACGAACACGTAGAAACATGAAAATATCGCCGAGAATGGTGAAAGAGTTTTCTTGTTTCGGAAATATGAAGTCGAAATAGTAAAAAGTTTAGGGTTTCGATAAGATTGATTAAAACTGAAAAGACACGACCAATGACTGAAAAGACACGACCGTATACATAATTACTGATTTAATTTTATTTATTTATTTTATTTTATTTTTCAATACGTAATGGTATAATTATAAATAAATTATGTTATCATGGTTTACATGACTTTTAACTAAAATTCCGGATCATATGAGTAATCGTGTATAACACGGAGTCATTTGGGTGATTACAGGATGAATGTAGATCATTCTAGGTCATTACTCTTTTTCAAATCCGAAGATTCGCATAATCTTCGATTTTTTTTCTTTCTTTTTTCTATCATTTGTTATTATTCGTTTTAGATCTTCTTGCATTTTTTTTCTATTTTATTCTTTTTTTATATATTCTTTTTGTTCTCTTCTAGGTCTTCTTTTCTTTTTTTACTTTTTTTATTCGATTTTTTCATTTTAATTTATTCGCATCTCTATGAATTTATATTATGTAAAAAATTTAGTGTCGAAATATTATAAAAGAATTATAATAAAATTATGATATTTTTAATATTGAACAAACAACGACTGAAAAAACTAATTACAACTGAATATAAGTAATATAATCGTGTACAAACAAATATAATTAGTATAACTAATATAACTAAGTACAACAAACCAGGGTAGTATTGAGTTCAAGCCACACAAACTTGTGATTGTGACCCTTTATATTTATATAAAAACAATTTTTATTTTAAAAATATTGTAATAAAATAATATAAAATGATAATTTTTTGTTACGGTCTTATAAAACTTAGAGTCAGTTATGTGAGAATAAGTATAACTTGTTTAACTAACAAATGTATAATTAATATAACCGAGTATAATTGATAAAATAGTATAACTGATAAATTGTAAATATATTCTAAAAATTTAAATTATTATTAAAAGTAAATTTGGCATAACTGTAAATAGATTACTAACCTGTAGTTAGATTTTTTTATAAGCTATAAAGTTATTTCAAATTTTTGTCCCTGCATTTATCAACCACAAACTAATGCTCTTTACAAGCCAACGAAATCTAACCTTAAGTTACCGTGATTTTACAGAGCTTTTCTACCTTCTCGTGCAAAGAGTATCAGAAGATTTCTTGGATTTGTTTTTGATATGACGACGGTGGCTCTCATGAACAAACAACTACTGTGTAGGTTAAAAGCGACTTACTTTTCACTATTCTAACTACTGTCAATTTTGTTTTCTAGACCAATAGTTTTAAACCTTCAATTACGAATCTATTCTTGATAAATCCTCGCTTAAAGGAGACTTAAGCCCAAATGAGGGAGGCGAATTGGCGATTCCACTATTTGTCTGCTTCCAACTTATCATTCGCGTCGCTTTCTCTTCTTCATTTGAGTTATCTCTTATTTTCTTTCTTTTTGTTCCTGCGCGAACTTTTCAACAGATTCGCAGGAAATCCTCTCATAATCAACGCTATAGATGGCTCTGTCACGCCTTTCTTCGCGATCTAACGGCGTATTTCGTCCACTCTCCGCCGCCTTCACCCGTTTCATCTCAACCGACACCAGACCGATTACCATCGAGACGTCTCTTCCCTTCACCGCTCACTTATGTGACCCACCTTCTCGCTCCGTCGAATCATCGAGCCAAGAGCTTCTTACTTTCTTCCGTACCATGGCTCTGATGCGGCGGATGGAAATTGCAGCCGATTCGCTTTACAAAGCCAAGCTAATCCGAGGGTTTTGCCATCTCTACGATGGCCAGGAAGCTGTAGCTATCGGAATGGAGGCTGCGATTACAAAGAAGGATGCAATTATCACGGCTTATCGGGATCACTGCATTTTCCTAGGTCGCGGCGGTTCGCTCTACGAGGTTTTCTCAGAGCTTATGGGGAGACAAGCTGGTTGCTCAAAAGGGAAAGGTGGATCTATGCATTTCTACAAGAAGGAATCTTCGTTCTACGGTGGCCATGGGATTGTCGGTGCTCAGGTTCCACTAGGTTGTGGAATTGCTTTCGCCCAGAAGTATTCCAAGGATGAGGCTGTGACGTTCGCCATGTATGGTGATGGTGCTGCAAACCAGGGTCAGTTGTTTGAAGCTCTGAATATATCTGCTCTCTGGGATTTACCAGCAATTCTGGTCTGCGAGAACAATCACTGTAAGCATTTTCCTTCTTTGTTTTCACTGTGAGGTTTCTTATGGCATAATGTATCTCTTTGGTTTGTTTTGGATGTGACTTATGTAGATGGAATGGGAACAGCTGAATGGAGAGCTGCCAAGAGTCCATCTTACTACAAGCGTGGTGATTATGTTCCTGGATTGAAGGTCAGCTTTGAATCTTAGCTGTAACTTCTAACATTGTGAGCCTTCCAAACACTAGAATTGCATTAGAAATGATACATTCTGTACAGATTAAGCATTCTCCTATTTTAAATATTCTATTCTTTGAAGTTTCAAGTAAAGCATAAACAGTCTTTTCCACCCTTGGTTTCCTATTTACTGATATTGTGCAAATTAGTTCTGTATTGTATATTTTTAGAAGTTTTGCTTGGCTCTTTGTCAATTAGCGGATGGATTAGTGTCATTTCTGGGATCACATGAATTGCTTGGTTTTCATGTAGAAATCAGGTAGCTGTAAATATGAGTAACTTGCTACAACACAGCTTTCATTTATAATCCTATCATTTTGGGCTAAATGTGTATTTCTCATCGATAATGATGACATATATCATCAATCTTTAACAGAGCCATGGTGAATCATTACATCGTATTGATTGGGTATCTTGTAATCTGCATCAGTTATTAAGTTTCTTGTGAGTTAATCTGTTGCTGGATTGGATGCCATTTTTGGGATGAACAGGTAGATGGTATGGATGCTTTTGCTGTCAAACAAGCATGCAAGTTTGCTAAGGAACATGCCTTGAAGAATGGACCAATAGTATGTTTTTCTATATCACATGCTCTCTTCTTTCCCCTTTGCGCCTGACACATTTTGTGAGTTTACTTTCAACAATATCTAGCTATCCCGTTTCATAGGATAAAAAGTTCGTTCTTTTTTACATGTTCTAGTTGAAGTTAACATTCCAATTCCTTTTTGTGGACTGGAAATAAAGTCCAAATATATCTGAATATTGTGGCTGGTTCTTGAATTTTTTTTGGTCTGTACAGTTTTCAATTTTTAACGCACAATTTTTGAATCAGTGTACATCAGCGAACTGTGTTTTTGATATCGCTATTGCTGAAAATATAAAACTAGCTATGCTTTCCGTTTTTTGGTGTTCCCTTCTCAAATGAATTGATCATCAGTTCTTGCATACAGATTCTTGAGATGGACACATACAGGTACCATGGTCACTCCATGTCTGATCCTGGGAGCACATACCGCACACGAGATGAGATATCTGGTGTGAGGCAGGTTTGTTAGTCTCTTTACCTGCGCAAACTATTTCTTGGTGGAGGACTTGGTTATGGTGAATCTCAAAACATTTATGCGCTAATTATATGACTCAGGAACGAGATCCAATTGAAAGAATAAAAAAGCTGGTACTATTACATGACTTAGCAACTGAGAAGGAGCTTAAGGTATTTTATTTTAACAGCAAGGCTCAATCTTTCTGCGTTCTAATCCCAGACAAACCTCGAAGTTTTCTATCATGAGAGAGGTAATGTTCTGATGTTTGTTTTATGACCTAACTCCTGAAAAATGTGTTTTCTTGCAGGATATGGAGAAGGAAATTAGAAAAGAAGTAGATGACGCCATTGCAAAAGCTAAGGTAAAATAACTTTGCCCTTTTCATATTGCTTCTCTCTTCCACTAGATTCGACATTCAAAGCTAAACACAAAAAGCTGACGCTCAAATCTTTCAGGATTGCCCAATGCCAGAGCCTTCTGAGCTTTTCACCAATGTGTATGTGAAGGGATTTGGCACCGAGGTAACTACTAAATTACATATCCTATGAAATTTTCTAATCTCGATTCCATTTGCATTTTGCAACTATATATTATAATCCTTATTGACCGTTTTTTCCCTCTTCTGTTGACAGTCATTTGGACCTGACAGAAAAGAAGTGAAAGCTGCGCTTCCTTGAAGCTCTTGTTCATTAAACTGCCAAGCACCATCTTACTCTGGTTATAAAGTGGTTTTTCGGCAGTGTTTGATTATCTGTTCATTGCATCCATGTCTGGCTACTGCTTTTCTCGCTGTCAATACGGTTGGAAAAAACCTTTAAACCATTATTACGGGAGTCTCTGTTTCAACCAGAGGTTTCATATTCAAGCAAAGACCAATGGTTACTTCTCTTTGTATTTTTCGTTTTCCACAAAAAAGGGCTCAACTTTTTCATTCACACAACAAAACAGGGTAAAATCATAAGAAGAAGAAACTAAAGAATCCCTTTACCAACAAACTTCCCTATAATCTATATACATTATAACAAAAGCAATGAATCTTTTTGTTTTCTCCTTGTTATCAAGAATCTGAGTCCGAGTCACTTGAACTGTACCTTGAATGCTCTGACATGAAATTTGGAGGCAGAATTGGAAATCTAACCGCATTTCTTTGCGGTGCAGCAGCGGTCGATGTTGCTGCTGTCGAAGTTGATGCGCCTCGTACTGTTGGTGCAGGTCTTTGCTTTCGTTGATTCCTTGCGATTTCACTACAAGCGTTATCGACCATCCCTAGGAAATCACGGATTATAACAAACAGCTGAAACAGATTCCTCTCTTTCAAAGCTCCAGCTTGGTAATAATTCGTGGTTTTCTTCACTAACTCCATTATCCTGAGTTGTTCCTCTGTAATAACTTTCAATTCTTCCTCAGCGGATTCAAAGAAAAATCTCAGCTTTGTCAAACACCCATCTTCTTTCCCTTTGTTTTGGTCTAAAAGGCGTTTTGTTTCTTTCACTCGGGTGCCTAAAGCCAAAGTCGTGGCTACAAACGAGTCATAATCAATTCCAGCCGCTTTCTTCACATTGGTAAACTCTGAACTTAAGCCACCAATAATGGGTAATCCCAGTTTAATAAATTCAGTCTCTTGTTCTTCTCTTGAAGCATCTGCGATATCGCCACCAGTATTATCATTTGCAATCTTATTCATTGCAGCTCGCTTTCCCTCAGATCTTACAACTTCTTCAACAACAAAATGAAGCAAAGTAGTTTTCCCATCAACACTCTTCACATCAGACAATTTTCTTAGAGCTGTCAGATTGAATGCCTGAGCATTCCCTCGTGCAGTTCCAGCATTCATTCTGTTACCTGCTTTCAAGATTGCTTCAAGCAGCTTCATGAACAGCCCACGTGCACGGAGCTCGTTGCATGCGGATTCAAGTGTCTTTAAAGATCCTTTTTGCTGAACAATCTCAGAACCATAGTTAATTTTAAAGAGCATGACATTGAACCGGTTAAACGCAGAAGGAACTGCTCGTAAGATGTGAAACAGTAGAGATTCCGCATCAGCCAGTTTAGTCGGATCGCCGTTGAACTCTATGATCTCTGTCTGTTCCTCTGGCGTTGGAGCTATTCCAGAAAGCTTCTCAAGGGTATCAGAATCAGCGTCGTGGCCTTCTGTTAACAAGTCAATGATCTCTTCCTTGGTCATGCCCAAAGATTTAAGCACAATCGCTTTGTTTTGAGATTTCCGAGGATCGAGAATGTAAGTCTGCGAAGTTGAGACAGTTGGATTATGTGGTACACTGTTCGCTTCACTTGGTTTTCGAGCGCCAACGTAACCAAATAGAGCCTCCATGAGATCACCATCAAAGCTAACCCAAGAAACAGATATACGGCATAAGAAGTCAGAATCAATCACCATTTACGAAATCAGATTTTATATTATGTAGAACATAATAACTGTAGCGATATGCTTACTTGAAGGAGCCACCATCGATCCTATGCCACACCATTGAATGGCTCGCATCAGGATTTACTTTATCCCAATGTAAAGGCTTGAGCTTTGGCTGCGCTGGATCCTCAGTTTTGCCTATGGCCGAAGAACTCTCACCTGCCGTCTTCGGTCCTTTTAGATTACCGGGTAGTTTAGGTGGCCCCATCTTCGACATTGGAGGAGGCGGCGGCGCGCCAGGTGCCTTTTTACCCGGTGGAGGAGGTGGTGGCGGTGCAGATGCTTTCTTAGCTGGAATGGGCGGTGGAGGTGGAGGTGGAGCCCCAGCAGATGGCGGAGGCGGAAGCGGTGGTGCTGTTTGGTTGGCTGGAACAGGCTGTGGCAATGTAGAGGTCGACGCAATTGCCGCTGTGAATTGACCCGGAGGAAGCGGAAGAAGCGGTGATTCGCCGCCACTGAATTGAATTGGCGGAATCTGCGGCGGCGAAAGCGGAAATGACCCGCCAGGAGCTTGAAATTTGGATTGGGATTGTTTTCCAACGGCACCGTACTCACTAACAGCGGTAGTAGATGAAGAAGGTCGTGACGGTGAAGCAGCAGAGGTTGCAGAGGAAGCGTAGTATCTTCCACCTCCAACACTATTGTTATTACCCTGATCTCGGACTTCACCACCAGAAGGAGATTGAGATTTTCTCACATGAAACGAAAACGCCTCTTCGCTTGACTCGTCTCCCTTCTGATTACCCGATTCTCTGTAGAATCTTTCTTCATCGTCGTCGTCGTCGTCTTCTTCATCTGCTTTAGCTCTTCTAAATCCACCATCGGATTTGTCTCCTCTTTCTCCGCCTCTTCTAGGTCTAGGGTTTTTCCTAATTCTCCCGCTGCTTTCAAGTTCCAAAAGCTTTCTCCAGTAAATCACATCTAATCCTTCCTCATCTACGATAACCGCTTTGAGATTACCGTCGATTCGCACAAAATCCTCTGGAAAGAGAAAACCCCAAGGAGAAGGTGGTGGAGGTAGTGAATCGGAGCCGCCGTCATATCTGACAGTCTCTTCTTCTCTTTTCCCTCGATCTGACTTCCGACCACGAAGTTTGTCTTTGATCCGCCTCCGTGAACTGCTCCCGTTCTTACGGAAAAGGAAAGACATAGTCACGGTTCTTTACCGAGAAATCTCCCGCCGTGAAACGGAAGGTAAAGAATTCACGCGGAGGAGCTAAGAAAAAAGCTACCCCAAATCAGAAGGTTCTAACAAATTTGACAACGAAAAATTCAGGGAAAAAAAAGTGTTAGAATGATTCGTTGAACATGATGACAACCATTTTCATGATTTAACATATTAATGATTCTTATAAATATTTCTCCTTCGATAAACCAAAAAGATATTTTTTTTAATAATAAAGGTTTCAAAAGCGTGGCTGCTTTGACGAAAACAACCTCTACTTACTCGGCTTTGACGCGAATCTAAACAAGGGTACTTTTGTCATTTAAGAAAATGATAATGCGTTGACCAGGTCATGTGTTCGAATTTGGAATTGCGAAAATGTTTTTTTGATATTTGACTTCTCTGAACCAAAACTTGGGCTACGCGTTGACTTTTGTGTTTTCTTCTAATGATAATTTATGTTATGTTAACTTAGTTTATATTCATACATCTTTTAAACCTAGCAAATTAGTTATTTCTACTGTCCTAACCAAACCTTGACCTTTTCTACATTAATTTGGGTGCTTTAGAATAAATGAGATTTGTAATAAATTTGGTAATGTGTGTGGATGTTTGTACACGAAACCCAAAATACAATCTGGAAGAGAAAAGTTAAGGTGTAAATGTGATTTTGGAATGTTTGACTTTATGAATCAAATGTTGCTTAGCGATAGCTGTTGAGAGGTTGAGAAATTTAATCCTTTTGGTTCCATCACATGATCTATAAAGTAGAAAAAAAACTTCTCAACCTTGTATAATATTTATGTTATATAATATTTGAAAAGCTAAGAAAAAAGAATTTAAGAAGTGAAACTGTTCATAAGGGAAGAAGTGAAAATCTCTTTACTTTTATTTATCTTTTACAATGACAGTATATATTTATAGTGTTATTAACCGACTTTATAAGGCGGTTGAATAATTATTATTTACAACATTTTCCCTTAATTATTCATAAAAATATTACGTACTATCTCGTTAAAAACTTTATCATGTAAAAACCCAACAGGATAAAAATCATGATAAAGGAAAAAAAGTGTAAATACGTAATCTCCCCCTCAAAAGATGAAATAAATTTCTTCATAGATCCCGTAAATAACGCATTCCAATACTCTGAACATATTTTCTGAATGTTGTTGTAGGAAGTGTCTTACTGAACAAATCTGCTGCATTATCACTTGAACGAATGTACTCAATGTCAACTTCTTGATTTTTCTCAAGTTCTTGGATATATGAGAAAAATCTCAGAGGAATATGTTTTGTTCAGTCACTCTTGATATAACCTTCTTTGATTTGGATAACACATGCAGCATTATCTTCGAATAATTTTGTTGGCTCCTTATTGTTGATTAATCCACTTGCTCTTTCTATATGTTGAGTCATAGATATGAGTCATACACCTTCTCTGCAAACTTCATGAAGGGCAATGATTTCGGCATAGTTTGAAGAAGTGGCAACCAAAGTTTGTTTTTGAGATTGTCACGAGTCGCAGTTCCACCGAGTATGAAAACATAACTAGTTTGGGACCGAGCTTTGTGTGGATCCGATAAATATCCAGCATCTGCAAAACCAACTAAACCAAACTCGAGGTTTCTAGAATAAAATAATTCCAAATCAATCGTACCTTAGAGATAACGGAAAATATGTTTTATTCCACTCCAATGTCTTCGTGTAGGTGATGAACTATATCTCGCAAGTAAATTTATAGCAAATGCTATATCTGATTGAGTGTAGTTTACGAGATACATAAGTCCACCGATAGTACTCATATAAAATACTTCAGGACCTAATATGTCTTCATTATCTTCACAAGGTCGAAATGGATCCTTGTTTATATTAAGCGATCGATTAACCATTAGAGTATTCAAGGATTCGCTTTATCCATATTAAATCGTTTTAATATCCTTTTCGTATAATTTGATTGATGCACAAATATGCCATCTTTGAGATGCTCAATTTGGAGTCCTAGACAAAATTTTGTTTTTCCAAGATCTTTCATTTCAAATTCTTCTTTCATATGAGTTTTTGCATTATCTCCTTTTAAGTTCTAATTATATTCAGGTCATCTACATAAACAACAATGATCACAAAGCCTGATGGAGATTTATTTATAAATACGCAAGGGCATATCACATTGTTAATATATCCTTTTTTCAACAGATATTCACTTAAACGATTATACCACATGCGTCCGGATTGTTTTAACCCATATAATGATCGCTGTAATTTGACCGAATATAGTTCTTTGCATCCTTTAGGGATTTTTGATCCTTCTAGGATCTTGAATCCTTCTAGGATTCTCATGTATATATCACTATCAAGGGTTCCATACAGGTATGCAGTCACAACATCCATAAGGTGTATTTCTAACATTTTGGATGATGATAAACTCATTAAATATCTAAATGTAATTGCATCCATGAGTGGAGAATATGTTTCTTCATAATCTATTCCCGACCTTTGAGAAAAACCTTGTGCAACAAGACGGGCTTCATATCTAGTGATCTCGTTTTTCTCATTTCTTTTTCTTACAAAAACCCACTTGCACCCAACTGGCACTACATCTTCAGGTGTAATGACAATGGATCCGAAAACATTTTTTTGTAGAGAGAATAATTCATTTCTCATGGCTATTTGCCATTTTTCCCAATCAGATCTTTTCTGACATTCTGTTACAGATATTGGTTATGCGTCATCATTTTCATTTTTAATTTCTTTGGATACAGAAAAGGAGAATATATCATTAATATCCTCTATTTCATTTTTAACATATAATTTTCTATTTTGGGTATATTTAATTGAAATCTCATATGTTTCTGTATTGCGTTCGTCTTCTGGACGGATTTCCACTTCACGGTTTTCAAAAAACTGTTTGCACATATCTTCCGGACATTCCGTTTGAGTTGGTTCCTCTATAATCTTTTCACAAATATTTTCGAAACATTCTTTGTCGGGTTCTTCCGGAACCTTTTGATTTTGTTTTCTCAAATACTTTTTCTTACGGGGATTTTTATCTTTTGTGCCCATCGGTCTCTCCCTCTTTAACTGAACTTTGGGTTCATTAATATATTCTACAGGAACATTAATTCTTGATGGGATATTCACAGTGGGTATAGATGACTTCGTCATTCGTTTTGTATCTATGAATGCATCTAGCAACTGGTTTGCAATATTTTACAAATGTACGATTTTCTAAACTTCCATTTCATATTGTTTTATGGGAGGATCAAGATACAACAAAGATGACGTACACCATTTAATATCCTCTTGCAGTTGTTTAATTCCTCCCCCTAACGTAGGAAATTCATCTTCATCAAAATGACAATCCGCAAACTGTGCCATAAACTTGTCACCAGTTCGCGGTTCAAGACACCGAATAATACTTGATGATGTAAATCCAATGTAAATCCCTAATCTTCTTTGTGGCCCTATTTTTGTTCTGTATGGTGGGGCTATAAGAACATAAACCGCACACCCAAAAACTCAGAGATGAGATACATCGGGCTTATGGCCAGATGTTAATTGTAATGGGGAATATTCATGATATGCACTTGGTCTTATCTGGACCAATGCTACCACATGCAATATAGCATGACCCCATACTGAAATTGGAAGATTTGTTCTCAAAATTAACGGTCTCGCAATGAGTTGTAACCGTTTTATCAAAGACTCAGCCATACCATTTTGTGTATGAACATGCGGAACCGGATGTTCAACATCGATTCCGAGAACCATACAATAATCATTAAAGGCTTGTGACTTGAATTCACCAGCGTTGTCAAGTCTTACTTTCTTTATAGTATAATCAGGGAATTGCGCTCTTAACCTGATTATTTGGGTAATGAATCTTGCGAAAACCATATTTCGTATGGTTAACAAACACACATGTGACCATCTACTAGATGCGTCAATTAAAACCATAAAATATCGAAATGGCCCACATGATGGGTGAATAGGTCCACATATATCACCATGTATTCTTTCTAAGAATACTGAAGATTCATTACCAATTTTGGTTGGTGATGGCCGAGTAATAAGTTTTCCTTGAGAACATGTTTTACACAAAAACTCGCGTGATTGAAAAATCTTCTGGTTTTTCAATGGATGGCCATTAGAATTTTGCCCAATTTTTCTCATCATGACTGATCCAGGATGTCCTAGTCTTTCATGCCAGACTTTGAATGTACTCGTAAACTTCTGGTTTACCGTAATATACGATTCAATTATATTTATTTTTGTATAATATAATCCAGAGTATATCATTGGTAATTCTTCCAATATTTGTTTCTGCTCCCATGTAATGCAAAGATATTTAATGTTATTTTTACTCATTATCTCTATGTGATATCCATTTGTACGGATATCTCTAAAACTTAATAAGTTTCTATGAGACTCGGAGGAATATAAAACATCATTTATTTCAAATTTTGTTCCCCTTGGCATTGAAAAACTAGCTCTTCCGGAACCTATGATAATATTTGCATTACCCGATATTGTATTCATGTTTTCCGGCGGAATCTTTCATTTTTAGATAGGAGAAAAAACTTTTTATCTTTAAGTATTGTATGTGTTGTAGTACTGTCTACTAAACATATATCTCCATTCTCATTCTAAAAAAAATACATTTTCTGGATTAAAATATTGATAAAGATGTATTAATAAATGTTAAACTCACATATTTCAAAATCAACTTATATTATAACAAAACTATTTTACATTAAGTAATTAAAGTTCAAACTTACATATATTTTTCAAAAAGATATTAAGTTTTGTTTTTCTTCGTAAGGGAACTAAATACAACTTTATATATATAACATTAAACTTAATTATCTTGTTCTTTGGTATTCTCGGAATCAACCAGAAAATTAGCAACATCGAGATATGCATTTCCATCGAAAGAAGGTCCGGATTCATCCGAGATAAAGTTGGTTTCACTTTCTTTTCCTTTTTGTTTATGTGATTCTTGATACAGATTAGTCAAATGTTTTGGTGTACGACAGGAACGAGAACAATGTCAATTCATGCCACATCTGTAACAAACATTTTCATATTGTATATTTTGGCGTACAGCAGGTACGCGACCAACTTCATTTTCGTGGACTTTATTCTTTCTCCCAAATTTGAATTCATTGGGACAAAAACCTCTTCTTTTTCCTCGTCCACATCCACCTCCTCGTCCACGTCCACGACCACGACTATGACCTCGACCACGTCCATGTCCTTGCCAAATATTGTAACTGGATGATGCAACATTCACTTCTGGAAATGGAGTTGATCCAGTGGGACGAGATTGATGGTTCATCATCACAAATTCATTATTTTGTTTAGCAACAAGGAGAACTTGCATTAACTCCGAATAACGAGTATATCCCTTTGCTCGATATTGTTGTTGTAGGATTACATTTCCATGATGAAATGTTTGGAGAGTATTTCAATCATATCATAATCACTTACTTTTTCTCCACATAATATCATCTTAGAAGTGATTCCAAACAACGTGGAATTATATTCACTTACACTTTTATAATCCTAAAACCGGAGGTTTAACCACTCATGTTTGGCTTTTGGTAAGATCACATATTTCTAGTGATCAAACCTATCTTTGAGTGATTGCCAAAGATCTGCAGGATCTTCTTTTGTGATATATTCATCTTTTAAACCATCATGAATATGGTGGCATAAAAATATCATGGCTTTTGCTTTTTTTCTCATCAGATGTTGTTTCTCACCTATCGATGGTACCAAGAAGGTCTTTTGCCTTCAAATGCATTTTTAGAGCTACTGTTCATGTCATGTAATTTTTTCCAGATATATCAAGGGCAGCAATCTCGAGTTTTGCCAAATTTGACATTATAACTATACACATAATAAAACAATGTGTTAAACATCAGATTTATAAAAAATCATTTTACAATTATTTTTAATAAATAATCATGATAAAATTTTGGATATAGATTTTAATTTATTATATATATATATATATAATAAATATGTATAATCAGTTTTAAGAATTTAAACATAACGATGACATAAATTAATTTATGATAAAATTGTAAAACACTAGTGAATATAATAACACATAAATTAAAATAATTTCAAGAGGCATGATCTACCATATAAATGATGAGGCATCGCCTACCATATAATATCCAGGAGACAGAGCCTACCATATAATATTTAGAAGGTAGAGCCTATTATATAATATTTAGAAGGCAAAGCCTACCATATAATATTTAGAATGCAGAGCCTACCATATAATATTTAGAAGGCAGAGCCTACCATATAATATTTAGAAGACAGAGCCTACCATATAATATTAAGGAGGCAGAGCCTACCATATAATATTAAGGAAGCAGAGCCTACCATATAATATTTAGAAGGCAGAACCTACTATATAATATTTAGAAGGCAGAGTCTACCATATAATATTTAGAAGGCAGAGCCTACCATATAATATTCAGAAGGCAGAGCCTACCATATAATGTACACATGTATTAATAAAACAATATTTTATCTTATTTTAGGATTTCAGATAGATGGTAGAAACACTCGTGCTGATAATGTGTTGTATAATATTTATGTTGTATAATATTTGAAAGGTGAAGAGAAAGGAATTTAAGAAGTGAAACTTTATTCACAAGGGAAGAAGTGAAAATCTCTTTTCTTTTATTTACCTTTTACAATGACAGTACATATTTATAGTGCTATTAACCCGACCTTATAAGACGGTTGAATAATTATTATTTACAACACTGAATTCCTTTCTAAAATTTTTATATCTTTAGTATTTGACATTTACAAAAGTGAATGATCCTTTATTTTAATGGGTGAATATGACATGGATTTTCTTCTTATCCTTTAACAAGTTTTTTTTTGGCATTTTAATCGCAAAATGAAAAATTATACTTTATCATACATGTAAATGTGATGCAAGTAAATGTTAAATACAACTGAAACACCCTTTCCCATGCTTCTAATCGGTAGAGATTGTTCTCCTTTTATTCTTCCATAGATCCGAATCTAAAATCCAATTTTACGTTTTATATTTTTACTAAGGTGTTGTTCGTTTGGCCGCCGCAGGCGGCTGCGGCTGCGATCAATCCTGCAGCTACGGCTGTGGCAGATGTTATTCGTTTGTCTGCCACCGGCGGTTACGGTTACGGTTAATCGTAGATTTTTAGTCGCACCGCTGTTTTAATCAGCGGTCGAAAGAATTGCGACGCAGGACGCAGCGTCTGACCGCTGCGTCTGCCGCAGCTAAACGAACAAAAATCTGCCACAGCTGTAACTGCAGGTTCCTGCGGCTGCCAAACGAACATGACCTAAGTCTAATTTCGAATTATATTTTAAAATTCATAAATTACAGTCGATACATCAGTCAATAGATAAAGATTCGGATTTTATTTAATTAAAACTTAGAATTCATGCAACATAAAGTGTTGTCCGGACCAACACACCACCTATTTTTATGGAATACTAATCTTGTTTTCAAACCAAATTTTTACTCCGATCACATTCAATTCGACATTTTTTTATTGATAATTCGATAATATTATTAATGAATGAATGAGTTACTGTATATCATGCAATAAATCCATCATTTCTCCTAATCGTCAACTTGAGTCTGGCCAATGACATAGTCGGTCTACCCAATGATAGACTCGGCCGACCAAATGACAAACTTGGCCGAATGACAGGTTCGAGCAACCAAATGACATACTCGCCTGACAAATCGGTCGTGGGAGGCATCGATCACCCGATTCCCTGACCATTCGATCATTTGGACTATTCTAATGGACTTAATAGGTTTATCATCGTTCCAACCCGAGTAACTCGGTCCCTCAACAACCAGATCACCATAAAGTAGGAATTAAGTACCTCACATTGACCAAATAGTTTCTTTGGGTCGGCCTCACAAACCAAAGCCCACGAAACTTTTTTATTGCCTTTGTTTCGATCTTTTTGTCTTAAAAAAATTCAAAAAACTTTCCAAGTGCGCGTATGTCCCATTTTTCCGATTCAAAGCTCATATTTATAGGATTCATATCTGTTTTCCCGAGCATTCGCGGCTTTGTTCGACCAATCCAAACTCATGGTCGAACAATCATGTCTCACCGTTGAACCAGGTCAACAATAATCTTCTTGATCAAATGCACCACTATCAATTAGCTGGCCACACAGGCCAACTAGGTGACCTAGCTGACTGGCCAGTTGATCCAATCGCATGAGCTGCCAACCAACTTGCCTAACTCTATTGAGCTCCCAATTATTTACGTAGTTGGACTTACTCAAAATATGACCAACTTGAGCTACAAATGGCAATTGTGGGGTATCTATGACCAATCTTCTCGGTCGTTCCATTGTTCCGTTCCAATCTGACCATGGTTCACCCCGACGATTTTCTTGAGGATCAGGGGTGTTACAACTTTCCCCCAATAAAAATGGATTTGTCCATGAATCTGTACCAAGAATCTGATTTAATTCCTCCTTCAACCATTTAGGAAAATTAGTCTTCTTTTTGTTTTATGTTTTTCGAGTGATTTCTTCTGTTCTGTTGCAGTTCAACACTATTTTTTACCATTCGAATCACATTCTTTCTAGTGAACTTTTCCATTTGGTTGATGATTCGAACCATAATAGCTTCAATTGGTAGGTTTTCTTTAATTATGTAGTTAATTCGAGAAGGACTATATCTTAATTCGAGAAGGACTATATCTTGATTCGAGAAGAACACATGTCCTAACATATCCTCGAGTGTCCGAATTGTTAGATCGGACTTTCTATCGGTTTGGAGGTGGTAAGTCGTAATCATGTTCACCTTTCTTCCTAAGGCATTTTGAAAACTTTTCAAAAATAAGCCGTGTACGGTGAGTTTCAATACGAGATAATGCTTGCCGGAATTCCATGTAATTGGATTATCTGGACCAATCTTCTTGGCCGATGTATAATTGGACTATCTTGGACTATTCTCCAATCATATGTATAATTTAGATCATTTAAAATTTCAGTAGAGTAATGCCTGAAAAATGACAAAATCGTTGATCGAGTTACAACACTTATCAAGTTCTGATAGTTTGAAGAACAGTTTTTATAGAGACAAAATTTTAGTAAAAATATTATAAAGTAATATCATAAAGGGTAAATGTCTAAAATATCACTTTTCTATGTTTTATTCCAAAATTAGCATCATTAGTTTAAATTTCCAATAATAGCATAAATTTAAGATTAAAATGTATTAAAACTATATTTTAAAAGAAAAAACTAAACCCTAAATTGGAAAAAATGAACCCAAATACAATATTTTAAGTTTATATATAGTTTTTTAAAAAATAAATAAATATTTTTACATAAGTATTTGTGCTATTTTTGGGAGTTTAATTTTGAGATGCTAAATTTGGAAGAAAAACTTAAAAATGTGTTATTTTAGGGTATTACTCTATCGTAAAATAGCATTATTTTAATTTTATCTTCTAAATTTATCACATTAAAAATAAAATTCTAAAAATAGAATAAATTATTATATGAAAATAATTATTTACATTAAATAAACTATATATAAAATTAAAATATAATGTTTGGGTTCAATTTTTCTAACTTAGGATTTAATTTTTTTATTAGAAATATTTTTTTAATTATTTTAATATTAAATTTATGCTATTTTTAGAAATTTAAATAATTAGTAATATATTTAGAATCAAAACTTGAAATAGTGCTATTTTAGTCAATTGCCCAATATTATATTAGTAGTTAAGAAAAATTCTGAATTAGTATATAAAAACCATATGCTAATTTACATATTGGAAATAAAGTCAAACCCAAATTTAACATAATATCATAGCTATGGACCATTCTCTAGATATTCACAAAAAAATCCACTTTTTATATAATCTCATAATATGAATCCGAAGGGGAAATATTGATGAAAATCAAACGTTTGATACTTAGAAATTTGTGAAATAATATATAAAACAATTTTCATATATGCATAAAAGATAAGATATGAAATAAATAAAAATAGCATATTAACAAATCACAATGTAGAATGCAAATACGAAAGCTCTTTGCTTTTTCCAGTTAATCTTCATTGGTCATACAAAACAACATATTTGAACTTTAAGATACAAAATATTTGAATATCCGATCAGTAGAAAACTTGAAGTGCAATTAGCAAAAACAATAGAAATAGTTTTCTTGAACCGCAAGTAGAGAAACAAAATTAAGAAATAAAGATGATCGTTAAATAGTCATTCGGAGATGTTTCTTCTCTACCGTAAATAGTTATCACCAAATGGAATCTCCAAGTTTTGGAATCATTGGCCAATCTGCTTGTCGTCTTCTAAAACGCCAATGAAACAGAGGTCCTTTGTGTAATGAAAGAATGGTTCAAGAGCTCAAGAAGTCTTTGGCTACTGGAGAGATATCTTGGTAAAGTTTCCACACATATGAATCTCCAATTTTTATCGGCTTACCTCCAAACATCTCAATGACAACACACCCTAAAGGCCATATATCAAGGGCTGGTCCGATTACTTCGTGCCGTCCAATACATTCCGGCGGTATGTAACACTTGGTACCAGGAAACGACGATGTAGAATATGTGTTAGGCTTCTTGGATAATCCGAAATCAGCGAGCTTGAAATCCCATGGCTCTCCAAATTTAGTGGATAGGAGGATGAGAATGTTGGTTGGCTTGAGGTCGCAGTGGACGTAACTATGCGACTATGCGAGTGAAGAGCTTCTAGTCCTTGTAGCTATTTACGGTGGAGAAAAAACATCTTGAGATCTTATCTATCTATTGATTTTGTTTCTATACTCGCTGCGCAAGAAAACTATTTCTATTTAGTTTTTGCTAGTTGCAGTTTAAGTTTAGTATGAACAATGAAGATTAATTGGAAAGAGCAAAGTAATTTTGAGCTTTCGTATTTGCATTGTAACATGCTATTTTTATTTATATTCACATCTGATATTTTATGCATACATGAAACTGTTTTTGTTAATGGAGAGAAACTTTGTTACCAAAGTATATCACATAGCAAATTTAAGGCAAGAGTTTTATATCACATAAAAATCAAATTCTTATGAATGAATAAATGTTCTGTAAACATTCTGAAAGTTTTTTCCAGACTACAAATTAGTTAAAATAGAAAATGATTTACTTAACGAAACTTTGGTAAATGCATAGCAGCTTTTGTATTCTAAAATCTTTACACGATACATAGAAAGTTGCTAGTTTTCACCCAGAAAATAAATGACTGAATATTAATTTTAAATTTCAAAATATATTAATTGAGAATATTTAAGTATTTGAATTAGTATCGGTTTATATAGTTATGGAAAATGTGTATAATGATTAATTATACATTAATACTGAATATAAATTGTTTTAATTTGTGTTAATATTCTAAAAACAATTTTAGTATAATAAAAAAATTTGAATTTGGTTTTTCATCTTATTATAATAAAAAAAAATAATTTGGTATTCATTATAGAGAAGATTGTTTTTGAGTAATACCCTAAAATAACACTTTTTAAAAATTTTCTTCCAAATCTAGCATCATAAAATTAAATTTCCAAAAATAGCAAAAATACTTATGTGAAAATACTTATTTATTCTAAATAAATTATACATAAACTTAAAGTATTATATTTGGGTTCATTATTTTCAATTTAGGGTTTAATTTTTTTCTATTAAAATATAGTTTTAATGCATTTTAATCTTAAATTTGTGCTATCATTGGAAATTTAAACTAATGATGCTATTTTGGAACAAAAACTTAGAAATGTACTATTTTAGACATTTGTCCATTGTTTTTCAATGTCCCTAATATATTAACTGAAAATTATTTTAACAAATTAATCTTACGTTAACATGTGATTTACAAATATATCACACTGATATGTCATACTATTAGAGCATTTTAAAATAAATATTACATAAAACATAATATAATTTATTATATTATTTACGAAAACTTCTATTAAACAGTATATTATAGGCCTTGGTTTTCGGTTTTTCGGGTTAATCGGATTGGTTTTTTTGGGTTTTGATTATTTTGGTTTTGAAAAAAGTCGACCAAAAAAAAAAATTCAGTTCGGTTCAATTATTTATTCGGTTTAGTCGGTTCAGTTTTTAACATTTTAAAATATTCTAAATTAAACCGAATTAAAATAAATTTTCGATTTAATAATGTGTATTTCAATTTTTTGGTAATTTTCGAGTTAATTTGGTTTAATTTCTCGGTTTAGGATGGTTAATTCGGTTTTTTTGGTGTAATTCGGACCAGTTCAGTTTTTCGATTTAATCGGAACGTCCAGTTAATAAAATCCTCATCGACCTGATTAAACCAACCCCTAACAAATAACATACAATACGTATACACACAAAAACAAAACACCAAATGACATATACTTTCACAAATGAATCTAAGACCGATTTTTCACCAAATAATGTTTCGCATCTTCACACAGAAACCAAAGTAAGCCGAACCCAAAAATTAAAAATCTAGCTAATTTTACAACATTCAGTACCTTGGTTTTCTCCAAAGTCAACAATGGCCGAATCCAAAAATTAGGGTTTGCAAATATGCAGATCATATTTGGGAAAATCTAAGTTAAAGTAAAAAACAGTTACGGGAATAAAGAAAAGGAGAAAAAACTCCGAAGAACATAAGAAATTTTCCATAAATTAGGGTTGAGAAACCCGTAACCGAAAGAGAAGAAGAAAAAGAGAAGAAAATCGCAGAGAAGAAAATCGCAGATAAAAGAAGAAAATCGCAGGGAGAAGAAGACAAATCGCAGAGAAGAAAATCGCAGGGAAAAGAAGAAAATCGCAGGGAGAAGAACGGTCACTGGGAGAAACGCGAGAAACAACGGCAAAAACTAGGGTTTTTTAGTTATATAGGGGTGCTATTTTCGGTTTATGAAAACTGATCGGTTTTCTCTTTCCGAACGGAATCGAATTATAAACCGAATAAAATTAATTATTTAGCGGATCGGTTTGCTTAATATATTTAACATAAAATCGAAAACTCAGATCTAGTATATTATATGTAAATCTCTAATATTTCACATACAATGTATTTTGTCATAAAATGCAAAAAAACAAAATAGAAATTTTGTCATAAAAGTTAGTTTAATTGAATATTTATCATATCTAAAATTTTATCCAAGATAAATATAATTTAAATCTATTTGTATAATCTGATTTTATTTTTTATTTTATTTTTGTAATCAATATTAAAAAATTTAGAAAAATTATTTTAAATATGAAATAAATTATATATATAGATGTGGGTCAAAATCTAGTTAAATTCTTAAGTCTTAAAAATTAAATCCATGTGATATACGTTAGATGTACTTCTCATCCATCTAATGCAAGGAAGCAACGGTACATGATGGTACTCTATATAGTCAATCTCAACGTACAAAATTGCTTGGTTATGACGGTAGTATGAAGATTGGTAAAATTTATGATGATGTTTTAAGAAAGGCTTATAATGAGATTATTGTATTTAGAGAATTGCCTCTTTTATTTGTTTTGGAGACATTTCTGCAGCCGAATTAACTTATATAAGCGTTCTTTAAGAAGAGCAGAAACATAACTAGAGACATCATTGAAATGTACCTGAAGAGGAAAGTAGTTATGAAGGATTGGATTGGGTGTAACAAGCAGAAAATCCCTCTCACAAGTGACATATGAGTTGTTTAGACTACAAATGTGAATTACATGATTATTACGGTTCAATTTTATATAGTTTGGCAATTAAAGAAACTCGTAATTGTGTTTGAGTATTTACCGGATCATAAAAAAAAACTTGCGATACTATCAATACTTCTAGAGTATTTGGCTGAATGGGTATAAAGAAGATATTCACAATCATTGTGGATAATACATCTCAAGAGATTTCAAAAGAATTTCAGGTTAGTGATTAAGATTTTTTGGTATTAGATGAAAAGTCTTATGCATATGAGGTGTGATCTGTTAGAACGCGAAAAACCGGATATGAAAATCACGATATGAGAAAACGATCTAGGGATCAAACGATTGAAAAACTGAATTAAAAGGAAGACGAATTCGTGGAGGCGAGATTTGATCTCTTTCCTTAATTCAATAAATCTCCCGCAGTGTGGCGGTTTGATGAGATTTTGAATCCCAGGATACAACCACAATGAGACTACAATTGCAACACCCAACTGTAGAATCTACGAACAAGAATCTACGATATACTCTCGATAAAAACTTACAGTGCGTGAAGAAGAGAGGAGGAAGATCGCTGGAACGACTTTGGGAGAGAATGCGGCCGAATTAGGTTAATGAGGATTAAGGCTTGTTTTTATAGCCTTAAGGGAGCGGTTTTCGCAACCCTAAAACGTGGGAGGGAACCGAACCGACGAAAAAAAAATCGTGGACGGTTAGGAGAGAAAACCGTGGGTATGGTTTAGGGTTTTGACTTGGTTTTGAGTCAAAACCATAATCAAAATTTGGCCCAAAAAGAATCTTATTGGGCCTACGACCCGCCTACGGCCCTTTGCCAAGACCCAAGACCCAAGACCCAAGACCCAAGACCCAAGACCCAAGACCCAAGACCCAAGACCCAAGACCCAAGACCCGAGACCCGAGACCCGAGACCCGAGACCCGAGCCCGAGCCCGAGCCCGAGCCCGAGCCCGGCCCGGCCCGGCGGCGGCGGCGGCGCGCGCGTGGCTTGGTCCCTTTTCTCTCCAACTCTTTTAAGCTACTACATAAGCTCTCCCATTTATATACTAGAGGATTTTTCCTCAAGTTTCCGATGTGGGACTTTTGTCCCTCCTCATTAATGGGCTTTTTAATGAGCCCAATGCCCATTTCTCATTCACATTCCAACAATTTTTGCAATCAATATTTGGGTTATATTACCCAATTGAACATGCAAATTTGTTCATAAAAATTGTTCCAACAATCCCCCACATGAATAGAAATGACTCTATACAATGCAGACTCGATAGACTCGACAGATTCTATTATCTAGACGTATTCTATAGACTAGACAGAATGACTTTCGAGAGTATAAACGAAAATTCACTGTATCTGAGTTGGTAGCATGTTTCAGCTTTGAACCACTCATTGTTAATATCTGTCGGGTTTACTCGACCAGGAGGTGAACATGATGTCTTGAACCACCCGAGCTTTGATGTAAACCGAGACAACAGGTATAACACAGTTTCATTTCTCGTAGAACTATGTTCTCTATTGTGTCCATTGTGGCCGTGGACTTGCCTGGTTAATCATGAGTGAACTTGGAGAATATAGCCTTTCCTTCATTCTCCTAGAAACGGCCCCATTTCACACTCATAAGGTGATTCGCCAATAGCTTTGTTTTAAGGAGCATCCTGTAATACTCCACTTATATGTCAAAACTATGGTCTCAAATCATTAAAAGCAATGTTTATCCTACACATACAGGTAACAACACTGTTTATCATCCTAGGAACTGGGTATAGACGTAAGTCTCACAGTGTTTTTTCAGATTCCGTTTGATTTAGTTGTCCCTTTGAACCTACATCTTGGGATCTCCAGTCACGTAAGTGGGGTTTCCATCAAACTTCATCTTTATTCATAGGCTTTAAACCCATTCCTCTTGATGATTGTACGACTTGATCTCGAGCTAAACCTTTAGTAAACGGATCCGCTAGGTTATCGGCTGATTTGATGTAATCTACCGTGATTACACCACTTGAGATTAAGTGCCTAATGGTTTTATGTCGTCTTCGTATATGACGCGATTTACCATTATACAGATTGTTCAGTGCCCGAGCAATAGCCGATTGACTATCACAATGTATACGTATTGCTGACACTGGTTTTTCCCACATCGGGATATCTTCCAAAAAATTACGAAGCCATTCTGCTTCTTCTGCAGCTTTGTCTAAAGCTATGAACTCAGATTCCATGGTTGATCTAGCCAACAGAGTTTGTTTGGAAGATTTCCAGGACACTGCTGCACCACCAAGTGTAAAGATATATCCACTCGTGGATTTTGAGTTTTTGGAGTCGGATATCCAGTTCGCATCACTGTATCCTTCCAAAACTCCGGGTTCTCTACCGTAGTACAACCCATAATCTTTTGTATAACGTAGGTAGTTTAATACTCTAGTTATAGCTTTCCAATGATTATGTCCTGGATTACTCGTGTAGCGACTTAGTACATTTACCGAGTGCGCCAGATCGGGTCTAGTACAGTTTGTTAAGTACATCAAGCTTCCGATCACGCGTGCATACTCTAGTTGTGACACCGCTTCACCCGAATTTTTGGTCAAGTGAAGTTGAGTGTCGACAGGAGTTTTTGCACTTCCATTTGAGTAGTTCTTAAACCGCTCAAGAATCTTCTCAGCATAATGAGTTTGGGATAGGATGATTCCTTCAGAATGTCTATTTATCTTGATTCCTAGAATGACATCCGCTAATCCCATATCTTTCATGTCAAACTTTCCACTAAGCAAACTCTTAGTTTGATTGATCATGTCTTTATTGCTACCAATGATAAGCATATCATCCACGTATAAGCATAACAGAATATACCCATTTGGCGTATTTTTGTCATAGATACACTTATCACATTCATTTATGCTGAAACCATTTGACATCATTACATTGTCAAATTTTTCATGCCATTGTTTAGGAGCTTGTTTGAGTCCGTACAATGACTTTACAAGTCTACACACTTTGTGTTCTTGACCAGGGACGACAAACCCTTCAGGTTGTTTCATATAAATCTCTTCTTCTAAATCACCATTTAGAAAAGCAGTTTTTACATCCATTTGATGTATTTCCAAGTCCCTCAATGATGCGATGCTTATCAGCATTCTTATTGAAGTTATTCTCGTTACTGGAGAATAGGTGTCAAAGAAATCCAAACCTTCTTTTTGTCGGAATCCTTGCACCACAAGTCTAGCCTTGTACTTCTCTATTGAGCCATCGGTTTTCAATTTTGTTTTGAAAATCCATTTACACCCTAATGCCTTAGAGCCTTGTGGTAGATCGGTTATCTCCCATGTATGGTTTTGCATAATGGAGTCGATCTCACTATTCACAGCTTCCTTCCAAGAAGGCGCATCAGGTGTAGACATGGCTTCGGTGAATGTTCTCGGTTCATTCTCTAAGAGAAAGACCGTCAAGAAATCATCACCAAAAGATTTTTCCTTACGAGCTCTTTTGCTTCGTCTAGGTTCATCTTCAATATTTTCTACTTCAGTTACTGAAGTACCAGATGTGCTTGCCTCATTTGTGGAGGTGATTGCATCACTCTCTTCACGTGCTCGTTTCGGAAGTTTATCCTTACACGGAAATACGTTTTCAAAAAATGTTGCATTTTTTTATTCCATAATCGTATTGACATGGATATCTGATATATCTGATTTATGTACCAAAAACCGATAAGCACTACTATTGTGTGCGTATCCTATGAATATGCAATCCACAGTTTTAGGTCCAATTGTGACCTTTTTAGGAGGAGGTATTGCTACTTTTGCTAGGCACCCCCACACTTTCAAGTATTTGTACGAAGGTACAATGCCTTTCCACAACTCATACGGCGTTTTGCCGGTTGTTTTGTGTGGTATTTTGTTGAGGATATAATTTGTGGTGAGCAATGCTTCCCCCCACAGATTCTGGGGTAACCCAGATTCCTGCAACATTGCATTCATCATTTCTTTCAGAGTTCGGTTTTTGCGTTCTGCAACTCCGTTAGATTTTGGTGAGTAGGGAGCTGTTGTTTGATGGATAATGCCATTTTCTTGACAAAATGCATTAAACGGTCCATCATATTCGCCTCCTCTATCACTTCTAACTATTTTAATAGTTTTCTTAAGTTGATTTTCAACTTCGAGCTTGTACTCTTTAAATTTTTGTAGGGCTTCATCCTTACTACGTAACAAATATACGTAACAATATTTTGTACAATCATCAATGAATGTCACAAAATACTTTTTACCACCTCTAGTTTGTATGCTTTTCAAATCGCATAAATCAGTGTGTATTAATGCTAGAGGTTCAGTAGTTCGTTCAACATGAGGTGATGGAGTTTTTGTGAGTTTTGCTTCGACGCATATCTCACACTTGTCTTTACTTATTTTGCATTTTGGAATTAGGTTCAAATTAATCAATCGTTGCATCGATTTATAATTCACATGTCCTAATCTTTCATGCCATAAATTAAAAGACTCAACCAAATAAGCAACTGGTTTCTTATTCATTGCAACATTGGAAAAAGTAGAAGCATCATTGTTTTTGAGAACTGTCATTACACACATTTTGATCAGTCCTCCCTTAACATACCCTTTTCCCAAGTACACCCCATTCTTCCTAAGAACCAATTTGTCGGACTCAAAGTTGATGGCGAATCCATGCTTGCTCATCAATGTCCCGGATATCAGGTTCTTCCTCATGTCTGGCACGTGCTTCACATTGGTGAGAGTGACTTCGTGTCCAGATGTCAGCTTCAACACCACTTTGCCGTGACCTTCAATCTTGGAAAAAGCCGTGTTTCCCATCATCAACTGCTCCTCGGACTTGTTCTTCTGATAAGAACTGAACATATCTCGATCAATGCAGATGTGAGTGGTTGCTCCAGTATCATAGAACCACTCCCTAGGGTTTTTCTCAACCATGTTTGCCTCAGTGACCACCGCACATAGGTCAGCTTCAGTCAGATTGGCTTGAGCTTTTCCCTTCGCCTTACTACGACACTCCGAGGACTTGTGCCCTTTCTTACCACAATGATGACAACTCCCAGAGAATTTCTTCGGGTTGCCTTGCTTCTTAAAGCTTGTGGAGGTTTGAGGTGCGACCTTGTTAAACGCATGTTTATTAGGTCCATTGTTGTTTGCCACAACCTTGCCTTTGCCCTTTCTTGCGTATTCGGCTACATTCGCATTATGATCGAGATGGTAATCTGATCTGCGATGTGTTGACTCAATTTGCAACCTGGAAATTAAGTTTGACAACGTCAAAGCCTTTTGCTTGTGGTCGAGATAATTTTTGAAATCGACCCAACCGGGAGGTAGCTTCTCAATAAAGCAATTCACAGTGAATGTCTCACACAGCTTCATTCCCTCATCGGTTAACTCTTGGGATATCATTTGCAGTTCATGAACTTGCTCCATGATGGGCCTTGAGTCCACCATTTTGAAGTCAAGAAATTTCTTAACTGCATATTTCCCAGAGCCTACGTTGAAAGACTTATACTTCTTTTCCAAGGCATCCCAAAGATCCTTGGAAGTTTTGACCTCACTGTACACATTGAACAGTTGGTCCACCAGGCGGCTTTGAATGTAGCCTCGACACAAGTAGTCTCCATGGTTCCACGACTCAACACTAGCAAGAGCTCGTGGATCAGTATTTCCCGGAGGTAAGACAGGCTTAACCTCGGTGAGATACTTCTCCAATTTCAGAGTGGTCAGAAAGAAGTGCATCTTTTCCTGCCACGTCTTAAAATTGGACCCATCAAATTTGTCCGGCGTAAGTCCTGCACTTATAGAGCTAGGCACAAACGGGACATCAGATGAGGATGAACCAAGTGGTAGACCACTCCCAATCTGGGGCGTCATCTCACTTGCGTTAATCCCATCATTTGCACCTCGGGATGTGGTATCAACAGGCACGTAAGCAGTTTCGTTAGCCATTTCAGATGAATCTGTTCAAATATAAAAGAAACAGAATCAATATGGATCACAAACAAATACGATAGCAATATAATCGATTTAAAAAAAATCGTTAAAATTGCGTTCTGCGGAAATTTGCTTTAAAAAGCGTTCCGAGAATTCGCTCAGATTTCTGCGGATATCAAAAATTTTTTTTTTTTTTTTGATATTCCGCGAAATTCCAGAAAAATATTTTGACTCCTTTATGAATCAGAAATATTTTTTCCTCCTTTCAAAAACCCTGACAGGCGTTTCTATAAATATATATATTTATATATATATATATATTTTTAAAATAATATATTCGTGAAACCCTAATAAGGGTTTGTAGAATAATATTTTTTTTTTTTCTCAGGTTTCGCGAAACTCGCCGTTAGGCCTTCGCGGAAACCGTTTGATAAAAATATTTAGATCGTTTTAGGTTTTGAAACTTTCCACTGAATCGTTATAAAACGTTCGTAGAACTGTTTCAGATCGATCACAAAAACAGATTGAAAACGTTTATTAAATCGATTCCGATCGATTGAAATAATGTGAAAACGTTTATAAAAAACGTTACGAATCAGATCAGAATCGTTTGAAAATCGTTTTAAAAATCAATCGCAATTCTCAATCCGATTCAAGCGATAAGCAGGAAGCGGATTTATTGAATTAAGAATGTTAGAACGCGAAAAACCGGATATGAAAATCACGATATGAGAAAACGATCTAGGGATCAAACGATTGAAAAACTGAATTAAAAGGAAGACGAATTCGTGGAGGCGAGATTTGATCTCTTTCCTTAATTCAATAAATCTCCCGCAGTGTGGCGGTTTGATGAGATTTTGAATCCGAGGATACAACCACAATGAGACTACAATTGCAACACCCAACTATAGAATCTACGAACAAGAATCTACGATATACTCTCGATAAAAACTTACAGTGCGTGAAGAAGAGAGGAGGAAGATCGCTGGAACGACTTTGGGAGAGAATGCGGCCGAATTAGGTTAATGAGGATTAAGGCTTGTTTTTATAGCCTTAAGGGAGCGGTTTTCGCAACCCTAAAACGTGGGAGGGAACCGAACCGACGAAAAAAAATTTGGCCCAAAAAGAATCTTATTGGGCCTACGACCCGCCTACGGCCCTTTGCCAAGACCCAAGACCCAAGACCCAAGACCCAAGACCCGAGACCCGAGACCCGAGACCCGAGACCCGAGACCCGAGACCCGAGACCCGAGACCCGAGACCCGAGCCTGGCCCGGCCCGGCGGCGGCGGCGGCGGCGCGCGTGGCTTGGTCCCTTTTCTCTCCAACTCTTTTAAACTACTACATAAGCTCTCCCATTTATATACTAGAGGATTTTTCCTCAAGTTTCCGATGTCCTCATTAATGGGCTTTTTAATGAGCCCAATGCCCATTTCTCATTCACATTCCAACAATTTTTGCAATCAATATTTGGGTTATATTACCCAATTGAACATGCAAATTTGTTCATAAAAATTGTTCCACCATGATCATATCATAAATTTAATTGTTAATGAAAGTGTTTAATTAGGTGATAATGTTACAGCAGTTCGTGTTGCACTTTAGTATGTTACATGATGTAGTACAAAGATCATTTGAACTAAAGATTCAGGGTCGACACATGAAAAATGATTAGGAGTAGTCAAAATATCAAAACACGATGGAATTTAATGTATTTGATGTTGTCAAGAATTATAAAGTACATGTTAGCATTCAACAAAATGATGGCCAAATACAAATTGTACAATAATTACTTTCAAGGAATAGACAAAATATTTGAATATCCCATGAGTAGAAAACTTGAAGTGCAACTAGCCTTAATTTTGCGTGTGCCATTTTTTTGATAGATCCTACTAGTTTGTGACAAATAATGGTAGACTTAAAGTTAAAGTCCTCCGATATGTTTATTAAAATGGCAAAGCTTGTAGGATCTGCCAGATGTCGTTTAAACTTATCTACAGATTTAGCTTTGAGTTTGCTATTCTTTTGCCACTTTGTTTACATATAATAGTATGTTTTCATTGGTAACATTTTAGGTTTTTAGCATTAAAAGATCATGTTTAAGTTACACTAGATAGCACGGGAATTTTTTTATTTATTTCATATTATTAATTTAAATACTAATATTATATTAACTTTTTTGGTATATTTATATTAAAATGAAATATTGTATAAAAACATAAATTAATAAGCGTGTTTGATTTTCTAAACTTACTTGTTTGCATCTTCGATGAAGCTACATCTAGAGGCTACACAAAGATGTGATTCAAAGACTTTTATTTCATCAAAAAAGGATAATAACAGATAGTAGTGTAGGAAACAAAAACTTTGATTTTTCATTTCAACTCCAAGAAAAAGGCAAGATTTAAAAAAAACTCTCAACTTTAACCAAACAAAGGAGTAGAACTATATAAAAACATAATATAGCTAATATTGGATCATTGTGTCTTTACAAATATATTTTTATTTTTCTTGATAATTAATAAAAAAAAATTCAAAGGTTCTCTTTCATTAAGGATACGAGTATACCATGCAGAAAATGTCTGATCACACACACCATTTAATTGTGATAAATGAAAATAACTTTCCATTGTAGGTTTTCACTTTCTTTTATCTCTCTCTTCGTTATCTCTCTCATTTACAATTCTGTCATTTACTATTTTTTTACTATCTTATTGTTTATCTTCTTGTTCAAATTCTTCATCTTATTTTTTTTCAGATAGTTGTAAAAGATTCTATCATAGTGTTGGAAATCAACTATAGCGTGCATAGATATATGCGGTAAGAGTTTAATCAAAATAAGTTTTTAAAAATCTTAAATCTATGATTTTTAGATATGTTCATAATATTGATCAGAAGTGTAGATCTGATATATATTGTGTGTTGATTATTATGTATAATCGTTTTAGCATAAAATTTCTTATTTCAAATTTTTTTTCAGATATGAAAGATTCATAGTGAAAAAAAAACTGTTGCAATACATCAACTAAGTGTTCTGAAATTTATATTTTTTTTAGTTTTGAGAAAACATTTATATTTGTAATATACATAAAAATTTACTTTAACACGGAAATCCTTTTTCTAACTATAACATATTAATTACAAAAAATATTTTAAATAAAAAAAATACATAAATCGTAAATAAATTTCAAAAACACAAAAAACATAACCGATTTAAATAAAAAGTAATGATGAAATTATATAATTAGAAAATAAATATTTATAATCATTTAACAAAGATACCTTTAGATTAATTTAACAAAAATAGCTTTAGATCTGTAGTGGCTGGTAATTTCAGATTTCTTCCCTCTAGTGTTGTAAAAAAAGATGATTTACTTTTCTATATATTAAAAAAGGTTTAAATATTATAAAGAATTATAATTAATCTCTTTTCTTTTTTTAAATCATGTTGGTGTTCTATTATTGTGTTTTAAAAGTTAATAAATATTTTATTTGTAATATATAATATACAAATAAACATTATATATAGTCTATATTGAAATGAAAGTTCTCAAATCTTGTGAATAAGCATTTATTACAATTGTTTTCTTACCTATGCCATACCTGGCTATCAGTTGGTGGTTAATTAACTCTAGTGTCATACATCATTAAAGTTGTAGTTATATAGAGAATATAACTACTTATAAATATTATATATAATGTGAAAACCTAAGTGTCTATTCACGGTATTACAACATTACAACGTAAGTGTCTATTTACAATATTAATTGTAAACGTAAGTGTCTATTTACATAATTAATTTTCAACAACGTAAATGAATAGTTTTCAAAGAAACATAAGTGAAAACGTAAAAACTTTTATTTATAGTAAATTTTTTGCTGTCTTTATGGTTTTTTGATTTAAAGTAAACTTTTATTTAGAGTAAAAAGTAAGTGAATATTTGCTGTCAAAAAACATAAATAAAAACGTAAGTGTCTATTTAAAGTTGTAGTTATGTAGAGAATATAAATACCCATAAAATTAGTTTTCAACAGATTATTTACAGTAAATTTGTATGAGAAAATAGTGTCTATTTATTAGATAGGTATGTGTAGTATGTAATTAAACATGGTTGAAATCTTTTATCAAAAATATGGTTATTATTAAATATAAACAAAATTAATTATTAGAAAATAAGATATTAAAACTTTAAAAATAACAAGAAACAGAAAACTTGATATAGTAAACTTCAATCTTTAAAACTGTTTGAAATTTTAGTTTTTCCAAACATGAGTAGTGTGTAGTTGTTAAAGCATAAAAATTGTTAAAACATAAAAATAATTTAAAATAATTCAAAATCTTTAATTTTAATTAAAAGTAAACTTATAACAACGAAGTAATAATTTAAACTAAATAATGCAAAGCTTTCTTAGTCCCAAAAATTGATTAATAAGGAAAATTCTTTGAATAAGGAAACTAAGTGTAACACCCGCATTCTGGTGGAAAGGCTGGGACGTAAGGATTGGGAGAATCCGAATGTATTTGGTCGAGTTAGGCTGGCTATATCCATCGAGTTCGGTAAATCACGAGCAAGTCGGAGTTCTCGGAGCCTGGTCGAGACTCAGGTCGGCTGGCCGGGTCTATCAAAACTTGGTCGGAATTGGGACAGATGGTCCGAATTATTCGGGACCTGGTTGGAGTTCGGACAGTGTTGGTCCGAGTTATCCGAGACATGGTCGGAATTGGGACAGATGGTCCGAATTATTCGGGACCTGGTTGGAGTTCGAACAGTGTTGGTCCGAGTTATCCAGGACATGGTCGGATTCTGACAGGTTGGCCGAGAAACTCGGGGCCTAGTCGGATTCGGACTGCATTGGTCAGGAGCCAATGATTTGGTCGAGAGGGCCAGTGCGCGGGGACGGTTATTAGGTGGATACGCGGGAACGGTTATTTAGTCCGAGTGCTTGGGCGAGGTGCAGGAACGGTTACTCGCCCAAGGCGCAGAAACAATTACCTGGACTGAGCGCTTGGTCGAGACGCGGGAACGGTTACTCGCCCAAGGCATGGAAACGGTTACCTGATCCGAGCGTTTGGTTGAGACGCGGGAACGTGTACTCGCCCAGATGCGTGGGAAAGGTTACCCGGTCCAAGTGATTGGTCAACGTGGGAATGGTTACTCGGGCAGTTATCCGAGAGTTCTATAAATAGAACCCGCACCCTCTCATTCTTTCCTTTCGCACGAGAGAACTCAGAAAGAGAGAGAATTGGTGAGAAAAATCCCAAGTGGAAAGGAAGTTGCCGAGCAGTGGTCGAGTCTGTACGAGTTGTGGTCGAGTCTGTACAAGCCGTGGTCGAATCTGTACGAGTAGTGGTCGAGTTTGGATGAGATGTTTGGGAATTTCAGCACAAGAGGTGTCAGATTATTGGATTTTTGAGAAATCTAAGGTGAGTGCGTGACTCTGGCCTAAGTTAGGGTCGTTCCTTGCTAGAATTGATATTCTGTTGCTTGGTTGATCATGTGCTTGACATGATCGTTATGTTGTTATCCGTGAGTTCGACTCACCCGACTCGACAGTATATAGATCGGGCAAGGCGCTTGGGGTTATGTTGCTCGCCAAGGCTTGCCGATTGTGAGAGGACTGGTCGATAGGCGTGGGTGTATTGCACGTGATGGTTATGTGGTTTGATAAGTACTTGTGTGATAAGTACATAGACTGAGATTCGATGTGCGGATCGATTCCTGATTTCTGGCCTGGTGAGACGGGATGACCGTTCTCACTAAGCAATTTTGTTGCATATGCCTCCATTTTTGGATGTAGGTTCTGAGACTAACCATGGTGTTGGTCGAAATGTGTGATCTGGTCGCTGGACAAGGCAAGGAGGAAATGATGGTAGGATTGAGTAGATCGAACTAGTAAATTGTAATAGCTTATTGGCAAACTTTCTATTGTACTAGATTCGATTATGAAATGAAGTTTCTGTTTAACTAACCCTTGCTCATGTTAAAACGAACTAATCGAACCTCAAACGCGAAAAATTCTAAGTAAAATCATAGGATCTAACCCGAGTAAGTATGAAGATCTGGATTAGGGCTCTAAAAGTTGGTATCAGAGCGTGATGGTTCTAGGACGGGTTAGTGAGAATGGGCTAGTGGGTAAATCCATCCTTTCAATGCCAAAGTCTCGCGGTAAGTCTGTGTTTCTATCTTTGGTCCTTAAGGTTAGTTTGCCAGTTAATTTAGTGATTAACATTTCAGATGGCAAGAACTAATCGTAGTAGGAGACAAGAAGAAGTGTATGTTGAGAATTCTAGGAATAATGCAGCAAGGAATGCCGAAGGTGGAACTGGGAAAGTTCCGGTTCATGGAAAAGTGAACAATGCGGCAAATGCTGGGATTGCTAGGAATGTGAATCCTGCGGAGGCAGTGAATGGTGATGCGGCTGCACCAATCGGACTTGAAGTCGTATTTGGGTTGCTAACCTAATTATTCGTGAGATTGCTGGTTGTTGCACCTTCACCGGTGGAGTCACCGCTAGTGAATCCGCCTGTGAATCCACCTCTGGTGGAAGCGGATGGGGGAAATATGGGAAGGAACTCATCTTACCTTAAAGTGATGGACCATATGCAGAAGTTAGGCACCAAGTTCTTTGCTGGGGGAACTAAGCCTATAGAGGCCGATGGGTGGATCGAAAGATTGGCAAGAAATTTCGAGTCCATCCGGTGCCCTGAGACGTACAAGAGAGATATTGCGATCCATTACCTAGAAAGGGATACACATGCGTGGTGGCGTGGAGTGTCCGGGCAGTTGGGAAACCAAGGCACTTTGTGGGAGGAGTTTTGCGACCATTTTAGGGTAAAATACTTCCCACCGGAAGATCGTGACCGATTGGAAGGAGTTTTTCTGGACTTGTCCCAAAGGACTAAGTCGGTGAGGGAATATGAAGCTGATTTTAACTTCTTGAAAAAGTATGTTGCCCGTGAATTGAGGAGTGAACGCAGACAAGTTCACCGGTTCATGCGGGGTATAAGGATCGACCTCCGCAAAACTTTCCAAATCCATGATTATGATACACTCGCCGAGCTGGTCGAGAAGGCAACTCAGTTGGAATACAATGCTACTGATGAATATAGGCTAGCAAATGTTGCTGCTGTTGGGCAGAAGAAGCATGCTTATTCGGGAAAGCCACATGTTGGCCGTAATGTGAATTCGGGTAGTGAGAAAGGAAACCCGAGTGCTAGTTGGCGTGCAACTGGTGCATGCATTAGATGCGTAAGTATGAATCATAAGATTCATGATTGCACCAAAGAGGATCGTAATTAGGGAAAGGTTCAAGTGAACAACTCTAGTGAGAAGGTGTGCTACCATTGCGGTGTAGTTGGGCACATCAACCCGCATTGCCCGTAGTTGGTGCAACCTTCTAGGAAACGGCCGAGTGAGGGACTGCCACCTCCACCAAAGAGGCAAGCTGTGATGCCTCAGGTGTATGCAATGGCCGAGGAGACAGTGACCGATCCGAGTTCCTCTCATCTGATCATTGGTAAGTTCTATCACTTACCTTACTGAAAATATTTGGTGTGAAATTGTTGTGTGTGTTTTGTAGATCTTAGAATTCTAGGTCAATGTGTAGGAACCTTGTTAATGTGTGGAAACTCATGTTTTGTTTGATTCGGGAGCAACCAATTGTTTCGTGAATCCAAACATGATTGGAAAGGGTGAATTCCATAAGGAATCAGGGAATAAACATGGTTGGGTCCAACCGGCTGCGGGACAAATCATGTTGACCCTTGGAAAGGTCCAAAATGTTTCAGTGATGGTTGGCACTATGAACATGCCAGCCGATTTGGAGATTCGTCCGGTGAAGTCGTACGATGTGATCCTTGTAATGGATTGGCTCGAGAAGTATAATGCACATCTAGACTATCATCGCGGTAGAGTTAGGTTTGAGACGAGTAATGGGGTGTTGGAATATCAAGGAAGTAGACCGACATCATGGAGTTTGATTGTGTCGGCAATTCAAGCTAGCCAACTGATTGAGAAAGGGTGTGAGGCGTACTTGGCTACCATCACAACCCCCGAAGTTGGATAGGATATGCAATTGAGTAGCATTCCGGTAGCTAGTGAGTTTGAGGACGTGTTCCAAACTCCGGCTGGCTTACCACCTTCTCGTTCAAACCCATTCACCATCAAACTTGAGCCAGGTACAACTCCGATATCAAAGACACCATATCGGATGGCTCCAACCGAGATGGCTGAGTTGAAAAAGTAGTTAGGCGAGCTAATGGAAAAAGGGTTTGTGCGACCAAGCAGTTCACCATGGGGTGCACCGGTACTGTTTGTTAAGAAAAAGGATGAGAGTTTTAGACTCTACATCGACTATCGTGGACTGAATCAACTAATAGTGAAGAACAAGTACCCTCTTCCTAGAATTGACGAGTTGTTGGACCAAATCCGAGGTGCTACTTGCTTCTCTAAGATTGATTTGGCTTCGGGTTACCATCAAATCCCGATAAAAGAGTCAGATATTCGAAAGACCGCCTTTAGGACAAGGTATGGTCACTTCGAGTTTGTAGTCATGCCATTTGGGCTGAAAAATGCACCTGCGGCTTTCATGAAACTCATGAATAATATCTTTTGAGACTATTTAGATGAGTTTATGATCATCTTTATAGATGACATATTAGTTTACTCGAAAAACCAAAAGGAACATGAAAGACACCTAAGGATAGTTATGGGCAAGCTAAGGGAGCATAAATTGTTCGCCAAGCTCTGCAAGTGTAGTTTTTGGCAAAGGGAAATTGGGTTCTTAGGACATATGGTCTCGAATAAGGGAGTGTCCGTTGACCCAGAGAAGATCAAGGCAGTCGCAGACTGGCCAAAACCATAGAATTCCTCGGAAATAAGGAGTTTCCTTGGGCTAGCTGGTTATTACCGTTGCTTTGTTAAAGGTTTTGCCCGTGTGGCTCAACCGATGACCCGACTGACCGGAAAGGAAGTTTAGTTCGAATGCTATACGGATTGTGAGAAGAGTTGCTCGAAGCTAAAGGAAATGCTTACGAGTACTACGGTTTTGGCATTGCCTGAGCCAAATGAGCCTTATGTGGTGTACATGGATGCATCAAGATTGGGATTAGGGTGTGTTTTGATGCAACACGACAATGTGATTGCTTATGCATCTAGGCAATTAAGGAAACATGAAGCGAATTACCCTACGCATGACCTTGAGATGGCTGTTGTAGTGTTTGCCTTGAAAATTTGGAGATCTTACTTTTATGGTGGGAAAGTTCAAATTTTCACGGATCATAAGAGTTTGAAGTATATCTTCAGTTAGCCGGAATTGAACCTAAGGCAACGACAATGGATGAAATTAATCGCTGACTATGACTTAGAGATTGCCTACAATCCGGGAAAGGCTAATTCAGTGGCCGATGCCTTAAGTCGCAAGCGGATTGCAGTATTGTCCGAGAAGGATATGGACAGTCTGGTTAGCAAGGTCGGCATCTTGCGTCTAACCGCTCTGTCTGATGACGCAGAACCTTTGGATATAGGTGCGGTAGACCAGACCGATTTGTTAAGTCGAGTACGGTTGACTCAAGAAAAGGACGACAATTTGATTAAGGCGTTTTTAAATGATAATACCGAGTATCATACTTCAAAAAATGTAACAATACTAGTTAATGGCTGAGTATGTGTTCCGAATGATAAAGAACTTCGGAAATAAATTTTGAAGGAAGCTCACCATTCGAAGTTCTCAATTCATCCAGGATCGACCAAGATGTACCGAGATCTTAAACGGTACTACCATTGGGTCGGGATGAAGAGTGATGTGGGTAAGTGGGTGGCAGGATGCCAAACTTACCAAATGGTTAAGACGGAACATCCAGTTCCGAGTGGTTTGCTACAAAGCTTACCTATTCCCGACTGGAAGTGGGACATGATCACAATGGACTTCGTGACTGGTTTGCCAATGTGTGGCAAGATGGATTCGATTTGGGTCATAGTGGATAGACTCACCAAGTCTGCTCACTTCTTTGTTGTCAATAAGAAAGATAAGGCAGAAGTGTTAGCAAAGAAATATGTAGAGGAAATAGTTAAACTCCACGGAGTGCCAGCGAGTATAGTCTCGGACCGAGTCTCCCGGTTTGCATCAGTCTTGTGGAAGGCTTTGCAAAAGTCGTTTGGAATAAAGGTGCACATGAGTACGGCCTATCATCCGCAAACTGATGGTCAGTACGAGTGAACAATAAGAATAATTGAGGATTTGTTGCGAGCCTGTGTTCTTGATTGGAATGGAAAGTGGAAGGATTACTTGCCTTTGGCCGAATTTTCCTATAACAATAGTTATAACTCAAGTATTGGGATGTCGCCATTTGAACCCTTGTATGGGCGACCTTGTCGAACGTTCCTATGTTGGACCCAAGTGGGGGGAGCGTAGTATTTTTGGCCGAGATTTCATTGAAGAGACAACTGAAAGAATTAGAGTGCTGAAAATTAAGATGAAAGAAGCACAAGATCGGCAAAAGAGTTATGCAGACAAACGTAGAAAGGAATTAGAATTCTAATTTGGGGATATGGTATACGTTAAGTTGATCACGTATAAGGGTAAACACCAAGCAACTTTGACGGGAAAGTTGAAACCAAGGTGTATGGGACCGTACTGGATCCTGGAAATGATTGGACTAGTTGATTAGCGGTTGGAATTATCACCAACCTTGGTCGCATTCCATGATGTGTTCCACATTTCCCTACTAAGGAAATGTGTAAGGTATAGAGAGACCATTACCTTTGAAGCCCCACCGGACCTTCAAGGAAATTTGACTGTCAAAGGTATACCGGTTCGAATCGTGGGAAGAAGAGTTAAGGTAGTTGGTAGGAAAAAGACCAACATAATTCAAGTGGTTTGGGATTGCGATGGGGAAGAAGAGATAACATGGAACCTGAATCAGTAATGAATGAAAAAATTGCTAAGTGGTTTGAGAAACAGCCTAAGTATTCAAGGAAAAAGGAAGAATCGGGTGAAGATTGAGATTCGAGGACAAATCTGGTTTAAGTGGGGGAGAGTTGTAACACCTGTATTCTGGTGGAAAGGCTGGGACGTAAGGTTTGGGGGAATCCAAATATATTTGATCGAGCTACGCTGGCCATAGCCACCGAGTTCGGTAAATCACGGGCAAGTCAGAGTTCTCGGAGCCTGGTTGAGACTTAGGTCGGCTGGCCGGGTTTATCGGAACTTGGTCGGAATTCGGACTATTGGTTCAAAAATTTCGGGACTTGGTCAGAATTGTGATAGATGGTTCGAATTATTCGGGACCTGGTTGGAGTTCGGACAGTGTTGGTCCGAGTTATACTAGACATGGTCGGATTCAGACAGGTTGGCCGAGAAACTCGGGACCTGGTCGGATTCGGACATCATTGATCGGGAGCCAATGATTTGGTCGAGAGGGCCAGTGCGCGGGGACGGTTATCGGGTGGATACGCAGGAATGGTTATCCAGTCCGAGCGCTTGGGTGAGGCGTAGGAACGGTTACTCGACCAAAGCGTGGGAACGGTTACCTAGACTGAGCGCTTGGTCGAGACGCGGGAACGGTTACTCGCCCAAGGCACGGGAATGGTAACTCGGCCAGATGCGCGGGAATGGTTACCCGGTCCGAGTGATTGGTCGACGCAGGAATGGTTACTCGGGCAGTTATCCGAGAAATTTATAAATAGATACCACACCCTCTCATTTGTTTCTTTTGCGCGAGAGAACTCAGAAATATAGAGAATTGGTGAGAAAAATCCCAAGTGGGAAGGAAGTTGCCGAGCCGTGGTCGAGTCTGTACGAGCCGTGGTCGAGTCTGTACGAGCCGTGGTCGAGTCTGTACGAGCCGTGGTCAAGTCTGTACAAGCAGTGGTCGAGTTTAGGCGAGTTGTTCGGTAATTTCAGCACAAGAGGTGTTAGATTATTAGATTTCCGAGAAATCTAAGGTGAGTGCGTGATTGTGGCCTAAGTTAGGTTCGTTCATTGCAAGAATTGATAATATGTTGCCTGGTTGATCATGTGCTTGACATGATCGTTCTGTTGCTATCCGTGAGTTTGACTCACCTAACTCGATAGTCTATAGATCGGGCAAGGTGCTTGGGGTTATGTTGCTCGCCAAGGCTTGCCGATTGCGAGAGAACGGGTCGATAGGCGTGGGTGTATTGCACGTGATGGTTTTGTGGTCTGATAAGTACTTGTGATAAGTACTTATACTGAGATTTGATGTGCGGATCGATTCCTGATTTTTGGCCTGGTGAGACGGGATAACCGCTCTCACTAAGAAATTTTGTTGTTTATGCCTCCATTTTTGGATGCACGTTCTGAGACTAACCATCATGTTGGTCGAGATGTGTGATCTGGCCGCACGACAAGGCAAGGAGGAAAGGATGGTAGGGTTGGGTAGATCGAACTAGTAAATTGCAATAGCTTATTGGCAAACTTTCAATTGTACTAGATTCGATTTATGAAATAAGTTTATGTTTAACTCAACCCTTGCTCATGTTAAAACGAACTAATCGATCTTCAAACGCAAAAAATTATAAGTAAAATCGTAAGGTCTAACCCGGGTAAGTATGAAGATCTGGGTTAGGGCTCTACGCTAAACCTGCTGTTAACTTTCCTGAAAATTACAAAATAAAATTTATTATATAATATTTGGACAATATCTACTATATATATATATTAAGTATTAAAATATAATACCTGTTTAGCGATCAACTATTGATGATCAATATTTTGGAAAACCTCCTTAAATACCAGCGTTTATTGTTTGTTTTTTGGGTACACCATCCTTATCTATAATAAGAATCTTCAAACCTTCTTTGCATTTTACTCTTGATAAAGTAACATATAATTGGCCATGAGAAAAAAAACTGATTTAGGCAAATACAATCCAACTTTGGAAAGAGTTTGACCTTGACTATTATTAATAGTCATGACAAGTGCAATCGCCAACGGGAACTGTCTTCTACGCATTCTGAAAGGATATTTGCTATCTGGTAGAGACATACATATCTTAGGAATATAAACTTTATTGCCATTTGTGTCACCTGTTAACACAATTGCTTCGATGACATGATTACTTAACTGTGTTATATGTAGTCATGTTCCATTACATAATTCACCTTTTGGATCAATATTCTTTAAAAGCATTACCGGAACTCCAACTTTAAGTTTGATGAAATGATTTGGTAATCCAAATACTTTAATATTTTTTAGAAAATCGGAAATATATACTGTACTATCTTGGTTGGAAGTATCTGAATGATCTATTGTATCTGAACTAAATTATGTTTTCTTTTCACCTTAAAAATAAATTAAAATAAACATAAAAATCATAATTATCTAAATTTAATATATAACAAAAATTCAATTACCTAGAAGTAATGAAAACATGTAGTCATTAATAATGCCAACATCTTCATTAGTAGGGCATAGGATAACTCTTTCTTGATAGAATTTAGGTTGGCGTTCTTCATTAACATCACTACCATATACTGAATTAACAATAGCTTCAATTGGATCGTTGCAATCTTTAATAAGAAGCTCGTCCGAAATATCAATCATTATTTCACCAGTATTAGGTTCATTAATCTTTCCATCACCTATCTTAAGAATCCATTTTGAAAACGATTGAATATCTTTTGCAGGATCTACTAAAAGCCTCATATTGTTAGTCAATCCCAAAACCTTATAGTTCTCCCATAAGTACGATGAGTTAATAGCAGCCAATATGATATCTTCTCTTCCATCTCCACTAATAACTGGTAAAATTTGCCTAAAATCATTACCAAAAACAACGACTTTACCACTAAACGGTTTGTCTTCATGATGATTAATTATGTCACGCATACTACAATCCAAGCTTTCAAAACAATATATACTCATCATAGGTGCCTCCTCCCAAATTATTAGTGATGCTTCAGATACTAATTTTGCTAAGTTAGATCCTGGTTGCATATTGCAAGTAGAAAGCTCATTTGGATTTATTGGAATCCCAAATCGTGAATGAGCAGTTCTACCTCTAAGTAGCATAAGGCAGCAATTCCGAAGCAAATCCTCTTTTCCTTGGTTTCCAAATTATTTCTTTTCTATCATAAACAAAAATGGTTGGGAATTCTGCATAAGTTAGTTCTCTAGCTTGAGGATATTTTGCATTAGCTTCAAACCAAGCTAGAAACATAGAACTTTGTACTGATCTTCGATTCAAAACATTTTCCACCGGATCATCATCATCAAATATAACCATATTCTCATTAGGAAGATGGAAATATAATTTCTCAACCGGAGTTGTTCTGTAATGGATAGGAAATGCAAGGATTCGCCATGTTGCTTCGCAAGTGGAAACATAATTGTTTAGAAATTATTTACGTGATATATAATAGTAACAAATATATACATGTCTATTTAATATATATTAGTAATAATAATAAAAATTGGAATAAATTAATTACCGACAGTCGAAGAATTCTTTTATCTCATCAGTTATCTTCTCTTCTTCGCAATTTCCCTTTTTAGCGTCAGAACATATGGAAGAGTTTTGAGTACCTTTTTGAATAGTAGCAAGCACACGGTCTTGACCTTTGATGATATATTTGAATAGATACTTTATTGATCTTGCTTGATTGCACCATTCAAGATTAATATGAGCTCCGTATTGAATGGATAACTCTCTATTGTAAGGGACTACAAAACCATTGTCACATTTTATTCCGCATTTTTTGACATAGTGCCCATTTTTCCTCCTTCTGAAATGTGCGTATCCTAGTTCATCAATTGTAGTTCTATCATAGTGTTTCATAGGGAATTTCTTTGAACACTTACCCTTAACCATACATGGAGAATTTTTAATAATTGCGCCACATGGTCCATGGATCATCATTTCCTTTACCACTGCATACAAATATGGATCAGATATTTTATCAGGTATTTCAGCACAAATGACCTTGTCGATCGATTCTGGTGTTGGAAATTTGTATTTATTATCCATCCAGAGCAAGATGTGTGCATGGGGTAGGCCTCTTTTCTGAAACTCAATCGTGTATGTTTCTATATTGTGAAATGTAATTAAATATTAGGGTGTAACAATTTATATCAATCCAATTGTGGTTTAAATTTTTATCAAAATAAAAATATAGTAACAAAATAAGAAATACCTGATACACTTACGCCAAAATGGTTCTTTTCTGTCAAGTCTAACATAAGTCTGTCGAGCTTAACTTTAAATATACGACAACAAATATCTAGCCTATCTTCCGGATTTAAATTCCTTCTTTTGATATATCTAGTTATTTCAGACCAGTTTGGATTGCATGTAAACGTTATAAATAAATCTGGGAATCCAAAATATTTACACACTGCCATTGCATCCAAATAGTTTTGATGCATATACCGTGATCCACCAGTAAATGAAGCTGGTATTAGTATACATTTTCCTTGTCTAGATAAATCTATATTGCCTTCTTTCTCTGCATCAATCAAATTCACGTATTTGTCAGAACGCAACTTTTTCTAATTTTTCCTCAAGTACCAAAGTCTACTGGATTCGATCATTGTGAAAATATCCACCAAAAATTATTGATATAAACGTTTAGCACGGATGATCGCCTGTGATTCCATCATTCTGTTTTGAATCCTATATGCATAAAACTCCCTCATACTAATTGTCTTGCGTTTTCTATTTTTAGTATCTTCAAAACCATCTTCTATACCAACTTGAAATCCATCTTCACCATATGGAAAAAGAAGTGGGTATTGTAGGGCTAAATAACCAGCATGTAGCTCACTAATTTGTTTAAACTCTCCTTATTTAGTTTCTATTATAATATCACGATTATCCATACCATCTTGAAAATCACCAGGAATCAAAGCAACAACTTGTGATGTAATAGGCATGTTATGCGTTCTATCATCTTTATTCATGTTCGCAACTAAAACCAATTTAACCTCATATGTGTTATCACAAGTTTCACAACCTTTGTATCTATATTTGTACGAATGGAATGCCTTGACCGAGGATTGTATTGATATAACATCTTCATTATAGCTTCGATTAATTTAGGTCTCAGTTTGTTATATGCACGTCCATTTTTGCTAGAAAAGAGTAATCAAAAATTAAATGAAAAGGAGATATTAACGTCAATATATCCACAAAAATAATAATACTAATATTAAATATATCAAATTTAATATTAAAATAAATATCATATTGTATACCTTAATAGTGATTCTCTATTGCTAATCTCCTTTAGTATATCATGAATATAAAATTGTAGGAATTTAGGACTTTTGTTTTTTTCCGGCACTAAACTACCAATCAAATGGTAATTCTCCCCATGGATTAAAAAACTTTGTGGCCCTCAATTTTTGTTTATTGAGTGATTGATTTTACCTCCAATAGAAGTAAAGCTAAAAATCATATTGTATGCTCTGATATTTTCCCGAAAATGTTTGCAAATCTCATCATCACTTGTGAGAAAATACATTAACATAGGCGATGGTTGATGTAGTAGTGGTAGTTTGACCTTTCCTTGCATACAACAAATTGTAAAAATAAGTTTTTGCGTCTTCTATTTTTCAGCTATTCGTTTATTAAACCACATTCTTGCATTGCAATGATTGCATTCCCATATTGGAACACCATCGTCATAATAACCTAAATTAAATTGTTTTAACAATTTATGTAATGTAATAAAAAAATTAATTACAAACTATTAAAATATACCATTTTCTAGAATGCAAAGTCTTGCAGGTAGCCCACAAGCATTACTCTGATTAATAGATATTTCTTCATCATTACAAATAACTTCACCAATATTGGTGTCAACAGAACCTCGTACCACTGAAATTTCATTATCAGTACTGAAATTTGAACTGGAATAAGTGCTTGCATCTTGGTTTTCATGTTCTATATAAAATTAATGACAACAAATAAATTTGTAAGGACAATTAAAAATATGAGTTTTATAAGAATCAATTAAAATATGAGAATTGGAGTATAATAACAAAACCCCTCCACCACCTCCACCTCCTCATCCACGACAACCATCTCAAGAGTCTCAATACCATTGAAAAATTGTTTCCACAATTTTAAAATTTTCATTTTGATTTTTTATTACATTTTGAATGGTTTTAGAGAATAAAGATCGGTAACTAAATCCATGAAGAAAAAAAAAGAAAATGTGTATACTAATTTGTAAGGTTAGAATGTTTGAGTTAGACGATGAAGCCAAAATAATAGTCTTCATATAGTGAGTTGTGCATCTAGCGTTTTCCATAATTTAATTTTGATTTTTTTTTAAATTATGCTAAAAATTATCAATTGTTTGGGAATTTTAAATGGCAAGCCGAGTTTTAAATGGCAAGCACATAACGACAATCATAATAAATCTTGAAAATGATAAGGTAGTGTTTAAAAAATAAGGGGATTTAGGAAATTAAATATATTTAAAAAAATTTATTGTGCTATTAAATGGAAACGTACCCAAAATAGGAAATGACATCATGTTAAAAATGATAATTTTTTAGTTACGATTGTAACATATAAACATATATAGAAAATCAAATATTGAACATTTATTTTAATATATACACATTTATAAGAAATTAAATATTGAGTTAAAGTGAATGTTGTGATAAGATATTATCCGTAATATATTATTTGAGAAACTTTTTAACAAAATAACCTTACTATGATGTGTTAATAAAGAAAATATCATGCTGACGTGTCAACAACACAACGAATTTCAGCTTAAATGTATAAAATAGTTTAAGTTACTAGAATAATTACAATACATGCCACTGATATTAATTTGGCTAGAGAATCAATATATTTTATTCAACTAACCAAAAAATAGCATTACATTTGCAAAAAAAGTAATTTTTATTTCTTTAAATTTTTAATACGTTAATTTATAAATAATTTCAAATAAATATAAATAGATTTAAGTTATTACATAATCCCTAATATATTATCTGAGAAACAATTTAAGAAAATAATTTTACTCTCACGTGTTATTAACAGAAATACCATATTTATGTTTCATCATTACAATAAATTTTAAATAAATATATAAACAGACTTAACTTATTCGAATAATTATAATATATGTCATTGTTATTAATTTGGTTAGACTATTAATATTTTTTATTAAACTAACCAAAAAATACTATTAAATTCATAAAAAATAATTATTTTTCTTTTTTGAATTTATATATACAATAATTAATGTTAAAAGTAATTTTAAATAAAATTTAAAATTATATCAATATTTAATTTATATTTAGTAATAAAATATAATCTACGAATATTTTCCCCTCGTATGGGATAGGTATAAATCTAGTTAACAATTATTGTAATATATGAATATTTATAAAAACTCAAATATTGAAACATTTATTGCAATGGTTAAACATATAATGAAAAACTAATATTGTCACAAACAAATTAGTGGGAGGTTAATTTCTTTAATTTTTTATTTAAATTTTTTATTAAAATTTATGAGAATAAATATGTTGATGATACCTCAGCCATTTTTAGCTTCAATGCTTCTCTTTTAATATATAGTAGATTGTGTTGAGTTTTTAGTTTTTAGTGTTGAATAATAATCGAGATATAGAGATTTTATTATTATACTAATTTTATTAATTTTATAAATCTTACCGAGGAAGAAGAGAGAAAAAAGGAAGAGAGAAAGTTACTTCATCCGAATGAAGTAATATACGTATTTATAGAGAAGGAGTTAGTCGGCAAACGTAAGTTTCCATAAATAATCAGACAATAATATTGACTTTTTCAACACTCTCCCTTGATTATTTATTATTATTGAATTATTGCGTTTTGCCTCGTTAAAAACTTTATCATGTAAAAACCCAACAGGATAAAAATCATGATAAGGGAAAAAGAGTACATATACGCAATCTTCCCCTCGAAAAGATAGATATGTTTCCCTTTATAAGTCTCGCAGATGACGCATTTCAATATTCTGAACGTGTTTTCCGAAAGTTGTCGTAGGAAGCACCTTTGTAAATAAATCTACTGCATTATCACTTGAACGAATGTACTCGACGTCAAGTTCTTAATTTTTCTCAAGTTCTTGGATATAGGAGAAAAATCTCGGAGGAATATGTTTTGTTCGGTCACTCTTGATATAACATTCTTTGATTTGGGTCATACATGCAGCATTATCTTCGAATAATTTTGTTGGCTCCTTATTGTTGATTAATCCACTTGCTCCTTCTATATGTTGAGTCATAGATCTGAGCCATACACATTCTCTGCAAGCTTCATGAAGGGCAATGATTTCGGTGTAATTTGAAGAAGTGGCAACCAAAGTTTGTTTTGGAGATCGCCACGAGATTGCAGTTCCACCAAGTGTGAAAATATAACCGGTTTGGGACTGAGCTTTGTGTGGATCCGATAAATATTCAGCATCTGCAAAACCAACTAAACCAAACTCGGGGTTTCTAGAATAAAATAATCCCAAATCAATCGTACCTTGGAGATAACGGAAAATATGTTTTATTCCACTCCAATGTCTTCGTGTAGGTGATGAACTATATCTCGCAAGTAAATTTATAACAAATGTTATATCTGGTCGAGTGCAATTTGCGAGATACATAAGTCCACCGATAGCACTCATATAAGGTACTTGAGGACCTAATATATCTTCATTATCTTCACGAGGTCGAAATGGATCCTTGTTTATATTAAGCGATCGATTAACCATTGGAGTACTCAAAGAATTCGCTTTATCCATATTAAATCGTTTCAATATCCTTTTTCGTATAATTTGATTGATGCACAAATATCCCATCTTGGAAATGTTCAATTTAGAGTCCTAGACAAAATTTTGTTTTTCCAAGATCTTTCATTTTAAATTCTTCTTTCATATGAGTTCTTGCATTATCAATTTCCTTTTGAGTTCCAATTATATTCAGGTCATCTACATAAACAGCAATGATCACAAAGCCTGATGGGAATTTATTTATAAATACGCAAGGACATATCGCATTGTTAATATATCTTTTTTCAACAGATATTCACTTAAACGATTATACCATATGCGTCCGGATTGTTTTAACCCATATAATGATCGTTGTAATTTGACTGAATATAGTTCTTTGGGTCCTTTAGAGATCTTTGATCCTTCTGGGATTCTCATGTATATATCACTATCAAGGGTTCTATACAGGTATGCAGTCACAACATCCATAAGGTGCATTTCTAACCTTTTGGATGATGATAAACTCATTAAATATCTAAATGTAATTGCATCCATGACCGGAGAATATGTTTCTTCATAATCTATTCTCGGCCTTTGAGAAAACCCTTGTGCAACAAGACGTGTTTTATATCTAGTGACCTCGTTTTTCTCATTTCTTTTTCTTACAAAAACCCACTTGCACTCAACTGGCACTACATCTTCAGATGTAATGATAATGGGTCCGAAAATATTTCTTTTTTGTAGAGAGAATAATTCATTTCTCATGGCTATTTGCCATTTTTCCCAATCAGATCTTTTTTGATATTCTGTTACAGACATTGGTTATGCGTCATCATTTTCATTTTCAATTTCTTTGGACACAGAAAAGGAGAATATTCTATTAATATCTTCTATTTCATTTCTAACCCATAATTTTCTATTTTGGGTATAGTTAATTGAAATCTCATATGTTTCTATATTGCGTTCGTCTTCTGGACGGAGTTCCACTTCACGGTTTTCAAAAACCTATTTGCATATGTCTTCTGGACATTCCGTTTGAGTTGGTTCCTCTATAATCTTTTTACAAGTATTTTCAAGACGCTTTTTGTAAGGTTCTTCCAGATTTTTTTGATTTTGTTCTCCCAAATACTTTTTCTTACGGGGATTTCTTACTGGGTTCATTTATTTTATCGCCATCAATATGTTCTACAGGAACATTAATTCTTGATGGGACATTCACAGCAGATATATATGATTTCGTCACTCGTTTTGTATCTATGAATGCATCTAGCAACTGGCTTGCAATATTTTGCAAATGTACGATTTTCTGAACTTCCATTTCACGTTGTTTTGTGGGAGGATCAAGATACAACAAAGATGGCGTACACCATTTAATATCTTCTTGCAGTTGTTTAATTCCTCCCCCTAACGTAGGAAATTCTTCTTCATCAAAATGACAATTGGCAAATCGTGCCGTAAACATGTCACCAGTTCATGGTTCAAGATACTGAATAATATTTGATGATTTAAATCCAATATATATTCCTAATCTTCTCTGTGGCCCCATCTTTGTTCTTTGTGGTGAGGCTATAGGAACATAAACCGCACACCCAAAAACTCGGAGATGAGATACATCAGGCTTCTGGCCAAATTTTAATTGTAATGGGGAATATTCATGATATGCACTTGGTCTTATTTGGATCAATGCTGCCGCATGCAATATAGCATGAACCCATACTAAAATTGGGAGATTTGTTCTCAAAATTTAACGGTCTCGCAATGAGTTGTAACTGTTTTATCAAAGACTCAGCCATACCATTTTATGTATGAACATGCGGAACCGGATGTTCAACATCGATTCCAAGAGCCATACAATAATCATTAAAGGCTTGTGACGTGAATTCACCAGCGTTGTCAAGTCTTACTTTCTTTATAGTATAATTAACCTGATTATTTGGGCAATGAATCTTGCGAAAACCATATTTCGTGTGGTTAACAAACACACATGTGACCATCTACTAGATGCGTCAATTAAAACCATAAAATATCGAAATAGCTCACATGATGGGTGAATAGGCCCACATATATCACCATGTATTCTTTCTAAGAATACTGGGGATTCATTACTAATTTTGGCTGGTGATGGCCGAGTAATAAGTTTTCCTTGAGAACATGCTTTACACGAAAACTCGCATGATTGAAAAATCTTCTGGTTTTTCAATGGGTGGCCATTTGAATTCTGCACAATTTTTTTCATCATAACTAATCCAGGATGTCCTAGTCTTTCATGCTAGACTTTGAATATACTCATAACTTCTAGTTTACCGTAATATACGATTCAATTATATTTATTTTTGTGTAATATAATCCAGAGGACATCATTGGTAATTCTTCCAATATTTTTTTCTGCTCCCATGTAATGCAAAGATATTCAGTGTTATTTTTGCTCATTGTCTCTATGTGATATCCATTTGTACGGATGTCTTTGAAACTTAATAAGTTTCTATGAGACTTGGGGGAATATAAAATATCATTTATTTCAATTTTTGTTCCCATTGGCATTGAAAAACTAGCTCTTCCGAAGCCTATGATAATATTTGCATTACCTGATATTGTATTCACGCTTCCGGCGGAATCTTTCATTTTGAGGTATGAGAAAAACTTTTTATCTTTAAGTATTGTATGCGTTGTAGCACTGTTTGCTAGGCATATATCTCCATTCTCACTCTCAAAAAGATATATTTTCTGGATTAAAATATTGATAAAGATGTATTAATAAATGTTAAACACACATATTTCAAAATCAACTTCTATTATAACAAAACGATTTTACATTAAGTAATTAAAGTTTAAACTTACATATATTTTTTAAAAAGATATTAAGTTTTGTTTTTATTCGTAAGGAAACTAAATACAACTTTATATATATAACATTAAACTTAATTATCTTGTTCTTTGGTATTCTCGGAATCAACCAGAAAATCAGCAACATCGAGATATGCATTTCCATCGAAAGAAGGTCCGGGTTCATCCGAGATAAAGTTGGTTTCACTTTCTTTTCCTTTTTGTTTCTGTGATTCTTCATACAGATTAGCCAACTGTTTTGGTGTACGACAGGTACGAGACCAATGTCCTTTCATGCCACATCTGTAACAAACATTTTCATATTGTATATTTTGGCGTACAACAGGTACACGACCAACTTCATTTTCGTGGACTTTATTCTTTTTCCCGAATTTGAATTCATTGGAATGAAAACCTCTTCCTTTTCCTCGTCCACATCCACCTCCTCGTCCACGTCCACGACCACGACTATGGCTTCGACCACATCCATGTTCTTGCCAATTATTGTAACTGGATGATGCAACATTCACTTCTGGGAATGGAGCTGATCTAGTGGGATGAGATTGATGGTTCATCATCACAAGTTCATTATTTTGTTCAGCAACAAGGAAAACTTGCATTAACTCCGAATAACGAGTATATCCCTTTGCTCGATATTGTTGTTGCAGGATTACATTTCCAGGATGAAATATTTGGAGAGTTTTTTTCAATCATATCATAATCACTTACTTTTTCTTCACATAATATCATCTTAGAAGTGATTCCGAATAATGCGGAATTATATTCACTTACACTTTTATAATCCTGAAACCGGAGGTTTAACCACTCATGTTTGGCTTTCGGTAAGATCACATATTTCTGGTGATCAAACCTATCTTTGAGTGATTGCCAAAGATCTGCAAGATTTTCTTTTGTGATATATTCATCTTTTAAACTATCATAGATATGGTGGCATAAAATTATCATGGCTTTTGCTTTGTTTTCATCGGATGTTGTTTCCGACCTATCGATGGTGCCAAGAAGGTCTTTTGCCTTTAAATACATTTTTGCAGCTACTGCCCATGTCATGTAATTTTTTCCAGATATATCAAGGGCAACAATCTCGAGTTTTGCCAAATTTGACATTATAACTATACACATAATAAAACAATGTGTTAAACATCAATTTTATAAAAAAAATCATTTTACAATTATTTTTAATAAATAATCATGATAAAATTTTGGGTATAGATTTTAATTTATTAATATTATTATTATATATATTTTTAATAAATATGTATAATCAGTTTTAAGAATTTAAACATAATGATGACATAAATTAATTTATGATAAAATTATAAAACATTAGTGAATATAATAACACATAAATTAAAATAATTTGAGGAGACATGACCTACCATATAAATGAGGAGGCAACACCTAGCATATAATATCCAGGAGACAGAGCCTACCATATAATATTTAGAAGGCAGAGCTTACCATATAATATTCAGAAGGTAGAGCCTACCATATAATATTTAGAAGGCAGAGCCTACCATAAAATATTTAGAAGGCAGAACCTACCATATAATATTCAGAAGGCAGAGCCTACCATATAATATTCAAGAGAATATTTAGAAGGCAGAGCCTACCATATAATATTCAGAAGGTAGTGTCTACCATATAATATTTAGAAGGCAGAGCTTACCATATAATATTAAAGAGGTAGTGCCTACCATATAATATTCAGGAGACAGTACCTACTATATAATATACACATGTATTAATAAAACAGAATTTTACCTTATTTTAGTATCTCAGGTAGATGGTAGAAACACTCGTAGTGATAACATGTTGAATAATAATCGAGATATAGAGATTTTATTATTATACTGATTTTATTAATCTTATAAATCTTACAGAGGAAGAAGAGAGAAAAAAGAAAGATAGAAAATTACTTCATCCGAATGAAATAATATACGTATTTATAGAGAATGAGTAAGTCCGCAAACATAAATTTACATAAATAATGAGAGGATAATGTTGACTTTTTCTATAGATAGTAATATTGTGGGGTTTCAGTGGGCCACATTCAGACGAAGTAGATCAGATCTCGCCGTCCCACATTTCGAAGACAGATTTTATGGGACCTTTTTCGGAGATATATACCTCACCGCAGACGATTCTGCACTGAGGAATCTCTGTCGAGATTCTGTGGGTCTCTTCCTCTGTCAAAGACCAATCAAATATCTTCAAATTCTCTTCTACTCTCTCTTTCTTCACACTCTTCACCACCATGCTCACTCCTTCCTCGTACGCCCATCTCATACTCACCTGTTAAACAAAATTTATCCATCTTTAAACCAATCTCAAGTACAAAACCCAACAAGCAAAACTTTCAAAACGCTCATCCTCACAACAAAATTCGATCATTAGACTCCAATATCTGGTTATGTCTCATGAGTCATGATCTGGTTCATGGAGTCAGATATCTTATGCATCTCAATTTTGTTTGTGGAGATTCATGTTACCGAAGAAAATGACCGACTGTAAAATTATTATTAAATTTGAAATGCTTCTCAAAATTAGCATCTTTTGAGAATAATACCTGTGCCACTGTTTTTCCCTTGGCCTCAGCTATTTCTTTAAGAACATCAGATTCCATGATTTTGTGAGTTCCCCAAAAGGCTCCTCTTGATCCCAACACCGAATAAGCTGTCACAACAATGTCATTCGACTTACAAAACTCCCTTAGCTTTCTCTGTTGCCATACTGGACTTATTTCCACCTTTTTCACATTCATCCATAAACACACATACCTTCAATTGTTTTAGCTCAAGCAGAAAAAAAAGAAGTTGAACTACTGCGGGATTTCATTCAACTATTTGCTGAAACATAAACCAGAGAAGCTGAGTTTACTTGATTGACGCAAGGTGGGATTTTTGCAATTGAGAGGATGTGTTGGAGCTTCTTGCACGAAAAGTTGCTTACTCCTATACACTTTGCAAGCCCGAGTCTTTGACACTCCTCCATTTCATACCAAACTGCTTCATAATCCATTGGGAGAAAATCATCTTTTTCAATAGGAAACTTATATTTACCAGGTTTCGAGCTAACCGGCCAATGAATCAAATAGAGATCAAGATAGTCCAGTTTCAGTTTTCTGCAAAAATGATGTATCAAATGAGATATTCTACATTAATTAAATGGGAAACAAACAAGGTTATGTGTTAACCCAATCATATTTAACCAATCTGAGATTAAAACTGTTTACCAAGTCAGGTTTACTTCTTTCGAACACAGAATTATTGATACTCTCAAGCGTACATACGAGTTTGATGAATTTGAATCAGAACGTGCTTCGATAAGAACTATAAGCATTAGATTAGTTATCTCATAATCATAAACCTAATATTAAGACTACTCAACCATCTAACTATGAGAAAATTAATAAAATAAAGTCTCCAAAAATCTGGGAAATTTGTTTCAGTCGTGCATTTTTCTTATATAATCTACGAATCTCATGTGAATTTTTTTTTTAAATATAAAAGAGGTTGAATCTTACTTCAAGCTCCGTTGGATCGCCGGTACAACAAGTCCACCGTGAGCGTCGGCACACCAAAGCTTGGAAGTGACGAAGAGTTCTGCTCGAGATCGGACCAATCCTAGAGAAACCGCATCTTCCAAGGCTTCACCAAGCGGCTCCTCCGTTTGGTATCTCGGAGACGTGTCAAAGTGGCGATAACCGAGCTTAATAGCCTCCAGCACAATCTGTTTCATCAGCACTGGTTCCAGCGGCGGAGAGGCGGCGGTTCCTAGACCTAGGACAGGCATCAAGTGATGGCTAGATCCGATTGGTATTGTGGGAACTGTGATCGGAGACATTGATAAGAACACACACAAAAAACGGTCAATGAAAGTTTGATCGGAGAAAATTAGTTTTTCAATGGTCAAAGCGTACTTGGCATACTTGGTAGCCACCCAGCCAGCCAGTTCCACTATGACTGATGCTCTAGTATTATATAATACTACAATAGTGTAGCATCTTTTTTAAAAAAAAATAGTCTACAATAGTGTAAACGTCCCGAAAACGTCCCAGACGGGTATTCAAAGGGTACGCCACTTTTTCATTTTTATTTAGTTTTTTTATATTCTATTATTAATTTATTAAATAAATATAATATTAATGTGATATGAAAAACAACATAGAGAAAACCGTAAATCCTAAACATCATAGGTGCTCATTTGTCCATATTTTAATTCGAAAATTATGTTAACTAATTTATTTTTATTCTTTTTAGTTCTGTGGACATGTGACTTGTGACCACACTTACCGTGTGGAAATTTTTGGAAACACCCTTGACTTTATAGCTTTTTTGAACGCCGACGTCGTCTCGATTCTGCGTCTTCTTTGTTTCCAAATCTTTTTCCACGAAAAAAAACTTTTCAGGAAAATGGGATTTCTGCAACTGCTAGCGATTTTGAGTCTTCTCACTGTGAATCCAATCTCAGCCAAATTCTACACCAACGTTTCTTCCATACCACCGTTACAATTCCTAAACGCTACTCGAAACGCGTGGGAAACTTTTGAGAAACTCGCCGGTTGTCACGTCGGAGACAAAGTCGACGGTCTCTCCAAACTCAAACAATACTTCCGCCGTTTCGGTTATATCGCCGCAGCCGTCAATAATTTCACGGATGACTTCGATGACGAGCTCAAATCGGCAATCAAGACTTACCAGAAGAATTTCAACCTCAAGGTCACCGGTAATCTTGACGCGTCGACTCTACGGCAGATCGTTAAGCCGAGATGCGGGAATCCGGACATGATCGACGGGTTTTCGGAGATGAATGGGGGTAAGAAACTCCAGACGACGAAGCGGTACTCGTTTTTTCCTGGGAAGCCACAGTGGCCGAAACCGAAACGAGATCTGAGCTACGCTTTCGTGCCGCAGAACAATCTCACCGATGACGTGAAGCAAGTGTTCGCACGAGCCTTCACACGCTGGGCGGAGGTCACTCCTTTGAATTTCACGCGCTCGGAGTCAGTCCTAAGGGCCGATATAGTAATCGGATTCTTCGCCGGTGAACACGGAGATGGAGAGCCGTTCGATGGAGCCATGGGAACACTAGCACATGCATCTTCTCCGCCTACTGGGATGTTCCATCTTGACGGCGACGAAGACTGGCTGATCACTGAAAGCAAAATCAGCCGTCAGATATTGCCGGTAACTACGGTTGTGGATCTAGAATCAGTCGCGGTTCACGAGATCGGACATCTTCTAGGGTTAGGGCACTCGTCGGTGGAGGATGCCATTATGTACCCAGCGATTTCTGGTGGAGATCGTAAGGTGGAGTTAGCAAAGGATGATATAGAAGGAATACAACATCTGTACGGGGGAAATCCGAATGGATACAGTGGTTCGCAGCGTAGCCGTGAAACAAACGGTGGAAATAAGGCCGGCGTCGATTGCACCCGTCCGTGGAGTTGGTGGGTGTTTAGCCTATCATCGATTACCACCTGTCTATTGTTGATTTGTTTGTAGAATTATTCTTTATTATTCTGTTTCTTTGTACGCAATCAGAATCGATGCTTTAATTTCCCAAAACAAAATGGGGAAAAAGCTAAAAAATATACAAACTTTTCAATATTTCTTAGAAAAATACACTAATTTAACTTACGAATTATAAATATTATTTTTAAAATATAAATTTTTTTTTATTTTGTGCGATCGACACCAACAAAATGAAAGATATTAAATTATTAATAATGCTAATAAAATATAATATATGGTGTTAAGTTTATTAATATCGTTTTAATCGTAAGTTTCAAAGACATATTTTTTCTTCCATAAATACAGTTCTTTGCTAAACACACTTTTTCCTATATAAAAAAACCCCAACGTAGCCACCTTTATGAAATCGTATTTTTGAATCGATTTATGAAAAGGAGTGATAATGCAAATGCGAGTTCTTTGAGTTGGAATACGGGATGGACGATGATGGAATTCTCCTTTACCATCTTTATCTCCCACAAGCCTTGCCGATTCCATATCCTCATGTTCGAGTTTATACCACACTTGATCAACCTCGCTAACTAACCCATTTTTGCTACAAAATTTTTCAAAAAAATACCACGTCATATAGTGTGAGTCGATGACCATGTTCTTATCTACCGACCCTCTAACATATCTGAAAACTTATATCCATAAAATCGATTCCAATGGAAACTCTAACTCGCAAAATCGAAATCACAACACCCAAAATCAAATCCCTAATTCGAAATCCTAACTCGCAATATTACAAAAATTTAACTATATGTGATTCAAAATTTTATACATACCTTAAAATCCGATAAAATCACTATATCCACTTCGATTCTTCTGTTTTTAAGTTCCTATTGTCGATTTTGGTTTGAATGTTTTCTTCGATTTCGAGTTGAGTGTTTTAGGGTTTCAGGGTTTCTAGTTTTGATTGGAATATATTTGGGTTAGGCTTACGTTAAGTTCAAACAACTTTAATAAACTTAATCCCCGTGTAATAATCTCAATTAACATTGCTAATGTTTATGATAACGTCGGTGTCGAAATCACGAAATTAAAAAGTTTGTATATTTTTAAGACAATATATATAATTCGTGATTTAAAATGGGAGTAAAATTTTTTTTTGTATTTTTCTAACAAATGTTGCAAAATTTGTGTATTTTTAAGTTTCTTTTCCAAACGAAATTGATGTTTTTTTTTCCAAAACGCCAATGACCATACGTAAGATGTTAATTTAAAACGGACAATAATAATACTTTAAAATTTTGATAAAATATAATAATGTTAGCTCGAATTTTTAATAATAATAATAGCAATTAAATATTAAAAGATTTAAAATTTTGATGAAATATAATAGTGTTAGCTCAAATTTTTAATAATAATAGCAATTAAATATTAAAAGATTTAAAAAATTTTAGAGAAAATATAGATCATAAATTAGAAAAAATAATTCAAAATTTAATTTTAATTTTTGTAATTTTTTAAAATAAAATAATAATTTTGTATAATAATTTATGATATTTATAGAGATTAAATTTTAATACATTAGATTTAATGTTTATACTATCTTATAGTATTATTCTTTATACATGTACATTTTAGATTTCTTTATTATTTAAATTTCGGCCAGATGTTTTTTTCGATTTCGGATGAAGTGCTTTTAAGATTTGAAGGTTCCTAATTTCGGGTGAATATGTTTGAGATCTTGTCGGTGTTGAAATTACCAAATTAGAAAGTTTGTGTATTTTTAATACAATATTTATAATTTGTGATTTAAAATGGAAATCAAAATAATTTATGTATTTTTTTAGTAAATATTGTAAAATTTGTTTATTTTCAAGTTTTCCCCAAACGAAATTTATGTATTTTTAATGCTTTTTTCCCAAAAGACCATAATTATAATATTTAAAGTTTTGATGAAACATAATAATGTTAGCTCAAATTTTTAATAATAATATCTCAAATAACTTAAATTTAGTGTTTTAATTTTTATAATTTATCTAAAATAAATAAATAATTTTGCATAATAATTTATAATATTTTTAGAAATTAAAATTTAATACATTAGATTTATTTTTTATACTATTTTATACTATTACTCTTTTAAAAATACATGTACGTTAATATACATAAATTTGTTACTAAATGACATAATAATTTTTAAAATTTAGTTAAGTGATGTTTGTTCAACTCTAGCAACGATATCTTTCATATGATGCAGGTAGTTTTATATACAACAAAGTGAACATAACAGAAATATAAAACACAATGAATAGAGGAACTCATTAAGCTCCCACAGCTTGAGGCTCCTCTGCTTCTTCTTCAGGTCTCAGAAAAGCTGAAACATTTAAACGCAAAAGCACAATGGTTTGTTTATTAACTTCTCAATGTTTTGCATCTATGTAGATTCTAATTTCTCACCTCTCTTCTTAAGCTTGTTCCTGAAACTTCTTTTCCTGCTGAATGCTGTTTCCTGAATATTTCATATAACATAACACAAAAATGAATCACTACAATGGATATTATATTGCTATTGCACCAATCTAAGGGATAAATGGGAATTTCATAGAATTTTTACCACTGGTTGACCAGTTTTCACTGCTTGACGGATTGCTTCTACTAAATCACGGTTTGCCTCGGTGTATAGACTGGTCACCATTCCATATTGCCCAGCTCGAGCTGTTCGGCCTATCCTGTGAAGGAAATCCACTGCAGAACTAGAAAAATCTGCCTGCAATCACCACAAGAATTTCACAATGGTTTTTAGATAGCTGAGTTCTTTGAAGCAGCTGTGAGTTGAGATTAGAAAATCAACCTGAATAACATGTGTGACGTTAGGAACATCAACCCCACGGGCAGCGGCATCAGTACAAACAAAGACACCAGCCTTTTCTCTGAAATCTGTTAATATATTAGCACGTTCTTCCAGCGTGTGATTCTTGTGATAGCGATAACACTGGATATTAGCTTTCTCCAATATATCAGCTACTGCTTCAACAGCCTCAACGGTATTTGCAAACACCATCGTCCTTTCTGTGCTATTGTTGTTGTTGCTTACAGCCTCTATAAGAGCATCAACTTGTGTGTCGACTGTGACTTCAACCCATTTCTGCTTTAGTCTGCAACATAGCAAAGCAAATAACAATCCTGAGTTGGAGTTGCCTATAAACTAATACTAAGTAATTGATCAAGAGAAATGTACTTTCTTATGAACATTACAGGAATGGCTAGTAAACCAAGAACTTAAAATCATTCCTTATTATTATACACATATGACTTCATCAAAAAAACTAAGGATTGAGTAATGTGAGAATCATGCATAGTATAGCACTTCAAAGAAGATGAAAGAGAGAAATTTTTACCTAGGACTGTTCCGGTGAAGAAAGTTTCCGCTAACCCAAATAGCATCTGGAAACATATGTTTCAAAAGTCCCCCGGCAGTCTTCTTCCCATTAACTGGAAGTGTGGCTGCAATGAAAATATACTGCTTGCTACGGCTATAGATCTTTCTTACTCTTCTCCAGCCCTTTTTAATGTTTGAACCAGTTTCAGTCACAGTTTCATTTTCGATGGTGGGAATTTGTGTGGTATCATCAAGATACTCAATTTCCTCTTCCTCTTCCTCAGAGGTAGATCCGTCTTCGATATCTGCATCATCCTCATTTTCAGCTAAAGAGTCTGCATCAATTTCCATTGGTTTGCCAACTTTGGAAGTAGCGAAACGAGAAACTTGTTTCTCATCGAAACGCAACATGTTTATCAGCCGGATAATCTGATTCTGAAAGCTTCCGCACAGAAGCATATCAGCTTCATCAAAGACCTGCAAGTGATCCAAACATTCAACAAGTGTTTAATTCTAAAACTGCCCAGAACACAATACAATACAACTCTAAACAAGAAACCGTACCACATATTTGACGGATCGAAGAAACTCTAGCCGCCTATTTCTTTTTGGCTCAATGTTATTCAAAAGGGCAGCGGGTGTTGAAACAATTATATCAGGCTGTTTATCTGGCCAACCCTGCAGCAAATGCAACTTCCATGTTCAGCTATATTCTAACGGTAACAAAGGAACATAACTGATATGAATAAAGAATGGTTATAGAAGAGATAAATACTTGCTTCTCGACATGAAACTGTTACCTGTGACCCGCAAACAGCTTCAACTCTGAGAAGCGGATTACCATCCTCTCTAAGAAGACCATTAACCATCCGAACCACTTGATCACACAACATCACATTTGGGCATAGAATCAGAGAAAGATTATTCAGTTGAATCGGCCTATGCTCTCCATTCATATCCTCGGAATCAAGACCCAGGTGGGTTAATTGATCAATTATTGGAGCAAGATATCCATGTGTTTTACCACTACCAGTTTCTGCTGCAACAATAACATCTTTTCCGGACAATATGGACGGTATGCAAACAGCCTAACGGAAAAAACAGTAAAGAATCAATCATCCAAATCAAAAAGAAGAAACTATGAATCGAACAGTGTTTGTCTTTGAACTTAGTCGGGAAAAAGGTTCTATCTTTTCTTTCTCAACTTATCTATCCGGAAATGTGATAGTAGACCGACCAAAGTAAAATTTACCAGTAACTAAATCCGAAAATTCCACAAAAACAGCAAATTTCGTACATAAAAATCTAGGAGAAACGAAACTTATAGAAAAAATTCCAGAACTTGACAATCCTAAAATTCTACAAAAAACAGCAAATTTCACAATCAACAAGTGCTTTACCAAGTTCACTGTTAATACCAAAAAATTTGAAAACTCACCTGAGTAAGAGATGGTCTTTCGAACCCAGAATCTCTAAGAGCCACAGACACCTTATCCGACAACCCAAGAGACTTCCAGGAAACAGCCTGGTCCGCGAAGAACGTATCATTACCCTTTCTATCAGCTTCTGCTTCACTAGCAGACGCAAACCCACGAACACATTTCCGATCAGATCGATTGAGAGAAATCAAACGGAAAGAACCAGATGGCCCAGAAGAACCATAAGCAAGAGCGAACGAGACCTTAAACTTCTGTGATAATAGCTTCGGCGCCGACGAGACTCCACACAAATGAAGCACAGAGACAGAGCGTGAGAGAATCATCGGAAACTTAAACTGAAAAATGCAATCACGGCGAATAAGATGGATAAAACCTAATCCAAAAGGGTTTTAGGGTTTAAGCAAAATGAAATTATGATTTAGAGAAGAAACCTCGTTTCACTCTCTGCATTCATTTCTTCAAGGTTATAAAACGCCGCCGTATTGAGCATTAGGACATCGAGCTTTTAAATGACGACGTATTCAACATGTTAAAGACGTCTATTAGTCCCACATTGGTAATATGCAGATAAACAGTGTTATACATATTAAGAAGAGAGGGAAGTTTAGATCACGACCTTACTTGAACAGGATCTGTTCTATAGGCTCGTACCTCTGTATCCTTGATTTCTAAGGAGACAGGCCCTTAACCCTGGTTGATGAAATATGGCCGTGTGACCTGAGTGTGATTAACGGCTTCGATTCTCATCAGAGTCTGCGCTGTAGAGGATCGCTATCCGGTTAGGTATTACCTTTCCGGGGTGGTCACACGGTTGTCTGACAGGCTTCCTTTTTGCATCTTTTCCACTCCCATAACTTTTGGATTCTTACATTTCCAAGCTATAACTTTTATATTCTTGAATTTCTGTCCCATAACGTTTTTTTCGTACATTTACACGCATAACTTTGTAAACCATGAATCTTTATGTGATCAGATGGACCTTACTCCCTTCTAATGGTTTGTTTTTTTTCTGTTGATTTGAGATTCTAACGGGAATTTTATGGTTTTCAATTGAGTCGACTGATGGGTTTTTGTTCACGAGATGGAAAAATTTGAGGACCCTTCTAGTGAAGAAACTTACACAAATTAGGGACCTTTGGTTTGAGATTTGAGACGAATTTCTTGCTCGAAGGTTTAAGACATGGACACATGTATGTAATGTACATTTTTATGTGGACTTCATTAAGGATAATTGAACTGGAGAGTTTTGAGTTATGTATCCTTTTTAACTTCAAACATATTCAGACTATCTTGGACTAGATTGATGAAGATGGTTAATAGGACTATGAGAATCAATTTTGTAGCTATTGTTCAGAAGGATTGAAGTGGTACTAGTAAGTTCACCTTAAAGCATAATAAATTTATTGATCTTTAGAGTTAACTAGTTCAGCCTGAAACATAAGTAAAAAAGCTCAAAATGATTCCAAATTGTTGTTGTATGTTTATCAATATTTCTTCCCTTGAGCCAAGTTTACTCGAATCGCCCTACCCTCCAGCTCAAACCCATCAAGAGATTGAAGAGCAGTTTCCATTTCCGCTTTGGAAGAGTAACATACAAAGCCATAACCACGAGACTTCCCAGTGTCTCCATCATACACAACTCTAGCCCCAACCACATCTCCACACTCTCGAAACGCTACAGCTAATGTATCTGAAGTGACTGTCCACGACAAGTTACCAACAAACAGCTTGTACTCTGTCTCTGGATACAGAGGTTCTTTGTTAGGTTTTGGTTTATCTGCAAAGTTCACCTTCAAAGTCCGACCAAGATACTCCTGAGAAACAAACAATTCAACGAAAACGTGAGATTTTTGATTCTTTTTTTTTTTGTAAAGCTTCAAAATTTTAACTCACTTACAGTTCCATCGAGGTTTTCGATAATGATGTTGCAATCTTCGACATTGCTCATAGTTACAAAAGCAAATCCACGACTTTGTCCTGTGTCTCTGTTGTAAAGAACCTCGACGAGCTCAGGGTTTGCAAAATCTTGGATGATTTGAGCGAGAGTTGCACTGTCTACATTATAAGGCAAGTTACCGAAGTAGAGCTTAGTGTTAATTGGAGAATTAAGATCGTCTTTCTCCTCTTCTAATTTGACGTAGATTGTCTCCGGCAGGACATTGAATCGCCGAGATCCATCACGTGAGGAGATGAAGAGAGTTTTTGGAGGTGAAAAGTTGAATCTGAAGAGTTTTTTATTAGATGATTGATTGCAACGAAGAAGGAGATTAGGTTGATGATGGAGTTTGAAACAGGGAAATGTTACTGTTGAAACAGCCATTTCTCTCTGGACAGAAAGAAACACAGAGACAGCGAGAGACGAGATTGTACCCACAGAAGATTGTTTTGGATAAGGCCAAAAAAAGTGAATGACCGATCATATAAAACATCTTTAGAATAAAATCAAATGGTTTATTACTTCGGTTTACGCCGGGTTGACAAGAATATTTCCGATTAAACTTTTAAATTTCCGGTTTCCCTAAATTGATGATTTACGGTTTTGGATCTGATCGATACTGTATAAGTATGTAAAGTTTTTTCCTAAGTCGGGACAAATAATTCGAACGAATGAATCGGAATCGAAACCGAATAAAAAAAAACAAATTTTGATTGGTATTTGGTTATAAATAATTAACCGAACGGATATTATTTTAGAAAACCATGATTATTGGTTACTAACCGAAATCGAATTGAAAACCAAAATAATATCTAAAAAATCAAATTATTTCGGTTATTTTTGGTTTTTAACCGAACTATTTTTGGTTATTTTTGGTTTTTAACTGAATTATTTTTGATTATTTTTGAACCGATCAAAAGCGAAGTATAACCGAATTAAAACCGAATAGAAATATAAAAATAATCCAATAGATTTTTAATTTTACAAACCGAAAAATCAAAACCGAAAATAACCAACCAAAATCGAACCAAATATCCAAATATCGAGAGCCCTACTTTTTCCCAAATAAAAGAATCTCCAAGGCGATCTCATGTATATGAACATATTATTTGTTGATGGAAGCTTAGGACATAACTCATAAGCTAAGTGTCTTCAGACTAAAATCTTTAAATGTCTCGTATTGGGATGAATGCCATTCATAGAAAATTTCTAGAATACAACCGTGTATCTCTCTAATTTTCAAGATCATACCAGAACTTATTAACCTTAAATTATGTATATACTCTCTCAGAACCACACCAAAACAAAAGAGAATAGTGGGACTCTATGTAATGCTATGTGCTTACATGTTTTCCAATGTGCATTTATATAGAAAATGAATTGCAAATGTCATAAAAAATTTTGGTTCTGAAATCAAATGGACAAAATCAACTTCAGTTCAGGCACCCATAAAGGAGGAGGCTTAGTTACCACGTAACTCATACCTTGATGACGTAATAATAAGATATTATGTTTAGACTAATTCAAATCAGTAATATATTTTGTAATGAATTTGTCTTTTATGTTCAAGCAAGCATAAAACTTAAGAATTTGATCCTAAAGAATAAGCTACTAGACATAAAATCTAATCAACAAATCCAAACTCATATTTAAATTCAAATCCCAATCCAAATATCTAATTTGATTATCTAACATTTTTCACAATGTAACATTTATATTTTTTATCTATTTATAATATCTCATTTAAATCTTTACTTATCATTTTTAGTTTCGATTTTAACATTAAATACACAAACTTCTAGTGTTCTTTTGGCTAACAATAAAATTCGGTTATTTTGACGAACGTATTCACCAAAAAATCCATCAGAAAAATGATCTAGGCGTAAAACAAATTCCAAAAATCCTTCCACATGAATAAAAATAGCTTTAAACGCACAAAAATTTGATAAATTTAACATATTTTACTATCTAAACAAGACTCGATAAAACTCAAAAAAGAGAATAAGTGAAAAAATAATTTTGTTTAATATGGTAGTAGTTTTGAGGTTTGAACCATTTATTTTAATATTTTTTAGAATTACTCGATCAGATGGTGAACATAATGTGAACATAATGTCTTAAACCCCGTGGTTTGATGTAAACCTAGATAACATTTATAACACAACTTTATTTTTCACAAAACAAGGTTTTTTATTATTCTAGAAAGCACTGCAGAAATCGTTTGGAACAATAGTTCATATGAGTATTGTTTATCATTCATAAACCGATGAACATCCCGAAACGACGATCTGAACACTTGAAAACTTGTTAGAGCATATGTTCTAAATTGAGGCGGTAAGTAGGAACGATACCTACATTTGGCAAAGTTTTTCTACAACTAGTATTTGAATGTCGCCTTTGAAACATTATATGAGCGTCCTTACCAAACAATCCTATGTTGGACTAGTTGGTTATACGGTGGAATTGTCACCATCGATTTTCGTATTCCATAATGTGTTCCACATGTATATGCTAAGGAAGTGCATAACTCTAGGAGAAAGTATTATCTCCGAACCATCCGCAGATTTATAGGACATCTGATTGTTGAAGGAAGACCATTTTGGTTTGTAGGAAGAAGGATAAAGACTTTTAGCCTAAAAAGATCAAAACAGTCTAAGATATTTGGAATTACGATGGGATTTAAGAAACAACATGGAAAATTAAATGAATATTAAAGAAAAAATTCGTTAAGTGGTTTGAAAAACAGTCAAAAGAGATAAAGCAAAAGACAAGGTCGAAGAAAGAAATATATTCGAAGAAGGATCGAAACATAAGTGGGGTAAAATTGTAATGCATGTATTTCACAGAGTGACCAAACTGAAAAGATTTAGCTGTTTGTTGGTCGAGCTAAAATAGCTTTAAAGGTCACTTCTATCCGAAAAATTGGGTGCTATCATATAGTTTTGTATCGGCTAAGTTCACGAAGTGGACATAAGCGGACTTGAACCGCTGACATCCGTCACATCGTAAACCACCGCCACAAATGATAGAATTTTGAGCGTCCTGAAAATATCATAATATATAACATTAAGATATATAACATCCGTCACATCGTAAACCACCGCCACAAATGATAGAATTTTGAGAGTCCTGAAAATATCATAATATATAACATTAAGATATATAACATTAAAGTGTTCGGAAATGGTTGAAGTAGATGAATAGAAAGATCGCTATGACTATAGCCCTTCGTCTCTCTCACTATTTCTCTCAATTCGAAAATCCAGGATTTGAATTGATGTCCTTTCATTGATTCTTCCTAAATTGCATTGATTTATCCTAAAGATTTCATTTCAATTGGAATTTGGTTATTCACCATGTACGAGGATCCCCATGACCAATTTGAAAGATCATTTAACGTAGTTGAAATAACTCAATTTTTTGTTGTTCGATCAAGTACGGAAAACTTAATGGAATTCATAATTGTTTCAATGATTTTTTTTACTTTTTTTAATCCTGGTTGAGGAAGAGTTACGGGGCTTCAAAAAAATATGTTGATTCGGCCGGTAAAAAATACTATATGTAAAAAAAAAGCCCTTTTATCGTCGTGGGGGAAAAATCAGACTATATATTCGGCGGGGTTGGCGTGGGTAAAACAGTACTAATTATAGAATTGATTAACAACATTGCCAAAGCTCATGGTGGTGTATCCATATTTGGTGGAGTAGGCGAACGGACTCGTAGGGGAGCATTCCGCTTTAAGGGGAAGCAACCGCACGAGCAGCGGTGGACGAAGTGGAAGCGAGAATATTGGCTTGAGTAATGCAAACATTGGTGAGAATCTAATGTCCCAAAAATCCTTGATGTTGATTGTTCTCTAAATAGAACGTTTCTTCTTCTACATGTAGAAAAGGAATAAATAAATTAATCAAATTTCGGGAGGCAGTTTTAGGCAAGACTGATGGTTATTCCGACTGTCATAATTTATTTTTCAGGCGGTGATCGAGATTTAAACATGTTAGTCGAGATTTTCGGAGCTTAATCGGATTTGATATAAGGTTGGACGAGTTTTTCGTAACTTGGTCCGTTTTCAAACAAGGTTGGTCAGATTTAGATAGGGTTGGTTGAATCCCGATAAGGATGGTCGCATCAATTATTGAGTTTTAATGTAACTAAGGGCGCGAAAATGGTTATCGACTAAAACGGTTGACCAAAAGTTTGAGCAGGAAAAATTATCGAACTAACGGCTCTACCAAAGGCGCAAGAACAATTATGACTACACCCTCGATCATGTTGGTCGACCCATTGCATTATATCCGATGCAAGACGAGAGATTTAAATGATAAGCAATATAACTTTATAATTGACTGTTTGATTAGAATTTAGGCACTATGACTTGGTGAGAGAAGATGACTACTCTCATTAAGCAATTTTGATTGTGTATGCCTTCTTTGCGAAAGCAAGAAAGCAAATTTACCATGCAAGTAATTAAAAATTTTGATCATGAGACAACAATACTGGAAAGAAATAATGGTAGATCGGATAGTTCCGGTCTAGTATTTAAAACGATGTAATACCTTATGAACAAACTTACCGTTGCACTAAAATTTTGATTTTAATGCATGTCTAATCAAATCTAACCACAAAGTTTTTGTAAAGCACCATTGAACCTCAGATGCCCAGAATGGTCGAGTCCAAGAAGGTTTTGGTTGGACTGTATTGCCGCAAGTCAAAAAATTGGGTCAAGGTGTTTCAACGAGTCCCGACTTTTGGTGTTCTTAAGTGAATATTAAAGATGTGGATTATTTCACCATTGCATTCTTTGGGAACGCAATATGTGAGATGGATCCCGACCATTATGTCTTTAAATGTTTTCCTAAAAACGTAGATCATTTCACCACTACCTTCATGGGGAACGCTAGGAATCGAACATTTTTGTCAAGATGTTGATGTGTTGTATGTTTTTTTATTTTTACTAACTGTTGATGTGTTATAATTGGGTTTTGTCAAACGTATTGTGAGATGGTGTGGTAAAGAGACCTAATTGTCAGTTTGGAGTAAATGGCATAATTATTTCTTGAGAGAAAATGGAGTAGCTATTGTTTGGGAGACAATGGCCTATCACTTGGGAGAAAAAATGGCATATAAGTTACTGTTACTTGCGAAAAAACTGGTCTACTTGTTATTTGGAAAAAAATGACTTATCTAATACTATTATTTGAGAGAAAGAAATGGTCTATCTATTAATTGAGAAAATGGCTTCTTTGTTACTTGGAAGAAAAATGGTCTATCTATTAGTGTTACTTGGGAGAAATAGCATACATATTATTTAGGGAGAAAATGGCATGTTACTTGGACGAGCTGACATTTCGTTGGGCTAAAAAACTTCAAAGGGATATGAGTTGAAGAGCCTCGAAAGGATGACGAGCTAAAAGCTTTGATTGAGAAGGAGCTCAAGACCTCTAGGTGTAAAAAAGTCTTTTTTTTTTTTTTTTCAAAAATAGCTATAATTTTTGAACTAGGAATTCAAACAATAAATATAACAAAAGTGATCGAAAATTTTATACTTTATCAATTTTTAACTCGTTCATCATCGGAACAAACCTTTCGTCATAGGTCTCGGCATTCGGATATTCGTTTCGGTTTCGATCGGTTATTTTCGGATTTAGTTTTTTCGGTTGGTAAGAATAAAGATTCATTAGGTTATTTTTATATTTTGGTTCGGTTTCAGTTCAGTTATATCTCAATTTCGATCGGTTTGATTATTAAATTTAAAAACCAAAATAACTAAAATAAGCGAAATAAATGAAATAACAAAAAATAACTAAAAAATCAAAATAATCGAAAATAACCAAAAAATAACAAAAAATAACCAAAAATAACCAAAAATAACCTACAGAAATATCTAAAATATTTTTAGATAACCGAAAATAACCAAAAATAATTCGGTTTTTTGGATATTATTTTGGTTTTCGGTTCGATTTTAGTTAGTAACCAATAACTATGATTTTCCAAAATAATATCCGTTCAGTTATTTCTTTATAACCGCATATCAACCAAAATCTGTTTTTCGTTTCGATTTATCCGGTTCGTATTATTTGCCTATTTTGTCATATAAATAAGATATTAGAATGAATAGATTTTATTTCTATTATAATTGTGTATTGTTACATGTTGTCTACATAACGCTTGGAATAACCAATCCATTTATAGTTTATATTACCTAGAGAAGTCTTAGATAGGCGAAAATCGAGACTGCCAAATTGGCTAGTTACGATATTGACGAGTAGTTTACCTGTAAGTAAAGCGAGCAGCCTAATTATGAGTAAGACGAAAAACCTAACCTGCGAATAAGGCTAGAAACCTAATATGCGAGTAAGACAAGAATCTAGCTGCGAGTTATACGAATTATCTAATTGGAGTTAGACAAGCTGCCTAGCTGCGAATTAGGCGAGCTGCCTAGCTGCGAATTAAGCATGCTATCTAACTGCTAGTTAGGCGAAATGTAACATCCATCTCATTTACTTAGTCGACACGACAAGTTACCGATTATAAACACAAAATTCTATCTCTTAAAGCATCAACATAAAATTTAATAGTTTCTTGTAAAACATGTTAACCTGCACACACTGGAAAACAGAAAAAATATGGTGAATAACAAGTTACTCAGTAAGATTATCACATTTGTGCACATATCCTAAATTAACAGACAAATCAACGAATAATGAAATTATACTTAAACTAGAAATAAACATTATAATAAATGATGAAATAAACAATAATATCACATCGTATAATCTACAACTCACCTGACAAGGGCACGTTTGCTATAGATTAATACATCACTAACGCAATATCATTATCTACATCAGGAAAATCTTGATCTACACCTCACCAGACATGGATACTTTTGCTATAAACCAACACACCACTAACGCAACTTCATTGCCTACGTCAGGAAAATCACTATATACAACTCACCAGATACGGTCATTTTTGTTGTAGTTTAACACACCACTAACATAATCTCATTATCTACGTTAGGAAAATATCGATCTACATTTCACCAGACACGACACTTTTGCTGTAGACCAAAACACCACTAACGCAGCCTTATTACTTACGTCAGAAAAATCAAGATTTACATCTCACCACGTGAAGTGGTCGCAAAATACTAGTCGCAAAAAAGTAGTCGCAAATCAGTCGCACATTTGCGACTGATTTGCGACCACGGAAATAGTGGTTGTTTTGCGACTAATTTGCGACCACAAGGTGGTGACTATTTTTGCGACTAATTTGCCACTGAATTTCCGTAACAAATTTTCCTACTGTTTTGCGACTACGTTTGTGGTTGCTGAATATGTAGTCGCAAAACAGTCACAAAATTTTATGACTGATTTGCGACTACGGGAGAGCCGTAGTTGCAAATCAGTCACATTTTTTGTGTGACTGATTTGCGACTATAGGAGAACCGTAGTCGCAAATCAGTCACAATTTTTTATGACTGTTTTGCGACTACACAACTCTCATAGTCGCAAATCAGTCACAATTTTTTGTGACTGTTTTGCGACTGCACAACTCTCACAGTCGCAAATCAGTCACAAAAAAATACAACTGATTTGTAACTACAGGAGAACCACAGTCGCAATTTTTTGTGACTGATTTGCGACCACATATATGAAGGAGTCGCAAATCGGTGGCAAACATTGCGACTGATTTAGGACTAATTTGCAACTACACCGTAATTAGATTTTAAAAAAATATTATATTTTTTATTATTATTATTATTGAAATAATTTCGTATATTTTGGAAAAAAAAAATAATAATAATTATTTAAATTTAATTTCAAAATATTTAAATTATTTTTAAAAAAATGTAAAATAATATTTGTAAATTTAAATTTGAATAAAAATTTTGGAAATTAATTTCAATAATAATATTAATATTTTTTAATTAGAAATATTAATAAAATAATTTATATTATTATGTTTTAATATTAAATATTAATATAATAGCATATAATTGGTTTAAAATTCTTATTATTTAATTTTTTACTAATTTTTATTAATGAATTAAAAATATTATAATATTAAATGAAAAATATGTGAACTAATTAATATTAAATATTGAATAAAAAAGATATACAAATTTAAAATTATGAAATTTATTATTAAAAATTATTTAATACATGAGAAAAAAATCTACATCTTAGGTGGCAGAAATTGGAAATCTGATGGCGAAAATAGGGTGGTGGGCGGAGCCATCGATGGTTCCCCTGTGCAATCGTTATCCCGCATATAGGAGGCGAATGCGGGATCCATCCGTTGGACATACCCGAGGAGCATCTCCAAGCTCGAGATCTTCTTCTGGTTTTCTCTGTTCAGCTCTTCAATCTTCTCATTTCTTTCCATAATCTGCGCATTTTGTGCTTTAATCAACGCGTTTTGTTCTTGAAGCATTACATACTTGGGTGAATGAGTTTGTACCCCAGTACGTCTATCCGTAGATTGTACGTGGCTGAGGCTACCAAGTCCATAAAGACGGTCTCGTTCATCCGGAACAGATGACTACAAAATAACAAAAACATGTTAAAAGAAAAAACTTTGAAATTTTTTTTTTACCTGAAGGAAGATCTCATTCTTGTGTTCTGGAGTTAGTTCAATTGGACGGGAGGTTCCATCAGATGTTTCTGTTAGATCGACCTCCACGATCGCCATCTTCTCTTGGATGTTTCGTTCGTATGCTTCACAGATTTGTTTTGCTTTCAAATCTACATACGAACCATCCGGTCTTGTGTGAGTCTTTATAAAGACCTCACCTATTGAGACTGGTCGTCCCAAATTATGTTCCTTCACAGATATTGAAATATTATTTAATTGCTACCAAAAATGTTAATTAAATAAAAAAAATTTTGACTTACCATTTCCTGCTGGACCTGAATATAGGATTTTTGGCCAGATAAATATCTATGCGGGCCAAGACCATCCCGAGCGGAGTTGCGGTTATGAGAAGATTTTGAACTTCTCTCGGTAGATGTTTCTGTTTCCCAATAGTCTGTCATAATTTTGTACAGACTTGGGGAAATCCATCGGAGACGTTTTCCGGTTGTATGAACCATGTTCACCATCCCTTTCATCCACCTTACGCAGACTGTCTCGAACTCTTTTCGTACCACTAGGGTGATCAGAAGATCCCAGGTGTACGATTGTTTGAAATTAAATTAGAAAATATTAATATATATTATTTAAATATTATAAAATATGTACAATTTAAAAAAAAAACTTACCGTAAATTCTATGAAATATTTTTCCTACCTCTCAGCAGGTACGATGGTCCAACTATAGTACGGACCGTCAAATTTATTTTTCAAAATTTTTGCGATTTGACGAGTAATAGCCCCGTTATCGCGGTCAAACCTAATATTTCAATTATACAGAGAAATTTTAAATTTATATTAATATAATTATAATTATAATAAATATTTATTAAAAAATTATTATTTAAAAACTTTCTTACCACATTGTATTAGGAACCGCTTGTGGAGACAACACAGTCAAATACTACTCGCGGCCCGGAGTTTGTAACAAAATATCAAGAGTGATAGTTTGTTCATCCGTTCCCGTTTCGCAGTCGTGAATTTGTTCCTCCTCATGTTCATCCGATTCCTGAAACCGTGGAGGTGTTTGGGTTTCAGGAACGAAATGAGGGATAAAAGTATATTGGGGAGGGAGGCGGGGTGCCGCTCTATTAGCGGATGGTGAAGAGTTCGAGGAGGCTGAAGAGGTTCCTCGGCCGGAAGACGATCCGAAAGATCGTCTTCAACGACTTCTTAACGACCTACCACTACTTGCCATTTTTTAGAAAGTTTTTAGAAAGTGTTTAGAAAGTGTTTAGAGAGATTTTGATTATGAAGTTTTGAGAGATTTGTGAAAAATGAGGGAAAACCTTCGTGTATTTATAGTTTTTTTTGCGACCACGGATGTGGTTGCAAATCAGTGGAAAATTGATGTAGTCGCAAATCAGTCGCAAATTTGCGACTGATTTACGACTACCAATTAATTTGGTAGGAAACGAAAAACGTTCAAACTCCCACCAAATTAATTGGTGGTCGCAAATCAGTCGCAAATTTGTGACTGATTTGCGACCACCTGATCATTTATCGAAAACTGTAAATGTAGTCGCAAATCTGTTTGGGTGTTTGGGTTTCAGGAACGGAGTGAGGGATAAAAGTATATTGGGGAGGGAGGCGGGGTGCCGCTCTATTAGCGGATGGTGAAGGGTTCGAGGAGGCCGAAGAGGTTCCTCGGCCGGAAGACGATCCGAAAGATCGTCTTCAACGATCTCTTAACGACCTACCACTACTTGCCATTTTTTAGAAAGTTTTTAGAAAGTGTTTAGAAAGTGTTTAGAGAGATTTTGATTATGAAGTTTTGAGAGATTTGTGAAAAATGAGGGAAAACCTTCGTGTATTTATAGTTTTTTTTGCGACCACGGATGTGGTCGCAAATCAGTGGCAAAATTGATGTGGTCGCAAAGTAGTCGCAAATTGCGACTACCAATTAATTTGGTGGGAAACGAAAACGTTCAAACTCCCACCAAATTAATTGGTGGTCGCAAATCAGTCGCAAATTTGCCAATGCAGTGGCAATGTGGTGGCAAATCAGTCACAAATAATACCCTAAACCATAAATTTTGAGATTTTGATGAATACATATAATTATATAAGATTGATTAATTGATTATAAGTTATACAAATTTCAATTACTATGAAAACAATAACATTTTCCAAATTTTCAAATAACTTACCTAAAATACTTAACAAATTTACTTAACCTTATACTTCTTATATACATTCCAAATGTTATCTAAATATGAAATCATTACAAATATGGTTTTCAATATATGTTATCGCTTCTAATGGTTAGTAGTCTTATAGAATAGAAATACAAGTTTTAAATGTGGGAAATACTTAAGGGAAATGTGAATTTACCATATGTGGTCGCAAATCAGTCGCGAATTTGCGACTGATTTGCGACCACATCAAATTTTTGTGACTGAAATGCGACCACATTGCCAATGCAGTTGCAAAGTGGTGGAAAATCAGTCACAAATAATACCCTAAACCCTAAATTTTGAGATTTTTAGGAATGCATATAATTATATAAGATTGATTAATTGATTATAAGTTATAAAAATTTCAATTACTATGAAAACAATAACATTTCCCAAATTTTCAAATAACTTACCTAAAACACTTAACAAATTTACTTAACCTTATACTTCTTATATACATTCCCAATGTTATCTAAATATGAAATCATTAGAAATATGGTTTTCAATATATGTTATCACTTATAATGGTTAGTAGTCTCATTAGTATAGAAATATAAGTTTTAAATGTGGAAAATACTTAGGGGAAATGTGAATTTACCATATGTGGTCGCAAATCAGTCGCAAATTTACGACTGATTTGCGATCACATTTAATTTTTATGACTGAAATGCCACCACATTGCCAATGCAGTTGCAAAGTGGTGGCAAATCAGTCACAATTACTTAAAAATTTATATTTATATGGTTATTGCTAATACATTAAATTATATAAAAATCATATGTACAAAATACATAGCATAACTATATTTATTACATTTCTTCGTTCTCGTCATCATCTGAAGATAAAATATTACATTGAAATTCATCTTCTAGTTCTGCATCTTCGACATCGAAATCAATTTCTTCCGTATGGTTAACTCTATCGACCAACTGATCTACCTCTATCTCTTGAACAAGCATTACGTCTTCATTATTTTCTTGTTGCAAAAGGTCAATCTCGTCTTTGTTTTGTATTTCCCCAAAATATTAGATCTTGTATTAACTTTTAAAACATTGAGTCATGTTTGTTTTGATGATGATTTAGTGTGTGGATAGGGAATATAACAAACTTGATCTGCTTGAGATGCTGATACATCGTAAGTATTGAGATATAAATTAGTTATAAATTTGTAAGAAAAAAATCATATATATACTAAATTATTACCGAATACGTAGTACCGAGAATAAATGCTTCTAACATGTTGTAAAACTTTTCTGCTTCTTCATTAGGCCATTCTTCTTCATAATTATAATTATAATTTTCTTTGTTCTGATTATAGTACTGATGATGATCATCAGTCGTTGTCTCACGAAATGCATCCGTCACCATTTCAACATATCTATTACCGGATATACCAACTGTTTCATCACTACTACAATCACGTCCCTGATTTCTTTGTACATCACCCCGACTAGTACTCGTCCCTAACTGAACATTCATCTCTTCTCCATGTTTATACCAAATATAATAATTTGGCATAAACCCTCGACTATATAGATGACTCCATATTTTTCGTCCCGGAATAAATTTATCATTTTTACAATTAATACAAGGACGGAAAAACTTACCTCCACTACTTTGAGCTATAGGTTGATTACTTGCAAAATTCATGAACTGCTCCATGCCTTGTGCAAATTCCGCCGAGATATTTCTTGTTTCATTATCAATTCTTTTGTACATCCAATCTCTCGAATTGTTATAATTTCTCCACATGTTTTACATAAATTTTTACCTTTGATTTAACAAATGAGAGAATTGGATGGTGCATATATATACAATATTTTGCGACTACTTTGCCACTACTTTGCCACTGATTTGCCACTACTTTACGACTACAGCTATGTAGTCGCTTAAATGTCGTTATACCTAACACGCACATGTCTTTTATGTTGGCACTTTGCCACCACTTTGTGACTTCAGAGCCACTACATACCGTAGTCGCTTATTGGTCGCATTTTTAGCGACCAATAAGCGACTACCACCTGATTTTCCATATGTAGTCGCTAATCAGTCGCTATTTTGTGACTGATTAGCGACTACTTGGGTCAGTCTCACGGCAGTCGCATTTCAGTCACTAATTGGTTGCATATTGCGACTGATTTGCGACCACACTTATTGGTCACATTTTTGCGACCAATTTGCGACTACTTCGCCGTAGTCGCAAATTAGTCGCTAAACCGTTGCAAATGTGGTCGCAAAAATTGCGACCACGTATGTAGTCGCAAATTGGGAGTTTTCTTGTAGTGATATCATTTCTCACCTTAGCCACTGCTTTACAAAGACTACCAATTCTTCCTTGTCGGGTAGATTCATTGCCCTCACTTCGACAACATACATTTGTATGTTATTGATCCTCAAATTGCTTCTCCTTCTACATAAAGTTAGATCTATGTGTCTTGAATGTCCATGCAAAGATACTTGTCAACTGGATTTCGTTTGTATAATCAAAAGACACAACTTCACAGACTGGTCGCAGAAGTATTATTTACATATCAGGCTTGATAAACTAATAATATCCTCCAAATGGCTAAAGAAAACGGAATGATATTTTGCAGAATATTAGATATTTATGTCATGGAGTTACTCACCAATTTTCAGATTGATCCGAATCTGTTTGAGTCTCCGTTTCCTGCTTTTACCCAAACTGGTCGCATATATGTATTCTGGAGAACATGTTTGAAAAAATATCTATAACTTTCACAAGAGAACTCAGAATGACAAAACCGCTTGCGACAGTAGCTAACTAAAAGAGTCAATAACATTCTTACCAAGTTTCAGATTGTTTGGATCGATTCTGCTTAGTCGTTTCTTCTTTCTACCAGAATTGGTGTAATCTACCTTATACCTTTTTCTAAGTGGTTAGAATGGCTTCTCCTTCGAGGTGGCTGATCGACAAGTGCTCTATTGATAATCCGGTAGGGTTTCGCCACTAATAATCCTATGCCCATTTTCTATTTCGTGACTCCTCTTTGTATAGAGGAGAAAAGAACCCTAGGTTATTTGCATAATGACCGTTATGCCATTAATAAATAATTTTTGGGTTTTTAGTATCCCTAATATATTATTTGAGAAACTTTTTAACAAATTAACTTTATCATGACGTGTTAATAACAAAAATGTCATGCTGACTTGTCAACACCAGAACGATTTTCAGCTTAAATATATAAAAGGGTTTAAGTTACTAGAATAATTACAATACATACCATTGATATTAATTTAGTTAGATAATCAATATATTTTATTCAACTAACAAAAAAATAGTATTATATTTGCAAAAACAATAATTTTATTTTTTAAAATTTTTAATACCTTAATTTATAAATAATTTCAAAAAAATATAAATAGATTTAAGTTATTACCTAATCCCTAATATATTATTTGAGAAACAATTTAAGAAAATAACTTTACTCTCACGTGTTATCAACAAAAATATCATACTTACGTTTCATCATTACAGTAAATTTCAAATAACTATATAAATACGGTTAACTTATTCGAATAATTACAATATATGTTATTGTTATTAATTTGGTTAGAGTATTAATATATTTTATTAAACTAACTAAAAATACTATTAAATTCATAAAAATAATTAATTTTCTTTTGTTAATTTATATATATAAAAATTAATGATAAAAAAAATTTTAAATAAAATTTAAAATTATATAAATATTTAATTTATATTTATTAATAAAATATAATTTACGAATAATTTTCCCCATGCATGGCGTGAGTATAAATCTAATTGAACGTTACTTGTCTTTACTATTGGACCACGGAGACATACTCATAATGTTGCATGACCTTTAAAATATGTTTTATTTATCCCGTCGGATCTTGTTTAAACGAATATATTTGTCTTACATCATATTTGTTGAAACTTATTTGTTTAAAAAAGTATTTTTACTTAAGTTGCTATTGGATAAATTATTTAGCATCTTATTTACTTAAGTTGCTATTGGATAAATTATTTAGCATCTTATTTACTTAAGTTGCTCTTCAAGTACTTGTCTTAGCTCATATTTTAGGATTTAATTGGTTATTGATAGGATTTTTATGGTTCCAAATAGGATAAATAAAATAAAAGAATTATTTAGGAATTTTCTAAAAGTCTGTAAAAGAAAATAACACAATAATTTTCTGAAACAGGTTTCCTTAAATGCTTGAAAGGATGTGTACCTACCAATGGACATTCCAACTCAATGCAATTCTTACTATCATTTATAATTCAGAAACATCTCAATCAAAATATTTTTGGACTCATTTAACAAATGTGTTTAAAATTTTATTCTTTTGCTACAGTTTTATTCCTAAGAACTTTTCTATACATCAAGCAAAGAAATTAAAAAAAATTATAAAATAAAGCTCTATTTCTTGTAAACACCAACAAAAACATCTGTTTTTACAAAATCTTTTCTTCGATCGATTTCTTCATTTCGTAAACTTATATACATAGACGAGACAAAAAAGGGACTCCGTTCTTAATCTCTGCAGAGGTTTTTACATCTTAAATCTATAAAAATTTCATCTCATATAGGTAATAATCAGAAAGGAACATAAGAGCAGAGAAGAGTTTATTCAAGAGAGAATTAATATCTCTGTTCTTCTTCTGATTAACTCACACAGAGACAATGTCTATTGTCCCTTAAGTAAAAACAACATCAACTCTTAGCTTCAGATATGCTTTGTAATGATGGTCTCCATGTTTTTGATTTCGACGAAGCTGAACTCGTTACCACTGTACGTTGCTTCTCCTCTTCTTTCTTATCCTACACAAGAAAAGAAACACAAACCCCATTAACGTAAAAGAGCAAGAAATTTCTGGGTTTGAGTTCAGAAATGAAGTATAAAAAAGTTTGATCTTTAAGACAAACCCATGTTTTAATTACTTAAAAGTTGGAGTATAGCTTACTCCTTTTGCTAAACCCATGTCTTAAAATTCCATTAAAGATTCCTTACCAGATGATTCTGATTCTTATCGGATTCTTCAGCAATCTTCTTCACCGACGATGACTTCTTCTTTTCTTTAGTCGTTTCACTTTGATGTTTCTTTGTCTTCGCATACTTCTTCGCTCTTATAACCTTCATAACCTCTGAAATCAAAATTGACCATTAATTTAATTAAAAACCTAATTAGAAGATACAAAAATAGAGTTTTAAAAATACAAACCTTGTGAAGTGATGAGACGATAAGCATGACCAAGTACGAGATTCTCCGTTGGTCGGAGAAGTTTCACGCGTGTGAATCTCACGACCCTTCTCTGACTCTTAGCTTCTATTTCCGCCGTCGTAGTTGCCGGAATATTCGTCTCCGGCAAAGGAATAATAAGAGAAACGTAGTGACCTGGATACATACGCATGATTTCGGCGACAGACACAGGACCGTAATATCTATCGATTTTTCCGTCGGGATGTTGTAGAACCAACGCCGCCGCATCCACTGCTTGACAATTTCCCATTCTCTTCCACACAAAAACTGTTTTTAAACAAATAAAATTGTTATGTTTGAGAGAAGAAAGAAAACAGAGTACAGAATGAGAGTGTCTGTGAAAGAAAGAGGAATAGAGAAAAAGGAGTATTTTTCTGGACAGTGTGAAGAGTTAGGTCCACCACACACATAGCTTTGTTATAAACATGTGAAACCCAAAATTATATAATTAAAATTACTATACTTATTACTCACTTTCTTTCCAATAAATGGATATTTTAAAATTTGATTTATAGGTGTTTTAACATTTTTAACATTTTTATTAATTAATTGTAATCAAGAAATATTAATTGAAATATTAATTGAAATATTAATTGAAATATTTAAATATTTGAATTATAGTTATCTAAAATTTTGAAAGATAATTAAATTATTTATTTATTCATTCGTTGATTTTAATATGTGTAGAAACTTTAAAAAATTATATTTTTAAAAACATATGAAGTATATTTAACTGGGAAATGATTTATTTTTTCTGAAACCTATCGTATAGTATCAGATATCACGTTTTTATATTCTTTTTAGGAAAATTTCAAACTTATTTTTTCTTTATTAGAAAGTTTGAAATATTTTTCGTGTCAAAATTTGAAACGATAATGTGTATTACGGTTTCAAATTTTAATAAAAAAGTAAATAAGTTTCAAATTTTTTAATCAGGAGAAAATAAATTTGTAATTGTTTTGAAAAGAATATAAAAACATATTATTAATTTGAGAGATATCAGGTGGTATAGAATAGTTTTTCGAAAAACAGATCGTGACTCCTATTATAATTGATTACTTTGTGTTATAATGTTGTGATGGTTTTGTTAGACTGTCATTTTATGGTTAGTAATAATAATAAAGATATGTGACTATATTATTGCAGAAATGACTGTTGTTGCCGGGGCCATCTCTGACGTTAAGTTTTGTTTAGGTTTGGAGTTTAAAATTAAATGGAATATATTAATAAGGTGGTCGGAAATTAAATAGTTGATCAGAACGGGTGGGTGCCGGCACCGGAGATCAGGGAACGATGATTTTGACTTTTTTTTCTTTTTAAAATAATTGTCTTTTTCCATGTAAAACATTTTTTAATCGTCTTTTATTAATTTGGTGTATTACTTAACTTTCTTACTCCTTTTTAGATCATATAATTAACTTAAGAGTGCACTCTTATTTAGTCTATTAATGATTATTAAGAGTGCAATAACCATTAATTGATAATAAGGCAATAACCATTGATAGCAGCACTTAATTATACAACTACCAAAAATATCTACCTTCCCGAAATTAATTCTTATTTTGTGTACAATTGAATATAGAAATTAATTACATAACTTTTTTACATTTTAATAAAAAATTCTGATATAATCAAAAGATATTAGTTTGAAACGATATTTATTATTAATGTTAAAAAGATATTTATTAGTGTAAAAAAAGATATTTATTTAGAGTATTTTTCTATATAAAGATTTGACAAATGATGTTATAAATAGCTGTTAATTATTGAATAATATTTTAAATAACATTTTTAAATTTATTTTCTAAATTTAGTATACTAAAAATAAGTTTCTAAAATAACACAAAATATTATGTAAAAATAATTAAGTATCTTACATAAAATTAAAATGTAATGTTTGAGTTTACTTTTTCAATTTTTTTTATTAATTTTTTAAACTATTCTAATATTAAATTTATACTATTTTTGAAAATTTAAATGATAATATTACATTTAAAACAAAAAACTTAAAAATGGTATTTTATACAATTACCATTAGTTATTTGTGTAAATTTATGTTTACTCACTTGTATTAGATTATTTGACATAGCATCGTTTTTCAACACACACACTTGTCATTGAAGTAATAAAAATGGATACGAAAGTCAAACTGAAATTAGATCTTCTTCAAGTCATCAAAGCCTAAGTATTATATTCTGTATATTTTCAATTTTGGCCGAATATAACATTTAATGCACGTTGAACTTGGACCATAGACAAAAAGTTATGGTTTATAGATTTAGACGAAAACAAAAATAATCATATATAACTGGAGATAATAACTAATAAATCCAAAAAATCAATTTTGGTACCACTCATGAGGAATAAAAATACAAAAATATATCAATAACAGATAAAATAAATGTGCATTGGGTGGACAAGACACTTTAACTTCTTATCTTCTCTTTGATATTTGAGTGAGAAAGAAACTGTATGTTTATTAGATATTTACCTTTTAAATTCGTTTATATGGAAACCATTTCATCTATAATGGTCAATTAACAAAGCAGCAACATTACAAAAATATTATAGAAAAATTATATTAGATATCGGATAAAATTACAAATATATTGATTTATATGGATATAAAATTATAAGAATAGTTTTAAATTTCCAGTAAATGTAAATGAAAATATTATAACCATAAATAAAAAACTTTATCTAGCTAAAATATTGCAGAATATATTACATTTTATTATCTAACGTTGATTATACTTGAAAATGAATGTTTTAGATTTATTATTTAATATCAAATATAACCTTATTTTTAATTGATTTTGTTAATCTAACATTTACATTGTGTTGTATTGAATTGATATGAATAAGTTAAGAATGAAATATTAGTTTTAAACTAGAAATTAAAAACATGAATTTCTGTAAAACAAATGTTTTTCAAAACATGTATTTTTATAAAATTGGGGCAATTAAAGTTCAACTTGAGAATAGAAAAATTATTTTGTCTTTTGGATGTTTAACTAATCATCTCTAATATATTATAAAAATATTTTTAAAAAATTAATCTCACCATGTTATTAACAAAAATTTTATTTTGACGACCATAATGAATTTCAAATAAATATATAAATACATTTAACTTAATAAAGTAATTACAATATATATCATTGTTATTAATTTAGTTAAATAATCAATATATTTTATTAAATAACAAAAAATACTATTAAATTCGTAAAAAAAATAATTATTTTTATTTTTTTTTAATTTAAATATACAAAAATTAATATTTAAAATAATTTTAAATAAAAGTTAAAATTATATAAATATCTAATTTACTTTTACTAATAAATAAATATTGTATAAATTATAAATATTTTTCCTACACCGTGAATATAAATATAGTTATTAACTTATTAATTGTTGCGTAATCATAATTATTGAAAGGTTGGTAAACTGCATTGTTGTAAACTTTTAACATTATATCTTTTTGCTGTAGCATTAGATGTTTTTGTTGTGAGAAAATCTTATAAATTATTTAGATCGATAAGACACAAATTACAACTAATCAAATCATGCAACATGAGAGTAATATGAGTAAATTAAAAATGTAAGTTTGTAAATGGGACTTATTAAAAATTTAATTGCATTTACCAAAAAAATACTAGACAACCCAAAACCAATCATCTTTTTTTGTTCTCTCTAAATTATAACACTATAAAATGTTTTGTTTAAAACTCCATTATCTTCTTTTTTTTTATAGGGGAAATACAGTAAACTATTTTAATTAATGATGAGTACATATGGTAGATATATGCTAAGGCTTAGGGTTCAATTATAAGATCACCTAAAGTGAGATTTCCAAAAATGATTAGATATCAAAATCTATAATGTATTAAGCTTTAAAATTAGTGGAAAAATATTGTGAAATCTATAAAGAACATAGTTATCATTCTTTATTGACTCGAACTTCTATGAAATCTATTTTTGTATCGATAAATCTGTTTTAATATCATGATACATATATATATATATAAAATGTAGCACATTTATAAGTTTGTTCTAAGCATCATTAGTTTAAATTTAAATATTAAGATTAATTTAAAATTATTTTAATAGAAAAAATTAAACCATAAATTGGAAATAATGAATACTTTAAGTTTTTATAATTTATTTAGAATAAATAAGTATTTTCACATAGATTTGCTATTTTTAATTTAATTTTATGATGCTAGATTTGGAAAAAAACTTTAAAAGGTGCTATTTTAGGGTATTACTCATATATATATATATATATGTGAATTATTTTATCAAAAATATATGTATTATGTTTTTTCTTATTGCTAGGTTTTGAATGGAAATTCGACTAATATTTCTAGATTGGATGTAGTTGTCAAATAGTCTATTTATCAATTTTTTAATTGAAAACTAGAAACAAAACTAGAGTAATACCCTAAAATAGCACCTTTTCAAGTTTTTCTTCCAAATTTAGCATCTCAAAATTAAATTTTCAAAAATAGCATAAATACTTATATAAAAATACTTATTTATTTTAAACAAATTATATATAAACTTAAAGTATTGTATTTGGGTTCATTTTTTCTAATTTAGGGTTTAGTTTTTTTCTTTTAAAATATAATTTTAATGCATTTTAATCTTAAATTTGTGCTATTATTGGAAATTTAAACTAATGATGCTATTTTTGGAATAAAAACTTAGAAAAGTGTTATTTTAGACATTTGCCCATTGAACTAAAGCATGACACTTTTTTGGCTGATCAAATAAGATTGAAAGTGTATCTAATGAGAAAACATATTAATTCTTTTATACCATAATTAATAGAATATATACTTTTATATCTCGCAAATGACCGTATAAACACACTATATATTGATTTTGTGTATGAATATTTTGAGTTGTGATCTTTGGCTATAAAAATTTCTAGATCTTTATTTGATAGTTATGGTATTAATTTTGAAAAAAAATTTTGTCTTGCTTTTGGTTGAAATTCTTGATTCTTATTCGTTGTTCCCACCCTTTCTCATCATTGTTTCAAAGAATTACAATATGAAAAACAGTTGAACACGGGTTTGACTACAGATATTTACTTGTGAAAACTCACACAACTTTTATTAGAATTCTGTTAAACAATTTTTTTACAACCTGTTTAATCAGTTTTACACGACGTCATCTTTGACTCACCCCTGAACGATTCCTAATCTACTCGAGCTCACCTATGTGACACATGTCGCACATTCTCTTTGTACACTCGCCAAGTTTTCTTAACCTACGAGCTATCCCTTTTCTCTAACACGCAGAAAACCTAACCTATGCCTTTTCATCATATAACTATTTATATGAATCCCTACGAAACTCTAGACTAGTAAATTCCCAATATTCACTAAATATTATTTTTTCTTATTGTGCATATTCTTGTCTTGCATAATATTCTCTAGAGCTCATCCACTTGTGACGCGGCACATCACACTTCATGATCTCCAATCAGATTGCACCACCTGTACACCGTCCACCTGGACGACTTCTCTATTGCATAATCTGTGCAACGTTCACCCTATTGTGCAGAATTTTATCTTGCACAATAGTATTCACTGTTCATGCATCTGTGACACGTCTCGCCACATTTCATGAGCTTTAATCATACTGCACCACCTGTGCACCGTCCACCTGGATAATTTTTCGCTGTTGCACAACCTGTGTAACAACCACCTCATTGTGCAGAGTTTTGTATTGCATAACAGTCTTCACTGCTCATGAACTATGACATGCTTCGGCACACTTTATGAGCTCCGTGTTCACTGCTCATCTATCTGTGAAATGTCTCGCCACAATTCATGAGGTTCAATACTGCATCACATGTGCAACGTCCAATTCTGGACAACTATTCATAGTTACACAACCTGTACAACGATCATCGATATATATCTGTGCTAATATTGTTAGCCAAAAATGTATTATTTAAATATTTGGTCACCAAATATCAAGAATTTATATCCTTAACAAATTATGGTATACCTATAATTAATAGTGATGCTCATGTAGGGTAGAAAGAAAAAGGAACACTGATCGCAAATCTATTACAAACAAATTTACATATGTACGGATAGACTATCATAGCTTTTACTATGAAATTCATTTTTCGTCTCAATTTTTTTTCCATATATAATTAGAAAATTTGGACATTTGAATATGATTTTTCCTATAAGGAGTCCGTGGAAAGATGTTGGTGCTAAGTTTTTGGAGCAATTGTCACTATAAGGTATATTATATTCACTACAATAAAACAATCGTTTTGCTACTTCGTTTGTAATTACATCCATGATCGCAAAAAATGCATCTAATATATAACCGATATGTGACTAATTTACATGTACATAGTCACAAATTAGTCATATTTTTGAGACTAAATAATGTAATCGCATTTTGTTCGTACATTGCGATCAATATGCGATTAGATTACAACTCAACAGTGCATGTGGTCTTATATTAATCGTAAAAATGTGATCAATATGCAACCATAAGCTAATAGTTTGAATGTAGTGCATTTTGGTCGCACAATTTATAACTAATATGCAACTACAACATAGATGACACTTTAGTTTCAATGTGGTGACTATATTATAACGTAGGACGTATGTGCAAAAATAGATTTAACTAAAAATAACTGACTATATAACTGTAATCACAAAATAATGGTAAAATAATGGTAAAATTGTTACAAAATTTTACTGCACACACAATAACCTGAGTCATGACCAGTAGTGTTTTCTTTAAATCATATTTAAAATCCAAAAAAAAAAAAACTAAAAGAGATTCTCCTTCGTGGATACATCCGACGACCCACGACCCTACCTAATATATCATCATTCATTGAGTTTGTACGAACATTGTTTTTTGTAAAATAAATAATAATAACTAAAGTTTTTTTGGTAAAAGAAGTAATAATAACTAAAGTTAAAATCCATATATATACGAAGACCTAATCACGTTGACGTTTGTACGGCGACCAACACGCACAAAATCAAGATTTTCTATCACAAAGTATGTCTTTTGGTTCTTCATCCACCCAACATTATTACTTATAATAATCTTTTATTTTCGTTAAACACAAACAAAACCAGCTAATATTTTTCCAAGAGAATCTTGAACTTGTTTGTGAAAAATCTTGACGGATGAATAAATAATATATAGGAATAATTAAACAAATGGAAACCCGATGATCAAGTATATATATTTTAGTTTATTGACTTGAACTTGTTCACATGTGTGGACACATGATCTGGTTCAAACGGTCAGAGTGTGTGTGCCATGTGAAGGTGTTGGCAGGTCTTTGACGACTGTAACTTCATTTTCAAGTTTGTTCACTACTTCGATATAACTGCACATTCCTTACCCATAACCAAATACTTAGTTAATTTAAAAAATAAAAATAAAATAATAAACTTCTAACGTTTTCTTAACCTATCTGTCAATTTTATCGTAAATAGAGACAAATATATGTTGTTAGATCTTCGAAATTGCTTTTTGTTTCAATTAAACCGATGGTCTAATATTTCTTGATAGGGTCTTCATAATTTCATAAGAAAACTATAATGTTTTGTATTATTTGTATATACAATCCATCCTAAAATATATGTATTAAGAAACATTATCACACAACAAAAGTTGGAATATATCATAAATAATTTATAAAGGATACGAGCCAATCAACTAAAAACTAATTAAATTTGAGCTGGAAATTCATAAATCTTAATATAATATTAAATTTCGATCCACACTTTCCAATCCAATCCATAATTAATTTGATCCAAATTTGATTCCATCGATCCAAACTTAAAAATACCGAGATTAATGAACAAAAAATAATCATTATCTCAAATTGAAATATTAGAAAACATTATTCAACATTAAAAATTAAAAGAGATCATAAATAATATATAAAAGATATGAAAACCATTATTTTGTATTATTGTAAATATATATTATATATATGTACTAGTTTTTTTGAAGGGGATTGAAATAACTATGATCAAACTCTAATAAAGATAAGTTAGACTTAAGACTAAATTAGGGTAGTGGATGGCCTATCGCAGAAGCCCAGGCGTGTGTGCATGTTTGGTTGCCTCTGGCCAATAGGTGTGGACCATCGACCGGATGGCCGATCTCACAAAATCTAGAACTTATCAATGTTTGGCTTTCCACGCAATCCGTATATGTGATCGGTCGGATGGTCGATCGCACAAAACCTAAAACTTGCTGCGCAATCGGTATATGTGATCGACCGGGTGGATGCAAAGCGATGGATAAATGGGCTAAGACGCTTATGAAACAAAGGTGTTGAATATAGGTGAAACAATACAAATTTTTCATTCAAAATTATATTAGTTTGGACTCTTGTTTTTATTTTTTTTATAGTATATTATAATATTTAAATATGTTTCTATACTTTATTGGGGTTTGAATACAATGAACTTAATCATTCGACATGCAAAAGTTCAGGTGAGGCGTAATCATTTTTCATTATTTTCCTCACCGAAGGTGTTTTATTTTATATATGCATGCCCCAATGATATTGTTTGGTTAATGTTTAAATTTGCTTTAAGCTTAAGGTGTTAACAAATATGAGAGGCTTTCATTCAATTCACTGGATTAATCCGTTTTGTGAGTGGTCCGCAGGGATGCATAAATCAAAAGTTTAATTATAAAATATATATTATTTATGTTCGTTTGTCAACCGTAAGAAACTACGATTATAAATATATAAATTATTGTTCATTTAGCTGACGCAGTTATTTTTGGTGAATCGCAACGATCAGACATTACGTTTTACGTCATAATTTTTTTGACCGCAAATTAAAACAACAGTTCGACTAAAAAACTGCGATCAACCGTAACCGTCAACGGCAGACAAACGAATAACATATAGTATAACCACAGCTGCAATATTAATCGTAGTTATAACCAGAACTGTTGTTGGAACAATTTTTATGAACAAATTTGCATGTTCAATTGGGTAATATAGCCCAAATATTGATTGCAAAAATTGTTGGAATGTGAATGAGAAATGGACATTGGGCTCATTAAAAAGCCATAAATTTGTTGGCTAAAATAATGAGGAGGGACAAAAGTCCCACATTGGAAACTTGAGGAAAAATCCTCTAGTATATAAATGGGAGAGCTTATGTAGTAGCTTAAAAGAGTTGGAGAGAAAAGGGACCAAGCCACGCGCGCACCGCCGCCGCCGCCGGGCCAGGCCGGGCTCGGGCTCGGGCTCTGGGCTCGGGGCTCGGGGCTCAAGTCTCGGGTCTCGGGTCTCGGGTCTTGGCAAAGGGCCGTAGGCCCAATAAGATTCTTTTTGGGCCAAATTTTTATTATGGTTTTGACTCAAAACCAAGTCAAAACCCTAAACCATACCCACGGTTTTCTCTCCTAACCGTCCACGATTTTTTCGTCGGTTCGGTTTCCTCCAACGTTTTAGGGTTGCGAAAACCGCTCCCTTAAGGCTATAAAAACAAGCCTTAATCCTCATTAACCTAATTCGGCCGCCTCACTCTCTCCCAAATCGTTTCCAGCGATCCCTCTCCTCACCATCTTCCATTTTCGCACTGTAAGTCTCGAGAGTATAGCGTAGTTGTCGTTCGTAGATTCTATAATCGAGTGTTGCGATTATAGTCTTATCGCGGTTGTATCCTGGGATTCAAAATCTCATCAAACCGCCACACTGCGGGAGATTTATTGAATTAAGGAAAGAGATTATCTCGCCTCCGCGAATTCGTCTTTCTTCTTAATTCGTTTTTTCAATCGTTTGATCCATAAATCGTTCTTTTCATATCGTGATTTTCATATCCGGTTTTTCGCGTCCTAACATTCTTAATTCAATAAATCCGCTTCCTGCTTATCGCTTGAATCGGATTGAGAATTGCGATTGATTTTTTAAACGATCTAAATATTTTTGTCAAACGGTTTCTGCGAAGGCCTAACGGCGAGTTTCGCGAAACCTGAAAAAAATAAAAATAAATATTATTCTACAAACCCTTATTAGGGTTTCACGAATATATTATTTTAAAAATATATATATAAATATATATATTTATAGAAACGCCTGTCAGGGTTTCTGAAAGGAGAAAAAATATTTCTGATTCATAAAGGAGTCAAAATATTTTTCTGGAATTTCGCGGAATATCAAAAAAAAAAAAATTGTGATATCCATATATATATATATATATATATATATATATATATATATATAAATATATATATTTATAGAAACGCCTGTCAGGGTTTCTGAAAGGAGGAAAAAATATTTCTGATTCATAAAGGAGTCAAAATATTTTTCTGGAATTTCGCGGAATATCAAAAAAAAAATTTTTGATATCCGCAGAAATCTGAGCGAATTCTCGGAACGCTTTTTAAAGCAAATTTCCGCAGAACGCAATTTTAACGATTTTTTTAAATCGATTATATTGCTATCGCATTTGTTTGTGATCCATATTGATTCTGTTTCTTTTATATTTGAACAGATTCATCTGAAATGGCTAACGAAACTGCTTACGTGCCTGTTGATACCACATCCCGAGGTGCAAATGATGGGATTAACGCAAGTGAGATGACGCCCCAGATTGGGAGTGGTCTACCACTTGGTTCATCCTCATCTGATGTCCCGTTTGTGCCTAGCGCTATAAGTGTAGGACTTATGCCGGACAAATTTGATGGGTCCAATTTTAAGACGTGGCAGCAAAAGATGCACTTCTTTCTGACCACTCTGAAATTGGAGAAGTATCTCACCGAGGTTAAGCCTGTCTTACCTCCGGGGAATATTGATCCACGAGCTCTTGCTAGTGTTGAGTCGTGGAACCATGGAGACTACTTGTGTCGAGGCTACATTCAAAGCCGCCTGGTGGACCAACTGTTCAATGTGTACAATGAGGTCAAAACTTCCAAGGATCTCTGGGATGCCTTGGAAAAGAAGTATAAGTCTTTCAACGTAGGCTCTGGGAAATATGCAGTTAAGAAATTTCTTGACTTCAAAATGGTGGACTCAAGGCCCATCATGGAGCAAGTTCATGAACTGCAAATGATATCCCAAGAGTTAACCGATGAGGGAATGAAGCTGTGTGAGACATTCACTGTGAATTGCTTTATTGAGAAGCTACCTCTCGGTTGGGTCGATTTCAAAAATTATCTCGACCACAAGCAAAAGGCTTTGACGTTGTCAAACTTAATTTCCAGGTTGCAAATTGAGTCAACACATCGCAGATCAGATTACCATCTCGATCATAATGCGAATGTAGCCGAATACGCAAGAAAGGGCAAAGGCAAGGTTGTGGCAAACAACAATGGACCTAATAAACATGCGTTTAACAAGGTCGCACCTCAAGCCTCCACAAGCTTTAAGAAGCAAGGCAACCCGAAGAAATTCTCTGGGAGTTGTCATCATTGTGGTAAGAAAGGGCACAAGTCCTCGGAGTGTCATAGTAAGGCGAAGGGAAAAGCTCAAGCCAATCTGACTGAAGCTGACCTATGTGCGGTGGTCACTGAGGCAAACATGGTTGAGGAAAACCCTAGGGAGTGGTTCTATGATACTGGAGCAACCACTCACATCTGCATTGATCGAGATATGTTCAGTTCTTATCAGAAGAACAAGTCCGAGGAGCAGTTGATGATGGGAAACACGGCTTTTTCCAAGATTGAAGGTCACGGCAAAGTGGTGTTGAAGCTGACATCTGGACACGAAGTCACTCTCACCAATGTGAAGCACGTGCCAGACATGAGGAAGAACCTGATATCCGGGACATTGATGAGCAAGCATGGATTTGCCATCAACTTTGAGTCCGACAAATTGGTTCTTAGGAAGAATGGGGTGTACTTGGGAAAAGGGTATGTTAAGGGAGGACTGATCAAAATGTGTGTAATGACAGTTCTCAAAAACAATGATGTTTCTATTTTTTCCAATGTTGCAATGAATAAGAAACCAGTTGCTTATTTGGTTGAGTCTTTTAATTTATGGCATGAAAGATTAGGACATGTGAATTATAAATCGATGCAACGATTGATTAATTTGAACCTAATTCCAAAATGCAAAATAAGTAAAGACAAGTGTGAGATATGCGTCGAAGCAAAACTCACAAAAACTCCATCACCTCATGTTGAACGAACTACTGAACCTCTAGCATTAATACACACTGATTTATGCGATTTGAAAAGCATACAAACTAGAGGTGGTAAAAAGTATTTTGTGACATTCATTGATGATTGTACAAAATATTGTTACGTATATTTATTACGTAGTAAGGATGAAGCCCTACAAAAATTTAAAGAGTACAAGCTCGAAGTTGAAAATCAACTTAAGAAAACTATTAAAATAGTTAGAAATGATAGAGGAGGCGAATATGATAGACCGTTTAATGCATTTTGTCAAGAAAATGGCATTATCCATCAAACAACAGCTCCCTACTCACCAGAATCTAACGGAGTTGCAGAACGCAAAAACCGAACTCTGAAAGAAATGATGAATGCAATGTTGCAGGAATCTGGGTTACCCCAGAATCTGTGGGGGGAAGCATTGCTCACCACAAATTATTTCCTCAACAAAATACCACACAAAACAACCGGCAAAACACCGTATGAATTGTGGAAAGGCATTGTACCTTCGTACAAATACTTGAAAGTGTGGGGGTGCCTAGCAAAAGTAGCAGTACCTCCTCCTAAAAAGGTCACAATTGGACCTAAAACTGTGGATTGCATATTCATAGGATACGCACACAATAGTAGTGCTTATCGGTTTCTGGTACATAAATAAGATATATCAGATATCCATGTCAATACGATTATGGAATAAAAAAATGCAACATTTTTTGAAAACGTATTTCCGTGTAAGGATAAACATCCGAATTGAGCACGTGAAGAGAGTGATGCAATCACCTCCACAAATGAGGCAAGCACATCTGGTACTTCAGTAACTGAAGTAGAAAATATTGAAGATGAACCTAGACGAAGCAAAAGAGCTCGTAAGGAAAAATCTTTTGGTGATGATTTCTTGACGGTCTTTCTCTTAGAGAATGAACCGAGAACATTCATCGAAGCCATGTCTACACCTGATGCGCCTTCTTGGAAGGAAGCTGTGAATAGTGAGATCGACTCCATTATGCAAAACCATACATGGGAGATAACCGATCTACCACAAGGCTCTAAGGCATTAGGGTGTAAATGGATTTTCAAAACAAAATTGAAAACCGATGGCTCAATAGAGAAGTACAAGGCTAGACTTGTGGTGCAAGGATTCCGACAAAAAGAAGGTTTGGATTTCTTTGACACCTATTCTCCAGTAACGAGAATAACTTCAATAAGAATGCTGATAAGCATCGCAACATTGAGGGATTTGGAAATACATCAAATGGATGTAAAAACTGCTTTTCTAAATGGTGATTTAGAAGAAGAGATTTATATGAAACAACCTGAAGGGTTTGTCATCCCTGGTCAAGAACACAAAGTGTGTAGACTTGTAAAGTCATTGTATGGACTCAAACAAGCTCCTAAACAATGGCATGAAAAATTTGACAATGTAATGATGTCAAATGGTTTCAGCATAAATGAATGTGATAAGTGTATCTATGTCAAAAATACGCCAAATGGATATATTTTGTTATGCTTATACGTGGATGATATGCTTATCATTGGTAGCAATAAAGACATGATCAATCAAACTAGGAATTTGCTTAGTGGAAAGTTTGACATGAAAGATATGGGATTAGCGGATGTCATTCTAGGAATCAAGATAACTAGACATTCTGAAGGAATCATCCTATCCCAAATTCATTATGCTGAGAAGATTCTTGAGCGGTTTAAGAACTACTCAAATGGAAGTGCAAAAACTCCTGTCGACCCTCAACTTCACTTGACCAAAAATTCGGGTGAAGCGGTGTCACAACTAGAGTATGCACGCGTGATCGGAAGCTTGATGTACTTAACAAACTGTACTAGACCCGATCTGGCGC